>CM071802.1:53208961-54579833 GCA_036559045.1 Platycarya longipes | reverse complement strand
GTTAGGAAAAATTTAATCATATTCATATAGCTAGAATTGGAGAGTTCGGGGATCAGTGGCTACATTTAAGAATCTTAAATGTGCGATGGAGACAGCGTCTATTCTATGCTGATATATTCTCTCTTTTAATTTAAGAGCGGTGTTATAGTCTTAGTTGTAGTGCACCGCCCTATTAGATCATTAGTGTAATTAATTTTTTTCATTTTTTTATTTTTTAAATATATTTAAATATTTTAAAAAAATCAAAATATTATTAAATAATATTTACTTAATTATTAAGTTTCAAAAAAAAAATGGGAGGGGGAACGGTGCAATCATTTTCCATAATTTAATGCAGGTTTGTTGAGACAAAAAAAGAAAAAGAAAAAGAAAATACAAATAGAGGGTGTTACTATCCATCAAGCCAATTTATAAATATAGATGGTAGGTATAGAAATTTTAAGATTTTGTATCCGCTTTTTCAAAGTTAACCAATGTTTACTCGTAGGGAAAATGATTTAGATGCAATTTTTAATAACATTTTTTATAATATCATATGTATATATGGGATAAAGTAAATAATAAAATTTAAATGAAAAATAGCACTCCCTTCAGCTTCCATTCTTATCTTTCAGTAATCATTGCTTAATATAGTTGGCTCGAGTCTGAACATGACTCCCTCCCTTGTGGTCTCCAAGTCCTTGTTGGTCCACGCTAACGACAAATCCCACCGAAATCTCCAAACGCACTTGCCAATAAGTTGCTCCTCATTTTCTTTTTATTTCTTTTTGTATTTGTTTTTCCCTTCCCAAGAAATAATTGTTCATCTGCTTCCTCTAATTACAGAGAGTGGACGTCTTGTCTGTATCAGAATTGCATACACTACTTCCTTCAATGGCAATCAGTTTACCCTATTCCTCTTCTTCTCCTCCAACTCCCATATGGTCTAATCATGTATTTTTGAGTTTTAGAGGAGAAGATACTCGCAATACTTTTACTGCCCATCTATACTCTGCTCTATGTCGAGAGGGAATCAAAACCTATAGAGATGACAAAAATCTTGAAAGAGGAGAGACAATTTCACCTGCACTTCTCAAAGCCATTGAGGAGTCAATGATTTCTATTGTTATATTATCTCCAAATTATGCATCCTCTAAATGGTGCTTGGAGGAGCTAACGAAAATCCTTGAGTGTAAGAAAACAAAACAACAAATTGTTTTTCCAATATTTTATCATGTAGATCCATCAGAAGTACGAAATCACCGAGGAAGTTTTGGAGATGCATTGGCTATACATCAGAAGAGTTTCAAGGATGGCCCAAAGGTGCAGAGGTGGAAGGAAGCCTTACAAGAGGTTGCTAATTTGGTTGGAGAACATTTGAAAGACAGGTATTTCTTAACTCTTATGCTCATAGAGAATAAAGCCTTTCTCCAAATTGGTTATTAATTAAAAAATTATTATGAACATTTGAGAAATATGTGACTTTTGAATGGCATGCTCAATAAAACACTTGTCATTTTCATAGATCTTTTAGAGAAAGTTTCCTCCGATCCAGTTTGAAGAAAATCTTCCGATGAGATTTTTTAATTTTTATACTATTTTCCAAAACACTCTTTACACTTAGAACATTCACAATAGCCTATTTATAATTTAGCCAAATTTTGGACTCGCACACTTATAAATTTATAATATGTCATTATATATGAATTTTAAGAATTTTGGACTAATCCCGCCTGCTTTTAAGTACGGTTGTGATCCTTAATTTGTTACAAATTTTAATAAATGATCAAATTTCATGCCATGCTAGGCTCGTGATAGATCAGATATTACAACTTGTGCAGCTATGAATAGTTTATTTGCTTTTATGGTTATTCAATTTTGTGGTAGTCGTGCCCACTGTAATTTGGTGTTGCAAATTAGTTGCGAAACCTTTTTTTTCTCGTGGCCCTAAGGTGTTTCTTTGTTTTCATTTTTGTTGGTTTCATCTAATTTAATCAGTATTGAGTAAAGAACTCTAAAAAGAAAATCTTGTAATCAGACCATGTGGAAGTGATATTCTAGATCAGCTAGTATAAAAAAATATGCATATATACATATTAGTGTTCTAAGTTCTTTCATAATTGTAATGTGTCATAAAAAAATGAATGCGTTGACACCCCAACTTGTAATTACTAGTGAAACTCTGCATATTTTTATGTGAAAAATGTGACTTGCTGAATGTTCTGTTTCTTTGTATTGGCAGCAATGAATCTGAATTTATCGATAAACTCATTCAATGGGTGAACTTAAGAATAGTTAAATCTACATACCTGCTAGACATTCCTGAGCATCTAATTGGACTAGAGTCTCGAGTAGAAGACTTGAATTCTCTTTTAGAAATTGGAAGGAATGATATTGTTCTCATGATAGGGATCTATGGAATTGGTGGAACTGGAAAAACAACTATGGCCAAAATAGTCTTTAACTCGATTGCACATCAATTTGAAGCTAGATGTTTTCTAGCAAATGTTAGAGAAGTTTCAAGTCGAGAGGATGGTCGGGTCAAATTGCAAGAGAGACTTCGTAATCAGCTTTTACGAAACTCTACAAGCCATGATATTGGCGGTGTTGGAGGTACTAATATTATAAAGGACAGGTTTCACTCTACAAGGGTAATTATAATTCTTGATGATGTGAGTGAGTTATGCCAATTAAAAGAATTAGCTGGAAATCATAATTGGTTTGGTCTAGGGAGTAGAATAGTAATAACAACAAGAGATCAACATCTACTAAAGTGTCATCAAGTAGATTCAACGTATGAAGTGTGGGGGTTGGGCGACAACCAAGCTATTCAGCTATTTAGTTGGCATGCATTTAAAAGAGACAAGCCAACTAAAAGTTATGTAGAGCTCACAAAATGTATAATAGGTTATGCTAAGGGCCTTCCACTAGCACTTATAGTGCTTGGTTCATATTTGCGTGGTAAAACTACAGTAGAATGGGAAAGTGCATTGAAAAAGTATAAAAAAGCTCCCCACAAGGATATTTATGAAACTCTTAAAATAAGCTATGACGGGCTTGATGATGATGAAAAGGATATTTTTCTTCACATTGCGTGTTTCTTCAAGGGGAACTCTATTGAATATGTCACAAAAATTCTAGACAGTTGTCATTTTTCATCATCTATTGGCATTGCAAGGCTTAAAGAGAAGTGTCTCATCAATATTCGTGATCAGTATGTGGAGATGCATGACTTATTGCAAGAAATGGGAAAAGAAATTGTTCGACAAGAATCGCTTAAAGTAGCTGGTGAACGTAGTAAATTGTGGTTATACGAAGATGTTCGTCATGTATTAGAAGAAAATACGGTAAGATCACATTCATAAAAACTTTTGATTTTACATTGTTTTCTGTTCACTAATGGAATTATGAAACCTCCCAAAAAGCTTACATTTATGAAACTCGTTGGTGCATGTTTGTATGTGTGCGTATGTATACATACATACATATATATATGTATATGTATATATATATATATATTCTTTTCTACTCCTAACTATGACCATTGCAACTCTCTCTGTCGTTAAGTTTTGGTCATTAATTTCTATATGAAAAATGGTTAACCTAAGTCTTGCAACCTCTTAAGAACAATTTATGAAGTTAAATTTTATTTTTATTGAAATGGTGTGCCAGCTTTAGTTGATTGCAAAAGATTTTGTATGTATATCATGACCATTGGTCCATTTCTATATTTTTGTGTGCTCCTGTTAAAGTTAACAATTTACTTTTCATAAAGAAAATTACATTTCTCTCCTCAAAAAATTATATTTTTTGTTTTAATGAAACTTTCTGTAGTTTAGTATTAAAATTAATTTATAAATAAAATAGAAACAAAAAGACTTGGATTAAAAAAGGGCCACTGCCCATAGTTGTGGCAGTTGAGAGCCACCATTAATGGTGGCCTTGTGGCAACAACACACAAGGGCGACCCATTGTGGGTACTGGCCCAATTGATCATTTTTTTATAATTATTTATTATGTTCTTTTTACATTATTTTCCCTTTTCATTTTCTTTTGAAATTATTTTTTTCTCTTTTCTAATAATTTTATAATATTAAGCTTTTATTTTTCTGAATATTTATCTAATTTTTTAGTTTATAATGTTAATTGATTTTTTTCTTGAAAATTAATTTGTAAAAAATTTTCATTTCAATAATGTAAGCTTAACTTGTTTTGATTTTCCTGTGTTTCCATTATTTTAGCAAGTGGCAATAAAAGTATAACAACTTTATGATTTGATTTTTTGGGATACTTATGCCTTTGTCTTTGTAGGGAACAAACAAAATTGATGGGATTTTGTTAGATTTTCCTAAAGACCATGACGTGATATGCTTGCATTTCGAGGCATTTAAGAAGATGAAGAATCTTCGATTGTTTATAAATCGGAATGCACAATTTTCTAAAGGTCCGAATTATCTCTCTAATGAATTGAGAGTGCTTGATTGGCCTCAATATCCTTCGTCAGTTTTGCCTCCTAGTTTTCATGGAAATAATCTCGTTGAATTTAAAATGCCTGTTAGCCTCATCAAGGAGTTAGGCGGCATAAAATCCAAGGTACCACTAATGTTTTTTTCAATATTTATTTCTTTAAAACTATGAAACAGACCTTCATTGAAGCTAATACATTTATTATATTTTATTTTGACAGAACTTGACAAATATGGATTTAAGTGGTTGTGAATTTATAACAAATATTCCTGATCTTTCAAGTAGCCCAAATTTAGAGAAGTTGAATGTTGGATGGTGTGTGAACTTAGTTGAGGTTCATCACTCCGTTGGATTCCTTGATAAGCTTCAGAGGTTTGATGTTGGTGGATGCTACAAGCTCAAGATTTTGCCGAAAAGATTCAAGTTGAGATCTCTAAGTTATTTTGATATTGAAGGTTGCTCGAATCTTGAAGACTTTCCAGAGATTGAATGTGAAATGGAATTGTTACATGAGTTAGATTTGTCTGGCACAAGCATAAAAGAACTACCTTCATCAATTGATAACCTCAAAGGACTTGAAACGTTAGAGCTATCCAAATCTAGTCCAAAAAAACTACCTTCATCAAGTGGCATCCTTTCTCGACTAAAAGTTGTAACTCTTAAATGTTGTTGCCTGTCAGAAACAAATTTCTTCACGAATGGTATTTACTTTGTTGCTTTGGACATGTTAGATCTAAGTGGGAGTGATATTGTTAACTTTCCACCTCTAGGCGTCACATTTGGTTCGCTGCGATACCTTACTTTGAACCGTTGCGATAAACTTGAAAAAGTTTTACATCTTCCATCGAGTCTAGAAAAGGTTGAAGCTCAAAGATGCAGGTCATTGGGAAGTTTTGCACCACTATCTGAAATAACTTATGGAAACAGTTACATCGGTTGGATTGACTTGTACGGATGCGACAAACTGTTTGCTAATAAGAATATGAGACCGATTCCTTCACAGGAAGAGGTATGTACGTCTCTTTTCCTCTCTCTCTCTTTTAACGTGTTAATTTGTGTGTGACCTTGGTTAGAATTACTTGTATTGCTCAAGGTTTTTTTTTTTTTGAAATTTTTGTATTGATATAACAGAGTCATTCTAAGGAACAACATTGGGCGTACCAACTTAAAGTAAGAGATTTTGACATTATATTTCCAGGAAAGAGGACTCCAAGCTGGTTTGACTATAGCATTGAGGTCTATGGTGATGATGTTAGTATATTTGAGCATGAAATACATATTAATCCACCGCGACATTGGAGTGACATAGATGGGATTGTTTTCTACGTTGCTTTTGGAGATGACGCAACATCGAAAGAGATTTATATTAATGTTACAATCCATGATGGCTCAGATTGGAAAGACTTATATGATAAACAAATAATGTGCTCAGCATCGTCGTGCTCAGGGCAGGTATGGATGCACTGGATGAGTTACGATAGACAAGTGGACGTTTCAAGGTTGAGATTTAGATGTAGTGATTATATTAATGAGCACCTGGTTTTGGGAAGTGTTGGGATCCATTTCCTAAAGAAGCATGAAAAGCGGCCTTCCTCAATTTGGGAATTGGAGAATGACAGTGAGACTTCCTCAATTTGGGAACTAAAAAATGACTATAAGCATCCAATTGGACTAGTGTCTCATCTAAGAGACTTGAATAGTATTTTAGCAATTGGAAAGAATGACATTACTCTCATGATAGGGATTTATGGAACTGGTGGAATTGGTAAAACAACTATCGCCAAAGCGGTTTTTAACTCAATTGGACATCAATTTGAAGCTAGAAGTTTTCTAGCAAATGTTAGAGAGATTTCGAGTAGAGAGGACGGATTGGTCAAATTGCAAGAGAAACTTCTTTATGATCTCTTAGGAAACTTTGGAAGTTTTAATATTGGTAGTGTTGGAGGTACTAATTTTATAAAGGATAGGCTTCGCTCTAAAAGGATACTTATAATTCTTGATGATGTGAGTGACTCATGCCAATTGAACAAATTAGCTGGAAATCATAATTGGTTCGGTCCAGGGAGTAGAATAGTAATAACAACAAGAGATCAACATCTATTAACTTATCATCAAGTTGATTCAACGTACAAAGTGCGGGGATTGAGCAACAACCAAGCTATTCAGCTATTTAGTTGGCATGCATTTAAAACAGTCAAGCCAACTAAAAGTCATGAAAAACTCACAAAATGTATAATAGGTTATGCTAAGGGCCTTCCACTAGCTCTTATAGTGCTTGGTTCATATTTGCATGATAAAAGTACAGAAGAATGGAAAAGTGCATTGGAAAAGTATAGCAAAATAAGATCCCCAATTATACAGGGAAATGGGAGACTCCTTGGATTGATAATGCAGGTATTTTCGAGGATGCATATTAATTTTATTCATCAATTTCAGCCTGAAGAAACTGCAATTGAAGTAGTTTCCTTTTATCACATCCAGATTATGTATTTGATTAATGTTTTACTCTTCTTCAACTTATATTTTTGACGGTATCCTTCTTGGAGCAGAGACAAGAACCATTGAAGTACCCATAATAATTGATAAGAACTGTGAAAATATTCAGTATATGGTCTCAAACATATATTGCTGGGGAGCAGGAATTGCTGCCAACACAGGGAAAGCTATTTGTTAGGTCTGAGTTTAAGGTGATGAAGTTGCACTCTTTATCAGCTTCTTTTAAGAATGGCTAATGCTCTGTTTTGGTGTTTGCTTTCTTTCACAGCCCTGACCCTCCTGAAGAATTACCTTTTCAAGTGAAGTCTCATTTGTTACAAACTAAGAAAGATAAGAAAGTTGCATTTGAATTGATGTTACTGGACCTTATTAGAATGTATTCCTCATCTGCATATATACTGTGAGTCTATTTTTGAGAATTAAATTGGAAAATAAGTGTTTTTTCGGCTTACATATTTGATGGCGTGTCACTGCCTTCTGTAGAAACTATAATTTTTTATTTTATTTTTTTGTAATTTTATTAGGCTAAATGATACTTTTGTCTTATTTATCATGTTTTGCAGGAGGTAGAATAGCCAGATGTACTATCAAGTCATGTCAGAAGTTTTGTAGAAACAATACTGTGTTCTTTTTCCGTTTGTGTATATATTACAAATTTGTCGGGTATGGTTTACTAAAGATCTTTGCTTTTTTGTTTTTTGGATTTCTGTAAATTTCTTTCAAGAATTTGGGATACTTTTTGGATATATTGAATATAGTATGATTGTTCTAATTGTCCACATGAAGTTCTCTCAAAGTAAGACAGTAAGCAGTTACAGTAACTTAATTGTGGGTCCAACCCACCATCATAAAATGAAAGGTAACTTTAGAGCTATTTGAAAGCTATTTTTACACCACACATCATTCATGTAGCCTAATTTGATTTGTATTTCAACGTGTTAATTTGTGTGTGACCTTGGTTTATAACTTATATTGCTCAAAGTTTTTTTATTCGTTTTTGTATTGATATAACATAGTCATCCTAAAGAACAACATTGGGCATACCAACTTAAAGTAAGAGATATTGACATTATGTTTCCAGGAAAGAGTATTCCAAGCTGGTTCAACTGTCGCATGGAGCTTTATAGTGATGATGATACTGATGGTGTTGGGTATGAAATATGTTGAGAGTGGCTTGAATTAAGTACCCAGCGGTATTTTCGCTTGACATACAGCTCGAACGAGACATCAGACAGAGAGTTCGATCGACCCTAGCTTGACATCCAGCTCGAGCGAGAGTCAGGCAGTGGCTTTGATCGACCCTTGCTCGACACCAGCTCGAGCAAGATTCAAGGCAGTGACTTTGCTTGATCCTCGCTCGACGTCCAGCTCGAGTGAGATCGGAACCCTAGCCGTTTGCTAGCAGTTCGCTCGCCGTTTCGCGTCAAGCTAATGTTCACGGGCGCCGTTCTTAAGTGTTCGCTTGAGCGAGAGTGTGTCTTGCTCGAGCGATAACGCATTATATAAAGCCCCGTGTTCATTTGAACGCCCAGACTTTGCATTTCCTCTGTTTTAGTTATTTTGAGCGATTTTGAATGTATATACGTGAGTTGAGAGCTATACACGTGAGATTGAGTGATTTCTTTGTAAGAGTCCTATAGACTCATCCTCTATACTCCACTTTTGTTATAGAAAAGTTTTGAGACCGACTCCACAATGAATGTAGACTTTTTCTAAGCCGAACCGCTTAAATCTTCTTTATTTGTCTTTGTTTTATTTCTCCTACGTTGTTTATTCCGCTGCGTTTACTTCTCATTTGCTGTCTATTAGACCAGTCTATTCCCAACAAAATAGATATTAATCCACCGCAACATTGGAATGACATAGATGGAATTGTTTTCTGTTGAGTAATAAATCTCACATTGCCTATGGACGAAGTCTTGGACATGCTTATAAGTAATGTGCAAACCTCTCTTGTTGAACTAGTTTTATAATATGAGTTAGGTCCATGAATTTCTACATGGTATCAAAGCCTACCATAGGACAAATAGGGGCACACACTACTTACTTAATGACAAGGTCCAGAAAAATTACTGACCTGCACGTGAGGGAGGGTGTTAAGGAATAAATCTCACATTACCTATGGTCAAGGTCTTGGGCATGCTTATAAGCAATGTCCAAACCTCTCTTGTTGAACTGGTTTTATGAGATGAGTTAGGCCCATAAATTTCTACATTTTCTACGTTGCTTTTGGAGCTTAAACTTGGGTGATAATTAATGCTGTCACAGTGACTTGCATCAATGCTGACGTAGAAGGTATCTCTTGATTTACGGTAGTTTTTTTTCTCTTTTTTGTGCAGTGGTTATTTCATGATCTGCACAAAACAGACACATGATTGTTTTTGCGCAACACAAGAATAACGAATACTAATTCTGTCATGATAGGAAACAATGAGTTCTTACTGTTATTGCCTTGTTCTGTTCTGTTAAACTCTTGTTTGGGATCAACGACTGCATCAGTCTTTCAAGTGCTGAAGATGCTTCAGTTTCACATCTCAACTATTGTAAGATTCATTTCAAAACTCCTTGGCCCCAAAAACAGTTGAAGCACTTATTTCCACACAAAATTGGTTGTAAGCTCTCTCAATTAATCATGACTTCCAAGACTTGATGGAAGATGCCAAAAGCTAAAAGCTGGAAAATGGTAAGATTCATTCTGAATATCATATATTTTCCTGTGGTTTTTTTAATTGCTACATAAAAAGCTTGGAGCTTTATCCTTCTTTGCAATCTATGATAAAATTCCTCTTTTTGACTTGACAGAAAATTAAGAATTCCAATTATATAGGGAAATGGAAGACTCCTTGGATCGATAATCCAGGTATATTGAAGCATGCATATTTATTTTTAAGAATGGCTAATGCATTGTCTTGGTGTTTGCTTTCTTTCAACTAGTTCAGCTCACAACTGCATCGCTGCAAATATGTTTAACTTCGTTGTTGCACTTGCAGGGATATGATTCAATTCCAGCAGAGGTTCCTGAGCCAAAAGCCAAAAGGGTTAGTTCATGAATTGCTACTTGGCACCTATTGGATCTGAGTTTGCAATCCAAAAGGTTTCTTTATTTTTATCTATTCTCCTTGTTTCCATTTCTGATTCTTTTTTTTTTTTTTTTGTGTTGACTGCTGCTATTTTGTGACATGATACATTTAAAAAGCATTAAAACTTACATTAAAGAAGAAGAAAACATCTCACAATTCTTTTCCATTATAACCCTGAACATTGGGAGAACATTGGGATGAAGAAGATGATGGAATATGGAAACCCTCCAAGGTACTTAATCCACATATAAAGGACCATGGAAATGCAAGGTATGAAAATTAAGCTTAATTGTTACAAAAAAGCTTGAAGCTTTATCCTTCTTTGCAGTTTATGATAAAATTGCTCTTTTTGACTTGACAGAAAATTAAGAACCCCAATTATACAGGGAAATGGAAGACTCCTTAGATTGATAATCCAGGTATTTTCAAGGATGCATAATTAATTTTATTCATCAATTTCAGCCTGAAGAAACTGCAATTGAAGTAGTTTCCTTATATCACATCCAGTTAATGCTTTTGATTAATGTTTTAATCTTTTTCAACATATATTCTTGACGGTATCATTACTGGAGCAGATACAAGAATCATGGAAGGACCCATAATAATTGATAAGAACTGTGAAAATATTCATTATATGGCACCAAACATATATTGTTGTGGAGCAAGAACTGCTGCCAACGCAGAGGCAATAAAGGGTATTTGTTAGGTCTGAGTTTAAGGTGATGAAGTTGCACTCTTTATCATCTTCTTTTAAGAATGGCTAATGATCTGTCTTAGTGTTTGCTTTCTTTCACGGCACTGACCCTCCTGAAGAATCACATTTTCAAGTGAAGTCTCATTTGTTACAAACCAATAAATTGATGTTGCTGGACCTCATCTGCATATATACTATGAGTCTAATTTTGAGAATTAAATTGGAAAATAAGTGCTTTTTCGGCTTACATATTTGATGGTGTGTCACAGCCTCTTGCAGAAACTAGAATTGTTTTATTAATTTTATTTGGATGAATGATTACTTTGGCTTGTTTATCATGTTTTGCTGGAGGAAGAATAACCAGATGTATCAAGTCATGTCAAAAGTTTTGTAAAAACAATATTGTGGTTGTTTTCCTTTTGTGTATATATTACAAATTTGTCGGGTTTGGTTTACTAAAGATTTTTGCTTTTTTGTTTTCTGGATTTCTGTAAATTTCTTTCAAGAATTCTGGATACTTTTTGGATATATTGAATATAGTATGATTGTTCATATTGCGTTTTAACTAAAATGACATTATTTTATTAGGATTATTTATTTTTACCATTTACACATAAAAATGATATGACCAAGACAATGATGTCCAACATATCTTATATGCCTTCAACGTCTATGGGTCCAAAATATTGGGTTTGCAGCGAAATTAGTTCTTTCCATGAGAAAATTTAATCTTGCTTAAAGCGTATCTGGTCGAAGATATACTTGAAATTGCAACAAAACTCAGGAAAAAAAATAAACAAATAATTTGATAAAATCTTCTTCAATATTTATACCTTTCTTGACAGCCCTTTTTCTGGACTCCGTGCAATATTCTGTCCAAGAATTTCTCCACTAATTGAAGCAAACAATGCCTCACTTTCTTTACTTTTTTTATATGGCTGAATAGATTTATGGATAAAATGTATGAATTTTTAAGACTTCTATCACAGCTGACAGAACTTTGTGTGAAAAAACCTAAAACATCATTTATCTACAGATACGATAAAAGAAAGAAAAGCAAAGCAAAACATTATCAATATATTTGTATAAATTTATTATGTAGACATTGGAGCATTAATTGAAAACACGTCTAAACTCAAAACCCACTTAGAAACATTTGGACTTTGGAGTAATTGCATAAGGAAAATGTAAAACTGCTTTATAACTGATCTACATAAAATGAAAGGTAACTTTAAAGCTATTTGAAAGCTTTTTTTATACTACACATTATTTATATAGCATAATTTTATTTGTAAAATTTAAATTTTAAAATTTATCTTCTAAGTTAAATAGTGCCACATGAACGGTGTTTATGATGATAGGGTTGCTGTGCCGCATATTAATGATAACTAATGTAAGTTGTAACATACTAATGTTATGTGTAGCTAATGGAAGACTGACATATATTCTTAACTTTTTAATAGGAGCTTACTTCTCATGTTCTGTGGAGGTGTGCCGCTGCACGAGACATTAGGGGTGATTCTACTAGTCCTTCACAGAAATCTGCATGTATGGAAGAGAACTTCATTGGTATATGGCAAAGTTTAATTACTAAGTTTAGACCAGCAGTGATTGAAGAAGTGGCCATTGTCTTTAGAAGTGTTTGGATGAGAAGGAACAAGCAGGTTTTTGAAGGGGTGTGTGATCATCCTACTCAGGTTTGGTATGGGGCAAGACATGAATTGGAAAGTTTCCAACAAGCTGATTGGCACAATTTGAAGCCACCTACTACTGGTTTGACTGCACAAATTTATGGAAGTAGCTTGACAAGGTGGCATAAACCACAACTGGGATGGTTTAAGCTAAATTGGAATGTTGCATGGGATGTCATGAGAAATCTGATGAGAGGAGTGGTGATAAGGGATTTGGCAGGGGAACTCATTGCTTCTGTTGGTTGGTCAAAGAGTTTTGTCACTTTCCTTCTATTGGCAGAAATTCCTATAGGACGAAAGAGCTTTGACTTGTATTCTGAGTTGGGACTTCAAAATGTTTTATTTGAAGGTGATGCTCAAGTTGTGGTCAAAGAGGTGCTTTCTTTTGAGATTAACTGATCATGGTATCAGCACAAGATTGAAGACTTGAAGTTATTCTTTACTGGTCAATGGCACATAATCCAGTTTGTGCCAAGGGCTGAAAACAATGCTGCACTTAATCCTTCTTAGTTTCAATTGTCCCAGGACGAACAGAGTGCGGGTGGGCTCTTTTTCTTTATTATTTATTTCTCCTCTTTATTTTTTATTTTTTTATTTGGAAAACATCTGTTTGTTTCTTTGCTTTCAGTTTAGTTGTGATGGAAATGTGATTTTTGCCATTGATCTGACAGGCTTGCAGGAGAATTCGACTTTGCGGGCAGCTGGTGGTGTGGAATCCGAGGTTAGAATTTGTAGTTCTTATTTTTCGTTTCTGAACAGTGAGTCCCTTTGCATTCATATTTTTGCTCGCTACCTGTGTTTTCTGATCTTTGACATTGAATTTACGAGTTAGCGTGCCTTTGTGTGGTATTTGCTTAGTTTGAACATCAATTTGGACACTTCTGTTTGAGCATGTGAAATTGGGTGCTTTTTTGTGTGCAAGAGTGCTGTAAGGGAACAGTTTTTTTTTGTTCATGGACTGTTTCTTGAGATTTTTCCTGAAGGTGATTATGACGAAAGATTAGGTCTTACCCCATATGTGATTGTTGGAAAATACTTTGATAGTGCTAAACTTCTTGTCACTAACAAACATAATTTAACCTGAATATCGGAGAAAAAAACATCAATACTATTGTCGAGAGCAAGGATCATACAAGCTTATATCTGAGGGGCTCTAGTCTAACAAAACTACCTTCATCAGTTGGCAACCTTACTGATCAGCTTCAAGAATTACATGCAGCAGGCTGCATTGGCCAGTTGCAAAGTCTAAGTGGTAATTACTTTCCCGCTTTGGATATGCTAGATCTAGGTGGGAGTGATTTAGTTATCTTTCCAGATCAAAGTGTCAGATTTGTTAGGTTGCAACACCTTCGTTTGAATAATTGCAAGAAACGTGAAGAAATTTTACTTCTTCCATTGAGTCTAGCAAGTGTTGAAGCTCGTGAATGCAAGTCATTGGAAAGTTTTGTATTACTATCTGAAATACTTATTAAAAACAATAGAAAGAATTTTTCTAACATCAAATGGATTTACTTGCACGGATGCCATAAACTGCTTGCGAATATGGGGCCAATTCCTTCATGGGAAGAGGTATGTACATCTCTTTTCCTCTTCTTTTTCAACGTGTTTATGTGTCATCTTGGTTTATAACTTGTATTGTGGAAAGTTTTTTAATTTTTATCTTCATATAACAGAGACATTCTAAGGAACAACATTGGGCATACCCACTTAAAGTAAGAGATATTGACATTATATTTCCAAGAGGATTCCAAACTGGTTCAGCTATCGCAAGGAGGCCCATTATAGTAATCTCTCTGAAATAGATATTAATTAACTGCATCATTGGAATGGTATAGATGAAATTGTTTTGTCCGTTGTTTTGGGATTTAGAGTTGGGATCATTAACCCAAAAATGAACCTTGCTGATATTTATGTTAAAATCCATGATGGCTGGGATTGTAAGTACTTATATGCTCAAAACACGCGCTTTGATGGGACGGACTCAGACCATGTATGGATGCACTGGATGAGTTATGGGAAACAATGTTTAGATTTGAATGTAAGTCAGAGGACGTGGTCTTTAGAAGTGCTGGGATCCATTTCCTAAAGAAGGATGAAAAAAAGGCCTTCCTCAATTTGGAAATTGGAGAATGGCAATGAGAATTCAAAGGAAGATTTGGAATTAGGGAATGATGAGGAGAATCCGAAAGAAATATTGGTAAGAGGCATCGTGATGATGAATATGATTGCAACATGGAACCCAATTGGTACCCTCAACAAAAGAGGCAGCATTCCTCAACCATGGGCATCACAATAATGGAATTAGAGAATGACGATGAGAATCCATAGGAAGATTTGGATTTACAGCTTAGACTTGGGTTGTAATTAAAAGATGCAACTTCAATTTTCTTTGCTGTTTGGGATCAACCAATGCTTCAGTTTTTCAAGTGTTGAAGATGCTTCAGTTTCCCATCTCTACAAGGTACATAATCCACATACACACGACTGGGCTGTGTGTATGAATTGCAACCCAAAAGATTGAAGGTACATAAAGCAACCCAAAAGGTTGCTTTATTTTAATCTGTTCTCCTTGTTTCCATTTCTGTTTTCTTTTATTATGTTGACTGCTGCTATATTTTGGCATGATACATTTGAAAAGCATTAAAACTAATATTAAAGAAGGTGAAATCTCACAATTCTTTTTCATTATAAGCCTGATCATTGGGATGAAGAACATGATGGAATATGGAAACTCTCCAAGGTACCTAATCCACATATAAAGGACCATGAAAGCGTAAGGTATGACCACTAAGCTTAATTGCTACAGAAAAAGCTCGTGGCTTTGTTCTTCTTTGTGACTTCTGGTAGTGTTGCTCTTCTTGAAACTGCAATTGAAGTAGTCTCCTTTTTCAACATATATTCAGGATGGTATCATTCTTGGAGCAGATACAAGAACCATTGAAGGACCTATAATCACTAAAAATAATTGTGAAAAGAAATATATTGTTGTGGATAGGAACTGCTGCAGATAGAGAAGCAATAACAGGTATTTCATATTTGTTAGGTCTGTGTTTAAGGTGATGATGTGTGTTGCTTCTATATACTCAAATTATAAAGAAAGAAAATACTCACAAAATAAATATAAAAAGTGTGTTACTTCTGATGGGAATTGAAACAGAAGCCCCATTAGTGAAGCAATGGATTGAATTACACGGTTTGCATGATGTGCATCTTTTCCTACTTTGGTGCCAAATTAAAAAGACCAACAAGCAAATATCCAATAACAAAAAAAAAAAAAAAAACCTTGCATAACCCCTAAATAGTCTAAACTAAAGCTCCACATACTTACTATCTGGCTGAAACCAAGAGTCTTTAATGATGTCATGAATCTCTTGTTATTACAAGTCATTATGTTTAGAGAAATGTTTTAAGCACAAAAAAAAAAAAAAATGAACATTACTCTGAAAACAAGGAGTGTACAATGGCAAAGCTACATGATTTTTTCATACATACTTTATTGATGTGGTTTTCTGCTATTGATTTAAATGGAAACAATGCTCATGATTTCTTGTCTTTAATTCCCAGCTCTTAGTTTGTATTTAGGGGCTCTTTTGTATTCTCCCTGCATACTTTGGGCTTTTCCTTTTTCACTCTTATTAATGAAATTTATCTATTACTTATAAAAAATAAAGTGTTTTAACCACAAAGAGAACAATCACCACACAAAATCAAATTTATAAACTTACGTAGCCTGAAGTAGAATATTAGATTGTAAAACTATTTTTATTATAAAGTAGATCTTATATAATATATGAAGCAATGTCAATTTGTGGACTTTTGTGAAATCTATTTATAAATATAGCACATCTCGTATGTTTAACTCTAGGAACCTTATAACTATCTATTTTAAAATGAATTTTCTCCCCAGTTTATGCCTCCAATAGTGTAATCTGACAATCTGCTAACAAAAAACAGAGTATCTGAACACTTCTAGAGCATTTAAAAAAAAAATTATTTGAGCAATACCTATTTTGCAAGATATTTTTAGATTTTACATCAAGTTCTTTTACCATTGTTAGCATCACAAATTCAACAAAATATTACTCCAAGTTATTAAGTACGTGTCTTTCACATGTTTGCCACACTAATATTAATTAAAAGTATGTTCAAATTATTAATAGCAAGCGCGCCAATTAGCTAACAAAACCTTCATCACACTTAAAAGCAATAAATTATCTCAATCTTTAATCTTTGCATTTCCTAGCTAAATTAATTGAGCAGATTATAAATGGAAAGGACAATTGTTTCATTTAGCCACCGCAGGCGCCATGGACTCTCCATGAATCGGCCGGCCGGCCTTGTTAATTTGTTGTCCCTTTCTTTGATTCATGCTTTGGGTAGGTTATGTATCTCTACATGATTTCTTGTGCTAGATTGGTTATGGTTTGTGCTTCCATGCAATTTGCTGCTGATCTTTTTTTGCAAGACATTCTTGTAAGATTATTTGGATGGCTTAATTATCTGTCTAATGAATTAAGAGTGCAGAGGTAATCCTTCATGAAATGAGGTGATTCTTTTTCTTTTTCTTTTTTTTGTTTATAGCTTGCATTGCTGAAAGCTTTTTATATCCGTATGACAGGGAGATTCGAAGGATGGAACAAAATTGGATATACCGATATAAGAAGAGCATTGGCATTATATTTCCGGGAAAAAGGATTCCAAGCTTGTTCAGCCATTGCAAGGAGGTTAATGATAGTAACAAATTGTGTGAAATAGATATTAATGGGCCCCTGTATTTGAATGACATAGAAGAAATTGATTTCTTTGTTGTTATTGGATCTAGAGTTGTAGTCAACCCAGAAATAGAGGAGATTGAAATTTGTATTAAAATCAAGGATAGATGGGGTCTCTTCTCGCTTTCAACATTTCAACATTTAAGATTTGATTTGAAAAAGTCAAATCATATATATGGCTGGGATGCTCTCCGCCGCCTCAGAGTAACGCAGATAATTGAATGTTTAGATTTGAATGTGATTCAAACCATGTGGTATTGAAAGTGTTGTTAGTCCATTTGGTAAAGAAGCATGAAGAGAATGCAAATAAATGATCATACAGGAGAACCCGAAACTGGAAGAAACTCAGCTTTCAAAGGCAGCATCTTTGTTTCTACATTTCCACAAACCTATAGCTTTTTTCCCTGTTGGTTGTTGGTGTTAGGGTCAGCATAAATCATCCTTGGAGTCTTGTCTGAAAGTTTCTCAGTGTTTTGGGTAAGAATGTTTTTAAGTCATTTGCGTTATTGTTTTTTATGTAAGATTTCAATTTGTGTTGGCTCAAGTCATGCTTGTGACCCTGTGGGGGTGCAAGAGTGAAATAGATGGCAAAACTACCTTGCCAGTCCCATTATCTGATTGGGTACATCAGAAGCACTCCATAAGCAGGAGATCCCCATTTGAGGGCAAATACAATCCAACACAAATAGTTAGCAAAGTTTCAGGGTCTAAAGGTTAGTGAAGCCCAAAGTTTTTCTTTAGCGCTTCTCTGGCTAAAACTAAAAATCTGGAGAACGCTCAAATGAGCAAAACCTGATTGGCAGATAAATATTCTATTACGAATTGGGTTTTCACATATTTCCATTAAGATATTTGGCTGACCACCAAATAGCAAAGTAGATAGCAAAGTTACCATCATTTGCAGGAAAAAAAAAAATCCTACTACCAATCAGGTTTTCACATATTTCTAGAGCTGTACATCCGGTGCCCAAACCGGAATTCCGGGTCAACCCGGACCGGAACCGGGTGTCCAAAACCGGGTTGGAGTCCAACCCGGTTTTATCCGGGTTGAAATCCAATTTGAATCCGGATCAATCCGGTTTTTTAAATACTTGGATGACCACCAAATAGCAAAATAGATCGCAAAGTTAGGGAAGATCCCCATCTGTCAATATAGTGCCGGACAAGAAAGAGTTTCAAAATCTATACAGCAAAAACACATCTTTTACTCATTAGTCACTCCAAATTCCCTAATAAAATTCACGTCTAAACAGAATCCTCTTAGGTCACATGCTTTGGTAATTATTCACAAATATCCCTAAAAGCAAAATAATTCACAGATCATTTCTAGAAGGCCCGAAATACCCTGAAGTTCGATAGAATTATTACATAATCAGATTTGGATCTCTATATGAAAACTCTCACATATTAGTGGAAAAATGTGCTTCTCATATTCTTACTTACAAGCAGCAAATATCAGAATACCTCTAGTTGCTCTTACCAATAGCTTACCATTTACCAAACCAAATCAATTTAAACAATAGATGCAGAAATACGAAGTAGCACCAAGAAAGCTATACCCTTTTGTTTGATTGCAAAGAAAACCCGGGAAAAAAAATGGAAAACTTTTGAGTAAAAAAAATTAGGGATCACTTGAGTCTAGCCATTGTTTTCTCAAGCCCCAAATGCCGATATTTCAAAATTTCAATCGGATGTGTGTTCCTACAATTTCCAATCGCATACAACCCATGGATATGTTTAAACTAATAGAAATACTCTAGCCATAAACTGATTACATAAACTGACGTGGCTTAACGTAATTTGCTAGACTATAAAATTATTTTTATTGTAAGGTAGATATTTGATCGCATAAACCACTTTAATTTATGGAATTCGTTTTGTGTAACCTCTTTGTGATTATAGCACTGAACAGTCAAAATTCATCTGAGCACTAAACAAAAGAATATAAGCAAATCAATTTAAACAATAGACGCAGAAACACGAATTAGCTCCAAGAAAGATATACCCTTCTGTTTGGTTGCAAAGAAAACCAGGAAAATGAAAGAAAATGGAGCGTGTCCATGTGAAAGAAAGAAAGAAAGTTGAACTGAGATTTCCACGAATCCAACCCAAAGTTGCCAAGAACTTGCTGAGAACGGAAAAGGCGCTTCGAGAAGTTGCTCCTCGTTCTCTTTTGTCAAAATATCAGTGAAGGTTAAAATATCGATAATATTTGTCAAAATAACTTGCATTAAACTCATAAAAAAAATATCTAACTTAAGTTTTGAATTGCATTAATTCTAAAGTTCTCTCTAAATTCAGAGAGGTACTGTTTATCCATCAATTTATATTTTATTTTCAAATATTCAACAATAAATTTTAGGAATGATGTATTTGCCGCAATATGTATCTATTGTGTTGTGAATTTGTAAAGAATTACGTTTTCTTTTTTATATTGTAAAATATAATAAACATTAAAAAGATATTAAGTAAATTATTACTAAAATATATAATATTATATTATTGTTTTAGTTTTGGGATGACTAGTCCAATTGTAGACTAGTTTTTTCAATAGTTTTGACTCTTTAGCCAAGATCTTAATTTTTAGTAAAATTTTAAACTTTACTTTAATTAATTGGAGTATTAGTAATGTTCTAATCAAAATTTAGCTTAAGAGCAAAGATGTCCTTCAAAAATTAAAGAATATGGAATGTCATGATTACTCTAATCACGATTGCTGGGAATGGCATTGGCATGGAAATACCAAGCTCCCATACATGATACATGTGTGGGCCAAGAGCATGACGTGAGAATGTGTGGGGTAGAGCCCGAAGACGTGCTTTTTGGTCCACGCCAACGACAAATCCAACTGGAACTTGAGACGAAGACATAATACAAGATAGACGCGTTTTCGGAATTAAAGCGTTGGAAGGAGATATCCACGAAGAAAAATGATAAGCTTATAATTAATCTTCAACTATTTCTATTTTATTATTCTATTTAAAATGAAAGTCATTTAAATAAAATGAAAATGATTTTTTAATGAAATGTCACAAATTATATTTATTCATTTAAAATAAATTATAAACTATTGGTAAAATAGATATACTTTTCCACAAATCCAACTGCAAGTTGCCAAGAAGTTGCCAAGACGCGTTTTGGTCCACGCTAATGACAAATCCCACCGTTTTGGTCCAAAGGCATTGCCAATAAGTTGCTCTTCATTTTCTTTTTCTTTCTTTTTGTATTTGTTTTTCCTCCCAATAAACAGTTGTACAAAGCTGCAATATCTGCTTCCTCTATTTATAGAGAGTGAACGTTTTGTGACTCTGTCTGTATCAGAATTGCATACACTTCTTTTCTTCTTCAATGGCATCCACTTTACCCTCTTCCTCCTCTTCTCTTCCATCCAATCCCAATCCCAGAGGGTTGTATGATGTATTCTTGAGTTTTAGAGGAGAAGATACTCGCAATACTTTTGTTGCCCATCTATACCATGCTCTATGTCGAAAGGGAATCAAAACCTATATAGATGACAAAAATCTTGATCAAGGAGAGACAATTTCACCTACACTTCTTAAAGCCATTGAGGAGTCAATGATTTCTATTATTGTGTTATCTCCAAATTATGCATCCTCTACATGGTGTTTGGAGGAGCTCACAAAGATTCTTGAGTGTAAGAAAACAAAACAACAAATTGTTTTACCAGTGTTTTATCATGTAGATCCATCAGATGTACGAAAGCATAAAGGAAGTTTTGGAGATGCATTGGCTAGACATCAAGAGAGGTTTAATGAGGACCCGAGGGTGCAGAGGTGGAAGGAAGCCCTACATGAGGCTGCTGGTTTGTCTGGAAAACATTTGAAAGACGGGTACGTACTTCTTTAGTTATTATTTTAATTGATAATAGAGTTTTTCTTCATAACAAAATTATTTATTTAAAAATTTGCAATGTGACGTACTTTGAGTATGTGATATAGTTTTTAAATGACATGTCAATTTTTTTAACTTGTATCGAGAAACAAACATGTGATGTCATATGCTCAATATAATAACACTTCTCATTTTTATCGATCGATTGGAGGAATTTTCCTTTGATCCGATTTTAAGAAAAACTCTATAAAAACCTAATGAATGCATACATCTATATCTATTTTCGTTATGGGCGTTGCTACATATTCCCTTTTTGGCATCTCGATTTTATTTTATTTTTAACATAATTTTTAAGTAAGTATTTTGAAAAATATTATGGTTTTTTTTTTTATACTTTTAAAAAATACTTTTTACATATTTTTTTTAACATCTTGAAATATTTTTAAAAAATACAAAAAAATATTACAGCATTATTTTAAAAAGTTTACTTAAAAATTATGTAAAAAAAACTTTAAAAACTGAAATCGGGATCCTAGTTTTTATGTTAGGCATGTTCACTAGTGCAAATTTTACAGTTTAATTTTTTTTTTCTTTTTTCTTTTTTTTTTTATATTTTTTAAAAATATTTAAATATTTTAGTCAAAAAAATAGTAATATACTAAAATCCACTTTCTTGACCATTAAAAAAATATAAGGAAAATTAAGTATATTAACTCTCAAAATGAGGAAGCAAACTCATGTGATATATTATCAATTTTCAAAATCACTATATAAATTTATGTGAAACGTCAGATTTTTAATTTATTTTTATCATAAACGAAATTTAATTTTTCACATCAATGCACGAGTTTATAAACTTCATTTAAATAAGGCCATGTTTGGCAATCGAAACCATCTCCAAATTCAGATTTAATCTTTAAGTTAAAAATTGTTCATTTCCAAACATATAACACGATTTCTAGTCTTAGTCCCGTTTGGATGTATGGTGAGATCAGAACATATGGTTTTTAGATGAAAATTAAAAACTTAATAAAATTGAAACCATCTCTAAATTCAGAGATAATCTTTAAGTTAAAAATTGTTCATTTACAAACATATAACATGATTTCTAGTCTTAGTCCCGTTTGGATATATAGTGAGATGAGACAGATGGATTTAGATGAAAGTTAAAAACTTAATAAAATATTATTGAAATATTATTGTTTAATATTATTTTGAGATTTGAAAAAGTTACAATTAAAATTTGAATTTTTTTTTTTTTTTTTGTATTTTATGTGAAAATTTGAAAAAAAAATTATAATAATGAGATGAGATGAATTGAGATAGTTCGTCGATCCAAACGGGGCCTTTAGGCTCATCGATCAATTTTTCTAAAACATTAAAATTCAAGAAGTCATTTTCACATATTTACAATAAAACCATCCTATACGGTGGCTAGACACCACGTCAAACAGAGTTTTTTGGCTGCCAATGCATGGTGCATCCACCATTGGGCCGAAGGCTATACAACAGTACAAGTATGGTTCTCTCTTTAGAAAGAACCAAAAAGTATTAAATAATAAAAAGTTTCTTTATTACATCATCTCTCAAGACAATATATTTTTCATATCCACGCACGCTTTTATGATAGGTCCTGCCACTTTTTAAAATTATATCAAACTATAGTCTTGAAATTTTTTTTACAATTATATATTAAACAAACACTCTTACACTTCACTCGAAATCACCTAACATCCATATAAGTCCTTAAGCTCTTTGATCGAAAGATTTAACATTGAACTAGCACATTTATATATGCCATATGCTAGGCTTATACCAGATCAGACATTACAACTTAAGCTTTTTGGTTTCTCGAAAAGGAAATTCCAACTCCATTATTTTCTATGCATCTATATGCATGAGAAGCGCACCAAATAGCTAAGAGAAACTTTGATGTAATACCCTACAAACAAACAAGAACATACATAAATTCGCAATCTTCAACATAGAGTGTTTCCTATCTAATTAATTAAGTAGAGCACTATAAAAGGAAAGCACAATATTTATCTGCCAGCCACCATAGGCTTCATAGACTCTCAATGAATCAACCGGACATCCTTTTTTGTTGTCCTTGAATTGGCTTGATTCGTGCTTTGGATAGGTTTTGTATCTTTACATTTATTGTGCTACATTGGTTGTAGCTTTTGCATCTATGCAATGTGCTCATGATCTTTTTCTATAAGATTTCTTGTCCTACTATGAACAACTCTATTTGCTTTTATAGTTCTTTAATTTTGTGGCAGTTGATTAGTTGTGGCCATTGTAATTTAAGCTATGTTTAGTAGGTTAGGTGATCTATGAATAATAGTAAAAAAAAAAAAATATAATATTGAATAACAGTGAAAAATAGTAAAAAAATAATAATGATAAAATATTCAATAGTAACTATAGTAATGAAAAGTAGTAAAAAAGTATTGATAAAATATGAGATCACTCTACTATCCAAACACAGCCTTAGAGTTGAAATTGTAGTGAAACTTGTTTTAAGCTAGTGGTCTGATCCCGATGGTGTCTTTTTGTTTCGAATTCATTTTTATGAGGTTTCATACTAATTTATTGGTATTGAGTAAGGAAATCTAAGAAAGGAAACAAAAATAATCTTGTACCGAGAACATGTGGAAGATCTTCTACACCAACTAGTATAAAAATTTATTTATTAGATTTTTTTTGAACTTTTTGGTAATTGTAATGGGTGATAATAATTGATGTACTGTTGACACAAGAACTTATAAATAATGAAACTTTATATCTTTTTGTGAAAAATGTAACTCATTAAATGTTCTTTTTTCTTGCATTGGCAGGAACGAATATGAATTTATGGATAAAATCATTCAATGGGTGGATTCAAAAATAGTTACATCTACATACCAATTAGACACTGCTGAGTATCCAATTGGACTAAAGTCTCGTTTGAAAGAATTGAATACTCAATTAATAATTGGAAGGAATGACATTACTCTCATGATAGGGATTTATGGAACTGGTGGAATTGGTAAAACAACTATTGCCAAAGCGGTCTTTAACTCAATTGGACATCAATTTGAAGCTAGAAGTTTTCTAGCAAATGTTAGAGAGATTTCGAGTAGAAAGAAAGGATTGGTCAAACTGCAAAAGCAACTTCTTAATGATCTCTTAGGAAACTTTGGAAGTTTTAATATTGACAGTGTTGGAGGTACTAATTTTATAAAGGATAGGCTTTGCTCTAAAAGGATACTTATAATTCTTGATGATGTGAGTGACTCATGCCAATTGAACAAATTAGCCGGAAATCATAATTGGTTCGGTCCAGGGAGTAGAATAATAATAACAACAAGAGATCAACATCTATTAACTTATCATCAAGTTGATTCAACATACGAAGTGCAGGGATTGGGCTACAACCAAGCTATTCAACTATTTAGCTGGCATGCATTTAAAAGAGATGATCCAGTTGAAAGTTATGTGAAACTCACACAATCTATAATAGGTTATGCTAAGGGGCTTCCACTAGCTCTTACGGTGATTGGTTCAGATTTGCGTGGTAAAAATATAGAAGAATGGAAAAGTGCATTGGAAAAGTATAAAAGAACTCCACCCAAGGATATTTATGAAATTCTTAAAATAAGCTATGACGGCCTAGATAATGATGAAAAGATTATTTTTCTTGATATTGCATGTTTCTTCAAGGGGGAGTTTCTTAAAAATGTCACAAAAATGCTAGACATTTCTCGTTTTTCATCATCTTTTGGCATTAGAAGGCTGAAAGATAAGTGTCTCATCAATATTAGCAGTTGTCAATATGTGGAGATGCATGACTTGTTGCAAGAAATGGGAAAAGAAATTGTTCGACAAGAATCGCCTAAAGAAGCAGGCGAGCGCAGTAGATTGTGGTTTCACGAAGATATTCGTCATGTATTAGAAGAAAATACGGTAAGATCATTACACTAATAAAAACTTTGGATTGTACATTTGTTTTCTATTCACTAATGAAACCACCCGAAAAATGTTAAGTTAGAAATGGTGAAGTAACTCGTTGGTGCATGTGTGTGTGTGTATATATATATATATATATATATATATATATTCTTTTCTATTCCTAACTATATATGACCAATGCAACTCATATTGTTGTTAAGTTTTGGTAGTTTTCTATATGGAAAATGGTTAACCTAATTCTTGCAACCTATTAAGAACAACTTTATGAAGTTAAATTTTATTTTTATTGAAATGGTGTGCCAGCTTTAGTTGATTGCAAAATGGATTATAAAAGATTTTGTATATATCATGACCACTGGTCCATTTCTATCTATACATATGCTCCCCGCGAGTTAAAGTTAACAATTTAATTTTCATAAAAGAAAACCACAATTCTCTGCTCAAAAGATTATATTTTTTGTTTTAATGAAGCTTTTTGTAATTTTTTTTTAACGTAATTTATATAAATAAAATAGAAAAATAGAAACAAAAAAACTTGAATTAAAAAAGAACCACCGCCCATAGTTGTGGCAGTCCAGAGCCACCATCAATGATTGCCTTGTGGCAATTAGAACACACAAGGGTGACCCATGCATTGTGGGTACTGGTCCAACTGATCCTTTTTTTATAATTATTTATTATGTTCTTTTTACATTATTTTTCTTTTTTATTTTCTTTTGAAATTATTTTTTTCTTTTTTCTTATAGTTTTATAATATCAAGTTTCATTTTTCTGAATATTTTTCTATTTTTTTTAGTTTGTAATGTTAATTGATTTGATTTCTTGAAAAGTAATTTTTAAAAATTTTCTCTTCAATAATGTAAGCTTGAACTTGTTTTGATTTGGATACTTATGCCTTTGTCTTTGTAGGGAACAAACAAAATCGAAGCGATTTGGTTAGATTTTCCATACAGCCATGACAAGATAAGGTTGCATCCCAAGGCATTTAAGAAGATGAAGAATCTTCGATTGTTTATAAATAGGAATGCACAATTTTCTGAAGGTCCAAATTATCTCTCTAATGAATTAAGAGTGTTTGATTGGCCTAAATATCCTTGCTCATTTTTGCCTTCTAATTTTTGTGGAAATAATCTTGTTGAATTTAAAATGTATTATAGCCACATCAAGGAGTTAGGTGACCTAAAATCCAAGGTACCACTATTATTTTCAATATTTCTATTTTTAAAACTATGAAACAGAATTTCATTGAAGCTGATACATTTATTTCATTTTATTTGGATAGAACTTGACACAGATGGTTTTAAGTGGTTGTGAATTCATAACAAAAATTCCTGATCTTTCAAGTTGCCCAAATTTAGAGAGCTTGTTTCTTGGAAGTTTTGATAGAGGTTGTGAGAACTTAGTTGAGATTCATGATTCCGTTGGACTCCTTGATAAGCTTCAGACTCTAGATGTTCAAAAATGCAGCAAGCTCAGGATTTTGCCGAAACGATTCAAGTTGAGATCTCTAAGTTCTTTTCGAATTACAGGTTGCTCAAATCTTGAAGACTTTCCAGAGATTGAACGTGAAATGGAATTGTTAACATGGTTATCACTTCAGGGCACTAGCATAAAAGAACTACCTTCATCAATTGATAACCTTAAAGGACTTGAAAGCTTAGATCTGTCCAATTCTAGACTAGAAAAACTACCTTCATCAAGTGGCATCCTTACTCGGCTTAAAGAATTATGTTTAGAAGTTGACAACGATGATTGGTTAACTTGCTACTTGAAAAATTCAAGCATTTTTCATGAGGCAGGAAATCGCCTTTGGAAAGCGATAAATGTTGTAACCCTTCAATGCTGTTGCCTGTCAGAATCAAATTTCTTCACGAATAATTACTTTCCCGCTTTGGAAACGTTAGATCTAAGTGGAAGTGATATTGTTATCTTTCCACCTCAAGGCGTCACATTTGATGTGCTGCAACACCTTCACTTGAACAAATGCGATAAACTTGAAGAAATTTTAGCTCTTCCATTGAGTCTAGAAAGGGTTGAAGCTCATAAATGCTGGTCATTGGAAAGGTTTGCACTACTATCTGAAATACCTTATGGAAACAATAACATCAAATGGATTGACTTGAACGGATGCTACAAACTGTTTGCGAATAAGAATATGAGACCGATTCCTCCTCAGGAAGAGGTATGTAGTACGTCTCTTTTCCTCTCTTTCTTTTTCAACATGTTTGTGTGTGACCTTGTGTTATAACTTGTATTGCTCAATTTTATTTTATTTTTTGTATTGATATAACAGAGTCATTCTAAGGAACAACATTGGACAAACCAACTTAAAGTAAGAAATATTGACATTATATTTCCAAGAAAGAGGATTCCAAGCTGGTTCGACTGTTGCATGGAAGTCTACATGAGTGTTGACGATGAGAGTATTGAGTTTGAAATAGATATTAATCCACCGCAACATTGGAATGACATTGATGGAATTGTTTTCTACGCTGCTTTTGGACATAACATATCTCCATATGGAATAAATGCTATTCGTTTTAGTGTTACGATCCATGATGGCTCGGATTGGAAACACTTATATACTATAAAGAGACATATATCCTTTTTTGATGATCATGTATGGATGTGGTGGATGAGTTACGATAGACAAGTGGACATTTCAAGGTTGAGATTTAGATGTCACCGTAGTGGTTGGCCTCATGAGTACGTGAATTTGGCAAGTGTTGGGATCCACTTCCTAAAGAAGCATGAAAAGCGGCCTTTCTCAATTTGGGAATTGGAGAAAGACGATGAGAATCCAAATCAAGATTTGGAATTAGAGAATGCTGATGAGAATCCGAAGGAAGTATTTGGTAAGAGGCGTCGTGATGATGAATATGGTTGCAACATGGAACCCAATTTGTATCGTCAACAAAAGAGACAGCATTCCTCAACCATGGGCATCACAATAACGGAATTAGAGAATGACGATGAGAATCCAAAGTCATCAAAGGAAGATCTGGATTTAGAGCTTAAACTTGGGTGATAATTAATGCTGTCGCAGTGACTCACATCAATGTTGACGTAGAAGGTATCTCTTAATTTACAGTAATTTTTTTTTATTTTATTTTTTTGTGTATTGGTTATCTCTTAAATTTAAAATCTACTTATCTCTTAATTTAATTGCTACATAAAAAGCTTGGATAGTTATCTTCATTCATCAATTTCAGCCAGAAGAAACTGCAATTGAAGTAGTTTCCTTTTATCACATGCATCCAGATTATGCATTTGATTAATGTTTTACTCTTTCTCAACATATATTCTTGACGGTATCATTCTTGGAGCAGAGACAAGAATCATGGTCCAAGGACCCGTAATAATTGATAAGAACTGTGAAAAATATTCATTATATGGCACCAAACATATATATTGTTGTGGAGCAGGAATTGCTGCCGATGCAGAGGCAATAAAAGGTATTGTTAGGTTGGAGTTTAAGGAGATGATGTTGCACTCCTTATCATCTTCTTTTAAGAATGGCTAATGCACTGTCTTGGTGTTTGCTTTCTTTCACAGCTTTTTAAATGAAGTTTCATTTGTTACAAACCAAGAAATTAAAGAAAGTTGCATTTAAATTGATGTTACTGTACCTCATTTGCACATATACTGTGACTATTTGATGGTGTGAGTCTATTTTTGAGATTAAATTGGAAAATAATTGTTTTTTCGGCTTACACACACATATATATATGATGGTGTGCCCCTGCCTCTTGCAGAAACTAGAATTGTTTTAGTAATATTATTAGGCTAAATGATTACTTTGGCTTGTTTATCATGTTTTGCAGGAAGAAGAATAACGTACCAGATGTATGAAGTCATGTCAAAAGCTTTGTAGAAACAATATTGTGGTTGTTTTCCTTTTGTGTATATATTACAAATTTGTCGGGTTTGGTTTACTAAAGATCTTTGCTTATTTGTTTTCTGGATTTCCGTAAATTTCTTTCAAGAATTCTGGATACTTTTTGGATATATTGAATATAGTATGATTGTTCATAATGAGTTTTAACTAAAATGGCATTACTTTTAGTGATTATTTATTATTTACCATTTACACACAAAAATGATATGGCCAAGACAATGATGTCCAACATCTCTTATATGCCTTCAACTATGGTCCAAAATATTGTTGCTTAAAGGGTTATGATCTGGTCGAAGATATACTTGGAATTGCAACAAAACTCAAGCAAAAAAAAAAATAATAATAATTTGATAAAATCTTCTTTAATGTTTATTATACATTTCTTGACAGCCTTTCTTCTGGACTCCATGCAATTTTCTGTCCAAGAATTTCTCCACTCATTGAAGCAAACAATGCCTCAGTTTCTTTATTTCTTTCTATGGCTAAAAGATTGAACCAGCTTTTAGGTCTGCTGAATAGAATTTCTCACCTCAAAATGAGTCTCCTCTCCAATTTATGCCTCCAACAGTGTAATCTGCCTATTTTCTTTGAGCAAATCAAATACCTATTAAGCAAGATATCATGAGATTCTCCAATTCAACCAATTATATATTGCTCCAAGTCATTAAGTACGTGTCTTGCACATGTTTACCACTTGCCACACTAATATTAATTAAAAAAATATATATGTTTACCATTTTGAACCCTGGTGTTCTGACTTGGCGTGAATGAGTATCTTGAGTCTCCTAAAAACCCCTGGATTAGTCTTTTTTTTTTAATAGCTCATCAATAAGTTTTATTCATAAAAAGACGCGCAGGATTAGACTTTTGTGTCTTCCTCTATAAGATTGTGCTTCAATATACAAAGGACCAAGCAAAATAACCCTCTAGGATCACTCCTTGCCAGAGGGAAGCTTGCTTTTGTGCGAGTGTAGGCAAGTTACTGTATATAGATCAGAAAGCTTTTGCCTTTTTAAATGGGTTGGACTGACAAAGTCAAATAGTCTGAAACAACAGCAATAAGGTGTGACGCCCCCAAATTCCCCTTAAAATAACATGGGAATCGAGGCGTCGGGATGATGACAACACGGGTCACACATCCCAACAACACGTGTCAAACGTGTGTGCACACGTGACATACATAAAAATATAGGTCGCAGCGGATAATAAATTAATATCTAAGTACCAGAATTTTTTAGAAATATTTTACAAACCAATTTAATAAAAACTCTCCAACAGGAGATTTAATACAGTAATCCAAAAATACAATTTAAACAAATACATTATTATAAAAGGGGAAAATAAATTTCCCGAGATATCAATTAATAATAACACCTCAATAGCGGAGCCGTCTCCTCAGGCTCGGCCTCTCCAAAGTCTGCATCCAAACAAAACTACGACGCCAAGATGGCATCGCAGGTAAGTACAACCCAACCAAACCAAAAGACAAAAATACAATAATGCCACAACAACAACCAAGAACAATAACCATATGCATGAGGCTCAAAATCATCTTCCTCAAAATCGATGAAATAACCACACTCGCCAAAATCCCAATTTAATCCACAATAAATCACCCATCATTTTCCATAAAATAATATCCTCAAAATCGATCACACCGGGCGTTACGTATCGCCGTCCCCATTACGATCCACACACACTCATTTCATACTGGGCGTTACGTATCGCCGTCCCCGAGATGAAATGCACACCCAATGACCATAATGGGCGTTACGTATCGCTGTCCCCATTACGTCATCCACACACTCACACGCTGATCACAACGGGCGTTACGCATCGCCGTCCCCGTTATGACTCAGCCCAAAACCATTAAAATCCGTTAAACTCAATTTAAATCCCATTTTCCATCTCCAACACATGAATATCCAAAATCATGCCAAAATCCACTTTCCAAATATTTTCATGAGCATGCGCGTAAATACACAATGCAGACAACCATGCAGCAATTATCCAACATTTAATTAATCCAATCAACCAACAAATACCAACATCAACCAACACATATCAGCAATAATCAAATACAACAACTGTTGATGCCAAAAATATATTTAAATCTTAAAGCTCGTTTGGAAAGTACTTACAGCGGTAAAAACGCATTTCCTTGAACAACTCCAGTCTGCAGCGTTTGTAGCGGTGACATGCACGTTAGGCTAAAACACTCGGTTTGACACCAAAATTTAGGGAGGTACTCATTTAAGGGTGGGGAATCTCATGGAGGTGGTGGTGTGGCGGCACAACCACCGGGAGGTGGCGAATCGGGGCCAAAAGGGGTGAAAACCCATTTTCGGGTTTGGGCTCATACCGGGAAGGTGAGGCCGCGGTTGGGGAAACTGAGCTAGGGGGTTGACCGGCTGGGTGAGGGGAGTCGAATGGTGGCGGAGGTGAGACCTACAGTGGCCGGACGGCGGCGCGGCGAAGAACGACCCGTTTAAGGCCCATTTCGGGTGGAGGGGCTAACCGGCGGCGATGGGTGGCTTTGGGCGGTGGGTTATGCTCGCCGGAGGTTGGGGAGTCTAGTGGTGGTGGTCGGAGGCCGAGGGGTGGCCGGCGGTGGCCGGAAAATGCAAGGGAATGCAAAATGGCCATTTCGGGTTTGTGGCCGTGGAGGGGCGGTGGGGTGGCCGGAGGGGACACCACCGGTGCCGTTGAGCTCGCCGGCGTGAGGGGAGGCTGGTGGTGTGGGCGGTGTCGCCGGTGGGTGGCCGGCGGCGGTCCTGGGGTTGAGGAGAAGGAACGGGCGAAGGGGAGAGGGAGGCAGGGGAGGGCTGGGCACGCGGGGGAAAGCAGAGGAAAATGAGAAGAAAAAGGAAGAAGAAAAAGAAAAGAAAAAGAAGAAAAAGGAAAAAGGAAGGGAAAAAGAGTCTAGCCAGAAAAACACAACAAATTAAATAAAAGCAGGCTTTAAATACTATAATTTTAATATCAATAAAATAAAATATATAAAGCCCCAACAATATAAATAAATTAAACTCAAGCACAATATTAAAATAAGACAATAGTTATATAACGAAAGCAGATCAAATAAATTCACATAATAAAATAGAGGAATGTAATTCCACTCATTAAAATAATTAACTAATTAAAATAAATAAGAAAAGCAACGTAACTCGATATTAACTAATTAATAGCTCAAGTAAATATCTCAAACAAATAAAATATGACCAATAATATTATTTAAATAAATTAAAATAATTAACACCGAGCATAAAATAACGTGTAAAAATACACGTAAATCTGGGATCTCACATAAGGTATGTTTGTTATACCCTTCAACAACTCATTTAGGAATCCAATTTATGGGGCGGTTGGAGTATCACATGAGTGACTATAACAAATCCAGGTATTTGGAGTTACAAAGGTTGCCGGTGCACATATTGTTTTTCCTGACTTGTGTTTTTTGGCACTGGGTGTGTTGGGATATAGAAATATTTTGTGATGAATGCACAGGTAGCAACTGTTCAAACAATAATGCTAATGAACAGCTCGTCCATCTAAGTCCAATAGTAGTTGGAGAAAGGAAGAAGCCAAGTGGAAAATGAAGAAAAATAAATGTGTAGGGTAAAAAGGAATCCTTGTTCCTGTACAGGTACAAGATGAGATAGGATGGGCTTGGCATGTGTGTATACGATATTAAATTAGCCCAATGTCCAGTCTAAACTCCTATACCTTAAGATACCAAAGGATGTCCTTAAAACTAAAGAAGGAGTTCATTACTAATCAATGTGGATGTCAAGAAAAATACAATAAGCCCAAAGTTCAAACAAGTATAGACTGGAACGGTAACTACACCTGTGGTGTAAAGTTGGGGTAGACAGAGTTTTACCTGAAAGATTTAGGCTATTGGGTGGGACGGATGTGTTTGGAACTGTTTGTTTTGGGTTTATCCAAGAAGTTAAATATTGAATGCATGCTTGGAAATGAGCATAATAGCTTTTTAATAATAGCTTTTTCTAGAAAGAAATATCTGGTTAACGGTTAAATCATTGTTTAGAAGTTACGACTGGACATCCAAAGGAAGTTGGAATAATTGGTTAAGACTGACCTTCAGGAAAAGAAATCAAAAACTAATTAAGGGTCTAAAGATTTAAAAGCTACTTAAAAGTGAGCCTGGTGTTGCGCTTACCAGACTTCTAATTGCCCTTCAAAGTGCCTATCATGCTTCAGTGAGGATGATGCTGTGGGCTGAAAAAAGCAAAATCAGGTAATCGCATTGGCATAGAACCAAGCCCTGTACATGTGTGTGGGCCAAGAGCAGGAAATGAACAGTGCTGATCTTGTCATTTGGTTTTTCCTTTCCTTGCTGCTTTATCGCAGATCTTGGTGTAGCCCAAGTGAGACATTACAATGATGGTGCAGGAGATCATAAGTCTCTAGCTACTAAACAATGTAAAGCCAAGTGATTAAACTTTATCTCTCTTTTCCATGCGCACGTTGTTAGACACCCGCGCCAGGGGGCAGGGGGCGGGGGGCGGGGGGTTGCTGCAGAAGACATATGCCTCCACTAATTACCCAATGATCAAAGCTTAGATTGTTTTCCTTTCACCTTTGGTTCCAGTTAGTGATGAATAGATGCCTCCTATCTGTGTTGTCAACTGTTACTTACAACTGTAAAAACCCATCCTATAGAGCTATAGGCTTTCAAATAAATTATTTTTTTATAATATTAAAACTTATTTTTAATGAAGTGGCATGATTGTGTATTGACCGTTAATCAAAAATAGATTGTAAAATAGTTGTAAAAAAACTATAGGTGTACTATTACCCATTGCAAAATAAATAGTAGTGATATACGTACGATTAATCTACAATTATTTTACAATTTATGTGTGTATTTGAATTTTTTTTTTTATCACTTTCTTTTAAGTATTTTTTTAATATTATTAATCATTAAGAAAAAAAATAAAAAAAATAAAAAAATAATTTTATTAATATTACATCCTTAATCATTAAATAAAATTAAAAATTAAAAAAAATTAAATACAAAATAAATTGTAAATAAATTGTAAAATGGTAGTGATTTTATCATTTGTCCAAAATAAATATCTCTTCATGCTTAACAAATTGAGACCACAATTTTTCTCTCAACTTCAATAACTAAACTTAAAAAAAATGATAACTCTATTCATCTATATTAATAGCCTCATTTGGACGTTACATTAAATAGATGAGATACGATAAGAAATATATAAATAATAGTAAGATAGTTTGTGAATAATGATGAAATGATTTGAATTAAAATATTTTATCGGATTTTGGAAAATGATAGAAAAATTAAATAAAAATATTCTGAATTTAAAATATTATTAGAATGTTATTTTTTAATATTATTTTTATTATAGAATTTGAAAATGTTGAATTATTTTTTTTTATTTTATTTGAAAATTTGATAAAGTTGTAATGATTAAATATAAAAATTAAAAATTAAAAATTAAGAAATATTTATATTTTAAATAATTTTTAAATATTAAGATGAGATAAAATAAAATAAGATATGATAAGATGATTTGAGACTAACTGTGAAACCAAACTGGATCTAATTATGTTTATGATGATAGGGTTGCTAGGTGCAATATTAATGATAACTAATGTAAGTTATAACATATTAATGTTATGTGTAGCTAATGGAAGATTGACATTATATGCCATATTCTTAACTTTTAATAGGAGGTTACTTCTCATGTTCTGTGGAGGTGTACTGCTGCACGAGACATTTGGGGTGATTCTCCTACCTAGTCCTTCACAGAATTCTGCATGTATGGAAGAGAACTTCATTAATATATGGCAAAGTTTAATTACTAAGTTTAGACCAGCAGTGATTGAAGAAGTGGCTATTGTCTTTAGAAGTGTTTGAATGAGAAGGAACAAGCAGGTTTTTGAAGGGGTGTGTGATCATCCTACTCAGGTTTGGTTTGGGGCAAGACATGAACCGGAAGTTTCCAACAAGCTCAGCACAATTTTAAGCTACCTACTACTGGTTTGACATCACAGATTTATGGAAGTAGCTCGACAAGGTGGCATAAACCACAACTAGGATGGTTTAAACTAAACTGGGATGCTGCATGGGATGTCATGAGAAATCTGATGAGAGGAGTGGTGATAAGAGATTCGACAAGAGAACTCATTACTTCTGTTTGTTGGTCAAAGAGCTTTGTCATTGTCCCTCTATTGGCAGAAATTTTGGTATTGGAAAGAGCTTCTGACTTCTGGTATTGAAGTCATTTGATCTTATTGCTCAAAACATGAAAAGCTTATTTTGTACTTTGCTCAAAACAATGAAACATTTGATCTTATTGCTAACTGCGAAGTACAAATTCAAATTACAATGCTGCCACAGCGCCGTTAAAGAAACCGTGTAGTCAACAGAAGCAACGGTCCCCGGAAGTGACGGAGAAATCAACGGCGGTCGTTACCCCCCTCCACTCCCACACTAAAACCACCTGAGTCAATTCCGGTCAAAGACATATATATATAACCTTCCCACGATTCTCTTCACTCTTTGCTGCTACACTGACTCCGAAACGCGATTCGGGATTTCGGTCACGATTTCAGACACTATAAATAAGTTCAGCAACTGTTCGGAAACTTTACTCTCTCTCCCTCGCTCGTGCGAAAGAATCGGCCATGGCTGAGAACGGGAGCTTAGAAGCTCTCCACGTAGAGAATCCGAAGCCACACGAGGAAGAAGAAGATGATGATGATGAAGAGGAAGTTGAAGAAGAAGAAGCGGAAGAAGATGAGTCTGATGATTCGGAGGATGTTGAGGAAGAAAGAGAAGATGAAGCCCGACTCGGTGAGTCGCAACTCAGCATCTTACGGGGCCCCGTACGGCATGGTGAAGCTGGGTTGCAAGAGTCTCGTTTGGAAACCCTAGCAGCTCCTTCTTCGTTTCAATTGTCCCAGGACGATCAAGGTGCGGGTGGGCTCTTTTTTCTTTGTTATTTATTTCTCCTCTTTATTTTTATATTTTTATTTGGAAAACATCTGTTTGTTTCTTTGTTTTTGGTTTAGTTGTGATGGAAATGTGATTTTTGCCATTGATCTGACAGGCTTGCAGGAGAATTCGACTTCGTGGGCGGCTAATGGTGTGGAGTCCGAGGTTAGAATTTGGAGTTCTTATTTTTCGTTTCTGTTTATGCATTTCATTTCTGAACAGTGAGTCCCTTTGCATTCATATTTTTGCTCGCTACCTGTGTTTTCTGGTCTTTGACCTTGAATTTACGAATTAGCTTGCCTTTGTGTGGTATTTGCTTAGTTTGAACATCAATTTGGACACTTCTGTTTGAGCATGTGAAATTGGGTGCTTTTTTGTGTCCAAGAGTGCTGTATGGGAACAGTTTTTTTGTTCATGCACTGTTTCTTGAGATTTTTCTGGAAGGTGATTATGACGAAGGATTAGGTCTTACCCCATATGTGATTTTTGGAAAATACTTTGATGGTGCTAAACTTCTTGTCACTAACAAACATAATTTAACCTGAATATTGGTGAAAAAAACATCAATACTATTGTCGAGAGCAAGGATCATACAAGCTATAGAATCATCAAAAACATTGTTGTTAATGGTCCATTTTGAACCCTGGTGTTCTGACTTGATGCGAATGATTATCTTGAGTCTCCTAAAAGCCCCTGGATTAGTCTTTTTTTTCAATAGGTCATCCATAAGTTTTATTCGTAAAAAGACCCCCAGGATTAGACTTTTGTGTCTTCCTCTATAAGATTGTGCTTCAATATACACAGGACCAAGCAAAACAACCCTCTAGGATCACTCCTTGCCAGAGGGAAGCTTGCTTTTGTGCGTGTGTAGGCAAGTTACTGTATATAGATCAGAAAGCTTTTGCCTTTGATAGTCTGAAACAACAGCAGTAAGGTATGTTTGTTATACTTGTTTAGGAATAACCAATTTATGGGGGCGGTTGGAGTATCACATGAGGGACTATAACAAATCCAGGTATTTGGAGTTACAAAGGTGGCCGGTGCACATATTGTTTTTCCTGACTTGTGTTTTTTGGCCCTGGGTGTATTGGGATATAGAAATATTTTGTGATGAATGCACAGGTAGCAACTGCCAAACAATAATGCTAATGAACAGCTCGTCCATCTAAGTCCAATAGTAGTTGGAGAAAGGAAGAAGCCAAGTGGAAAATGAAGAAAAATAAATGTGTAGGGTAAAAAGGAATCCTTGTTCCTGTACAGGTACAAGATGAGACAGGATGGGCTTGGCATGTGATTATACAATATTAAATTAGCCCAATGTCCAGTTTAGACTCCTATACCTTAAGATACCAAAGGATGTCCTTAAAACTTAAGAAGGAATTCATTAGTAATCAATGTGGATGTCAAGAAAAATACAATAAGCCCAAAGTTTAAACAAGTATAGACTAGAACCCTAACTATTCCTGTGGCGTAAAGTTGGGGTGGTCTGAGTTTTGCCTAAAAGATTTAGGCTATTGGGTGGGATGTATGTGTTTGGTCCGGTTTGTTTTGGGTTTATCCAAGAAACTGAATATTGAATGCATTCTTGGAAATGAGCATAATAGCTTTTTAATAATAGCTTTTTCTAGAAAGAAATATCTGGTTAATGGTTAAATCATTGTTTAGAAGTTACAACTGGACATCCAAAGGAAGTTGGAATAATTGGTTAAGACTGACTTTCAGGAAAAGAAATCAAAAACTAATTAAGGGTCTAAAGATTTAAAAGCTACTTAAAAGTGAACCTGGTGTTGCGCTTACCAATAATCTCGTTGAATTTAAAATGCCTTGTAGCCTCATCAAGGAGTTAGGTGGCCTAAAATCAAAGTACCAATATTATTTTCAATATTTCTTTCTTTAAAACTATGAAACAGAACTTCGGTGAAGCTAACACGTTTATTTTATTTTAGTTGGACAGAACTTGACATATGGATTTAGGTTTTTGTAAGTTCATAACAAAAATTCCTGATCTTTCAAGTAGCCCAAATTTAGAGAAGTTGGATCTTAAACATTGTGAGAACCTAGTTGAGGTTCATCATTCCGTTGGATTCCTTGATAAGCTTTGGAGTTTTAATCTTGGTTGGTGCTACAAGCTCAGGATTCTTCCGAGAAGATTGAAGTTGAGATCTCTAAGTTATTTTAGTATTTACGAATGCTCAAGTCTTGAAGACTTTCCAGAGATTGAATGTGAAATGGAATTGTCAACATGGTTATCTTTTGGCGGCACTAGCATAAAAGAACTACCTTCATCAATTGATAACCTCAAGGGACTTGAAAGCATATATCTGTCCGACTCTAGTCTAGAAAAACTACCTTCATCAAGTGGCATCCTTACTCGGCTTCAAGAATTACGTTTAGAAGACGAATCCATTGATTGGGTGGATATAGACAAACTGAATTTGACAAATTCAAGCATTTTTCATGAGGCAGGAAATCGCCTTTGGAAAGCAATAAAAGTTGTAACTCTTCAACGCTGTTGCCTGTCAGAATCAAATTTCTTCACGAATAATTACTTTCCTGCTTTGGAAAGGTTAGATCTAAGTGGGAGTGATATTATTATCTTTCCACCTCAAGGCGTCAGATTTGATGGGCTGCGAGACCTAACTTTGAACTGTTGCAAGAAACTTGAAGAAATTTCACCTCTTCCATTGAGTCTAGAAAGGGTTGAAACTCGTATATGCAGGTCATTGGGAAGTTTTGCACTACTATCTGAAATACTTGATGGAAACAATACCATCAAATGGATTGACTTGTACGGATGCCACAAATTGTTTGCGACCAAGAATATGAGACCGATTCCTTCACAGGAAGAGGTATGTACGTCTCTTAATTTCCTCTCTTTCTTTTTCAACATGTTAATTTGTGTGACCTTGGTTATATATAACTTGTATTGCTCAAAGTTTTTTTTTTTTTGTATTGATATAACAGAATTATTCTAAGGAACAACATTGGGCATACCAACTTAAAGTGAGAGATATTGAGATTTTATTTCCAGGAAAGAGGATTCCAAGCTGGTTCAACTATCGTATGGAGGTCTATTGTGATGATAAATATAATAGTATTGATCAGTATGAAGTAGATATTAGTCCACCGCAACATTGGAATGACATAGATGGAATTGTTTTCTACTTTGCTTTTGGAGATCATGACGCAACATGGAATAAGATAAATATTAATGTTACAATCCATGATGGCTCGGATTGGAAAGACTTACATACTCCAGAAGAAATTTGGTTAGAACGGTTGTGCGCAGGCCATGTATGTATAGATAAGTGGACATTTCAAGGTTGAGATTTAAATGTGATTATATTTTTTGTAAGCACGTGGCTTTGGGAAGTGTTGATATCCATTTCCTAAAGAAGCATGAAAAGCGGCCTTCCTCAATTTGGGAATTGGAGAATGACGATGATAATCCAAATGAAGATTTGAATGCAACCTAGAATTCAACTGGTACCCTCAATAAAAGAGGCAGCAATCCTCAACCATGGGCATCACAATAACGGAATTAGAGAATGACGATGAGACTCCAAAGGAAGATCTGGATTTAGAGTTTAAACTTTGGTGGTAATTAATGCTGTCACAGTGACTCGCATCATGCTGAAGTAGAAAGTATCTCTTAACATTTTTTTTTTCATTTTTTGTGCATTGTTTATTTCATCTGCACAAAACAGACACATGATTGTTTTTGCACAACACAAGAATAACGAATTCTAATTCTGTCATGATAGGAAACAATGAATTCTTACAAACTCTTATTTGGGATCAATGACTGCATCAGTCTTTCAAGTAATGAAAGATGCTTCAGTTTCCCATCTCACTATTGTAAGATTCATTTCAAAACTCCTTGGCCCCAAAACAGTTGAAGCTCTTATTTAAACACAAAAATGGTTGTAAGCTCTCTCCATTAATCATGACTTCCAAGACTTCATGGAACATGCCAAAAGCTAAAAGCTGGAAAATGGTAAGATTCATTTTGAATATCATATATTTTCCTGTGGTTTTTTTAAATGCTACATAAAAAGCTTGAAGCTTTATCCTTCTTTGTAGTGTATGATAAAATTGCTCTTTTTGACTTGACAGAAAATTAAGAACCCCAATTACACAGGGAAATATTGGAAGACTACTCGGACTGATAATCCAAGTATTTTTAAGCATGCATATTTATTTTTAAGAATGGCTAATGCACTGTCTTGGTGTTTGCTTTGTTTCAACTAGTTCAGCTCACAACTGCATCGCTGCAAATTGTTGCGAGGATATGATTCAATTCCAGCAAAGGTTCCTGGCCCAAAAGCCGAAAGGACTAATTTAGCTTAAGAAGCCATAGCATAAGCAAAGCCAACTGTATGACTGCTTGGCTTTATTTTAATCTATTCTCCTTGTTTCCCTTATTTATTTTATTTTATTTTATTTTTTTTTGTTGACTGCTGCTATTTTGTGACATGATACATGATTTGAAAAGCATAAAAACTAATTATTACAGAAGATGAAAACATCTGAAAATTTTTTTCAATTATAAGCCTGATCATTAGGATAACGAAGATGATGGAATATGGAAAAGGTACCTAATCCACATATAAAGGACCATGGAAGCACAAGATATGAAAATTAAGCCTAATTGCTACATAAAAAGCATGAAACTTTATTCTTCCTTTTTGCAGTTTATGATAAAATTGTTGTTTTTGACTTGACAGAAAATTAAGAACCCCAATTATAAAGGGAAATGGAAGACTCCTTGGATTGATCATCCAGGTATTTTGACGCATACATGGTTATTTTTATGCATCAATTTCAGTCTGAAGAAACTGTAATTTGAAGTAGTTTCCATTCATCACATCCAAATTATATATGTATGCATTTGATTAATGTTTTACTCTTTTTCAACATATATTCACTGAAAAGAACTGTGAAAAGATTCATTATATGGCACCAAACATATATTGTTGTGGAGCAGGAATTGCTGCCAATACAGAGGCAATAAAATGTATTTGTTAGGTTCGAGTTTGAGGAGATGATGTTGCACTCCTTATCATCTTATTTTAAGAAACTTTCTATGCTCAATCTATCATTCTTAAGTTATCTTACTCAATGCTTCATAATCTATTTCGTTTGATTCATGGTTTGGGTAGGTTAGGTATCTCTACATGATTGGTTATGGTTTGTGCACCCGTGCAATTTGCTGCTGCTCTTTTTGTTTTTTGCAAGACTTCTTTTAAGATTCTTGGGACAGCTTAATTATGCGTCTAGTGAATTAAGAGTGCAGAGAAGAAATTGTTTTTTGTATTGTTATTGGATCTAGAGTAGTTGTGGTCATACCATAAATGGAGGAGATTGAAATTTGTATGGTATCATAATCCTTTTTATATACACATCTCTGTTAAACTTTCTATATTTTAGAATTAGGGGATGTTTGGAAGTTGTTTTCATCTCATCCGAAAGGTACCGTTATTATTGAGCTCACTATATTAAGAATGCCTGATAGGGGATCCCTTGTCTAGGAGTTAGGCGGCCTAAACCTAAAGGTACCGTAATTATTTTCAATATTTGTTTATTTAAAAACTATGAAACAGAACTTGATTCAAGCTAATAGATTTCTTTTATTTAATTTGGATCTTAGTTTGCAATCCAAAAGATTGCTTTTATTTTAATCAATTCTCCTTGTTTCCATTTCTTTTTCTTTCTTTATGTTGACTGCTGCTATTTTGTGACACGATACATTTGAAAAGCATTAAAACTAGTATTAAAGAAGATGAAACATGTCACTATTCTTTTCCATTATAAGCCTGATCATTGGGATGAAGAAGAGGATGGAATACGGGAACCCTCCATGGAGAAGTACCGTACGCAAGGTATGACAACTAGGCTTGATTACAACCTAAAGAGCTTGAAGCTTTATGTATTTGATTAATGTTTTACTCGTTTTCGATATATATTCAGGATGGTATCATTCTTGGAGCGGATACAAGACCTATTGAGGGACCTATCGATTTTTTTTCCTCAACAGTGCCTTTGACTGATGAGAAGATGTGTATCTCCACGTGGCCCTTTATGATTGGTTTCCGTTATTTGAAGAACAATGGAAACACCTGAGTGATTTTTTTTTTTTAGAAGAGTTAGGAATAATAGGAACACATATTCAATAGGGGTTCCTCCCAAATTTATTAATGAGTTTCATTTATAGCGGAAGAATATCGTAATTGCAATCTTGAGAGCCAAAAATTTCAAAAATTTAAGAATAACACCCCATAAATCCCGAAATATCACAAAACAATAAAACAAATCAGCCTATATAGACTCGACAAATAAATCAAGAGAATCAAGACAAACGTAGATTTGCCAATCCCACCCAATCCATTTTAAACAAAGCCCGAGCTTCCCGAGGCAAATCATCATCTCGAATCACATTATTAACCTCCATAGCACCTCTACGTGCAAGAAAATCTGCCACTTTATTCTCCTATATATAACACCTAAGTGAAGTTATTCTCATGTTTAAATATGTTTTAAAAAAATTGAAATAAAAAGCAAGAAAAAAGGGTATAATTTGTACTAAGGGACATGCCAAATGAGCAAATTGAGGAAGTATGGTAGTACTATTCTTAAATTTTAGGTATAAATGGAAGATAAAAATTGATTGAAATCTTGGATTAGTTATGTCTAATACAGATATTAAACCTATATCTTTTAATCGGTTTAAAATATGTGCACAAAAAATTAGATTAACAAGAACCAACCTTGTTGTACATTGGGAGCAGATTATCAAGTAGAGCTAGCTCAATGGTAAAGCTATTTAGATTAGAGAAATGTTAGAGAGCATTCAACATACAATACTCACCCATCACATAAACAGTAACATGAACAGTAATGTGAAGACCCAAAATTTTCGTTTTATTTTATATATTTATTTTAAGGATAATTTTAGTATTTTTAATTATTTAAGAAACTTGAGGTTTGGGCTTGGGTTTGAACTTTGAAGGCATGACTTATGTATTAGCCCAAAGTGAAGTGGCAATGCCTATAAGCCCATAGGATTGACGCATGGACAACCAAATCTAATGTAGTGGAACACTTGTCACTTTTAGAAGAGTCATTTTTAGTCTTCAAAGACTAATAGGTTTATGGGAGAAAAGACTAGTAGGTTTATGGGAGAAAAAACTAGTGAATGAAAGGTTTGACTAGTAGATTTCTTGAAAAAGAGTGTATAGGAATCAAGAAGAAATTTTCATCATTTGAGAAGTATGGAAAACGTGGGAGGCAAAAAGGGGAAGAACCAAGCTCTTCCAGCTTAGTTTTCCTAGGTGAATAACATATTTAAGTGATTGACTTGCACTAGATTTTGTAAGAGTGAAAGATTTGTGTGTAAGAAAGAGTATACGTATGAAATGGAGCTAAGGGGAAGCCAACCTTGCTTTGAGTTTTCCTATGCAAAGCCCCACTTTTGATATTACAAAAAGTAGATTTTGTGTAAGAGAATCCTTAGAGATATGATAGACTAGTGAGGGTGTGTTGACTTGTAAGGAGGTGATGGTGACAAGTGAGGAAGATGTCTTTGGAGAGAAAGAGAAGGCTTTGGGTGAGCGGAAGCAAGAAGTGAGCCAAATGTCACTTTGATTTTTCCTAGGCAAACCATATATAGAAGTAAGATTTGTGTAAAATGATTGACAAGTGTGTAAGAGTGATGGACATGTGTGTAAGAGTGATTGACTAGTGGATAGATTTGTGGTTTGCAAGAGAGAAACATATCTAGGAAGACCATATCTATGACCAAGATTTCGGTTGAAGGTTTCGGTTGAAGGTTTTCGGTTGAAGGGAGAAAATGTGGGTGTCGAATCCCAATTGGGTTTTTTCCAAGGAAGACCATATCTAGGACCAAGATTTGGTGAGATCTTTCAAGAAGCCAGTCAAGGCCTTGTGTCATCCTTTCAAGTGTCATTCCATAGTGCTAATCAAATAGGGATTTGGAGTGCCCTAAGGCATAGGAAAAAAAAAAAAACTCTTGGCCGACTATGGCCTTTTCTCTTCACTTTTCAAATGATTTCTCCAATTTCTTGCAAAAACTCTGGGCCACTCTATATTCTCTACACTCTCCATTTTTCTTCATACTTTCTCACATTTCAAACACCATTTCCTAGCAAGCTAAAGGGTTTTTCTTTAAGACTTTTGCAAAACATCTACTTTGAAAGGTAAGTGATCTTTTTAGAAGAATTTTCTTTCATTTTCAAACAAAGATCAAAGGAGCTATTCTTTTAAAAGTCTTTTAGTCACCACATTTCCTAAATATTTTCTTGAATCTATATGAAATATCTAAGCTTTTGGTTATTCTTTTTAAAGGAAAATGAAAACTAGAATATTTTGAGAAAATTACCTCTCTTTGAATCTTAAAAAGGATTTCCTACTAAGCAAGCCATTTTAGTTATGTAGAGCAAATATCCCTTAGATTTAATCAGGTTTTTCTTTATAGATTTTTAGATTTTCCTTACTCTATATGTGGAGTATTTGTAAGTACATTCTTACCTTAACCTTAGCATCACTTGTATATGTGAGGTGTACTCATGATTGTGTAGCTTTGCTCTCTTAATTGACTTGTTTATTTAGTAAGTTATTTATACTCTTTTTGAGTGTGGTTAAGATGATATTTTAGGTTTTTAATCTAAGAGATCATTGTGGAAATATAATTGTTATTTGTTGGAAGAATGAAAAGAAATGTGCTATGGTGATTTCGGTTAGTGCATGTGGAAGGATAGTGTGAACTTGTGGTTGTATTGTTTTGCTCTATGGTTTGACTTGCTTGTTGATAAGTTTAGTATACTTTTTTTAAGTGTTGTTGAGATAATACTTTGGCTTTTAATCTAAGGCATGATTGTTGGAATATAGTGATTATTTTAGTGAAAGAATATAAGGAATATGACATAGTAATTTCAATAAGTGTATCTTTATCTTACCCCTAACATTCCATGAATATGTTATAGCGAATGGTTGTTGTGATGCTTGTTGAATGCTTTGTGATGTTAGGCTAGTCATTTGAAGAAATGTTTGGTATATTTTTAGTTGAAAAATCCATGTTTAGCAAATGTGTTATTTTTAGGCTTGAAATTTATATTATACAATCATATAACCCGCGCAATACGCGGATTGTTGTCATTTATGCTGGTTTTTTATAAATTTAAACATTTCATTATACATAATTATTACAACAATTATTAAAATAATATATATTAAATATATATAAAATGAAACATGAATATATAAAAGAGTTTATTTTATCCATAAATATTTCATGATGAATTTACAATCCACATGGAGAGCATCTTTTCCGGCAATTATACCTCAATACTTTAATTCTACTTTTTTGCTTAATACATTGAATTCTACTTCAATCTGAACAAAAGAAAACTTTTCCTATAATTACTCGATTCTAACTCTCCTGTCTCCAAACCCTTTAGGCGGGGCTCTGATTGTTTGGTATACATGCACTCACCATGTCCACCTTCACCCCAACCTTACCAAGAGTTTTGTAAGATTTTCTTCTAGAACTTCAGTGTTTGATTCTGCAATATTGTATCTCAACCAGACCAAATAATATGATCATCATCCAATATTCTAAACTGTTTCTTGTTATTATTTTTGTTTTCTATTTCTAAAATAAATAAAATCAAAATAATCTAACCAATTCCTACTAAGAATGAGGCAAAGGTGGCAATTCAAGTGCATGGGTCAGGTTCATGTCAATGAAGTTATATATGGGAGTACAACCATATCACTAAACACTAATCCAAATTTAATTAAACAAAACAAACAAATCAATTCTAAGATTATCAATTTGAATAAATATATAGTGTCAGGTTATCTGCATAACTTATTTCATAAACTAATAATATTACTTGATCAACATCATGTCATGTCTTATAAGCATAAATTATATTAAGTATACATATTTTAATTGGACGTGTGTTGAGGGGTTACATTATCTTTAAGGATATATACTACCAAATTGATTTGTTTATAAAGCCAAAATATTATGTTTAAATTATATGCAATTTGATGACATATCTTTAATTTAAGAGAATTCCTGGGGGGCAGACGGGCTGCCCCCCTCCTTAAAAGCCGCCCTGCCGCTTCCGGTGGCGGTGGGCGACACCTCCCACGCCATCGGGACCGGCGGACTCAGGCGACCTCACCCCTACGACGGCGAGCTCCGGCGAGTTCCGGTGTGCCCCCGGCAGCCTTCAACCCGTTTCGGACCCGTACGGGTCCGAAACGGGTTGAAGGCTGCCGGGGGCACACCGGAGCTCGCCGTCGTAGGGGTGAGGTCGCCTGAGTCCGCCGGTCCCGATGGCGTGGGCGGTGTCGCCCACCGCCACCGGCGGCGGCTCCGTTGGCTCCATAGCCGAATCCCCTCTTAAATTTATCTTCATTTTATTTTTTTATTGTGTTTTTTATTATATTTTTATTGTGTTTTTTATTATGTTTTGTTCATTTTATTTTTTTAATATATTTTTAATTTTCATTTTTTTATTTAATTATATTTTTTATTTTATTTTCATGTGTTTTTCATCATCAAGCAACCCAACTAACGTTGGGCTGCTTTGGACGCTGGGGACAGCCGGACCGGTCCCCAGTGTCACTCTTAATTTAAATCTCGTTTAAACATATATACAATTTGATTGATTTATGTTTAAATTAAGAGAAGTGACTTTTCTAGCATTGCCTGTTGGTAAAAATTTGTTTGTGATATTAACTTTTAGTAAGGAGAACGTAAGAGTAATCATGAATCCATATTTCAAATATAAAAAAGAAAAAGAAAAAAGTAATCGTGAATCCAGCACACATTTTAGAAATTGTTGTATTTATGAACATGGCACACATTCACCATGATGAGAATGGCAAACAAGCAAGAAAAAGAAAATGGATTAACGAAATTAAGCCAAGAAAAAGATCCACACCTCCGTAATTGAATGCTTAGATTTCTGATCTTGTGGAAGGTATTTCTTAGATCTCCAACTTCTTTTTTTGATTGGTGTAGTTCTCTAACTTTTCAACTCGGTCTGTATGATCATATTAAGCTGCTCACGTATCTCCTTTAGGAACTTCAACTCCTTGTCCCCTGCCTCACCAATTTCTTGACTGAAACAAATTATTCTCTCCCTCAAGCTGTTCAATTCGCTGAGACAACTGTTGAAAATTGGCTTGAGATTCAGAAACACCCGTTCTTGGGTTAATAAAAGCCATATTGCAGGCATGCAACTCCTACTTCATTTCTTGCTTTACATAAGTTGTTATCATTGTTTGCACAGCAAAATTTTCTAAAATGACATACATAAATCAATAATAAATATCATCACCAATAATTTTTTTTTTTAATGAAATCATTATAAAAAAATAAATAAATAACTTCTCATTCTTAACATTAATACAAAATCTCATATACAATCTATTCTTATTACTTATCAGTCAAAATATGTATCACGTGTTTAGTTTACATAATGACAAAATCAAGATTTGATATTAAAAAGGATCAAAGCAGTTTGTTATTACTAAATATTGGAAAATTTTCCTTTCATAGCTCGTATATTTTATTTGAATTATTGGCAGCAAGGTCCAAAGTTTCAAGGGGTACGACCTACTTTCCAGAGTCTAGCAAATCAAATACGTGTTAGGCGTTAAAAAAAAAGATCTTGAAAAATTTTAAATATTCAAAAATATTAATCATCAAGCAAAAACACTTGTTATAGGCTCCTGTTGTAAAATTTTCTAAACCAAACGCGGCTTTCCTAGCCTGTTCTCGCCTTCCAAGATCAGCTTACTCTGCTAAAGGAAAGAAATCAACGTACCTGTAAAAATCTTTATTGTTATCAATCTCGTTCTAGCATTGCCATTTCATGAAAATTTGTTTGGATTATATATATGTTTAAACTAATCAAACATATATATATATATATATATATACATTTTAGAAATGTGTCTGAGAGGGAGAGAGAGGCAGGAAATGAGACCGTAAGAACAAAACCCACTCTTTCAAAAGCATAACAATACTATGTTGCGATGCTATTACCTGTTCCTTGTTTCTTTCGTCTAGAGAGAAACTATGAGGTCGTCAGTGTGAATGAAGGAAAGCCGAGGAAAAAGCGCTGCTCCAATGGCGACTTTTGATTCGTTTAGAGAGAAGAGGAGGGAGGAAGTAAGCTTCCTTCACGTCAAGGTTCCTTGCCGACACACTCCACTTTCTAGCCATCTTTTCGGCAAAAACTCACAAAAATGTTCTCCCCATATGCTCTCCATCCTCCTACCTCTTGTAGCGGTGGTATATATAAACATTTACCTCTCTTCATGCCTTAACGCCTCTATTCGGCTGAGAGGTATGATAACGCCTTTTTTCGACAGAGAGGCATGAAGAAATTAAGAGAAAATGAAACTCAAGTGTCACTGACAAAAAGGAAAAAGGATAACTCAATAAATTCGCCGACTGATGCAGGGAAATATAAAACTTCAATGTGCAATCTTAGGCGACAAACTCCTTAAAGAAGATGCAATCTACCTTTACAGAGCGAAATGTCATTGAGTTATGTTTCTGAAACTGTTGCGTCATTTTTGACGAAACCTTACGCTGTTTTTTCTCCCTAGTTCTGATATTCAACTAATTGCTATAACTATGAAGCCGATTTATGCGGTAAGGACCAAATCAACACACTGATTGCCGTTTGGTAAGCACTTAACCGTTCGTTTTCATTCCGACTTTCATGGTGTGAAAGTAATCGATTGGATGATAGCCGATTGACCCAAATTGGCTTGCTTAAATTAAACGCTAGTAGTTTTACAGTTTTTGTGAATCAACGACTTTTACGGTTTGATAGGTAATTGGTAGTTTTACGGTTTTTGTGATTAGGTGTCTTTATTTAACATAATGTTTCGGTGTGAAGATTTTAACCGAATTTTACGCTTTGATTGACAAATAAGCTTAAGTGATTCCACTTTTATATATATAAATAAATTGGAGAATATAGTTATCTTGTTGCAAAAGAAAATAAAGAATATTTATATGATATTTGGTGACAAATGCATGTACGATCGTGATAAGGTTTTTGGGTTGAAAAGGATTGGCTTGGTGTATATGTATATTTCGGCTTTGAAGGTTTTAGGACTAAGATTTTCAATGCTCAACTATTCACTCATGAGATGACTTTCTATTAGACGTTTTGGGATTTTAGAAACATGAAACGAGGAGAATCTATTAGCATAAGTTTCGGATTTTTATGCGGGATCAAGTGTGGTAATTATTTTGGTAACAAGTGGTTAAAAATCTAAAGGCTTTAGGGTTTGGTCAAGGCCTCTTTGTGGTATTAAGATTATTGTATTATTTTATTAAGGCATACTTGAGTACCTAGAGGAAGAAAAATAAGGGGAACACTAGGTTGGGTGCCTAGGAGGATCTCGGCCACACCCTTATGGGTGAAGGCTCGAGTACTTGTTTTGCCCTTGGGTAAATTATTTGTATGCCTTTTTAAATGTTGATGATTTTAAGGTGGTTTAGTTGGGAATGAACATCATAATGTGTGCTTGTACACGTCCCATGAACTACATGTTTAGCATGAAGAGTTCCATATCTCACGCATAAAGTCATGATTTTGAGTCAACACGTTATTTTCGAAAGAAAAGAAAAGAATTAAGTTTTTATAAGAACTCCAAAAATTGGGACGGGGTAGTGTCCGAGTAAAACTTCTTGTTCACTCAGGAGTGGTTAAAGTCGAGTGAAAAACCCTGAGTTGACGAAGAACAGACGGTGGATTATGTATGACTCCAAAAGGTGTCCGGAGCGTGTTCGCACTTAAAACTAGTAGTGCCCAAGGACGGTGTAGGCATTTCGCCTTGCCGTTATAAGAACAAGGATGTAGTCACTTGGTTTGAGTGGTCACCGAGTGATGAAGAACGGATAACACAGACGCCACAACTTAAGTAGTCTGCAGGCGATACGGTAACGCGTAACGTAGTCACTTTGGCTTGAGTGGTCGTCGGGTGATGCGGTAACTAGCGGAGAAGACACAGTGCATAGGGGACCTGTGAGGTGTCCTCAAGGAACAGTGATGGGGAAGGCGATACGTAACTCCCGTATCACTGATAAGGACTTTCACGTCATGACGGGAAAGACAATACGTAACTCTCGTATGATTGACGTGACGACGGTGAATGCGATATGTAACTACTATCGAAGTCAAAGAATGATATGAATAACATTAATGGAGCCTAAAGAAAAGAATATGATGAAAGACATGAAAGTTACAAAATGTTTTCAAGTACGTGTCAAAGATGTAAATGTTATATGAAAAACCTTTTTATGAAAAAGCACGTGCATAAGTCAAAGTCTCAAACAAAGTCAAGTTACATGAAAGTCATTTGAAGAAAGTGCATGAGCATATCATATTCATGACACAAGCATTTTAATGTTCGCTCATATATACTTGTAATGTTTTTGTTACGATAATTGTGTACTTACTAAGATTTCTCAAAATTTCATCCCTTTAATTTTCAACTATCGTTCTTCTTCGGGGTGATAAGAATGGTTGCAGACAGCAATGGATTCTCGAGTCAAACTTCCCAAGACTCCTCGGACCCCTGAGGGACCGACTGAGTACTCTTTTAGTGATGTTTTGACCCCTTTTGATATGATCGTCTCATAGAAGATATGCAAAGGAATCCCTGTTTTAGGGAGGGGTAATGGAGCCAGTACTTTTCTAAATGTTGTGTTAAGTTTATCCCTTGAGTTATTTGGAGAGCTTGGTATATTCCCGTGTATTGAGAATACTGGTAAATTTGTGGAATTTGATACCATGTGATGTTTGACACTATTTTATATTTCTTGCCTATAATACTCGGCTTGACTTTATTCCGTTGCAAAAATTTTTGCATACTGCTAGTAAGTTGGGCGCATGCATTTACTTATGACATGAACGGGGGGTGAGTATCTTTGTATTACTTATCCCTGACGTCTTAGTTTACATCCGATCCCAAGCGTAGACAGGGGCGTCGACAAATAAAATATTACTGTTCATGTGAGAGGTGAGTGTTGTGTGTTGGATACTCCCAATCATTTTTTTTAGAGTATTGTCTAAGGCTCCCACCCAGTAGTGACAACTGGGCATTCCCCTTAGACAAAATTTATGGGGATAATGATACCTTTGCGATTCGTTTACTACTCGTTTACTATTTGTAATATTTTCTTATTTTATTTATCAAAACTGATGCTAGCTTTTCTCTTTTATTTTTTTTGGAAAAATGATAGACATATAACAACTTCCACAACAATTTGTAGAACATATGATAAAGTTAAGAGTATTTTTGTAAACTATTATTAAAATTAGTTACAGTTTATAAAAATACCATCACCTTTATGTTTGTACTATTGTATAAAATGTCGTGTATTATCTCTTTTTCTGTCAGTCATTTTTCATAAATTATGCCCCTCTCAATTTTTAATTACCATTTCTTATTTTGGTTTCATTTTGAAATTTAAAAAGAGAATTCCTGGGGTTCAGTCGGACCGAATCCCATAGGAAGTGCAGCCCCCGCCGCCGTCGGTGGCGGTGGGCGACACCGCCCATGTCATTAGGACCGGCGGGCTCCGCCGACCTCACCTCTGCTGCGACAGCGAGCCTCGACGACTTTCGACAAAGTCTCGGCAGCCTTAAACTGGAAATGGGTCCGTTGTAGGGGTGAGGTCGTCGGAGCCCGCCAGTTCCAATGGCATGGGTGGTGTCGCCTACTGCCACCGGTGGCGGTGGCGGTGGCGGTGGGGGCTGGATTGAGGCCGAATCTCTTTAAAAATTCATCTTCATCTTATTTTTTATTGTGTTTATATTATATTTTTTATTGTGTTTTCTTCCTTTTATTTTTTTATTGTATTTTTTATTGTGTTTTTTAAATTTTATTTTTTATTATATTTTTTAGTCTGTTTTTTAAAATTTTTTGTTGTCTTTTTATGGGGGCTGCATTTTCTATGGGGTTCGGTCCGAGTCACCCATTTAAAAAACTCTCAAATACTAGCAAGACTCGTTCGACGTAATTCGTTCCTCTCTGAACCATCGACAGTGATGAACGGCGTCATCGAAGGTGAGATACCTTCCTCCATATCCATTCTCAAAACCAATCTCCCATACTAACACACACACTCTCTCTCTCTCTCTCAATAGCCCTGACATCACTCTTAGGCCGGTTGTGCCTCCTGCAGTGTTCAATAGTGGAGCAGGTGGAATGGAAATTTTCAAATCTACTTTGAGAGAGATAAAGAGCAGAGGAGAGAAGAAACGGAGGGGCAAGCTCAACACAATTCATTTTGGGCGTGAGGCAAACCAAAAAGAGGAATGATACACACATATCATTTTCTACAACATTTTTTACAACACAAGTAATAAAGTGGGAGTATTTTTGTAAATTATTTTATAAAACTAATATCATTTTACCAAAATACCCTCATATTATCACTTGTGTTATAAAAAGTGTTGTAGAAATAATGTGTGTTTATCATTTTTCAAAAAAAAAAAAAAAATCATTTCACATCTTTTGACACAGAGAATAGAAGTGATAAGCCATCAGTTTTATTAAAAAGAAAAGAAAATAAAATAAAAGGTAGCATCAATTTTAATAAATAAAATGATAAAATAGTACAAATTGTAAAGAGTAGTAAATGAATCGCAAGACTATCATTACCCAAATTTATGATTTTATTTTATTTGTTTTTTTATTCATATTTTTTTGAAGATTTTAAAATATTTTAAAAAAATATAAAAAAAACAATCAAGACCTAGTAATTTCTTTATTCAGTAAGTAAAATAAAATATTTTTTATTTTATTTTTGAGAAACTTTATTTATCATTCATTCTATCATATTAAAAAAAGAATAAATAATATTTATAAATATTTTTCTTTTTTTTCTTTTTTTAATATTTATAAACATTTTTGGAAGAATATAAAAAATATCAATATATCAATAATTATTTTCTTAATTTCTAATTAAAAGAAAATAATTAAAAAAATTATATATATCAAAGGTCAAAATGAGAGATAATATGGAAGGACATAGTAGTATTATTCATTTTTTAATATAATATTAAATAAAATATTTCTATTTATTAAATATTGAATAGATAAAAGGATAATAATAAAAATAGATGACTGGCAACATTATTCATATATATTCTCTCACCTATGATAAGTATATGGAAAAATCACAGAAAAGTAAAATTGAAAAAAAAAGTACAAGGAAACAAAGAAAAATGGTGTAATGCAATTCCTTCGAAAAGGGTGTCGAAGAAAAATCAATTGTAAATTGATAAGTATATGTAGGGCTGTAAAAAGACCGAACCGGACCGGCGGACCGGACCGGACCGGTTGGAGTTCGGTCCGGTCCGGTCCAAAAAATATATGGACCGGAAAATTCCGGTCCGGTCCCGGTCTAGGGAGTTCATCCCCCTGGACTGGACCGGACCGGACCGAATCCCTAGAGTTTTTTTTTTTAATTTTTATTTTTAAATATGTATATATAAATAATAATATATAAATTTTAATATTAATATTAATATATATTAATATATTAATATATAATATATACTCTTATAATATTAACATATAAATAATAAGTGTATTATTATTATTTAATATATTATTACTAATTTATCACTATATACTAACATATAAATATATAATATACTAATGTAAATTGTAATAGTGTTATTACTTATTAGTTATAGTTTATTAACATATACTAATGTAATAGTATTATTAGACTATTAGATTATTAGTTATAGTTTACTAATATACTTAATATATAATATATACTAACATATTAATATATAATATATACTTTTATAATATTAACATATTATAATTATAGTAGTTAAATTTGGGCCAAAAAAATATTTGATCATTGTAGAATTTTATATTAAATTTAGCCCATTAAATCATATGGGGTACCCCTGGCCAGACCGGACCGCCCCTGGACCGAATTGGACCGGACCGATATGGACCGAACTCCTGTTCGGTCCGGTCCAGGGTGAAAGAATTCTTGGACCAAATGAAATCGGTCCACAAATTTCCCGAACCGGACCGGACCATTTACACCCTTAAGTATATGGGTCCAAAATGTTGGGTTTGCGACGAAAGTTCTTCCCATGAGAAAAATTCTTGCTTATAGCGTATCTGGTCGAAGATATACTTGGAATTGCTACATAAGTCATGCAAATAAAAAAGAATAATAATTTGATAAAATCTTCTTCATGTTATGAAACTAAAGACAGAAACTCCTATTGCAAAAGAGAAATAAGAAACTCTATCTCTGAAACTCTTAAGAACTGGAACTTTCTTTCTCTCTCTATATTTTCTTATGAATTTCATTACAACTGAAACCCCTATTTATAGGCTTTGAAATTACTATGCAAGTTACTATGCAAGTCACTATGCAAGTCACTATGCAGAATTTAAAATAATAGTGGTGGAGTCATTCACATAATTTTAGTGGTGGGACAGGCGGCGGCGGCCGTCCCTCCACTTACTATATAATTCATTACTACACTTCCCCTTAAATGATCACCCATAAAGAATCTGCCTCGTTAAAACCTTGCCAAGTAAAAACCCAGTGGGAAGAAAAACCAATGGCGAAGGAAAAATAGTACAGTCTTCTTATGTATCCACAAGTGCTTTAAGATTGCCTCATTAAAACCTTGCAGAGGAAAACCCAGTGGCACAAAACCTCAGCGAACGAAAAAGAGTACAATCAGTACATTTACTCCCCCTGAAAAGTGCATGACAAAAGATTTTTGAGTCTTTGCATTCCAATGTTATGCACAATCTTCTTGAATGTGGAAGTTGGTAACGCCTTTGTGAATAAATCTGCCAAATTATCACTAGATAGTATCTGCTTGACATCAATTTCACCTTTCTCTTGAAGTTCATGAGTATAAAAGAATTTAGGTGAAATATGTTTGGTTCTGTCACCTTTGATATATCCTCCTCTGATTTGAGTGATACAAGCAGTATTATCTTCATATAAAATTGTTGGGCTATTATTGATCATGGGAAGTCCACACTTTTTCTGGATATGTTGAATAACTGATCTCAGCCAAATACACTCTCGACTTGTTTCATGAATAGCAATGATCTCTGAGTGATTTGAAGAAGTAGCAGATAGTGTCTGCTTAACAGATCTCCATGATATAGCAGTATCTCCATAAGTAAATAAATATCCAGTTTGAGATCTACCTCTGTGTGAGTCTGAAAGATAACCTGCATCTGCATACCTAATCAATTGTGGACTTGATCCACGTTGATAAAATAATCCCATATCAACCGTACCATGAAGGTAATGAATGACATGTTTAATGCCATTCCAATGCCTTCGAGTTGGTACAGAACTATATCTTGCAAGCAGATTAACTGAGAATGTAATATCTGGTCGAGTGCAATTTGCAAGATACATCAAAGCTCCAATTGCACTGAGATATGGTACTTCAGGACCAAAAATTTCTTCATCGTCATTACAAGGACGGAATGGATCATTCTTCACATCAAGGTGTTCGAACAATCATTGGAGTACTTAGGGGGTGAGATTTGTCCATATAAAAATGTGTTAGGTCTTTCTCAATATACATGGACTGATGAATAAAAATTCCATTTGGCAAGTGCTCGAGCTGCAGACCGAGACAAAGTTTTGTTTTGCCAAGATCTTTCATTTCAAGTTCATTCTTTAAATATATAGCAGTTTTTAAGATCTTTTCAGGAGTTCCCACAATATTTAAATCATCAACATAAATCGCAATAATGACAAATTCGGTATCTGATTTCTTAATAAAAACACATGGGCATATAGGATTATTCTCAAATCCTTTTTTCAATAAATATTCGCTTAAGCGATTATACCACATGCGTCCGGATTGCTTCAACCCATATAAAGATCTTTGTAGTCTGATTGAGTACATATTTCTAGATGTACTTGTAGATGCTTAAGGCATCTTATATCCTTTAGGGATTTTCATATATATGTCATGCTCTAAGGATCCATATAAATATGTAGTGACCACATCCATCAACCGCATTTCTAATTCTTTTGTAACAACCAGACTAATCAAAAATCTAAATGTGATTGCATCCATAACGGGAGAGTATGTTTCTTCATAATCAATCCCGGGTTTCTGCAGGAAACCTTGTGCGACAAGTCGTGCTTTGTACCCCACAATTTCATTTTTCTCATTACGTTTTCGTACAAATACCCACTTATATCCAACAGGCATTACACCCTTTGGTGTTTGGACAACAGGTCCAAATACTTCTCGCTTTGCTAGCAAATTTAATTCAGCTTCAATAGCTATTTTCCATTTTGGCCAATCATTTCTACGTCGACATTCTTCGACGCTTTTTGGCTCACTTTCTTCATTACTTCTGGTAACGTCAAGGGCCATTTTATATGAAAATATGTTGTCGACAACAGTTTTATTTCTATCCAGAATTTCTCCAGTTTTCATGAAATGTATTGAGATCTCATTATTTTCAGGTACCTGTTCCTCTTCAGGGGAAAACATTTCATGACACACTTCTTCAGGAGGTGGTCCCTCTTCAGGAGATTTATACTCTTTAGGAGTTCTCTCTTCAGGAGGTTCTGGAATAGAAGATTTGAACTCTTTAGGAGCACCAATTATATTCGTAGCCTATATTGTGGGTACGTGTTCTTCAGGAACACCAAATTCATTTTGTATTCTTTTCCTTCTGGGAATTTTGTCTTTTGCACCAATAGGTCTTCCACGCTTCAGGCGTGCCTTAGATTCACCTATTGCTATTTTGACAATTTGTCCTTCAGGGACTTCAATCCTTGCTAGAGCATTAACAGCAGGAATATAAGATTTTACTACATCTTTAGTGTCAGTAAATACATCCGGTAATTGATTTACAACATTTTACAAATGAATAATCCTTTGAACTTCTCATTTACATTCATTTGTAGGAGGGTCAAAATGAAACAGGGTCTTATTATCCCAAGTAATATCTTGTAGTGCTTTAGGCACCGACTTTTTTTTACCCATTAACGGAAAATTGGATTTGTCAAAATGACAATCCTCAAAACGTGCTTTAAACATATCATCTATAAGGGGTTCAAGGTATCTAATAATAGATGGAGAATCAAAACCAACATATATCCCAAGTCTACGTTGATGGCCCATTTTTGTACGTTGTGGAAGTGCAATTGGAACATATACAGCACATCCAAAAGTACAAAGATGAGAAATATTTGGTTGTTGACCAAATGCAAGCTGTAATGGAGAATATTTATGATATGCAGATAGTCTAATGCGAATTAGAGATGCTGCATGAAATATAGCATGTCTCCAAGCAGAAACAGGTAGTCTTGATTTCATAAGTAAAGGTCTAGCGATTAGTTGAAGCCTTTTGATCAAAGACTCAGCTAAACCGTTTTTTGTGTGTGTATGGGCAACATGATGTTCAACATCTATTCCTATTGACATGCAATAATCATCAAAAATTTGAGATGAAAATTCACCTGCATTATCCAATCGAATGGTCTTAATTGGATACTCAAGAAATTGTGTTCGTAGTTTAATTATCTGAGCAAGAAGTCTAGCAAATGCAACATTTCTAGTGGAAAGCAGACAAACATGTGACCATCGACTAGATGCATCAATTAGAACCATAAAATATCTAAATGGTCCACTTGATGGATAAATAGGCCCACATATATCTCCGTGAATCCTTTGTAAAAAGGATGGAGATTCAACAATGACTTTTGAGGGAGATGGTCTGATAATCAACTTACCTTGAGAACATGCAGAGCACGGAGATTCATTAGGTAGAAATATCTTTTAATTCTTTAAGGGATGCCCATGCGAATTTTCAATAATTTGTCTCATCATTATAGAACCCGGATGTCCAAGGCGATCATGCCAAGTCATAAATACTTTAGGGTCAATGCACTTCTGGTGCATTACCACATATGATTCAATTGTTCTCATTTTTGTATAATACAATCCAGAACATAGAGCAGACAGTTTTTCTAATACGAGCTTCTGGCCCGATATTGTTTTAGTAATAAGAAGATGTTCTTTCCTGCCTTCATTGGTCGTTTCAATATGGTAATCATTACGACGTATATCTTTGAAACTCAATAAATTTCTTCTGGATTATGAAGAGAATAGAGCATCATCAATACAAAATTTGGTGCCATTAGACAACACAATATAAGCTCTTCTGGAGCCCTCAATTAAATCCGATGAACCTGATATGGTATGGACATAGGCTTTACTTAGTGTTAAATTTTGAAAATATTTATTTTCTTTGAGAATTGTGTGAGTTGTAGCACTGTCAGCCAGACATATATCTTTATCAATAAAAAGCTTCTTTTCTTTGAGAATTGTGTGAGTTAAAGAAATCAGATACATCAAGATGAGTAACGTCTACATCTACTGAATCTAATAAATCATCTGATGGTTCTACTAAATTTGTTTCATGCACTTTATTCTTTCCTTTAATAGAAGCTTGATATAAATCAGCTAAGTGCCTGGCCGTACGACAGGTACGTGACCAATGTCCAGTCATTCCACATCTATGGCACACCTCTTTACTTTTCTTTGAAGAATTATTCTGGGGATTTTTACCACTTTCTGAATTATACCACTTCTGGTGATACGTTATATTATTATCCCTTTTAATGTTGTCGCTTCTGGGACCAACATTTCTATAATTTCTCCTACCACGTCCACGGCCCCGATTTCTTCTAAAGGATGCACCATTCACTTATGGGAATGATGCAAACCTATTACCATTTACTTCAGGGAATGATATTGAGCCAGTAGGCGTGACTGGTGGTTTTCTAATAAGAGCTTATTGTTCTGCTCAGCTACTAGAAGACATGATATAAGTTCAGAATATTTCTTGAACTTTCTCTCTCGATACTGCTGCTGCAGGAGCACATTCGAGGTATGAAATGTAGTATAAGTCTTCTCTAGCATATCATCATCGGTGATTTTCTCACCGCATAATTTTAATACTGAGCTTATTTTAAAAAGTGCGGAATTATACTCACTAACACTTTTATAATCTTGCAACCTCAGGTGCAACCATTGAAAACGAGCTCTTGAGAGGATGACAGTCTTCTGGTGTTCATACCTCTCCCTTAAACTGTTCCACAAAATATAGGGATCTTTTACTATAAGATATTCAGTTTTCAATTCTTCATGAAGATGGTGGCGAAGGAAAATCATTGCTTTAGCACAGTCCTGCAGGGATGCTTGATTTCCTTCTTTAATAGTTTCTCCCAGGTTCATTGCATCAAGATGAATTTCAGCATCAAGTATCCAGGATAAATAATTTTTTCCAGATATGTCAAGAGCAACAAATTCCAATTTTGTAAGATTTGCCATTTTAGAGGAATAAGGTCACTAGTTTCAGAATTGGTAGAACCGTCGTGCTGATAACGTGTTATGAAACTAAAGACAGAAACTACTATTGCAAAAGAGAAATAAGAAACTCTCTCTCTGAAACTCTTAAGAACTGAAACTTTCTTTCTCTCTCTATATTTTCTTATGAATTTCATTACAACTGAAGCCCTTATTTATAGGCTTTGAAATTACTATGCAAGTCACTATGCAGAATTTAAAATAATAGTGGTGGGGTCATTCACATAATTTTAGTGGTGGGACAGGCGGCGGCGGCCGTCCCTCCACTTACTATATAATTCATTACACTTCAATGTTTATACCTTCTTGACAGCCTTTTTTCTGGACTCCATGCAATACCCTGTCCAATAATTTTTCCAATCATTGCAGCAAACAATACCTCAGTTTCTATACTTATTTTCTATGGCTAAAAGATTGAACCTTTTAGGGCTGCTGAATAGATTTATGGCTAAAATGTATGAATTTTTAAGCCTTCTATCACAGCTGACAGAGTTTTGTGTGAAAGAACCTAAAACATCATCTGTCTACGTACAGATACGATGAAAGAAAGAAAAGCAAAGCAAAACATGTTGAGTATGGCTTGTGAATACACTCCTCAGACCTGTTTCGCTTGACCCTTGCTCGAGAGCCACTCGAGCGAGGCTTCCAGACTTCCAGACTTAATTCAACCTGAGAGTTCGCTCGACCCTCGCTCGACCTCCAGCTCGAGTGAGGATCAGACAATGACTTCGCTCGACAGTCGCTCGACCTCCCGCTCGAGCGAAGTGCCACGAATTGCCACGTGTCCGTTTGCTGTTGAGCGAATCTGACATAGAAGTCCTCGCTCGAGCGAGTTTAAGTTTCGCTCGAGCGAGATTGCACATTATAAATATCGCGAAGTCATTTCGCGTAGAAGCAGACGACGAAGCGCAGCGGCCCCTGTTTTGACGACGACGAACAGAGCTCCTCCCTAGATCATTTCTTCTCCATTTCTCCACTATATTGAGTGAAACTTGTGAAGATTGAGCGTATACACATGAGTTGAGTGTTTCTCTTTTGAAAGAATCTTCTGATTCTCTCTCTGTAACCTCCATTGATCTAATGAAGCTTTGAAACCAACCCCACAGTGGATGTAAGCTCATTTTGAGCTGAACCACTTAAATCGCTGTGTTCTTTGTTTGTTTATTGTTTTATTTCTCATTGTTGCATCCGCTGCAGTTCATTTCATATTCTTGTTGTTTGTTTCATTGGTTATTTCCCAACAAAACATCATCAATATTTTTGTATAAATTTATTATGTAGACATCGGAGCATTAATTGAAAACACACCTAAACTCAAAACCCACTTAGAAACATTTGGACTTTGGAGTAATTGCAAAAGGAAAATGTAAAACTACTTCATACTGATCTACATAAAATGAAAGGCAACTTTAAAGCTGTTTGAAAGCTTTTTTTATGCTACACATTATCTATATAGCATAATTTGATTTGTAAAATTTAAAATTTATCTTCTAAGTTAAATAGTGTCACATGGACGGTGTTTATGATGATAGGGTTGCTACGCGGCATATTAATGATAACTAATGTAAGTTGTAACATACTAATGTTATGTGTAGCTAATGGAAGATTGACATATATTCTGAACTTTTTAATACGTACTTACTTTTCATGTTCTGTGGAGGTGTGCTGCTGCACGAGACATTTGGGGTGATTCTCCTAGTCCTTGATCACAGAAATCTGCAATATGTATGGAAGAGAACTTCATTGGTGTATGGAAAAGTTTAATTACTAAGTTTAGACCAGTAGTGATTGAAGAAGTGGTCATTATCTCTAGAAGTGTTTGGAGGAGAAGGAACAAGCAGGTTTTTGAAGGGGTGTGTGATCATCCTACTCAGGTTTGGTATTGGGCAGGGCATGAATTGGAAAGTTTCCAACAAGCTGATCAGCACAATTTGAAGACACCTACTACTGGTTTGACTGCACAAATTTATGGAAGTAGCTTGACAAGCTGGTGGCATAAACCACAACTGAGATGGTTTAAACTAAATTGGAATGTTGCAGGCGATGTCACGAGAAGTCTGATGAGAGGAGGAGTGGTGGTAAGAGATTTGGCAGGGGAACTCATTGCTTCTGTTGGTTGGTCAGAGTTTTGTTACTTCCCCTCTGTTGGCAGAAATTCTGGTATTGGAAAGAGCTTCTGACTTGTGTTCTGAGTTGGGACTTCAAAATGTTTTATTTGAAGGTGACGCTCAAGTTGTGGTTAAGGAGGTGCGCATGCTTTCTTCTGAGGTTAACTGATCATGGCATGGGCACAAGTTTGAAGAAGTGAAGCTGTTCTTTGCTGGTCAAGGGCGCAAAATCCAGTTTGTGCCAAGGGCTGGAAACAATGCTGCCATACTATTGCTAAATTAGCCTTAGATTTTGTTGATGAAATTATTTGGATGGAAGATGATCCTCCTTGGATTTTACAATGTGTTAAACATGAAAAGTTGTAACTTGTTATGTTGATTAATGAAGGGTATATCATGATTGCTTTGTTTAAAAACAAAAAACAAAAAACAAAAAAATCAAATATAAATTTTATGCAAATTAAAAAAAGTGATTTTAACTTATAAAAACATGAAAATCTTACTTTGTACCCTATTAAGCAAGATATCAATAGATCTTCATTCAAGTTCTGTTACCACTGTTTGCATTTATGAAGATGAAGAAGCTTTGACTGTTTATAAATCATAACGCAAAATTTTTTGTAGGATCTACTTATCTTTCTTATGAGTTAAGAGTGCTTGATTGGCCTCAATATCCTACATCATTTTTGCCATCTAATTTTCGTGGAAATGCCGTTTTTCAACCCACAATCTCTCTGGGCTTTCCAATCACAAGGTGACAGGTCGGTATATTTTTCACGACAGATTGACCAAATATTAGCTTTAATGTTGTTGCTCTTATTTTTTTCTATTATTTGTTTCTTCTTTTACAACCCACAAGCAAGAAAAATGTATTCATAAGTTGAAGTACTTTTGTTTTAAAGAAGAAGGTTATCACTTGAACACTGCTCTGGTCTTATTCCTCTGTTAATTTTCCTTTCCTTCTCATGCTGATTTATGGTGTGATCAAACTCTCCTTTCCCTGCGCACTTTCTTTTAAGACAGAGTGGGGGTAGAGGGGCCGAAGACATTGAAAAAAAGCCCTACAAGAGATTGCCAATAAAATACTACTATAACAAAAAATAAAAAACCAAAAACTAAAATTCGAGATGGGGTGGGGGGAATAGTGAATTTGGCCTCCAAAAAGATGTGCACTCAGTCAAAATCATGATCAAAATATTGAAACATGTCCAAAATTGTTTCGATAGTAAAAAGATCATGATTTCCTGTCATCTTTATGTTGATCTGCCAATCCAAAATATACTAACCTTCATGAATTTATTTAGATGCGATTTTTTATAACATTTTTATGGTATCATATGTATATACGGCTAAAATAAATAATAACATTTAAATGAAAAATAGTACAAACAGTTAGGGGAGACTGGAGAGAAAGAATACAAGCAATTGATGTAGATCGGTGGAATGCTTGAATGTATTAATTAAGGCTACATGAGTCCACTCCTTGATTATGAGCCTGTTGGCTGCTGATCATCATGTGCATGTTTCTCAATCTTGTATTCAGTTTACGGCCCTCTTCTTCTTCGACTCTTAAATGGTCTATGATGTATTCTTGAGTTTAAGGAACGCATACCTGCAATACCTTTACTGCCCATCTATACTCTGCTACAGTCAAAGGGGGATGTTATCTTAAAAAAGTAACATTTATTTTATTGCAGTATTATTATCTTACAATATTGTTATGAGATGGTGTTGTTAAAATGTGTTGTGTATACTCTTTAAAAATATTTTGTGATGAAAGCAGAGTAGCAGCTGTCCAAAGACTCACTCGAAACAATAATTAATGGCAATGAACAGCTCGTCCATCTAAGTCCAATAGTAGATGGGGTTTTGCAGGCGTGTATATGATGTCTTTAAAATTTAACATATATATAATCTAATCGAAGACATATGCCTTTTGGTCCACGCGGCTAATGACAAATCCCACCGAAAGCTCCGAAGGCACTTGCCAATTAGAAGTTGCTCCTCATTTTCTTTTTCTTTCTTTTTGTATTTGTTTTTCCTTTCCCAATAAATAATCATGCAAAGCTGCATCTTCTTCCTCCACCTACAGAGAGTGGACGCCTAACGCCTTATCTCTAATATCAGAATTGCATACACTTATTTTCTTCTTCAATGGCATTTAGTTTACCCTCTTCCTCCTCTTCTTCTCGTCCGACTCCCATATGGTCTTATGATGTATTCTTGAGTTTTAGAGGAACAGATACTCGCAATACTTTTATTGCCCATCTATACTCTGATTTATCTCAAAGGAGAATCAAAACCTATAAAGATGATAAAGATCTTGAAAGAGGAGATACAATTTATTAAAGATGATGCAGTTTTCTATGTTTACTGCTTTGTGTTTACATGTTCTGTTTTAATTACCCAGCCGTATTTAGTTGTAAGCTTTAATTAATTTGTATTGGGAACTTTCGCTCATTTATGATTTGAGTGTATCCAAGAGTCTACAAAAGTGTGTAATGTGAAGTTCAATAGACAAGAAACACAGAACAATCCCTTACAGACGTGGGTTGAAGTTTTCTTCTTCATTTTTCTGCTTTTCTCTGTTTTCCTGCAACATCAAAATAAAACCATCAATTGGTATCAGAGCTACTTCGATCTGAAAAAGGCGATATGGCAGCATCTAGTTCATCTCCTACTATTCCAATATTCAGTGGAGAAAACTATGATTATTGGAGTATCAAAATGAAGACACTCTTCATGTCACTTGATATTTGGGATGTGGTTGAGAATGGGGTCACTGCTGTTGCAGAAGGAGCCTCAGACACAAACCAAAACAAGGTAGACAAACAAAGGGATGCCAAAGCATTGTTTACTCTACAACAAGTTGTCAGTGAAGCCATCTTTCCAAGATTGATGAGGGCCACAACTTCGAAGCAAGCTTGGGAGATCCTGCAACAAGAATTTCAAGGTAATCTCAAAGTCAAAACTATTAAGTTTCAAAGTTTAAGAAGGGAACTTGAGAATCTAAAAAATGAAGGAGTCTGAAAATGTAAAAGATTATTGCTCTGGGCTTATTGAGATTATAAATCAAATGAGAGTTTGTGGAGAAGAAATAACTGATGCAAGAATTGTTCAAAAAATTCTCATTAGTCTAACTGAAAAATATGACCATATGGTTGCTGCTATTGAAGAAACCCGAGACCTCTCAACACTTTCAGTCACTGAGTTAATGGGTTCACTATATGCCCATGAACAAAGGATTGATAAAAGAGGTGAAAGCTCCTTAGAAAATGCTTTTCAGTCCAAGGTTAATCTGAAAACTCAGAAACCAAAAGATTATAAGAAGAAGAATAAAGGTGGATCAAAAGGAGGAGAAATTTTTCAAAGAAAAGGAAATCTGAAAGGAGATTTTCCTCCTTGTGGTATTTGTAAAAAGAATAATCATCTTGAAAAGGATTGTTATCATCAAGGAAAGCCTCAATGTTTTAATTGCAAGAAATTCGGACATGTTGAGAAGGATTGCAGATTTAAGGCTAAGAATCAGCAAGCTAATTACACAGAAGAAAAGGAGGAGCAATTGTTTTATGCATGTCAAGCTAGTGTTGATCAGAAGGGTGAAGAATGGTTCATAGATAGTGGCTGCAGCAATCATATGACACCAAATGAGGGTATATTTTCCATGCTTGATAAATCAGTTAAAGTTAAAGTGAAACTTGGAAATGGTGACTTAGTAGAATCAAAAGGAAAAGGTACAATTTCTTTGGAAACAAAGAAAGGAATCAGATTTATCAATGATGTCCTTTTGGTTCCAAGTCTTGATCAAAGCTTATTAAGTGTTGGTCAAATGATGGAAAATGGGTACTCATTGCTATTTGAAGAAGAAATGTGTACCATTTGTGACTTAAAACACCATAAACAAGTTGTGGCAGAAGTAAAGATGGGGAATTGCAGAAATTTTCCAGTAAAATGGCAGTCTCACAAAGCTATGATTGCTGGAATTGATGATACAATTCTTTGGCATCAAAGGTTTGGTCACTTCAACCTTAATGCTTTAAGAGTTTTGAATCAAAAAAACATGATTAGCAACCTGCCTTTGCTGGATTCCAGTATGTCAGTATGTGAGGGATGTAAGCTTGGTAAGCAACATAGACAATGTGAAGCATGGAGAGCTAAGAAGATCTTAGAGCTTGTACACACCGATGTGTGTGGTCCAATGAGAACTCCCTCTCTAAGTCAGAACAAATATTTTATATTGTTTATAGATGATTTTTCAAGAATGACTTGGGTTTACTTCTTTAAAGAAAAGTCTGAGGTTTATGGCATCTTCAAGAAATTTAAACTTTTGGTTGAAAACCAAAGTGGTTGCAAGATGAAGACCTTGAGAAGTGATAGAGGAACTGAATTTAATTCAAAAAAGTTTGATGATTTCTGTGAAACAGAAGAGCTAGCACATCAACTCACTGTTGCTTATACTCCACAGCAGAATGGGGTTTCTGAGAGAAAGAATAGGACAGTTATGGAGATGGTAAGATCCATGATGTTTGAGAAGGGCATACCTAGGAAGTTTTGGGCTGAGGCTGTCAATACTGCAGTCTATTTGCTCAACAGATGTCCTACTAAAGCAGTTCCAAATCAGACACCTATAGAAGCTTGGAGTGGTCAAAAACCAACAGCAATACACTTGAGAACTTTCGGGTGTATGTGCTATGTGCATGTACCATCTCAAAAAAGGCACAAACTAGAAGAAAAATCTGAAAAGGGAATTTTTCTGGGCTATAGTTCTCAGTCCAAGGGGTATAGAGTTTATAAATTGGACTCAAAGGAACTAGTGACCAGTCGATATGTTGAATTCAATGAAAATGCTAGCTGGAACTGGGATGAAGAAAAGATAAATTCAGAACCTGTTTTTATACCAGAAGTGTTGAAAACAATGCCATTAAATTCTGAAGATCAAAATGGAAGAATAGAAGCAATGGAAGATGAAGAGAATGTCAGTCCAATGGTATCACCAAGAGCTGAACCAGTATCTCCTTCAACTGAATTGTCTTCACCTGAATCTCCACCAAGAAGGTTAAGACCTTTGGCTGAAATTTATGAGTCATGCAATTTTGTTTCAGTTGAGCCTCAAAGTTTTGATGAAGCTGTGAAAGATAAAGTATGGATTGATGCAATGGAGGAGGAGATCAGAATGATTGAAAAGAATAAAACATGGGAGCTAATGGACTGTCCTGACAGTAAGGAAATTATTGGAGTCAAGTGGATCTATAAAAGAAAGCTTAATTCTGATGGTTCCTTGAGAAAATACAAAGCAAGACTTGTGGCTAAAGGCTACTCACAACAGCCTGGTATAGATTATAATGAAACCTTTGCACCTGTTGCAAGGTTGGACACCATTCGGACCATTTGTGCCTTAGCAGCTCAAAATAGTTGGAAAATCTTCCAACTTGATGTCAAGTCAACTTTCTTAAATGGAGTCTTAGAAGAGGAAATTTATGTCAACCAGCCAGAGGGGTTCATAAAGGAAGAAGGCAAAGTGCTTCGACTAAGGAAAGCCTTATATGGGCTTAAACAAGCTCCAAGAGCTTGGTATGGCAGAATTGATAGTTATTTCAATGAGAAAAAATTCAGCAAAAGCAAGAGTGAGCCTACACTCTATGTCAAAGCCCAAAGTGAAGGTATTTTGCTTATTTCTCTATATGTTGATGATTTAATTTTTACTGGAAATAATATAGAGATGATTGAAGAATTCAGAAGAGATATGATGAGCACTTTTGAGATGAGTGATTTAGGACTTATGCATTATTTTCTTGGAATGGAAGTTCATCAAGAAAATGGAATTTTCATTTCACAGAAAAAGTACTCAGAAGATATGTTAAAGAAGTTCCAATTGTTTGGATGTAAACCTGTTGCAACTCCTCTTATTGCTAATGAGAAACTAAAAAAGGAAGATGGAGCAAAAAAGGTCGATGAAGGCACTTATAGAAGTTTAGTTGGTAGTCTGTTATACTTAACTGCCACTAGACCAGATTTGATGTTTGCTACAAGTTTGCTGTCCAGATTTATGCAAAGTCTGAGTCAAATCCATCTTGGGGCAGCTAAGAGGGTTCTAAGATATGTGCAAGGGACCATCGATTTTGGAATTTGGTATAAGCCATGTTCACAGCCCAAATTGACAGGGTTTTCAGACAGTGATTGGGCAGGATCACTAGATGACATGAGAAGCACATCAGGCTATTGTTTCAATCTAGGAGTAGGAGTTTATTCATGGGGTTCAAGGAAGCAACCAACAGTTGCTCAATCAACAGCTGAAGCCGAGTATGTGGCTGCTGCAGGGGCTGTTAGTCAAGCTATTTGGCTAAGGAAAATTCTAGAAGATATGGGTGAAAAACAACTAGAACCAGTTGATGTATTTTGTGACAACAAGTCAGCCATAGCCATGATTAAAAATCCAGTTTACCATAGTAGAACAAAGCATATCTCAATTAAGTATCATTTTTTAAGGGAAGCTGAAGCAAATAGTGAAGTTAATTTGAAGTTTTGCAGCAGTGAAGAACAAGTTGCTGACATATTTACCAAGGCTCTTCCTAGAATCAAGTTTCAGTTCTTTCGAATGATGCTTGGGGTTTCAGAAAAATACATCAAGGAGGAGTATTAAAGATGATGCAGTTTTCTATGTTTACTGCTTTGTGTTTACATGTTCTGTTTTAATTACCCAGCTGTATTTAGTTGTAAGCTTTAATTAATTTGTATTGGGAACTTTCGTTCATTTATGATTTGAGTGTATCCAAGAGTCTACAAAAGTGTGTAATGTGAAGTTCAATAGACAAGAAATACAGAACAATCCCTTACAGAAGTGGGTTGAAGTTTTCTTCTTCATTTTTCTGCTTTTCTCTGTTTTCCTGCAACATCAAAATAAAACCATCACAATTTCACCTGCACTTTTTAAAGCCATTGAGGAGTCAATGATTTCTGTTATTGTATTATCTTTGAACTATGCATCCTCTACATGGTGTTTGGAGGAGCTCACGAAGATTCTTGAGTGTAAGAAAACCAAACAATAAATTGTTTTACCAATATTTTATCATATAGTACCATCAGATATACGAAATCATCGAGGAAGTTTTGGAGATGCATTGGCTAGACATCAAGTGAGATTCAAGAATGACTTGAAGGTGCAGAAGTGGAAGGAAGCCCTGCAAGAGGTTGCCAGTTTGGCCGGAGAACATTTGGAAGACGGGTACTTCTTTAATTATTATTTTAATTGATAATAGAGTTTTTCTTCAGACAATTTTTTTTTTTTTCAAAGTTACAATGTGTACTTTGAGTATGTGAGAAACATATAATTTTTAAACATGTCAATTTTTTTTAACTTGTATCGATTGAAAAAAAATAAGTGTGATGTCACATGCTCAATATAATAACACTTCTCATTTGATATCGAGGACTGCTATAACATGATATATACACCAGAGACGCGTTTTCGGAATGAGATTTCCACGAATCCAACTGGAACTTGTCAACAAGTTTGAACAAAGAAAAGTCCCACCGACAGCTCCTAAGGCGCTTGCCAAGAAGTTGCTCCTCATTTTCTTTTCCTTCCCCATTAAATAATTGTACAAAGCTGCGTCTGCTTCCTCTATTTACAGAGAGTGGACGTCTTTTCTGTACCAGAATTGCATAAACTTCTTTTCTTTTTCAATGGATTCAGTTTACCCTCTTCCTCCTCTTCTTCTCTTCCGACTCCCATATGGTCTTATGATGTATTCTTGAGTTTTAGAGGAGAAGATACCCGCAATACTTTTACTACCCATCTATACTCTACTCTATGTCAAAAGGGAATCAAAACCTATATGGATGACAAAAATCTTGAAAGAGGAGAGACAATTTCACCTGCACTTCTTAAAGCCATTGATGAATCAATGATTTCAATTGTTGTATTATCTCCCAACTATGCATTCTCTACATGGTGCTTGGAGGAGCTCACGAAGATTCTTGAGTGTAAGAAAACCAAACAACAAAATGTTTTACCAGTGTTTTATCATGTAGATCCATCAAATGTACGAAATCTCCGAGGAAGTTTTGGAGATGCATTGGCTAGACATCAAGAGAGATTCAAGGATGACCCTAAGGTGCAGAGGTGGAAGGAAGCCCTACAAGAGGTTGCCGGCTTGGTTGGAGAACATTTGGAAGACGGGTACTTCTTTAACTATTATTTTAATAGATAATAGAGTTTTTCTTCAAATGGAATTATTTATTTAAAAAATTGCAATGTATTCTTTGAATATAGTTTTTGAATGACATGTTAATTTTTTAACCTAGCTTTTTTAAAAAGCATGTGCTGTCACATGATCAATATAACACTTTTCAGTTTTATCGATCTATATACAGGATTTTTCCTCCCATCCAATTTTAAAAAGAAATCTATAAAAACCTAATGAATGCATACATCTATACCTATTTCTGTTATTGTCTTTCTCATTTAATATTGAGGACTGCTATAGCTATAAAGAGGTTCTGCAAAATTAATCACATAAATTGATGTGGTTTCGAAACCACATGATCCGTTAGATCTACTTTAAAATAAAAATAATTTTACAATCTAACGAACCACATGAAGTTACATCAATTTGTAAGATTTATTTTGTGGGATCTCTTTGTGGTTAAAGTATTTCTCTTTAATATTAACGAGACATGGGTCGTATAACCATGGTGGAGTTTACTGGTCTTAGCCCACCTTATACTAACAAAAACAATATAGGTATAAGCAAATTTACGCACCAATACATACACCAATGTTGATATGGAAATGTAGACTTTAATAAAATATCTATATTTAAAATAAAAAGATATGAAAGCAGCCAATAGGCATGTTTTGCTACACAAATTGGTCCACAAATCTACTTGTATGTAGCATTATTCGTATTTTGTACAATACCTTATAAACTGACATCATTTTACAAAGATCCTTATTTTACAACATATATTATAAATATATTGTAAAATATGTTGTGTGTATATCATTACTTCTAGGGGTGCACTACCATACCATACAGTGCAGGGTAGCCCTCTCCCCGCATGGAGAAGGAGGTGGATTTTGCACCCCGCCTCGCTAGCTGGTAGGGTGTGGGGTAGATTGGAAATTCACCCCACTTCATGTCCACTTTAAAAATTGGTTACACATTTCACTAAGTTTAAAAAAAATATTTCAAGATACAAAAGCTATCAAAAATACATTTAGACCTAAGTTGTAAATTTAAATTTCATAAATATCATTATAATTCAAAAATTATTTAGTTTTTAAATTTGCTAGTACATATTTTGTTGTAGTATAATAGTTTTCAACTATATAATTTTTAAATTTGTTAGTGCATATTTTATGTAAGTTGTAATTTTTAAATTATTATATAGTTTTTAAATTTTCTAATACATACTTTATGAACAAGTCTAATAAATTATAATATATATTTATATATACACAATTTATAAAATATAAATATATATTTTTATTTTTATATGTATATAAAAAATTATATATATATATATAAGCAAGGGCAGTGGTTTATATATAATACAAATTATATATATATATATATATATATTGGTTTCATACAAATTTATGAGTAAGAACATCTAAAAAGAATTAAAAAAATCTTGTAATTAGACCTTGTGGAAGGTCTTCTAAATCATGTAGTATAAAAAATTTATATATGAGTCTTTTTTTTTTTTTACTTTTTTCGTAATTGTAATGGGCAATACTATAGTTGGTGTGTTTTATAAGTAATGAAACTCTATATATATCTTTTCATGTGAAAAATGTGACTTCTTGAATGTTCTTTTTGCTTGTAATTGCAGGAATGAATATGATTTTATGCAAAAAATCATTCAATGGGTGGTCTCAAAAATAGTTAAATTTACATATCAGTTAGACAATGTCGAGAATCCAATTGGACTAGAGTCTCGTCTAAAAGACTTGCATACTGATTTAGCAATTGGAAGGAATGACATGACTCTCATGATAGGGATTTATGGAACTGGTGGTATCGGTAAAACAACTATCGCCAAAGCAATCTTTAACTCAATTGGACATCAATTTGAAGCTAGATGTTTTCTAGAAAATGTCAGAGAGATTTCGAGCCAAGAGGACGGTTTGGTCAAATTGCAAGAGAGACTTCTTGATGATCTCTTTGGAAACTTTGAAAGTTTTAATATTGGCGGTGTTGGAGGTACTAATTTTATAAAGGATAGGCTTCGCTCTAAAAGGGTACTTATAATTCTTGATGATGTGAGTGACTTGTGCCAATTGAAAAAATTAGCTGAAAATCATAATTGGTTCGGTCCAGGGAGTAGAATAGTAATAACAACAAGAGATCAACATCTATTAACTTATCATCAAGTTGATTCAACATACGAAGTGCAGAGATTGGACTACAACCAAGCTATTCAACTATTTAGTTGGCATGCATTTAATAGAGAAAAGCCAATTGAAAGCTTTGTAGAACTCACAACACGTTTAATAGGTTATGCTAAGGGCCTTCCACTAGCTCTTACAGTGCTTGGTTCAGATTTGCGCGGAAGAAATATAGAAGAGTGGAAAAGTGCATTGAAAATTTATGAAAGAAGTCTTCACAAGGATATTTATGAAATTCTTAAAATAAGTTATGACAGGTTGGATGATAATGACAAGGATATTTTTCTTGACATTGCATGTTTCTTCAAGGGGAGAGGTGTTGGATATGTCACGAACATGCTCAACAATTATCGTTTGTCATCATCTATTGGCATTGCAAGGCTTAAAGATAAGTGTCTCATCAATATTAGTCGTGACAGATGTTTTGATCGGTGTGTGGAGATGCATGACTTATTGCAAGAAATGGGAAAAAAAATTGTTCAACAAGAATCGCCTAAAGAAGCTGGCAAACGTAGTAGATTGTGGTTTCACGAAGATGTTCGTCATGTATTAGAAGAAAATACGGTAAGATCATCACACTAATAAAAACTTTTGATTTTACATTTGTCTGCTGCTCACTAATGAAACCACCAAAAAAAAAAATTGTTAAAGTTAGAAATGGTGAAATAACTAAAATTAATTTATAAATAAAATAGAAAAAACAAAAAAACTTGGATTAAAAACGGGTCACATCCCATAATTGTGGTAGTCCAGAGCAACCATTAATGGAGGCCTTGTGGGAACAACACACAAGGGCGATCCATTGTGGGTACTGGCCCAACTGATCCTTTTTATAATTATTTATTGTGTTCTTTTTACATTATTTTTCTTTTTCATTTTCTTCTGAATTTTTTTTTCTTTTTTTTTTATGTTTTTATAATAGTAAGTTTTCATTTTTCTGAATATTTATCTGTTTTCTCCGTTTATAATATTGTTAATTGATTAGATTTCTTGAAAATTAATTTATTAAAATTTTCATTTCAATAATGTAAACTTAAATTGTTTTTGTTTCCCTGTGTTTCCATGATTTTAGCCACTGGCAATAAAAAAGAATAACTTTATGATTTGATTTTTTTCGGATACATACGCCTTACGCCTAATTTGTTTTTGTAGGGAACAAACAAAATTGAAGGGATTTTGTTAGATTTTCCTAAGGACCATGACGTGATATGCTTGCATTCCAAGGCATTTAAGAAGATGAAGAATCTTCGATTGTTTATAAATCGGAATGCACAATTTTCTGAAGGTCCGAATGATCTCCCTAATGAATTAAGAGTGCTTAATTGGCCTCAATATCCTTCGTCAATTTTGCCTTCTAATTTTCGTGGAAATAATCTCGTTGAATTTAATATTCGTGATAGCCTCGTCAAGGAGTTAGGCGGCCTAAAATCCAAGGTACCACTAATATTATTTTTAATATTTATTTCTTTAAAACTATGAAACAGACCTTCATTGAAGCTAATACATTTATTTTATTTTATTTGGACAGAACCTGACAGAGATGGTTTTAAGCGGTTGTGAATTTATAACAAAAATTCCTGATCTTTCAAGTAGCCCAAATTTAGAAAACTTGGATTTTGGATTTTGTAAGAACTTAGTTGAGGTTCATCATTCTGTTGGATTCCTTGATAAGCTTCAGAGTTTTAATGTTGGTGGATGCTACAGGCTCAAGATTTTGCCGAAACGATTCAAGTTGAGATCTCTAAGTTATTTTGGTATTTATGAATGCTCGAATCTTGAAGACTTTCCAGAGATTGAATGTGAAATGGAATTGTTACATGAGTTAGATTTGTCCGGCACTAGCATAAAAGAACTACCTTCATCAATTGATAACCTCAAAGGACTTGAAAGGTTATTTCTGTCCGAATTTAGTCCAGAAAAACTACCTTCATCAAGTGGCATCCTTACTCGGCTTCAAGAATTACGTTTAGAAGATGGGTTCACTGATTCGAAGCGTATAGGCAAAGTGACTCTGAAAAATTCTGAGGTTGGAAATTGCCTTTGGGAAGCGCTAAAGTATTGACTCTTAAACGTTGTTGCTTGTCAGAAACAAATTTCTTCAGGAATAATTACTTTCGTGCTTTGGAAAGGTTAGATCTAAGTGGGAGTGATATTGTTATCTTTCCACCTCAAGGCGTCAGATTTGATCGGTTGCGATACCTTACTTTGAGCCGTTGCGATGAACTTGAAGAAATTTTACCTCTTCCATTGAGTCTAGAAAGGGTTGAAGCTCGACGATGCACGTCATTGGGAAGTTTTGCACTACTATCTGAAATACCTTATGGAATCAATAACATCAAATGGATTGACTTGTACGGATGCCACAAACTGTTTGCGAATAAGATGATGAGTCCGATTCCTTCACAATCAAGAATATGTTATGAAGACAATTACATCGAACGGTTTTCCGTGAAATTTATTTACCCTCGTGTGAGACGTGATGTACGTCTCTTTTCATCTCTTTCTTTTTCAACGTCTCAATTTGTGTGTGACCTTGGTTATAACTTGTATTGCTCAAAGTTTTTTTGTTTTTGTCTTTTTTTTTTTGGTTAAATTTTTTTTTTTTTGATATAACAGAGTGCCCAACCTACTCGGGCATACCTACCTAAAGTAGGAGATATTGACATTATATTTCCAGGAAAGAGGATTCCAAGCTGGTTCAACCATCGCATGGAGGTCTACAGTGATGATGATAATAGTATTGAGCATGAAATAGATATAAATCCACCGCGAAGTTGGACTGACATAGATGGATTTGTTTTCTACGTTGCTTTTGGAGATGACGCAACATCGAATGAGATTTATGTTAATGTTACAGTCCACGATGGCTTGGATTGGAAAGACTTATATGATGAACAAATAGTGTGCTCAGGATCGCCGTGCTCAGGCCATGTATGGATGCACTGGATGAGTTACGATAGACAAGTGAACGTTTCAAGGTTGAGATTTAGATGTAGTGATTATATTAATGAGCGCCTGGTTTTGGGAAGTGTTGGGATCCATTTCCTAAAGAAGTATGAAGAGCGGCCTTCCTCAATTTGGGAATTGGAGAATGACGATGAGAATCCAAATCAAGATTTGGCATTAGAGAATGCTGATGAGAATCCGAAGGAAGTATTTGGCAAGAGGCATCGTGATGATGAATATGATTGCAACATGGAACCCAATTGGTACCCTAAACAAAAGAGGCAGCATTCCTCAACCATGGGCATCACAATAACGGAATTAGAGAATGACGATGAGAATCCAAGTCATCCAAAGGAAGATTTGGATTTAGAGCTTAAGCTGGGGTGGTAATTAATGCTGTCGCAGTGACTTACATCAATGTTGACGTAGAAGGTATCTCTTAATTTACGGTAGTTTTTATTTTTTTATTTTTTTGTGCATTGGTTATCTCTTAATTTAAAATCTACTTATCTCTTAATTTAATTGCTACATAAAAAGCTTGGATAGTTATCTTCATTCATCAATTTCAGCCAGAAGAAACTGCAATTGAAGTAGTTTCCTTTTATCACATGCATCCAGATTATGCATTTGATTAATGTTTTACTCTTTCTCAACATATATTCTTGACGGTATCATTCTTGGAGCAGAGACAAGAATCATGGTCCAAGGACCCGTAATAATTGATAAGAACTGTGAAAAATATTCATTATATGGCACCAAACATATATATTGTTGTGGAGCAGGAATTGCTGCCGATACAGAGGCAATAAAAGGTATTGTTAGGTTGGAGTTTAAGGAGATGATGTTGCACTCCTTATCATCTTCTTTTAAGAATGGCTAATGCACTGTCTTGGTGTTTGCTTTCTTTCACAGCTTTTTAAGTGAAGTTTCATTTGTTACAAACCAAGAAATTAAAGAAAGTTGCATTTAAATTGATGTTACTGTACCTCATCTGCACATATACTGTGACTATTTGATGGTGTGAGTCTATTTTTGAGATTAAATTGGAAAATAATTGTTTTTTCGGCTTACACACACATATATATATGATGGTGTGCCACTGCCTCTTGCAGAAACTAGAATTGTTTTAGTAATATTATTAGGCTAAATGATTACTTTGGCTTGTTTATCATGTTTTGCAGGAAGAAGAATAACGTACCAGATGTATGAAGTCATGTCAAAAGCTTTGTAGAAACAATATTGTGGTTGTTTTCCTTTTGTGTATATATTACAAATTTGTCGGGTTTGGTTTACTAAAGATCTTTGCTTATTTGTTTTCTGGATTTCCGTAAATTTCTTTCAAGAATTCTGGATACTTTTTGGATATATTGAATATAGTATGATTGTTCATAATGAGTTTTAACTAAAATGGCATTACTTTTAGTGATTATTTATTATTTACCATTTACACACAAAAATGATATGGCCAAGACAATGATGTCCAACATCTCTTATATGCCTTCAACTATGGTCCAAAATATTGTTGCTTAAAGGGTTATGATCTGGTCGAAGATATACTTGGAATTGCAACAAAACTCAAGCAAAAAAAATAATAATAATAATTTGATAAAATCTTCTTTAATGTTTATTATACATTTCTTGACAGCCTTTCTTCTGGACTCCATGCAATTTTCTGTCCAAGAATTTCTCCACTCATTGAAGCAAACAATGCCTCAGTTTCTTTATTTCTTTCTATGGCTAAAAGATTGAACCAGCTTTTAGGTCTGCTGAATAGAATTTCTCACCTCAAAATGAGTCTCCTCTCCAATTTATGCCTCCAACAGTGTAATCTGCCTATTTTCTTTGAGCAAATCAAATACCTATTAAGCAAGATATCATGAGATTCTCCAATTCAACCAATTATATATTGCTCCAAGTCATTAAGTACGTGTCTTGCACATGTTTACCACTTGCCACACTAATATTAATTAAAAAAATATATATGTTCTATTACTATTAAAAATTATATTAATTAATAAAAGCTTATTGCAGCCTTTAAGCATCTTAATATAGTACAATGTGTAAAGAATTAGTCAAGATAAATAATATCTTACTTAAAAAATATATATCTTATATATATATATATATATATCAGATATATATATTTTTTAAATGTATGAGTTTTGAAGACTTCTATCATAGTAGTTGACACAATTAATTTGTGTGAAAAAACCTAAAACATCATATATCTACAGATACGATAAAAGAAAGAAAAGAAAAACATATATAACATCATCAGTATTTTACACACGTAAACACAAAACCCGCTAAGAAACGATTGGACTAATTTGGAGTAATTGCAAAAGGAAATTGTAAAATTGTAAAATTACTTTAAAATTACTTTAAAGTATTTTACAAATGTAAGGTAGCTTTAAAGCTATTTGAAAGTTTTTTTTTAATACCACACATTATTTATATAGCATAATTTGATTTGTAAAATTTAAAATTTGAAAATTTATTTTGTTAGTTAAATAGTGCCACATGGACGGTGTGTGGTATATATATTATATAGGCTTTCAAATAAATTATTTTTTTACATTATTAAAACTTATTTTTAAAGAAGTGGCATGATTGTGTATTGGCCGTTAATCAAAAATAGATTGTAAAATAGTTGTAAAAAAACTATAGGTGTACTATTACCCATTGCAAAATAAATAGTAGTTATATACGTACGATTAATCTACAATTATTTTACAATTTATGTGTGTATTTGAATTTTTTTTTTTATCATTTCTTTTAAGTATTTTTTTAATATTATTAATCATTAAGGAAAAAAAAATTTATTAATATTACATCCTTAATCATTAAATAAAATTAAAAATTAAATACAAAACTAAATTGTAAATAAATTGTAAAATGGTAGTGATTTTATCATTTGTCCAAAATAAATATCTCTTCATGCTTAACAAATTGAGACCACAATTTTTCTCTCAACTTCAATAACTAAACTTAAAAAAAATGATAACTCTATTCATCTATATTAATAGCCTCGTTTGGACGTTACATTAAATAGATGAGATACGATAAGAAATATATAAATAATAGTAAGATAGTTTGTGAATAATGATGAAATGATTTGAATTAAAATATTTTATCGGATTTTGGAAAATGATAGAAAAATTAAATAAAAATATTCTGAATTTAAAATATTATTAGAATGTTATTTTTTAATATTATTTTTATTATAGAATTTGAAAATGTTGAATTATTTTTTTTATTTTATTTGAAAATTTGATAAAGTTGTAATGATTAAATAAAAAAGTTAAAAAGTTAAAAATTATAAATTAAGAAATATTTATATTTTAAATAATTTTTAAATATTAAGATGAGATAAAATAAAATAAAATATGATAATAGGGTTGCTACGTGCAATATTAATGATAACTAATGTAAGTTATAACATACTAATGTTATGTGTAGCTAATGGAAGATTGACATTATATGCCATATTCTTAACTTTTAATAGAAGATTACTTCTCATGTTTTGTGGAGGTGTGCTGCTGCACAAGACATTTGGGATGATTCTACTAGCTAGTCCTTCACAGAAATCTGCATGTATGGAAGAGAACTTCATTGATATATGACAAAGTTTAATTACTAAGTTTAGACCAGCAGTGATTGAAGAAGTGGCTATTGTCTTTAAAAGTGTTTGAATGAGAAGGAACAAGCAGGTTTTTGAAGGGGTGTGTGATCATCCTACTCAGGTTTGGTATGGGGCAAGACATGAACCGGAAGTTTCCAACAAGCTCAGCACAATTTTAAGCCACCTACTACTGGTTTGACATCACAGATTTATAGAAGTAGCTCGACAAGGTGGCATAAACCACAACTAGGATGGTTTAAACTAAACTGGGATGCTGCATGGGATGTCATGAGAAATCTGATGAGAGGAGTGGTGATAAGAGATTCGACAAGAGAACTCATTACTTCTGTTTGTTGGTTAAAGAGCTTTATTACTGTCCCTCTATTGGCAGAAATTCTGGTATTAGAAAAAGCTTCTGACTTTTGGTATTGAAGAAGTGAAGTTGTTCTTTGCTAGTCAAGGGCGCAAAATCTAGCTTGTGCCAAAAGCTGGAAATAATGTTACACATATTGTTGCTAAGTTAGCTTTATATTTTGTTGATGAAGTTATTTAGATGGAAGATGGTCCTCCTTAAATTTTATAATGAATTAAACATGAAAAGTTGTAACTTGTTATGTTGATTAATGAAGGGTATAGCATGATTGTTTTGTTTAAAAAAAATTCAAATATAAATTTTTATGCAAATTGAAAAAAGTGATTTTAACTTATAAAAACATGAAAATCTTATTTTGTACTTTGCTGAAAACAATGAAACATTTGATCTTATTGCTAACTGCGAAGTACAAATTCAAATTACAATGCTGCCACAGCGCCGTTAAAGAAACCGTCTGGTCAACAGAAGCAACGGTCCCCGGAAGTGACGGAGAAATCAACGGCAGTCGTTACCCCCCTCCACCCACAAACCACTAGAGTCAATTCCGGTCAAAGACATATATAACCTCCCCACAATTCTCTTCACTCTCTGCAGCTGCACTGACTCCGAAACGAGATTCGGCATTTCAGTCACGGTTCCGGACACTATAAATAAGTTCAGCAACTGTTCGGAAACTTTACTCTCTCTCCCTCGCTCGTGCGAAAGAATCGGCCATGGCTGAGAACGGGAGCTCAGAAGCTCTCCACGTAGAGAATCCGAAGCCACACGAGGAAGAAGAAGAAGATGATGATGAAGAAGAAGTTGAAGAAGAAGAAGCGGAAGAAGAGGAGTCTGATGATTCGGAGGATGTTGAGGAAGAAAGAGAAGATGAAGCCCGACTCGGTGAGTCGCAACTCAGCAACTTACGGGGCCCCGTACGGCATGGTGAAGCTGGGTTGCAAGAGTCTCGTTTGGAAACCCTAGCAGCTCCTTCTTCGTTTCAATTGTCCCAGGACGATCAAGGTGCGGGTGGGCTCTTTTTCTTTGTTATTTATTTCTCCTCTTTATTTTTATATTTTTATTTGGAAAACATCTGTTTGTTTCTTTGTTTTTGGTTTAGTTGTGATGGAAATGTGATTTTTGCCATTGATCTGACAGGCTTGCAGGAGAATTCGACTTCGTGGGCGGCTGGTGGTGTGGAGTCCGAGGTTAGAATTTGGAGTTCTTATTTTTCGTTTCTGTTTATGCATTTCATTTCTGAACAGTGAGTCCCTTTGCATTCATATTTTTGCTCGCTACCTGTGTTTTCTGATCTTTGACCTTGAATTTACGAATTAGCGTGCTTTTGTGTGGTATTTGCTTAGTTTGAACATCAATTTGGACACTTCTGTTTGAGCATGTGAAATTGGGTGCCTTTTTGTGTGCAAGAGTGCTGTAAGGGAACAGTTTTTTTGTTCATGCACTGTTTCTTGAGATTTTTCCGGAAGGTTATTATGACGAAGGATTAGGTCTTACCCCATATGTGATTTTTGAAAAATACTTTGATAGTGCTAAACTTCTTGTCACTAACAAACATAAAACCTGAATATTGGTGAAAACAACATCAATACTATTGTCGAGAGCAAGGATCATACAAGCTATAGAATCATCAAAAAAATTATTGTTAAAGGTCCATTTTGAACCCTGGTGTTCTGACTTGGTGCGAATGATTATCTTGAGTCTCCTAAAAGCCCCTGGATTAGTCGTTTTTTTTTAATAGGTCATCCATAAGTTTTATTCATAAAAAGGCCCCCAGGATTAGACTTTTGTGTCTTCCTCTATAAGATTGTGCTTCAATATACACAGGACCAAGCAAAACAACCCTCTAGGATCACTCCTTGCCAGAGGGAAGCTTGCTTTTGTGCGAGTGTAGGCAAGTTACTGTATATAGATCAGAAGCTTTTGCCTTTGATAGTCTGAAACAACAGCAGTAAGGTATGTTTGTTATACTTGTTTAGGAATAACCAATTTATGGGGGCGGTTGGAGTATCACATGAGGGACTATAACAAATCCAGGTATTTGGAGTTACAAAGGTGGCCGGTGCACATATTGTTTTTCCTGACTTGTGTTTTTTGGCACTGGGTGTATTGGGATATACAAATATTTTGTGACGAATGCACAGGTAGCAACTGCCAAACAATAATGCCAATGAACAGCTTGTCCATCTAAGTCCAATAGTAGTTGGAGAAAGGAAGAAGCCAAGTGGAAAATGAAGAAAAATAAATGTGTAGGGTAAAAAGGAATCCTTGTTCCTGTACAGGTACAAGATGAGACAGGATGGGCTTGGCATGTGATTATACAATATTAAATTAGCCCAATGTCCAGTCTAGACTCCTATACCTTAAGATACCAAAGGATGTCCTTAAACTTAAGAAGGAATTCATTACTAATCAATGTGGATGTCAAGAAAAATACAATAAGCCCAAAGTTCAAACAAGTATAGACTAGAACGGTAACTATTCCTGTGGCGTAAAGTTGGGGTGGTCTGAGTTTTGCCTGAAAGATTTAGGCTATTGGGTGGGATGGATGTGTTTGGTCCTGTTTGTTTTGGGTTTATCCAAGAAACTGAATATTGAATGCATTCTTGGAAATGAGCATAATAGCTTTTTAATAATAACTTTTTCTAGAAAGAAATATCTGGTTAACGGTTAAATCATTGTTTAGAAGTTACAACTGGACATCCAAAGGAAGTTGGAATAATTGGTTAAGACTGACTTTCAGGAAAAGAAATCAAAAACTAATTAAGGGTATAAAGATTTAAAAGCTACTTAAAAGTGAGCCTGGTGTTGCGCTTACCAATAATCTCGTTGAATTTAAAATGCCTTGTAGCCTCATCAAGGAGTTAGGCGGCCTAAAATCAAAGTACCAATATTATTTTCAATATTTCTTTCTTTAAAACTATGAAACAGAACTTCAGTGAAGCTAACACGTTTATTTTATTTTAGTTGGACAGAACTTGACAAATATGGATTTAGGTTTTTGTAAGTTCATAACAAAAATTCCTGATCTTTCAAGTAGCCCAAATTTAGAGAAGTTGGATCTTAAACATTGTGAGAACTTAGTTGAGGTTCATCATTCTGTTGGATTCCTTGATAAGCTTTGGAGTTTTAATCTTGGTTGGTGCTACAAGCTCAGGATTCTTCCGAGAAGATTGAAGTTGAGATCTCTAAGTTATTTTAGTATTTACGAATGCTCGAGTCTTGAAGACTTTCCAGAGATTGAATGTGAAATGGAATTGTCAACATGGTTATCTTTTGGCGGCACTAGCATAAAAGAACTACCTTCATCAATTGATAACCTCAAAGGACTTGAAAGCATATATTTGTCCGACTCTAGTCTAGAAAAACTACCTTCATCAAGTGGCATCCTTACTCGGCTTCAAGAATTACGTTTAGAAGATGAATCCATTGATTGGGTGGATATAGACAAACTGAATTTGACAAATTCAAGCATTTTTCATGAGGCAGGAAATCGCCTTTGGAAAGCAATAAAAGTTGTAACTCTTCAACGCTGTTGCCTGTCAGAATCAAATTTCTTCTCGAATAATTACTTTCCTGCTTTGGAAATGTTAGATCTAAGTGGGAGTGATATTATTATCTTTCCACCTCAAGGCGTCAGATTTGATGGGCTGCGAGACCTAACTTTGAATTGTTGCAAGAAACTTGAAGAAATTTCACCTCTTCCATTGAGTATAGAAAGGGTTGAAACTCGTATATGCAGGTCATTGGGAAGTTTTGCACTACTATCTGAAATAGTTGATGGAAACAATAACATCAAATGGATTGACTTGTACGGATGCCACAAATTGTTTGCAACCAAGAATATGAGACCGATTCCTTCACAGGAAGAGGTATGTACGTCTCTTAATTTCCTCTCTTTCTTTTTCAACATGTTAATTTGTGTGATCTTGGTTATATATAACATGTATTGCTCAAAGTTTTTTTTTTTTGTATTGATATAACAGAGTCATTCTAAGGAACAACATTGGGCATACCAACTTAAAGTGAGAGATATTGAGATTTTATTTCCAGGAAAGAGGATTCCAAGCTGGTTCAACTATCGTATGGAGGTCTATAGTGATGATAAATATAATAGTATTGATCAGTATGAAATAGATATTAATCCACCGCAACATTGGAATGACATAGATGGAATTGTTTTCTACTTTGCTTTTGGAGATCATGACGCAACATGGAATAAGATTAATATTAATGTTACAATCCATGATGGCTCGGATTGGAAAGACTTACATACTCCAGAAGAAATTTGGTTAGAACGGTTGTGCGCAGGCCATGTATGTATAGATAAGTGGACATTTCAAGGTTGAGATTTAAATGTGATTATATTCATTGTAAGCGCGTGGCTTTGGGAAGTGTCGAGATCCATTTCCTAAAGAAGCATGAAAAGCGGCCTTCCTCAATTTGGGAATTGGAGAATGACGATGATAATCCAAATGAAGATTTGAATGCAACCTAGAATTCAACTGGTACCCTCAATACAAGAGGCAGCAATCCTCAACCATGGGCATCACAATAACGGAATTAGAGAATGACGATGAGACTCCAAAGGAAGATCTGGATTTAGAGTTTAAACTTGGGTGGTAATTAATGCTGTCACAGTGACTCGCATCATGCTGAAGTAGAAAGTATCTCTTAACATTTTTTTTTTTTTCATTTTTTGTGCATTGTTTATTTCATCTGCACAAAACGGACACATGATTGTTTTTGCACAACACAAGAATAACGAATTCTAATTCTGTCATGATAGGAAACAATGAATTCTTTCTGTTAAACTCTTATTTGGGATCAATGACTGCATCAGTCTTTCAAGTAATGAAAGATGCTTCAGTTTCCCATCTCACTATTATAAGATTCATTGCAAAACTCCTTGGCCCCAAAACAGTTGAAGCTCTTATTTGAACACAAAAATGGTTGTAAGCTCTCTCCATTAATCATGACTTCCAAGACTTCATGGAACATGCCAAAAGCTAAAAGCTGGAAAATGGTAAGATTCATTTTGAATATCATATATTTTCCTGTGGTTTTTTTAAATGCTACATAAAAAGCTTGAAGCTTTCTCCTTCTTTGTAGTGTATGATAAAATTGCTCTTTTTGACTTGACAGAAAATTAAGAACCCCAATTACACAGGGAAATATTGGAAGACTACTCGGACTGATAATCCAAGTATTTTTAAGCATGCATATTTATTTTTAAGAATGGCTAATGCACTGTCTTGGTGTTTGCTTTGTTTCAACTAGTTCAGCTCACAACTGCATTGCTGCAAATTGTTGCGAGGATATGATTCAATTCCAGCAAAGGTTCCTGGCCCAAAAGCCAAAAGGACTAATTTAGCTTAAGAAGCCATAGCATAAGCAAAGCCAACTGTATGACTGCTTGGCTTTATTTTAATCTATTCTCCTTGTTTCCCTTATTTTTTTATTTTATTTTTATTTTTTTTGTTGACTGCTGCTATTTTGTGACATGATACATGATTTGAAAAGCATAAAAACTAATTATTAAAGAAGATGAAAACATCTGAAAATTCTTTTCAATTATAAGCCTGATCATTGGGATAACGAAGATGATGGAATATGGAAAAGGTACCTAATCCACATATAAAGGACCATGGAAGCACAAGATATGAAAATTAAGCCTAATTGCTACATAAAAAGCATGAAACTATATTCTTCTTTGCAGTTTATGATAAAATTGTTGTTTTTGACTTGACAGAAAATTAAGAACCCCAATTATAAAGGGAAATGGAAGACTCCTTGGATTGATCATCCAGGTATTTTGACGCATACATGGTTATTTTTATGCATCAATTTCAGTCTGAAGAAACTGTAATTTGAAGTAGTTTCCATTCATCACATCCAAATTATATATGTATGCATTTGATTAATGTTTTACTCTTTTTCAACATATATTCACTGAAAAGAACTGTGAAAAGATTCATTATATGGCACCAAACATATATTGTTGTGGAGCAGGAATTGCTGCCAATACAGAGGCAATAAAATGTATTTGTTAGGTTCGAGTTTGAGGAGATGATGTTGCACTCCTTATCATCTTATTTTAAGAAACTTTCTATGCTCAATCTATCATTCTTAAGTTAACTCACTCAATGCTTCATAATCTATTTCGTTTGATTCATGGTTTGGGTAGGTTAGGTATCTCTACATGATTGGTTATGGTTTGTGCACCCGTGCAATTTGCTGCTGCTCTTTTTTTTTTTTTGCAAGACTTCTTTTAAGATTCTTGGGACAGCTTAATTATGCGTCTAGTGAATTAAGAGTGCAGAGAAGAAATTGTTTTCTGTATTGTTATTGGATCTAGAGTAGTTGTGGTCAGACCATAAATGGAGGAGATTGAAATTTGTATGGTATCATAATCCCTTTTATATACACGTCTCTGTTAAACTTTCTATATTTTAGAATTAGGAGATGTTTGGAAGTTGTTTTCATCTCATCCGAAAGGTACCGTTATTATTGAGCTCACTATATTAAGAATTCCTGATAGGGGATTCCTTGTCTAGGAGTTAGGCGGCCTAAACCTAAAGGTACCGTAATTATTTTCAATATTTGTTTATTTAAAAACTATGAAACAGAACTTGATTCAAGCTAATAGATTTCTTTTATTTAATTTGGATCTTAGTTTGCAATCCAAAAGATTGCTTTTATTTTAATCAATTCTCCTTGTTTCCATTTCTTTTTCTTTTTTTATGTTGACTGCTGCTATTTTGTGACACGATACATTTGAAAAGCATTAAAACTGGTATTAAAGAAGATGAAACATGTCACTATTCTTTTCCATTATAAGCCTGATCATTGGGATGAAGAAGAGGATGGAATACGGGAACCCTGCATGGAGAAGTACCGTACGCAAGGTATGACAACTAGGCTTGATTACAACCTAAAGAGCTTGAAGCTTTATGTATTTGATTAATGTTTTGCTCGTTTTCGATATATATTCAGGATGGTATCATTCTTGGAGCGGATTCCAAACCTATTGAGGGACCTATCGATTTTTTTTCCTCGACAGTGCATTTGACTGATGAGAAGATGTGTATCTCCACGTGGCCCTTTATGATTGGTTTCCGTTATTTGAAGAACAATGGAAACACCTGAGTGATTTTTTTTTTTTAGAAGAGTTAGGAATATTAGGAACACATATTCAAGAGGGGTCCCTCCCAAATTTATTAATGAGTTTTATTTATAGCGGAAGAATATCGTAATTGCAATCTTGAGAGCAAAAAATTTCAAAAATTTAAGAATAACACCCATAAATCCCGAAATATCACAAAACAATAAAACAAATCAGCCTATATAGACTCGACAAATAAATCAAGAGAATCAAGACAAACGTAGATTTGCCAATCCCACCCAATCCATTTTAAACAAATCCCGAGCTTCTCGAGGCAAATCATCATCTCGAATCACATTATTAACCTCCATAGCACCTCTACGTGCAAGAAAATCTGCCACTTTATTCTCCTATCTATAACACCTAAGTGAAGTTATTCTCATGTTTAAATATGTTTTAAAAAAATTGAAATAAAAAGCAAGAAAAAAGGGTATAATTTGTACTAAGGGACATGCCAAATGAGCAAATTGAGGAAGTATGGTAGTACTATTCTTAAATTTTAGGTATAAATGGAAGATAAAAATTGATTGAAATCTTGGATTGGTTATGTCTAATACAGATATTAAACCTATATCTTTTAATCGGTTTAAAATATGTGCACAAAAAATAAGATTAACAAGACCCAACCTTGTTGTACATTGGGAGTAGATTATCAAGTAGAACCAGCTCAATAGTAAAGCTATTTAGATTAGAGAAATGTTAGAGAGCATTCAACATACAATATTCACCTATCACATGAACAGTAACATGGACAGTAATGTGAAGATCCAGAATTTTCGCTTTATTTTATATATTTATTTTAAGGATAATTTTAGTATTTTTAATTATTTAAGAAACTTGAGGTTTGGGCTTGGGTTTGAACTTTGAAGGCATGACTTATGTATTAGCCCAAAGTGAAGTGGCAATGCCTATAAGCCTATAGGATTGACGCATGGACAACAAAATCTAATGTAGTGGAACACTTGTCACTTTTAGGAGAGTCCTTTTTAGTCTTTAAAGACTGGTAGGTTTATGGGAGAAAAAACTAGTGAATGGAAGGTTTGACTAGTGGATTTCTTGAAAAAGAGTGTATATGAATCAAGAAGAGATTTTCATCATTTGAGAAGTATGGAAAACGTGGGAGGAAAAAAGGAGAAGAACCAAGCTCTTCCAGCTTAGTTTTCCTAGGTGAATAATATATTTAAGTGATTGACTTGTACTAGATTTTGTAAGAGTGAAATATTTGTGTGTAAGAAGATTCCTTGGGAGATATGTAACAAGTGACAAATGAGAAGTGACAAGTGATAAGTGACAAGTTAAGATATGATGTCATTGGGAAGAGAAATGGTAGCTTGAGAAAAAAGAGTATACGTATGAAATGGAGCTAAGGGGAAGCCAACCTTGCTTTGAGTTTTCCTATACAAAGCCCCACTTTTGATATTACAAAAAGTAGATTTTGTGTAAGAGAATCCTTAGAGATATGATAGACTAGTGAGGGTGTGTTGACTTGTAAGGAGGTGATGGTGACAAGTGAGGAAGATGTCTTTGGAGAGAAAGAGAAGGCTTTGGGTGAGCGGAAGCAAGAAGTGAGCCAAATGTCACTTTGATTTTTCCTAGGCAAACCATATATAGAAGTAAGATTTGTGTAAAATGATTGACAAGTGTGTAAGAGTGATGGACATGTGTGTAAGAGTGATTGACTAGTGGATAGATTTGTGGTTTGCAAGAGAGAAACATATCTAGGAAGACCATATCTATGACCAAGATTTCGGTTGAAGGTTTCGGTTGAAGGTTTCGGTCGAAGGGAGAAAATGTGGGTGTCGAATCCCACTTGGGTTTTTCCCAAGGAAGACCATATTTAGGACCAAGATTTGGTGAGATCTTTCAAGAAGCCAATCAAGGCCTTGTGTCATCCTTTCAAGTGTCATTCCATAGTGTCAATCAAATAGGGATTTGAAGTGCCCTAAGGCATAGGAAAAAAAAAAACTCTTGGCCGACTATGGCCTTTTCTCTTCACTTTTCACATGATTTCTCCCATTTCTTGCAAGAGACTCTGGGCCACTATATATTCTCTACACTCTCCATTTTTCTTCATACTTTCTCACATTTCAAACACCATTTCCTAGCAAGCTAAAGGGTTTTTCTTTAAGGCTTTTGCAAAACATCTACTTTGAAAGGTAAGTGATCTTTTTAGAAGAATTTTCTTTCATTTTCAAACAAAGATCAAAGGAGCTATTCTTTTAAAAGTCTTTTAGTCACCACATTTCCTAAATATTTTCTTGAATCTATATGAAAGATCTAAGCTTTTGGTTATTCATTTTCTGAATCTTAAAAATGATTTCCTACTAAGCAAGCCATTTTAGTTATGTAGAGCAAATATCCCTTAGATTTAATCAGGTTTTTCTTTATAGATTTTTAGATTTTCCTTACTCTATATGTGGAGTATTTGTAAGTACATTTTTACCTTAACCTTAGCATCACTTGTATATGTGAGGTGTACTCATGATTGTGTAGCTTTGCTCTCTTAATTGACTTGTTATTTAGTAAGTTATTTATACTCTTTTTGAGTGTGGTTAGGATGATATTTTAGGTTTTTAATCTAAGAGATCATTGTGGAAATATAGTTGTTATTTGTTGGAAGAATGAAAAGAAATGTGCTATGGTGATTTCGGTTAGTGCATGTGGAAGGATGGTGTGAACTTGTGGTTGTATTGTTTTGCTCTATGATTTGACTTGCTTGTTTAGTAAGTTTAGTATGCTTTTTTTAAGTGTTGTTGAGATAATACTTTGGGCTTTTAATCTAAGGCATGATTGTTGGAATATAGTGATTATTTTAGTGAAAGAATGTAAGGAATATGCCATAGTAATTTCAATAAGTGTATCTTTATCTTACCCCTAACATTCCACAAATATGTTATAGCGAATGGTTGTTGCTTGTTGAATGCTTGGTGATGTTAGGCTAGTCATTTGAAGAAATGCTTGGTATATTTTTAGTTGAAAAACCCATGTTTAGCAAATGTGTTATTTTTAGGCTTGAAATTTATATTATACAAGCATATAACCCGCGCAATACGCGGATTGTTGTCATTTATGCTGATTTTTATAAATTTAAACAATTCATTATACATAATTATTACAACAATTATTAAAATAATATATATTAAATATATATAAAATGAAACATGAATATATAAAAGAGTTTATTTTATCCATAAATATTTCATGATGAATTTACAATCCACATGGAGAGCATCTTTTCCAGCAATTATACCTCAATACTTAAATTCTACTTTTTTGCTTAATACATTGAATTCTACTTCAATCTGAACAAAAGAAAACTTTTCCTATAATTACTCGATTCTAACTCTCCTGTCTCCAAACCCTTTAGGCCCAAAGGGCTCTGATTGTTTGGTATGCATGCACTCACCATGTCCACCTTCACCCCAACCTTACCAAGAGTTTTGTAAGATTTTCTTCTAGAACTTCAGTGTTTGATTCTGCAATATTGTATCTCAACCAGACCAAATAATATGATCCTCATCCAATATTCTAAACTGTTTCTTGTTATTATTTTTGTTTTCTATTTCTAAAATAAATAAAATCAAAATAATCTAACCAATTCCTACTAAGAATGAGGCAAGGTGGCAATTCAAGTGCATGGGTCAGGTTCATGTCAATGAAGTTATATATGGGAGTACAACCATATCACTCAACACTAATCCAAATTTAATTAGACAAAACAAACAAATCAATCCTAAGATTACCAATTTAAATAAATATATAGTGTCAGGTTATCTGCATAACTTATTTCATAAACTAATAATAGTACTTGATCAACATCATGTCATGTCTTATAAGCATAAATTATATTAAGTATACATATTTTAAATGGACGTGTGTTGAGGGGTTACATTATCTTTAAGGATATATGTTACCAAATTGATTTATTTATAAAGCCAAAATATTATGTTTAAATTATATACAATTTGATGACATATCTTTAATTTAAATCTCGTTTAAACATATATACAATTTGATTAATTTATGTTTAAATTAAGAGAAGTGACTTTTCTAGCATTGCCTGTTCGCAAAAATTTGTTTGTGATATTAACTTTTAGTAAGGAGAACATAAGAGTAATCATGAATCCATATTTCAAATATAAAAAAGAAAAAGGAAAAAGTAATCGTGAATCCAGCACACATTTTAGAAATTGTTGTATTTATGAACATGGCACACATTCACCGTGATGAGAATGGCAAACAAGCAAGAAAAAGAAAATGGATTAACGAAATTAAGCCAAGAAAAAGATCCACACCTCCGTAATTGAATGCTTAGATTTCTGATCTTGTGGAAGGTATTTCTTAGATCTCCAACTTCTTTTTTTGATTGGTGTAGTTCTCTAACTTTTCAACTCGGTCTGTATGATCATATTAAGCTGCTCACGTATCTCCTTTAGGAACTTCAATTCCTTGTCCCCTGCCTCACCAATTTCTTGCCTGAAACAAATTATTCTCTCCCTCAAGCTGTTCAATTCGCTGAGACAACTGTTGAAAATTGGCTTGAGATTCAGGAACACCCGTTCTTGGGTTAATAAAAGCCATATTGCAGGCATGCAACTCCTACTTCATTTCTTGCTTTACATATGTTGTTATCATTGTTTGCACAGCAAAATTTTATAAAATGACACACATAAATCAATAATAAATATCATCACCAATAATTTTTTTTAATGAAATCATTATAAAAAAATAAATAAATAACTTCTCATTCTTAACATTAATACAAAATCTCATATACAATCTATTCTTATCACTTATAAGTCAAAATATGTATCACATGTTTAGTTTACATAATGACAAAATCAAGATTTGATATTAAAAAGGATCAAAGCAGTTTGTTATTACTAAATATTGGAAAAATTTCCTTTCATAGCTCGTATATTTTATTTGAATTATTGGCAGCAAGGTCCAAAGTTTCAAGGGGTACGACCTACTTTCCCGAGTCTAGCAAATCAAATACGTGTTAGGCGTTAAAATAAAACAGCAACTAAGATTCACGGCTTTGGAACAAAAAAAAAAAGATTTTGAAAAATTTTAAATATTCAAAACTATTAATCATCCAGCAAAAACACTTGTTATAGGCTCCTGTTGTAAAATTTTCTAGACCAAACGCGGCTTTCCTAGCCTGTTCTCGCCTTCCAAGATCAGCTTACTCTGCTAAAGGAAAGAAATCAACATACCCGTAGAAAACTTTATTGTTATCAATCTCGTTCTAGCATTGCCATTTCATGAAAATTTATTTGGATTATATATATGTTTAAACTATCAGACACACACACACACACACACACACACATATATATATATATACATATATAAATACATTTTAGAAATGTCATGTCTGAGAGGGAGAGAGAGGCAGGAAATGAGACCAGAGTAAGAACAAAACCCACTTATTCAAAAGCATAACAATATTACGTTGCGATGCTATTACCTGTTCCTTGTTTCTTTTGTCTAGAGAGAAACTATGAGGTCGTCAGTGTGAATGGAGGAAAGCCAAGGAAAAAGCGCTGCTCCAATGGCGACTTTTGATTCGTTTGGAGAGAAGAGAAGGGAGGAAGTAAGCTTCCTTCAAGTCAAGGTTCCTTGCCGACACACTCCACTTTCTAGCCATCTTTCCGGCAAAAACTCACAAAAATTTTCTCCCCATATGCTCTCCATCCTCCTACCTCTTGTAGCGATGATATATATAAACATTTACCTCTCTTCATGCCTTAACGCCTCTATTCGGCTGAGAGGTATGATAACGCCTCTTTTCGACAGAGAGACATGAAGAAATTAAGAGAAAATGAAACTCAAGTGTCACTGACAAAAAGGAAAAAGGATAACTCAATAAATTCGCCGACTGATGCAGGGAAATATAAAACTTCAATGTGCAGTCTTAGGCGAGAAACTCCTTAAAGAAGATGCAATCTACCTTTACAGAGCGAAATGTCATTGAGTTCTGTTTCTGAAACTGTTGTGTCGTTTTTGACGAAACCTTGCGCTGTTTCTTCTCCCTAGTTTTGATATTCAACTAATTGCTATAACTGTGAAGCCGATTTATGCGGTAAGGACCAAAACAACACACTGATTGCCGTTGGGTAAGCACTTAACCGTTTGTTTTCATTCCGACTTTCATGATGTGAAAGTAATCGATTGGGTGATAGCCGATTGACCCAAATTGGCTTGCTTAAATTAAACGCTAGTAGTTTACGGTTTTTGTGAATCAACGACTTTTACGGTTTGATAGGTTATAATTGGTAGTTTTACGGTTTTTGTGATTACGTGTCTTTATTTAACATAATGTTTCGGTGTGAAGATTTTAACCGAATTTTACGCTTTGATTGACAAATAAGCTTTTAAGTGATTCCACTTATATATATATAAAAATAGATTGGAGAATATAGTTATCTTGTTGCAAAAGAAAATAAAGAATATTTATATGATATTTGGTGACAAATGCATGTACGATCATGATAAGGTTTTTGGGTTGAAAAGGATTGGCTTGGTGTATATGTATATTTCGGCTTTGAAGGTTTTAGGGTTAAGATTTTCAATGCTCAACTATTCAATCATGAGATGACTTTGTATTGGACGTTTGGGGATTTTAGAAACATGAAATTAGGAGAATCTATTAGCATAAGTTTTGGATTTTTATGCAGGATCAAGTGTGGTAATTATTTTGGTAACAAGTGGTTAAAAATCTAAAGGCTTTAGGGTTCGGTCAAGGCCTCTTTGTGCTATTAAGATTATTTTATTGTTTTATTAAGGCATGCTTGAGTACCTAGAGGAAGAAAGATAAGGGGAACACTAGGTTGGGTGCCTAGGAGGATCTCGGCCTCACTCTTCGGGGTGAAGGCCGAGTACTTGTTTTTCCCTTGGGTAAATTATTTGTATGCCTTTTTAAATGTTGATGATTTTAAGGTGGTTTAGTTGGGAATGAACATCATAATGTGTGTGCTTGTACACGTCCCATGAACTACATGTTTAGCATGAAGAGTTCCATATCTCACGCATAAAGTCATGATTTTGAGTCAACACGTTGTTTTCGAAAGAAAAGATAAGAATTAAGTTTTTACAAGAACTCCAAAAATTGGGACGGGGTAGTATCCTAGTAAAACTTCCTGTTTACTCAGGAGTGGTTAAAGTCGAGTGAAAAATCCTGAGTCGACAAAGAACAGACGACGGACTATGTATGGCTCCAAAAAGTATCCGGAGCGTGGTCGCACCTAAAGTTAGTAGTGCCCAAGGATGGTGTAGGCATTTCGCCTTGCCATTATAAGAATAAGGATGTAATCACTTGGTTTGAGTGGTCACCGAGTGATGAAGAACGGATAACACAGACGCTACAACTTAAGTAGTCTGCAAGCGATACAGTAACGCGTAATGTAGTCACTTTGGCTTGAGTGGTCACCGGGTGATGCGGTAACTAGCAGGGAATACACGGTGCATAGGAGAGCCGTGAGGTGTCCACAAGAAATAGTGACAGGGAAGGCGATACGTAACTCCCGTATCACTGATAAGGACTTTCACGTCATGACGGGAAAGACGATACGTAACTTTCGTATGACTGACGTGGCGATGGTGAATGCGATATGTAACTACTGTCAAAGTCAAAGAATGATATGAATAACATTAATGGAGCCTAAAGAAAAGAATATGATGAAAGACATGAAAGTTACAAAATGTTTTCAAGTACGTGTCAAAGATGTAAATGTTATATGAAAAACTTTTTATGAAAAAGCATGTGCATAAGTCAAAGTCTCAAACAAAGTCAAGTTACATGAAAGTTATTCTAAGAAAGTGCATGTGCATAACTTATGTCATAATTTCATATTCATGACACATGCATTTTTTTTAATGTCCGCTCATATATACTTGTAATGTTTTTGTTATGATAATTGTGTACTTACTGAGATTTCTTAAAATCTCATCCCTTTAATTTTCAACTATCGTTCCTCTTCGGGGCGATAAGAATGGTTGTAGGCGGCAATGGATTCCTCGAGTCAGACTTCTCGAGACTCCTCGGACCACTAAGGGATCGACTGAGTACTCTTTTAGTGATGTTTTGACCCCTTTTGATATGACCGTCTCATTGAGAAAATACAAAGGAATCCCTGTTTTAGGGAGGGGTAATGGGGCCAGTACTTTTCTAAATTTTGTGTTAAGTTTATACCTTGAGTTATTTGGAGAGCTTGGTATATTCCCGTGTATTGGGAATACTGGTAAATTTGTGGAATTTGATACCATGTGATATTTGACACTATTTTATATTTCTTGTCTATAATACTTGGCTTGACTTTATTCCACTGCGAAAATTTTTGCATACTGCTAGTAAGTTAGGCGCATAAATTTACTTATGACATGAACGAGGGGTGAGTATCCTTGTATTACTTATCCCCGACATCTTAGTTTACATCCGATCCCAAGCGTAGACGGGGGCGTCGACAAATAAAATATTACTGTTCATGTGAGATGTAAGTGTTATGTGTTGGATGCTCCCAATCATTTTTTTTTTAGAGTATTGTCTAAGGCTCCCACCCAGTAGTGACAACTGGGCATTCCCCTTAGACAAAATTTATGGGGATAATGATACCTTTGCGATTCATTTACTACTCGTTTACCATTTATAATATTTTCTTATTTTATTTATCAAAACTGATGCTAGCTTCTCTCTCTTATTTTTTTTGAAAAAATGATAGACATATAACAACTTCCACAACAATTTGCTGAACATATGTTAAAGTTAAGAGTATTTTTGTAAACTATTAGTAAAATTAGTAACAGTTTATAAAAATACCATCACCTTTATGTTTGTGTTGTATAAAGTATTGTATAAAATGTTGTGTATCATCTCTTTTTCTGTAAATCATTTTTCATAAATTATGCCCCTTTCAAATTTTAATTACCATTTCTTATTTAGTTTCATTTTGAAATTTAAAAAGAGAATTCCCTGGGGTTTGGTCGGACCAAATCCCATAGGAAGTGCAGCCCCTGCCGCCGTCGGTGGCGGTGGGCGACGCCGCCCATGTCATCAGGATTGGCAGGCTTCGCCGATCTCACCCCTGCGACGGTGAGCCTCGACGACCTCCGACGAAGCCCCGGCAGCCTTAAACTCGAAATGGGTCCATTGTAGGGGTGAAGTCGTTGGAGCCCGCCAGTTCCAATGGCATGGGCGGTGTCGCCCACCGCTACTGGGGCCGAATCTCCTTAAAAATTCATCTTCATTTTATTTTTTATTGTGTTTATATTATATTTTTCATTGTGTTTTTTTCCTTTTATTTTTTTATTGTATTTTTTATTGTGTTTTTTAAATTTTATTTTTTTATTATATTTTTTAATGTGTTTTTTAAAATTTTTTGTTGTCTTTTTATAGGAGCTGCATTTCCTAGGGGTTCGGTTGGACCAAACCTCAGTGCCACCCATTTATAAAACTCCCAAATACTAGCAAGACTCATTCGACGTAATTCGTTCCTCTCTGAACCATCGAAAGTGATGAACGGCGTCATCGAAGGCGAGATACCTTCCTCCATATCCATTCTCAAAACCATTCTCCCATACTAAAACACACACACACTCTCTCTCTCTCAGTAGCCCTAACATCACTCTTAGGCCGGTTGTGCCTCCTGCAGTGTTCAATAGTGGAGCAGGTGGAATGGAAATTTTCATATCTACTTTGAGAGAGATAGAGAGCAGAGGAGAGAAGAAACGGAGGGGCAAACACAATTCATTTTGGGCTTGAGGCAAACCAAAAAGAGGAATGATACACACGTATCATTTTCTACAACATTTTTCACAACACAAGCAATAAGTGACAGTATTTTTGTAAATTATTTTATAAAATTAATATCATTTTACCAAAATACCCTCATATTATCACTTGTGTTGTAAAAAGTATTGTAGAAATAACGTGTGTTTATCATTTTCCAAAAAAAAAAAAAAAATTCACTATATATGTAGAAATCAATCATCCATTTCACATCTTTTGACACAGAGAATAGAAGTGATAAGCCGTCGGTTTTATTAAAAAGAAAAGAAAATAAAATAAAAGGTAGCATCAATTTTAATAAATAAAATGATAAAATAGTACAAATTGTAAAGAGTAGTAAATGAATCGCAAGACTATCATTACCCAAATTTATGATTTTATTTTATTTGTTTTTTTATTCATATTTTTTTGAAGATTTTAAAATATTTTTAAAAAATATATAAAAAAAAACAATCAAGACATTAAGTAATTTCTTTATTCAGTAAGTAAAATAAAATATTTTTTATTTTATTTTTGAGAACTTTATTTATCATTCATTCTATCATATTAAAAAAAGAATAAATAATATTTATAAATATTTTTATTTTTTTTCTTATTTTTATTTTTTTAATATTTAAAAATATTTTTAGAAGAATAAAAAATATCAATCTATTAATAATTATTTTCTTAATTTCTAATTAAAAGAAAATATTTTAAAAAATTATATATATCAAAGGTCAATATGAGAGATAATATGGAAGGACATATTAGTATTATTCATTTTTTAATATAATAGTAAATAAAATATTTCTATTTATTAAATATTGAATAGATAAAAGGATAATAATAAAAAGAAAAATTATAGAGTGAAATCACACTTATAGCACTCACTCTCATATGTTACTATTTACATGTTATTGTTTATGTAAATAGTATCATGTGAGAGTGAGTGCTATAAGTGTTGCTTCACTCTATCATTACTCAAAATAGATTATTGACAACATTATTCATATATATTCTCTCACCTATGATATGTATATGGAAAAATCACAGAAAAGTAAAATAAATAAAAAAAGTACAAGGAAAAAAAGAAAAATGGTGTTCTGCAATTCCTTCCAAAAGGGTGTCGAAGAAAAATCGATTGTAAATTGTTAAGTATATGGGTCCAAAATGTTGGGTTTGCGACGAAAGTTCTTCCCATGAGAAAAATTCTTGCTTATAGCGTATCTGGTCGAAGATATACTTGGAATTGCTACATATATAAGTCATGCAAATAAAAAATAATAATAATTTGATAAAATCTTCTTCAATGTTTATACCTTCTTGACAGCCTTTTTTCTAGACTCCATGCAATACCCTGTCCAATAATTTTTCCAATCACTGCAGCAAACAATACTTCAGTTTCCATACTTATTTTCTATGGCTAAAAGATTGAACCTTTTAGGGCTGCTGAACAGATTTATGGCTAAAATGTATGAATTTTTAAGCTTTCTATCACATCTGACAGAGTTTTGTGTGAAAGAACCTAAAACATCATATATCTACGTACAGATACGATAAAAGAAAGAAAAGTAGAGCAAAATATCATCAATATTTTTGTATAAATTTATTATGTAGACATCGGAGCATTAATTGAAAACACACCTAAACTCAAAACCCACTTAGAAACATTTGGACTTTGGAGTAATTGTGAAAGGAAAATGTAAAACTACTTCATAACTGATCTACATAAAATGAAAGGCAACTTTAAAGCTGTTTGAAAGCTTTTTTTATGCTACACATTATCTATATAGCATAATTTGATTTGTAAAATTTAAAATTTATCTTCTAAGTTAAATAGTGCCACATGGACGGTGTTTATGATGATAGGGCTGCTATACGGCATATTAATGATAACTAATGTAAGTTGTAACATACTAATGTTATGTGCAGCTAATGGAAGATTGACATATATTCTTAACTTTTTAATAGGTGCTTACTTTTCATGTTCTGTGGAGGTGTGCTGCTGCACGAGACATTTGGGGTGATTCTACTAGTCCTTGATCACAGAAATTTGCAATATGTATGGAAGAGAACTTCATTGGTGTATGGAAAAGTTTAATTACTAAGTTTAGACCAGTAGTGATTGAAGAAGTGGTCATTATCTTTAAAAGTGTTTGGAGGAGAAGGAACCAGCAGGTTTTTGAAGGGGTGTGTGATCCTCCTACTCAGGTTTGGCATTGGGCAAGGCATGAATTGGAAAGTTTCCAACAAGCTGATCAGCACAATTTGAAGCTACCTACTACTGGTTTGACTGCACAAATTTATGGAAGTAGCTTGACAAGCTGGTGGCATAAACCACAACTGAGATGGTTTAAACTAAATTGGAATGTTGCAGGGGATGTCACGAGAAGTCTGATGAGAGGAGGAGTGGTGGTAAGGGATTTGGCAGGGGAACTCATTGCTTCTGTTGGTTGGTCAGAGTTTTGTTACTTCCCCTCTATTGGCAGAAATTCTGTTATTGGAAAGAGTTTAGTTTCTGACTTGTGTTCTGAGTTGGGACTTCAAAATGTTTTATTTGAAGGTGACGCTCAAGTTGTGGTTAAGGAGGTGCGCATGCTTTCTTCTTGTTGGGATAACAACCGTTGAAACAAACAGCAAACTCGGAGCCACGCAGCGGATTCAAACACAGAGAAATAAAACTAAAGACGGAGAACAGAAATGGACACCAGATATGAAGTGGTTCAGCTCAAATTGAGCCTACATCCACTATTGGGTCGGTCTAAATCACTATAATAACCAAAGATGGAGTACACTTCTGGGAGGTTACAAAGCTCTCTCTCTCAAGACTCTCAAACCCTTTACAAGTAGGCTCTCTCTGATCTACAAACTCAAACAAGGAGAAAAATGGGAGACGGAACGCCTGTGTTCGTAATCTCGCTCGAGCGAGCCCTTCTCGCTCGAGCGAAATCGCCTTCACTCACAGCTCTCTGCTTCCGCGCTCACCTGCGCAAATGGCCCTCGATCCTTATATAGGCTGTATCTCGCTCGAGCGAGATCTTCTCGCTCGAGCGAGTTACTATTCTAGACTGCGCTAAACCTAGTTTCTGGAAGCGATGCAACCCTAGATTGATTCTCGCTCGAGCGGGAGGTCGAGCGAGAGTCGAGCGAAGTCTCTGCCTGGATCCAAAACTCTCCGTTTGATGTCTCGCTCGAGCGAGAGTCGAGCGAGGGTCGAGCGAACTTACGGGTTGAAAACTCCAAGTGCAATCTGATGCGCTTCATTCAAGCCACATCTCAACAAATCTCCACATTGGCTTGAATAAGCCCCACAAAATGATTCTGGACAAAAGACCCACAAATCCTTCAACCACGGAAGGAATACCCAACACGAAATACGAAGTCTATCTTTAAAGAACTCACTTTCCACACAAAAGTCTTCAACACCATAGACGACTTCTGAAGATTCACTATCTTCACACAAACGGCAATGCACCACAATACAGACTACTTACTTGAACAAACGGCTTCTGAATACAAATGAAGACAATCAAATATTCTTCAGCCAAAGTAAGAATCAACAAAAGCCTGCATGAGCATACACAAAAGGTGACCAACTGCCCCCTTTATCTACCAACTGTAGACCTGCTCTCACTGTGCACCAATGCCAATCAACTATGAAGCTCTCTGCAACTCCACCTTCTTGCTATAACTATCTCTCCTTTCTGTGGAAACAAAAGAAAAGAAAATTCACCAAATAGCACGATGCGTTGTCCGCTCCACTGACGATCTGTAGACAAGCCTGGCAAACCAAAAGCAAACTGTAGACTCTGTCTCTCAAAGCCCACCTCATTCCATTCAGTTACTCCGTGGAGTGAAACAAAACTGTATGGTCTGAGTAATGCTCTACCTTCTTGTTTGTAGATCATTGTCTTCTCAAAAGTGTTTGAACACCAAACACTTCACAAAGAAACAGATAGACAAAATCAAACTTCCAATGATCATAAAACAAATATGAGTTTAATACAAAACAAGACTTTATACAAGATGTATCCTGATCAAAAATACTGCAGGAACCCTGATTCTACACTGCTTCCCAAGAATACAATGCAAACAAAAAACCAAGATTACTGTCTTCTGATCACACCAAGCAAAAGCTGCTAACTCATAAATGACCATCCTGTCTGGCGGATCCGCACGTGACACATGCGAATGATATCTGAATCCGGAGCATGTGAGGATACTCCACCTGTCACCACACTGCCCTCAAGGAAGTAGAGACTAACTGTCATCTTCTTCACTGTCATCACTACTAGAGGAACTTTCCTCTTCCTCCACATTTTTCAATTGAGGACACTCACTTCTGTAATGACCCAACTTATGGCAGTGGTAACACTTCACTTTTCTCTTGTTAGATCTGGAGCTACTGGAACTGGAACTACCTCTATTCTTCCCTGAACATCCTTCCCCGAATCTATCACCAGAAGAACATTTTACGAACAAACCCTCGGCTTGATTGTTCATGCCTAAACCCCCAAATTTTGTTCTCAATTCCTTAGAATTCAAAGCAGACTTGACATCTACTAAGGAGATTGTATCTCTACCATACAACATTGAGTTTACAAAATTATCAAACGAAATAGGCAATGAACACAAAACAATTAAGGCTTGATCTTCTTCATCAATCTTAATGTCTATGTTCCTCAGATCCATAATAATCTTATTGAATTCATCTAGATGTGCAGAAATAGAAGTACCTTCCTTTATTTTGAGAGTGTATAACCGTTGTTTCAAAAACAACCGGTTAGTGAGAGATTTCTTCAAGTACAAGCTCTCCAGCTTGTTCCACAGACCAACCGCGGTCTCCTCCTCTGCAACTTCCCTCAAAACTTCATCTGATAGTGATAGTAGAATAGTACTGTGAGCCAATTCTTCCTCATTCCTTGACGATGCAGGAGACTCACCAGTCACTCCTTCTACAACCTTGAACAGACCCTGCTGACGCAACAAAGCCTTCATCCTCAAGCGCCATAAACTGAAACTATTCTGACCGTCAAATTTCTCTACTCCAAAATTTACTGAGGCCATCCCTTAACTCTCTGATACCAGTTTGTTGGGATAACAACCGTTGAAACAAACAACAAACTCGGAGCCACGCAGCGGATTCAAACACAGAGAAATAAAACTAAAGACGGAGAACAGAAATGGACACCAGATATGAAGTGGTTCAGCTCAAATTGAGCCTACATCCACTGTTGGGTCGGTCTAAATCACTATAATAACCAAAGATGGAGTACACTTCTGGGAGGTTACAAAGCTCTCTCTCTCAAGACTCTCAAACCCTTTACAAGTAGGCTCTCTCTGATCTACAAACTCAAACAAGGAGAAAAATGGGAGACGGAACGCCTGTGTTCGTAATCTCGCTCGAGCGAGCCCTTCTCGCTCGAGCGAAATCGCCTTCACTCACAGCTCTCTGCTTCCGCGCTCACCTGCGCAAATGGCCCTCGATCCTTATATAGGCTGTATCTCGCTCGAGCGAGATCTTCTCGCTCGAGCGAGTTACTATTCTAGACTGCGCTAAACCTAGTTTCTGGAAGCGATGCAACCCTAGATTGATTCTCGCTCGAGCGGGAGATCGAGCGAGAGTCGAGCGAAGTCTCTGCCTGGATCCAAAACTCTCCGTTTGATGTCTCGCTCGAGCGAGAGTCGAGCGAGGGTTGAGCGAACTTACGGGTTGAAAACTCCAAGTGCAATCTGATGCGCTTCATTCAAGCCACATCTCAACACTTCTGAGGTTAACTGATCATGGCACGGGCACAAGTTTGAAGAAGTGAAGTTGTTCTTTGCTGGTCAAGGGTGCAAAGTCCAGTTTGTGCCAAGGGCTGGAAACAATGCTGCACATATTATTGCTAAATTAGCCTTAGATTTTGTTGATGAAATTATTTGGATGGAAGATGATCCTCCTTAGATTTTACAATGTGTTAAACATGAAAAGTTGTAACTTGTTATGTTGATTAATGAAGGGTATATCATGATTGCTTTGTTTAAAAACAAAAAACAAAAAACAAAAAAATCAAATATAAATTTTATGCAAATTAAAAAAAGTGATTTTAAGTTATAAAAACATGAAAATCTTATTTTGTACCCTATTAAGCAAGATATCAATAGATCTTCATTCAAGTTCTGTTACCACTGTCTGCATTTATGAAGATGAAGAACCTTTGACTGTTTATAAATCATAACGCAAAATTTTTTGTAGGATCTACTTATCTTTCTTATGAGTTAAGAGTGCTTGATTGGCCTCAATATCGCATATCATTTTTGCCATCTAATTTTCGGGGAAATGCCGTTTTTCAACCCACAATCTCTCTGGGCTTTCCAATCACAAGGTGACAGGTCGGTATATTTTTCACGACAGATTGACCAAACATTAGCTTTAATGTTGTTGCTCTTATTTTTTTCTATTATTTGTTTCTTCTTTTACAACCCACAAGCAAGAAAAATGTATTCATAAGTTTAAGTACTTTTGTTTTAAAGAAGAAGGTTATCACTTGAACACTGCTCTGGTCTTATTCCTCTGCTAATTTTCCTTTCCTTCTCATGCTGATTTATGGTGTGATCAAACTCTCCTTTCCCTGCGCACTTTCTTTTAAGACAGTGTGGGGGTAGAGGGGCCGAAGACATATGCCTTTTGGTCCACGCTCACGACAAATCCCAAGTTGCTCCGTTTTCTTTTTTGTATTTATTTATCCTTTCCCAATAAATAATCGTGAATGAATACAAGAAAGTGTCCAAGCAATAAGAGGAGTTTATATGAGATTTAGACGAATCAAACTCGAACTTGTCAATAAGTATGAACAGAGACAATGCCTTCTGTCTTTTACTTCAGAAGATGAATTTGATAAGCAATGATGTTTAGTTTTACTATTCATAATAAGTATTGTTATTTATTTCTCTACTTTTAATCAAATATGATCAATTTTTTTTAAGAAACGTGCAAATTTGTATTTTTTGAAATATAGTTTTAAACAATCAAATGAGAATGCTTTGAGATACAAAATTTTCATCTGATTTTATTTCATTTTATCTGATCTTATTTCTAAACATAATTTAATACAAATTTTCAAACTAATTATTATAACATTTCAAATTAATCATTACACTTTATCAAATTTTTAAATAAAAACCATTCCAACTTTGTCAAATCTATAAAAAAAAATATTAATATTATGAAATTAAAAAATTCTAGAGAGAAGTCTCACATCCTGCACACCTATTATAAAATGTTATTTTACTTATTTTTTATCTTCTTTTATTTTACACTTAAAAACTTTTGATGCGTAGGCTTCTATAAAATTATATTATTAAAATATCTTAATTTTATAAATTTTTAATTCAACTTTTTATCTTTCCTTTCACAAAATTTTATAAATTTTCAACTCAAATTATTTTATTACTATTCATAAATTATTTTATTACTATTTACAAAATTTCCATCTAATCTCACTGTCTAAAAATGCCCAATGGTCTTACGATATATTCTTGAGTTGTAGAGAAATAGATACTCGCAATACTTTTATTGTCCACCTGTACTATGCTTTATATTTCCGGAAAAAATGATTGCAAGCTAGTTCATCCCTTGCAAGGAGGCTAATGGTATTAACTAATTGTGTGAAATAGATATTAATTAGTTGAATGACATAGAAGAAATTATTTGCCCTGTTGTTAATTGAAAGCTATAGTTGTGAATAACTTGTGATCAACCCAGAAATGGAGGAGATTGAAATTTGTGTTGAAAGATTATAATTTGTATGGCTGGGATGCTCACCGCCGCCTCAGAAGTTTAGATTTGAATGTGATTGAAACCTTGTGGTACTTAAAAAGTATTGAAGAACATTTGGTAAAGAAGTACGAGGAAAGTGCACATGATCAAGACCATACATGTGCTCAGAGCATCCGAAACTCAACTTGCAAAGTGAACATCTTTGTTTGTATATTTCCACAAATCGTTGTTATGTAAGTGGAGCTTTCTTCCCTGTTGGGTGTTGGTGTTACATGTTTTCAAATTTCAAGACATTAATACTCGAATCAATTAAATCCAACAACCCCCGAGTTATTCTGATTAACTCGGTGAAAGATCTTTTTATGTTTTATCTTACTACACGATTATTTATTTATTTATTTAAAAGTCGGCAATTAGGATAACATATATGATTAATTGTTTATATGATATAATTTAATTTAAAAGATAATTTTTAAAATTGGAAACATATAAATTAAATTTTACTATTTAACTAATGTGGATCAAAGCTATCATACACCAATCACCATCATAAAATAAATCGACTAGAAAATTAGATGAGTGCTGCAATTTAATCGAAAAGCATGTCAAAGAAAAATTAACTGTAAATTGACTTTAAAGCACCTCTTACTTATTTAATTAAGCTTTTTCTTTTCTTTAATAGTAGTATTAATATTATTTAATTAATACATATGTCTAGAACAAGATATATGTAGGAGTATTAGTATTGGATTGGTCATCTTCATCTTTAAAATTTGAAAAATATATAATTTTTTATTTTTTAGCTAATCACTCAAAATAAGAAGTCTACATTGAATTAGCTATCATATTCTTTATAATAAAAATGTTATTATTTTTTATTATTTTTATTTTATTTTCATAATCCTCAATAATCTCTAAGAATCATATTCATATTTATTTATTTTAATAAGAATATATTTAAATGTTTTTTCATATTTTTTAAATATACTAACTATATATTTTTTAATAATTTAATTTAATATTTAAATAATTATTTTTTTCCACCAAATAATTACTTGTATAATTATTTTCAATAAATAGAAATGTGAATAATTCTTTTCATATATGAAAAATAAAATAAAAGAATTTTAAATTTTTTAAAATTTGAAAAGTGAATGATCAATTCACAATCTAATGTAAGGACATTTTCATTAATTTTTTTCAAATTTTAAAAAAATATTAGCATTAGACTAATTCAATATCATCAAAGGACAAAATGTCATACCAACTAATCTGACAACGATGTAATACCAACTTTCTTTTTATGGTAGTTCTTTTATAAGTTATTTTAGTATTTACGAATGCTCGAGTCTTGAAGACTTTCCAGAGATTGAACGTGAAATGGAATTGTCAACATGGTTATCTTTTGGCGGCACTAGCATAAAAGAACTACCTTCATCAATTGATAACCTCAAAGGACTTGAAAGCATATATCTGTCCGACTCTAGTCTAGAAAAACTACCTTCATCAAGTGGCATCCTTACTCGGCTTCAAGAATTACGTTTAGAACATGAATCCATTGATTGGGTGGATATAGACAAACTGAATTTGACAAATTCAAGCATTTTTCATGAGGCAGGAAATCGCCTTTGGAAAGCAATAAAAGTTGTAACTCTTCAATGCTGTTGCCTGTCAGAATCAAATTTCTTCACGAATAATTACTTTGCTTCTTTGGAAAGGTTAGATCTAAGTGGGAGTGATATTATTATCTTTCCACCTCAAGGCGTCAGATTTGATGGGCTGCGAGACCTAACTTTGAACTGTTGCAAGAAACTTGAAGAAATTTCACCTCTTCCATTGAGTCTAGAAAGGGTTGAAACTCGTATATGCAGGTCATTGGGAAGTTTTGCACTACTATCTGAAATACTTGATGGAAACAATAACATCAAATGGATTGACTTGTACGGATGCCACAAATTGTTTGCAACCAAGAATATGAGACCGATTTCTTCACACGAAGAGGTATGTACGTCTCTTAATTTCCTCTCTTTCTTTTTCAACATGTTAATTTGTTTGACCTTGGTTATATATAACTTGTATTGCTCAAAGTTTTTTTTTTTTTTTTGTATTGATATAACAGAGTCATTCTAAGGAACAACATTGGGCATACGAACTTAAAGTGAGAGATATTGAGATTTTATTTCCAGGAAAGAGGATTCCAAGCTGGTTCAACTATCGTATGGAGGTCTATAGTGATGATAAATATAATAGTATTGATCAGTATGAAATAGATATTAATCCACCACAACATTGGAATGACATAGATGGAATTGTTTTCTACTTTGCTTTTGGAGATCATGATGCAACATGGAATAAGATTAATATTAATGTTACAATCCATGATGGCTCGGATTGGAAAGACTTACATACTCCAGAAGAAATTTGGTTAGAACGGTTGTGCGCAGGCCATGTATGTATAGATAAGTGGACATTTCAAGGTTGAGATTTAAATGTGATTATATTCTTTGTAAGCGCGTGGCTTTGGGAAGTGTTGAGATCCATTTCCTAAAGAAGCATGATAAGCGGCCTTCCTCAATTTGGGAATTGGAGAATGACGATGATAATCCAAAAGAAGATTTGAATGCAACCTAGAATTCAACTGGTACCCTCAATAAAAGAGGCAGCAATCCTCAACCATGGGCATCACAATAACGGAATTAGAGAATGACGATGAGACTCCATAGGAAGATCTGGATTTAGAGTTTAAACTTGGGTGGTAATTAATGCTGTCACAGTGACTCGCATCATGCTGAAGTAGAAAGTATCTCTTAACATTTTTTTTTTTTCATTTTTTGTGCATTGTTTATTTCATCTGCACAAAACAGACACATGATTGTTTTTGCACAACACAAGAATAACGAATTCTAATTCTGTCATGATAGGAAACAATGAATTCTTACTGTTAAACTCCTATTTGGGATCAATGACTGCATCAGTCTTTCAAGTAATGAAAGATGCTTCAGTTTCCCATCTCACTATTATAAGATTCATTTCAAAACTCCTTGGCCCCAAAACAGTTGAAGCTCTTATTTGAACACAAAAATGGTTGTAAGCTCTCTCCATTAATCATGACTTCCAAGACTTCATGGAACATGCCAAAAGCTAAAAGCTGGAAAATGGTAAGATTCATTTTGAATATCATATATTTTCCTGTGGTTTTTTTAAATGCTACATAAAAAGCTTGAAGCTTTATCCTTCTTTGTAGTGTATGATAAAATTGCTCTTTTTGACTTGACAGAAAATTAAGAACCCCAATTACACAAGGAAATATTGGAAGACTACTCGGACTGATAATCCAAGTATTTTTAAGCATGCATATTTATTTTTAAGAATGGCTAATGCACTGTCTTGGTGTTTGCTTTGTTTCAACTAGTTCAGCTCACAACTGCATCACTGCAAATTGTTGCGAGGATATGATTCAATTCCAGCAAAGGTTCCTGGCCCAAAAGCCAAAAGGACTAATTTAGCTTAAGAAGCCATAGCATAAGCAAAGCCAACTGTATGACTGCTTGGCTTTACTTTAATCTATTCTCCTTGTTTCCCTTATTTTTTTATTTTATTTTTATTTTTTTTGTTGACTGCTGCTATTTTGTGACATGATACATGATTTGAAAAGCATAAAAACTAATTATTAAAGAAGATGAAAACATCTGAAAATTCTTTTCAATTATAAGCCTGATCATTGGGATAACGAAGATGATGGAATATGGAAAAGGTACCTAATCCACATATAAAGGACCATGGAAGCACAAGATATGAAAATTAAGCCTAATTGCTACATAAAAAGCATGAAACTTTATTCTTCTTTGCAGTTTATGATAAAATTGTTGTTTTTGACTTGACAGAAAATTAAGAACCCCAATTATAGAGGGAAATGGAAGACTCCTTGGATTGATCATCCAGGTATTTTGACGCATACATGGTTATTTTTATGCATCAATTTCAGTCTGAAGAAACTGTAATTTGAAGTAGTTTCCATTCATCACATCCAAATTATATATGTATGCATTTGATTAATGTTTTACTCTTTTTCAACATATATTCACTGAAAAGAACTGTGAAAAGATTCATTATATGGCACCAAACATATATTGTTGTGGAGCAGGAATTGCTGCCGATACAGAGGCAATCAAATGTATTTGTTAGGTTCGAGTTTGAGGAGATGATGTTGCACTCCTTATCATCTTATTTTAAGAAACTTTCTATGCTCAATCTATCATTCTTAAGTTATCTCACTCAATGCTTCATAATCTATTTCGTTTGATTCATGGTTTGGGTAGGTTAGGTATCTCTACATGATTGGTTATGGTTTGTGCACCCGTGCAATTTGCTGCTGCTCTTTTTTTTTTTGCAAGACTTCTTTTAAGATTCTTGGGACAGCTTAATTATGCGTCTAGTGAATTAAGAGTGCAGAGAAGAAATTGTTTTCTGTATTGTTATTGGATCTAGAGTAGTTGTGGTCAGACCATAAATGGAGGAGATTGAAATTTGTATGGTATCATAATCCTTTTTATATACACGTCTCTGTTAAACTTTCTATATTTTAGAATTAGGGGATGTTTGGAAGTTGTTTTCATCTCATCCGGAAGGTACCATTATTATTGAGCTCACTATATTAAGAATGCCTGATAGGGGATTCCTTGTCTAGGAGTTAGGCGGCCTAAACCTAAAGGTACCGTAATTATTTTCAATATTTGTTTATTTAAAAACTATGAAACAGAACTTGATTCAAGCTAATAGATTTCTTTTATTTAATTTGGATCTTAGTTTGCAATCCAAAAGATTGCTTTTATTTTAATCAATTCTCCTTGTTTCCATTTCTTTTTCTTTTTTTATGTTGACTGCTGCTATTTTGTGACACGATACATTTGAAAAGGATTAAAACTAGTATTAAAGAAGATGAAACATGTCACTATTCTTTTCCATTATAAGCCTGATCATTGGGATGAAGAAGAGGATGGAATACGGGAACCCTCCATGGAGAAGTACCGTACGCAAGGTATGACAACTAGGCTTGATTACAACCTAAAGAGCTTGAAGCTTTATGTATTTGATTAATGTTTTGCTCGTTTTCGATATATATTCAGGATGGTATCATTCTTGGATCGGATACAAGACCTATTGAGGGACCTATCCATTTTTTTTCCTCGACAGTGCATTTGACTGATGAGAAGATGTGTATCTCCACGTGGCCCTTTATGATTGGTTTCCGTTATTTGAAGAACACTGGAAACACCTGAGTGATTTTTTTTTTTTAGAAGAGTTAGGAATATTAGGAACACATATTCAAGAGGGGTCCCTCCCAAATTTATTAATGAGTTTCATATATAGCGGAAGAATATCGTAATTGCAATCTTGAGAGCAAAATTTCAAAAATTTAAGAATAACACCCCATAAATCCCGAAATATCACAAAACAATAAAACAAATCAGCCTATATAGACTCGACAAATAAATCAAGAGAATCAAGACAAACGTAGATTTGCCAATCCCACCCAATTCATTTTAAACAAATCCCGAGCTTCTCGAGGCAAATCATCATCTCGAATCACATTATTAACCTCCATAGCACCTCTACGTGCAAGAAAATCTGGAACTTTATTCTCCTATCTATAACACTTAAGTGAAGTTATTCTCATGTTTAAATATGTTTTAAAAAAATTGAAATAAAAAGCAAGAAAAAAGGGTATAATTTGTACTAAGTGACTTGCCAAATGAGCAAATTGAGGAAGTATGATAGTACTATTCTTAAATTTTAGGTATAAATGGAAGATAAAAATTGATTGAAATCTTGGATTGGTTATGTCTAATACAGATATTAAACCTATATCTTTTAATCGGTTTAAAATATGTGCACAAAAAATAAGATTAACAAGAACCAATCTTGTTGTATATTGGGAGTAGATTATCAAGTAGAGCCAGCTCAATAGTAAAGTTATTTAGATTAGAGAAATGTTAGAGAGCATTCAAAATACAATACTCACCTATCACATGAACAGTAACATGAACAGTAATGTGAAGACCCAGAATTTTTGCTTTATTTTATATATTTATTTTAAGGATAATTTTAGTATTTTTAATTATTTAAGAAACTTGAGGTTTGGGCTTGGGTTTGAATTTTGAATGCATGACTTATGTATTAGCCCAAAGTGAAGTGGCAATGCCTATAAGCCCATAGGATTGACGTATGGACAACCAAATCTAATGTAGTGGAACACTTGTCATTTTTAGAAGAGTCATTTTTAGTCTTTAAAGACTGGTAGGTTTATGAGAGAAAAAACTAGTGAATGGAAGGTTTGACTAGTGGATTTCTTGAAAAATAGTGTATATGAATCAAGAAGAGATTTTCATCATTTGAGAAGTATGGAAAACGTGGGAGGCAAAAAGGGGAAGAACCAAGCTCTTCCAGCTTAGTTTTCCTAGGTGAATAACATATTTAAGTGATTGACTTGTACTAGATTTTGTAAGAGTGAAATATTTGTGTGTAAGAAGATTCCTTGGGAGATATGTAACAAGTGACAAATGACAAGTGACAAATGATAAGTGACAAGTTAAGATATGATGTCATTGGGAAGAGAAATGGTGGCTTGAGAAAAAAGAGTAGACGTATGAAATGGAGCTAAGGGGAAGCCAACCTTGCTTTGAGTTTTCCTATACAAAGCCCCACTTTTGATATTACAAAAAGTAGATTTTGTGTAAGAGAATTCTTAGAGATATGATAGACTAGTGAGGGTGTGTTGACTTGTAAGGAGGTGATGGTGACAACTGAGGAAGATGTCTTTGGAGAGAAAGAGAAGGCTTTGGGTGAGCGGAAGCAAGAAGGGAGCCAAATGTCACTTTCATTTTTCCTAGGCAAACCATATATAGAAGTAAGATTTGTGTAAGATGATTGACAAGTGTGTAAGAGTGATGGACATGTGTGTAAGAGTGATTGACTAGTGGATAGATTTGTGGTTTGCAAGAGAGAAACATATCTAGGAAGACCATATCTATGACCAAGATTTCGGTTGAAAGTTTCGGTTGAAGGTTTTCGGTTGAAGGTTTCGGTTGAAGGGAGAAAATGTGGGTGTCGAATCCCACTTGGGTTTTTCCCAAGGAAGACCATATCTAGGACCAAGATTTGGTGAGATCTTTCAAGAAGCCAATCAAGGCCTTGTGTCATCCTTCAAGTGTCATTCCATAGTGTCAATCAAATAGGGATTTGGAGTGCCCTAAGGCATAGGAAAAAAAAAACTCTTGGCCGACTATGGCCTTTTCTCTTCACTTTTCACATGATTTCTCCCATTTCTTGCAAGAGACTCTGGGCCACTCTATATTCTCTACACTCTCCATTTTTCTTCATACTTTCTCACATTTCAAACACCATTTCCTAGCAAGCTAAAGGGTTTTTCTTTAAGGCTTTTGCAAAACATCTACTTTGAAAGGTAAGTGATCTTTCTAGAAGAATTTTCTTTCATTTTCAAACAAAGATCAAAGGAGCTATTCTTTTAAAAGTCTTTTAGTCACCACATTTCCTAAATATTTTCTTGAATCTATATGAAAGATCTAAGCTTTTGGTTATTCTTTTTAAAGGAAAATGAAAACTAGAATATTTTGAGAAAATTAGCTCTCTTTGAATCTTAAAAATGATTTCCTACTAAGTAAGCCATTTTAGTTATGTAGAACAAATATCCCTTAAATTTAATCAGGTTTTTCTTTATAGATTTTTAGATTTTCCTTACTCTATATGTGGAGTATTTGTAAGTACATTCTTACCTTAACCTTAGCATCACTTGTATATGTGAGGTGTACTCATGATTGTGTAGCTTTGCTCTCTTAATTGACTTGTTATTTAGTAAGTATTCGGAAGTCGGTTAAATTGAAAAATACGGAAGTCGGTTAAAATCGTAAAACTCGCTTAATTAATTTACATGGTTACTTTATTCATTTACGCGGTACCACTTGAGACATGTAAGTACGTTAAATCAGTGATCTTATCACAAAATATAAAAGAGTTGATCCAGTAAAATATAAAAAAAGATAAAATTGATCCGCTTTATTAGACCCAGTAAAATATATAAAGAATAAATTGATCTTATCATTAAAACAAAAAAAAAAAAAGTAATTGATCCGCTTTATTAGACCCAGTAAAATATATAAAGAATAAATTGATCTTATCATAAAAACGTTGCTTTTTCACGTATTAACTTAAATATTTGACACGTATTCACTTTTGAGATACTTACTGGCACCGACAATAGAACCCATCGTTATTTCCTCTGCTTAAACGTGAAGGCGCCGACAACATAGAACCCTTCATTAGACCTAAGAGCTTTGAAGGAGTTGAAACGGCAGCAGCCTCCAAGTCCGGTGCCGTCAACTTTGCGGAGTGGGTTTCTCCATTTTCCGTCAATGATGATTCGGGTTGGAAAGAAAAATAGCTGGGCACTGGAAATGGTTACGTTTATTCCCCTTTATCCATCGCAAATGGTGGAGCAGAGGGCGGACGTAATGCTCCAAGTCCGGTGCCGTCTAATTTGTTGTTTGGGTTTGCCTCAAGTTTTCTATCACCTCGAGTTTTCTATCAGTGATACCTCAGTCTGGTGCCGTCGATTTTGTGGCCGGAGACCTCTTTGTTTCCTGTCGCAACTGGAGAGCAGATGCAGGATACCGGAATTTCCCAAAGCTTCTAACGCCATTCGACCAAATCAGGGACATGAGCGGACGTGAGTGGGAATCCGTAAAGGTAATCACAGTGCTTTTCCTTTTTTTTTTCGTTTCTTCCCAGTCTTATTTTCTAGATAGAGGTTTTGTAGCTTCCGTTCAAGGAATTGGAGCATGTATTGAAGGCGCTTGAAAGTTTACTCGATGAAGTTGGAAGACACGACGTCGTATTTTCCTCTTAAGCAGTGTTTGAATGGCGACCAACCAACGCCATCCAAGTGTATGATAAAATAACCGACTGGAAAATAACGTTTTAAATATATTTTTTTTTTATAGGAACGTTTAGAATTTTGAAAGACTGTCAGAAATGTATTTTACATGGTGTTACACGGTGCGTGTGAAGCGACATCGATTTGAAAAAAAAAAACCGCTCTAACCGTATTTATTTTGAAAAAGTACTCTTCTTTTTTCACTTTCTTCTCCGCTCGCTCTTTCTCTCACTCTCACTTTCTTTAAACCATCGTTCTTACTTGCTAACTGTCAATTTAGTTTTCTCGAATTGTTCTAAAACTGGTAAGGAACAGTCAATTAATGTATTATTCTTCTTATATTGCTATTATTTATGTTTGTTCTAAAACTGTTTCATTTATGCAAGAAACAGGCAACAAAATTTGTTTCTTTCGAGGCTCTCACTCAGTTGCACGAAGCCCTTTTTATATTGTTGAACTGTGTGTTGGTTGTGGAATTGTCGTTGCCTCATCTAAATTGCACCGGTTAGTGATTTATTGTTTTATAGAATGAAATATTTTTTCGTTTGGTTGGTTGTAGATGATAATTCTCTCTTTAAAGTTGCCTAATCATTAAGTAAAACAATTACTTAACAAGAAGTAAATAAAATTAAAATTAATTTTTTTCTGAATTCGGGAGAAATTTTCAGTGGATATGTTGGGGCAATAAAGAATTTATCATACCAATCACAACATAGACGAAGTAACAATGCAATTCAAGTAGCAGAACTGCATTCTTTATCAACTGCATATTTCAAAGCTACCCAGCGTTGGAATACAAAAGCAGTTGGAAATTAAATTTAGGTTTAACATATTATATTGTTGTAGATGATATTTAAACATGATCAGTAGCAGTTGGTGTTTTTTGGCTTTAGGATTTTATCACTTCTGAGCATTTTACCCACTTTTTAAGCATTATGTGAATTGGAAAACCCACAAAAAAGACAATAATAACAACAACTATAGATCCAAAATAGATTGCATTTATTTCCATTAAGGTCAGAAGTTGACAATTTTAACAGATTGGAGTGATCATGTATGTATCATCATGCTTGCAAGAATCTTTAAAATAAATATTTTCAAGCAATAGATTCTATTGTTTTTTATATACTTTGTATTCCGTAGCATGACTTCCTTATGTGGTGTCAACCTGGCATGCAATATAAACGGTAAAAGACTATTTTTAAGAACAATCGTAGATCCAAAATAATAATGACGATAACAGAGATAATATCAGATTGCAAGGAGGATTAGCTCTCAGAGAATTTGCTTTAGAGACTGCCATTGTCACTATCGGATCAAATGTGGACTTAAAAAGTGATAGGTATCAAGAGGAGTACACTAACAATAAATATAAGCCCGTGTATCCACTTGCTACTAACAAAAATTCCCGAAATTATTATTATTATTATTATTATTATTATTATTATTATTATTATTATTATTTACGCATTTTATCAAGATGATTGATGAATATTTTTTCAAGATGATTGATGATTGATGAATATTTATTATTATGATTGATGAATAAATTGTGGAGGTTTTTGAGTATTTTGGTGGGTTGGAGTTGGAAAATGAGATTTTTCCCATATCATTATTAGTGTCTTAGATTTTGTTTTTGGGCAGTCACAAAGAGACTAGACCCATGTTAATTTTTTTGTGGTCTTGAAGATTAAAAAAAAAAAATTTGCAAAACATAGATAGAAGTGCTAAAACATAGATCTTTGATAAATTATAATGCACTTTATGCATCATATCATAAATCGTACATGAAAAATTTATAAAACATAATTAGATATGACTGAAAAAGTGGCAAGATCAAAAAATGTATGCAGCCATAAACAAAAACCCATAAAAACCTGCTTCATCACCTGCTTCTTCATTTTCTGATCCATACCCTGCTCTAAGTCACAAGGAAAATAAATATAAACCAAAATAAAAAACCAAGAGTAGATAATGCCAAATCTGGGTCAATTACCAAGTGAGACTTGTACTAGATTTTGTAAGAGTGAAATATTTGTGTGTAAGAAGATTCCTTGGGAGATATGTAACAAGTGACAAATGACAAGTGACAAATGATAAGTGACAAGTTAAGATATGATGTCATTGGGAAGAGAAATGGTGGCTTGAGAAAAAAGAGTAGACGTATGAAATGGAGCTAAGGGGAAGCCAACCTTGCTTTGAGTTTTCCTATACAAAGCCCCACTTTTGATATTACAAAAAGTAGATTTTGTGTAAGAGAATTCTTAGAGATATGATAGACTAGTGAGGGTGTGTTGACTTGTAAGGAGGTGATGGTGACAACTGAGGAAGATGTCTTTGGAGAGAAAGAGAAGGCTTTGGGTGAGCGGAAGCAAGAAGGGAGCCAAATGTCACTTTCATTTTTCCTAGGCAAACCATATATAGAAGTAAGATTTGTGTAAGATGATTGACAAGTGTGTAAGAGTGATGGACATGTGTGTAAGAGTGATTGACTAGTGGATAGATTTGTGGTTTGCAAGAGAGAAACATATCTAGGAAGACCATATCTATGACCAAGATTTCGGTTGAAAGTTTCGGTTGAAGGTTTTCGGTTGAAGGTTTCGGTTGAAGGGAGAAAATGTGGGTGTCGAATCCCACTTGGGTTTTTCCCAAGGAAGACCATATCTAGGACCAAGATTTGGTGAGATCTTTCAAGAAGCCAATCAAGGCCTTGTGTCATCCTTCAAGTGTCGTTCCATAGTGCTAATCAAATAGGGATTTGGAGTGCCCTAAGGCATAGGAAAAAAAAAAACTCTTGGCCGACTATGGCCTTTTCTCTTCACTTTTCACATGATTTCTCCCATTTCTTGCAAGAGACTCTGGGCCACTCTATATTCTCTACACTCTCCATTTTTCTTCATACTTTCTCACATTTCAAACACCATTTCCTAGCAAGCTAAAGGGTTTTTCTTTAAGGCTTTTGCAAAACATCTACTTTGAAAGGTAAGTGATCTTTCTAGAAGAATTTTCTTTCATTTTCAAACAAAGATCAAAGGAGCTATTCTTTTAAAAGTCTTTTAGTCACCACATTTCCTAAATATTTTCTTGAATCTATATGAAAGATCTAAGCTTTTGGTTATTCTTTTTAAAGGAAAATGAAAACTAGAATATTTTGAGAAAATTAGCTCTCTTTGAATCTTAAAAATGATTTCCTACTAAGTAAGCCATTTTAGTTATGTAGAACAAATATCCCTTAAATTTAATCAGGTTTTTCTTTATAGATTTTTAGATTTTCCTTACTCTATATGTGGAGTATTTGTAAGTACATTCTTACCTTAACCTTAGCATCACTTGTATATGTGAGGTGTACTCATGATTGTGTAGCTTTGCTCTCTTAATTGACTTGTTATTTAGTAAGTTATTTATACTCTTTTTAAGTGTGGTTAAAATGATATTTTAGGTTTTTAATCTAAGAGATCATTGTGGAAATATAGTTGTTATTTGTTGGAAGAATGAAAAGAAATGTGTTATGGTGATTTGGGTTAGTGCATGTGGAAGGATGGTGTGAACTTGTGGTTGTATTGTTTTGCTCTATGGTTTGACTTGCTTGTTTAGTAAGTTTAGTATACTTTTTTTAAGTGTTGTTGAGATAATACTTTGGGCTTTTAATCTAAGGCATGATTGTTGGAATATAGTGATTATTTTAGTGAAAGAATGTAAGGAATATGCCATAGCAATTTCAATAAGTGTATCTTTATCTTACCCCTAACATTCCACGAATATGTTATAGCGAATGGTTGTTGTGATGCTTGTTGAATGCTTGGTGATGTTAGGCTAGTCATTTGAAGAAATGCTTGGTATATTTTTAGTTGAAAAACCCATGTTTAGCAAATGTGTTATTTTTAGGCTTGAAATTTATGTTATACAAGCATATAACCCGCACAATACGCGGATTGTTGTCATTTATGCTGATTTTTATAAATTGAAACAATTCATTATACATAATTATTACAACAATTATTATAATAATATATATTAAATATATATAAAATGAAACATGAATATATAAAAGAGTTTATTTTATCCATAAATATTTCATGATGAATTTACAATCCACATGGAGAGCATCTTTTCCGGCAATTATACCTCAATACTTCAATTCTACTTTTTTGCTTAATACATTGAATTCTACTTCAATCTGAAAAAAAGAAAACTTTTCCTATAATTACCCGATTCTAACTCTTCTGTCTCCAAACCCTTTAGGCCCAAAGGGCTCTGATTGTTTGGTATGCATGCACTCACCATGTCCACCTTCACCCCAACCTTACCAAGAGTTTTGTAAGATTTTCTTCTAGAACTTCAGTGTTTGATTTCGCAATATTGTATCTCAACCAGACCAAATAATATGATCATCATCCAATATTCTAAACTGTTTCTTGTTATTATTTTTGTTTTCTATTTCTAAAATAAATAAAATCAAAATAATCTAACCAATTCCTACTAAGAATGAGGCAAAGGTGGCAATTCAAGTGCATGGGTCAGGTTCATGTCAATGAAGTTATATATGGGAGTACAACCATATCACTCAACACTAATCCAAATTTAATTAAACAAAACAAACAAATCAATCCTAAGATTATCAATTTAAATAAACATATTGTGTCAGGTTATCTGCATAACTTATTTCATAAACTAATAATATTACTTGATCAACATCATGTCATGTCTTATAAGCATAAATTATATTAAGTATACATATTTTAATTGGACGTGTGTTGAGGGGTTACATTATCTTTAAGGATATATATTACCAAATTGATTTATTTATAAAGCCAAAATATTATGTTTAAATTATATACAATTTGACGACATATCTTTAATTTAAATCTCGTTTAAACATATATACAATTTGATTGATTTATGTTTAAATTAAGAGAAGTGACTTTTCTAGCATTGCCTGTTGGTAAAAATTTGTTTGTGATATTAACTTTTAGTAAGGAGAACATAAGAGTAATCATGAATCCATATTTCAAATATAAAAAAGAAAAAGAAAAAGGTAATCGTGAATCCAGCACACATTTTAGAAATGTCATGTCTGAGGGGAGAGAGAGGCAGGAAATGAGACCAGAGTAAGAATAAAACCCACTTATTCAAAAGCATAACAATATTACGCTGCGATGCTATTACCTGTTCCTTGTTTCTTTTGTCTAGAGAGAAACTATGAGGTCGTCAGTGTGAATGGAGGAAAGCCAAGGAAAAAGCGCTGCTCCAATGGCGACTTTTGATTCGTTTGGAGAGAAGAGGAGGGAGGAAGTAAGCTTCCTTCAAGTCAAGGTTCCTTGCCGACACACTCCACTTTCTAGCCATCTTTCCGGCAAAAACTCACAAAAATTTTCTCCCCATATGCTCTCCATCCTCCTACCTCTTGTAGCGATGATATATATAAACATTTACCTCTCTTCATGCCTTAACGCCTCTATTCGGCTGAGAGGTATGATAACGCCTCTTTTCGACAGAGAGGCATGAAGAAATTAAGAGAAAATGAAACTCAAGTGTCACTGACAAAAAGGAAAAAGGACAACTCAATAAATTCGCCGACTGATGCAGGGAAATATTAAACTTCAATGTGCAGTCTTAGGCGACAAACTCCTTAAAGAAGATGCAATCTACCTTTACAGAGCAAAATGTCATTGAGTTCTGTTTCTGAAACTGTTGCGTCGTTTTTGACGAAACCTTGCGCTGTTTCTTCTCCTTAGTTCTGATATTCAACTAATTGATATAACTGTGAAGCCGATTTATGCGGTAAGGACCAAAACAACACACTGATTGCCGTTTGGTAAGCACTTAACTGTTTGTTTTCATTCCGACTTTCATGGTGTGAAAGTAATCGATTGGATGATAGCCGATTGACCCAAATTGGCTTGCTTAAATTAAACGCTAGTAGTTTTACGGTTTTTGTGAATCAACGACTTTTACGGTTTGATAGGTAATTGGTAGTTTTACGGTTTTTGTGATTACGTGTCTTTATTTAACATAATGTTTCGGTGTGAAGATTTTAACCGAATTTTACGCTTTGATTGACAAATAAGCTTAAGTGATTCCACTTTTCTATATATAAATAGATTGGAGAATATAGTTATCTTGTTGTAAAAGAAAATAGAGAATATTTATATGATATTTGGTGACAAATGCATGTACGATCATGATAAGGTTTTTGGGTTGAAAAGGATTGGCTTGGTGTATATGTATATTTCGGCTTTGAAGGTTTTAGGACTAAGATTTTCAATGCTCAACTATTCACTCATGAGATGACTTTGTATTGGACGTTTAGGAATTTTAGAAACATGAAACTAAGAGAATCTATAGCATAAGTTTTGGATTTTTATGTAGGATCAAGTGTGGTAATTATTTTGATAACAAGTGGTTAAAAATCTAAAGGCTTTAGGGTTCGGTCAAAGCCTCTTTATGGTATTAAGATTATTTTATTATTTTATTAAAGCATGCTTGAGTACCTAGAGGAAGAAAGATACGGGGAACACTAGGTTGGGTGCCCAGGACGATCTCGACCTCACCCTTAGGGGTGAAGGCCGAGTACTTGTTTTTCCCTTGGGTAAATTATTTGTATGCCTTTTTAAATGTTGATGATTTTAAGGTGGTTTAGTTGGGAATGAACATCATAATGTGTGTGTTTGTACACGTCCCATGAACTACATGTTTAGCATGAAGAGTTCCATATCTCACGCATAAAGTCATGATTTTGAGTCAACACGTTATTTCCGAAAGAAAAGATAAGAATTAAGTTTTTATAAGAACACAAAAAATTAGGACGGGGTAGTGTCCTAATAAAACTTCATGTTCACTCAGGAGTGGTTAAAGTCGAGTGAAAAATCCTGAGTCGACGAAGAACAGACGGCGGACTATGTGTTAAGATGTGGCTTGAATAAAGCACATCAGATTGCACTTCGAGGGTCAACCCGTAACTTCGCTCGACAGCCGCTCGAGCGAGGCATCAGACAGAGAGTTTTCGATTCAGGCAGAGACTTCGCTCGACTCTCGCTCGACCTCCCACTCGAGCGAAAATCAACCATAGGGTTGCATCGCTTCCAGGAATTAGGGTTAGCGCCGTCTGGAATAGTATTCCGCTCGAGCGAGAAGGTCTCGCTCGAGTGAGATACCGCCTATATAAGGATCTCCGCATTTGAACGCAGAGAGTGGGGGCAGAGGGCTGTGAGAGCAGAAGATTCCGCTCGAGCGAGAAGACGAACACAGCAGCATCCGTCTCCCTTTTTCTTCTTGTTTGATTTTGTAGATCAGAGAGCCATTTGAAAAGGGTTTGAGAGCTTGGTGAGAGAGGGAGCTTTGTAACCTCTGAAGTGTACTCCATCTTCTGATATTATAGTGATTCAGACCGACCCAACAGTGGATGTAGGCTCAGTTTGAGCTGAACCACTTCAAATCGTTGTGTTCATTACTGTTCTCTGTCTTTAGTTCATTTCTCTTTGTTGCATCCACTTCGTGACTCCATATTTATTGTTTGTTATCCGGCCCAAATCCCAACACTATGTATGGCTCCAAAAGGTGTTCGGAGCGTGGTCGCACCTAAAGCTAGTAGTGCCCAAGGACGGTGTAGGCATTTCGCCTTGTTGTTAGAAGAATAAAGACGTAGTCACTTGGTTTAAGTGGTCACCGAGTGATGAAGAACGGATAACACAGACGCCATAACTTAAGTAGTCTGTAGGCGATGCAGTAGCGCGTAACGTAATCACTTTGGCTTGAGTGGTTGCCGGGTGATGCGGTAACTAGCAGGGAACACACGGTGCATAGGGGAGCCGTGAGGTGTCCACAAGGAACAGTGACGGAGAAGGCGATATGTAACTCCCGTATCACTGATAAGAACTTTCACGTCATAATGGGAAAGACGATACGTAACTCTTGTATGATTGACGTGGAGACGGTGAATGCGATATGTAATTACTGTCGAAGTCAACGAATGATATGAATAACATTAATGGAGCCTAAAGAAAAGAATATGATGAAAGACATGAAAGTTACAAAATGTTTTCAAGTACGTGTCAAATATGTAAATGTTATATGAAAAACCTTCTATGAAAAGGCACATGTATAAGTCAAAGTCTCAAACAAAGTCAAGTTACATGAAAGTCATTTTAAGAAAGTGCATGTGCATAATTTATGTCATAAGTTCATATTCATGACACATGCATTCGTTTAATGTTCGCTCATATATACTTGTAATATTTTTGTTACGATAATTGTGTACTTACTGAGATTTCTCGAAATTTCATCCCTTTAATTTTCAACTATCGCTCCTCTTCGGGGCGATAAGAATGGTTGCAGGCGGCAATGGATTCCTCGAGTCATACTTCCCGAGACTCCTCAGACCCCTGAGGGACCGACTGAGTACTCTTTTAGTGATGTTTTGACCCCTTTTGATATGACCATTCATAGAGGATATGCAAAGGAATCCTTGTTTTAGGGAGGGGTCATGGGGCCAGTATTTTTCTAAATGTTGTGTTAAGTTTATACCTTGAGTTATTTGGAGAGCTTGGTATATTCCCGTGTATTGGGAATACTAGTAAATTTGTGGAATTTGATACCATGTGATGTGTGACACTATTTTATATTTCTTGCCTATAATACTCGGCTTGACTTTATTTTCTGCGAAAATTTTTGCACACTGCTAGTAAGTTAGGCGCATGCATTTACTTATGATATGAACGAGGGGTGAGTATCCTTGTATTATTTATCCCCGACGTCTTAGTTTACATCCAATCCCAAGCGTAGACGGGGGCGTCGACAAATAAAATATTACTGTTTATGTGAGAGGTGAGTGTTGTGTGTTGGATGCTCCCAATCATTTTTTTTTAAGAGTATTGTCTAAGGCTTGTGAGATCCCGGACTTACGTGTATTTTTGCACGTTATTTTATTCTCGGTATTAATTATTTTAATTTATTTTAATAATATTATTAGTCGTATTCTATTTATTTAAGATATTTATTTGAGCTATTAATTAGTTAATATTGAGTTACGTTGCTTTTCTTAATTATTTTAATGAGTTAATTATTTTAATGAGTGGAATTAAATTTCTTTATTTTATTTGTGATTTTATTTGATGTGTTTTATTTATTTAATTCAATGTATTCTGGAATGGGTTTTTATGTGCTTATATTTATGTTGTGATTTTAAGTGTTTTTGTGATCCACGTGATGGGAATTGGTGATAGTACCTCATTTAAAACCGCCCTAAATCATGCATTGACACCGCTAGTGGAAGGTCAGGACAGTCACTTGGCTAGCCTGCATGCATGCCTTGGCTTAGGCCTTGACATGCAGCAAGCAACCATGGAGGCTACTGGCCACGCGCAGCTCATGCGCCCAGATCGCCAGCTTGGGCCATTCATGACCATCACCCCGACACTCAGCCCGAGCCATGCAAGACTACCGCCCAAGCCACCTGACAGGGCCACACTACCACAGCACGGCATCACCCGGGACATATCATCAAGTTTAGGCATGTCACCATGTCATGCACACTATCAGATGCCATGCAGCCAGGCGCCATGCAGACAACCATCCGTGGGCCATGCCATGCCACAGGCCACAACATGCCACGGCCCATCATCATTGGCGCCACATTTGCTTATTTATGTATTTATTTTATTTATTTATGCATTTGGTTATTTTAGTAATTATCTTATTTTGCTAAGGACCTTTTGGGGGTTTCCAATTTGTTAGACTCTGTAAATAGGACCTCTAGGTTTTCATTTCACATCTTTTGGACAATTTGAGAATTAGACTTTTGCTCTTGAGAAAGAGTTAGGCCGGCCACACTAGTGTGGTTTGGATTTTCGGTGCTTAGCACTTGGGCTTCCCTAGGGTGCAATTCGTGAATCCCTTTGGAAGAGGATCATCGTGCAATTCGTAAATCGGTGATCCACATCTATCCTTTTATTTGTTTTCATTTTTATTTATAAAAATCTTGAGGTTATTCATAAAAAGTGTTTTGGTGTTGAGTGAGTTCTTGTTGAGTGATTTTATGTTTTTGTGTTCTTAAGTAGTTGTTTGATTGTTGTGTGAGTTTTGTGTTTGTGAGGCCAAATCCACACCACTTATGGATTTGAGAACTTGTGTGTGTGTTCCCTAGAGGAATTTGAAATTCTCCTCCATTGGGAGATTCGGATTGCTCAAGAGAGTTGAGTGTTGAGTGTGTTGGAGTGATTGAAGGAGAAAGAAGAAGTGAAGGAAGGCATTGCCGAAACCCCTTGGTGCCTTGAAAGAATTGACTTGTTCTTCTATAGTCTTTTGTTCAATCATCATTTGATTGTTCAATTGATCATTTTGGTGTTCCATTTGCCCCATAGCAGCCACGTAAAAATCCCCGAAACCCTACCCATACCACACGACCAAAGGCCATCAAACCCTAGCTTAAACACTTGCCACTTTTACCCTTTAACCTAGCCGGCCACCTAACCCTCATCATTTCCTATATTTTCTCACTTAAATCCATCTCATCCCTCATCCAAAACAAACCAATTTCGTGCCCCTCAAACCCTAGCAAGACCGGCCACCCATTGGATTTGAATTCAAAATAATTCAAATTCAAATCTCACCAAAGTCTCAACCGGCCATCCACCCTTATCCTAGCCGAAATCCTCTTGCCACCTCACTTAAATTGCCACCTCACACTCTCATTTGATTGGTCATCAAGTGAAGAAGAGAACCAATCAAATCCCTCCCCAACACCTAAGCAAATTCGGCCAAAACACTAACCCTAGGTGCCGCCCACTTCAAATGGCTATAAGCCATGTTCCTACTTTTTAAGACTTATCCAAACTCCATCAAAACCCTAAAATCCTATCCCTAATTACATGTGCCGAAAACCCTAGCCTCCCATAAGCCATGTTCGGCCACATCAAATCCTAAACAAACCCCATCTAGCCTAAACAGTAAACACAATCAAGCCTAACCGAACCCCTCACTTGCCACCTTATCCACCATAACTTCCCATATTTCTCTCAACCAAGTCAATTCAAATTCAAAACCTATTCTACCGACCAAATCCATTCCATAACCGACCACTACAATAATCCCTATATCCGGCCACATACATTCCCCCATTTCAAAAATTTAAATCAAAATTCCAACCAAATCTCCAACAACAATAACCGGCCATCATTCCCTTATCTTCTCCTAAATTTACCCAATTAAATCAAATCTTCCCTCATCCAAAAACAACCCAAATCTCGGCCCCAACAAGCCTCCATCAGCTCTAACCAAATCAATTCAAAATCAAATCTTTCCACTTTCCATAAATATCTCACTCGGCCATTCCATCCCTAGCTATTGCCGAAATTCTCCACTTGCCACATCACCAAATTAACCTTAATTCTCTCAAATGATTAATCAATTATCCAATTGATTGAATCAATCAAACCTTATCCCAAAATAGAAGCAATTCTCGGCCAATAACCCTACCTCATTGCCACTCACTTATCTTGCTAAAATCCTAATTCCTACATTTTAGGAATTATCCAAAACATCTCAAAACCCTATCCCACCTAATTCTAACCACCTTAGCTGAAACTCATCTTCCCAAACTTTAGCCAATTGACTTCCAAACCCTAACCTAATCTCAATCTCGAAATTCCCCTTAGCCTCCACTAAAACCCTAACCCTACTACACTATATGACCCATATTTCTTACCAAAGAGACCCTAATACATAGACCTACTCAAAGGACATTCGCCTAAACCTTTTCTACCCTAATCTACCACTCAGCCCACCACATCTCCCTTCCCATCACCATAACCAAGACTACCATAGCCTAAATACCACCTTATTGCTCCATACACTTAGCCATCCAATCCCATTGCCGTACACCACTCTACCCTACTTAGCCAAGACGAACTCAATCAGATTCTCTTAACCATCTCAACCTCATATCACCCTTTCATTCATTGTTGGTGCACGTGAACCATTACAAGCAAAAGGAGCCTTACTCGGTCATTGAGGAGCAACAAGGCGAATAGGACCAACTTAGTTGAGTAGGGACACGACCGAGGTCCCTATCAATTGGACTGTATTCCCTTTCCTTCCTTTTTTCATTTTTCCTTTTTCTTCTCTTTTTCTTTTCCTTTTCTTTCTTTTTCCTCCATTTTTCCCCTGTTTCCCAGCCCCTCCCACGTGCCTGGCCCCCTCCCCTGCTTCCTCTCCCTCTCGCCCGTCCCTTCTCCCTCAACCCAGGGCTGCCGCCAGCCACCCACTAACGACACCGCCCACATCACCAGCCTCCCCACACACCGGCGAGTTCAACGGCACCGGTGGTGTCCCCTCCGGCCACCCCACCGCCCCTACACGGCCCCTACCCGAAATGTCCATTTTTGCTTCCCTTGTATTTTTCGGCCACCACCGGCCACCCCTTGACCTCTGACCACCACCATTAGACTCCCCACCCTCCGGCGAGCATAACCCACCGTCGGTAGCCACCCATTGCCGCCGGTTACCCTCTCTACCCGATATAAGTCTTAAACGGATCCATCTTTGCCGCGCCGCCGTCCGGCCACCGTAGGCCTCACCACCGCCACCAAAAGACTCCCCTCACCCAGCCGGTCATCCCCCTAGCTCAGTTTCCCCAACTGCGGTCTCACCTTCCCGGTACAACCTCAAACCCGAAAATGGGTTTTCATCCATTTTGACCCCGATCTGCCACCTTCCGGTGGTTGTGCCGCCACACCACCGCCTCCATGAGATTCCCCACCCTTCAAAGAGTATCTCCCTAAATTTTGGTGTCAAACCGAGTATTTTAGCCTAACGTACATGTGACCGCTACAAACGCTGCAGATTGGCGTTGTTCAAGGATTTACGTTTTTACTACTGTAAGTACTTTCCAAACGAGCTTTAAGATTTAAATATATTTTTGGCATCAACAGTTATTGTGTTTGATTATTGTTGCTATGTGTTGGTTGATGTTGGTATTTGTTGGTTGATTGGATTAATTAAATGTTGGATAATTGCTGCATGGTTGTCTGCATTGTGTATTTACGCGCATGCTCATGAAAATATTTGGAAAGTGAATTTTTGCATGATTTCGGATATTCTGTGTTGGAATTGGAAACTGGGATTTAAATTGAGTTTAATGGATTTTAATGGTTTTGGGCTGAGTCATAACGGGGACGGCGATACGTAACGCCCGTTGTGATCAGCTTGTGTGTGTGGATGACATAATGGGGATGGCGATACATAACGCCCATTATGGTCATTGGGTGTGCATTTCATATCGGGGACGGCGATACGTAACGCCCGGTATGAAATGAGTGTGTGTGGATCGTAATGGGGACGGCGATACGTAACACCCATTATGGTTTCGGGTGTGTGTGTAAATCATATCGGGGATGGCGATACGTAACACCCGATATAATTGGTTTTGAGGATTTTATTTTATGGAAAATGATGGGTGATTTTATTGGGATTTTATTGTGGATTAAATTGGGATTTTGACGAATGTGGTTATTTAATTGACTTTGAGGAAGATGATTTTAAGCCTCATGCATATGGTAATTGTTCATGGTTGTAGTTGTGGCATTAATGTATTTCTGTCTTTTGATTTGGTTGGGTTGTACTTACCTGTGATGCCATCTTGGCGTCATCGTTTTTTTTTATGCAGATTATGAAGAGGCTGAGCCTGAGGAGACGGCATTGCCGTTGAGGTGATATTAATATTAATTATTATCTCGGGAAATTTATTTTTCCCTTTTTATAAATATGTATTTGTTTAATTTAATTTTTGGATGACTGTATTAAATCTCCTGTTGGAGAATTTATATTAAATTGGTTTGTAAATTATTTATAAAAATTCTGGTACTTAGAAAATAATTTATTATCCGCTGCGACCTATATTTTATGTATGTCACGTGTGCACACACGTTTGACACTTATCGTTAGGATGTGTGACCCGGTTGTTATCATCCTGACGCCTCGATTTATGTGTTATTTTAAGGGGAATTTGGGGGCGTCACAGGGCTCCCACCCAATAGTGACAACTGGGCATTCCCCTTAGACAAAATTTATGAGGATAATGATACCTTTGCGATTCGTTTGCTACTCGTTTACGATTTGTAATATTTTCTTATTTTATTTATCAAAACTGATGCTAGCTTCTCTCTTTTATTTTTTTAGGAAAAATGATAGACATATAACAACTTCCACAACAATTTGTAGAACATATGATAAAGTTAAGAGTATTTTTGTAAACTATTATTAAAATTAGTAACAGTTTATAAAAGTACCATCACCTTTATGTTTGTATTGTATAAATTATTGTATAAAATGTTGTGTATCATCTCTTTTTCTGTCAGTCATTTTTCGTAAATTATGCCCCTCTCATTTTTTAATTACCATTTCTTATTTTAGTTTCATTTTGAGATTTAAAAAGAGAATTCCTGGTGTTCGGTCGGACCGAATCCCATAGGAAGTGCAGACCCCGCCGCCGTCGGTGGCGGTGGGCGACACTGCCCATGTCATCAAGACCGGCGGGCTCCGCCGACCTCACTCCTACGACTGCGAGCCTCAACGACCTCTGACAAAGCTCCGGCAGCCTTAAATTCGAAATTAGTCTGTTGTAGGGGTGAGGTCGTCGGAGCCCGCCAGTTCTGATGTCATGGGCGGTATTGCCCACCGCCACCAGTGGTGGCGGGGGCTGGGTTGAGGCCGAATCTCCTTAAAAATTCATTTTCATTTTATTTTTTATTGTGTTTATATTATATTTTTTATTGTGTTTTCTTCCTTTTATTTTTTTATTGTATTTTTTAATTTTTATTTTTTTATTACATTTTTTAATGTGTTTTTTTAAAATGTTTTGTTGTCTTTTTATGGAGACTGCATTTCTTGTGGGGTTTGGTCAGTGCCACCCATTTAAAAAACTCCCAAATACTAGCAAGACTTGTTCGACGCAATTCGTTCCTCTCTGAACCATCGACAGTGATGAACGGCGTCATTGAAGGTGAGATACCTTCCTCCATATCCATTCTCAAAACCAATCTCCCATACACACACACTCTCTCTCTCAATGTTTTTAATTTCGTACCGTACCGGCCGGTACGGCCGGTACAGAAATGGGGTCTGTTTCGTACCGGCCCAGATTTCGGCCGTACCGGCCGTACCGGCCATATGTACAGGCCGGTACCGGATTTGAGAATTTTTTTTTTTTTTTTTCATTTCTTCCTATTTTTTATCCTAATTTAGACTAGATTATTTACATATATATTAATATATATAATTGATTCATATATTGACTATTATTTTGAAATATAATTTATATATATTTAATTTTTTTTTTATGTATAGACTATTCCGAAACGGTACACGAAACGGTACCGGTACCGAAATATTTCGTTCCAGTGCCTTGACCGGTACGCTCACCGGTACGGTATTCAAAACATTGCTCTCTCTCGCTCAATAGCCCTGACATCACTCTTAGGCCGGTTGTGCCTCCTGCAGTGTTCAATAGTGGAGCAGGTGGAATGGAAATTGTCAGATCTACTTTGAGAGAGATAGAGAGCAGAGGAGAGAGAAACGGAGGGGCAAGCTCAACACAATTCATTTTGGGCGTGAGGCAAACCAAAAAGAGGAATGATACACACATATCATTTTCTACAACATTTTTCACAACACAGGTAATAAAGTGAGAGTATTTTTATAAATTATTTTATAAAACTAATATTATTTTATCAAAATACTCTCATATTATCACTTGTGTTGTAAAAAGTGTTGTAAAAATAATGTGTATTTATCATTTTCCAAAAAAAAAAAAAACAAATTCACTATATATTGTAGAAATCACATCATCCATTTCACATCTTTTGACACAGAGAATAGAAGTGATAAGCCATCAGTTTTATTAAAAAGAAAATAAAATAAAATAAAAGGTAGCATCAATTTTAATAAATAAAATGATAAAATAGTACAAATTGTAAAGAGTAGTAAATGAATCGCAAGACAATCATTACCCAAATTTATGATTTTATTTTATTTGTTTTTTTATTCATATTTTTTTTGAAGATTTTAAAATATTTAAAAAAAAAAAAACAATCAAGACATTAAGTAATTTTTTTATTCAGTAAGTAAAATAAAATATTTTTTATTTTATTTTTGAGAAACTTTATTTATCATTCATTCTATCATATTAAAAAAATAATAAATAATATTTATAAGTATTTTTATTTTTTTTCTTATTTATTTTTTTTAATATTTATAAATATTTTTAGAAGAATATGAAAAATATCAATATATTAATAATTATTTTCTTAATTTCTAATTAAAAGAAAATATTTTAAAAAATTATATATATCAAAGGTCAAAATGAGAGATAATATGGAAGCACATGGTAGTATTATTCATTTTTAATATAATATTAAATAAAATATTTCTATTTATTAAATATTGAATAGATAAAAGGATAATAATAAAAATAGATGTTTGACAACATTATTCATATATATGAGTGTCGCTTCACTCTATCACTACTCAAAATAGATGATTGACAACATTATTCATATATGAATCACCTATGATAAGTATAAGGAAAAATCACATAAAAGTAAAATAAATAAATAAAAGTACAAAGAAAAAAAGAAAAATGGTGTACTGCAATTCCTTCGAAAAGGGTGTCGAAGAAAAATCGATTGTAAATTGATAAGTATATGGGTCCAAAATGTTGGGTTTGCGACGAAAGTTCTTCCCATGAGAAAAATTCTTGCTTAAAGCTTATCTGGTCGAAGATATACTTGGAATTGCTACATAATTCATGCAAATAAAAAATAATAATAATTTGATAAAATCTTCTTCAATGTTTATACCTTTTTGACAGCCTTTTTTCTGGACTTCCTGTCCAATAATTTTTCCAATTATCGCAGCAAACAATACCTCAGTTTCTATACTTATTTTCTATGGCTAAAAGATTGAACCTTTTAAGGCTGATGAATAGATTTATGGCTAAAATGTATGAATTTTTAAGCCTTCTATCACAGCTGACAGAGTTTTGTGTGAAAGAACCTAAAACATCATATATCTACGTACAGATACGATAAAAGAAAGAAAAGCAAAGCAAAACATCATCAATATTTTTGTATAAATTTATTATGTAGACATCGGAGCATTAACTGAAAACACACCTAAACTCAAAACCCACTTAGAAACATTTGGACTTTGGAGTAATTGCAAAAGGAAAATGTAAAACTACTTCATAACTGATCTACATAAAATGAAAGGCAACTGTAAAGCTGTTTGAAAGCTTTTTTTATGCTACACATTATCTATATAGCATAATTTGATTTGTAAAATTTAAAATTTATCTTCTAAGTTAAATAGTGCCACATGGACGGTGTTTATGATGATAGGGTTGCTACGCGGCATATTAATGATAACTAATGTAAGTTGTAACATACTAATGTTATGTGTAGCTAATGGAAGATTGACATATATTCTTGACTTTTTAATAGGTGCTTACTTTTCATGTTCTGTGGAGGTGTGCTGCTGCACGAGACGTTTGGGGTGATTCTACTAGTCCTTGATCACAGAAATCTGCAATATGTATGGAAGAGAACTTCACTGGTGTATGGAAAAGTTTAATTACTAAGTTTAGACCAGTAGTGATTGAAGAAGTGGTCATTATTTTTAAAAGTGTTTGGAAAAGAGGAACAAGCAGGTTTTTGAAGGGGTGTGTGATCATCCTTCTCAGGTTTGGTATTGGGCAAGGCATGAATTGGAAAGTTTCCAACAAGCTGATCAGCACAGTTTGAAGCCACCTACTACTTGTTTGACTGCACAAATTTATGGAAGTAGCTTGACAAGCTGGTGGCATAAACCACAACTGAGATGGTTTAAACTAAATTGGAATGTTGCAGGAGATGTCACGAGAAGTCTGATGAGAGGAGGAGTGGTGGTAAGGGATTTGGCAGGGGAACTCATTGCTTTTGTTGGTTGGTCAGAGTTTTGTTACTTCCCCTCTATTGGCAGAAATTCTGGTATTGGAAAGAGCTTCTGACTTGTGTTCTGAGTTGGGACTTCAAAATGTTTTATTTGAAGGTGACGCTCAAGTTGTGGTTAAGGAGGTGCGCATGCTTTCTTCTGAGGTTAACTGATCATGGCATGGGCACAAGTTTGAAGAAGTGAAGTTGTTCTTTGCTGGCCAAGGGCGCAAAATCCAGTTTGTGCCAAGGGCTGGAAACAATGCTACACATATTATTGCTAAATTAGCCTTAAATTTTGTTGATGAAATTATTTGGATGGAAGATGATCCTCCTTAGATTTTACAATGTGTTAAACATGAAAAGTTGTAACTTGTTATGTTGATTAATGAAGGGTATATCATGATTGCTTTGTTTAAAAACAAAAAACAAAAAACAAAAAAATCAAATAAAAATTTTATGCAAATTAAAAAAAGTGATTTTAACTTATAAAAACATGAAAATCTTATTTTGTACCCTATTAAGCAAGATATCAATAGATCTTTATTCAAGTTCTGTTACCACTGTCTGCATTTATGAAGATGAAGAACCTTTGACTGTTTATAAATCATAACGCAAAATTTTTTGTAGGATCTACTTATCTTTCTTATGAGTTAAGAGTGCTTGATTGGCCTCAATATCCTATATCATTTTTGCCATCTAATTTTCGTGGAAGTGCCGTTTTTCAACCCACAATCTCTCTGGGCTTTCCAATCACAAGGTGACAGGTCGGTATATTTTTCACGACAGATTGACCAAACATTAGCTTTAATGTTGTTGCTCTTATTTTTTTCTATTATTTGTTTCTTCTTTTACAACCCACAAGCAAGAAAAATGAATTCATAAGTTGAAGTACTTTTGTTTTAAAGAAGAAGGTTATCACTTGAACACTGTTCTGGTCTTATTCCTCTGCTAATTTTCCTTTCCTTCTCATGCTGATTTATGGTGTGATCAAACTCTCCTTTCCCTACGCACTTTCTTTTAAGACACAGTGGGGGTAGAGGGGCCGAAGACATATGCCTTTTGGTCCACGCTCACGACAAATCCCAAGTTGCTCCGTTTTCTTTTTTGTATTTATTTATCCTTTCCCAATAAATAATCGTGAATGAATACAAGAAAGTGTCCAAGCAATAAGAGGAGTTTATATGAGATTCAGACGAATCAAACTCGAACTTGTCAATAAGTATGAACAGAGACAATGCCTTCTGTCTTTTACTTCAGAAGATGAATTTGATAAGCAATGATGTTTAGTTTTACTATTCATAATAAGTATTGTTATTTATTTCTCTACTTTTGATCAAATATGATCAATTTTTTTTAAGAAATGTGCAAATTTGTATTTTTTGAAATATAGTTTTAAACAATCAAATGAGAATGTTTTGAGATACAAAATTTTCATCTGATCTTATTTCATTTTATCTGATCTTATTTCTAAACATAATTTAATACAAATTTTCAAACTAATTATTATAACATTTTCAAATTAATCATTACACTTTATCAAATTTTTAAATAAAAACCATTCCAACTTTGTCAAATCTATAAAAAAAAATATTAATATTATGAAATTAAAAAATTCTAGAAGGAAGCCTCATATCCTGCACTCCTATTATAAAATATGATTTTACTTTTTTACCTTCTTCTATTTTACACTTTTTGGTGTGCAGGCTTCTATAAAATCATATTCTTAAAATATCTTAATTTTATAATATTTTTAATTCAACATTTTCTCTTTCCTTTCATAAAATTTTAAAAATTCTCGACTCAAATTATTTTAATACCATTCATAAATTATTTTATTACTATTTACAAAATTTCCATCTAATGTCACTGTCTAAAAATGTCCAATGGTCTTACGATATATTCTTGAGTTGTAGAGAAATAGATACTCGCAATACTTTTATTGTCCACCTGTACTATGCTTTATATTTCCGGAATAAATGATTGCAAGCTGGTTCATCCCTTGCAAGGAGGCTAATGGTAGTAACTAATTGTGTGAAATAGATATTAATTAGTTGAATGACATAGAAGAAATTATTTGCCCTCTTGTTAATTGAAAGCTATAGTTGTGAATAACTTGTGATCAACCCAGAAATGGAGGAGATTGAAATTTGTGTTGAAAGATTATAATTTGTATGGCTGGGATGCTCACCGCCACCTCAGAGGTTTAGATTTGAATATGATTCAAACCTTGTGGTACTTAAAAAGTATTGGAGACCATTTGGTAAAGAAGTACGAGGAAAGTGCACATGATCAAGACCATACATGTGCTCAAAGCATCTGAAACTCAACTTGCAAAGTGAACACCTTTGTTTGCATATTTCCACAAACCGTTGCTATGTAAGTGGAGCTTTCTTCCTTCTTGGCTGTTGGTGTTAGGTAAGCATGTTTTCAAATTTCAAGACATTAATACTCGAATCAATTATATCCAACAACCCCCGAGTTGTTCTGATTAACTCGGTGAAAGGTGAAAGATCCTTTTATGTTTCATCTTGTCAACATTTTTTAATATAATATTAAATAAATAATTTCTAGTCATTAAATATTGAGAAGATAAAAGGATAATAATAAACATAGATGATTGACAACATCACTCAAATATATTCTATCACCTATGATAAGTACATGGAAAAAAAAAAAGAATTTGTCAATAAATTGAATTCTACAAGAATTTTTTATGTTATTTTATTTTTTTATTTATAAGTCGGCAATTAGGATAACATATATGATTAATTGTTTATATGATATAATTTAATTTAAAAGATAATTTTTAAAATTTGAAACATATAAATTAAATTTTACTATTTAACTAATGTGGATCAAAGCTATCATACACCAATCACCATCATAAAATAAATCGACTAGAAAATTAGATGAGTACTGCAATTTAATCGAAAAGCATGTCGAAGAAAAATTAACTGTAAATTGACTTTAAAGCACCTCTTGCTTATTTAATTAAGCTTTTTCTTTTCTTTAATAGTAGTATTAATATTATTTAAAGCATCAACGCGTTGTCGTAATCAAAGCGTTAGTGACTTGAAATTTCCACGAATCCAACCAAAACTGCAAAGAAGTTCATACTCTTTAGTCTTTTCTTTCTCAATTCTGCTACAATTCTGTTATGGGTATTGGGTAGTCAATTTGGCGCACACCCCGTGCGCCACCTGCTGACCTGGAGGACAATTTGGTAATGCCGACCACTCTAGAACAAGACATATGTAGGAGTATTAGTATTGGATTGGTCATCTTCATCTTTAAAATTTAAAGAATATAAAATTTTTTATTTTTTAACTAAACACTCAAAATATGAAGTCTACATTAAATTAGCTATCATATTCTTTATAATAATAAAATATTAATCTTTTTTATTAATTTTATTTTATTTTCATAATCCTCAATAATCTCTAAGAATCATATTCATATTTATTTTTTTAATAAAAATATATTTAAATGTTTTTTCATATTTCGTAAATATGCTAACTATATATATTTTAATAATTTAATTTAATATTTAAATAATTATTTGTTCAACCAAATAATTACGTATATATTTATTTTCAATGGATAGAAATGTGAATAATTCTTTTCATATATGAAAAGTAAAATAAAAGAATTGTAGACTTTTCAAAATTAATTTTGAAAAGTGGATGATCAATTCACAATTTAATGTAAGGATATTTTCATTAATTTTTTTCAAATTTTAAAGAGTACTAATATTAGACTAATCCAATACATTGCTCTAAGGACAATATGTCATACCAACTAATCTGACAACCATGTAATACCAACTTTCTTTTTATATTTTGTTTTGAGTAGTGTTAGAGTGAATCTACACTCACACTCATAGAGTACTGTTTATATGAACAGTGCTCTATGAGTGTGAGTGTGCTAAGTACATGAACAACGCTCTGTGAATGTGAGTATACTAAGTATGGATTCACTCTATAATTTTTCTTTTGTTTTTTCTTCTCCAATAACCGTGAAAAGCTGCATCTATTTCTATCCATGGACCATAAAAAAATAACCGGATAAGAAAATTAGATGAAATTTCTTCGAAAAGTATGTCCATATGAAAGAAGGAAAATCGGCTGTGAATTAACTTTAAAGCACTTGTTTTTTGGTTTTTGATAAGGACTTTAAAGCACTTTTTATTTATTTATTTAATCGTGTATTTTCTTTGATGGTAGCATTAATATTATTTAAAACAGCAACGCGTTGAAAAGAAGTTGCTACTCTTTTCTTTATTAACAGGACAACGATGTAATACTGAGAACACTGGTATTAAAATGGTCATTTTAAAAAAAAAATTATAAATTTACATATATATCAATTTTTTTTATCATATTTAATCAAAAATGAGGAGAAAAAAGTAAAAAAATAAAATAAAAATACTTTTTATATTCAAAAGTGAATAATAAATTCAAAATTCTCTTCAAAATTTTCATCACTTTTGATCAAATATGACAAGATTTTTTTGATATGTGTGCAAACTTGTACTTTTTAAAGAAAAATTTTGATCAATCCAATACCAATGCAATGACGCAAAAGAGAATACTGATTATTTTATAGGGTAGTGATATCTTATAATTTAATTACAACTTGTTTACTACTTTATGTATATTTGTTTTTTTATATTTTCTTTTAAATATTTTTTTAACATCCATATTCATTAAAAAAAAATTAAAATAATATATATTTTTTTATTAATAATCACTTACTTATTAAGTAAAAGAATTTTTTTAAAAAAAATTAAAAAAAGTAATAAAAGAATTGTAAAGAGATTGTAAGTCTATCATTTTCCTATTTTATAGGTTAGTTTTAACAAATAATTTATAGAAAAGAAAAGCAAAAGAATTACTCAAAATATAGAGAAAACGACTCTAATATTTAATATAAATTTATCAATATCTAAAAATGACAAAATCAACACACAAGGGAGATTATAATAGCTGAAAATCAATAATATCATAATTTTATCAAAAATAGCAAAATCTTTATAATCATGTCAAAATTTGGCCCAAATCGACTTCAGAATCATTTCTTAAACGATAAATTAAATATAGTTTTTTTTCCCCCGAGGGGGGAGGGGGGAGAGATAGTAAATTTGGCCTAAAAAAAAATGTAAATTGAGTCAAAATTATGATAAAAATATCGAAAGATGTCTAAGATGAGACATACAATTTTCATTTGATCTTATTTTATTTTATCTAATCTTATTTCCAAACATAATTCAAATACAAATTTTTAAACTAATCATTACAAATTTATCAAATTTGTAAACAAAAAACATTCCAACTTTGTCAAATCTCCAAATAAAAATAATATTATAAAATTAAAAAGTTTTAGAGAGAAGTCTTACATCTTGCATATCCATTATAAAATATAATTTTACTTTTTAACCCTATTTTATTTTACACTTACAAACTTTTGGTGTGTATGGTGTACATGCTTCTATAAAATTATATTCTGGAAATATCTTAATTTTATAATATTTTGTATTCAATTTTTTATCTATCCTTTCACACAATCTTAAAAATACTCAATTCAAATTATTTTATTACTATTCAAAAATTATTTTACTATTATTCACAAAATTTTCATCTAATGTCACTCTCTAAACCTGCCCAATAGTCTTGTGATGTATTGTTTAGTTTTAGAGAAATAGAGTATGAACTTCTTTGCAATTTTGGTTGGATTCGTGGAAATTTCAAGTCACTAAAAGTATTGCGATCATTTTTTCCGGAAATATAAAGCAGAGTACAGATAGACAATAATAAAATGAGTGGTTGGATTCAGAGATGAGATGAGATGAGTTATGAATAGTAATAGTTGAGATGAATTGAAATTTAAAATGAGTGGTTGAAATGAGTTGAAAGTACGAGATGAGATGAGATGAGTTGAACCCATTTTCCAAAACAAACAATCGCAGCTGACCTGGAGGACAATTTGGTAATACCAACCACTCTAGAACAAGACATATGTAGAAATATTAGTATTGGATTGGTCATTTTCATCTTTAAAATTTGAAGAATATATAATTTTTTATTTTTTAGCTAATCACTCAAAATATAAAGTCTATATTGAATTAGCTATCATATTCTTTATAATAATAAAATATTAATATTTTTTATTATTTATATTTATATTTATTTTATTATATTTATTTTATTTTCATAATCTTCAATGATTTCTAAGAATCATATTCATATTTGCTTTTTTAATAAGAATATATTTAAATGTTTTTTCATATTTTTTAAATATACTAACTATATATATTTTAATAATTTAATTTAATATTTAAATAATTATTTTTTCAACCAAATAATTACTTATATATTTATTTTCAATAGATAGAAATGTGAATAATTCTTTTTATATATGAAAAGTAAAATAAAAGAATTGTAGACTTTTTAAAATTTGAAAAGTGGATGATCAATTCACAATTTAATGTAAGAATATTTTCATTAATTTTTTTCAAATTTTAAAGAGTACTAATATTAGACTAATCCAATACATTGCTCTAAGGACAATATGTCATACCAACTAATCTGACAACCATGTAATAACAACTTTCTTTTTATATTTTGTTTTGAGTAGTGCTAAAGTGAATCCATATTCACACTCATAGAGTACTGTTCATATAAACAGTGCTTTGTGAGTGTGCATGTACTAAGTACATGAACAGTACTCTGTGAATGTGAGTGTACTAAGTATGGATTCACTCTATAATTTTTCTTTTGTCTTTTCTTCTCCAATAACCGTGAAAAGCTGCATCTATTTCTATCCATGGACCATAAAAAAATAACCGGACAAGAAAATTAGATGAAATTTCTTCGAGAAGTATGTCAATATGAAAGAAAGAAAATCGGTTGTAAATTGACTTTAAAGCACTTTTTTTTTTTGGTTTTTGATAAAGACTTTAAAGCACTTTTTATTTATTTATTTAATCGTGTATTTTCTTTGATGGTAACATTAATATTATTTAAAACAACAACGCGTTGAAAAGAAGTTGCTACTCTTTTCTTTATTAACAGGACAACGATGTAATACTGAGAACACTGGTATTAAATTGACTATTTTTTAAAAAATATATTATAAATTTATATATATCAATTTTTTTATTATATTTAATCAAAAATAAGGAGAAAAAAATGAAAAAATAAAATAAAAATATTTTTTATATTCAAAAGTGAATAATAAATTCAAAGTTCTCTTCAATTTTTTCATCACTTTTGATTAAATATGACAAGATTTTTTTGATATGTATGCAAATTTGTACTTTTTAAAGAAAAATTTTAGTCAATCCAATACCAGTGCTATGACGCAAAAGAGAATATTGATTATTTTATAGGGTAGTGATATCTTATAATTTAATTACTACTTGTTTACTACTTTATGTATATTTGTTTTTTTATTATTTTTTTTAAAATATTTTTTTAACATCCATAATCATGAAAAAAAATTAAAATAATATATATTTTTTTATTAATAATCACTTAGTTATTAAGTAAAAGAATTTTTTAAAAAAATTAAAAAAAGTAATAAAAGAATTGTAAAGAGATTGTAAGTCTATCATTTTCCAATTTTATAGGTTAGTTTTAACAAATAATTTATAAAAAAGGAAAGCAAAAGAATTACTCAAAATACAGAGAAAATGACTCTAATATTTAATATAAATTTATCAATATCTAAAAATGACAAAATCAACACACAAGCAAGATTATAATAGCTGAAAATCGATAATATGATAATTTTATTAAAAATAGTAAAATCTTTATAATCATGTCAAAATTTGGCCTGAATCGACTTCAGAATCATTTTTTAAATGATAAATTAAATATATTTTTTTTGGGGGGGGGCGGAAGAGAGATAGTGAATTTGGCCTCCAAAAAAAAATGCAAATTGAGTCAAAATTATGATCAAAATATCAAAAGATGTCTAAGATGAGACATAAAATTTTCATTTGATCTTATTTTATTTTATCTAATCTTATTTCGAAACATAATTCAAATACAAAATTTTAAACTAATCGTTATAAATTTATCAAATTTTTAAATAAAAAACATTCCAACTTTGTCAAATCTCCAAATAAAAAGAATATTATAAAATTGAAAAATTCTAAAGAGAAGTCTCACATCTTGCATACCCATTATAAAATATAATTTTACTTTTTTACCCTATTTTATTTTACACTTACAAACTTTTGGTGTGTACGGTGTACATGCATCTATTAATTTTATTCAGAGCACCCGAAACTCAGCTTTCAAAGTTAACGTCTTTGTTTGTTTGTATAATTTCCGCAAATCGTTGTTATCTAAGTGGAGCTTTCTTCCCTGTTGGCTATTGGTGTTAGGGTCAGCACACACACATATACAGTTTCTTAATATTCGGGTATGATTAATTGTTTATATGGTATAATTTAATTTAAAAGATAATTTTTTGAATTTGAAACATATAAATTAAATTTGAAAAATTGACTACTGTAAATTGACTTTAAATCATCCCTTACTTATTTAATGGTATTATTAATATTATTTAAAACATCAACGTTGCGTTTTCTTTTCTTTTTTTTTTTTTTTTTTTCTCTGATGGTAAGTTTTTATAAATATTAAGCACCTATAATACAATAGCTCAACAAACACGGCAGGATTGATATTATTAGTAGACATAACGCGTTTTTGTAATCAAAGAGTTGCTACTCTTTTGTTTCTCAATGCTGCTACAATTCGGCTGACTTGGAGGACAATTTGGTAATACCAACTACTCTAGACCGGGACAACGATGTAATACCAACTTTCTTTTTATATTGTTTTTTCTTTTCCAATGATGGTGCAAAGCTACATGATCTAATTTGTATGGCTGGGTCGCTCTCCGCTTCCGCTGCCTCAGAATAAAATGGAGAACTGGAGATTTAGATTAGAATGTGATTCAAACCTTGTGGTACTTAAAAGGTATTGGAGTCCATTTGGTAAAGAGGTATGAAAAAAATGCACATGAAGACCATACATGAAGCTCAGAGCACTTGAAACTCAGTTTGCCATATAAATTAGGCCTTGTTTTTAGAAATAAGATTATATAAGATGAGATAAAAGTTAAAAAAAGAATTAAATATTATTGTAATATATTTTTTTAATATTAATTTTATTTTGAAATTTGAAAAAAATATTTTGAAATTTGAAAAAATTAAATTTTTTATTAAATTTTATATAAAATTTTGAAAAAAATATAATGATGAATTTAAAATATATTTTGAATTTTTAATTTTATCCCCATAAACAAATTAGACCTAAATTTTACTATTTAAATAATGTGGATCAAAGCTATCACACACCAATCACCATCATAAAATAAATCAACTAAAAAATTAGATGAGTACTGCAATTTCATCGAAAAGCATCTCGAAGAAAAATTGACTGTAAATTGACTTTAAAGCACCTCTTACTTATATAATTAAACTTTTTTTTCTTTAATAGTAGTATTAATATTATTTAAAACATCAACGTGTTTTCATAATCAAACCGTTAGAGCATTCTTAAGTCCGGAGAGGAGATGAGTTCAAATAAATTAAGTTGAATTTATTTTTTTATATGATTATTATTTTTGAATTAAAAAAAGTTGACCTGAAAATAAAAAAAGATTGTATTAGGATTTAAAAAAACAGTATTAGAATTTGTATTTTATATGAAAATATAAGAAAATATAATAATGAATTTGAGATAAATTAAGATGAGTTCATCTTGTTTTCGAATACAAACGAGGCCTATTGGATTGTCTAAAACTAATCCTAAAATAATATAAGTTTGCACACATATTAAAAAAATTTAATCACATTTGTTAAAAATGAGAAGAAGAAAGTGAGAAAAAAGAATAAAAATATTTTTTGTTTTCAAAAGTGAATAATAAAGCTAAAAGTTTGTACAAATTTTGTACAAACTTTTAGCTTTATTATTCGATTTTAAAAATAAAAAGTATTTTTATTTTCTTTTTTTACTTTTTATTTTCTTATTTTTTATCAAATATGATCAAAATTTTTTGATATATGTATAAACTTATATTTTTTAAAATTTAACTGTGGACAACGTAATACGAATGCTCTTAGGCCCTATTTAGATTTAGAGATGAGATGAGTTGAGAAGAGTTTAGTTTATTTTTTAATATTATTATAATTTTGGGATTTGAAAAAAGTGTATTGGGATTTGAAAAATGTGTATAAGAATTTATATTTTATATAAATAATAATAAAATAAAGATAAGTTAAAATAAGTTAAACTGAATTACAAATACAAACGAGTCCTTGATAACTTGAGATTTCTACGAATCTAACTGAAATTGCAAAGAAGTTCCTACTCTTTTCTTTCTCGATTCTGCTGCAACTCTGCTGACCTGGAGGACAATTTGGTCATACCAACGATGTAATACCAATTTTCTTTCTATATTTTATTTTTTCCTCTCCAATAATTGTGCAAAGCTGCATCTATTTCTATCCATGGATCATAAAAAAAATAACCAGACAAGAAAATTAGATGAAATTTTTCGAAAAGTGTGTCCATGTGAAAGAAGGAAAATCGACTGTATATTGACTTTAAAGCACTTTTTACTTATTTATTTAAGCGTGTATTTTCTTTAATGGTAGCATTCATATTATTTAAAACAACCGCGCATCTTAATGGAAGTTGGAAATAAGTTGCTACTCTTTTCTTTATTAACATGACAACGATGTAATACTGACGCATAATAGAATACAGATTATTTTATAGATTAGTTTTAACAGGTAATCTATAAAGAAGAAAAGTAAAAGAATTACTCAAAATACAAAAAAAAAAAAAAAATGACTTTAATAGATAAAAATGACTTTAAATTTATAAATATCTAAAAATGACAAAATCAATACACAAGTGCGACTGCAATAGCTAAAAATCGATAATATCAGAATTTTATCAAAAATAGCAAAATCTCATGAATAATCACAACAAAATTTGGCCTAAATCGAATTCAGAAAACTTCTTAAATAATAAATGAAATATTACCATAAAAAGAAAAAAAAATTAAACTTAGAGATTGGGGTGGGATTGGAGATAGTAAGTTTGGCCTCCAAAAAGAGGCTCATTGAGTTAGAATTATGATCAAAATATCGAAATATGTTCAAAATTGTTCCAATGGCATAAGGATCATGATTTCTTGCTATCTGAACTATGCTGATCTGCCAACCCAAAATATACCAACCTTCATGAGTCCAAAACTATTCGCTTTGCTTTTAAATATTTTGGTGGTTACAAGACATGCAAGATGAATTACAAGTCTTGCATGGCAGTAATACTTGGGACTCTTGTCCCTTGTGAGCCTATCATGTTTGTTATAGGTTGTAAATGAGTTTTTAAAACCAAACTCAATGCTAATAACATTCTTGATCAGTTAAAAGCTTGTTTAGTTGTTTATAAAGGCTTTCGCGAGGAAGATGGTATCAACTAAAAGCTAACCAATGCTACTCGATCCTAGGGAAAATGATTTAGATGCAATTTCTTATAACATTTTTATAGTATCATATGTATATACGGCTAAAATGAATGATAACATTTAAATCATGAAAAATAGTACAAACAGATAGGGGAGACTGGAGAGAAAGAATACAAGCAATTGATGTAGATCGGTGGAATGCTTGACCGTATTAATTAAAGCTACATGAGTGCACTCCTTGATTATGAGCCTGTTGGCCGCTGATCATCATGTATATGTTTGTCGATGTTGTGACTGAACAATATTACCCAAGAGGTCATGTTATATCCAATGTGATCTCATTTGTTAGATTTATATCTCATTTGTTGGACGTTCCGTACGTAGTCTTTTTGTTTTATCTAATTTCTAGATAACATATATATCTTTTTATCTTGTAACGAAATTATAGTTCATTTTTTTCAACTTTTTTGGTTATAGAAAAATGGGGTACATTTCAATTTTTAGGTAATGGGTGGGAATCATTGTCAAAATTCATAGTTTAGGATATGATTGCAATTAATTGAGTAACAATCATTGTCAAAGTTGCTCCTCGTTTTCCTTTTCCTCTTTTATTTGTTTTTCCTTTTTCAATCTTTGTACAAAGCTGCCTCTGCTTCTCCTCTTCTACAGTGGCATTCAGTTTATGGCCCTCTTCTTCTTCTACTCTTAAATGGTCTTATGATGTATTCCTGAGTTTGTTAATCCTGTGTTTCATGCTAGGAGCAAAAACATTAAACTAGACTATCACTATGCTCGGAAAAGAATATCACTTGGACTTTTGATCATTTGACATGTATTGACTCACTCTTAGATTGCAGATATCTTTACCAAGCCATAAATAAGAAGTAAGCTGCAACAAATCGAGCACAAACTCTACACGGTGACTACGCATAATTTGAGAGGAGATGATAACATTTAACCTCCTATTCAAAAGGATTCTGATATGGAAAGCATTGATGTGGCTAATATGAAGCCCGTATGTCAAGCAAGCAGATGAGACAGTGATCAATCTTCATCTCATCGAGATCATAGTGCTGCGAATTAGCACTGATTTTTTTCTTGTCATTTATATTTGATTACCTTGTATAGAACATATAGGTTTACTTATTTCCTTACGTAGGACATACCTTGTGTAGAAAACATTAATTTATAGCATGTATACATTTTTGAATATAAATACAACTTAACTCCCACAATAAAGGTGCTGTGAGATTTCTCAATCATCGAGTTATTTGGTTTCCTTCTATGTTATTAATTTTGTAATTCATATATTGTAATTTTGTATTTTGTATTTTGTATTTTGTAATGTAATGTAATATGTAAATATCAAATAATATTATGTAGTGGATTGCATTGTGATGCATGCATAGATGAATATTGGATTTTTTTTTTTTACATGGATTTAGTATTTTTAGAACAAAAATATTATGCTTTCTAACTTGATGACTTAGAATTTTTTTTTAGTAAAATAATGGCTTTTGTATAAAAAACCTATTGTGGTTTAAAATTTTTTAAATACATATAGACTTTTACCTAAAAAAAATTATGCTTTTGAACGGATTATTTTTGAAAAAGCGTTAATAAAATATAGGTTTTTATCTAAAGAAATTATGTTTTTCTAAGTTAATTAAGTATGAACTTAAAAAAATCCGGGTCAAATCTTGAAATCGAAAATCCAAGATTTGAAATTTCGGATTAATCCAGATTTCGACTTGTATCACAATCTGGATATATTCTGATAGGCACTCGGACCAGATTTGGAGCCCAAGATCTCGGTTGGGTATATCCAAATTTCTGATCTAGAATCCGGATGCAAAACCTACGTTATGCGCCATACTATTTGCAAAGAGAAAATGAAAAAAAGTTGGAAAATAAAAAAAGAGTGATGCTGGGGACCGGTCGGGCTATCCCCAGCATTAAAGGCAGCCTAGGCTAGGTTGCCTTAAGAACACATAATAAATACAATAACAAAAATTTAAAAATATAATAAAATGAAAAAAATACAATAAAAAATATAATAAAAAAATACTATAAAAAAATAAAATAGAGATGATTTTAAGAAGTATTCGACCTTCAGCCGAATGGAGCCGTCGCCAATGGCAGTAATGGACTCATTTCGAGTTTAAGATTGTCGGAGGCACACTGGAGGTCGCCGAGGCTCATCATCGTAGGAGTAAACTCGCCAGAGTCCATCGGTCCCGATGACATGGGTAGTGTCACCCACTGCCACCGAGAGCGACAGGCTGCTTTTAATGGGAGACCGACTCCTAGGATTTTTGATAAAAGAAATAGACAAAAAAAAGACAAGGTCGGTACTGGGAGATGCCGATTGATTGGTGGCGTAGGGAACATGAGCGGCTCGGTCTTTTTGACTTGTTCAACAATGAACAGTTTTTAAAGAAACTATGACATGAAGAAACAGTTTTCCCGTTTGATGGTTAAACTGTACTCAAATCAATTTAATTTAATTTAGAATTAAATCTAATATTTAAATATTTAACTCTTAAATTATTAAACTATTTTTAATTCAAAACTTTTTATTATGTGACATTTATATTTTTTTTTTTAACTCAAGACCTCTTTACGTACGCACATAACTTGCAATTTTTTTAAACTTTTATAAATATATTTAAACTCATTTTAATATTTAAATACATTAAATTCATCTTAAATAGATGTTATAAAATTATTTTACCTTCTTAACTAATTATTATTCATAAAAAATTAAATTCATCTCAAATTAGCCTGGCATTCAAACGCAATTTATCATAACTTTTCTTTAATAATATGGATATTAATATTACTTAATACGGCTAGCATTTTCGTAATCAAAACGGCTAAAAAGTTACGATTGTTATAAAACTAAAAATGAAACTACTATTATTGCAAAAGAGAAATATAAAATGAACTCTCAAGAATTGAAATTTTCTTCATTCTATATATTTTCTTATGAATTTCATAATAACTGAAGTCTATATTTATAGGCCTTGAAATTACTATGTAAGTCACTATGCAAGATTTAAAATAATAGTGGTAGGGTTATTCACATAATTTAGTGGTGGGGTAGGGGGCGGCAGCCGCTCCTCCAATTAATTCTTAACACTCCCCCTTGAATGACTACCCATAAATAATCTGTCTTGTTAAAACCTTGCCAAGGAAAAATCCAGTGAGAAGAAAAATCAATGGCGAAAGAAAAATAGTACAGTCTTCTTATGTATCCACAAATGCTTTAAGATTGCCTCATTAAAACCTTACAAAGGAAAATCCAGTGGGACAAAACTTAAGCGAAGGAAAAAGAGTACAATCAGCACAAGTCTTCAAGACATTTGCTCCCCCTGAAAGGTGTATGACAATGTTCTGCACAATCTTCTTGAATGTCGCAGTTGGTAATGTTTTTGTGAATAAATCTATCAGATTATTACTAGATCATATCTTTGATATATCGTCCTCTGATTTGAATGATACAAGCAACATTATTTTATAATTTCTGAGTGATTTGAAGATATGGCAGATACAGGCAGCTCTATATTTCTATCTGATATTGTCTGTGTTGGCACTTCAGGGCATTACGAGTTTAAAATGCATTGAATAAAGTAGAGAGAATCCCATATATAAGGTGCTGGACAGATTTAGTAGAAATCTGAAATATGCAATAATACTTAAACTCCCCCTGAAAATATGCGTCAGTTTTTCAAGTAATAAACAATCATGATTTCAGCATATATAACAAGGTATTCAAACAAGATTTCCATCTAAATAATGCATTGGAGGGAACATCTTAATATTCTCATCTAAAATTTTCTCCCCCTCATTCGGCGTTATTAGGGAGAACTTATATATATACGGCGAAAATAGCATTGGAAACCATCCATATATGATAAAAGCTGTAAAAACTTGAGGTCTAATATTATCGGTTCGGCGGAAAATCAAATCCGCTTAACATTGTTGACAAACGAGATCTTGAAAAGATTTGAAGGCTTTGGTTTGCTATTTAAATATAACTATTTTACCAGCAAAAGATCTCATATTCTTTATAGATCCAGTTGTTGTTCATTCAAAATGATATTATGTCTGATATAAATTCTTTTGTTAATGATGTCCCAGATTTGAATCATGAACCTTTTATACCTCAACCACTCATCTTTTCTCCTGAGGCTGTAAACACTATGATAGGAGCAGATATATATATCTTTCTAGTAAATCTGATCATGAAATTGTTGCAGCATTAAGAACCCTCAGTGCTCAATATGCTGCCTCTCTTACAACCATGTCTTAGAGGCTACTGGCGAGAACGAGTGAGGTTGATCATCTTAAAAATCAAATATCTGAGTTGCATCAAACGCTTGCAACTAAAAATAGAAAAAATAAAAATTTAAGACAAGAAAACAAGGAGCTAAAGAAATTTGTAGACTAGTATTCTCGTGACCTAAAAACACGAGTAGAAGAGCTGGAACGAGAGAGAGCACAAATACAAAGTCAACAACATCAGCTAACGACAGAGGTTCAACATTTACAAGAAAAGAGGGATAGCTGTAATTAATCTCGCTGGCTTTTAAAATTATACATCCAGTATATCTTGTAAAGTGAGATTTGAATAGATGATGGTTTGTCTTGTTCTTATTTCCATTTCTATAAGAACCGTCTTTAGTTTCATTTAGTATGCATCAAATCTTCTTCTCATATCTATAATTCATCTGTATTTGCATTCTTATTCTACAAATTTTCAATGGTTCATCAATTTCCTTTCAATATTTCTCACGATCAACATATGAGGTATCATTCACCTCAATTACAAGTTGTTCCTGCATCTTCCGCAGGTGCCATGTTGTAGCAAGCGAATGATCTGGCTAATAAGTCAGATCGTGAAGCCGTTTATGAGCTGGTGACTCTCGGCACCCGATACTCCTCCTCTATTATCGGGTTTTCCAACTGATTACAATCCAAAAATCGTCAGATTGAGAAGCTTAACGAGAAGGTTTCCGTACTTCAACGACTCATTCAAGAGTCTGACAGAAAAATTGTAGACTTAAAGTAAGAGAATAAGAATTTAAAATCCTTACTTGCCTCTTCATTTTGACTGCCTAATCCTTTAGATAAGGATGGCATGTTGCTTTATGAAGAGCAAATGCATTTGAGAGATGAGGTTAGAAGTCTCAAATTCTTGTAACTCATCTATCAATTGAATAATAAGATTTTTCCTTTTTAAATTCATTCCTTGAATTTATAGTAGCCTTTGTGATCTCTTCAGGAGTTATAATAAGGTAAATCATCAACGTAAACTGCAATAATGACAAATCCAGGTTCTGATAAAACACATGGGCATATAGGATTATTATTTAAATCCTTCTTTTAATAGATACTCGTTGATTCAATTATACCACATGCGTCCGGATTGCTTTAACCCGTATAAAGATCTTTGAAACTTTATAAAGTACATACTCTTAAATGTACTTGGATTAAATGTTTCAAGTATCGTATATCTTTATATATGTAGTGATCTAATGTTACTTATAAATATGCAGTGATTACATTCATCAACTGCATATTTTATCCTTTTGTAATAACCAAATCGATTAAAAATATGAATGTGATTGCATTCTTAAAAAGGAAATATGTTTTCTCATAACTACTCTCGGGTTTCTGCAGGAAACCTTGTGCGATAAATTGTACCGCACAATTTCATTTTTCTTTCGTATAAATACTCATTTATATCTGACAGATATTACATCATTTTGTATTTGGACAACAGGTTCAAATGCATCTCGCTTCACTAGTGAATTTAATTCAGTTTCAATAACTGCTTTCCATTTTGGCCAATCATTTCTACGTCGACATTCTTCGACGGTTTTTGGCTCACTTTTTTCATTACTTCTGGTAATGTCAAGGGCCATCATATATGAAAATATGTTGTCGACAACAATTTTATTTCTATCCAGAATTTCTCTAAAATTCATGAAATATATTAAGATCTCATTATTTCAGGTATTTGTTCCTCTCCAAGAGAAAACATTTCATGAAACACTTCTACAGGAGGTTCCTCTTAAAGAGATTTGTACTCTTCAGGATTTTTTTCTTCAGGAGTTTTCTCTTCAGGAGGTTTGTATTTTATACAGAAAGTCTGGATAGATCTTATTTTGTAGGTGCGGTCTCTTCAGGAGCACCGATTTATTTTCATTTTTCTCTTTTGCATCAATAGGTCTTCAACACTTCAGGTGTATCTTAGACTCATCTATTGTTGTTTTAACAACTTGTCCTTCAGGGACTTCAATTCTTGCTTAAGCATTAACAGCATTAATTTATGATTTTACAACATCTTTAGTGTCAGTAAATACATCATGTAATTGATTTGCAACACTTTGCAGATAGGTAATCCTCTGAACTTTTGGTTCACATTCATTTGTAAGAGGATCAAATTTAGACAGGGCTTTATTATTTCAAGTAATTTCTTGTCATGCTTCAGGCACCGACATTTTGTTATTTCAAAACATGATAAAGTTTTACTATAATGTATAAAAGTTTAGTATAAGTAAATCAAGTGCTTGGCTGTACAACAGGTACTTGACCACTGTTCAGTCATACCACATCTATGACAAACATTTTCTAATTTTTTATGAAAAATTATTCTGAGAGCCTTTATCCTTCTCTGAGTTGGATTACTTCTGGTGATACGGTATATTTTTATCATCTCTAGTGTTGTCGCTTTTAGGTCCAACACTTCTATAGTTTTTCTACCACATCTACGCTCTTTATTCTTTTGAAAGGATGCACCATTCACTTCTGAGAATGGTGTAAATTCAATATCATTAATAGGACATAACTGGTGATTTATTAACAAAAAACTCATTATTTAGCTCAATCACTAGAAGACAAAATAAAAGTTTAGAATATTTGTTGAACTTTCACTCTCGATATTGTTACTGTAGGAGCACATTCGAGGTATGAAAAATAATATATCTTTTTTTAAATATCATCATCAGTGACTTTCTCACTGCATAATTTTAATATTGAGCTGATTTTAAAGAGTGCAGAATATTCAATACCACTCTTAAAATCTTGCAACTTCAGGTGCAATAAGTCATAATAATCTTTTGAGAGGATTATATATTCGGGTGCTCATATCATTCTCTTAATTCATTTCACACAGTAAAATGATTTTTCATCATGAGATACACAGCACGGTCCTTCAAGGACACATGATTTTCTTCTATGATTGTATCTTTCAAGTTCATCATCATATCCAAATGGATCTCATCAAGAATCTTAGATAAATAACTTTTTTCAGAAATGCCAATAATAATAAATCTCAATATTTAACATTATATATATATATATAAATTACAAAAATAAATTTATGGATTTAAAAAATATATTCACATAATCATGAGAATAAAAGTAGAATTTTATCAAGTAATATTCAGTAATATTACGTTTAATATTTATCTCGAGGACTGAAAATAATATATTGAAAATCTTACTTGAAGTAGAAGACCACTGGCTTCAGTATCGGTAGAGTCTCGTGCTGATAACGTGTTATAAAATTAAAAATGAAACTACTACTATTGCAAGAGAGAAATATAAAATGAACTCTCAAGAATTGAAACTTTTTTCGTTCTATATATTTTCTTATGAATTTCATAATAACTTAAGTCCATATTTATAGGCCTTGAAATTACTATGCAAGTTACTATGCAAGTCACTATGTAAGTCACTATGTAAGATTTAAAATAATAGTGGTGGGGTCATTCACATAATTTAGTGGTGGGGCAGGAGGGCGGCAGCCGCTCCCCCAATTAATTCTTAACAACGATAAAGTTATTGTTGAACTCAAGATTTTAAATTTTATATTTATGTATAGATTTTAAATTTTTTACATCTCTTAATAAAACTCGAAATTGGATTAATTTTCAAAATTAATCTTTTTATAAAATATCAAATTGCATTTTTTACATGCGTATGACATCATTAAATGCTTTAATTTTAAAAATTATAATTTTCATATGTGCATGATATTATTAAAAATTTTAGTTTTAAAAATTATATTTTTCACATACGCATGACATCACTAAAAACTTAAATTTTGAATATTTGTAAGATGATTAATTGTCATCTTTGACATGTATATGTTTTATTTGAAAATTTTGAAAATGATTGATGCATTTTTGACAAATGCAAAAAAGTAGATGAATTGATCATATGAAAATCTTGAAGGGTGGTTGGTGCTCTTTTGACATATGCAAAAAGAATATGATTTGATTTGAAAAATAAATCAAACTCATTTTGTCATATGCTAAAAGTAAAAGATTATATTTAAATATTTTGAAAAATGAATAAAGCTGTCTTTGACAAATATAAAAACGAGATGTTTTTATTTGAAAATTTTGAAAATTTAATAGTATTATTTTTTACATGTGAATCTTTTCGAATTTAAAAATGAAGACTCATTTGCCTATAAATAACTTATTTGAGATCTTCAAAAATCACAACAAGAGCTTACACATCAATTGCTAAAATTTTGCATCATTCATTCAAAACCTTCAATCTCTATTTTCTAAACATTGAGGTTTAATCGTTGTTCATTTTGAGAGATATATAGTTTGCGTTGTATTATTCTTATTTCACTCATTGAGCAATATATTCTGATAATCTACTTACTATCAACTCTTGTATCAGTAAGAGAGTGCGTATAACCTTTGTGTGTGTAAAAAATGTTCTACACTGAGAATAGTTGAATCATCAAGTGTGAGGTAATTGTAAATGTAAATGGTGTTTTACACGAATTCTTTACAGCGGTATTGTTCAAATGTATAATAGATTTCTATCTTCACTTTAAGGAGATTGAATAATAAATTTGAGAATCATCAAAGAGTAACTTGAGGCAAGGACGTAAGCAGTGAGGTTGAATTTCGTTAAAATACTGAGTTTGCTTCTTCTTACCTTTACCTTTTATATTTCTTGTTGTTTCATATTTTGTTTATATTTTATCTTGTCTATTTGGTTTATAAGTATTAATATTTTAATATAATTTAATTCACCTTCCTCTTATGTTAGTCATCTGGACAATAGCTGCTAATTTTTTTTTTTATTATTTTTGTTATTAGTATGCTGCAACCACGATCTAATTCCTACGAACAGAAAAGAAATTACACTTTTTATAAAATAATATGGACAATGCTAGCCCGTATTTGTAATTTTTATTTTTTAAAAAGTTTTAACCATAAGAAGAGTTAAAAAAATATATACAGATTTATTAATAATCAATTTCTTAATTATTAAAACATAAAAAATAAAAATAATTGTACAATTATTTTTTCCAAATAATGTAAACAAATAATGTTGAAAGACTAAACCATGGTTTGGATTCGAATATAAGCTGAACCTATTTCAACTCATTTCAATTTTAGTAATATAATTTTTTCAAAATTTTAAATAAAATATAATAAATAATTTATTTTTTTCAAATCTCAATTTAATTTTTTTTTAATTTTAAAATAATAATAATAATAATAAATATTTTAATAATATTTTATTCAATTTTTAAAATTTATTTAATTTATTGTAGCTCATTTCTAAATTCAAATAGAATAACAGTTTATAACAAGAAATATTAACTAGGAGACAATGTTGGATGAGGCTCAACTCGTACAGTACTTATCCACCATAACGACAAATGGCGCGCTGAAATGGATTCCCAGAGAGCTCCAAAGGCTTGCCAAGAAGATGCTACACATTTTCTCTCTTTTTTGTATTTGTTTCTCCTTTTCCAATAAAATATTACATAATTGTGCAAAGCTGCATCTTTCTCTATTTAAAGAGAGTGGACGCGCGTCTTATCTGTATCAGAATTGCATACCCTTCTTTCTTCAATGGCATTTAGTTTACCTTCCTACCCGTCATCTTCTTCTTCCTCTTCAAGATGGTCTTACCATGTTTTCTTAAGTTTTAGAGGAATAGATACTCGCAATACTTTTATTGCTCATCTATATTTTGCTCTAACTAAAAGCGGAATCAATACTTACATAGATGAAAAGGATCTTGAAAGAGGAGAATCTATTTCACCTACACTTAGCAAAGTTATTGAAGAGTCAATGATTTCTATTATTGTATTATCTCCAAATTATCATCATCCACATGGTGTTTGGAGGAGTTAACAAAGATCCTAGAGTGTAAGGTGACAAAACAACAAATTGTTTTACCAATATTTTATCATGTAAATCCATCAGATATACGAAATCATAAAGGAAGTTTTGGAGAAGCATTGGCTAACCATCAAAGGAGATTCAAAGATGACCCGAAGGTGCAGAGGTGGAAGGCAAACCTACAAGAGGTTGCCAATTTGGCTGGAGAACATTTAAAAGACGGGTACTTCTCTTAACTCTTATGCTCATAGAGAATAAGGACTTTCTCCAAATTAATTAATTGGTTATTAACCAAAAAAATTTTTAGTCCTTTGAACATATGAGAAATATGTGATTTTTTAATGGCATCCTAAATAAAACACATGTCATGTTTATAGATCTTATAGAGGAAGTTCCCTCCTACCCAGTTTGAAGAAAAAATCTCTTTGCATACATCTATACATCTATACGTATTTTCGTTATATATTGTCTTTTTCAGTTAATGTTAATGGGACATGGGTCTCATAACCACGGTGGACTTTATTGGGCGGACCTTACATCAATTTATTTGGGATAGAAATCAATTCCCCGCACATCACAGATAAAGTCCGACTAAGAAAATCATAAAAAAATCATCATATAAATTTACGTGAGATCGATATCCAATTTTAAAATTATTTTTATTATAACATAAATTTAATTTTTCATATATGAGTTTATAAACTTCATTTATAAAGATCTTACCGTCTTATTTATTTATTTATTTTTTACATTTTACAACTATTTCCCAAAACACATGACTTACAGTACTCTGCATGAAATCAGTCGCAGAGTCAGAAATTTATTTTAGGAGGGCTAAATAAAATTAACATAAAATATATAAAATATTTTTTATTCTATTTTTATACATTTTTTTATGTAGTATAGGACAATCTAATATTAAAATATATAATAAAAATAAAATATATTTAATATAACTTATATATTAAATAAATATATAATATGTTAAGAACATATCATCATAATAAAAAAAATATTAAAAATACGTTAGAAATCATCCAAATTCTTTTTTTTTTATCTATAATAAAAATATGTCATCATGTTATTATATCATTTTATTTAAATAAGATATATTTTATTTTTAAATTAGATTAAATTTTATAGAAGGGGTCAAGATAATTTTTAGTGAGGGGGCCAATACAAGATAAAATTAATATTTATTCTATTAAATTATAAAAAAACTAACCTATATTATTTTTTTCTTTAAAAAATTTATATTTTTAAATATTTTTTTTAAATGGTGGGGCCAGGGACGTGGCTCCACCACTGCATGAAATATTCCCCTTACATCCAAACAAGTCCTTATAATTAAGCTAGATCTTCGCCTGTTACTAAGTGCAGTCGTGATCCCTGACTAAATTTGCCATGCTAGGCTCTTAATAGATCAAATATTACAACTTGAACTTTCCGTTCAATGAATATATATACACACACACACACACACACACACACATATATATATATATAAGAAGTTTCAAATCCATTATTTTCTAGGCATCCACGTGAAGGATGTTGGATTTTGCTCTTTAGCTTTAGTCCTATATTGGTGGGGAGTGAAGAATGAGCAAAACCTAATGCCTTTTAAATGAGACTTAGCCTATTTGATTAAGTGCATCAGTCATAAGCTTAGTTAAAAACTTTTGATTTTAATAAAATTCATCTATAGGCCTTTATTTGTAAAAATGGAAGAGATGAGAGTTAAGGTTGTCCTAGTGGAGAAACTTGTGGGCGTTTATTTGGGGGAGGGAAAAATTTGTGTAATTGTAACAATTTTCACATGGTATATTTCTTCTCTAGATCTAATAGTTTTTCTCTTATTTTGAGAGTTTTCCAAATATATTCTAGTGTTTTGTTTATTTTTCTATTTTCTTGATATCTTTGTAAAGGATATGTTATAAAAACAACCCGAGTCCCTCTTTATTTACAAAACTCAACAATATCACAGTTTGATACCAAGATTGTTCCAGATTCAACAGTTTAAAGAAATGAACTATAATCGCAAAATAAAACAAGAACAACAAGAAATAAAGCAATAATCAATGAAAGTAAAAGAATAGAGAAAGAACACAATCGATTTACGTGGTTCGACCCTAATGGTCTACATTTATGGCAGGAATGGCCTCAGTGCTTTATTATTGATCATCAACGTTCACAAACAAGCCTCAGTACAAAATTATCAAGTTTCCATCAAAGCTCATCATTGGTTGTTCTTGCAATTGTTCCTTTATTAGGGACAGACCACCGAATCCATACATACTAAGTTCAGACAGTGTTTAAACTTAGACCAAGGGACAGACTTGGTTATCATATTTGAGGGATTATCCTCAGTTGAGACCTTCTCCACACCTACCACCTTAGATTCTATAACATCCCTAATAAAGTAAAGCTTTATATCAATGTGCTTGGACCTTTCATGGTAAACTTGATTTTTAACTAAGTGTAGTGTGCTATGATTATCACAGTGTATTGTGATATTGCTATTGTAAATACTTAACTCATTTGCAATACCCTTTAACCAAATGACCTCTTTTATAGCTTTAGTTAATGCTATATATTCAGCTTCTGTGGTGGATAATGCCACAATAGATTGTAATTATAACTTCCAACTAATAGCCCTCCCAAAAGTAGTAAACACATATCCTGTTAAAGACTTCCTAGCATCTACATTCTCTGCAAAGTCAAAATCTACAAACCCAGTCAACTCATAACACTTTTCAACATTATTTCCAAAATAGAGTCCTAAATTAATAGTGTCTCCTAGATATCTTATTACCCAACTAATGGCCTGCCAATGGGGTTTTCCTGGATTCCTCATAAATCTACTAACAACACTTATAGCATAGGTTAGATCAAGTCTAGAACAAACCATTGCATATATTATGCTTCCCACCATGCTTGCATAGGGGATTTGATGCATAAAATTAATGTCTATATCTATTTTTGGAGCCTAATCTACAGAAAGTTTAAATTGCTGACCTAAGAATTTGTTAACAGGTTTCACATGTTCCATACCAAACCTCTTAAAAATTTTAGAAATGTATGTTTTCTGGAATAGATACAACACCCTATCAGTTCTATCACTTTCAATTTCCTTTCCTAATATTTTCTGAGCAGGGCCCAATTACTTCATTTCAAAATCAGCTTTTGGCATGCATTTAACTTGTTTAATTAAAAGCCACCAACATGTCATCTACATACAATAAGAGATAGACAAATATTCTATTTTCTTCCTTGTAATAGACACAACTATCATAGCAGCTTCTTTTAAAATTATTACTAATCATATGTGTGTCAAACCTTTTGTACCACTGTCTGGGAGATTGTTTAAGGCCATATAAAGATTTTTTAAGGAGACACACTTGATTATTATTAAGCTCATTAGTAAAGCCCTCAAGAGCCTGGATATGAATTTATTCTTCAAGTTCTCCAGGCAAGAATGCAGTTTTAACATCTAATTGTTCTAAATGCAAATCTGCAAAAGCTGTATAGGCTATCAGTAACCTGATTGAGTTGTATTTAACCATAGGAGAGAAAATTTTATTGAAATAAATTCCCTATCTCTGTGTAAAGCCTTTGACTACAAGCCTAACCTTATATCTGGTTCCTTCTAGCCCTGGTATGCTTTATTTCTTTTTATAGATCCACTTGGATTCAACTAATTTAACACATTTGGGTTTAGGCACTAGGAGGCTAATTTTGTTCTTATTTAGAGACTCAATTTTTTCATGCATAGCAAGTATCCATTTGGAGACATCCTTACTAGACACAGCCTCTTTATAAGATTTAGACCCTTGATAAACTTTTTCATTAGCTACTATTAAGGTAAAAGCTGTAAGTAAGTTCAACTTGGCCATACCTTACAGGTGGTTTAATAACTCTCTTTTGCCTATCTCTCACCAAATTATAGAAGTTAACTCCACCTTAATCCATGTCCTCTAAGATCTTCCTCAATGACACTGCGTACCTCAGTTTCAGGCTTAGGTTGGGTGTTCAGCTACTCCACCTCAACCTGTGAACCCCCTTAAGAACCTATCAACATCCTGGTTTACCTTTTCTTCCTGTACCCAAGTCATTTGTGACTCATTAGAGGTCACATCCCTGCTCACAATTCACTTATAACTTCCAGGTCCATCTACCCAAAGTTTGTATCCCTTAACCCCTTTAGGATACCTTATGAAAATGCATTTAAATGTCTTAGGTTCCAGTTTATCAGTTTTTGAGTGTGCATAGGCAACACATCCAAAAACTCTTAAGTAGTCATAGCCGGTAGGTTTCCCAGACCATAACTCTTGTTAAAACTTATAGTAGAGGAGGGGCACTTATTTATAAGATGAACTGCTGTAATGGCAGCTTCTGTCCAAAATGATTTGGGTAGTCTTGAATTAGATAGCATACATCTTACCCTTTCTAGGATGGTCCTGTTTATTCTTTCAGCTAAACCATTTTTTTGAGGGGTTTCCCTCACTGTTTTATGCCTAAGATCTCCTTCCCTTTGACAGAACAAGTTAAACTCAATGGACAGGAACTTTAAACCATTTTCAGTCCTTAGTATCTTGAGTTTTCTACCTACTTGATTTTCCACTAAAGTCTTCCACTCTTTAAATTTTTCAAAAGTGTGACTCTTGAATTTCAGGATATATATCCAAGCCTTTCTTGAGTAATCATCAATTAAGAAAAGGAAATAACTTTCTCCACTGTGTGAATTTACCCTTTCAGGTCCCCAGAGGTCAGAATGGACATAGTCTAGGGTTTGCTTAGTGTTATGGGTTGCTAACTTAAAACTAACCCTCTTAGCCATTCCATAGATACAATCTCCACAGAAAGGCAAGTTCCCTAGGTTCTGTTCACTCTGTAACCCTTGTTTTTGTAACCCTAAAAAATCCATTTGACTTACATGTCCAAGCCTCCTATGTCATAATACAGACTTATTTTTTAAAGTGTTCTGTATATGGGATGTTTCTCTAACTACAGTCTTACCAAGCAGAATATATAACCCATTTTTAATCACCCCCTTCATAATCACTAAAGAACCTTTAGTAACCTTAAGACTCTTTGCCTCAGATTTAAAGGTGTAGCCTGATTGATCAAGCATGTCAAGAGAAATTAAATTTCTCTTTAACTCAAGTATAGACCTAACCTCCTTCAAAAGTATTTCCATACCATCATGCATTTTATGTCTAACTGATCTTATACACATGATTTAGCAGGGCTTATTGTTTCCTAGGATTATATGCCCCATATTTAACTTAGAGAATATTTCAAACCAGTCATTGATGGGACACACATAAAAGGAGCTGGCAGAGTCTATTATCCACTCTGATTAAGAATCAATTTCACTCATAGTGAGTGCCTCAACACTCTCATAGCCTTCTAATGCCACAGAAGCATCCCTGCCTTTGTGGACTTATTTCTAGTATTTGTTTTTCTATTAGGGCAATATTCCTTGATATGAAGTACATATTGTATTTTATCTAGTGTTAGAGAGTTCCTACCATACATCACGGTTTCTTTTAGATTTTGGTATGATGAGTCCAGAGAACTCATAAAGAGAATGGCTTGATTCTCATCCTCCACCTTAATGTCTATGTTTGCTAGGTCTAGGATGATTTTATTAAAATCATCAAAATGTTGCCCTATTGGTGTCCCAAGGGTCATCTTGAAGGTCTAAAGCTTGGTTTTCTTGTGTAGTCTATTTGCTAGGGATTTAGTCATATATAGGTTCTCTAATTTCAACCATATATCCGCAGCAGTGTTCTCACTAGCCACTTCTCTTAAGACTTTATCTCTAAGAGAGAGTATTAGGGCACTGTGGGCCTTCTAGAGGGTGTCCTTGTGGACAGCCTTCTAGAGCCTGTCCTCCTTATATTCCTCTTTTGAGGAAGAACCCTTCTTTTTCTCACTAAAGAGGGCATCCTGCAAGCTATGTTGGACAAGCAGAACCCTCATCTTAATTCTTCATAGCCCGAAATCATTATCCCTAATGAACTTCTCTATATCAAACTTCATGGTCCCTATAGAACCTAGGCTCTGGATACCACTTGTTATGAAAAACAACCCGAGTCCCTCTTTATTTACAGAACTCAACAATACAACAGTTTGATACCAAGATCGTTCCAGATTCAATAGTTTAAAGAAATGAACTATAATCTCAAAAGAAAACAAGAACAACAAGAAATAAAGCAGTAATCAAAGAAAGTAAAAAAATAGAGAAAGAACACAACTAATTTATGTGGTTTGACTCTAATGGTCTACATGCATGCTAGGAATGACCTCAACGCTTTATTGATCATCAACCTTCACAGAGAAGTCTCAGTACAAGATTATACAACTTCTTTGAACCTAGAATCATTGATAAAAGTCATTGCTTCATTCGCACAAAGAAAACACTATAAACCCTAGTTTCACCCTCTCTGGAATCACTCTCGAAGGCTCTCAATACACAGAGCAGCAACTGAATTGAATTAGGGCAACAATATAAATCTTTAGTGTATATATATATATATATATATACAAATTACAGGATGATAACACGTGTCCATCATCAAATGACTTGTTAAACTAATGGGATCTAGCTAGCAACATCACGAGCTCGGCACAAGCAACTTCAGTCGGATGCATGTTGCCATCACAGGTGTCACCAAGCCATTGGATCACTACACAAGTGTCATCAAGCTATTGGATCACGTTAAAATAGAAGATTACTGATAAATATATGACGAATAGTAATACCAATTACAGGATAGGTCCTAGTTGGATGAGTTTGGGAGATCCAAATCTCCAACAAGCGGTATCAGAGCTGCTAAGTTTTTTTTTGTGTGGGGTGAGATTTTGGTATGATAGTATGGATACATACTGTCTAAGGAGGTTCTATCTAAGATATTGGTATATAAGCGTGTCTATTGTAACCTTCCAATCTTTTCTAGGAACTTACTTAGTGAGTACTATTCATTTCTACTATGAAACTCATTGAGACAATGTTAGGAAGTGGGATTTCAAATCCTATCAGATTTGATACAGAGAAATTTGATGCGAGAATCAATTTTGGTTGTGGCAAGTGTAAGTGGGATTCAATCAAGAATACACAAGGCATGGAAGGGCAGACCAACTCTTGAAGTCATAAACTAGTGTGGACAATTTAGGCACGTCAAGAAAAATTGTTCAAGAGTTGGAGCAGATTCGGCAAAAGGCTCCAAGTTAGTAAATGGAATACTGATAATGAAGCTAAGGTTAGGTTTCTCTGTATAGAATACGATATTTTTTTAAAAGTGATATGTACATCCTCATGGCATGCCGCTAATGCTAAAGTTGCCATAATAGTGTTTGCGTTAATGTTAGCAGGTTCACAAGTTTGCACAAAGGTATCGGTTTGGCATTGATGCAGGGTGTGTGATTAAAATTCATGTTGATGGCTGATGAACTTTCAGGAAAGTCAAATGTAGAAGTTACACCATAATTTTCAGTAAGGTTGTTTTCGACATGGGTCAAAGTGAAATAATTATAATTAGTTTATTCTAAGTAAATATGCTTTTATGATGAATCATGATATTGGAATCTATGAACATTTTTATTAAGGTGGAGCATAACTGTGGGATCAGCCAAAGTCGTAAGGTGGAGATTGTTAGATTTTGTTCTTTGACTTTAGTCCCTCATTGGTGGAGAGCGAAGAAGGAGTAAAGTTTAAGGCATATAAAAGGAGATTTAGTCTCCTTAGCTAAGTGCACAATCAGAAACTTAGCTAGAGATTTTTTATTTTAAATAAATTTCTCTGTTGACCTTTGTTTTTATAAGAGGAAGAGGTGAGGGTTAAAGTTTTGCTAATGGTGAAACTTTGCATATGTATTTAAGGTGAGGAGGCAAATTACATCATTGTAATAATTTTTCACATGATAGTATATTTTCTTCTCTGGATTTAGTGATTTTTCTCCTGTTTTGGGAGTTTTCGACATATATTTTGGTATTGCACATGTTTATTTTCTAGAATAGAGAGAACACGAAAGAGATGGCAAACTTTGTTTGTATTTCTTTTCTATTTCGTGTATTACAATAAGGCAGTGCCTTGAGCTATATATATATACACAAAGTAACGAATATTCTCTTACATTCAAACCTATATTCCAACTAAATACAAGGGCCTATAAGAAATGGTTTGTTGAAAGGACTCTGGAGGATTTTGTTTTGTAGTGCTGCAGAAATGCCAAGGTGGTATCTATAATGCATTGTGCATTTTGAGCTGCATGGCTTGCATGTAGTACATAAGGGAGAGCAGAGTCTTTTTGGGTGGTGGTCCTAATTCCATGTCTGCTTGATTTGTGCTTACTACATGAGGTGCTTCAATAGACCCCCTCAAGTCAAGCGGGATTGAGCGAAGGCACAGACTTGAATAGAGAAGTTGGAACCACGTAGATGGAAAGGGTTTGGTGAAAGCATTTGCTAGTTGCTCCTTCCCAGAAATGAAAGCCACAATAAGTGACTTGTTTAGCACACGGTTTCTCACAAAGTGAAAATCAATTTCAACATGCTTTGTCCTTGCATGGAAAACAGGATTTGATGACAAGTATGTGGCACCGAGGTTGTCACAAAACAGAGTTGGGGCAGCAGTGAGATAGATACCGAGATCTTTTCACATATTTTGTACCCATATAACTTCGGCTGTAACATTAGCAACCAATTTGAATTCGGCTTCAGTCGATGATCTTGTGATTGTAGGCTAATTCTTGGATGACTAGGATATTAAGTTGGAACCAGAGAAGAGACAGTGGGCACTTGTGGATTTTCGATTGTCTAGGCATCCTACCTAGTCAGCGTCGAAAAAGACAGTGAGATTCATAGTTGCCGATTTTGAAAATTGAAGACCAAGCGGAGAGGTGTTCTTTAGATACCGTAATATCCTTTTGACGACTTGCCAATGGGATCCGTGGAGCATGAATGTACTGACACACTTTGCTTACAACAAAGGCTAAGTTAGGTCTAGTAAATGAGAGACATTGTACCGATCCGATGGAGCTTCGATAAATAGAGGGATCTTCAAAGAGATTACCAAAGTGCAAGTTGAGTTTCTCAGACACTGCCATAGGTGTTTTTACCAGCTTGGCCAGCGTCATATTTGTTTTCCGCAGTAAGTCTTCAATGTACTTGGTCTGGGTTAGAATCAGCCCTTCCGAATTGTAGGTTGATTCGATGTTGAGAAAGAAATTCATCCTCCCGAGATCAATAATTGGAAAATCGGCTCTCAAGGCATGAGCAACTCAATAATGCAGTGCAAGTTAGATCCAATGATCAACAAATCATCAACGTAGACTAACACATATAAAACACAGGATGTAGTAAGTTTGAGAAATAAAGAGCAATCAACAGTAGAAATATTAAAGCCAAGTTCTACTAGTTTTTCACTTAGGCGAGCGTACCAAGCTCTGGGCAATTGCTTTAAACCATAAATTGCTTTCCTAAGTTTGCATACATGATTGGAAAATTGTGGATGAGTGAAACCTACTGGTTGAGCCATGTACACAATTTCAGAAAGCGGTCTATGAAGGAAAGCATTTTGGACATCAAATTGTTGAACTGGCCAACCGTTGGTCACTGCAAGAGATAGAACAAGGTGTATGGTGGTAGCCTTTACTACCGGATTGAACGTCTGATCATAGTCAATGCCCGATTGCTGTAAAAGACCTCTTGCCACTAGAAGAGCTTTTCGTCTTTCAATCATGCCATTAGCAAACTTTTTAGTTTTGAAAACCCACTTGGAAGAAATGATGTTCTAAGCTTCAATGGTTGGAACCAGTGTCCATGTTCCTGTTGCTAAGAGGGCGTTGAATTATTTGGACATGGCATCACGCCATTCTTGGTAATTTTTGAGCAACTGAGAATGAGGTTGGAGTTTCGGGGATGCTAATGGTGGCGGGTATATTGGCTTTTGGTAATGGCCATCGGATGGAGTCGTTGGTATATTGATGGGGCTAGGAGGAGTCAATTTTGGAATGTGTGAGGATGGCTCGAGTTTGAGCAACTGGAGGTTGTGGTTTAGGTAGATGTTGTCATGAGGAAGGGGAAGAGTTGATTGGGCCTGCTGGAAGTTCTGTGGGTATTGGGCCAAGTATCAATTATGTATGGGCTGTTGGATATGAGGATGGGTTAAAAATAAGAAAAAGTGCATGCTTTGAATGTGGGTTTGGTTGAGAGGTGAGCTGAGTTTTTGATTTTGGTGTGTTCAGAGAAAGGGAAATGGGCATCGTTGTGTTTGGTGTCTTTTGAGATATAAACATGTTTTGATGGGATGTGATAATAGATGATTCCATGATGGGTTGAGCTTATGCAAAAATAGACACATTCAAGGGCTCGATAGTCAAACTTATGTTTGTTGTAGGCTTGTGTTAGTGGCTAGCAAGCAGAACCAAAGTGTGAAGTAATTTGAAATTTGGGTGCTTCTTATGGAGCATGAAGTAATGGTGATGAGAAATTGATTGAGGATGATGGAAGCAGATTTATCAAACACACAGCATGTTGGAAAGCAAAGGGCCAAAAAATTAGAGGAATGGAGGCATGCGCAAGAAGAGCTAGGCTGGAGTCCACAATATGTCTACCGAAGTCCACAATACATCTATGCTTCCTCTTGATGATGCCATTTTGAGTATGCGTGTGAGGGCGTGTAATTTGCCGGACACTACCGGAATTTGAGAGAAGTTCAGAGAAGGACCTAAACTCACCTCCCCAATTGATCTGAATTTGATTGGTTTTAGTTTGGAATTGCAACTCCACATACACTTTAAATTTAATGAAAGTGGGCTAAGCTTGAGATTTAGTTTGTAGAGGAAACAGCCAGGTATACGTAGTATAGTCATCTACAAATGATATATAAAACTTAAAACCATCCTCAGAAACATGAGGGGATGGTCCCCATAAGTCACTAAACACATGCTGAAAAGGAGAAACAGATTTTGTTGTTCTAAATGGATCTGGGATACGGTGGTGCTTGGCCATAGCGTAAGCATTACAAAAGTGAGTGAAGACATTTTATCAAAAGGTAAACCATGTTGGAGAAGAACTTGTTGCACGGTCTTGATTGAGGGGTGTCCGAGACATGAATGCTATAGATGAATGGAGTTGCATGCATTGGAATATGCTTGAGGAGGTGGAGCGGAGAATGTGTAAAGGCCATTATTTGTTTTTCCTTGAAGTAAAAGGTTCCCCGTGTTGCAATCAGTTACATAAAAATGATCAAAGAAAACTTTGAAATAAACATTATTATCTGTGCAAAATTGTTGGATAGAAATAAGGTTTTTGTTGAATGAGGGAACACAAAGCATTTTAGTTAAAAGAAAAGGAGATGATGATGAGGGAAAACGGGCTGAACCAGATTGTGTGATGGGAACAAGAGATCCATCACTGACTTGAAGTTGGTCACTTCCTTGACAGTTTGTTGAATGGAGGTTGAGATTTGAGAGTTCACTAGTTATATGGTTTGTTGCTGCTGTATCAGGTACCAGGCACTTTGGTAATATTGTTGTTAGGTTTCTTTTGCATCAGTTTGGTTCATGCCTTTGGGTAAGTTATATATCTGATCTACATTTCATGTGCTAGATTGGTTATGGTTTGTGCATCCATGCAATGTGCTGATTTTTTTCTGCAATATTTCTTGTGCTGCTATGAATAGTTGTATTTGCTTTTATAGTTCTTTAATTTTGTGGCCACTGTAATTTGGTGTTGCAAATTGGTACCAAGACCCTTTTTTATCATGGCCGGAAGGTATCTTCTTGTTTTCATTTTTATTGGTTTCTTCATACTAATTTAATTGGTATTGAGTAAAGAAATCTGAAAAGAAAATCTAGTAATTAGACCACGTGGAAGTGATCTTCTAGATCAGCTAGTGTATATATATATATTAGCGATCTAAGTTCTTTTATTATTGTCATGTAATGGGTCATACAATAATGGATGCGTTGACACCCCAACTTGTAACTAGTGAAACTCTGTATATTTTTATCATGTGAAAAATGTGACTTGCTGAATGTTCTTTTTTCTTGTATTGGCAGGAATGAATCTGAGTTTATCCACAAAATCATTCAATGGGTGAACTTAAAAATGGTTAGATCTACATACCTAAGCATTGTTGAGTATCCAATTGGACTAGAGTCTCGTATAGAAGACTTAAGTACTCTTTTAGAAATTGGAAGGAATGAAATTATTCTCATGATAGGGATCTATGGAACTGGTGGAATTGGTAAAACAACTATCGCCAAAGCAATTTATAACTCGATTGCGCATCAATTTGAAACTAGATGTTTTCTAGCAAATGTTAGAGAACTTTCAAGTCGAGAGGATGGTCTGGTCAAATTGCAAAAGAGACTTCTTCACGAGGTTTTAGGAAACTCGATAAGTCATTATCTTGACAGTGTTGAAGGTATTGATTTTATAAAGCGTATGCTTTGTTCTAAAAGGATACTTCTAATTCTTGATGATGTAAATGAGTTGTCTCAACTAAAAGAATTAGCCAGAGATCATAATTCATTCGGTCCAGGGAGCAGAATAATAATAACAACAAGAGATCAACATCTATTAACTTCTCATAAGGTTGACTCAATGTATGAAGTACAGGGATTAGACGACAACCAAGCTACTCAGCTATTTAGTTGGCACGCATTTGAAAGAGGCGAGCCAGTTGAAAGTTACGTGAAACTCACACACTCTATAATAAGTTATGCTAAGGGCCTTCCACTAGCTCTTGAAGTGCTCGGTTCATATTTGCATGGTAGAAGCATACAAGAATGGAAAAGTGCCTTGAAAAAGTATGAAAGAAGTCCTCACAAGCGTATTTTTGAAGTTCTTAGAATAAGCTATGATGGGTTGGATGATGATGAGAAAGATATTTTTCTTAACATTGCATGTTTCTTCTGGGGGAAAAATGTTAAATACATCATGGAAATACTAGATGGTTGTGGTTTTCAATCGGCTATTGGCATCAAAAGACTAAGAGAAAATTGTCTCATAAATATTGATGAAGATCATCAGATTGTGGAGATGCATGACTTATTGCAAGAAATGGGTAAAGAAATTGTTCGACAAGAATCGCCTAAAGAAGCTGGCAAACGTAGTAGATTGTTATTCCATGAAGATGTTCGTCATGTATTAGAAGAAAATACGGTAAGATCACATTAATAAAAACTTTTGATTTTACATTTTTTTTTTATGTTCACTAGTGATACCTCCCAAAAAAATGTTGAAGTTAAAAATGGTGAAGTAACTCGATAGCGTGTGTGATTATATTCTTTTCTATTCCTAACTATGACCAATGCAACTCAGGCTGTTGTTAAGTTTTGATAGTTTTCTATATGGAAAATGGTTAACCGACAACTCTTGCAACCACTTAAGAACAGTTTTGTAAAGTTAAATTTTATTTTTATTGAAGTCAGCCTTAGTTGATTGCAATTTGGCTTATAAAAGAGTTTTTATGTGTGTGTGTGTGTGTGTGTGTGTGTGTATATATATATATCCTCCCGTTAAAGTTAATAATTTACTTTTCATAAAATAAAATTATAATTGCTATAAGAAAATTATTTATTTGCATCTGGTTAATTCCAACAAAATGATTATTTATAGCTAAAATTAACTACAAATAATCTTTTTGCCATAATTAAAGGGCCACAAAAATTCATTTTTCTTGTAGTGAATTCTCTCCTCAAATAATCATATTTTTTGTTTTAATTAAACTTTTTGTAGTTTAGTATTAAACTTAATTTATATAAATAAAATACAGAAATAGGAAAAAAAACTTAAATTAAAAAAGGGTCACCACACATAGTTGTGGTAGTCCAGAGTCATCAGTGTGGGTTATGGCCCAACTGATCCTTTTTTTTATTAGGTTCTTCTTAAATTATTTTTCTTTTTCATTTTCTTCTGAAATTATTTATTTCTTTTCTTATAATTTTCTAATATTAATTTTTTTTAATATATTTCTATGTTTTGGGATACTTATGCATTTGTCTTGTAGGGAACAAACAAAGTTGAAGCGATTTTGTTAGATTTTCCTAAAGGCCATGACAAGATATGCTTGCATCCCAAGGCATTTCAGAAGATGAAGAATCTTCGATTATTTATAAATCGGAATGCACAATTTTCTACAGGACCAAAATACCTCTCTAATGAATTAAGAGTGCTTGATTGGCGTCAATATCCTTCATCATATTTGCCTTGTAATTTTCGTGGAAATAATCTCGTTGAATTTCGAATGCGTCATAGCTTCATCAAGGAGTTAGGCGGCCTAAAATTCAAGGTAACACTATTATTTTCAATATTTCTTTCTTTAAAACTATGAAATAGAACTTCATTGAAGCTAATACATTTATTTTATTTTATTTGGACAGAACTTGACAAATATGGATTTAAAAGGTTGTAAATTCATAGCAAAAATTCCTGATCTTTCAAGTAGCCCAAATTTAGAGAAGTTGAATCTTGAAGGTTGTGAGAACTTAGTTGAGGTTGATAATTCCGTTGGATTCCTTGATAAGCTTTCCACATTTTCTACAGTTGGATGCTACGTGCTTAGGATTTTGCCGAAAAGGTTGAAGTTGAGGTCCCTAAGTGTTTTTAAGCTTGGATATTGCAAGAATCTTGAAGACTTTCCTGAGATTGAATGCGAAATGGAATTTTTACATGTGTTAGATTTGTGGGGCACTGGCATAAAAGAACTACCTTCATCAATTGAGAACCTCAAAGGACTTGAAAGGTTATATTTTTACAGCTCTAGTCTGAAAAATCTATCTTCATCATTTGGCAACTTTACTCGGCTTCAAGAAATATTTGTAGAAGGCAACATCAATCAGTTGCAAAGTCTACATATTGTCAAAGCCGACGGTTATTCACAACCAATCCATCCAAGAAATTCAAGCGCAACTTGGAAATCACTACAAATTTTAAGTCTTCGATATTGTTGCCTATCAGAACCAAATTTCTTCACGAATGGTATAAATTACTTTCCCATTTTGGATGACTTAGATATAAGTGGGAGTGATATTGTTATCTTTCCACCTCAAGGCGTCAGATTTCCTAAGTTGCGTCACCTTTGGTTGAACGATTGCAAAAAACTTGAAGAAATTTTACCACTTCCATTGAGTCTAGTAGAGGTTGAAGCTCATGAATGCACGTCATTGGAAAGTTTTGCCCTCCTATCTGAAATACTTTTTGAAAACAATGGAACGACATTTTCTAACATCTTAAGTATTTCATTGTACGGATGCAATAAACTGCTTACGAATATGAGGCCAATTCCTTCATGGGAGGAGGTATGCTCGTCTGTATTAAATTCCTCTCTTTCTTTTTCAACGTGTTTGTGTGTGACCTAATTGGCTTATAACTTGTATTGCTGAAACTTGTTTTATTTTTATATTCCTATAACAGAGACATTCTAAGGAACAAAATTGGGCATACCCAGTTAAAGTAAGAGATATTGGCATTATATTTCCAGGAGAGAGGATTCCAAGCTGGTTCAGCTATCGCAAGGAGGCCCATGATATTAATCTGTGTGAAATGGATATTAATCCACCCCGTCATTGGAGTGACATACATGAAATTGTTTTATATTTCGTTTTTGGATTTAGAGTTGGGTTCGGCATTAACCCAAGAAAGGAGGACACTAGGATTTATGTTAGCATCCATGATGGCTCGGATTGGACGGACGTAGACCTATATACTGTAGATAAAAGCTTGGATTGGACGGAGTCAGACCATGTACGGATGCACTGGATGACTTACGATGAAGAAGTGGACGTTTCAAGGGTTAGAATTGAATGTAAGGCAAGGTTCTTGGTCTTTAGACGAGTTGGGATTCATTTCCTAAAGAAGCACGAAAAGGGGCGTTCCTCAATTTGGGAATTGGAGAATGACAACGAGAATCCGAAGGAAGATTTGGAATTAGAGAATGATGATGAGAACCCGAAGGAAATATTTTGTAAGAGGCGTCGTGATGATGAATATGATTGCAACATGGAACCCAATTGGTACCCTCAACAAAAGAGACAGCATTCCTCAACCATGGGCATCACAATAACAGAATTAGAGAATGACGATTGAGAATCCAAGGGAAGATTCGGATTTACAGCTTAAACTTGGGCTTTAATTAAAAGGTGCAATTTTGAATTTTCTTTGCGTGTTTACATGATTTTTTTAATATCTTAAAACATTTAAAAAAAAAAACTCAAAACATTATTTAAAAAACTTAATTATAAAATAAAAAAACTATAAAAAAAAAAACTCCAAATCGGGGTCCCAAATAGGAACGCGTAGCACGTCCCATAACTAATACTAATTATGTCATGTTCCCAGTTTTTTTTTTTTTTTTTTTTATCATGTCTATGAGGTTGATTGATTTTTATGTTAATGAGACACAGGGAGACAGCTTTAACTTTGTTGTCTAGCTAAGCACTGATAGGAAACAATGAATTGAATTTCACTTACTGTTATAACCTTGTTCTATTATGCTAAACTCTTGTTTGGGATTAACCAGTGCATCAGTTTTTCAAGTCTTGAAGATGCTTCAGTTTCCCAACTCTACTAGTGCTTCTGAGTTGGATTTCAGCTTTGGGGTCATGTGTAAGATTCATTTCAAAACTCCTTGCCCCCACAACAGTTAGACGCTTCTGTTTGCACACAAAATTGATTGACAGCTCCCTCCATTAATCATGACTTCCAAGACTAAATAGAAGATGATGAAAGCTATAAGTGGGAAAATAGTAAGATTCATTTCGAAATATCATATATTTTCCTGTGGTTTTTTTAATAATTATATTTTTAAAATATTGTTTTCCTCAAGTAGAGATAACTTTGAATACTGTTTTGAATATGAATGGTTAAAGAATGCGAGGTATTGTAACTTCTTGATCAATTGGAGTTTGTATTCATGATATATACTGAAATTCTGGCAATTTTCATTTTATGTGTTGAAAATATGTTAAACTTTGTTGTTGCAGGGATATGATTCAATTCCAGCAGAGGTTCCTGACCCAAAAGCCAAAAGGGTTAGTTGAGCTTAAGGTGATGATTTGTGTTGCTTCTATATACTCAAAATTTAAAGAGACGAAATAAATATAAAAAGTGTGTTGCTTCTGATGGGAATTGAAACAGAAACAGAAGCCCCATTGGTGAAGCAATGAATTGAATAATACGGTTTGCATGAAGTGCATCTTTCCTACTTTGGTGCCAAATTAATAAGATCAACAAGCAAATATCCAATATCCAATATCCAATAACAAAAAAAAAAAAAAGACTTTCGTAACCCCTGGATAGTTTAAACCAAAGCTCCACATACTTACCATCTGGCTAAAACCAAGAGTCTTTAATGATGTCATGACTCTCTTGTTATTACAAAGTCATTATGTTTAGAGAAATGTTTTAACCCCAAAGAGAACAGACATCACACAAAATCAAATTTATAAACTTACGTAGCTTGAAGTAGAATATTAGATTGTAAAACTTATTTTTATTATAAAGTAGATCTAATACATTATATGAAGCAATGTCAATTTGTGAACTTACTTTTGTGAAATCTATTTTATAGATATAACACATCTTAAATGTTTAACTTTGGGAACCTTATAACTATCTATTTTAAAATGATTCTTCTCCCCAGTTTATGCCTCCAATAGTGTAATCTGCCAATCTGCTAACAAAAAACAGAGTATCTGAGCACACATCTAGAGCATTTCAAAAAATTTTATTCGAGCAATACCTATTATGCAAGATATCTTTAGATTTTCCATCAAGTTCTTTTACCAATGTTAGCATCACAAATTCAACAAATTATTACTCCAAGTTATCAAGTACGAGTCTTGCACATGTTTGCCACACTAATATTAATTAAAAGTATGTTCAAATTATTAATAGCAAGCGCTCCAATTAGCTAACAAAACCTTCATCACACTTAAAAGCAACAAATTATCTCAATCTTTAATCTTTGCATTTCCTAGCTAAATTAATTGAGCAGATTATAAATGGAAAGGACAATTGTTCCATTTAGCCACCACAGGCGCCATAGACTCTCCATGAATCGACCGGCCTTCCTTGTTAATTTGTTGTCCCTTTCTTTGATTCATGCTTTGGGTAGGTTATGTATCTCTACATGATTTCTTGTGCTAGATTGGTTATGGTTTGTGCTTCCATGCAATTTGCTGCTGATCTTTTTTTGCAAGACATTCTTGTAAGATTATTTGGATGGCTTAATTATCTGTCTAATGAATTAAGAGTGCATAGGTAATCCTTCATGAAATGAGGTGATTCTTTTTCTTTTTCCTTTTTTGTTTATAGCTTGCATTGCTGAAAGCTTTTTATATCCGTATGACAGGTAGATTCAAAGGAACAAAATTGGATATACCGATATAAGAAGAGCATTGGCATTATATTTCCGGGAAAAAGAATTCCAAGCTTGTTCAGCCATTGCAAGGAGGTTAATGATAGTAACAAATTGTGTGAAATAGATATTAATGGGCCCCTGTATTTGAATGACATAGAAGAAATTGATTTCTTTGTTGTTATTGGATCTAGAGTTGTAGTCAACCCAGAAATAGAGGAGATTGAAATTTGTATTAAAATCAAGGATAGATGGTCTCTTCTCGCTTTCAACATTTAAGATTTGATTTGAAAAAGTCAAATCATATATATGGCTGGGATGCTCTCCGCCGCCTCAGAGTAACGCAGATAATTGAATGTTTAGATTTGAATGTGATTCAAACCATGTGGTATTGAAAGTGTTGTTAGTCCATTTGGTAAAGAAGCATGCAAAGGCAACATGATAAATATTGGGGTTGTGATGAATCACATTCGGAGCTTGCAAAGGCAACATCTATGTTTCTACATTTCCACAAACCTATAGCTTTTTCCCCTGTTGGTTGTTGGTGTTAGGGTCAGCATAAATCATCCTTGGAGTCTTGTCTGAAAGTTTCTCAAGAGTGTTTTGGGTAAGAATGTTTTTAAGACATTTGCGTTGTTTTTTTTATGTAAGATTTCAATTTGTGTTGGCTCATGTGACACCCCGTACCCGAAAGGGGGTCCTGAATATCAACCTGTTTGACTTGGACCTGTTTTCATCTACAAATTCTATCTAAAAATATATCTGATCAAATCCACAAATAATTCCTCATCTCCAAATTTTAAGAACAATTAAATTCTAAATATCCATAAAGTTCATACATTAAATAAAATAATGCTATCATATAGGGTCCACAAACTTCCCATCAAAATATCCTACTAACACTTTAATCTAAACATGCTAAATAACATAACCACAAAATAATAAATATCGTCTTCACTTCAACCCCAAAGATGACCGCCTACCCTGGTCCCAATATATTAACCTTGGTCCTCAGGCGAGACCTCCACTTCATCTGAAATGTATATAGATAAGGGGGTGAGTTCATCCACAACTCAATAAGCAAAACACCTATACTAGTATGTAAATCATGAGCATTTTAATAAAATCCTTAAGCATGTAACAGAAAAACTTTTATTTCAAGTAAACAATTCCAAAACTTATAAACCCATTCCAAAAGCTGAGCGAACCTTTATTTTTCATAAAGTATACACAAAACTAACTTTTTTATACTCAAATCACTTTGGCAAAAATAACTGTAACATCTCATCCATTTTCAAACATATACCATGTTTAACCCCCGTGGTAGGGTTGTGCTATCCCCGGTGGCCAAACCAGGCAGTATCATATTGTGAGACTTTCCCTCATTCGTTCTCGGAGCCCCGAGTGTGCACATAGGAAAGTAACACATAAAAAGGATCACTTTGTTTCCAAAGTGATTGCACTCCTATCATATTGTATCATGGAGGTACCAACCATATCACGTGAATCCATATAATCATGTCCGAAACATATTCAGAAATAAAGATAAACAGATAAGTATGCCAAAGGTTTTTCCGTAAATATATCATATTAAGCCACTTGTTTTTCACTTTCTTATCCATTTCCATACAAGCCAAAAAACACAACAAAACATATTATTTTACATGCACAAGATAGCATCAAAATTAATGTTCGCTCTTATGCATAGTTCAGAAACATGTCAAATATTGCTCATGTCTACACATTTCATGTCAAAAGAAAAATTTCTCTATCATATAAATTTTCATGAGCGAATGCATAAAATGTATACTGAGGTTGTTTTTCACATTTTTCTTTAAAAAGCAGAACATGCACATTTTATAAAAACCAACCTCAAACAAATTTTCTTTTTATGTAAATCTAGGATAGGAGCCCCGCTTACCTGACTCTTGTAGCGAATTATCAAAATTTGGAATCCGATCTCTAAGATTCTCGTCGCCTATTTATAAAAAAAAACTCAACATTAATGGCCAGCAAACCCAATCTATGTATATACAAAATGATAATCTAATGCTCCTAATTCTGAAAATTTTTGCAAAACTCCTATCTTCAAACTACGCTAGCTTAAAGCGTTACAATTTACTACAAATATCAAGTCAAACAACACCCATAACGTGCTGACCAGCCCCAACCTCCGGGTTGTTATCCCCCGCTCACATGAACATACATTCCTAATTTTCCAGCTTACAAACCCCACGAGACCAATCACCCAAAAATCATTCAGCAACCTGGTTATTAACCTCAACACAACCAAGCGGTCTAGCCAGCCACAATAATAACGAGTTCTCAAAATTCAACATCACAACTAAAAAAAAATACTCCAACCCACGGCTATAGCAGTACAAAAAAAAAAACAGCAAGAATTTGTACCAACAACGGCAAGATTTCATCAATGAAATTCTGAACAGCACACCAATACTACCCCTCGGACAGACCCAAAAATTTAGAAGGAAAACTCTAACCTAAAACACATACGTTAATCACCCATTCAAAACTATCTGAGAAACCTACCTGAGAAGGGAGAGCAACCCGCAAGAACGACAGCTAATGCGTCGGATTTGGTCTTCCCTGTGCTCTGCTTCATCCCCCCCCCCCCCCGGAAACCCACAAATTAACTATGATTAAAACCCATAACCAAACCTTACATGGATAGCGAAAACGCAAGAGAGGAGAGAAGGAATTTAGATGAATTACCGGCGCGAATTTGGGTGAAAGGAAAAACAGGGCTTGCGGCGAAGAGGAGACCCAGCAGAGAAATGATTTGCCGAAGGAGGAGGGAGAGAGTCTGGTGATGATCGATCCGTAGCACACCAATTAAATATCCGAGGAGTGGGCGGAAGCACTTTCATCTTGTTGCAACAACCGCTGGACGTGGCAAACGGGTGAGTGAAAATCGGAAGAAACCGAAGGAAAAACAGGGGGTTGAAACCGTCGGTGCCGAAGGAAAGAAAGGAAAAGAAAGGAAAAGAAAGAAGGAGAAAGGAGAAGGGCGGAAAAACTAATACCTGGGGCGAAACGGCGCCGTTTTGTGGTGGGCTGGGCTGGGCTTGCTACGCTGGAATGGCCTGGGCTGTGGGCTGCGGCTGCGGGCCTTACAGCTCAAGTCATGCTTGTGACCCTGTGGGGGTGCAAGAGTGAAATAGATAGCAAAACTACCTTGCCAGTCCCAGTATCTGATTGGGTACATCAGAAGCATTCCATAAGCCCCATTTGAGGGCAAATACAATCCCACACATATAGTTAGCAAGTATCAGGGTCCAATAGTCAAAGCCTTGAGAGAAGAGACATGGGCAAGGATTACAGTTGCTGATCCTCTTCCCGGTTCAGAGGATAGAGTGATTAATTTCTATAGTTTTCCTGACAGAATTTCTAGCAAACGAAATGATGATGAAGACTCAATTGCAGAGGATGAAACAGAGCCAATGGAGCCTCACTGTGCTGTCCAAGATGCTTTCTTGAAAGTTAATTATACGATTATTGAGGAGGGTCTTTTTGAAGGCATGCCATCTGGTGACGATAAGGATAGCAATGCTGTCACTGTAAGACTATTAGTTACAAATCACATGGTAGTAAGAAGGATGAAATCAATGAATACAATTGAGTTTATCTATTGGATTGTATGGGCAGTTGAGTTCTTCAGCAAGTTTCTCCACTCTTTTATTGTCATTTCCTTTGCTTCCTACTGCTGTTTTCATCTATAGCATTGCATATGCTATGCCAATAAGGAAGGCGCATTGAAGTTGTTCTAAGATCTCTTCCCAAGTTTTTTCCTGCAAATCGAAGTATATTGTCCAAATGTCAGTGAAATGAACCTTAGGGACAAGGTTTTTAAAAAGGGAGATTGTTAGGAACTCAAACTGAGTTGGGCTGGGTTAATGGGCCCTTACTAATGGGTTGTTAAATAATAAGTGATATGGGCCAGTTAATATGAATTAGAACGGGGCCATGGCCTTAGATGGTTGCTGCTGAATTAGTGGAGTGACTGCTAGTATATGTAGGTCGAAGAAAGGTGGAGAGAGGCATGAAAAGTCTGAACAATAATCTTGTAATTGAAACTTTAATTGGTGGAAGAAGGACCTCGAATCCTTCAGCGTGATTCTCATTTCTATCGTTTCTATATTCTATTTTCACAAGCACCTCACCTGCATTAATTATTCTCTTATTTCCATTATATTTGTTCATCTGTTAGCTCAATTGATTTATATTCATCCACGGTATCCTTACATATCGGTATCCTATTACTAATTGGGTTTTCACATATTTCCATTAAGATACTTGGATGACCACCAAATAGCAAACTAGATAGCAAAAATACATTTTTTACTCATAAGTCACTTCAAATTCCCAACTAAAATTCACACAATGAATCTTAATAGAATCCTCTCAGATTGCATGCTTTGGTAATTATACACAAGTATTTGTAGAAGAAAAATAATTCACCTATAATTTCTTGAAAGCCCAAAATACCCTGAAGTTCTATAGAATTACTACGTAATCAATTTTGGATCTCTCTCTGAAAAAACTCTCACATATTAGGGAAAAATTATGTTGGAAGATGTTAGGGTCCAATTTTGGAAAAAGTGTTAGATTCTCAATACAAGCAGCAAATATCGAACACATCTGTTTTTGCTCTTACTTTTAGCTTAACATTTACCAAACCAAATCAATTTAAACAATAGATGCAGAAACTCGAATTAGCACCAAGAAAGCTAGCTATACCCTTTTGTTTGGTTGCAAAGAAAAACAGGGAAATAAAAAAAATTGAAAAACTGAGGAAAAAACTTTTAAGGATCACTTGGGTCAAGCCTTTATTTTCTCAAGCCCCAAATACCAGTATTTTCAAATTTCATTCTGATGTCTGTTCCTACAATTTCCCAACATTCGCATACAACCAATGGATATATTTATACTAAACAGTCAAAATTCATCTGGGCACTAACCAAAAGAATATAACTTCTAATCAAAACGATTACTTAACATGAACCGGAAACTTGTGAAATAGTCCGAAAAGATTAAAATTACTGTAAAAAAAATTATTGATTAAAAAGACATTTGATTTTTTAATGCAGAAATATGTTACCTGGTTCCAGTAGAAATTGCATAAGCCCAAGTTTATAATATATAAATTCTCGTTTTAGCGATTGGGTGCGTTTCTGACTCACCGGAGTCAGACATGCAAATCACGTTTCCCTAGAGTTTATATTCTTTTTTAATACGAAGGTTTTGTTTTATTTTTTTACTGTTGGATATTTTTGTGGAAGTACCGAAATATGTTGTATAATAGTGTCGTGGATATATCATTTTCCATTTTTGTGTGTGGGTGAGATGGGTAGGTCTGATAGCTCGTAAAAGCCATCTGGGGATACCTAAACTATTACTTTTAACAATTTTTACTAAAATTAGAATTAAAAAAATATAATAAATACATTCATTTAATAGAAGATGTGAGAAAAATAAAATATATTAAATAAATAATTTGAAAGGTAAATAGTAACTTTTTATATTTGAAGGGTTTATCCAATTTTATTATAACTCAAAACTTAACAAATACAATTAATATAAGATTATTTTTAACATAAATTATTAAATTTATGTTTAATAAGTCTTTTAATAAAATCAATGGTGATGCTATACGAAGATGAATTTGATAAGCAATTATGCATGACAGGCTGTTGGGCATGTTTGAGAATCTGAGATGTTTAAAATACCTTAATATTAAAAAAAAAAAAAAAAAAAAAGTGCACGCCCGCAATACTATTTGTCCAGTCGTAAATTCTCCCAGTGCATCCATACATGATTAAACGAGAGCAGAAGTTAACCGATGTTTACTGGTAGGGAAATTAATTATTTAGATGCAATTTTTAATAACATTTTTATAATATCATATATATATATATATATATATAATTTATATATATATAATTAAAATTTTCTCTCAAATATTTAAAAAAAATTGCCTCTCCCAAATTTTTTTGCTAAAATTATTTCTCTAAATCTCAATATACATCAATTTATATTCTAATTTTTATCTTCATTTAAACCCAAATTTTAACTCACATAATCTTGCAGTTATTAAAACCGTTTAATTCTAGCAAAAAAAAATTGATTATAAATTTATATGATTATAAAATTGATTGATTATACTCAGTACTTATTTAGTTTCATTCTAACTTGTATAATTGTGAGATATAGTTTGTTAAAAATTTAATAGAATTACATTATTATTTATTAAAAAATTCTCAAATTTTTTTTTAATTTATAATTTTTTTTTAAATTATAAAAAAATATGAACAAGTATTCAAGAACAAGTTATTTAAAAAAAGAAAAAAGGAAGACGTGGACAATTTGAAGAGTAATATACATTTAAAAAGTTCGGTAACAACAGAACATGATACTTCTATCACTTATAATCATCCTTTTAAAATTTACACGCATCGCATACTTTATCGATCGCCCCACCAACTATTAACCAGTAAAGTTTAGGTGTGCGAGTATGTGGGTGACATGGTCGACCTTCACTTCACCCCGTGGACATTTTTATTGCCACGCTGCCTCCATTTTGTCCACTTTGTCTGGTCCTTCAATAGGTTCCAACAATGCTCAAACTAAAATGGTGTCTTCTTAAATTGGTGGTATATGAGCTTAGTTTTGTCATACTTGCAATGCAAACAAAAAAAATTGTGTTAATAAATCACCCAAATATAAGAATAGGAAACTACACTTAAACAAATTGTTAGCAAGTATATAAAAAATTTATAACACTAGGCTTTTATCTTGTCTTGCTCAGTCATGCCACTTGGATGAAATTGTTCAAAACACCCCGAACCGAGCATAGAATTTGGTTGTCGTCTTTTGAATGGAATTCTACCGATGATTCAAGGAACCAACAGTGCACTCATTATACTCCATTTATACTCATTGAAGTATGCTAAAATTTTTTCCAAAGTTGGGCGTATTTTTGGTTAGTTCTCAAAATCGCATCAACCAAGCACTTTAGCCATGCAAAGACAAGTAGCTTATCTTCGTCATGGGTGAAGTTTGCACCCCTGACGACTCTTCTTTGAGAGGGCTTCGCTACCTCGAATATCGATGGAGAGTCATCCAAGGACACAAGAGACTGCACTTTCACCAAGGTCTAAGACTCTAATTGGTCAAAATTATGCTCTTGAGTAAGGAGGCTCGTGAAATTATACATACCATGAGGGTTGTTGCCCAGATGACTAACACAAGAGGGGGAGTGAATTGGGTTATATTATAAAAACAGCAATTGTAAACCAAATATACGATATAAAATATAAACAGAATATAAAGCAACAAGAAATGTAAAGAGTAGGGTAAGAATAAACAAACTCAGTATTTTTATGAGGTTCAGTCTCATTGCCTACGTCCTCGCCTCAAGCTACCCCTTGAGGATCCCAAATTTACTATTCAATCTCATTTAGGTGAAAATAGAAACCTATTACACCATTGAGCAGCACCGCTTCAAAAAATCTGTGTAGAACATCTTCTACACTTCCAATCACCTTACACTTGGTGATTCAACTATTCCCTGTGTAGAACACCTTCTATACATACAAGGGTTATACGTACCCTCTTACTGATACAAGAGTTGATAGTGGGTAGACTATCAAAGTACACTCCTCAATGAGTGAGATAGAAACAATACAGTGCAACATATATCTCTCTAAAAAAGAATAAGAATTAAAGTTCGAAATTTTAGAAAAGAGAGAATGAGAGCTTTGAAAGAATGATGCAAAACTTAACAATAGATGTATAAGTTCTTGTTGTTGTGATTTTGCAAAACTCAAGTGAGCTATTTATAGGCAAATGGATCATATTCAATCATCTTCTAAATTCAAAATTCAAATTTTGATGAAGTTATTCCATATATCATTCAATTTTCAAAATTCAAATTTTTGAATGAAGTCATTGCATATGTCATGCATATGTAAAATATGATTTTTGACAATAAAGCTTTTAATGAGATCATTGCATATGTCATGCACATGCAAAATATAATTTTTCAAATTAAAATTTTAATGATGTCATGCATATATCATGCTTATGTCATGCATAAAAAAAAATGAAATTTAATGCTTTATGAGAAAAGATTAATTTTTGAGCCTTAATCCAATTTCAAATTTTATCAAGAGATATACAAAAATAATCTGAGTTTTATTTGTAGATTTGTTCTTTTATGTTTGATGTGCGCTTCGTTCCATTGTGTAGATAATTTGAGTTTGAGACTTAAATTTATTTGTTATCATCAAAATCTATACGTAGATACGAAACTTGAAACCTTAGATTTAACAATCTCTCCATTTTTTATGATGACAAATATTTAGTAGAATTTTGAGACTTGCAGTAATGCTTAAGCTCCCCATGAGAATATGTGTTAGTTTTTCAAGCAATAGATAAACATAATTCCAGCATATATAACAGAGTTAAAAATCTAAATATTTACGTCTAAAACTTCTCTCTCTTTTGGCATCATTAAAAAGGAATTATAATTAGCTCAATAACCAATAAATAAATAAAACGGTGCGTTAGTAGAGACTGTAGAGAATTCGGTGCGGAGCCACGCGTGTCCGACAAAACCTGCAAAGGTTGGAGGTCTAGTTCTGGCAATTCGGTGTGGAAGGAGATTCAAATCCGCTTGATGTTGTTGACAAATAAGATACGTAGAGATACCCACCGAATGCTAAAACAAATCTCACATTGCTCATTGATCAAGTATCTGTTTATCCAAAACGATAGAATGGCGGAGAAAATTTCCTCTAATAATCTTCCGGATTTGAATCAGGAACCGTCTCAACCAGTCATTTTATCTCCTGAGGTTGTCAATGCCATGATAGAAGCAGAGATGCATTTTTCTGGTAGGACTGATTCTGAGGTTGTTGTAGCATCAAGAACTCTCAGTGCTCAATATGCTGCCTTTGTTACGACCATGTCTCGGAGATTACTCGCAAGGGCAAATGAGGTTGGTCGACTTAACAATCAAATATTTGTTATGCATCAAAAGCTTGCAAATAAATGTAGAAAGAATAAGAGGTTAAAGAAAGAAAATAAAGATTTGACTAAATTAGCTCGTATTCTGAAACTTCGAATAGAAGAATCGGAACGAGTGAGAGTTCAAGCACAGAGTCAACATCAACAGATAATGGTAACATTTCACGAGAGAAATAGGGACAATTATAATTAATCTCGCTGGCTTAGTTCGGTAACTTTTGACAATATGCATCCGACATATCTTGTAAGTTTGACTACGTAAGATTTGAAGAGATAACAGTTTGTCTTGTACTTATTTCCATCTTTATAAAAGCAATCCTTAGTTTTATTTAATTCGCATCAAATCTTCTTCTCATCTCTGCAGTTCATCTTCATTCTCACTTTACAAAATTTCAATGGCTCAGCAATTTTCTTTCAGTGCTTCTCGTAATCAAGATATAAGGTATTCTCCACCTCAAACTATTTCTGCATCTGTTGTAGGCGCCATGAAGTAACAAAACACTGATTTGGCTAATAAATTAGATCATGATGCCATTTACGAGCTTGTAGGTCTCGGGACTCGAAACTCGTCTTCTATTGTTGCTTTTCCGCTCGATTGCAGTTCAAAACTTGCGAAATTGAGAAGTCTAGCGAAACGGTCTCTGTACTTCAACGACTTGTTTATGAGTAAAAAAAAAATAGTAGAGTTAAAACAACAGAATAAAGATTTAAAATCCTTACTTGCCTCTTCATTTCGATTACCTAATCCTTTAGACAAGGATGGCATGATGATTTATGAAGAGCAAATACATTTGAATGATAAGGCTGAACGTCTCAAGTTTCTATAGGTCATTTGAGATAATAGAATAAAAGTATCAAGCAGATATTTATGGCATGCATCATTCCTATTTTTCTTCTAATCATGCATAGTCTATCTTTTGGTAGGGATTTTATGAAAATGTCTACTAATTGATCATGTGTGCTAGTGAATTCTAATACAATATCGCCCTTTTGCACATGATCTCTAAGAAAATGATATATAATTTCAATATATTTGGTCCTAGAATATTGTATTAGATTCTTTGAAAGATTTATAGTACTGTTTGTTGGGAATCGGGCCGACAGACAAACAGCAAATACGGAGCCATGCAGCGGATTCAACCAGGAGAAATAAAACTAAAGACGGAGAACAGAAATGGACACCAGATATGAAGTGGTTCAGCTCAAACTGAGCCTACATCCACTGTTGGGTCGGTCTAAATCACTATAATAAACAAAGATGGAGTACATTTCTTGGAGGTTACAAAGCTCTCTCTCTCACAAGGCTCTCAAACCCTTTACAAGTAGGCTCTCACTGATCTATAAAATCAAACAAGGAGAAAATGGGAGACGGACGCTTGTGTTCGTAATCTCGCTCAAGCGAGCCCTTCTCGCTCGAGCGAAATCGCCTTCACTCCACAGCTTTCTGCTTCCGCTCTCTTCTGCACAAATGCCCGAGATCCTTATATAGGCTGTATCTAGCTCGAGCGAGACATTCTCGCTCGAGCGGAACACTATTCCAAACGGCGCTAACCCTAGTTCCTGGAAGCGATGCAACCTAAGCTTGATTCTCGCTCGAGCGGGAGGTCGAGCGAGAGTCGAGCGAAGTCTCTGCCTGGATGAAAACTCTCCGTTTGATGTCTCGCTCGAGCGACTGTCGAGCGAGGGTCGAGCGAAGTTACAGGTTGAAAACTCCAAGTGCAATCTGATGTGCTTTATTCAAGCCACATCTTAACAAATCTCCACCTTGGCTTGAATAAGCCGGACAAAAGACCCACAAATCCTTCAGCCACAGAAGGAATACCCAACACGAAATACGAAGTCTATCTTTGAAGAACTCACTTTCCACACAAAAGTCTTCAACACCATAGACGACATCTGAAGATTCACTATCTTCACACAAACGGCAATGCACCATAATACAGACTGCTTACTTGAACAAACGGCTTCTGAAAACAAATGAAGACAACCAAATATTCTTCAGCCAAAGTAAGAACCAACAAAAGCCTGCATGAGCATACACAAGAGCTGACCAACTGCCCCCTTTATCTACCAGCTATAGACCTGCTATCACTGTGCACCAATGCCAATCAACTATGAAGCTCTCTGCAACTCCACCTTCTTGCTATAACTCTCTCTCCTTTCTGTGGAAACAAAAGAAAAGAAAATTCACCAAATAGCAAGATGCGTTGTCCGCTTCACTGACGATCTGTAGACAAGCCTGGCAAACTAAAAGCATACTGTAGACTCTGTCACTCAAAGCCCACCTCATTCCATTCAGTTACTCCGTGGAGTGAAACAAAACTGTATGGTCTGAGTAACGCTCTACCTTCTTTTCTGTAGATCACTGTCTTCTCAAAAGTGTTTGAACACCAAACACGTCACAAAGAAACAGATAGGCAAAACCAAACTTCCAATGATCATAAAACAAATATGAGTTTAATACAAAACAAGACTTTATACAAGATGTATCTTGATCAGAAATACTGTAGGAACCCTGATTCTACACTGCTTCCCAAGAATACAATGCAAACAAAAAACCAAGATTACTGTCTTCTGATCACACCAAGCAAAAGCTGCAGACTCATAAATGACCATCTTGTCTGGCGGATTCGCACGTGACACATGCGAATGATATCTGAATCTGGAGCATGTGAGGATACTCCACCTGTCACCACACTGCCCTCAAGGAAGTAGAGACTAACTGTCATCTTCTTCACTGTCATCACTACTAGAGGAACTTTCCTCTTCCTCCACAGTTTTCAATTGAGGACACTCACTTCTGTAATGACCCAACTTATGGCAGTGGTAACACTTCACTTTTCTCTTGTTAGATCTGGAGCTACTGGAACTGGAACTACCTCTATTCTTCCCTGAACATCCTTCCCAGGATCTATCACCAAAGGAACATTTTACAAACAAACCCTCGGCTTGATTGTTCATGCCTAAACCCCCAAATTTTGTTCTCAATTCCTTAGAATTCAAAGCAGACTTGACATCTACTAAGGAGATTGTATCTCTACCATACAACATTGAGTTTACAAAATTATCAAACGAAATAGGCAATGAACACAAACCAATTAAGGCTTGATCTTCCTCATCAATCTTAATGTCTTTGTTCCTCAGATCCATAATAATCTTATTAAATTCATCTAGATGTGCAGAAATAGAAGTATCTTCCTCCATTTTGAGAGTGTAAAACCGTTGTTTCAAAAACAACCGGTTAGTGAGAGATTTCTTTAAGTACAAGCTTTCTAGCTTGTTCCACAGACCAACCGCGGTCTCCTCCTCTGCAACTTCCCTCAAAACTTCATCTGATAGTGATAGTAGAATAGTACTGTGAGCCAATTCTTCCTCATTCCTTGACGATGCAGGAGACTCACCAGTCACTCCTTCTACAGCCTTGAACAGACCCTGCTGACGCAACAAAGCCTTCATCCTCAAGCGCCATAAACTGAAACTGTTCTGACCGTCAAATTTCTCTACTCCAAAATTTACTGAGGCCATCCCTTAACGCTCTGATACCAGTTTGTTGGGAATCGGGCCGACAGACAAACAGCAAATATGGAGCCACGCAGCGGATTCAACCAGGAGAAATAAAACTAAAGACGGAGAACAGAAATGGACACCAGATATGAAATGGTTCAGCTCAAACTGAGCCTACATCCACTGTTGGGTCGGTCTAAATCACTATAATAAACAAAGATGGAGTACACTTCTTGGAGGTTACAAAGCTCTCTCTCTCACAAGGCTCTCAAACCCTTTACAAGTAGGCTCTCACTGATCTACAAAATCAAACAAGGAGAAAATGGGAGACGGACGCCTGTGTTCGTAATCTCGCTCGAGCGAGCCCTTCTCGCTCGAGCGAAATCACCTTCACTCCACAGCTTTCTGCTTCCGCTCTCTTCTGCACAAATGCCCGAGATCCTTATATAGGCTGTATCTCGCTCGAGCGAGAATGCTCGAGCGAGACATTCTCGCTCGAGCGGAACACAATTCCAGATGGCGCTAACCCTAGTTCCTGGAAGCGATGCAACCTAGGATTGATTCTTGCTCGAGCGGGAGGTCGAGCGAGAGTCAAGCGAAGTCTCTGCCTGGATCCAAAACTCTCCGTTTGATGTCTCGCTCGAGCGACTGTCGAGCAAGAGTCGAGCGAAGTTACGGGTTGAAAACTCCAAGTGCAATCTGATGTGCTTTATTCAAGCCACATCTCAACACTAGTATTATCACATTTAATAGGAATATGATTGTAAATAAGTTTAAAATCTTCAAGTTGTTGCTTCATGTAAAGAACTTGAGCACAACAACTGCCTGCAGTAACATATTCTGCCTCAGCAGTAGATAATACAACAGAATTTTACTTTTTACTAAACCATGAAACAAGTTTATAACCTAAAAAATAACATGTTCCACTAGTACTTTTTCGATCAACTTTGTAACCAGCATAATCAGCATCTGAATAACTAATAAAATCGAAAGAAATATGCTTAAGATACCATAACCATAGGTCAATGGTACCGGCAAGATATCTAAAAATAAACTTGACTACAATAAAATGAGATTACTTTGGAGATAATTGAAAATGTGCACATAAATATACACTAAACATAATATCAGGTCTACTAGCTGTCAAATATAATAAACTACCAATCATACCTCAATATACCTTTGAGTCAACTAACTTACCGCTTTCATCTTTATCAAGTTTGGTAGTTGGACTCATTGGTGTTCCAATTACCTTCGCACCTTCCATTTCAAACTTTTTAACTAGGTCTTTGATATATTTTGACTGATTAATGAATGTTCCACTTTTTGCTTGCTTGATTTGCAATCCAAGAAAGAAATTAAGTTCTTCCATCATGCTCATTGATCATGCTCATTTCAAATTCTTCCTGCATGCTCTTAGCAAAATCTTGGCATATATTTTCATTAGTAGCACCAAATATTATATCATCAACATAAATTTGAACTAGAAGAATATCATCCTGTTCATATTTGATGAAAAGAGTTGTATCGATCTTTCCTCTTGAAAAACTTTTTTCAATCAAGAAACCACTAAACCTCTCATACCAAGCTCTAGGAGCTTGTTTGAGTCCATATAATACTTTTGCGAGCTTAAAAACATGATTAGGAGAAATATGATTTTCAAAACCTGGAGGTTGCTCAACATATACATCTTCATTTATAAAACCACTGAACAAAGCACTTTTAACATCCATTTGAAAAAGTTTAAAATTTTTATAACATGCATATGCAAATAACATTCGAATAGCTTGTAATCTTGCGACAGGTGCATACGTTTCATCATAATCGATTCATTCCTCTTGATTGAAACATTGGGCTACAAGTCAAGCCTTATTTCTAGTGATGATTCCAGACTCATCTTTCTTATTTCTAAAAACCCATTTTGTTCCAATATATTCCATACATTATTTCTTTCAAATTGATTTAGCTCTTCTTGTATAGCTAGAATCCATGATTCATCAATAAATGTTTCATTAATATTTTTGGATTCAATTTGAGATAGAAAAATATTGTGATTACAAATATTTTTAAGAGATGATCGAATACTTACACCTCGTGAAGGTTCTCCTAGAATTTGTTCCACTAGATGATCTTTCACATGTTTCCACTGTTTGGTTGCATCTTGTACTAAATCTTGATGATCTTTCCTGATGTCTCCATGTTGGACTTCTTCCATTGTATTCTCTTTGTCGAGATTGAGACTATTTGTGTTATTCTTACCTTCTGATTCTTCATCAATAGATTTCTATTCTCATGATCTTCCCTTTTAAATTATCTCCAAATGTCACGTGTCCTTCTTCTTTAGGAATGAGATCAATAAACTTAGTTTTATCTCCTGTCATGTGTCTTGAGCATCCACTATCTAAAAACCATCTTATTTTACTTATAGAAAACTTCATGCATACCTACAAAAACAATTAAAATAATTTTTCTTGGTACCCATGTTCTTTGGATCCTTTATTTATTAGTATTAAAAGAAATAAAATTCTTTGATACCCATATAGCCCTAATAATCATTGTATGTTTTCTTCTAATAGGACAAGTATGATAGTTATGACCATTTCTATTGCAAAAATTATAAATAACATGTAACATACTTGAAGAATTTGAGTGATTGTAATAATATTTTTTTTTGACAAATCTATTTTTAGGAAAAGAATTTTGAAAATCTGATTTTGATTTAATGGGTTTGTCAAAGAAATTTTTATAGGGTTTGAGTTTTTCTTTTGGCATGTATCCCAAGCCTACTTTATCAAAAACACATCTTTGATTACAAAGAAGTTTTTCGAAATTTCTTTTTCCATTTGTGAAATTTTCAACAATCTTTTCTAAATCGGCTACTTTCTTTTTCAGTTCATCATTTTCATCTTTTGAAACTATATTTTCTTTTCTTAAAACATCAATTTCATTTATTAAAGAAGAATTTTTCTTTTTCAAAATTGTATACTTAATACCCAATTTTTCAAATTCCTCATATTTCTCTTCCAAAACATTTTGCAATTCTTCATAAGAGGGATTTTCAAGATTTGTTACGTCAAGATCATCTTTAGCCATAAGACAAAGATTTGCAGATTCTTCATTGCTTACGTCGCTGTCTGAACTACTTGAATCATCATCCCATGTACCTTTCATTGCTTTCTTGTTTTTGTATCGATCTTTCTTTAGTAGGGGACAATCTACCTTGATATGTCCTGGCTTTTGCATTTATAACAAGTTAAGGATCATTTTTACCTGTATCTTTATTGGAAATTTTTTTGAAAGATTTCCTTGGATAAGCTTTATTTTTCAAGAATCTCTTAAATCTTCTTGTGATCATTGCAATCTCTTCGTCATCGCTTTCTTCATCTTCATCGCTTTCACTTTCATGAAGAACAGCTTTAAGTGCCAAGCTCTTCTTTTACTTTCCTTCTTCTTCTCCTCTTTTCAATGTATACTCATAGGTAACAAGTGACTCAATGAGTTCATTTACTTCGAGTTTTTTAAGATCTTTAGTTTTAAGAATTGTCATTACTTTTGATTCCCAACGTTTTGGCAAGAGGTTGAGAATTTTCCTTACTATCTCCAAACTGGAATAAGCTTTACCAAGAGATGTCGACCTATTTATAATATTAGTAAAACGAGTATACATAGAAGAGATAGATTCATCATCATTCATTTTGAACATTTCATATTCATGCGTAAGAATATAAATTTTTGATTTTTTGACTTACGAAGTTCTTTCATAGGTTACTTCCAAGTTGTCCCAAATTTTTTTTGCTGTCCTGCAAGTCATTATACTGTTAAATTCATTACCATTGAAAGCATTATATAGAAAATTCATAGCCATTACATTCACAGTATAAAGTCTATCGTCTTCGTGATCAAACTCTTCCTCTTCCTTTTTGACATTTACTCCATCAACAGTTTTTGTTGGAATATAAGGCCCATTTACAATACATTTCCATGTTTCTTGACCTTGAGACTGAAGAAATATTCTCATTTTAGCTTTCCAAAAAGTATAATTATCTCTACAAAATAGCGGAGGTCGACTACTGGATTGATCTTCAGCGAAAGTAGCTGCAATGTTAGCCATATGATCTTAACTCAATAGATAGTTAATCTTATAACAGAACTCTTGCTCTGATACCAATTGTTGCCCAGATGACTAACACAAGAGGAGGTGTAAATTGAGTTATATTATAAAAACAGCAATTGTAAACCAAATATACGATATAAAATATAAACAGAATATAAAGTAGCAAGAAATGTAAAGAGTATGGTAAGAAAAAGCAAACTCAGTATTTTTACGAGATTCAGCCCCACTGCCTACGTCCTCGCCTCAAGCTATCCCTTGATGATCTCAAATTCACTATTCAATCTCCTTTAGGTGGAGATAGAAACCTATTACACGTTTGAGCAGCACCGCTCCAAAAAATCTGTGTAGAACACCCTCTACACTTCCAATCACCTCACACTTGGTGATTCAACTATTCCCTGTGTAGAACATCTTCTACACACAAGGGTTATACGCACCATCTTATTGATACAAGAGTTGATAGTGGGTAGACTATCAAAATGCACTCCTCAATGAGTGAGATAGAAACAATACAGCGCAACCTATATCTCTCTAAAAAGAACAAGAATTAAGGCTCAAAACTTAAAAAAAAAAAAAAGAGAATGAGAGCTTTAAAAGAATGATGCAAAACTTAGCAATAGATTTGTAAACTCTTGTTGTTATAATTTTACAAAATTCAAGTGAGCTATTTATAGGCAAATGAATCACACTCTTCCAAATTCAAAATTCAAATTTTGATGAAATTATTGCATATGTCATTCAATTTTCAAAATTCAAATTTTTGAATGAAGTCATTGCATAAGTCATGCACATGTAAAATATAATTTTTGAAAATAAAGTTTTTAATGAGATCATTGTATATGTCATGCACATGCAAAATATAATTTTCCAAATTAAAGCTTTTAATGATGTCATGCATATATCATGCTTATGTCATGCATAAAAAAAATGCAATTTAATGCTTTATGAGAAAAGATTAATTTTTGAGCCTTAATCCAATTTCGAATTTTATCAAGAGATGTACAAAAATAATCTATGAGTTTCATTTGTAGACTTATTCTTTTATGCTTATATGCGCTTCGCTCCATTGCATAGATAATTTGAACTTGAGTCTTGAATTTATTTGTTATCATCAAAATCTACACGTAGATACGAAACATGAAACATTGGATTCAACAAAGGTCTTGTGAATCCATCGCTAAAAACACATAGAAACACATAGGAATGAAGAGATATGTTAGATAGAAAAGAGTAGATTTATTATGTGATTCAATAGAATGCTTAGGAATCCTGAGTCCCGACTGAATCATTTGTTGATTGAACCTCGGCTTCTCTACTTTTTCAAAAAATTTCGTCTTCTTTTTCAAAGTTAACCAACGTTTAATTGTACAGAAAATTATTTAGATGCGATTTTTTGTAAAAAATTTTATAATATCATTTGATTATATTATGGATAAAGTAAATAATAACATTTAAATAAAAAATAGCACAAATAGATAGGGGAGAGAGAGAACCTATTGACTACTGATTATCATGTGTTTGTTGATGTTGTGATCGAAAAAATAATACTAGACATCTTATATCCAATGTATTTAAAATGTCTAAACGTATCTAATTTCTAATAACATCTTGCTATGGCGATTTCAGAGTGCTTCGTAACCATCTCTCTCGCGCGCCTAAGAGACAGATATCGCCGCAGAGGAGCCTCCCTCCCTCCCTCCCTCCCTCCCTCCCTCCCTCTTTCTTTTGGCTGTATTGTTTACTTTTGTTGTTTTTCGTTTCCAGCAAGGGGTATCCCTCCGTCCGTCCCTCCCTCCCTCCCTCCCATTTTTCTTTTGGCTGTATTGTTTACTTTTGCTGTTTTTCGTTTCCAGCAAGGGGTAGTGGAGTTTGTTAAATTTAGCTCTCATTTGTTGATTTTAGATCTCATTTGTTGGTTCCGTACGTAGTCCTTTTGTTTTATTTAATTTCTAGACGACATATCTTATTATCTTGCATGTAACGAAATTAAATAATTTCAACATTTTTAGTTTTAGAAAAATTGGATACATTTAAATTTTTAGATAATTGGAGGGAATGATTGTCAAAACTGATAGTTTAAGATAAAATTGCAAATTGAGTAATAATTTGAAGATTGTTTTGTTCTTATTGTTTTTTCTTCATATTTTCTTTTGATGATGCAAAGCCACATCTGCTTCCGTATTGTAGGAGTGTCGACGTCTAGTACCTTTTGAGAAGCGTGTGAAAGAAAGAAAGAAAGAAATTAATCGGACTTTTTAAAAAAAAAAAAAAAAGAAAAAAGAATTAATTGGATTGAGATTTTCACGAATCCAACCCAAAGTTGCCAAAAAGTTGCTCCTCTTTTCTTTATCAATACAATACTTCATTCTTGAAAACGGTCCAATGTGATCAAGCTCTCTCTTTTCGCTGTGCTAATTTATTTTTTTAGACAGAGTGGGGGTAGAGGTGCCGAAGACATGCCTTTTGGTTCACGCTCATGACAAATCCCATGGAAAGCTCCAACGGCACTTGTCAAGAAGTTCCTCCTCATTTATTATTTATTATTTTCCTTTTTGTATTTGTTTTTCCTTTCCCAATAAAAAATTGTGCAAAGCTGCATCTACTTCTCTACTTAAGACTAGTGGACGTCTTTTGTGTATCAGAATTGCAAACACTTTTTTCTTCTACAATGGCATTTAGTTTACCCTCATCCTCGTCTTCTTCTCCTCCTTCCACTCCCACATGATCTTATGACGTATTCTTGAGTTTTAGAGGAATAGATACTCGCAATACTTTTATTGCCTATCTCTACCCTACTCTGAATCAAAGAGGAATCAAAACCTATATAAAAGAAAAAGATCTTGAAAGGGGAGAGATAATTTCACCTACACTTCTCAAAGCCATTGAGGAGTCAATGATTTCTATTATTATATTATCTCCAAATTATGCATCCTCTTCATGGTGTTTGGAGAAGCTAGCCAAGATCCTTGAGTGTAAGAAAACAAAACAACAAATTGTTTTACCAGTGTTTTACCATGTAGATCCTTCAGAAGTACGAAATCAAAGAGAAGGTTTTGGAGAAGCAAGGGCTAAACATCAGCAGAGATTCGAAGAAGACCCAAAGGTGCAGACATGGAAGGAAGCCCTACAAGAGGTTGCCAATTTAGCTGGAGAACATTTGGAAGACGGGTACTTCTTTAACAATTACTTTAATTGATAATAGAATTTTTCTCCAAGCAAAATTGTTTATTTAGAAAACAATTATGTCCCCTTCGAACACGTGAGAGGGTTTAAAATTGCATACATTTTTTAAGTTAGCCTTTTAAAAAGCGAAAAACTCTAAATACAATCAATATTAAACACCCATCTGTACATCAATATTGAAGTAAAAAAATGAATTTAATAAAAATAGTTAAATTAAAAAATATATATATAAAAATAACCAATCAAAATATACAAATAGACGAATGAATGCACAACATTACTGGAATCTAACATTACCCTTAAAAAGCATGTGCTGTCACAGGCTCAATATCACACTTGTCATTTTTATAGATCTATTAGAGGAATTTTCCTCCAATATTCTAATTTGGAAAAATAAAAAATCTCGATAGAAATCCCATAAGTGCTGCTAGTTTCCCAGTTTTGATGGTTGTGCATGTCCACTAAGCCTGCAACCCAAACATCTGAAGTCGGGTTTGGATCCGAGCCGATGTTACAGTATTTTCGATTCGACCTGAATCAGTCGGGTCCGTTGGGTAAAGCAGGTCTTTTTTTTTTTTTTTTTTTGCCAAACGGTTATTCATATCTGGACATTTTTAAATGATTAAAGCAAAAAAAGTATCATTCTTTGGAGCTTATTTGTTTCTCGGGAAAAAAAGAAGAAAAAGAGAACATATTGAAGGGAGCATGCGTGAAGCGAGATCTGAGAAAAGAAAACTTCAACCCAGTCATGTTCTTCATCTCCTCAAGTTCTTTCTCAAAGTTACGAACTGTTAGAATGCCAAAACTAAAATGTACATTAAAAAGCCGGATCTAAACTGCTACGAAGAGAAATAACACATGGAAACTAAAGATTCAAAATATTTGATGATTAGCCACTCACCGAAAAGTTTGTGGTTGTGTTCGAACCCCAGTATTTGAGAGCTGCCAGATCATAAAAAAAAAAAAATTGTGCAAGTTCAGGGGGATAGAAGTGGAGGAGAACTGGAAGGGGTTATATAGAAAGAAGAGAAACGGGCTACTTGTGCAAGTTCAATCACACGCCTATCGCTATCCACCATTGTTACGGAACCCTAGAAGCTTCTGTGGAGGGGACGAATGAAAGTGAAGTGAAGTAAGTGGAACATCGAAGTCTTTAAGTTTTAAGTTCGAACTTCGAAGTACAAGAGCTCTGGACGGCGTCGTTGCTGCAAGTTTGAGAGGGCTGTGTTTAACCCGAGAAAAACACGGTGTTTCGTTAGAGAAATCTTGGGGTTCGGTCTGACTGAACCCCTCACGTTTTGCAGTCTCCGCCGTTCCTGGCGGCGGTGGGCGACACCGCCCAGCTCATCGGGACCGGAGGGAGCCGGCGACCCCACCCCTGCAACGGCGAGCCCCGGCAACCTCCGGTGTGCCCCCGGCGGCCTTAAACCCGTTTCGGACCCGGTACGTCCCGATGGGCTGGGCTTTGTCGCCCACCACCTCCGGCCCCGGCGTGGGCTGGGTGAGGCCGAATTTACTATAAAAATTCATCTTCATCTTCATTTTATTTTTTATTGTATTTTTTATTATGTTTTTTATTATATTTATATTATTTTATATTTTTTATTGTGTTTTTTAAATTTTATTATTTTTATTATATTTTTTATCATATTTTTCAATATTTTTTATTGTGTTTTATTGTGTTTTTGTAGGGAATTAAGGGGAGGGGGAGGGGGCTGTAAAGGCGCTGGGGTGCAGCTCGACCGCACCCAAGCGTCACCCGTTTCATTAAACTGAAGTAGTCGTTTTAAGTTAGGGTAACGTTGGGGTGCGGTCGGGCTGCACCCCAGTGCCTTTACAGCCCTCCCCCCTCCCCCTTAATTCCCTACAAAAACACAATAAAACACAATAAAAAATATTAAAAAATATAATAAAAAATACAATAAAAATAATAAAATTTAAAAAACACAATAAAAAATACAATAAAATAAAAAATATATAATAAAAAACATAATAAAAAACACAATAAAAAATAAAATGAAGAAGAATTTTTATAGTAAATTCGGCCTCACCCAGCCCGCGCCGGCGCCGGCGGTGGTGGGCGACACCGCCCAGCCAATCGGGACCGGAGGGAGCTGGCGACCCCACCCCTACCGGGTCCGAAACGGGTTTAAGGCCACCGGGGGCACACCGGAGGTCACCAAGGCTCGCCGTCGCAGGGGTGGGGTCGCCGGCTACCTCTGGTCCCGATGGGCTGGGTGGTGTCGCCCACCGCTGCCGGGAACGGCGGGGGCTGCAAAATGGGGGGGGGTTCGATCCGACCGAACCCCAGGATTTCTCTTTAAGTTGTTTGTGTGTCGTTTGTTTTTGTATTAAGTAGGCGTCGTTTACTATAAGTTGCGTGCCGTTTTGGAGGTTAAATACCAAACGGTGCGTTTTATTGTCTGTCACTATAGCTGCGTCAGTTTGGGGTTATGTTAGTATTGCTGCTAGGGGTGTAATCAGTTTGGTTCAATTTGATTTTGGCAAAATATTGAACTGAATCGATATCACCACTTTTGCAAAATACAAAACCGATTACGTTCCGATTATCTCTCAAAACTGATAGTAGCAACTTTATCAGTTTTGGTCTCGTTTTAATAAATTGTAAATTTTCAAAAACAAATTATTTTTTTTTTAAATCTGGTTTGAAAATCTGTTTTGTTAAAAATGTAGTTTATTATAAAAATCTATTAGACTAATAAAAACTGTTACATAAATAAAATCTGCAATAAAAAACTATTATAAAATAAAAACAATTATATAAGAAAAAACATTTATATAAAAATTGTTATATAAAAGAAAATTATATGAAAAAATTGTTTTAATTTAATGTTTAAATTTAAGTTTTTATTTTATAAAAAAGATAATATTATTTATATATGATTATAATTTATATTATTATGTATTATATATAAACATTATATATAATATAAAAATCTATTATATATACTATCAAAAAAATAATTTAAAATATATAATTAATCGTTCTGGTTCCAAAATGGCCAGAATTGGAATCGAGCAGGATCTTACTGGTTTTATATTTCTAAAAACCGGTTCCAAACCGGAATTGTTCAAACCCAGTATAATCAGTCCGATTTTATTCAGTCCGGGCCGATTATCAATTTTTCAGTTCTTTTTACTCCCTTAATTCCTACAATCTGTTATGAGTGTTATAATTAATTCTACAAATTGTGATATTGAAAATGTGAATTTAATAAATGTTGGTTATTATTTATTTTCTTGAAATATCATGTCGAAAAGGCACAATGGTTGAGTCAAAGAACACAATAGTTAGGCCGAACAGACACAATGGATGGGTCGAAGAGGCATAATGGTTTATCAAAGAGGCACAATAATTGGTGTGAAGAATCACGATGATTGGTGTCAAGAGGTACGATAGTTGGCCCAAAGAAGCACGATACTTGAGCCGAAAAGGCATGATGTTTGGCCGGAAAGACATGACGCCTGGCCGGGAGACATGATGCTTAGACCAAAGACACACTTTAAGAGTTGTGATCTATCATGTGATACCACTTTATTTTCTATAATTAGGGGATGTGACCCACAAATTTCATTCAATTTCATTTTTCCATCTTTTAGTCACTTACACAATTTTGTAGAGAAACTCCGAAGGGAAAGCTTCATAATTGCTATATGCAGTTCGGTGACTTTGTTGTATCCTGGAGGTGAATTGTTTGTAACTCAGTAGCAAACTCTTTGAGTGGGGCTAATTATCACCTTAAAAATAGTGTTCTACACGTCTCAAAGTCGCATTTATTTTTTCTGATTACTGTATCCACGTAATTTTTTTCAACAATTTTAAGGTGACAAACGCAATGGGATCAGAATCTGAAATAACGACTTTCAAGCTGATGAATCAAGACTTTGTCAAACTAGATGGGTTTGATGGAACAAATTTTACTCGTTGAAAAGATAAGTTGATGTTCATTCTTACTACATTGAAGATTGCATATGTTTTGGATTTGAACTTGCAGGTACTTCTAGAACACAAACCTAATGATAATGATCAAATCAAAGTGAAACACAATAAACACAAAGAAGATGAAGTGGTATGTAGAGAACATATTCTAAATACACTTTCTGATCGTCTCTATGACTTGTTGACATCAATTAAGTCACCAAAGAAGATTTGGAAGGTATTGGAATTGAAGTATAAAACTGAAAAGCAAGTGCAATTGGTACTTTAATGTATGCGATGCATTGCACTAGGCCAGATATTTCCTTTGCAGTATGTAAATTTCTAGATATACGGATAATACTAGTACAGAGCATTGGAAAGCAAATGGTAGAGTCTTTGGGTACCTTAAAAGAATTAGTTCATTAGAACTGTATCATACCAATTTTCCTGTTGTACTAGGAGGATATTGTGATGCTAGTTGGATTACTAGTGCAAGTAATTATAAGACTACGTCTGGTTGGGTTTTCACCCTTGATAGTGGAGTTATTTCATAAGCTTCTAATAAACAGAAATATATTTCACATTCTACAATAGAATCTGAATTTGTAGCCTTGGCAACAGTAGGCAAAGAGGAATAATGACTGAGGAATTTGTTATTTGACATAAAGTTGTGGTCATAACTGATGTCGGCTATTTCTTTGCACTATGATAGTGAAGCTATTATGTCTAGGACTTATAGTAAAGTCTATAATGAAAAATCTAGACATATTAGTTTGAGACATGAATATGCCAAACAATTAATTAGTGATGGTATTATCAATATTGTATATATTTAGTCAAGTAAAAACTTGACAGATCCTTTCATAAAGGGACTCTCGAGAGATTTGGTAAATAGTATATCTAGTAGAATGGATTTGAAACTTTTCTTTCAAAAAAGTCACCTTTAATAGGAACCCAACCTTACACTATTAATAAGTAGTTTAAGATTTAATGAGTAATAACAAATTACAGTTATGTGGCTGTGATAACACTGAAAATTAATTTAATGTGAGAAATCCTTTTAGGATGGTCAGTATTGATTGTTACACTAAATGTAGGAAGAGTATTATACTCTTAATAAAGTTCAATAATTGAATAAGTGTCTGAAGTAACAGAGACACACAAAAAAACTTTACCTATTTGAACATAAGAAGTGGGAACAACTTCTAGCAAAAGTTTAAGTTTTACTTTTGTAAATGTTCATGACTGCTAGAATGGAGCACATATATTAGTACAAATAATTGGTGAGTTATCTCGCTAAAATTGGATGGAATCATGTATGTGGTATTTCCGTTATTAACATGAAAAAGTCTTGGTTTAAGCCTAGGCCACCATTGACTTTGTTAGGAGATACCTTCTTGTATGCATGAGGATATCAGTATTTGACTAAAAAATTCAATATCGCAATCTAAGTGGGGGATTGTTATAATTAATTTTTATAGATTGTGATATTAAAAATGTGAATTTAATGAATGTAGGTTATTATTTATTTTCCTAAAATACCATCTTGAAAAGGCACAATGGTTGGGTCAAAAAATACAATGGTTGGGCTGAAAAAACACAATAGTTAGGTCGAAGAGACACAATGATTGGTCAAAGAGGCACAATAATTGGTCCGAAAATGCACAATGGTTGGTATGAAGAGTCACGATGGTTGGTGTGAAGAGGCACGATAGTTGGTCCGAAGAGGCACGATGGTTGGTCTGAAGAGGCAACATGCTTGAGCTGAAAAGGCACGATGCTTGGCTGAAGAGGTACAATACTTGGCTGAAGAGACATGATGCCTAGACCAAAGACACACTTTAAGAGTTGTGATATTTCACATGATACTACTTCAATTTTTATAAATACGAGATGTGACCTACAAATTTCAATCAATTCCATTCTTCTATATTTTAGTCACTTACATAATTTTGTAGAAAAACTCTGAAGGAAAAACTTCATAATTGCTATCTGCAGTTTAGTAACTTTGTTGTATCTTGGAGGTGAATTGCTAGTAATCCGATAGCAAACCTTTTTGAGTGAGGGCAATTATCACCTTAAAGATATTATTCTACATACCTCAAAGTTGCATTTATTTTTTCAGATTATTGTATCCACATAATTTTCTTCAACAATTTTAAGGTGATAAACGCAATGGGATCAGAATCTAAAATAGCGACTTTCAAAATGATGAATCGAAACTTTTTCAAACTAGATAAGTTTGATGAAATGAATTTTACTCATTGGAAAGACAAGTTGATGTTCATTCTTATTACATTGAAGATTGCATATGTTTTGGATTCAAATTTGGCAGTACTTCTAGAACCCAAACTCGATGATAATGCTCAAATCAAAGTGGAATGCAAGAAACACGAAGAAGATGAAGTGGTATGTAACGGACATATTCTACATACACTCTCTGATCGTCTCTACGACTTGTTGACATCAATTAAGTCACCAAAAGAGATTTGGGAAGCATTGGAATTCAAGTATAAAAATGGAAAACAAGTGCAATTGGTACTTTAATGTATGCAATGCATTGCACTAGGACATATATTTTCTTTGCAGTATATAAACTTTTAGATATATGGGTAATACTAGTACAGAGCATTGGAAAACAATTGGTAGGGTTTTTGGGTATTGAAAAGAATTAGTTCGTTAGAACTGTATTATACCAATTTTTCTACTATATTAGACGGATATTGTGATGCTAGTTGGATTACTAGTGCAAGAAATAATAAGGCTACATCTGGTTGGGTTTTCACCCTTGGTAGTGGAGTTATTTCATGGGCTTCTAAGAAACAAACATTTATTTCACATTCTACAATAGAATTTGAATTTATAGCCTTGACAGTAGTAGACAAAGAGGCAGAATGGCTGATGAATTTGTTATTTGACATAAAGTTGTAGTTACAATCAATGTCAACTATTTTTTGCACTATGATAAAGTTGTAGTTACAATCTAGGGCTTATAGTAAATTTTATAATGAAAAATCTAGACATATTAGTTTGAGACATGAATATGTCAAACAATTAATAAGTGATGGTATTATCACTATTGTATATGTTCGGTCAAGTAAAAATTTGGTAGATCCTTTCACAAAGGGACTCTCGAGAGATTTGGTGAATAGTACATCTAGTGGAATGAGTTTGAGATCTTTCTTTCAAAAATGTCACATGTAATAGGAACACAACCTTACACTATTAATAAATAATCTAAGGTTTAATGGGTAATAAAAAGTTATAGTTATGTGGCTGTGATAACACTGAAATTTAATTTAATGTGAAAAATCCTTCCAAGATAGTCGGTGTTGATTGTTACACTTAATGTAGGATGAATATTATACTCTTAATAAAATTCAATAGTTGAATAAGTGTCTGAAGTAAGAGAGACACAAAAGGAACTTTCCTATGTGAACATAATAAGTGGGAACAACTTCTAGCAAAAGTTTAAAATTTACTTATGTAAATGTTCATGAATGCTAGGATGAAGCACATATATTAGTGTAAATAATTGGTGAGTTATCTCACTAAAATTGAATGGAATCATGTGTGTAGTATTTCCGATCTTAACGTGAAAATGTCTTGGTTTAAGCATAGATCACCATTGACTTTGTTAGGAATTTGAAATACTTACACTAATTGAAGGTTTAAATCGAGAGATACCTTCTTGTGTGCATGAGGATATCAGTATTTGACTAAAACATTTAATATCGCAATCTAAGTGGGGGATTGTTATAATTAATTATATAGATTATGATATTAAAAATGTGAATTTAACGAATGTGAGTTATTATTTATTTTTTTGAAATATCTTCTCGAAAATGTACAATGGTTGGGTCAAAATACACAATGGTTGGGCTGAAGAGACATAATGGTTTGGTCGAAGGGGGACAATGGTTTCTAGAAGAGGCACAATGATTGATCCGAAAAGGCACAATGATTGATCCGAAGAGGCACGATACTTGAACCGAAAAGGTACGATGCTTGGCCAAACCAAAGAGGTACAATGCTTGGCCGATGAGATATGTTGTCTGGCTGAGGAGACATGATGCTTAAACCAAAGACACGCTTTAAAAGTTGTGATATTTTATATGATGCCACTTGATTTTCTAGAGAAATTCTGAAGGAAAAACTTTAGAATTGCTATCTGCAGTTTGGCGACTTTGTTATATCCTAGAGGTAAATTGCTTGTAGCCCGATAGCAAACTCTTTCGAGTGAGCGTAATTATCACCTTAAAGATAGTGTTCTACACACCTCAAAGTCGCATTTACTTTTTTAAATTATTGTATTCACATAATTTTCTTCAATAATGAAGTATGAGTATATGTAGTGGAAAGGACATAGTGTGGAGGTGCCTAGAATTTCATTTTAATTGAACATTGTGGAGAAAGAGAGTGCTTTGAATACTCTCTACGTGGCTAAGCATGTTAGCTGGGCATTTTCACAAACACATCCTGTGAAAGCTATTTCTCCATTCGATCATCTTCATTCTCGTTCCATTGTCACATCTCATTCTAGCTATCTTATCTTGATACAATACGTATTACTCTGGGACATTACTAGCAAGTTCTAACACACCATCCGATCTCTCTCCGCATTTTGTTTTCACCACTGTTGATGAATACCAGCTATGGCATTACTCTCATGATAGGGATTTATGTAAGGAGAAGCACACTAATTAGCGAAGAGCATCCACATCCCATCTCTCGAAATTCTCTTCAAATTTTAACTAAAAATTTCACTCCTTAAAAGTATTTTCTAAATTTTACTCATTTAAAAAAAAAAAAATTACCTCCTACATCTATTCCCTATCATATCTCCATTATATTAAAATAATATTCTTTTATTCTTTCTTTATTACTTTTTCTATTACTTTATTTCACATATTTAACTATTCTTAATAAAATATATTTAAAATTTGATATAAGGATGAATAGTAACCCCCAAACATAGGGGTTTACTATAGCACCCCCCAAACCCATCTCCTATTTATGGGGATCTGGATGTGGGTTAGTTTTAGGGTAAAACCCCAAACCAAACCATATAATTTAGGGATTAATAGTATTTGATGCACCCATTAATGTGGATGCTCCAGAAACTTTAATGTAAAACCTTATAAACAAACAAGAGCATACATAAATTCCCAATCTTCAATGTAGTGTTTCTTATCTAATTAATTAAGGAAAAAGTTTATTTGCAGTCCTAAGTGAGAGATTACATGTGCATTCTCATTGATGTATGAGAAAAAAAAAAAAAAGAGGATAAAACATTATTTTGAAAAGGATATTATTGTAATTTTAAAAAAAAATTAAACATAACTATATGAATTTGTATAAATAGTCCTTATTTGAGGAATGTATGTAGAATAACTCTTAATTAAATAGATTACCATAAAAAAAAAGTACAATTATCCATTTGCCACCAAAGGCTTCCTTGTTTGTTGTCCTTGCATTAGTCTAATAATTCATGCTTTGGGTAGGTTTTGTATCTCCACATTTCTTGCACTACACATTGGTTATGGTTTGTGGTATTGTGCATTCGTGCAATGTGCTGATAATTTTTTGTAATATTTCTTATGGTGCTATAAACAACCGTGTTTGCTTTTATAATTCTTTAATTTTGTGGTAGTCAACTAGTGGTGGCGATTGTAATTTAAGTTATGTTTGGGTAGTGAGGTAATCGTAGATGATCTATGAATAGTGGTAAAAAAAATTATGATAGAATATTGAATAATAGTGAAAGGTAGTGAAAATAGTGAAAAAGTAATGATAAAATATTGAATAGTACTTACATAGTGAAAAGTAGTAAAAAAGTATTGATAAAATATGAGTCACTCTACTATCTAAACACAATCTTAGAGTTGAAATTGTAACTTTGTTTTTCCCTAGTGGCCCTATATATGGTACTATCTTTTTGTTTCATTTTTTTGGTTTCATACTAATTTATTGGTATTGAGTAAGCAAATCTAAAAAAAAAAAAAATCTTGTAACTAGACCTTGTGAAAGATCTTCTACATCAGCTAGTACAAATTTATATATTAGTCTTTTTTTTAACCTTTTTTCGTAATTAGAATGGTTGATACTATAGTTGATGTGTTGACACACCAACTTATAAATAATGAAACTCCATATCTTTTTATATGGAAAATGTGACTCAGTGAATGTTCTTTTTCCTTGTATTGGCAAGAATGAATACAAATTTATGTATAAAATCATTCAATGGGTGGACTCAACAATAGTTAAATCTCCATACTGGTTAGACATTGCTGAGTATCCAATTGGACTAGAGTCTTGTCTACTTGAATACTAGTTTAAGAATTGAAAGGAATGACATTACTCTCATGATAGGGATTTATGGAACTGGTGAAATTAGTAAAACAACTATCGCAAAAGCTGTCTTTAACTCAATTGGATATCAATTTGAAGCTAGAAGTTTTCTAGCAAATGTTAGAGAGATTTCGAGTCAAGAGGAGTCTGGTCAAATTATAAGAGAAACTTATTTCTAATCTCTTAGGAAACTTTGGAAGTTTTAATATTAGCAGTGTTGGAGGTACTAATGTTATAAAGCGTAGCTTTGCTCTAAAAGAATACTTATAATTATTGATGATGTGAGTGAGTCGTATCAATTAAAAGAATTAGCTCGAAATCATAATTAGTTTGATCCAAAAGTAGAATAATAATAACAACAAGAGATCACATCTATTAACTTATCATCCAGTCGATTCAACGTATGAAGTGCAGGGATTGAAGAACAGCCAAGCTATTCAACTATTTAGTTGGCATGCATTTAAAAGTGACAAGCCAGTTGAAAGTCATGTAATCTCACAAGACATATAATAGATTATGCTAAGGGCCTTCCACTAGCTCTTGAAGTGCTTGGTTCAGATTTGCATGGTAGAAGTATACAAGAATGGAAAAGTGCATTGGAAAAATATGAAAGAAGTCCACACAAGGATACTTATGAGATTCTTAAAATCAGCTATGATGGGCTAGATGATAATGAAAAGGATATTTTCCTTGACATTTCATGTTTCTTCAAGGGGAAGTCTCTCGAATATGTCACGCAAATGCTAGACATATGTCATTTTTCATCATCTATTGGCATTGCAAAGCTTAAAGATAAATGTCTCATCAATATTATTAGTAACACATTTAAGCATCATCAGAAGGTGCAGATGCATGACTTATTGCAAGAAATGGATAAAGAAATTGTTCGACAAGAATCACTTAAAGAAGTTGGCAAACGTAGTAGATTGTGATTTCATGAAGATATTCGTCATATATTAGAAGAAAATATGGTAAGATTACACTAATCGAACCTTTTGTTTTTTACATTTGTTTTTTGTTTACTAATGAAACCTCTCAAAAAAAAAAAAAGAGTTGAAGGTAGAAATGGTGAAGTAACTCGTTAATTCATGTGTGTCATCTGTATATATATATATATATATATATATATATATATATATATGATTATCTATTCTTCTCTATTACTTACTATAGCCGTTAATGCAACTCATACTGTTATTAAGTTTCGGTAGTTTTCTATATGGAAAACTGGTTAACCTACAACTCTTGCAGCCTTTTAAGGACAGTTAATGCAACTCATACTTATGACTTTGTCTTTGTAGGGAACAAACAAAATTGAAGGGATTTTGTTAGATTTTCCTCAAGGTCATGACAAGATATGCTTGCATTCCAAGGCATTTAAGAAGATGAGGAATCTTCGATTGTTTATAAATCGAAATGCACAATTTTCGTAGTTTCGAATTATCTCTCCATGGTTAAGAATTTTTAGTTGGCATAAATTTTCTCTGTCATATTTGCCTTCTAATTTTCATGGAAATAATCTCATCCAATTGAAAATGCGTTATAGCCTCATGAAGGAGTTAGGTGGCCTAAAATATTCCAAGGTACCACTATCATTTTCAATATTTATTTATTTAAAACTATGAAACAAAACTTCATTATTGATTCTAATACTATTTTATTTTATTTGGACAGAACTTGACATATATGGTTTTACGTGGTAGTAAATTCATAACAAAAATTCCTGATCTTTCAAGTAGCCCAAATTTAAAGAAGTTGGATCTTGGATATTGTGAGAACTTAGTTGAGGTTCATCATTCGGTTGGATTCCTTTATAAGCTTCAGAGTTTTGATGTTGGTAGATGCTACAAGCTCAGGATTTTGCCTAAAAGATTCAAGTTGAGATCTCTAAGTTATTTTGGTATTTACGAATGCTCGAATCTTAAAGACTTTCCGAATGCTCGAATCTTAAAGACTTTCCAGAGGTTGAATGTGAAATGGAATTCTTATACATGGGTTAGATTTGTCCGGCACTAGCATAAAAGAACTGCCTTCATCAATTGAGAACCTCAAAGGACTTGAGATCAGGTTACATATAGGCGGCTCTCGCATAAAAGAACTACCTTCATCAGTTGGCAACCTTACTCAGCTTCAAAAATTAGATGCAAGTGGCAGTATACGCCTTGGTATACATGAATCCACGCCATCTGTCATGTCTACAGGCCAAGAAAGTGAAATTGTATCAACTACTGCAGAACTGAATCCGACATGTAACGCCCCGATCCCAGAGGGATCCGAGAGTTACTACCTATCACATATACTCACATTCAACATTATAATTATAGACTCCAAATTTCCAAATATCATATAAAACTTGATTTGAAAATTCACTTTCCTCAATATCACCAATTCCAAAAATGCTAAGTCACCAAACTACAATAATATTTTCTTACTAAACCTTATCGATGTTCATATAATTCTCTATACTTAATCAACCACTCTTGAGTCATTTCACCCAATGCTTCGTAATCCAATCCTTGCCTGAAATATCCCAACTCATCTGAAAAAAAGATTCAGAGATAAGGAGTGAGTTTAACCACAACTCAGTAAGCAGAGGACATATACAAGAGTGTAAACATGAGCATTTTTAAAAGAAACTTCATATGCATGAACCAAAAATCCTTTTATTTTCATATATAGATTTCCAAAATATTATCAATAAAATAAAGAGACTTTTCAATCCTTTTATATTTAGAAAATCACTATTCATTATCAAAAATACTTTGGCACAAGTAACTGTACAATCTCATCTTATATTCATATCCGAACATGTACCATGTTTAACCCCCGTGGTAGGGTTGTGCTATCCCCGGTGGCCAAACCAGGCAGTATCATATTGTGAGACTTTCCCTTATTCGTTCTCGGAGCCCCGAGTGTGCACACAGGAAAGAAACACATACAGGACTACTTTGTTTCCAAAGTAGTTGCACTCCTATCATATCATATCATGGTGGTACCAACCATATCACGTGAACCCATATCATCATATCAGAACCATATTCCAAAGCAGATTAAATAGATAAGAATGCCAAAGATTTTCATATCCATATCATATCATGTCATGTCATATCAAATCATGTACCAAACTTGTTCATGTCATTTTTAAATACTTTAAACATTTCACAATACATAAATAAAACATCTTTTTCATACTCGCTCTTTTATGCATTTCAGAAACATGTCCATATTGCTCATGTCTACACTATGCATGATATAAACATTTTTCTCTTTTTCATATAGATTTCATGAGTAATGAAAATAACTGACCGGGGTTGTTTTTCCCAAATTCTCATTTATAACAAAAATATGCAAAATTTTCAGAAAGTCAACCTCGATTTCAGAGTTGGTATAAAGCCAAGTATAGGAACCCCGCTTACCTGGACTCCTTTGCTTTTCAGAAATTCTCTAAACAACACTGAACAAATAATTATCGCCACCTATAAAATAACCATGTAACTCCATAAATTTTCAAATGATTACAAACCTAAAAAAAAATAGAACCCGAGACATAAAATCCAACATTTTTTTCTTAACATCTAAAGACCCTCAAAATCCTTAGTATCAACTTTCTCTCCAAAATGTTTTGAATTTACCAAAATTCTTTAAAACCTTAAAACATCATTAATCCTCAAATTTCACTCATGAATACTTAACCCAATTTCCAACTCAAACCAAGTCTTCTTCAAAAATCAAGTAGGTCACCGGCTCAGAATCAGGCCATAAGCACTAGTCCAAAACGATATTCACAACTCGGCCCCAACGCCAAAACCTTCCACTTTCAAGAAAAAGAAAATATTAATAAAATACTCGAAATAACAAAGGAATTCCCAGTAGACAAAAAGCTTTAAAAAAACTCACGGTTTTGTTTAAATTCAAGAGGACAAAAATTTTAGAAGCTATACACGGTTACTAAACACGCCCCCAAACTCAAAAATAAAAATAAAATAATTTAAATAACATAATTTTATTGAGAAAAATAAATGAAATCATTTAAATTCACCTCAAAACTTAACTTACTCTTATAAGAAACTCATTTAACACTAAACATTCCAAATCAAGAAGAAGTTTAAATAAACTCATACGAAATCAACCTATTTAAAAAAAAATATGGTATCTACAATAGATTAAAATACAATAAAAACGTTAAGGACATTTTTTTTTTTTTATAATAGGTTAATAGGCATGCAGGAGTTTTACGTTAAAAGCATAACCAAAATGGGGGCTCACCGTAAGAGCAGTTATGAAGCAGCGTCAAGGTGGCGAGGGAGAGTGGGGTACATGTGACGGAGCAAGCAGCCGGGCTAGCGATAATCACGGCGGCCTCTTCGGTAGCAGACAGTGCAGTTTCGAGGGAGGGAGAGAGAGCATGAAAAACAGGTTAACAAGGAGTAACCGAGAGGGGTGGCACAGGCGGCGATTTAAGTGGAAGAAGAAACGAGGTGGAGAGCGACGTCGTTAGCTTCACCGATGCGTCATGAGGTTGAACTGAGACGTGAGGGGGAGGTTTTGCTGCTCTGTTTTCAATGAGTAAAACAGGGGCATGAATTTGGTTCCCGGTGGTGTTATGGTGGAGCGTGGGCCAAGGGTTATTCTGTGGAGAAGACATGTAATTCTTCAGTGATTCCAATGTGAGTGCATGGTTGGGCTACGGCGTACAAACGGCTTGTGACTAGCGGCATGCATGGAGGCAACGTTTGAAGAACCCGTGCTCTGTTTCAGGTGTAGAAAACAGAGGTATTTGTGGATTTATGGTGATGCGTAAAATTACATTAGTTGATCGCCTGAGGAGGAGGTATGATCTTGAGCTGGTCTAGTGGAGATATGAAGGCTATCAAGGTGGTGCATGGCTTTAGTGTTGGGTGTCAACGGTGATGGATTCCGGGCTCATGCAAAATGCAGCAGTAATGTTGGGGAGAAGAAAATTCGTAGAAGCTTGTGGTGTTGTTCTGTTGAGAGGGAGTTTTGATTGAGAAACTGAAAGGAAACAGGGAATGGCTCAACTGCATGGGCGTGGGAAAGAGGAGTATGGGATGGAGCAAAAAAAATACGAAATGCCGGAATTGAAGGAAACCTTTGGGATCGTGCGAATATAGTTGGAATTCAGTAGGAGAATAATAAGGGGAACAATATGTAACCGGTGGGAGGAAGAATCGGAGAAGAGAAACTGAACAGAAATAAGAAGAAAACTACTTACCAACGTCGTCGTTCAAGGTCTCTCTACAAGGGCTTTGTGTGCTGCTGCTATGACCTAGGGCCTTTGGGTTCCGGATATTACACGACAAATTCAAGCATTTTTAATGATGCAGGTTCCTCCTCAAGCGCAATATGGAAATCGCTACAACGTTTAGTTCTTCGAAGTTGTTGCCTGTCAAAATAAAATTTCTTCACGAATGGTAATTACTTTCCCGCTTTGGATAATTTAGATCTAAGTTGAAGTGATATTGTTATCTTTCCACCTCAAAGCGTTAGATTTGCTAGGTTGCGGTTCCTTGATTTGAGTAATTGCAAGAAACTTGAAGAAATTTACCCCTTCCATTGAGCCTAGAAAAGGTTTATGCTGAAAAATGCACGTCATTGGGAAGTTTTGCACTACTATCTGAAATACCTTATGAAAACAATAACATCAAACGGATTGACTTGTACGGATGCCACAAACTATTTGCGAATAAGAATATGAGACCGATTCCTTCATAGGAAGAGCTATGTACGTCTCTTTTCCTCTCTTTCTTTTTCAACCTGTTAATTTGTGTTGACTTTGGTTTATAACTTGTATTGCTGATTTATTTTTTTTTTATATTCGTATCACAGAGTCATTCTAAGGAACAAAATTGGGCATACCCATTTGAAAGGAGCCTTATATTTCCAGGAAAGAGGATTCCAAGCTGGTTCAGCTATCACAAGAGGTCCAATATGATAGAAATCTGTGCGAAATAGATATTAATCCACCGCATTATTGGAATGGCATAGATGAAATTGTTTTCTATGTTGTTTTTGAATATAGAGTTTGGTTAATTTGCTCACTACATGCGGAGTTCGGTTGTATGAGTGTTGAAATCCATGATAAATTGGATTGACATTACTTATGTGGTGAACATATAAGGTCTTGGTGGAGGGACTCAGATCACCATGTACGGATGTGCTGGATGAGTTACAGTAAACACGTGGACGTTTCAAGGTTTAGATTTAAATGTACGTCAGACCTCGTGGACTTGAGAAGTGTTGGGATCCATGTCCTAAAGAAGCATGAAAAGATGCCTTCCACATTTTGGGAATTAATGGAGAACGCTGATGAGAATCCAAAGGAAGATTTGGAATTAGAGAATGATGATGAGAATCCGAAGGAAATATTTGGTAAGAGGCGTCGTGATGATGAATTATATGATTGCAACATGGAACCCAATTGGTACCGTCAACAAAAGGGGCAGCATTCCTCAACCATAGGCAATGATGATGAGTATCCAAAGGAAGATATGGATTTAGTGCGTCAACTTGGGTTGTATTTAAAAGGTGCAATCTTCAATTTTCTTCGCTGCTTGCGGCCTTCTCGATATAGAATCCGGACTGATGAACGAAATATATCACTGTCCATGCTACCAAACAATCTGTAGATCATGTGAAGCTGTTACAGTGAGTCGCATGAAATGCTGATGTAGAAGGTATTCCTTTGATTTGCATTAAATTTTTTTCCTTTTTGTGCATTGGTTATTTCATCTGCACAAACAGATCCACGATTATTTTTGCACATGAAATTCCTTTTCAAATGAATTTCTGTTTTTGGGATTTGTTCCGTCTTTTGTGATTTTCTCAGTACTTCTGTGATTTTCACCAATGCAACGGGAAGTGAATATCGTAATTCATGAGTTATAGTCGGTCTTTTTATTTTTATATAGGGGTGGAGAGTTTGGTACTTCTCTCATCTGGTTTACTAATTTAGGATGAAAGCTCATCGATGATCACAACACAGGAATAACTAATACTAATTCTGTCGTACTACCAGTTTTTTTTTTTTTTTTTTGTTAATGAGATACTGGGAGACAACTTTAACTTTGTTGTCTAGCCGAGCATTGATGGGAAACAATAAATTGAACTTCACTTACTGTTATAGCCTTTTTCTGTCCGCTAAACTCTTGTTTGGGATCAGCCAGTGACTCAGTTTTTCAAGCCTTGAAGATGCTCCAATTTCCCACCTCTACTATTGCTTCAGAGTTGGCATTCAGCTTTTGGGTTGTGTGTAGGATTCATTTCAAAACTCCTTGGCTCCATATATTTTTCAGTGGTTTTTTTTTTATTTTTTTTTTAAAAAATTATATACTTAAAGTAGTGTTTTTTTCTTCATGTAGAGTTAACTTTGATTTTGAATAATGTTTTGAATATGGATGGTTGAAGAATACGAGGTATTGTAACTTCTTGATCAATTGGGGTTTGTATTATTGATATATATTGAAATTCTAGCAATTTTCATTTTTTGTGTTTGCAAATATGTTTAACCTGGTTGTTGCAAGGATATGATTGAATTCCAGCAGAGGTTCCTGACCCAAAAGCCAAAAGGGTTAGTTTAGCTTAAGAAGCCATAGCATAAGCAAGGCCATCTGTATGAATTGTTGGTTGGCACGTTTCGGATCTTGGTTTGCAATCCAAAAGGTTGCTTTATTTTAATCTATTCTCCTTGTTTCCATTTCTTTTTCTTCTTTTATGTAACTATGTTGACTGCTACTATTTTGTGACACGATACATTTGAAAAGCATTAAAACTAATATTAAAGAAGGTGAAGCATCTCACTATTCTTTTCCATTATAAGGCTGATGATTGGGATGAAGATAAGGATGGAATACGAGATCCCTCCACGGAGAAGTGTATGTAAGGTATAACAACTAAGTTGTAGTGATCGTGCGACAATTATAATAAATAATACGAAATAATTAAAAAGTAAACAATAGAGAAATAACACAGAGATTTATATGATTCGACAATGTGCCTACATCTACGAAGTGAATGGTGGTAATTTCACTATTACTTAAAGTAATGTTATATCATATATATTTATACTAATCCTAGTTGAAGACATACTTAAGAAAATTTATAAAAATACTCTCATATCATACAATCGCTTGCCCGCTCATTCCGTCATCTGCTATGTTGCCACTTTATACTCATCAGATATAAGCCATATACTTTAACATAAGCTTAATTACAACATCCTAAGGAAGTTGGCAACCTGCTTAAGTTCCGCCCAGTAATGACAATTGGGTATTCTCTCTAGACAAAATTTATTTTTTTTATTTTTTATTTATATATTTTTTAAGTTTTTTTAAGTATTTTTAAAATATATAAAAATATATATATCAATACACTAAGCTGTCATTTCCTTATTAGTAAGTAAAATATTTTTTTTTTTTTTTGAGAAACTATTTCCATCCATCTTGTGAACTGTCGAAATTTTTTAAGGGTGCCGCCTAGCTAGCAGTGACAGCTAGGCGTGCCTCCTAGGCAAAAGTTATTCTTTTTTATTTTTCTTATTCATTTTTTTTAATATTTTAAAAAGAATATAAAAAAAATCAATATATTAATAATTATTTTCTTCATCAATAATTAAAAAAAATCTATTCAAAAAAATAATTATATATATGAGCAGTCAAAATGAGGCTGGGATAATATAGAGGGATATAATAATATTATTTAAATTTTAATATAATATTAAATATATAATTTCTAGTTATTAAATATTGAGTAGATAAAAGGATAATAATAAAAATAGATGATTGACAACATTATTCATATATTTGACAATATTTTGAATTCTACACGAGAAATATTCTATTTATTAGTCAGCGAGGATAACATATATAATAAATTATTTATAGGATATAATTTAATTTAAAAGATAAATTTTAAAATTCAAGATATATTAATTAAATTTGTCTATTTAAAAAATGTTGATGAAAGTCTTCCATACACCATAATAAAATAACCGGACAAAAAAATTAGATGCGTACGTATTGCAAATCCTTTGAAAAGCACGTCGAAGAAAAATTGACTGCAAATTGATTTTAAAAAGGACCTCTTATAACTTATTGAATTAAGCTTTTATATCTTTAATGGTAGAATTAATATTATTTAAAACACCAATGCGTTTTCGTATTCAAAGCGTTAGTGACTTTAGATTTCCACGAATCCAACTAAAATTGCAAAGAAGTTGCAACTCTTTTTCTTTATTAACAGGATTACCAACTACTCTGAAACAGGACAAAGATGTAATACCAACTTTCTTTTTATATTGTTTTTTCTTTTCTAATAATTTGTGCAAAGCTGCATCTACTTCTATCTATGGACCATAATAAAATAACCGGACAAGAAAATTAGATGAAAATCGGCTGTAAATAAAATAATTGAGTATTGCAATTTCATATTAAGCGCGCGTGTCCACGCGAAAGAAGGAAAATCGGCTGTAAATTGACTTATTTAATTAAGCGTGTATTTTCTTTAATGGTAGTATCAATATTATTTAAAGAATAATTCTTTTTGCAGTCTATATTTAATGGACTGCATTGCAATCCACATAAAAACGCTCCCATTTTATGACTAAATAAAATGAATTTTTCAAGTTTTTAGAATTTTTTATTTGTAAGTAAGGGTATTTTAATCAATTTTATTCTAAAATAGATATTTTTTTTATTTGTTTATTGTTTGAATTGCAAAGGAGTCCAATTTTTTGGACTGTATATAGCATTGCCCTTATTTAAAACAGCAACGCGTTTTGTAATGAAAGTTGAAAAAAAGTTGGAAAGAAGTTGCTACTCTTCTTTATTATCAGGACAACGATGTAATACTTGACGTCCAATAGAATATAGAATATTTCAGCTCCGAGTCTCTTTTCTCTATGAAGCTTTCATTGTCATCCCTAGGGTTTTGTATCGATCGTTGGGGGGAGAAGGGGAGGAGTTTCGACTCCACTCTCCTCATTCCCTTGCTGACCTAATAGCTAATGTGTTGCCCAAATAACTAACACAAGAAAGAATGTGAATTGGGTTATATAAAAAAAATTAACTATTGTAAACTAAATATACGATATAAAATATAAACAGAATATAAAGCAGCAAGAATTGTAAAGAGTAGGGTAAGAAGAAGCTAACTCAGTATTTTTACGAGGTTCAGTCTCACTACCTACGTCCTCGCCTCAAGCTACCCCTTGAGGATCCCAAATTCACTATTCAATCTCCTTTAGGTGAAGATAGAGACCTATTACACCTTTGAGCAGCACTGCTACAAAAAATTCGTGTAGAACACCTTCTACATTTGCAATCACCTCACACTTAGTGATTCAACTATTCCCTGTGTATAACACCTTACACACACAAGGGTTATACGCACTCTCTTATTGATACAAGAGTTGATAATAGGTAGACTATCAAAGTACACTTTTCAATGAGTGAGATAGAAACAATACAGCGCAGCCTATATCTCTCTCAAAAAGAACAAAAATTAAGGCTCAAAACTTTAAAAAAGAGAGAATGAAAGTTTTGAAAGAATGATGCAAAACTTAGCAATATATGTGTAAGTTCTTGTTGTTGTAATTTTGTAAAACTCAAGTGAGCTATTTATAGGTAAATGGATCACACTCAATCATCTTCCAAATTCAAAATTCAAATTTTGATGAAGTAATTGCATATGTCATTCACTTTTCAAAATTCAAATTTTTGAATGAAATCATTGCATATGTCATGCACGTGTAAAATATAATTTTTGAAAATAAATCTTTTAATGAGATCATTTCATATGTTATGCACATGCAAAATATAATTTTCCAAATTAAAGCTTTTAATGATGTCATGCATATATCATGCTTATGTCATGCATAAAAAATACAATTTAATGCTTTATGAGAAAAGATTAATTTTTTAGCCTTAATCCAATTTCGAATTTTATCAAGAGATGTACAAAAATAATCTATGAGCTTCATTTATAGACTTGTTCTTTTATGCTTGATGTGCGCTTCGCTCCATTACATAGATAATTTGAGCATGAGACTTGAATTTATTTGTTATCATCAAAATCTACATGTAGATACGAAACTTGAAATCTTGGATTCAACATAAGGTTTTGTTTTTCTTACTTTTTCCATTTGCTTATCATCATTAGCACTGGACGTAGCTGATCTTCTACTTTCCGGTGAGCAAGATCCGACACGTGCCTCTCTATCTGCATAAACATGTGTCGATCTTCAAGTTGACAAAAGAATCTCATCCTTTCGAGTAACGCGTACACGTCATGTGCAACTTTGGCCGTGCACGAATTTCGGATGCGACGTATGTGGGATGACAATGTGGTATTATGCCGCCACACACCGCACCGATGGACTCCTCGGCGTAGAATCTATCTATTTCAAAACACGCCACACACGGCACGTGTTTTGTAGGCACTGTCACCGACTGCAGTGGTCCCTTGCCTACGATTTGTCTTTGTTCCTGGTTGCTTTCCTATATTCTAGTTTTCTTTAACCAAAGATCATGTGCAAATAGACGTCTCAGTTTTCTACAAGCATGCTAGACCAGTACGGTGGAGTATACACTCCTTCGCTACAACTTTCTGCTGCAGCTTTATAGTCTGTTCATAAATTATTTTAAACAGTCATCAAGCAATCTTCCCTTATGGAAACTGGGTGTGAGTCATTTTTTTACTCTGATCACCCGCTTTTATTTTTATTTTTTTATTTTTATGTTACATTGTGTGTTGGCTTTTGGAAAGAATGTAGGGGATTTTCATCCTATTAAACGTGTATCTTGTAATCGCTAATTTATCTAATGAATGTCTATTATTTGCTGAGAAAAAAAAAATATAGATTATTTCATAGGTTGGTTTTAATAGATAATGTACAAAAAATAAAAGTAAAAGAATAACTTAGAAGATAGAAAAAACGACTCAGATATTCAATCCAAAACTATCAATATCTAAGAATGATGAAATCAGAGCACACACGGGATTGTAATAGCTAAAAATAGATAATATCATAACTTTACTAAAAATAGCAAAATCCCAATAATCAAGTAAAAAAGAAGCATGTAATCAATAAACATACTTCTATTAATAAAGCATTACACAGAGTTCTCATCAAACCATAAAGCATTAGAAACAAAGGCAAGAACATGCTCCACCATACATTAATGTCTACTAAACTCCAAGCATACCGAGCCAAGGTATGTGCTACCCCATTCGTAGCTCTATAATTAACATGTTCGACACTTGCTTGCTGGAAATGAGTAAGCAGTTCTTTGGCCTCTTTAATAAGGTTCCCATTCAGTGCAAGGGAGTCCTGACCATCATCACTTCTTAAATGATAAATTAAATATTATCATAAAAGAAAAAAAAAATTAAGTTAGGGATATGGAGGGGAAAACAATGGATTTTGATCTCAAAAAAAATGCACACCGAGCTAAAGTTATGGCTAAATTATTGAAACGTGTCCAAAATTACAATCACGAAAATATCATGATTTTCCTGCTATTTTTTTGCTGATCTGCCAACCCAAATATACCAACCTTCATGACATTTCTTCAATTCCCGTAGAGTCCAAAACTAATGTACTCTTAAACATCCCGGATGGTTATAAGCTATGCAAGATGAATTATAAGTCTTGCATGACAGTAATAATTGGGACTTTTGTCCATGTGAGCCTCTCATATTGTCTGTCATCATCGATTGTAAACGAGTTTTTAAAACCAAACTCAATGCTGATGGCACTCTTGATTTGTTGAAAGCTTGTTTAGTTGCTAAAAGCTTTTGTATGAAAGATGGTATTAATTATCATCAAACTTTTTTTTTTATTTTCTATTACTATTTATTATTTAATATTTTATTATTATTTTATTACTATTACGTATAAAATATCTAAATTATCTCATTATTTAAACGCAATCTTAAAAGCCTAATTTGGATTACCATTCACTTTGTTTTATTGCGATGCAGTTAGAGTATTGAATGGTGATAGGCCACTGAGACTCACCAAATTTTTTTTCTTTGTTTTAAGTTTTTTTTTATATATATATTCCTGTAAAAATTTAAAGATAATTTAAAATTTTATTAAAAATACTTAAAGTAAAAACAAAAAATTCATTATCCTTTTTTTTATATAGCCAGTCTCACCAAATTAGTAGCATTTCCCCTGAGAAATTTTCCAAAACGATCAATTATGGATAAAAATTACACAATTCTAAATAAAATAAAAAACAGAAGATAAAACCAACTAAAAATAAAATACAGAAATGGAATTGTCATTAAAGAAAAATAAATCAAATAAAAGAAAAGAAGATCAACCTACTCAACCATAACATATGCGTAGAGAAAACGAAAAAGTTTGGAAATAAAAGAAATATATACTAAAATAAACAAACGTTAAACAGAGACCAGGTCGGTACTGGGAGAGGCTGATTGATTGGTCGGGTAGGAACATCATGAGCGGCTCGGTCTTTGTGACTTGCAAATGAACAGTTTCTTTAAAAAGGAAATAATATACATGTCACACAATATAATTATACAAAATATTTATAATAAATATTGAATGAGAAATAATTCTATAAAATATTTTATATATATACAATATTTTATAAAAATATTTTAATATATTAATATTATATATTATGTATTAGTACTTATATATTAGTATTATAAATTTATGTATATTATAGTTATACATTAGTACATATATATATATTAGTATGTATTATATATTATAGTTATAAATTTATTACTAATAATTTATATATTAGTACTTATATATTATATATTATATTTATATATTAAAAAATATATATGTATTAATTAAAGAGTTGTATTCGATTCGATCTAAGAAAAGAAATCTCAAAAATCTGGACTGGTCCTACATTTTTTGGATTGGACCGAACCATATTTTATTTGGTCCAGTCCAATCCAAAATGACCGATCCAGTCCAGTCCTATCCCTCCTATTCAGACTGAAATTCTTACACTCCTAAGGTTCACACCAAGACAAGCTATCTTTTTATTTTATTTTTCACTCTTACATAGACCCCGTTATTCCCAAGTCCTTTTTTTTCTGATGGAATAATTCATTCTTTCTTTTTACAAAGCAACTCTCTTTTTATCTCTCCTCTTCATCGCTCTCTAGCCCACACAGTACTTTGTTTCTCTCAAATGGCTTTTCGTCTGAAAACCATTTGGATTAATGAATATTGTGGTTCGAGAATCAAAATGGTTTGGCGGTGTTGTGAGCTCTGTTTGGATTAAAAACATTTGGATTGAAAACAGAGTACTCGAACAACCCCTCAAACATCTAAAAACACAACACCACTAAACTTTTGGGCAAAACACTCCATCCAACCCTAACAACCTCCATCTCAGAGAAAACCTAACTGTGGAGGGGCAAAGCTGTTCGAGCACCATATCCACACTCATCAGGCCCTACCAAGTTAGGCGCCCGCCTAAAGGCGTTCATGGAGAGGATAAATGTGGCTTGTAAGTCCGAGACAAGAGGACCGACTCAATCCTGCTTAAAGGAGAAAATGAAGTTGACAAGACAACACCCGCCAAAGAAAGAGGTGAGGCGAGAAGAGCCCATTCCTTGCTCCACCAAGTTCATCACCAGCCCAGTTAAGACCATGAAGGGCCACCTCATATACAACATTAAATAGATGTATGTTCCCAATCATATTGTATTAATGGTAAAGCATTCGAGAAGAAGTGTTTCAGTTAATAACTAACACAAACTCGTCCCACATTTAATACGGGACGTGATCCCAGTCGCTACCTACCAGAGCAATAAATGACCCCAAACAAAAAGAATGATGAGCATGATGAATCATCCTCATCACCGACAGATTCATTCATTAAGGATAAAATCACACGACATCGTGACCCCTATAAATAGCAAGAAACATTGATATTCACAGGTACATAAATTTCAGGCAACCCTTTCATTTTTATAGGAGATATAACCCTTTTTCTAACAAAATCTTTGGAAGATTGGCAGGGCTGTCAAGCCCCATTCCCTTTCTTAACAGGTCTTGAAAATCTAGAATCGCTGAGTGGTCCAGGGTACAGAACACACATCAACACTAATTATCTCTCCTTCCCTAAATGAGAAATCTCCATGACTTCTGAAACCCTAGAAGACAAGAATCCCGAGGAGGAAACTCCCGCTCAGGAAGACAACGAGCAAGCCCCTGCACTAGAAGACAGCGAGCAAGCTCTAGTTCAAGAAGTGTTGTTTCTCTTTCTTCTTCATCCATTTGTTGTACGCGTTTGGCTGCTATGAAAATGTGAGAGAATCTGTTTGGCTGTTGCAAAATTGTGGGAAAGAAGCTGTTTGGCTGCTGTGAAAATGTGGGAAAATCTGTTTTTGTTCTCCAACTCTCATTCTCAAACTTCGGCAACTAGTAGACTTTATATTTCATAGAAGGAAAATGATAGAGTTAAAATCCTATTACTGACCATTGACTACTCATTTTGTATTTTATTTTTTTTAATTTTTAATTTTATTAATGATTAAGGAGGTGATTAGTAGTATATATTTTTTTTTTAGTTTTTTCTTAATGATTAAGGATGTTAAAAAAATACTTAAAAGAAAATGATAAAAAAAAAAATTGAATATAAAAGGGAGTAATAAACAGATAGTGATAGAGTAATAAGCTTATCATTACCCAAATATTTTAAGGGTGCTGGGAGCTTGCTAGCTAGCGTGCTGCCTAAGCAAAATTTATTCTTTTTCATACATATTTTCTTAATATTTTTAATATATTAATATTTACTTTCTTAATAAGCAGCCAAAATAAGAGGACAATATGGAGAAATATAATAATATTATTTATTTTTTAATATAATATTAAATAAATAATTTCTAGTTATTAAATATTGAGTAGATAAAAGGATAATAATAAAAATAGATGATTGACTACATCATTCATATATATTCTACCAGCTATGATAAGTACATAAAAAAAAAAGAATTTGACATTATATTGAATTCTACACGAGGAATATTCTATTTATAAATCGGCAAGGAAAACATGATAAGTTATTTATGTGATATAATTTAATTTAAAAGATAAATTTTAAATTGTAAAATATATAAATTAAATTTTGTTATTTAAATAATGTTGATGAAAGTCTACCATACACCATTATAAAATGGAAAATGCTATTCTTCCCCTTCATTTACATTTTGATGGCTTTTCTATTTTTTTATACGATTTTTTTAATATTTTAAAATATTTTTTAAAAATATAAAAAAATCATAATATTATTTAAAAATATTTATTTAAAAATTATGAAAAAAAAAGACTAAAAAAAAAACTTAGCAGGAAACCATCGAAAAAGAAAAAAGCGGGATGAGTAACACTTCCCTTATAAAATAACCGGACAAAAAAATTAGATGAGGACTGCAATTTCTTGAAAAGCGTGTCGAAGAAAAGTCGACTGTGAATTGAATTTTAAAGGCGCATCTCTAGCATTCATAATGGTTATGCATATGAAAAATTATTCCTTTTAGAAATCTATTTTGTCATTCAATCAAAATTCTCATATTGGTTTTTACATAATTGAGGTAAAATAATAATAAAATATTATTAGTATTATTATTTTAAATTATTAATTTATATATTTTATAATTAGTACTCATTTTATATCATCAACTTAATACAAATTTCATATATCAGAATTATCTTAATAGAAATTTTACAAATTTAATTTTAATGAGTATGAAAGAAAAAAAATTTATAAAATAATATTTGAAGAGTGAACAATGGCTTTTCAAACTTGAAAAATTATTATTCATAACTAAGCAAACATTTGGATATGCATACTCTGATGTAGAGGATTTTAAGCTCATATTATATAAATATAGGTTTGCATACGCATAGATGTCCAATGTTAATGCTCTTGTCAAAGTCATAAGGCTTAATTGGCATAAACGTTGTGAGATCCCAGATTTACGTGTATTTTTACACGTTATTTTATGCTCGGTGTTAATTATTTTAATGAGTAGAATTACATTCCTCTATTTTATTATGTGAATTTATTTGATCTGCTTTCGTTATATTAACTATTGTCTTATTTTAATATTGTGCTTGAGTTTAATTTATTTATATTGTTGGGGCTTTATATATTTTATTTTATTGATATTAAAATTATAGTATTTAAAGTCTGCTTTTATTTAATTTGTTATGTTTTTCTGGCTAGTCTCTTTTCCCTTCTTTTTCCTTTTTCTCCTTTTTCTTTCCTTTTTCTTTTCTTTTTCTTCTTTCTTTTCTTCTTATTTCCTCTGCTTCCCGCGTGCCCAACCCTCCCCTGCCTCCCTCTCCCTTTCGCCGTTTCTCTCCCTCAGCCCCAGGACCGCCGCCGGCCACCCACCGGCGACACCGCCCAGCCCACTACCTTCCCCTCGTGCCGGCGAGCTCAACGGCACCGGTGGTGTCACCGCCGGCCACCCCACCGCCCCTCCACGGCCACAAACCCGAAATGGCCATTTTTGCTTCCCTTGCATTTTCCGGCCACCGCCGGCCACCCCTTGGCCTCCGACCACCACCACTAGACTCCCCAACCTCCGGCGAGCATAACCCACCGCCCAAAGCCACCCATCGCCGCCGGTTAGCCCCTTCACCCGAAATGGGCCTTAAACGGGTCGTTCTTCGCCGCGCCGCCGTCCGGCCACCGTAGGTCTCACCTCCGCCACCATTCGACTCCCCTCACCCAGCCGGTCAACCCCCTAGCTCAGTTTCCCCAACCGCGGCCTCACCTTCCCGGTACGACCCCAAACCCGAAAATGGGTTTTCACCCCTTTTGGCCCCAATCCGCCACCTTCCGGTGGTTGTGCCGCCACACCACCACCACCATGAGATTCCCCACCCTTCAATGAGTACCTCCCTAAATTTTGGTGTCAAACCGAGTGTTTTAGCCTAACGTACATGTGACCGCTACAAACGCTGCAGATTGGCGTTGTTCAAGGAATTGCATTTTTACCGCTGTAAGTACTTTCCAAACGAGCTTTAAGATTTAAATATATTTTTGGCATCAACAGTTGTTGTATTTGATTATTGCTGATATGTGTTGGTTGATGTTGGTATTTGTTGGTTGATTGGATTATTTAATTGTTGGATATTTGCTGCATGGTTGTCTGCACTGTATATTTACGCGCATGCTCATGAAAATATTTGGAAAGTGGATTTTTGCATGATTTCAGATATTTATGTGTTGGAGATGGAAACTGGGATTTAAATTGTGTTTAATGGCTTTTATTGGTTTTGGGCTGAGTCATAACGGGGACGGCGATACTAACGCTCGTTGTGATCAGCGTGTGAGTGTGTGGATGACGTAATGGGGACGGCGATACGTAACGCCCATTATGGTCATCGGGTGTGCATTTCATATTGGGGACGGCGATACGTAACGCCCGGTATGAAATGAGTGTGTGTGGATCGTAATGGGGACGGCGATACGTAACGCCCATTATGGTTTCGGGTGTGTGTGTAAATCATATCAGGGACGGCGATACGTAACGCCCGGTATGATCGATTTTGAGGATATTATTTTATGGAAAATGATGGGTGATTTTATTGTGGATTAAATTGGGATTTTGACGAGTGTGGTTATTTCATCGATTTTGAGGAAGATGATTTTGAGCCTCATGCATATGGTAATTGTTCTTGGTTGTTGTTGTGGCATTAATGTATTTATTGTCTTAGGTTTGGTTGGGTTGTACTTACCTGCGATGTCATCTTGGCGTCGTAGTTTTGTTTGGATGCAGACTTTGGAGAGGCCGAGCTTGAGGAGATGGCTCCGCTATTGAGGTGATGTTATTAATTGTTATCTCGGGAAATTTATTTTCCCCTCTTTATAATTATGTATTTGTTTAATTTGTATTTTTGGATGACTGTATTAAATCTCCTGTTGGAGAGTTTTTATTAATTTGGTTTGTAAAATATTTCTAAAAATTCTGGTACTTAGATATTAATTTATTTTCCGCTGCGACCTTTTATTTATGTATGTCACGTGTGCACACACGTTTGACACGTGTTGTTGGGATGTGTGACCCGTGTTGTCATCATCCTGATGCCTCGATTCCCGCGTTATTTTAAGGGGAATTTGGGGGCGTCACAGGTGGTATCAGAGCAGTTCGGCTCTGGGTAAATCCGCAAGTTACCTAGGGACAGTACCAGAAAAGTTTGTGGTTTTTTTTAAAATTTATTTGTTTCATGATTTGGTTATTTTATTTTATTCTACTAATTTATTTGTTGTCTTAGTTTTTCAACTAATTTATATGGTAAGATTATTGATATTTATTTCGTTGTGTTGTACTTTTTATTTTAATGTTTATGTTGTTTATTTATTTTCATAATTAAATCAATTCTGATTGATTGGTTTGTTGGCTTTTTTTTATTTTATTTTAATTTTTGTTAAATATTGTACATGTGTAGTAATTCAGATTTTAGTTAGTTGATTTTATTTGGTTAAGTTGTCGAGTATTTATTTAATTATTTATTTATTTTATATATGCCTTTGTTTTTGTTTAAGTTGGAATTTGGATATTTCGGATTAAATTATTATTTTAAATCAATCCATTTATTGAATCTGTTATTTTAAACAGTTGTGTTATATAATTCCTTATTTTAAAGTTTATTTATTTTGTTATGGGTTATTTTATTGTCTTAAGCTTTTATTCAATTATCATCAGGATTTGATTTTAATTTCAGTTCATAGGTTTCCTATGAGATAGTTTTGGAGTTGGTTTATTATTTGTTTATTTTAATTATGGCTCTTGTATTTTAAGTATTTCTGAACGTTTGAAAGTTATTTAGACAAAGATTTAACAGAATCGCTGCCATGTTTCTTTTTAAGTTTATGCTTTGAGATAAATTTAAATTGATTATCTGTTCAAATTTCCGTTGTTTTATTTTTAAGGGCATGCTTTGAAGTAGTTTTAAAATTTATTATCTTTCCACATTTCCGTATGTTTTATTTTAAAAAGTTTATCTATTTACTTTAACGAGTGGATTTGTTTTGGCGACTTGTTTGTATTTATTTATTAATTAATTTATCAATTTAATTATTTTATTATGGTTCGTTTCTTTTAACAGATTTTAAATTTTAGAGATTTCTACAATAATCTTTTTAAGAGTTGAGTTTTGTAGAGAATTTTAAAATTTTATTTGTGATTTTGTTTGCTGTTCTTATTTTAATTTATCCTCCTTCCTTTATTTAATAAAAGTTTTTGATGAATTTGTGTTTATTAAAGGAGGTGGGCTTGTTTTCTTGAATGAGTGGTTTTTACTTAATTGTTTATTAAATCTTTTTCCCCTTTTTTGTGTTTTTATATAATAATTATGTGAATTACTTGAATTTTGTTTAGTATTTGGGTATTCTATTATTTATAATTGCGATATGGATTTGTTTGATAGTTTGTTGGTATTTATGCAATTGCATTTCTTTGTCGATATTATATATGCTATTTTTGTGTATTTGTTTCCTGGGTCTCACTGAGTGTTTGAGTGTCTAAGTTCTAATTTTATTTTTGGGAGATTATTGGAATTGTATTTAGATGGACTCTTCATGTGAGTGTAAAATTCTTAGCCATTGGTATAGTGTTATAGAAATTGTTTTAGTAATGCTTATGATGGTGGGCGATCAATTATTTTCTTGGTGAAATTTTGATGTTAATTGTGGATAATTAGAGATTGATGTATAATAAATGTGAGTGTAACTTTTGGAGAGTATTTGTCTTTGGCTGGTGTTTAACTTAGGGAAAATTTGTTTGTTAAGTGATAGGGTTGAATTGATGCGATGGAAATAAATTTAAGAGATAAATTTTAGGCTTTTGGGCGAATTGTTAGGAGTGGATAATTTAAGAATAATATTTCGGAGAATTTAATGGTTAGCAGCATTTGTCGAGGTATCTTAAAGAATTTAGTTTTGGTTTGAAGTCATATACGAGTTTAAATAATTGAGGTTATTCCATGTCATAGGTAATGAAGGTTCGATTGAGAGAATACGGATTTAAATAATTAATCTATGATGAGAGTGAGGGGTTATAATGATGGACAAGTATATTAGCGGTTTGGGAGTTATAAAATTTTTTAGGCTTTAATATTGGGTGGCATAACTTGAATTGTGAGATGACAAAGCATTAGGATTTGTAAATGTGGCAAATGATTTCTTGTAATAGGTGTTGAACTAGTTTTTGCTCAACGGTGATATTTTATGAGGACTTAAATTTTTATGAATTTAGCGAGTTATCAAAGTGCGCGCGGAAGCGTGATGAATTGCAATATAGTTGGAGGTTCAATTCTTGTGTAAATTTTGAGGAATAAGTGGTGATTTGAAATTTGGGATGATACTTGTAAGTGAGGATTTATCTTTTAGTTGGGTAAATTATGTTTATTGGCGATTAAGTTAGGAAGATAAACCTGGGAGTCATTTTAGGGTGACACAAAGTGTGGTATGAAGTTAGTGAATATTAAAATTTTGGGAGTTTGTACTGAGGTTCTTGTACATATGGAGTTCAGATTTAATTGGCTACCTCAAGAGTTTTAGAGATGAAATATTATTTGGAGACTATACGTTTATGATGGAATAAAATCTATTTGTGTTCGAGGAAAATAGATGATTGTGCTAATGCTTGGGGTGAGTGTTGAGCTGTGTAGTAGGTGAGTTATTAGAGTTTTATTAGTTGCAGCCGAGCGAATTTCGAGGATGAAATTCTTTTTAAGGGGGGGAGGATGTGAGATCCCAGATTTACGTGTATTTTTACACGTTACTTTATGCTCGGTGTTAATTATTTTAATGAGTGGAATTACATTCCTCTATTTTATTATGTGAATTTATTTGATCTGCTTTCGTTATATTAACTATTGTCTTATTTTAATATTGTGCTTGAGTTTAATTTATTTATATTGTTGGGGCTTTATATATTTTATTTTATTGATATTAAAATTATAGTATTTAAAGTCTGCTTTTATTTAATTTGTTGTGTTTTTCTGGCTAGTCTCTTTTCCCTTCTTTTTCCTTTTTCTCCTTTTTCTTTTCTTTTTCTTTTCTTTTTCTTCTTTCTTTTCTTCTTATTTCCTCTGCTTCCCGCGTGCCCAGCCCTCCCCTGCCTCCCTCTCCCTTTCGCCGTTTCTCTCCCTCAGCCCCAGGACCGCCGCCGGCCACCCACCGGCGACACCTCCCAGCCCACTACCTTCCCCTCGTGCCGGCGAGCTCAACAGCACCGGTGGTGTCACCGCCGGCCACCCCACCGCCCCTCCACGGCCACAAACCCGAATGGCCATTTTTGCTTCCCTTGCATTTTCCGGCCACCGCCGGCCACCCCTTGGCCTCCGACCACCACCACTAGACTCCCCAACCTCCGGCGAGCATAACCCACCGCCCAAAGCCACCCATCGCCGCCGGTTAGCCCCTTCACCCGAAATGGGCCTTAAACGGGTCGTTCTTCGCCGCGCCGCCGTCCGGCCACCATAGGTCTCACCTCCGCCACCATTCGACTCCCCTCACCCAGCCGGTCAACCCCCTAGCTCAGTTTCCCCAACCGCGGCCTCACCTTCCCGGTACGACCCCAAACCCGAAAATGGGTTTTCACCCCTTTTGGCCCCGATCCGCCACCTTCCGGTGGTTGTGCCGCCACACCACCACCTCCATGAGATTCCCCACCCTTCAATGAGTACCTCCCTAAATTTTGGTGTCAAACCGAGTATTTTAGCCTAACGTACATGTGACCGCTACAAACGCTGTAGATTGGCGTTGTTCAAGGAATTGCGTTTTTACCGCTGTAAGTACTTTCCAAACGAGCTTTAAGATTTAAATATATTTTTGGCATCAACAGTTGTTGTATTTGATTATTGCTGATATGTGTTGGTTGATGTTGGTATTTGTTGGTTGATTGGATTATTTAATTGTTGGATATTTGCTGCATGGTTGTCTGCACTGTATATTTACGCGCATGCTCATGAAAATATTTGGAAAGTGGATTTTTGCATGATTTCAGATATTTATGTGTTGGAGATGGAAACTGGGATTTAAATTGTGTTTAATGGCTTTTATTGGTTTTGGGCTGAGTCATAACGGGGACGGCGATACGTAACGCCCGTTGTGATCAGCGTGTGAGTGTGTGGATGACGTAATGGGGACGGCGATACGTAACGCCCATTATGGTCATCGGGTGTGCATTTCATATTGGGGACGGCGATACATAACGCCCGGTATGAAATGAGTGTGTGTGGATCGTAATGGGGACGGCGATACGTAACGCCCATTATGGTTTCGGGTGTGTGTGTAAATCATATCGGGGACGGCGATACGTAACGCCCGGTATGATCGATTTTGAGGATATTATTTTATGGAAAATGATGGGTGATTTTATTGTGGATTAAATTGGGATTTTGACGAGTGTGGTTATTTCATCGATTTTGAGGAAGATGATTTTGAGCCTCATGCATATGGTAATTGTTCTTGGTTGTTGTTGTGGCATTAATGTATTTATTGTCTTAGGTTTGGTTGGGTTGTACTTACCTGCGATGTCATCTTGGCGTCGTAGTTTTGTTTGGATGCAGACTTTGGAGAGGCCGAGCCTGAGGAGATAGCTCCACTATTGAGGTGATGTTATTAATTGTTATCTCGGGAAATTTATTTTCCCCTCTTTATAATTATGTATTTGTTTAATTTGTATTTTTGGATGACTGTATTAAATCTCCTGTTGGAGAGTTTTTATTAATTTGGTTTGTAAAATATTTCTAAAAATTCTGGTACTTAGATATTAATTTATTTTCCGCTGCGACCTTTTATTTATGTATGTCACGTGTGCACACACGTTTGACACGTGTTGTTGGGATGTGTGACCCGTGTTGTCATCATCCTGATGCCTCGATTCTCGCGTTATTTTAAGGGGAATTTGGGGGCGTCACAAATGTCATATCAAAAACAAATTGGCATAAACGTCCAGTGTCTAAAATGGAGGTTTGGAGGTCAGAACCTCCCTCCAAATATATAAAAAGAAAAAGAAAAAGAAAAAGAAAAACTCCTGCTTATTTAATTAAGCTTGTTTTTCTTTACTGGTAGTATTAATATTATTTAAAACATCAATGCGTTTTCGTAATGAAGCGTTAGTGACTTCATATTTCCACGATTCCAACTCAAATTGCAAAGTTGTTACTCTTTTCTTTATTAAGAGGACACCGATGTAATAGCAACTACTCTAGAACAGGACAACATGTAATACCAACTACTCAATAATTGGATAACTATGTAATACCAACTTTCTTTTTATCTTTGGTAGTTCTTTTCCCATTATTGTGCAAAGCTGCGCTTTTGTCTAATGCGTTTTCGTAATAAAAGCGTTAGTGACTTCATATTTCCCCGAATCCAACTGAAATTGTAAAGAAGTTGCTATTTTTTTGTTGGAAATTTGGACCTCTTAAATTTCCCTACCAGAATTTACTTTTAATAGAATACCAAGAAAAATAGAGAAATAAACACAATACAAAAATTTACGTAAAAAACTCCCAAAACAGGAGAAAAACTACCAGACCCAGAGAAGAAAATCCATTATGTGAAATTGTTTTACAATCACACAATTTTTTTCCTCATCCCAATGACACCCACAAAAACTTTCTCACTAGTAAAACTTTCACATTTCTTACTTTTATATACAAAAAGGACAATAGAGGAATTTTACTAAAGTCAAAAGTTACTTAATAAGTTTCTGACTGGTGTAATTAAACCAAGGATGCTAAGCCCCCTTATATAGGCCTTGGCCTTGCCCATTCACCCACATCTTTCCCATGTGGGACTCCAAAGGAGCAAATAATCAACAATCTCCACCTTGCGACTTTGACTGATCCCACAGCCACGCTCCACCGCAATAAGGGTCTTCATAGCTTCCGCTATCATGCTCCACCATAAAAGTATAACCACTCAAAATAAATCAATTCTAAGCATTTCATTTCGGCCCACGTCGAAAATAACATTGCTGAAAAATTATGGTGCAGCTCCCACGTTTGACTTTTCTGAAAGTTCATCAGCCATCGACATGAATTTCCACCACACACTTTGCATCAATGCCAAACTAATGCACGTGTGTAAACTTGTGGAACAGCTAACATTAATACATCATCTATCATGGCAATTTTGGGATTAGCGGCATACCATGAGGATGTAAATGTCTCTTTTTCTATGGAGAGAGACACAATGTTGGCATCATCGTCAGTATCTCCATTTACTGACTTGGAACCACTTGTCGAACTGGCTCTACCTATTGTTGATAACTTTTCTTGACGTGCCTAGGTTGTCCATACCTCCAGCAAATTGCTGACTTAATGAGTTGGTCGACGCCTTGTGTAATTTTGATGGAATCAAAATATCTCTGACTTGCACTTGCCACAAGTCAAAATTGATTCTCCCATCAAATTTCTCTACCTCCATTCTTAACATTACCTCGATGAATTTTACCGTATAAATGAATAGTATCCACTAAGTAAATTCTTAGAAAAGACTGATCTTTCCTAGACAGAACTTCAAGATTTCCAAGAAAGATTGGAGGGTCACAATGGACACATTTAAAATTTCCAATTTTCTAGACAGAACCTCCTTAGATCGTACGTATCCACACTATCATACCAAAGCTCCACCCTGCCAAAAGAACCTAGTGGTTTTGATACCACTTGTTGGGAATCTGGACCTCCTAAATTCCCCCACCAGGATTTACTTTTAACAGAATATCAAGAAAAATAGAAAAATAAACACAACATAAAAATTTACGTAGAAAACTCGCAAAACAGGAGAAAAACCACCAGACCCAAAGAAGAAAATCCACTATGTGAAATTTTTTTACAATCACACAATTTTTTTCTACACCCCAACGATACCCACAAAAATTTCCCCACTAGTAAAACTTTAACTTCTACCTCTCTTATTTTTATATACAAAAAGGACAATAGAAGAATTTTACTAAAATCAAAAGTTATTAGTTAAGTTTTTGACTGGTATAATTAAATCAAAGAGGCTAAGCCTCCTTATATAGGCCTTGGCCTTGTCCCTTCACCCACATCTTTTCCATGTGGGACTCCAAAGAAGCAAACAACCAACACTCTTTTCTTTATTAACAGGACACCGATCTGGCATGTTGGAACGGGGAAATCTGGTCTTGGACATTACTCGATAACACATTGCTTCTTAAAATCATTTATCTCCCCAGTAAAATCATTCCTCAATAAATCTAGAAATCGAATGCTTGGTAAATCACCAATAAACTCTGGTATGACCCAGATAATGCATTGGAACTAAAATTGATCTTCCAGACACTGTTGAAAGAGGTAGGTAGCTGACTGAATATTGTTAAAGAAATTTGGTGAGGGACGTTCAATTGGCCAAGAAGGAAAACACTGACATGAGAAGAACGTAAGAAGAGGCGAGAGGTGACTGTTCACATTCTGATAAAAAAAATGACATGGCACTTGTGCCACAGGAATTTTTTTATAGAATCATTGTGTGTCTGTAGTAGCTTCCTGTTAATATTATCAGATTATTTTATGTCGCAGAAACAGTTTTTTCTTTAATGGTAGTATTAATATTATTTAAAACAGCATTAACGCATTTTCGTAATGAAAGTTGGAAATAAGTTGCTATACTCTTTTTTTCACTAACAGGACAACGATGTAATACTAAAGCCAAATAGAATATAGATTATTTTATAGGTTGGTGGATTCAGAATCAAAGAATTGCTGCTATTTTAATTTTTTTTTTTTGAAAGTAAATTATTTTTCTTTATTAATATGCAAAGTTGAAAGAGCAATGTTATATGTACACATGTACCTTTCACTACAAGATTTTAGAGCTTTTGCCACGAATTCTTTTTCTAGGACATGCTATTATGGCAAAATCATGAAAATTATTAGAGGGAATAAATATCGATTTTTCTCATGATATTATCATGATCGAAAATATTTCGTGGCAAAAAGATTTTTAACTATGATGTAACTATTTTTTGTCACTAAATTTTATCATGGGATATAAAATGGCTAGAACATGTACCTTCGTTGGGAAGAAAATTATTGCATCAAGTTTTAACTATCTTTTGCCACGGGATAAAGTCGTCCCAAAATGTGATATCAATAACAAAGTTTTCCATCGTGGCATATTGCTTTTTGCCGCGTCTCATTTACCAATTTCCACGAATTCATCTCGCGGCAAAAGAAAAGCACAGTTTTAAAATTAAAATCCATCTTTTTTTTCCTTAGGTTTTCGAATTTTCCCTTTTTTTCCTCCTCTCCCCGATTTCCTCTTTTGCTTCCCCTGACCGTACGGTCTCGTGGACCTTTTGTGAAATTATTGACATAATAATAATGTCACGTTAGTTAAAATATAAAAACAAATTAAAAAAAAATAAAACATGATAAGTGAGAGATAAAATAGAAAACACAAATAGTTATAAACAAATAATTTTTTTTGCAGTTCATATGTTATGGACTGCATTGTAGTCCACATAGAAATGCTCTAATTTTATAATTAAATGAAATAAATTTTTAAAATTTTTTTTATTTGTATATGGCATTGCCCTAGTTAAATTATAGGATGTGTAAAAATAGTATTTATACATGATGTATATGCAAAAAATATACAAACTATATATAAATAATATTTGTGAAATTGCAAAGATGACCTCATTCTACTGATAGGAAAAAGGACATTTTTTATAAAAGAATATGGACAATGCTAGTTGTCTTTGAAATTTTTATTTTTTAAAAATATTTTTTAAACATATTTAACTATTTAAAAATCTAGAAAAATACAAATTTATTGATAATCACTTTCTTAATTGTTTTTCTTTTCGAAGCACACTTTTTTAATTGTTAAAAAAAATAAGATACTTATAATTTTAAACAATAATATTGAAAGATAAATAAAATTTTAGAAAGCAAAAATATATGCAATCATGATTTGAGATTTTGTCGTATAATTATTTTGATTAAAGTGAATAAAATATAAGACTTACACAAAAAAATATTAATTTTTTAATAATAAAATTTTTATTATTTTTTAAAATGATTACCCAACAATATCGCAATCACAAATATATGTAAAATTACTCTTTTACAAATAATATTGCAGACAATGTTTGATGTGGCTCAACTCGTATATTTGTCCAGACTAACGACAAATGGCTGAAGTAGATTCCCTCCGAAAGCTCCAAATTAGGCGCTTTCTAAGAAGTTGCTCCACCTTTTCTTTCTTTCGTATTTGTTTTTCCCTTCCCAATAAATAATTGTGCAAATCTACATCTGCTTTATCTATTTAAACAGGGTGGATGTTGTTGAGTTATGGTTTGGATAGACGCCTCTCCTATTTTCTCACTCGAGCGAAGTATTCCCGCTCGAGCGAGAGTTCGCTCGACCCTCGCTCGAGGTCCCGCTCGAGCAAGATTCAAGCAGAGACTACGCTCGACCCTCGCTTGATGTTTAGGTCGAGCGAGATTAACTCTCGCTTGAGCGAGATCGCATAAATATAAATATCGCATTCTCATTTCTGCGTTCATCTAAGACGAACTCCCGAGCCCTCTGTTTCTCCGCCCGCGAACAGAGCACCCTTCTTGATCATTTCTTCTTCATTTCTTGAGTGGTTGAGTGTAAACACGTGAGGATTGAGTGTATGCACGTGATGTGAGTGATTTCTACTGTAAGAATCTTTTGATTCTCTCTCTGTAATCTCCATTTGATCATAATCAATTGTTGAGACCAACCCCACAGTGGATTTAAGCTCAATTGAGCTGAACCACTTAAATCCGTGTGTTTTGTATTGTCTTTACTATTTTTACTTCTCTTAGTTGCTACTGCTGCATTTGATTTCATATCTGTGTTATTTGTTTTATCGGTTTATTCCCAACAAACTGGTATCAGAGCTATCTAGCTCTGTGAAGGACAGAAGGAATGGCCACAGCCAGATTTAAAGTAGAGAAGTTTGATGGACAGAACAATTTCAGTTTGTGGCGCTTGAAGATGAAAGTTTTGTTGCGCCAGCAAGGGTTATTCAAAGTTCTTGAGGAGAGGTCTGCTGATTCTCTTGTACCGTCTAAGGACGATGAAGAGAAGGTACATAGCACTATTTTATTGTCTTTATCTGATGGAGTGTTATGAGAGGTTGCTGAGAGTCTCTAGAACAAGCTTGAGAGCTTGTACATTAAGAAATCACTTACTAACCGGTTGTATTTGAAACAACAATTATATACTCTCAAGATGAATGAGGATTCGTCTGTTACTGAACACTTAGACGAGTTTAACAAAATTGTTATGGACCTTAGAAATGTTGACATCAAGCTTGATGATGAAGATCAAGCTTTAATAGTATTGTGTTCATTACCTGCATCATTTGATAATTTTGTAAATTCTATGCTATATAGCCGAGATATCATCTCCTTAGTTGATATGAAGTCAGCTTTGAATTCGAAGGAGTTAAGAAACATGTATACTGATAAGGGTGGTGAAACTCAAGCTAGTGGGTTGATTGTCAAAGATTCCTCCAACAAAGGAAGATCTAGTAATAAGGGTTCAAAGAAGGGCAGAGATAAGTCACAGGGGAAATCCAAGTCCAACAAGAAAAAGGTCAAGTGTTATTACAGCCAGAAGTTTGGATATTACAAGAATGAGTGTACTAAGCTAAAGAAGAAGGAGGAATCCACTAGTTCCTCTAATGCCGTCAGTGTTGCTGATGAATCTAATGGCTCAGATGTGATTTTTGCAATTAGTGATTCAACCAGTCGATTAGTGACAAGTGGGTCATGGACTCAGCTTGCACTTTTCACATGTGTCCTAAAAGGGACTGGTTCATGACTTATGAACCAGTCAACAGTGGTTCATGACTTATGAACCCTAGAACAAGCATGCAGTATGCTCTCAAATGTCGGGCTAACTAAGGACTTTTGGGTGGAAGCAGTCAACACAACCTGCTTTCTGGTGAACCGCTCTCCAACCACAACTATTGGTTTGAAGACACCTAATCAGGTATGGTCTGATGCACCTTGTAATTATTTGAATTTAAAAATTTTTAGTTGTCCTGCTTACTTTCATGTTAATAATGGTAAGTTAGAACCTAGGGCAAAAAAATGCATATTTATGGGATATGCTACTGGGGTCAAGGGGTATAGGTTGTGGTGTACTGATCCCAAGTCACCCAAATTCGTGATTAGTAGATATGTTAGTTTTTATGAAAAATTTATACTTAATTCGAGAAAAGAAATTCCTGTGTCTACAGGGAAGAAGGTAGAGCTACAACAGGCTCTACAAAGAACACCATCTGAAACTTAGGATCATGCTAAGGCTAATGAGCATGATTCTGAGTATGAGACTAAAGCACCAGTTGAGGAGAGGTATAGTATAGCTACTAGTAGACAGAGGAGGCAGATTAGACCACCTCAGAGATGTGCTCAAGCAGACATGGTTATGTATGCACTCGCTACAGCAGAAAAAATTGTTGGGCAGGAGCCCTCCAGTTACTCAGAGGCTTTGAAGAGTACCGAGTCTACTCAGTGGTGCTCACCTTGACTGAAGAGATTGAATCTCTTCATAAGAGCCAAACCGGGGATTTGGTTAAGTTATCAGCAAAGACGAAGGTTGTGGGCTGCAAATGGGTTTTCAAGAGAAAATAGGGAATCTAGTCTGAGACAGATGCAAGATACAAAGCACGCCTAGTTGCTAAAGGTTTCAGTCAGAGGGAGGTGATCGACTTCAATGAAGTATTCTCTCCAGTTGTAAAACACAATTCAATCAGAATTTTACTAACCATCACAACTTTATATGATCTGGAGTTTCAGCAGCTTGATGTGAAGACAACATTTTTACATGGACGCATCTACATATATACTACATGTGAAAGTTGCATTTGAGTTGATGTTACTGGACGCATCTGCATATATACTGCATGTGAGTTTTATTTTCAAGAATTAAATTGGAAAATATCATGTGTTTTTTTTTTTTTTTTTGGCTTACATATTTGATGGTGTCTCTGATAGAAACTAAAATTGTTTTCGAAATTTTATTAGGCTAAACAATTACTTTGGCTTGTTTATCATGTTTTGCAGGAGAAAGAATAACCAGGTGTATCAAATCACGTCAGAAGTTTTGTAGAAACAATATTGTGGTTGCTTTCATTTAATGTCTATATAGTGTGTATATATATATATATATGTTGTAAATTTGTCGGGTTTGGTTTATTGAAGATCTGTACTTGTTTGTTTTTGGATACTTTTTGGGTATATTGAATACACTATGATTGTTCATAATTCATGCTTTTTAAGTTTTTCCATTTGCACATAAATGATATGACCAAGACAATGGTGTCCAACATATCTATATGTGTTCAACCGTCCGTCCAAAATATTGGATTTGCAACAAAAGTTCTTGGAGTTGTAATTGTTTAAAGTGTACCTACTCGAAGGTATGCTTGGAATTGCAACACAACTCATGCAAAAAAATAATTTGATAAAAACTGGATATGTAGTTTAAGCCAAAGAAAAAAAAGTATTGCTTGATGCCTCTAAGCCTCAGCTTTCGGTTTATATGAGTTTGATTTTGAGATTTTCCGTAACCTATAAGCTCTTACTTGTAAAAAATATTCTTCCATTATAAGTGAGAATATATTGATAAAATTGGAGTGTCATTCTCTTCTCTTCTAATAAGTTAGTGTTGAAGTTTTGATCTAACTTGGTTATGCCTATCATTTAATGCAAAATGCTTAATAGATCCAAAACTGATAACTTCTTCAGTTATTTGATTATGGGCTTGCATGAGTCAATTGTTAAGTGTGTTTTTTTTTTTTTTAATGGGAATTGTAACAGAAGCCCCATTGGTGAAGCAATGGATTGAATTATACGGTTTGCATGAAGGGTGGATATGTTGGTCAAGTGCATCTTTCCCACTAATTTGGTGCCAAAAATAAGACCAACAAACAATTATCCAATATCCAATAATAATTATTAAAAAAAAAATTGCATAACAACTGGATAGCTTAAACCAAAGCTACACATACTATGTAGCTAAAATCAAGGTCTTTAATGATGTCATGAATTTCTCGCTATTAAAAAAGATATTGTGTTTAGAAAAATATTTTAGTCACAAAGAGAGCACACAAAATTATATCTACAAATTGACATAACTTGAAGTGATACATTAAATTATAAAATTACTTTTATTATAGTAAAGTTTATCAAATATATCATGTGAGGCAATATCAGTTTGTAAATTCATTTTTTAAAATCTCTTTATAGATATAGCACATCTTGTATGTTTAACTCTAGGAACCTTATAACTATCTACCTTAAAATAAATCCTCTCCAATTTATGCCTCCACCAGAGTAATCTGCCCATCTACAACAAAAAACAGAGTATCTTAATCACATCTAGAGTATCTAAACAGAGTATCCTTGAGTCTTGTCTGAAAGTTTCTCACAGTGTTTTTGGATAAGCATGTTTTTATGACATTTGACATTGTTGCATAATTTTGATGTAAGATTTCAATTAGTGTCGGCTCAAGTCAGGCTTGTGGAGGTGCAAGAGTGAAAGCCATTAATACTCGAATCATTTAATTCCCACGCCCCCGAGTTGATCTGATATTATGTACAAGCAAAAGAAGGTTAACAAACTAAAGTTTTTTTTTTTTTGATAACAAATCAAACTTTTATTCATCTGAATGACTGTAACACCGTTGTTTCACAACCAATAAACATTGTAAAGGTGGAGGAGAAGGAGGATGTTACACAATCCAGGCATTTTTAGATGTTAAAGAGCCGCAACATTAGGGTGACATAAAAGAAATTGTTTCTCTGTGATTTTATTAGATTTCTAGAATTGGGGGAGAGTACTTATACCATTTTTAGAATCCGTGATGGATGCCGTAGGAATGTTTCATGTTTACAAGTATCTTTATTGTGTTTAATCTTTTGAATTTTCTTGGAGATTGTTTTCTTTTTTTGCTTTGTGTTTTCAGTTGTCGGTAGCAAAGACGGAACTTCATCTTCTACAGCATTTATCTGCATTACAGGTTGGCAAGAATTGAGAAGAAAGGGTTTCATTTGAAATGGTAATATATTTTTATCCTTGGGTTCAACCATTCTCGGAAATTTGTAGTTGAAATTGAGAGTTGACCCCAACTCAACTCATCTAACCTAATCTAATTATTATAATTTTTACATAAAATATAATAAACAATTCACCATTTTCAAATCTAAAAATAATAATATATTAAAAAATAATACTTTAATAATATTTTAGTCAACTTTTAACTTTCAATATATCTCGCTTCATTATACAAACCAGCTTGAAAATTTGTTCACTTATTTATTTATTTTGTTTTAGAAAAAGAGTGGTGCTTCATCCCTGAGGGGATGTAGCCCGAAAGTATACCGAACAGTCTAATTGTGTTTTTCTATTTTATTTTATTTATTTTCACTCATTTTTTTGGTATATTAAAATTATTTTTAATAAAATAAAAAAATTCACTTTATCATTTAAAAACATCTATTTAATCATTAAAAAAATAAAAAAAATAAAATAAAAAAATTTTTTTGCAATTCGGGAGATGGATTCGGGACAAATCCTCTGGAGATACAGAATTACTCTTAGAAACGCTTGATCGTGTCATTGCTTGATGGAAATACCGGTTTTTGAAATCTCTCTTGGCTTGGCTTTCCAAGCACATGGTTTATATATTTATCCAAGCAAATATACCGAAGACATAAATTTGCCTCCGGGCTATAGTTTTGAACTTCATTTCTGGCCGGAATTTTTCTTTTTGTTATAATATTCGGTGTGCTATACATCTTTATTCCATTCCACTTCAAATTCTAGCTCATTTTGGTTTGTTTCGACCATTTTGGTCGAATTTTGGCTGTTTCACTCCAAATTTCGGTTATTTTGATTCATGTTTTGTTTTGAACTATTTTTGTAATTTCTTATATTTAAATAAATTTTTTTTTTTTTTTTTATAAATTTAAATGTGTGTTTGATGTGTCTTTCGGTGTGAGAGACGGCAGAGAATTATTTGTGGAGTTGCCGTTTACGGGAAGGAATGGAAGGGTGACTATTGGGCTTGACGAGGGACTGAAGCTATTGGGTTTATTGGGTGGGCTTGCAAATGGGAAGGTCTGCTCGTCAAAGATAACATGCCGTCAGATGTTGCCACTTGAAATATCAAGACATTTGAAACGATGCATGTTGCTAAAGCCAAAAAATTTTAAGATAACTTGGATTCATATTTGTGGAGTCTTTCAAATGGTGAAATTCTAAGTGCAGTGTTTGGGATCCTTTGCTCTCTTCTCTTGTATTCTCTCTTTTAATTTAATGCAAGTTTGTCGAGAAAAAAAATTACAAATAGAATGTGTTTCTATCCATGACGCCAATTTATATATATAGATTGTAGGTATAGAAATTCTAAGATTTTCATCCGCTTTTACAAAGTTAACCAATATATGTTTACTCATAGTGAAATTGATTTAGATGCAATTTTTAATAACATTTTTATATATAATATCATATTTAGATATGTATAATGTAAATAATAAAATTTAGATGAAAAATAGCAAAATTTTTCCCTGGCCTCTCCCTTCAGCTTAATTTTTATCTTTTAGTAACCATTGCTTAATTTAGTACCTTTTGAGAAGCGCGTCCATGTGAAAGAAAGAAATTAATTGAGAAGCGTGTCTATGTGAAAGAAAGAAATTAATTGGTGTGTAGAAATTAATCGGAGGAGCGTGGAGTCGTGGTCGTCTTCTAGTACCTTTCGAGAAGGGTGTCCATGTGAAACAAAGAAATTAATTGGAGTGTGGAGTCGTGACTCGTGGACGACTTACAGTACCCAAAATATCAGTGAAATTCAAAATATAAATAACTTTTGTCAAAATAACTTGTATTGGACCATAAAATATATTTAATTTAAGCTTTGACTTACATTAATTTTAAATTCCTCTCTAAATTTAAAAATGCACTGTTCATCTATCAATCCATATTTTATTTGTAAATAATTAACTATAAATATTAAGAATGATTTATTTGTGGCATGTATATGTTGTACTGTGAATTTATTAGGAATAATGTTTTCTTTTTGCACTATAAAATATAACGAACATTAACGAATAGAAAAATATTATAAATTCTTCTTAAAATATCATATTACATTTTCATTTTGATTTTTCAATAACTCGTCCAATGTAAACTAATTTTTTCAATAATTTTGACTTTAGCCAAGATCTTTAGGTCCATTTGGATTCGGAAATAAGATAAGTTGAGAAAAATTTAATTTATTTTTTAATATTATTATTATTTTTTAAAATATGTATTAATATTTGAAAAAAATGTATTAAAATTTAAAAAATTGTGTATAAAGATTTATATTTTGTATGAAAATTAAAAAAATATAATAATGAAATTAAGAAGAATTAAAATGGGTTGAGGTGAGTCTTCAATCCAAACAGATTCCATTGACAACAAATCCAACTGCAACTTGAGACGAATACATAATTCACGATAGATGCGTTTTTGGAATTAAAGCGTCCGAATGAGATTTCCACCCAGAAAAATCAATAAGCTTACAATTAGTTTATAATTAATTTATTATTCTATTTAAAATAAAGGATATATAGTTAAATAAAATTAAAATGATCTTTCAATAAAATGTCACAGACTCACAATTGCATTTATTAATTTCAAATGAATTATAAACTACTTTTAAAATAGTTATATACGTGTATCATTACTCTTCCACGAATCCAACTGCAACTTGTCAAGAGGATGCCAAGGCCCAAGACGCGTTTTGGTCCACGCTAATTAATGAAAAGTCCCACCGACGGCTCCAAGGCGCTTGCCAAGAGTTGTGCGTTCCTCATTTTCTTTTTTCTTTTTTTTCTTTATTTGTTTTTCCATTCCCAATAAATAATTGTGCAAAGCTGCGTCTGCTACCTTATTAACAGAGAGTGTACGTCTTGTTTGTACCAGAATTGCATACACTACTTCCTTCAATCAGTCAATGGCATTAAGTTTATCCTCTTCCTCCTCTGTTTTTCCTTCCACTTTTAGATGGTCTTATGATGTATTCTTGAGTTTTAGAGGAATAGATACTCGCAATACTTTTACTGCCCATCTATACTCTGCTCTATGTCGAAGGGGAATCAAAACCTATAGAGATGATAAATATCTTGAAAAAGGAGAGACACTTTCATCTCAACTTCTTCAAGCCATTGAAGAGTCCATGATTTTTATTATTATATTATCTCCGAACTATGCGTCTTCTACATGGTGCTTAGAGGAGCTAACGAAAATTTTGGAGTGTAAGAAAACAAAGCAACAAAATGTTTTACCAGTATTTTACCATGTAGATCCATCAGAAATACGAAATCATAGGGGAAGCTTTGGAGAAGCATTGGCTAAACATCGAGAGAGGTTTAAGGAGGATTCAAAGGTGCAGAGATGGAAGAAAGCCCTACAAGAGATTGCCAGCTTGGCTGGAGAATATTTAAAAGACGGGTACTTCTTTAACTATTATACTAATTAATAATAGATTTTTTCTTCAAACGAAATTATTTATTTAAAAAATTATAATATGTCCTTTGAGTTTGTCAGAAAGATATAGTTTTTGAAAAACATGTCATTTTTTTTAACTTTTATAGATAAAAAAAAATATATATATATATATATATATATATATATGCTGTTACATGCACAATATAACACTTGCCATCTTTATTGATCTGTTAGAGGAATTTTCATCCGGTCCAATTTGAAGAAAAACTCTATAAAAACCTAATGAATGCATACATCTATACCTTTTTCCTTTCTTTCATCTATACCTATTTTCCTTGTTTTCTTTCTCATTTAATATTAGAGTACTACTGTAATCATAAAATGATTCACAAAAACAATTCCACAAACTAACATAATGTCATATGATTTATTAGATTTATTTTATTATAAAAATAATTTTATAAATTGATAAATCACATAAAATACATCAATTTGTAGAATTACTTTTGTGTAATCCATTTATAACGAAAATATTTCTTTTAATATTAACAATACATGGGTCTTATAACCACGATGGATTTTACTGGGTTTGGCCCACCTTATGCCAATATATTTGGACTTAGGTGGGAGTAGCGACCAGTCTCGAACAAAAAGACCAATTGGATCGGGACCAAATTAAGTATGCTTTAGTCCGGTCCCGGTCCAAAAGGCCAAGACCGAAATAGTCCTGTCCCGATCCCGGTCTCGGTCCCGATCCCAATCCCGGTCCCGATCCCAATCCAGACATTTTTAGGCCTGAATCGGACATAATATAAATATAATATATTTTTAAAAAATTATATATATTATATAATTAATTATAGGTGTATTACCCGTATATGATTAATTACATAATATATATTATTTATTATTTATGTATATTGATGTATAATTAAATCAACATGTTAGTATTAAAATAACATCTAGTATTTTAGTAAATAGTACTAATACTAGTAGTTTAGTATAAGTCTCTAGACTATACTTATAACTTATAGTATTACATTATTGGTACATGGTAGTAAGTATATAACTATATTATATATATATATATAATATCAATGTATTATTATATTCATGTGTAATTATTAACTATAATTTACAGTACTAATATATATAAATATATTTAACATATATTAAGAGATGTAGTATAAATTATAATATATGTATAAATTTAGAATAGTATAATGTATTAGTATAGTTAAGTTAACATATTAGAATTCGCATAATATCTAGTATATACTTTTACGGGTTAAATAATTTTTTGCAAAAAATAAAATTTTGGATTGTATGTTCTGGACCGGATTGGACTAAACTAAAAGGGATTGGTTTGCCCAGTCCCATTTAAAGTTTGGTCTGGTTTAGGCTTAGAGAAGCCTAGATTGAATGTGCCTGGTCTGATCGGTCAAAGCCCTCCAAGACCAATCGGACCAGACCCATCTCCCCTATTTGGACTAGCAATCAACTGTGCCGCATTAAAGACAAAGGTTATGACTTAAAAGAAAAATATTAAACAAAAAGTAATTGAGGGCTATTAGTGTGTCGTAGCGTTGATATTGGAAGTGTCCACTAGTTTAAATTATATATTTTTTTTCTGTATTTAAATATTTTTTAAAAAATAAAGAAATATACTAATATATTAAAATTCACTTCCTTAATTATTAAAAAAATTTTAAAAAAAATAAATATATAAGCAGTCAAAATGAGAAAGCAACCTCATATGACATATTATGATTTTTCAAAATCATTATATAAATTTATGTGAGGCATCAAATTTGAATTTATTTTTATTATTAAATAAATATCATTTTTCACATCAATAATTAATTTCTGCAAAATCTTCACGTCCTACATAGTAAGAGAATGAGACGAATTTATCTACCCGGCTATACAATGAAGCCAATATTTAACTGACCACCAAATGAGGTTAGCATTTTCCCGTACCCGTTCCATTTTGGTTTTGCAGCTTCTCAACCAAAGTTGCCAAAGTGATCAAACACGGTAAAATATCCGTAAGATTGCCTTGAATTGATGCTTTTTTTGCACATCGAAATCACACCAATAATCTTGCATTCCATGACATCTGGTGCATATACAAGGAACTCCCAATGTTGTGCTTGTGCTCTACGTAACAATAGTAGACACTTCCCCTGTGCATAAAACACGATCCATTGACCAGATTTTCCAACACAGCAATTACACGAAGAAGCAAGCACAACTCTTCTTGCTTGCACCCGCTCATCTGTTGGGAATCTTGATCTTTTAAATTCTCTCACAAGAATTTACTTTTAACAAAATATTAAAAAAATGAAGAAATAATAATAACACAAGAATTTAAAGTGAAAAACTCTCAAATTTTTTTTTAAAAAAACTATCAGACCTAAAGAAAAACATCTACTATATAAAAAATTATTATAATCATACAATTTTTTTCTCACCACAAAAACACCTACAAAACTTTCCCACTAGAAAAAATTTAACTCACATTTTCCCCTTTAGATACAAAGGCTAACAGAGGATTTTTCCTAGAGTCAAAACTTACTAGTTAAGCTTTTGATTAATGCACTTAACTAAGAAGACTAAGTCTCTTTTTATAGCCCTTAGGCCTCACTCCATTTTCACTCTTTATCCATGTGGGACAAAAAAAATAAAGGAGCAAAATTACAAAAAAGCCAACATCATCAATTGCAAGATGAGATAAAAGCTTTCCAAACACAATTAAATCAGTCCATGTTTTACTTGCATGAGTTTGATGAATTATTTCTAATGTGGCCTCCTCCCCAACCAAATCCGTCAAACATCCCACATCCCAACAATTGTTGAGCCAAACCTCATTTATCTGAAGTTTTCTATTCACAATCTCATTCACCCACACAGATAATGGACCCAACGCAAGCCATCCATCATACCAAAATGATGCATTGCCCCCTCTCACTAAAACTTTGACATTTTCAAAGACCTAAGGTAAAACTAATATGATGGATCTCCATAAATGAGACCCTCGAGAACTTGCCATGGCTAAAGAAATATGATCATCTTGAGGTTTTTTGCTAGGAAGAAATCAGTCCACAAAGAAGTAGTAAACATTAATTTAGAAGCAAATTTCATATGAAAAGCACACTAAACCTCCTTAAAATCTCTCAAACCCAATCCACGCTACTCCATAGGTAAACACAACTTTGACCAAGTTTGCCATTTCATCTTCTTTACTTCATGAACCTCTCCCCAACGAAAAGTACACATAATAAAATTTATATGAGCAATGGTAACCAATAGCACATTAATCACAGAAAGAATATGAATAGGAATGCTCGAGAGAACATTTTGCAACAAAATCAACCTTTCCTCTTGAGAATATCAAGAAAAATAGAGAAATAAACACAACACAAGAATTTACGTGGAAAACTCACAAAACAAGAGAAAAACCACCAGATCCAGAGAAGAAAATACACTATGTGAAAAAATTGTTACAATCACACAATTTTTCTCCTCATCCCAACGACACTCACAAAAACTTTTCTTACTAGTAAAACTCTAACTTTCACATCTCTTCCTTTTACATACAAAAAGGACAACAGAAGAATTTTACTAAAGTCAAAAATTACTAGATAAGTTTCTGATTGGTGCGTTTAAACCAAGGAGGCTAAGCCCCCTTATATAGGCCTTGGCCTTGCCCCTTCACCCACATCTTTCCCATGTGAGACTCCAAAGGAGCAAACAACCAACAATCTCCACCTTACGATTTTGACTGATCCCACAGCCACGCTTCACCGCAATAAGGATCTTTATAGCTTCCGCTATCATACTCCACCATAAAAGCATAATTACTCAGAATAAACCAATTCTAAACATTTTACTTCGGCCCATGTCGAAAATAACCTTGCTGAAAAATTATGGTGCAACTTTTACGTTTGGCTTTCCTGGAAGTTCATCAGCCATCGACATGAATTTCCACCACACACCTTGAATCAATGCCAAACCAATGCCCGTGTACAAACTTGTGGAACAACTAACATTAACACATCCTCTATCATGGCAACTTTGGGATTAGCGACATGCAATGATGATGTATATGTCTCTTTTTAACAGACACCGTCTTCTGTAAAGAGAGACACGATATTAGTTTCATTGTCAGCATCTCCATTTACTAACTTGGAGCCTTTTGTCGAACCTGCTCTACCTCTTAGAAAATTTTTCTTGACGTGCCTAAATTGTCCACACACCCAACAGACTGTTTTCTTATTCATGGAGTTCTTCCTCTCCCAATCACCAGCTGTCATCATTGTTAAGTTCTCAGGTGAACCATTACTTCCACCACTTAGCCTTCTTTATTAAGAAAAAAGTTTGCTGGTAACCTCTGAAAAAATTATTTTCTCCTTCCTATGTATCAAAATAGGCTTCATATGCTCATAGGAAGATGAAAAAGACCAAATTAGCCTCAAAACTTGATCCTCATCATCAATTTTAACTCCAATAGATTTTAGTTAGACACAATGTCATTGAGAACACTGAAATGATCTAAAATAGTCGTACATTTACTCATCTGCAATGTATGAATTTGCTCCTTCAAGTACACTCAATTTGAAACACCATTCGTCTGATACAACTCTTCGAACTTTTTCTAGAGTCCATTTGCCGTGAATATTCCATACACATTTGCAAGAACATTCTTGGCCAGGCACAGACGAATCGCACTTGCTGCTCTCAAATCCAAATCCTCCCAATTTTCATCGCTCATTCCAGATCTGCTCTTTGTTTCACCAGTAGTGCTTGGACCACTACTGACTTCAGGGACTGGTCTGCCTTTCAACGCCTTGTGTAATCCTGATTGAATCAAGATATTCTTGACTTCCACTTGCCACAAGCCAAAATTGATTCTCCCATCAATTTTTCCACTTCAAATCTGATAGGATTTGAAACCCTACCTCCCGACATAGCTTCGGTGAATTTTACCTTAAAAATGAATAGTACCCACTAAGTAAGTTCTCAGAAAAGACTGATCTTTTCTAGACAGAACTTCAAGATTCCCAGGAAAGATTGGAGGGTCACAACGGACACACTTAAAATTTCCAATCTCCTAGACAGAACCTCTTTAGACCATACGTATCCACACTTCCACACCGAAACTCCACCCCGCCAAAAGAACGTAGTGGCTCGGATACCACTTGGTAAGAATCTGGACCACCCAAATTCCCCCTACCAGGATATACTTTTGACAGAATACCAAGAAAAATAGAGAAATAAATACAACACAAGAATTTACGTAAAAAATGCCAAAACAGGAAAAAAACCACCAGGCCCAGAGAAGAAAATACACTATGTGAAAAAATTGTTACAATCACACAATTTTTCTCCTTACCCCAACGACACTCACAAAAACTTCTCCCACTAGTAAAATTCTAACTTTCACATATCTTCCTTTTACATACAAAAAGGACAACAGAATAATTTTACTAAAGTCAAAAATTACTAGATAAGTTTCTGACTGGTGTGTTTAAATCAAGGAGGCTAAGCTCCTTTATATAGGCCTTGGCCTTGCCCCTTCACCCACATCTTTCCCATGTGGGACTCCAAAGGAGCAAACAACCAACATTTACAAGTCACTTGATTATGGCCTTGTACATTATATTTCACACAATATGCCGGTAGAGTCTCATAATTCACCGATTGAAGAAAAAAAAAACTGAGAGGATCTTGGTGTGCGATCTGCTTTTAAAGGCTTTTTTGTTAGGTTCAACTCAACACAAATGTGAGGCCCCAGGTTTTATGTTTTTTTACGTATTGTTTTAATTTTATTGTTGATTGATTTAATTTATTTTAATATTATTATTAGTATTTTACCTTGTTTATTATTTATGATTTATTTATCTCATTTTATTTTATTGTTATTATTGTTGTTTTCTTTATTATTGTGATTGAGCTATTTGAGGGATCTTTACTTTTAATGTTTTTGGTTATTTTATTTGTTATTATTATTGGTCTTTCATTTGAATTGTTGTCATTGTTATTTTGGTTTCAATTATTTTATTTTATTATTATTTAAGTTGTTGTGTTTCTTTTATTACAATGAGCATATTAATTTTGGAGTGTTTTGGATTGGTTTCTTTATTTAAGCCTAGTAAATTATTGGGTCTTATAATTTTATTCTATTTCATATTGTGGTGTGTTAATTTAGTATATTGGATTTTTTCCTCTATTCTATTTTTGAGTTAGGCTTTTGTGGAGTGTATTTATTAGTTTTACTATTTGGTCATTTTACCTTACTTCATCTCGTTGTGTTAATTATTCTTTAGTTTATATTTTATTAAGTGGTATATTGGATTATAATGATTTGACTTTTATTATTGCTAAGTTAAGTATTTATTTTTATGTGCTTTTATTTATTTGATTTTCGGATTGGGCTGGTATGTGCTTGTTTGTTGTTGGGGTGGTGTTTTATTGGACTTCCTTTTGTATTTGAGGGTTTTGTGTCGTAACATCCCAATTCGAAAATTTAATTTATTTAAATTTTATTATATATAGTTATTATTCTTCTTCTAAAAATGTGTTTGCATTTTTTTTTTTTGATAATTTTTAAAATAATGATTGAATTTGTTTTAACTTCCTCTCCTAGCCGTATTCCCCCCTTTGGATTTGATCAAAAATTTTTTTAAGCAAATCATCGTCATCCTAATTTGATAGTCCCTGATCAAATCCCAACACAAACACCTCAAATCCGTATATGCATTATTTCAGTTTTCCAATTCAAAATCCCTACTCAGAAATTATCTCAAAATCAACTCTATTTGACTTCTATTCTCTCTGTTAGTTTCCTTAATAACAAAACATAATTTTAAAATTCTTATATCAGAAACCATTTCTACCAAGTGTATACAACTTCAAAATTCTTATCTGAACTTATCTCCAAATCAATTTTCAGGAAAAAAAACCCTCGTTGTTTCAAGATAAACTCCCAAGTACCAAGTTCATCCAAACCCCAAAAATTCAAGCTCAAATTTAAACTCCAAACCAAGCACGTTACCTCATCTCTTCATCTACAAAATCCCGAGACCCCTTCAGAACTCTCACACAAGAAATACCCAAAGGTGAAACCAACACTCGGCAACCATCGAAATACCAGTCCATCGCATAGCAAGCACGCCAAACAATATACCAGCCAACCCAGACCTCACCCCAACGGAATCAGCCACAGAAACTGCCAGCCAGCATAACCCCGACGAACCCAAGCAGTTCCTGTAAGCCTTTGTCGCCGGAAACCTCTTCTTCTTCCCCTCTCTATTTTTGGTTTCAGCCACTACTCTCTAACTTCCCCACTTTTTCCTGCGTCACACCACCTTTTCGAGCAGCTTGGTGGCATCTTCGGCCACCCTCAGCACTCTTAAAACTCCCGCCACCTTTTCAAGCACTTTCCGTTTTGCGTGATTTTAGTTCCCTCTAAATTTGTTGGACCCACCAATACTTCAGAAACTATTTTTTTTAAGGGTGTCAAAACGTATTAACGGGTCGTATTCGTATCGTGTCAGGGGGTGTACATAAGGAATGCTTAAAGGACACGAACACGACCCATTAAGAGTTTCGTGTCAAAATTTAACCCTAACACGACCCATTAAGATAATGGATTGACGCGACTCGTTAAGACCTTTGACATTATATGACACGACACGACCCGACACGAACTAACCCATTTTAACTCGCAAACTCGTTGGTGACCCATTTGAGTTTAACCTAATTGATTTTATACATATATGAAAACTTAAATAATAGTTATAAAACATAAAGAAATTAATTCTAAATTACAATATTAAAATTACAATTCAATAAGTAGTACACTATAAAATATGATAAACACACAAATATGATTTACATATTGTAAAATATTACTATTATAATCAAAACATATTAAATAACAATAGGTTAACTCGTGAATGACTTTTTAATAAGTACTTAAATGAGAGAGCCAAGTATCTAAGAGTATAAAACTAATTTAAATTATGATTTTTTGAAATTTAGGTTAAGGGTATAAAAGTAAATTCAAATTTCTTAACGTGTCTTAATAGGTTTTGACATGTTGTTAAATCATGTCTTAACGGGTTGATACGATTTGACCTGAAACCCGTTTAGGCTAAACACTGACCGACTTTTATCATATCCTGCTCGTTTCGTGTTAACGTGTTGTATAACATATTGCCACCTCCTAGTTCTTCCTTGATTAACTGGGCTTATTTTTACATGAACTTGTGTTTTAAAAATTAGTATAAGTCCAAAGATTTATTTTATTGCAAAGTATTTAAAGTTTTTAAAGTATAATTTAATCTTTTAATAAGTTATTAATTATTTATGATTTTATGTAATTAGAGGGTTACGACACGTTTATTTTAGAAAATTTAGTGACATTTAGTACTTCGTACAAGTTACGAGCTACAACGTGAAATTCAAGATGCAGCGTTAAGAGGTAAGTATCATGATCATACTTTTTACGCATGTACAATAAACATGTTTTTATAAAAGTATTATGTATGTATGGCCATCATGGAAGCCTTTTTATGTACTCCAATCATGAGAAATTGTGAAAGTCATGCATTAATTACGAAAAGTTATGCATTAAGATATTTATGAAATATGATAATTTTATGCATTAAAGTTATTTATAAAAAATCATGATTTTCTGTGAGAGTGCATAAAATTATTTATAAAAGATCATAAATTCATCCCAATATATCTTTTTTATGTGTGGATTCCACAACCTGCGGGCATGAGCAAAATCGAAATCTTTTTAAAACTGCTAACCCTAACTCATGGGAGTCAGCAGTGGGTAACGACCTATGATATGTCTGATATGATAAAATTATGAAAAACTCATGTTTTTAGAAATTACGAAAATCTCATGTTTTCAACATTTATGAAAAAACCTATGTTTCTAGCATCTATGAAAAACCCATGTTTGGCATTTTGAAAGGTTCATGTTCTTGTTATTATATATCTATAAATATATATATGAATATGCATGAAAACTAATACTTATTATTTTTATCATATGATGTGTTTTTTATTGAGTATTTTGACTCATTTCATTTTTATTTTTGTGTTTTCATGTTTTTTTTAAAAAATCATTCCAAGTGATAAGAATACATAACTGATAGGATTTAACTCAAAGAGGCGATGTAGAGGTCTTAACAGTATATTAGTTTTATTTCATAGTTTTTAGTGAATTAAATATTTTTTGTAAAAAATGTGAGATTTCAACGTTTTAATTAAATGCTTTTGCTGACTTTCTTTAATTTTATAAAAATTATTTTATTTATTATAATACGTTTGTATCTTATACTTTTTTATAAAGAAAAATTTTAATAATATACCGATTCTCTAAAATATTTTAAAAATGTTATATTGGAAACTGGGTGATAGATGTGTAAGAGTGTAGGCGAGGCCCGGCCTGTGATACGTTTAAACCCAACCCTTCTCGCCTTAAACGGCGCTGTTTTGCACCAAGTTGAAGAAGCTTCTTAGGGTTACTTCTTATTCTTGTTGCCGCCGCATACTTCTTCTTCCTACTGGTTTTCTTCTCTCTTTCTCCCTTGTTAACCCATGCGCTCAGTTGGTGTCGCCACCCACCTTTACCTCTCCCATCGCGCCACACGGTAGACCAAAAGCACCTCATGGCCTCGGCAAGCATACCCCTCTGTTTTCATCCCCAACCTGTGAGCCACGTGCCTAGCTTCCTCCTTAAACCACGAGCTCCCCTAGTATTTTTCCCATGGTTTTCGTTTGGCAAAGGGTTTCAAATCGCAGCCACCTCTACCCTGTTGCCGAGAGCCACACGGTGGTCTCTTGCCGAGTTCGTATCACCCATTTTTGCCCATTCGTAGGCATGGCTGCAAGCTCCAAGCTCAATCTGCGTTCTACAAGTAGACCTCTCTCTCTCTCTCCCCCCCTCAAACCCACCCCCAAGAGGAATCCACCTTAACTATGTACTAGTTTTTCCCCCTCACTCGAGCTCAGATCCGAAGCCTTTAGGCTTGTTTTCGTGCGCCGTTGTGCACAGTTGCGTGTGACTATCCCTCACTGCCTTGGGAAGGCTATGCTGTGACCCTTGGCTTAACCAGTAAATCCGCACCCCTGAGTCTGAAAGTCTTCCAATCCATGACTCAATGGCCCAAACCCACCGTCGTTCCTTGTTAGCAACCGAACTGTCGCTACCCCTTTTTGCACCATCGTTGTGGCGACGCCTCGGTGAGTCGATCTTTCCATGTAGTTATTTATTTAAGTGGTATATTAAATTATTTATTATTGATTATTTACCATAATGCTGATTTATTTTCCCTGGTGCGTCATTCACAGCTTAGCAATGTGATCGCTTCTTGATATGCGGGATTGCATCTCAACTAGGACTGCAAACGAACAAATCTGCTCATTAACAATTTGAGTTCGACTCGTATAAACTCAATTCATACTCGATTCGTTTAATAAATGAGTTGTTCGTGAGCACTAATATTGGTTCGAATATTAAACGAGTTAAACTCATATAATCTCGATTCGACTCATATAAACTAGGTTTGTGTTTGTGAACAAGATTCGTATAAACTCGATTCGACTCGTTTTGAGCTCGTAACAATACTTGTAATATTTCTATATACATATATATAATCTTGCATATATTCTTACATATATTTTTTTATTATATATATTTTCTGTGGTGTATATATTATTTTTGATATTTTGTATAAGTAATATATTTTGTTATTTTATGTAGAACTAGCATTTTATTTCTTTACAATAATAATATATTAAGTTCATAAAAAAATTATTGAGTCAAATATTTATAAAGAGTAAGAAATTCGAGTAATTACTCGACTAAGTTCGAGCTCGTCTTTGATTGACTCGAATTCGACTCGACTCGACAAACTCTCAGCTCGATTCGAACTCGAACGCGAGTTATTTAAGTCCAGCTCGACTTGACTCAACTCGAACTCGTCTTTGATCAGATCGTTTGCAGACCTAATCTCAACGCTTTCTCGATCTTACGTAATAGTTTTATCGACCGCGTTGTAAGTAACAGTCTAGTTGGTTGGTAAATTTATTTTATTATTTAATTTGCTAACCTTTAATTGCAGCTTGAAGTGTTGGTAAATTGTTTAATAATAATAATAATAAAACTTGAGAGTAGGTTGGTTGGGTTTGAGGCCGTTAAATGGAGGATGAGATTACCCCGTAGTTGTTTTGGTTAGAAATGAATTTTTGTAGATTTTTTTTGTAAATTAGAAATATTTCGTGGAATGATTTAGTTTGTGGTGTACTATTGCCATGTCATCCAATATCTACTTTTCATGCATAAATTATTTCTTGCTTGTGTATATTTGGATGATTTTTGGTTTGGCCGTAGCTTGTGGGTGTGTGTGTGCATCATGATCCCAAGTCGAGATGAAACATTATATCGGTAGAGCTTATCTGGTCACTCGAGAACGAAATAAACTGACGTGACGTCTCCTAGATTGTTGCTAGGCGACAACAAGATTGGACGAGATGGTAACGCTCTCGTGTCGACTCTGTGGCTCCTCTGTTAGCGAGCGCTAGATGATGCTTGGTCACGGTACGCGCTGGATGCGGAGCTGTGCATCGCTTGCTATGAAATCACATGCACAGTTGTTACCTATGATGTGGCAAAGAGAATCGGGATGTATAGATAGTCTTTAGGGGAGACCATAGTATACACTTAATAATAATACATAATTGTATTGTGAGCCAAAAACTAGATTTTTGGCATATTCTATGTTGATTTATTTTCTGGGAAAGGACAATTTGCTATGCTCATTCCTTTATGGGAAATGACGGTTTGGTGTGTTCGTTCTTTTTTGGGAAAAAATGATTTTGTATACTGTGTTACGTTCCTTTCTGGAAAAGGACGGTGTGGTGTGCGTGTGGGGTTCCTTCCTTGGAAATGACGTTTTGTGTGTGGATATACTTGGTTGAAAACATTTGTGCATATTGCTGATTGTGATTACTTATTTTGTGTGACTGATTGTTGCTCATGTGGTGTATTGTGTCCATCTACGATACCATAAAATGGAATCGTAGTTTTAATACAAAGGATAAGGATGAGTTTAAGGGGCAGACTCTGCCAAAGGTGTGACCTGATATGTTGGCTTGTGAGGGGATTTATGAATCCCAATATTGTTATTTATCTATCTATGTCCTTTCTTTTGGATGACAATATAATATCTTCTGGGAGAATTATTTTCGGTTGAGGTGTAAACTTTAAATTATTATTACTAGAATGGATCCCCTTTTTATTTTCGCTGCAAATTTTTAATTGTACAATCTATGCATATTGCACACACTCTCTTGGAGCACTAAAAGATGGGGTGATTGACCTGAGTGATCATCATCCTGGTGTCGTGAGTTCTTTTAAATCCTAAGGGGGAGTCATGGGCGCCATACAAACCCTAGCACCATCAGTGTGAGTGGCTCACTTTGTAGGATTATAACATTTGAGATATCTTCCAACTAGTGTTGTGATGTTACTCAAATAAGACTCTTGATAAAGATTTGGGGAAACTTGGAAGGTAAATTTAAATCGGGACTCTCGTTGGTTCCTTGTCTTCATAAAAGTTTGTTGTCCATTGGAACACCCTATAAGGAATGCTATCAATGTTGCAAGCCTCCCTTGCAAATGCCTTAACAAAATCCTCTTCCATTGTAAACCTAATGAAGACATTTCTTGGTTGTAACATGGAGGAAACCACCGGTTGCTTTCTCAATCCCCATTGCAATTTGATGAAAGCTCTTATCGCATCTGAAGATGGACGTTTCCTCAAGAATTTTAGAACCAAGCAAAATTTGAAAGGTGTAGCCGATTTATTTATTTTATCCTTGGTAAAAACAACACAAATCTCACCATCAACCATTTTTGGAGCCCAGAATGGGACCAAAACTTTAGGGATAGGTTGATGAGAATCCTAAACCATATCTGCCAAGGATCAGACCCTCAGAGCTGTTGCTAGCATGGCCGCATGGCCATCGATGTCAGCCATCAAACCAAGGAAACTCTCAACTTGCCCTCCATGTCAACCCTAGCAGAGCCTTTTAAAAGTGAGTACTGTAATCTATAAACATGTAGAAGATCAGGATCTTCTACTCGGACCTCTTCCTTAATTAGCAAGATCGGGTTCTAATCCTGATGGTATGTTTGAGTACTTTTAGTTGGTTAGATGATCTATGTAGAGTAGTAAAAAAGTAATGATGGAATATTGAATAATAGTGAAAAAGTAATGATAAAATATTCAATAGTAATTATAGTAGTGAAAAATAGTAAAAAAGTATAGATAAAATACGAGATCACTCTATTACCCAAACATAGGGAGCCTTAGTGTTGAAATTGTAGCAAAACTTGTTTTAAGCTAGTGGCCCAATGGTGTCTTTTTGTTTCAGTTTTATGTGTCTCATACTAATTTATTGGTATTAAGGAAATTTAAAGATTTTCTACACCAACTAGTATAAAAATTTATTTATTAGCTTCTTCTTTTTTTAACTCTTTTGTAATTGTAATGGCCTATCGACACAGCAACTTATAAATAATAAAACTCTTTATCTTTTTATGTGAAAAATGTAACTCATTGAATGTTCTTTTTCCTTGTATTGGCAGGAATGAGTCCGAATTTTTGGATAATATCATGCAATGGGTGGACTCAAAAATTGTTAAATTTACGTACCAGTTAGACATTGCTGAGTATCCAATAGGACTAAAGTCTCGTCTAAAAGACTTGAATACTGATTTAGCAATTGGAAGGAATGACATTATTCTTATGATAGGGATTTATGGAATTGGTGGAATTGGTAAAACAACTATTGCCAAGGCAATCTTTAACTCAATTGGATGTCAATTTGAAGCTAGAAGTTTTCTAGAAAATGTTAGAGAGTTTTGGAGTCGAGACAGCGGTCTGGTCAAATTGCAAGAGAAACTTCTTTCTGATCTCTTAGGAGACTTTGGAAGTTTTAATATTGGCGATATTTTAGGTACTAATGTTATAAAGCGTAAGCTTTGCTCTAAAAGAGTACTTATGATTCTTGATGATGTGAGTGAGTTGTGCCAATTAAAAGAATTAGCTGGAAATCATAATTGGTTCAGTCCAGGGAGTAGAATAATAATAACAACAAGAGATCAACATCTATTAACTTATCATCAAGTTGATTCAACGTACGAAGTGCAGGGATTGGACTACAACCAAGCTATTCAACTATTTAGTTGGCATGCATTTAATAGAGAAAAGCTAGTTGAAGGTTTTGTAGAACTCACAACATGTATAATTGGTTATGCTAAGGGCCTTCCACTAGCTCTTAAACTGCTTGGTTCAGATTTGCGTGGAAGAAATATAGAAGAGTGGAAAAGTGCATTGGAAAATTATAAAAGAAGTCCTCACAAGAATATTTATGAAATTCTTAAAGTAAGCTATGACGGGCTAGATGATAATGAAAAAGATATTTTCCTTGACATTGCATGTTTCTTCAAGGGGAGACATGTTGGATATGTCTCGAACATGCTCGACAGTTACCGTTTTTCATCATCTATTGGCATTGCAAGGCTTAAAGATAAGTGTCTCATCAATATTAACAGATATTGCAGTGATGAATATGTGCAGATGCATGACTTATTGCAAGAAATGGGTAAAGAAATTGTTCGACAAAAATCCCTAAAAGAAGCTGGCAAACGTAGTAGATTGTGGATTTACGAAGATGTTCGTCATGTTTTAGAAGAAAATACGGTAAGATCACACTAATAAAAACTTTTGATTTAACACTTGTTTTCTGTTCACTAATGAAACATCCCAAAAAATTGAAGTTAGAAATGATGGAAGTAACTCATTGGTGCATGTGTATGTGTATTCTTTTCTATTCCTAACTATGACCAATGCAACTCAAACTGTTGTAAGTTTTGGTAGTTTTCTATAAGTAAAATGGTTAACCAACTTTAGCTGATTGCAAAATAAAAGAGTTTGTACGTATATCATGACCTTTGGTCCAATTCTATCTATACATATGCTTCCCGCGCGTTAAAGTTAACAATTTACTTTTCATAAAAGAAAATCACAATTCTCCACTCAAAAGATTATATTTTTGGTTTTAATGAAACTTTTTGTAATTTAGTATTAAACTTAATTTATATAAATAAAATAAAAAATTAATAGAAACAAAAAAACTTGAATTAAAAAAGAACCACTGCCTATAATAGTGGTAGCCCAAAGCCAGTATCAATGGTTGCCTTGTGGCAAGAACACACAAGGGCGACCCATGCATTGTGGGTATTGGTCCAACTGATCAACCTTTTTTTATAATGATTTATTATGTTCTTTTTACATAATTTTTCTTTTTTATTTGCTTCTGCAATTATATTTTTCTTTTATCTTATAATTTTATAATATCAAGATTCATTTTTTTGAGTATTTTTTTTTTTTTAAGTTTATAATGTTAATTGATTTGATTTCTTGAAAATTAATTTATTGAAATTTTCTTTTCAATAGTGTAAGCTTTAACTTGTTTTGTGTTCCTTGTGTTTCCATGATTTTAGCAAGTGGCAATAAAAGAAGAACAACTTTATGATTTGATTTTTTTGGGATACTTATGTCTTTGTCTTTGTAGGGAACAAACAAAATCGAAGGGATTTTGTTAGATTTTCCTGAAGGCCATGACAAGATATGGTTGCATCCCAAGGCATTTAAGAAGATGAAGAATCTTCAATTGTTTATAAATCGGAATGCACAATTTTCTGCAGGTCCGAATTATCTCTCTAATGAATTAAGAGTGCTTGATTGGCCTCAGTATCCTTCGTCATTTTTGCCTACTAATTTTCGTGGAAACAATCTCGTTAAATTTAAAATGCATGATAGCCTCATCAAGGAGTTAGGGAACCTAAAATACAAGGTACAACTACTATATATTTTCAATATTTCTTTCTTTAGAACTATGAAACATAATTTCATTGAAGCTGATACATTTATTTTATTTTATTTGGACAGAACTTGATGGAGATGGATTTATCTAATTGTAAACTTATAACAAAAATTCCTGATCTTTCAAATAGCCCAAATTTGGAGAATTTGAATCTTAGACATTGTGAGAACTTGGTTGAGGTTCATCACTCTGTTGGATTCCTTGATAAGCTTCAGAGTTTTGAAATTCATGGATGCTACAAGCTTAGGATTTTGCCAAAAGGATTTGAGTTGAGATCTCTAAGTTTTGAAGAGTTTCCAGAGATTGAATGTGAAATGGTATTGTTAAAAAGTATATCTCTTGAGGGCACTAGCATAAAAGAACTACCTTCATCAATTAATAACCTCAAAGGACTAGAAACGTTATCTCTGTCCGAGTCTAGTCTAAAAAAACTACCTTCATCAAGTGGCATCCTTTCTCGGCTTCAGCAATTTCGTTTAAAAGATTGGTTCATTGATTTGGAGGATACAGACAAAGTGATTCTGAAAAATTCAAGCATTTTTCATGAGACAAGAAATAGCAATTGGAAAGCAGTAAAAGTTGTGACTCTTAAATTCTGTTGCCTGTCAGAATCAAATTTCTTCAGGAATAATTATTTTCCTGCTTTGGAAAGGTTAGATCTAAGTGGGAGTGATATTGTTATCTTTCCACCTCGAGGCGTCAGATTTGATCGGCTGCGATACCTTACTTTGAACAAATGCAAGAAACTTGAAGAAATTTTACCTCTTCCATTGAGTCTAGAAGAGGTTTATGCTCAAGAATGCAGGTCACTGGGAAGTTTTGCACTACTATCTGAAATACCTTATGGAAACAATAACATCAAATGGATTGACTTGTACAGATGCCACAAACTGGTTGCGAATAAGAATACGAGACCGATTCCTTCACAGGAAGAGGTATGTATGTCTCTTTTCATCTCTTTCTTTTTCAACATGTTAATTTGTGTGTGACCTTGGTTATAACTTGTATTGCTCATAGTTTTTTGTTTTCTTTTTTGGTATTGATATAATAGAGTCATTCTAAGGAACAACATTGGGCATACCAACTTCAAATAAGAGAGATTGACATTCTATTTCCAGGAAAGAGGACTCCAAGCTGGTTCGACTGCTGCATGGAGATCTATAGTGATGATGATAGTGTTGAGTATGAAATAGTTATGAATCCACCGCAACATTGGAATGACATAGATGGAATTGTTTTCTACGTTGCTTTTCAAGATGACGCAACATTGGATGCGACTTATATTAGTGCTACAATCCATGATGGCTCGGATTGGAAAGACTTGTATACTCAAGAAATGCGCTTAGAATGGCAAGGCCATGTATGGATGCACTGGATGAGTTACGATAGACAAGTGGACATTTCAAGGTTGAGATTTAAATGTAGATATGTTGGTTATGGTGATTATATTAATGAGCACCTGGTTTTGGGAAGTGTTGGGATCCATTTCCTAAAGAAGTATGAAAAACGGCCTTCCTCAATTTGGGAATTGGAGAATGACGATGAGAAACCAAATGAAGATTTGGAATTAGAGAATGCTGATGAGAATCCAAATGAATATGATTGCAACATGGAACCCAATTTGTATCTTCAACAAAAGAGACAGCATTCCTCAACCAAGGGCATCACAATAACGAAATTAGAGAATGATGATGTGTGTCCAAGTGAAGATTTGGAATTAGAGAATGATGATGAGAATCCGAAGGAAATATTTGGTAAGAGGCATGGTGATGATTGCAACACGGAACCCAATTTGTATATTCAACAAAAGAGACAGCATTCCTCAACCATGGGCATCACAATAACGAAATTAGAGAATGATGATGAGTGTCCAAGTGAAGATTTGGAATTAGAGAATGATGATGAGAATCCGAAGGAAATATTTGGTAAGAGGCATGGTGATGATGAATATGATAATTGCAACAAAAGAGGCAAAATATTCCTCAACCATGGGCATCGCAATAGCAAATTAGAGAATGATGATGAGAATCCAAAAGAAGATCTGGATTTAGAGCTTAAACTTGGGTGGTAATTAATACTTGCATCAATGTTGACGTAGAAGGTATCTCTTAATTTACGGTAGCTTTTTTTTTTTTTTTGTGCATTGGTTATTTCATCTGCACAAAACAGACACTTGATTGTTTTTGCACAACACAAGAATAACGAATACTAATTCTGTCATGATAGGAAACAATGGATTCTTACTGTTATAGCCTTGTTCTGTTCTGCTAAACTCTTGTTTGGGATCAACGACTGCATCAGTCTTTCAAGTGTTGAAGATGCTTCAGTTTCCCATCTCTACGTTGTAAGTTCTCTCCATTAATCATGAATTCCAATATTCAATGGAAGATGCGAAAGCTATAAGCTAGAAAATGGTAAGATTCATGCCTATTTATTTTTAAGAATGCCTAATGTACTATCTTGGTGTTTGCTTTCTTTCAATTAGTTCAGCTCACAACTGCATCGCTGCAAATTGTTGAAGGGATATAATTTAATTCCAGCAGAGGTTCCTAACCAAAAAGCCAAAAGGACTAATTTAGCTTAAGAAACCATATCATAAGCAAAGCCAACTGTATGACTGCTTGGCTTTATTTTAATCTAATCTCCTTGTTTCCATTATTATTATTATTCTTGTTTTTTTTTTGACTGTTGCTATTTTGTGACATGATACATGATTTGAAAAGCTTAAAAATGAATTATTAAAGAAGATGATGGAATATGGAAACCCTCCAAGGTACCTAATCCACATATAAAGGACCATGGAAGCACAAGGTATGAAAGTCAAGCCTAATTGCTACATAAAAAGCATGAAGCTTTATTCTTCTTTGCAGTTTATGATAAAATTGTTGTTTTTGACTTGACAGAAAATTAAGAACCCAATTATTCAGGGAAATGAAAGACTCCTTGGATTGATAATCCAGGTATTTTTAAGCATACATAGTTTCCATTTATCATCCAAATTGTATATATATGTATTTGATTATTGTTTTACTCTTTTTCAACATATATCAACCGAAAAGAACTGTGAAAAGATTCATTATATGGCACCAAACATATATTGATGTGGAGCAGGAATTGGTGCCAATACAGAGGCAATAAAATGTATTTGTTATGTTCGAGTTTAAGGAGATGATGTTGCACTCCTTATCGGCTTCTTTTAAGATTGGCTAATGCATTGTCATGGTGTTTGCTCTCTTTCAACAAGGTCAGTTCACAGCACTCACCCTCATGAAGAATCACCTTTTCAAGTGAACTTGCATTTGTTGCAAACCAAGAAATGAAAGTTGCATTTGAGTTAATGTTACTGGACTTCATCTGCGTATATACTCTGAGTCTTTTTTCAAGAATGAAATTGGAAAATATCATGTGTTTTTTTTTTTTTTTTTGGCTTACATATGTGGTGGTGTGTGACTCCCTCTTGCAGAAACTAGAATTGTTTTCGAATGTTATTGGCTAAATGATGACTTTGGCTGGTTTATCATGTTTTGCAGGAAGAAGAATAAGCAGATGTATCAAGTCATGTCAGAAGTTTTGTAGAAACAATATTGTGGTTGTTTTCCTTTTATGTATATCTTATAAATTTCTCAGGTTTGGTTTATTGAAGATCTTTGCTTATTTGTTTCTGGATTGGGATAAGTTTCTTTCAAGAGTTGTGGATACTTTTTAGATATATTGAATACATTATGAGTTCTTAATGCATGCGTATTAACTAAAATGACATTTATTATTACCATTTGAAAAAAGTGATATGACCAAGACAATGGTATCCAACATATCTTATATATGCAACCAAAATTCTTGGAGTTGGAATTTTTTTGAAGTGTACCTACTTCCGAATATATGCTTGGAAATGCAACACAACTCTTGCAAAATGATGATAATAATAATAATAATTTGATAAAAATAGTGATCAATCTTCTTTAATGTTTATACCTATTTTGACAACCCTTTTCCTGGAGTCCATGCTATCTGCTTTCCAAGAATTTCTCCACTCATTGAAGCAAATAAGGCCTTATTTTATACTTTTTCTATGGCTAAAAGATTTGGATTCTCATTTGACATTTTTTCTTACAAAGAATGGAAACCAAAATTTTTCTAGCATAAAGTGATACATTAGATTGTAAAAGCATTTTTATTATAAAGTAGATCTAAGGTATCATATAAGGCAATATCAGTTTGTATATTTGCTTTTGTGAAATCTCATATGTTCAGCTCTAGGAACCTTATAACTATCTATCTTGAAATAAATATTATCTCCAATTTACGCCTCCAACAGAGTAATCTGCCCATCCACTAACAAAAAACAGGGTATTTAAGCCAGTGTTTTAAAAACTGTGCCGTACTGGCTGGTACAAAAAATACCCTATTTCGTTTCGGCCGATTTTTCGACCATACCGGCTGGTACGGCCGAAATCGGCCGAAAAATGACCTGTACGGCTGGTACCGGCCGTACCGGATTTCGGCCTTCCCATTTTTTTTAAATTTTTTTTTTTTAATTTTTTACTATGTTTTAACCTTAATTTAGACTAAATTAATTACATATATATATATTTATCTATATAATTTATTTATATATCAACTATTATTTTGAAATTTAATTTATAATTGTATTTATATATATAATTTATTTATGTATAAATTATTCTGAAACGGTACACGAAAACGGTACCGATACCGAAATATTTCGTTTCAGTGACTTGACCGGTATCGGTACCGATACGGTATTCAAAACATTGATCTAAGCACATCTAGAGCATTTCAAAAAAAAAAATAAATTCAAGCAATACCTATTAAGCAAGATATCATGAGATTTTCCTTCAAGTTCTTTTTCCACTGTTAGCATCACAAATCCAACATATTATTGCTCCGACCTGCCTGCCTTGTTTATTTGATGTCCCTTTCTTTGATCAGTATGACAGGGAGATTTTCTAAGGAACAAAGTTGGATATACCGATATAAGAAGAACGTTGGCATCATATTTCCCGGAAGAAGGATTCCAAGCTTGTTCAGCCTTTGCAATTTTGCAACGAGACTAATTATAGTAACTAATTGTGTGAAATAGATATTAATGGGCCCCTGTATTTGAAAGATAGTAGTAGTGGTCAACCCAGAAATGGAAGAGGTTGAAATTTGTGTAGTATCATAATCCTTTTTATATACATGCTTCTGTTAAACTTTCTATAGTTTAGAATTAGGGGCTATTTGGAATTGAAGTAGTTTTCATCTCATCATCTCATCTCCTCTCATTCTGTCTTATTTCCTTCCCAAACATTACTCAAACATAAACACTTTTAAACTAATTATTACAACCTTTTTGAATTAATCATTACATTTTTCCCAAAATAAAATTAACTTATAAATGTTTTTTTTTTTTTTTTTTTTTTCAATAAGTTAGGCTTAATTTGTTTTGGTTTCTCTGTGTTCCATGATTTTAGCAAGTGGTAAGAGAGGAATAACTATATGATTTTGATTTTGTTGGGATACAATTACACATCATGCCTTTGTCTTTCTAAGGAACAAAAGAAATTGAAGGAATATTGCTAGATTTTTCTGGACGCCATGACATGATATGCTTGCATTCCAAAGCATTTATGAAGGTGAAGAAGCATTCATGACGAAAAAATCTTTGCAAGATCTACTTATCTTCCTAATGAATTAAGAGTGCTTGATTGGCCTCAATATCCTTCGTCATTTTTGCCTTCTAATTTTCATGGATATATGCTCACTATATTAAGAATGCTTGATAGCCTCATCAAGGAGTTGGCTGGCCTAAACACAAAGGTACCGTTATTATTTTCAATACTTGTTTATTTAAAATTATGAAACAGAACTTGATTCAAGCTAATAGGTTTCTTTTAATTAATTTGGACAGAACTTGACAAATATGGGTTTATCTCGTTGTAAATTCTTAACAAAAATTCCGGATCTTTCGAGTAGCCCAAATTTAGAGACTTTGGATATCGAAAATTCCTGCATATATTGGCAGTCACTATGAGCTATCAGCCTATCAAATCTTTATAAAGTGGCTCAATGTTGGCACTCGTGCCTGCCAATCTATGCGAATACTAGTGGAGAAACGTTGCACGTATGCCCCTTCACATTTTCAAACCATTTCTTCTCTTTTCTCCGTGTTCTTTTTAGCCTTGTGTTAATAGTTTTTTATTGAAATTTTATGAACAATTGTCATATCACCTAAACAAAATTTATTATATAATTAGATTTATTTATTTATTTATCTATAATTGAAATTAAACCATCTGCAACATTCAAATTGATATTTTTAAAAGTTTATTTTGTTAAAATTTTTATTACTAGTAAAACCTAACTTGCACAGAGAGAGACAAGAGTGTCTGTGTGTGTAAGAAAAAGGAAATGCAAAAGTTAATCTCCAAGTCAATTTGCGTGTACTTACGAGTACTCTTTCGGTAGTAAAACCAATGATTATAAGAACAGTTGTCATTCATGCAGAAAATTAGCATCACAATTCCACACCTTAATTGTCTATGATCAACTAGTTTAGGAAATATGTACAGCTCATACTATTAGCTAACTTAGGAAATCTGTACAGCTCATACTTTCTTATATCTTCATATACATTAGCATAAGTATAGGAGTAATTTAAGTTTCTCAAATCTGTATTTATACATCCTTTCTAATAGAAAAATATGTGAATCATTTTCTCCAAAACTTTATATGGTATAAACTTAAGCCCCAAAAACTCCAACTAGTATTTCCTGTCTTCCTTGCTTCCGCTGTGGCTAATTATTTCTTTGACAGTGTTCCCATAGCTATCAATGCTATCCAGCAAATTACCACACGTCTCACACCAACAAACTTCCCTTCATGGCATGCTCAATTCGAGTCTCTCCTTCTCAGCTATAACCTCTTTGGTTATGTCGATGGCACTCACACCTGCCCATCTCTACCAACGTCGACTAATGCAGAGCCTAATGCAGCTCATCACCTTTGGTTACGTCAGGACAAACTTATTCTAAGTGCTATCTTGACTTCAGTGTACTCAGCTGTGATACCACTCATAGCAAACTCCAAGACATCCCATCAAGCATGGACTAAACTAACAAAACTTTATGCTAGTCGATCCACGACGCGAGTCATGTAGCTCAAAGAGGATCTCACCCTCATGCAGTGTGGCATTCGCAGCATTACAGAGTACCTCCACTCTGTCAAAACTATTTCCAATGAGCTTGCCCTCATTGATGCATCATTATCCCAAGATGACATCACCCTATATGTTCTTCATGGCTTAGGATTTGACTTTCGCGACATGGTTGCCCCGATTCGAGCTCGAGAGTCTTCTCTCTCATTTGAAGAATTACTGTTGCACCTTCAAAACTATCCATAATCACACAAGACGATATTTAAGTGGTTCAGCAATTTGCCTACGTCTACTAGTACCAAATTTACTATGTTTGCCTGAAATTACAAACACTCAAACGTTTCTCACGTACACTCCCCACAAATTTACACACACTTATTCTCCTACCAGAACTCTCCTCTTATAGGAGAGGTATTACAAATATCTGCCTGCACTTGATCAGAGTGCAGCAGCTATACTTGACCAAAGATCAGAGATGGTAGGTGAGGAGTAGGAATGGACAATGCTTGAGTTGCCATTTTTGACATTTAGGTGCAGCCATTAGTTTTCACATTCACACTTAGGTGGTTTTCAACAATCATCCCCTCCACTGAAGTGTATCTTACTAGGCTGCTTAGAAATTGATTCATTCTTCAAATGAAAGCACCTCCTCCTTTGACATGAGAAACTTCCGCTATCAAATGTGTCAAAAGACGCCAACTGCACCCGAAAGTGCCAAATGCATCGAAAGGTGCTCAACAACTTGCAATATTGATCAATTTTAAGCAGTGTTGGAACTTGATCCCTGTGACAACTTTCGTCAACATATCTGTTGGATTATCTTCAATGCCAATTTTCTAAAGTATTATGTCATCTTCTTATAATATTTCATGTACAAAGTGAAATCGGACATCGATATATTTTGTTCGACAGTGATACATTTGGTTTTTGCCCAAATGAATTGTACTTTGACTGTCACAGTAAACGATAACCTCTTGCTGCTCAAAGCCCAAATCTGTTACCAGTCCCTGTAACCAAATGACTTCTTTTACGACTTCTGTTATAGCCATATACTCAGCCTCCGTGGATGACAGTGCAATCGTAGACTGCAAATTTGATCGCCAACTAGCTGGTGCTCCAGACATAATGAACACGTATTCAGTTGTCGATCGACGTTTGTCAAGATCACCTGCATAGTTTGAGTCAACATATCCAGTTACTAGACTATTTTCACTCTTCTCGAATTTCAAACCAAGATCTATGGTCCCTAGAATATACCACAGAATCCATTTAGCCGCATGCCAGTGTTTCTTTCTAGGATTATGCATATATCGACTGACTAAACTAATGCCTGGGAGATATCATGTCATGTACATACCATGACATACATTAGGCTTCCAACAACACTTGCATACGAGATACTCTTCATGTAATCCTGCTCTTCATCATCTTTAGGAGACTATAATGCACTGAGCTTGAACTATGAGGCCACTGGAGTACTTACCGGCTTCGTCTTTGAGTCCATGTTGAATCGTTGCAATACTCTCTTCAGATTCTGCTTCTGAGTAAGGTGAACTGTACCTTTTACCCTATCTTTGTTGATCTCCATCCCCAATATTTTTCGTGCTTCTCTTAGATCTTTCATTTCAAACTCATGACTCAACTAAGTTTTCAAACGATTTATCTCCACCTTGCTTTTACATGCAATCAACATATCATCTACATATAAAAGAAAATAAATGAAAGATCCATCTGCAAGTTTTCTGAAATACACACAATGATCGTATTGGCAACGATTATATTTCAGATCCATCAGAAAGCAGTTAAACTGCTTGTACCATTGTCGAGGTGACTGCTTCAACCCATAAAGAGACTTCTTTAAACTGCAGACCCATTTTTCTTTACCAGATTCTTTAAAACCTTCTAGTTGAGATAGATAAATCTCCTTTTCCAGATCATCATGTAAGAATGCAGTCTTCACATTAAGCTGTGCTAACTTAAGATCACTTTGTGCAACCAAAGCTAGCAATATCCGAATAGATTAATGCTTCACAATAGGAGAGAATATTTCACTGTAATCAATTCCTTCTGTCTGAGTGTAGCCCTTGGCTACCAATCTAGCTTTGTATCGTAATCTATTTTTAGTAACTTGATCATCTTTTAGATTAAAGATCCATTTATAACCAATTGACTTCTTTCCTTGTGGAAGTGGCACAAGTTTCCACGTCTAGTTCTTATGAAGACACTACATCTCCTCCTTCATCGCCTTTATCTATTCATCCTTTTCACTGGATTGCACGGCTTCTCTGTAAGTGGTTGGGATCTCACCCCCTTCAATTGGTAGTGCATATGTCACATAATATGCATAACGTATCGGTCACGTTTCTCTCGTTTCGGTCTGTTGGTTGCTATTGATTCAGTTAGACTTGGAGGTGCTATGACTAGACTATCAACCTCCTTTTGTCTATACTCTCTTGAATCATCTAGAGTAATAAACTCCACATTCTGCGAATCACCGGGTGTTTCGCCATCATGGTTGCCTTCATTGGAATCTTTATGCTTATGTGACTTAAGCATCTCAGATTCGTTGAATGTAACACCTCTACTGATGATTACCTTCTTAGACTCTATGTACCAGAGTTTATACCCTTTTACATTAGTATTAAAGCGCAAGAATCTTGTTTTCTTGGCTCTAGGATCCAGCTTACTTTCTTGAGCATGATAGTAAGCAGGACATCCAAAAACGTGTAATGAGTCATAATCATCAGCATGTATACCTTTTCCACATTTCAATAGGTGTTTTCCCATCATTGGCAGCTATGAGTAATCTGTTGATGAGGTGGCAAGCATATGTCACGGTTTCAACCCAAAATTTCTTATTGAATCCAGCATCCAGTAACATACATTGTACTTTCTCTAGTAAAGTACGATTCATCCGTTCTGTCACACCATTTTGCTGTGATGTTCCTCGTATCGTGAAGTGTCTGACAATTCTCTTTTTCCGACAAACTTCCATAAAAGAGTCTAGAGCATACTCCCCTCCATTATTTGATCTTAGCCGCTTGATTTTTCTGTCGGTTTGAGTCTCAATCATCTTCTTCCGTTAAGGAAGATGTTCAACACTTCATCTTTATTTTTTTATCGTATACACCCATACACAACGAGAATAATCACCTACAAAAGTTACAAACCAATGCTTACTTCCTAAATATTCCACTTTGGTATGTCCCCAAACATCGGAGTGTACATAGTTAAGTATCCCTTATGTATTGTGAACAGAGGTTTTGAACTTGATCCACGTCTGTTTCCCTAATATACAATGCTTACAAAATGACAATTTTTCAGTCTTGGCACCTTTCAGTAAGCCTTACTTTACGAGAGTTTACAAAACTTTTTCTCTAGTGTAACCCATACACATATGCCAAAGACCGGTGATGTCAGCATCAGTCTCATCTAACTTTTCACAGCATGTAGAAGCTCTTCTATCAATAGTACTTTCTTGCAAGAAGTATAAGTTTCCTCACCTTAAACTCTTCATAGCCACCTAAACTCCCATTAGCACTTTGAGAGTTCTGTTTTTAATAGTGATTCTGAATCCCTTTGAATCCAGACATCCAAGTGAGATAAGATTTTTCCGTAAGCTCGGAACGAACTGAACTTCTATCAGAGTCTTGACAGTCTCATTGTGCAACTTCAACCAAATATTGCCTATCTCCCGAGTCTTATAGGCACTATCGTTGCCCATAAGTACTGCTCCGCCATCAATCTTTGTGAAGTCAGTAAACTAGTCTCGATTGGGACACATGTGATAGGTACATCTGGAATCCAAAATCCATTCATCAGAATGAAAAATGAATGAAAAACCTATCAAGGCAACGTCTACATCTTCATCTCTGTTTGCGACATTGGCTGTGGTGGGTTGATTCTTCAATTGTTCCTACAGTTTAGGACAATCCTTCTTCCAATATTCTTTGTTGTGACAAAAGGAACATTAATCTTTGGTGAGTTTTCTTCCGACTGATAAACCACGTGATGTGGCTCGAGTTTTCGATTGAAAACCTTTCTTTCCTCGATACTTTGACTGTGGTCTCCCTCTTGCTGTCAATGCTTCACTTTATGTGTCTAGTTGTACCGGTTATCTTTTCTACGGTATTCATTGCTAATTAAAGAACTAGATATATCGTTAAAACTAATTTTTTCCTTCCCATACAATGATGTAGTAACTAAATGGTCTTATGTATCGAGCAAGGAATTTAATAATAGTAAAGCCTTATCTTCATCTTGGATTTCAACATCCAAATTTAGTAAGTCAGCAAAGATTTGATTGTAACTATTGAGGTGTTCGGATATAGAAATACCTTCACGATATTGGAACCTGAAAAGCTTTTTCTTCAAATGCAAGTGGCTCTCAATGCTCTTCTTTATGAACTTATCTTTCAATTTATGCCAAAGTTCCCCTACATTTGTCTCTCTCATAACAAAATACTTTTGGTCTTTGGTAAGGCATAACCGGATTGTACTACAAGCTTGGGTATTAAGTTTCCTCCAATCCTTTTTCGTCATTTCGTTGGGTTTTTCTTCCAATGCCATATCCAACTCTTGTTGAATCAAAACGTCCATCACTTCACATTTCCACATGTCGAAGTTGCAAGTTTCATCAAACTTCTCAACTTCAAACTTGGCATTTGAAACTGTAGACCTACGCCCTAAACTACTGGCATTTCTAAAGTTCCTATGTCCCTCTGAACCTTCCATATCAATTTAGAAAATTTTAAAAAATCAATTTTAAAATTATAACAGTACGGATGAGTCTGAAATGACCCAAATAGTTAGAAAGTACTATTTGATCGTTGGATTCAGACTTAAAATGGCTTAGATCATGCTAAAAAACATATCTAGAATTTGGATGGTCCAGATCAGCTAGCGCGTGTGATGCACGTGCTTAAGGGGTCTGAGATGCTTGTAGTTCACACTCCAAGAAGGGTCTGCACGCGTGAAGCGCATGGGTTCAAGCGCAGATGTTGTCTAAGGCAAATGCGGGCTTGTGGGGACACGTGGCTGAGCATGACAGTGAGTAGGCACGTGCTAATAATACCCCATCAAAAACCACCCTTGAGCAAGGCCCTAGACACACCGGGACACCAAAGATGACACCACTTGTGAAGCCAAGTGCCAACATGGAGACCGACACCCCAGTGTGCCCACCATCACCAGCATGACTGCGGCATCATCAGCGTGCATCTGCAGCTCACCGGCGACATCAACATGCCTATAAGCATGCCATGGCTCTTGACATGGCACGCCCTGAGCCACACCACTACCATGCCCCTGACGCTTAACACCACGGAACAGGCGTGCCATGACATACCCTTGATGAAGCAGGGCAAAGCTGAGGACATGCCTTAGCGCGCACCACACGGCCTAGCCATCAACACGCTAGGGCCACGACCAGACAAGCCCTTGCGCATGGAACCAGGCCAGCAACCCAGCCACATCAGACGCCTAGCCCACACACGCCCCAAGCGCAAACGCTTGCGTGTGCATCACCAAGCGGTCTCATGCACGTAGCCATGCTGGCAACACCACCGCACCATGTGCGTGGCCCAATGCACCTCATTAGCATGCCAGTGTGCCAGCCAACCCGGGCCATGCCCAACACCCCACAGACCAAGTCATGCACGAGCCCAGTCGAGACACCATCAAGCCATGTGCACGCTAGTTGTGAGCCATGGCCAACACTTGACCATCGCTAGGACCTTTGCCTTGGACCGACCAAGGCCACTTGAGGAGCGGGACAACAAGCATGCCAGTCACACCCATGGCTCATGCCATGGGCGGCCAAGCCTACCCATCTTCCACTTGCATGCCACGACCACATGGGCCCTCAAAGTTATCTTATTTGCTTTTAAGTCTTTTTATTTATGTTATTTAAATTAAAATAATGTCTAGGGACCTTTTAGGGATTTCTACTTTGTAAACTCTATAAATAGGACCCTAGGCCTCTTAGTTTAGTATTCTTAGATCATTTGATACTTTGAAGACACTTTGTGTGCGAAGTGTCTTCCTTAGGAGCTTAGGCCGGCCACCATTGTGGTTTAGATATTCAGTGTTTAGGCACTTGGGCTTCTTGGAGTGCCATTCGTGAATCCCCTTAAAGAGGAACACGCCGTGCAATTCGTGAATCGGTGTTGTTTCACGTATATTCTTTTCCCTTTTGCTTTATCAATAATATTTAAGGTATTTCTTTATCATTTGCGTCTTGTTCATTTTGTGTTTTTCTTATTAATTTGTGAGTTGTGTTGCAATATTTTCATTATCATAAAGAGTCGAAATTCACAACACTTGTGAATTTCAAAAATAACCAAAAAGAGAGTCTTGTGTCTTGTTAAGTGCCAAATTCACACCACTTGTGAATTCAAGAATCGAGTGAGTGTCTTTTATTTCCGTTGTGTGAGAATCCATTTCAATTTGGTGCAATCCGTGAATCCAAATTGTTGTGTGTATTCCAAGGTCATCAAGTCCCCAAAGTGTGAGTTGTTGCTTGAATCCTTTGAAGAAGCAAGGTGTTAGTCAAGTGCACTCTTGGATTCTTCAACGCTTTCTACATTGTGTCCCACGTGTTCATTAAGTTCATCACTTGATCATCCATTACCTTGGGTGTTCATAAGATTTACTTGAGTGTTCTTGAGTTTTCCCACTCTCCAAACATACCACACGGCCAACCCTAGCCATTCCCTACCATAATTGCCCCACCAAGTTAACATATACACCCCACCAAATCTTTCCATAACCGGCTACTCAATCACTCATCAATCTCACCATATCTTCCCTCATCAATACCATATTGCACCTTCCACAAAAAGCCCTAGCCGACCATTAAAGTCTCCCATATCCAACCGGCCACTCATCTCTCTCTATCCCACAAAATCCTCCCAAAATCAAGCCAAGATTCTTCCCATATTAAGCCATAGCCGACTAACTCAAGTCAACCACTAACCGACCACATCAATTCCCTCCAATCCAAGATCTTTCCAAATCCCACACAATCTAATCCCATATCTTTCCATCTTCGGCCATCTCCAACCATTTACCATAATTCTCTCACAAATCAAAACTTCCAATCCCTAAAAATTAGCACAAACCGAACCAATCACTTCACCCCACATTCGGCCATTATAAGCTAACCCTAGCCAAACCACATTGCCAAAATCACCCTTGAAACCCTAGCAAACCCTAGCCGGCCACCAACCTTCATCCAATCCCTATATTTTCTCATCCAAATCAAAGCTTTCCTTATCCAAAACCAGCCATCCAAATCGCCCATAACAGCCCCCACCAACCAGCCATCAATTCAAATTCAAACCAAGTCCATTTCAAAATTCAAACAACCTCACTTTCTTAAATTATCTCATTCGGCCAACACCCCTAACCCTAGCCAAAATTCCTCATCTTGCCACCTCACCAATAGCCCTCAATTCCTCATTTGATTGGTCAAATAATCAAGTGGTTGATTGAAGAAAACCTAACCCTAAAGAGCTCCCATTTGGCCATACACCTTGCCGCCCACCTCATCCTTCATCAACCCTAATTCCTACATTTTAGGAGTTATCAAAATATCACAAAACCCTAGCCAAAAGACTCCCCACTCCCTTGGCCGAAACACTAGTGTTGCCCTAGCAACACTCGGCCCCCACCAAAACCCTAATTAGCCACCTCATCCATCATATCTTCCATACTTAAATTAATTGATCAATTATCCTTGATTGACTCAATTAACTCCTATCAAATCCAATCACATTCTCATTCAAGTCCCCACTTTATCTCCACTACACATAACTGGCCATAAACCATTTCCATTTGAAATTCAAATTCCCTACAATTTAGGAATTTGTATTTCAAGATTGCCTTAGCCGAAAATCACATCTTCCATTCCTATATTTGATTAGCCAATCAACCAATTAGTTGACTCAATCAAATATCTTATCCCTCCAATCATACCCAATCAAATCCAAACACAATCTAGTCAAATTTAAACAAAATCCCAATCCCACATAATCGGCCAACCCATAACCAATTACCCTCCAATCTCCACTCAATCAAGGAGGTAGTCTTGCAACCTTCCATAGCCAAAACACATCACCCAAACCCTAAGCCAATTGACTTCTAAACCCTAAGCCAATCCCAATCTTGAAATCTCCCTTAGCCACCACTTAAACCCTAGCCCAACTTTACCACATGACTCATATACCTTCCCACAAAGACCCCAAGACATAGGCCTACCCAAAAGACATTCCTTTAGACCATTTCAACCATAATTTATCACTTAGACCACCATATCTCCTTACCCAAACCAAACCAATCTCCAAACACCTTAACCTCACTACCATAGGAACTCAAGAAAGCGGAACAAGCGCCTTTTTTGATCAAACCTTTGAGACTTGGTCATAAGAGGAGACGTGCGTGGAGGAGGACTCGTGCAATTGATTAGGGACACGGCCGAGGACCCTATCACGTGCGTTGCAGGCGTCTTCTTCCTTGGGCCGTGCGTGAGGGCGCGTGGTGCGTGTTCTCCAGTCGTCTTCAACCTCCAGTTGCGAGTGGGGCGTGTGGGCCTACGCTCTAATCTTCTACTGGAGCATGCAGACTACTCCGCCGTCCATTTTCGGTTCTGTTTGCGCCACGACTTCATCTCAACGTAAGGAATGGCCTGGAATTGTAAAAAGTTGATTTCAATCAACTTGATTTTTGGACAGTGAGAACTAAAAGATCTGATACCAATTGTTGCGCCTACAAAATTATCCAGAATCACACAAGACGATATTTAAGTGGTTCAGCAATTTGCCTACATCCACTGGTGCCAAATTTACTATGTTTGCCTGAGATTACAAACACTCAAACATTTCTCACATACACTCCCCACAAATTTGCACACACTTATTCTCCTACCAGAACTCTCCTCTTATAGGAGAGATATTACAAATATTTGCTTGCACTTGATCAGAGTGCAGCATTTATACTTGACCAAAGATCAGATATGGTAGGTGGGGAGTAGGAATGGACGGTGCTTGAGTTGCCATTTTTGACACTTAGGTGCAGCCATTAGTTTCCACATTTACACTTAGGTGGTTTTCAACAATTACATGATTTGCTATTTGGTCATGAGGCCTATCTTCGACGGCTTGACTCCACTACACAATCCTTGGTCCTTACTACCAACCAAAGTTTTCAATTTCCTATCGTTTCAGCTAATATGGCCGAAATATGCCGAACCGACCGGTTCTCCGGTACAAGTTCTATAGCTATACCGGTTCGACCAAAATACCGGCCGTTTTGGTTAATATTTCGGCCAATACCGGATTTCAGCCATTCTTTTTTTTCTTCTTTAGTTTTTGCTATTTTTTAACCCAATTCATACTAGATTAATTACATATATATATGTATATATAATTATTCATATATTAAATATTATTTTGAAATATAATTTATATATGTATTCATATATATTTTTTTATATATAAATTATTCCAAAACGGTTCAAGAAACGGTACCAACATCGAAATATTTCATTCCAATGCCTTGACCGGTACGCTCACCGATATGGTATTTAAAACTTTGCTGCCAACTCCACTCAATGCAGGGACTCACGCTCCTCCAAGACTCAATCTTCATCAAATTATCAACCATCGAAGACTGACTCCAAATCAAAGCCTCGGCAGTCCAAGCAATACAAGTAATGTCAAGTATCCTCCCAAATGTCAATACTGTGATGAACAAGGCCACATTGCTAAATACTGTCCGAAATTGAAGCCCCTTGAAGCCACTGTGAACTGCACAACTGCCATTGCTAGTCCGGATAAACGTTGGCTCATTGATTCAGCGGCTTCTCATAACATTACCTCTTAGGTTTCCAATTTATAATTTCACTCTGAATATGATGGTACTAATGAGGTTATTATTGGAGATAGATTAGGTTTGCCCATTACTCATTCCAGTTCTCTTACTCTTTCATTTCCAAATAGAAAATTTCACGTTAAAGATATGCTCTGTGTTCCTACTACCAACAAAAACTTGATATCAGTTCACCACTTCACAAAGTAAAACAATGTCATCCTGGAATTTCACCCAACTTACTTTCTTGTGAAGGATCGGAGAACGGGGGAGATTCTGCTTCAAGGATCGTGTGAACATGGAGTTTATCCTCTGCCTTCCTCGCCTGCTACTACTCCAGTTGCTTTTGTCCATGAACGAACATCTGTTACTCAGCTAATTAACTATTTTTCTCTTCCCACCAGTTCATGTAATTCTGGTTATAATAATTGTTATTCATGTGCTATCAATAATGTTCATCAGTTACCCTTTAAAAAGCATGGTCTAAAAAGCACTGCTCCTTTTGATTTGCTTTACACTGATGTATGGGGACTTTCTCCCACTCCTAGTCTCAATGGTCACAGATACTACGTTATTTTCATTGATCACTTTACAAAATATGCGTGGTTCTTCCCCTTGCATCACAAATCAGATGTTAAAACCATATTTCCTCATTTCTACAAATTGATAGAAACTCGTTTTAACACAAACATTAAAGGAGTTTATTTTGATAATGGAGGTGAGTTTATTGTTCTTCGACCTTTCTTCATTGCCCATGGCATTAGTCATTACACGACTACCCCTTATACACCCTAACAAAATGGAGTGTCTGAGAGTCGTCATAGGCACATTGTGGAGACAGGTCAAACTCTCCTCAGTCATGCTTCTCTTCCATCAGAATATTGGGCTTATGCTTGCTACAGCCACATATCTAATAAGTCGACTTCCATCACCTTTTCTCCAACATAACTCACCTCTTCAAGCAGCAACCAAAGTACGAAAAACTACGTACATTTGGATGTTTATGCTTTCCCTTGTTGAAGCCGTATAACACAAACAAATTTCCAAAGAAGTCTGTTCCGTGTGTATTTGTTGGCTACTCCACTAGCCAAAGTGCTTACCTATGTCTCCATCTTCCAAGTCAGCACCTATACACCTCCAAGCACGTAACCTTTGATGAGTCTATCTATCCTTTCAAACAGCTTCCAATACAATCCTCCACTGACTCATCAACACTAGAAATAACTTCTTACTTTGGACTGATTCTGCAGCTTGCCTCCAGGGAACTCCAGCACTCACACAGCCTCAAGGAGATCTCCCATCTGCTTCTTCGACTCCAAGTGAAGCTCTAGCTCTTCTGCAACCTCCAGAGGCACCAATATACAATTTAGATTAGGTACCTCCTATATCCTCTGCCACTCCTTTATCTACCCAACCAGAAAATTCAATAGAATCAATACCATCCTCACCCCTACCCCGTCCGAGAACCAGCATTACTAGATCCATGAACAATATCTTTCGGCCAAGACAACTTCACAGCACAACCAAGCACCCATTATCTGAACCACCCGAACCTTCTTATGTCAGTCAAGCCCTCAAAGACCCTCACTGGTGCAAGACAATGTCAAAAGAAGTCACAGCCCTTCTTTAACTTGGGATGTGGGACCTGGTACCTCCCTTTCCCCGCCAGAATCTTGTTGGGGGTAAATTTGGGTTTTGAAAGAAATGAAATCCAGATGGCATAATCAGTCGATATAAAGCTTGACTTGTTGCCAAAGGATTTCATCAAAGGCCAGATATTGATTACTCTCAAACCTTCAGCCCCGTGATAAAACCAGCAACAATTTGGCTTCTTTTAACTATTGCGGTTATGAATGGCTGGTCTTTTCGACAATTAGACATCAATAATGCATTTTTGCATGGCACTCTTGAAGAAATAGTCTTCATGCACCAACCTCCAGGATTTGAAGATCCATCTAAACCTAAGCATGTTTGCAAGCTCAAAAAGAGTATCTACGGACTTAAACAAGCGCCACGACAGTGGTACCAGGCCTTTTGGGATGCATTCCTCAGCTTTGGTTTTGTTCACTCGACCACTGACACTTCTTTGTTCATTTATAAATCTCATGATATCTTGTGCTATTGCCTTGTTTATGTCGATGACATAATTGTCACGGCAACACACTAAGCTTTGTAAATGACATTATCAGAAAGCTTGGCTCTACATTCTCAGTCAAAGACATGGGCCCCTTGCATTTTTTTCAACACCACAAGGGCTCTTTCTCACACAACATAAGTACATTCAGGACCTCCTTTCCCGAACCTCCATGGACAATGGTAAAGAAACACTCACTCCAATGTCAACTACAGCTAAGCTTGTGATGTCCCCAAATTCTCCTTAAAATAACACGGGAATCGAAGCGTCAGGATGATGACAACACGGGTCACACATCCTAACGATAAGTGTCAAACGTGTGTGCACACGGGACAAACATAAATAAAAGCAGCGGATAAATGAAGTCATTAGCTAAATACCAGAATTTTTAGAAATATTACAAACCAAGATAATGTAAATTCTCCAACAGGAGATTTAATACAGTCCTTCTAAGGCCTAAACCTACAATTACATAAATAACAAGTAGGAAAAACATTTTTCCAATATACGACTAGATTAAGCTACTCTAACGGTGGAGCCGCCTCCTCAGGCTCAAAATCTACGATACCAAAAAACGGTACTGCAGGTAGGTAAAATCCCAAATAAACTCAAGATAATAAATACATTAATGCAACAACAACAAGCATGAACAAAATACCATATGCATGAGTCTTAAATCATTTTTCTCAAATAAATAAATAAAGCACACACTCCAAAATTTCAAAGATAAACCTCCGATAAAAAAAAAATCATCTATCATTTTCCCAGAAAATGATGACCATAAATCCATTAAAACCACAACCATTTTTCTAGAAAATGGTCAACGTAAAACCAATAAATAAAACTCGCAACTTTCGCAGAAAATGGCCTAAACATCCATTTTATTAACTATATGCACCATGATCTCCCATAGGGACCATCCGCACACCCTAGCTTTCATCATCACACCGAATGTAACGACTACGCATGTGACTTCGGAATGGGCGATGCCTAGCTAATCGCGCCCTGCACGTACCATGACTAGGCATCCCCTAGTTCCCGCCAGCAGAGGAACTATCCCGTCCGATCCCGTCGTCGCCTGGCGACGACCCAAGGGACGTCACTTAGTATATTCCGCTCCCGAGTGACTAGATGAGCTCCACCGAGGGGATGCCCCATCTCGGCTTGGGGTCGTGACACACACGTACTCGAAAATCATAAACACAATGAAAACCCAGTTTTCATTTCCAACACATGAATATGCGCGTAAATACACAATGCAGATGACCATGTATCAAATAGCCAACAACTGATAATTTTCAACAATGACCAAACACAATATCTGTTGATGCCAAAAATATATTTAAATCTTAAAGTTTATTTGGAAAATACTTATAGTACACTCACTAATAATTTTCGAAATTACCGAAAATGCTACACAGCGATTCCAAGCTTCCAACCGCGTACTCGCCGCTAAAATCAAACCCAAAGCGCCAACGTATATAATCATTACAAATAAATAAGTATTAACCTCAAAACAAATAAAAATAAATGAAATCTAGGCGCAAATAAAACACCAATAAAATATAATAGCAACAATAAAACCAATAAATAAACCTAACAATTTAATTAAACCAATAACATAAATAGAACAATATATATACATATAACCAATTCAAATAATTATCCCAAATATTGTAACCAAATAAAGTAATCAACTAAATTAGAGAAAATACTTATCGAAAGATATCCCAAGCAATGAAATACGGTGAATGAAACGGTGATTAAAACACTATTAAAAACCCACTCGAAATTTTCAGATTATTAGGGTTTGAAGAGTAGAAAAACTCAAGTTTGAGTTGTGGGAAAAAGAGAACTCAAAATTAACTCAAATAAAGGCTAGAACACGGCTTGAGAGTGATTTTTGGTATGGGTTTTTCGCAAGGGTCGACTGGTATTTTATAGGCATGAACTTGACCATAGATCACTAAATTTGGGCGGGATAAATCACATGAAAACTCACAAACATTAAGCCAAGACAACCACGCTGAAAAAGGAGAAGAATCTTCAGCTTTTCAGATGAAAAAATCAAAGACAAACAAGGCTGGATGCTCACTGTTTGAGGAGAAAATCCGGGCACGTGATGCACAGATCGACAACGAAATTTGAGGGGGAATGTTCATCTAGGTAATGAATATTTGATGGTTTAATGCGTGGATGAAAAAGGCTGAAGGAAGGCTGCAAGATTCGAACTTTGCTCATGGATGAACCAGGTCGAAAACAGGGGAGACGAAGAAGAAGAAGAAGAAGAAGAAAGGAAGAAGAAGAAAACTGCCTGCATGGCATAAGTGAAGGGCCAACAATTAACTTAAAAATGGATGCTCAAACGGTGACGTTTCCTAACATTTAAAGGGGCTGGGCTTGAGGCATAAGGTTGGGCTTCACACAACACACACACATACACAATATATATATATATATATATATATATATATACACATAGGCCCAAACCGAAAGCACTTAAAATAAAATGAATAAACACACATTAAATCAAAATAAAATAATTTGCAACACTTTAATTTAAATACCATCATACTAAAATAATGAAATTAAATTCAAGCCTTAAATTAAATACATCATAATAATATAACAAGAAAATTAATTAACGTACAATTAAATCATTTAAATAATAATATACGCCAACTCATAACACCCAAAAATTAAATTAGTAAATAAAACATATTTAACATTAAAAAATTAAATTACAAAGGTAGTAAAATTACAGGTTCTCACATCCTCCCCCCTTAAAAAAGAATTTCGTCCCCGAAATTTGAATAAGCGATCCGATTAGAAAAAGCATCTACTGGTCTTCAAACAAATACGGGTATCTCTCTCTCATATTTGCTTCTTTCTCCCAAGAGAAATCTTGAGCCAGAGGATCTTCCCATTGCACTTTAACTAAAGGTATCGTCCTAGACCTCAGCTGCTGCTCTTTCCAATCCATGATCTGAGTTGGCGCAACTTCAAAAGTCAAATCTGGTTGAAGTTGAATACTCTCTGGGTCAACGAAGCGCGGTTCTTGCTGACCAAAACTCTTTTTCAGCGACGACACGTGGAAAACATCATGAACATCTGAAAAGTAGTCTGGTAGAGCAATTCGATAGGCGACAGGTCCAATCTTTTCGAGAATCTGATAGGGACCGATGTATCTCGGACTAAGCATCCATTTCTTCCCAAAACGCTTGACACCCTTCATAGGAGATACTTTGAGGTGAATCCAATCTCCTTCTTCAAAGGACAAATCTCTTCTTCTTGTGTCAGCATAACTCTTCTGACGACTCTGCGCTGCTGCCATCTTATCTTTGATAATTCGAACTTGATCTTTCATCTCTTGCACAATCTCAGGTCCAAGCAACCGACTCTCGCCAACTTCATCCCAAAACAAAGGTGATCTATACTTTCTTCCATACAATGCTTCATATAAGGCCATCTGAATCGAAGCGTGAAAGCTATTATTATAAGCAAACTCTATCAATGGCAAATGATGCTCCCAGCTACCCTTGAACTCAAAAAAACAAGCTTGTAGCATATCTTCAAGAGTTTGAATGGTGCGCTCTAATTGGCCATCTGTCTGAGGATGATAAGCGCTACTGAACTTCAATCTGGTGCCCAAAGCTGAATGTAAGCTCTTCCAAAACTAAGACGTAAACCGAGGGTCTCAATCTGACACTATAGTCCTAGGTATTCCGTGAAGACGCACGATCTCCTTAACATATAACCGAGTTAACTTACCCAAGGTATCAGTATTAGTAACTGGTAGAAAATGAGCACTCTTAGTCAAGCGATCGACAATCACCCAGACTGAATTCTTTCCACTAGGTGTCCTTGGTAAACCAACTACGAAATCCATGGCAATGTCGTCCCATTTCCACATAGGTATAGGAAGAGGTTGAAGAGTACCGGAGAGTCTCTGATGTTCGGCTTTAACTTGATGACAAGTGGAACACTTTGCAACAAACAAAGCAACATCCCTCTTCATTCCTTCCCACCAGTAGCTTTTCTTCAAGTCTTGATACATCTTCGTGCTACCAGGATGAACTGAGTAAGGAGCAGCATGGGCTTCCGCTAAAATCCTTTCTTTAAATTCTGATTTTGATGGTATTACCCGTTGATTCTAAAATCGGAGAATTCCCTCTCCATCCAAACTGAAATGTGCGGGTCCTCTATCTTGTCTAACTCTTCTCCAGATGTCGAGTAGCTTCGGATACTTCCTTTGAAGAGTCTTTAATTCTGCAAAATCCTCAACACGAACACTAAGAGTTATAACCAAAACTTCCTCATCTTGCTGCGAACTCTCCACCAGCAATTTCCTCATACTAAAAAGAAGGGAGCCCAACTCTGATGACTCAGACTCATCTGCCAAATAAGACTTTTGACTTAAAGCATCGGTGACTTGATTTGCTTTACCCGGATGGTACTTGATCTCGCACTGATAATCACTGATCAACTCCAACCATCTTATTTGTCTCATATTAAGATTCTTCTGCGAAAATAGATGTTTCAAACTCTTGTGATCAGTGTAAACTTCGCAAACTTCACCATACAGATAATGTCGCCAAATCTTAAGAGCAAAGACTACTGCTACCAATTCTAAGTCGTGCGTAGGATAATTATTCTCATGATCTTTCAGCTGACGAGATGCATAAGCAGCAACTCTCCCTTCTTGCATAAGGGCACATCCCAACCCAAACTTGGATGCATCACTAAAAACCACATAAGGCTTGTGTTGTTGGGGAAGTGCTAAGACAGGTGCCGAAGTCAACCTTTTCTTCAACTCCTGAAAATTCCTTTCGCACTTTTCAGACCAAACGAAAGCAGCGCCCTTTCTTGTCAAGGCGGTAAGGGGTGCAGACAAGTAAGAAAATCTTTCCACAAATCTTCGATAATAACCGGCTAAACCCAAGAAACTTCGAATTTCGTGCACCAAGGAAGGACATGGCCACGCTAACACAACTTCCACTTTGCTAGGATCTACTGCTACCCCTACCTGAGAAATAACATGATCAAGAAATTTGACTTCCTCCATCCAAAACTCACACTTACTGAACTTCGCATACAGCTGATGCTCTCTTAGTTTCTTCAAAACTAGACGCAGATGATAAGTGTGCTCTCCAATACTCCGAGAATAGACCAAGATATCGTCGATAAAAACAACAACAAAAGAATCCAAATAGGGTGGAAACACCCTATTCATCATATCCATAAAAGCTGCTGGAGTATTAGCTAATCCAAATGGCATCACTTTAAACTCATAGTGCCCGTACCTTGATCTGAAAGCTGTCTTCTGCATGTCCTTATCTTTTATCCTCAGCTGATAATACCTTGATTTTAAACCAATCTTTGAAAATGCTACCGCACCCTGAAGCTGATCAAATAGATCATCAATCCGAGGTAGAGGGCACTTATTCTTGATAGTCACCTTGTTAAGCTCTCGATAATCAATACACATCCTGAGGGTTCCATTATTCTTCTTGACGAACAGTACAGGCGCTCCCCAAGGTGACGAACTGGGTTGAATAAATCCTTTATCCATCAAGTCTTGCAACTGAGTCTTCAATTCCTTCAACTCAGCAGGTGCCATACGATAAGGAGCGTTGTGTACTGGAGCTGCTCCAGGTTCTAAGTCGATAGTGAATTCCACATCACGAACAGGCGGTAACCCAGGCAAGTCATCTGCAAACACATAGGATAATTCTTCTACTATTGGAATGCCAACTATTGACTCCTTCGCAGTTGGAGAAGATACCAATTGAACCAAAAAGGAATCCACCCCGCAAGCAATGTCCTTCTTTACTTGAATAGCAGACACAACTGCAGGTCTCTCTTTCAGTTTGCTGCCTGCAAATTCCATGCAATCACCTCCAGGAAGTTGAAAACTGACAACTTTACTCCGACAATTTATACTAGCAAAATGTCGATACAACCAATCCATTCCAAGGATAATGTCGAAGCCAAGCAATTTAAACACAATCAAATCTACGTCGAGTGTCCAATCTCCGAGCCCCAAAGGGCAACCCAAAGCAATCTTAGAGCAACACACCGTCTCACCATTAGGTAGAGCCACCACCATAGACTGAGATAGAGACTCTACCGCAAGATTACAAATCTGAGCAAACGTAGCCGACACAAAAGATCGCGATGCACCCGAATCAAACAAAGTGCAAGTATGAAATTCATACAAATGAACCCTTCCTGACAAAATCAGGATTTACCAACTTGAAACTAAAATTAAACCAAACAATACAACAAATCCAAAGATGAGATCAAGTCATATCTGCGACAACTCCTGCATCTTGTGCCTTGGGAAGCTTCCTCGTCATAATCACCAGGCTTCAAGGCAAAAACTCGGGCTTGCACTGGTTGCTTCTGTTTAGCTTTGCCACCACGATGGCCTCCACGACTTCCTTGACCTCTGCTTGGGCATTCACGAGCATAGTGTCCCTGTTGGCCACAGCTGAAACACAGATCTCTCCATGGACGGCATTCGCCTTCATGAGCTCGATTGCACCTTCCACAAACTGGGACTCGTCCTCCTATACGGACTCCAGTAGTTTGTTGGGAACGAACTTCGGTCCTCGACACAAATTTCTGGGGCGATCCAGAACTGCCCTCGCCGAAACTTCTTCTCTTATGGCCTGGAGGAGAACCAATAGGAATAGCAAATTCTCGCTCAACAATAGATGCAATGTCGACAAGCTGTTGAAATGTTGACACTTGATAGTAAGCCACATGTTGACGAATCTCCGTGCGTAAACCTTCTTGAAAACGTTCCACTCACAACTCTTCAGTAGATATAAGGTGACTAGCAAATCTCCCAAACGCCATAAACTTGGGAGCATACTCCTCCACTGTCGTACTTCCTTGAATTAGATTGGTAAATTCTCGTGCCATCTGGCGTTGTGCTGATCTTGGAAAGAAACGATCATCAAATTCTTTCTTAAACCGCTCCCAAGTCACATTAGCAAATGATTCAAGTTCTTCTACCAGAAGTTCTCGCTTTGTTTCCTACCAAGATGCCGCCTCACCTTGGAGCAAGTAGCTTGCATACAAAACCTTCTGAGCTTCCGTGTAGCCACAAATCTCGAATGTCCTCTTGATATCCTTAATCCATCTATCAGCCCTCAGCGGATCCTCCTCACCTGAGAAAGGTGGGGTACGGTGCGCCAAGAATCGCTCATAAGAGCATCCCTCCTGCTCGACCCTTGGTTGCGATCGGGAATCCTGCCGTAGAAAGTTAGTCATCCGGTTCAAAGCTCTGGCCAAGGCAAAATTTCCATCGCCTCTCGATAATTCATCATCTGGAATAGTTTGCAGTATACTTGGTCTCACCATTGTCCTGCCAAAACGAACTTTCAACCCCGCTCTCCAAATTTAAACGAATAAAACAAAACCACAAATAAACAAAAAAAATAAAATCATTTGGTACTGTCCCTAGGTAACATATGGATTTACCCAAAGCCGAACTGCTTTGATACCACCTGTGACGCCCCCAAATTCCCCTTAAAATAACACGGGCATCGAGGCGTCAGGATGATGACAACATGGGTCATACATCCCAACGACAAGTGCCAAACGTGTGTGCATACGGGACATACATAAATAAAAACAGCGGATAAATTAAGTCATTAGCTAAGTACTAGAATTTTTAGAAATATTACAAACCAAGATAATATAAATTCTCCAACATGAGATTTAATACAGTCCTCCTAAGGCCCAAACCTACAATTACATAAATAACAAGCAGGGAAAACATTTTCCCAATATACGACTAGATCAAGCTACTCCAACAGCAGAGCCGCATCCTCAGGCTCAACCTTCTCGTTCTCTGCATCAAAATCTACGATACCAAAAAATGGTACCACAGGTAAGTAAAATCTCAAATAAACCCAAGATAATAAATACATTAATGTAACAACAACAAGCATGAACAAAATACCATATGCATGAGTCTTAAATCAAAATAAATAAATAAATCACACACTCCAAAATTCCAAAGATAAACCTCCGATAAAAAAAAAATCATCAATTATTTTTCCAGAAAATGATGACCATAAATCCATTAAAACCACAACCATTTTCTCAGAAAATGGTCTACGTAAAACCAATAAATAAAACTCGTCACTTTTCCAGAAAATGGCCTAAACATCCATTTTATTAACCGTATGCACCATGATCTCCCTTAGGGACCATCCGCACATCCTGACTTTCATCATCACACCAAAGGTAACGACCAAGCATGTGACTTCGGAACGGGAGATGCCTAGCTAACCGCGCCCTGCACGTACCATGACCAGGCATCCCCTAGCTCCCACCAGCAGAGGAACCACGGAGTCGGCACAAGAGCGTTACCATCCCGTCCGATCCCGTCGTCGCTCGGCGACGACCCAGGGAATGTCACTCAGTATATTCCACTCTTGAGTGACCAAAGGAGCTCTACGAAGAGAATGCCCCATCTCGACTTGGGGTCGTGATACATACGCACCCGAAAACCATAAACACAATGAAAACCCAGTTTTCATTTCCAACACATTAATATGCCCGTAAATACACAATGCAGACGACCATGCATCAAATAGCCAACAACTGATAATTTTCAACAATGACCAAACACAATATCTGTTGATGCCAAAAATATATTTAAATTTTAAAGTTTATTTGGAAAATACTTACAGTACGCTCACTAATAATTTTCGAAGTTACCGAAAATGCTGCACAGCGATTCCAAGCTTCCAACTGCGTACTCGCCGCTAAAATCAAACCCAAAGCGCCAACGTATATAATCATTACAAATAAATAAGTATTAACCTCAAAACAAATAAAAATAATTGAAATCTAGGCGCAAATAAAACACCAATAAAATATAATAACAACAATAAAACCAATAAATAAACCTAGCAATTTAATTAAACCAATAACATAAATAGAGCAATATATACATACATATAACCAATTCAAATAATTACCCCAAATATTGCAACCAAATAAATTAATTAACTAAACTAGAGAAAATGCTTACCGAAAGATATCCCAAGCAATGAAATACGGTGAATGAAACGGTGATTAAAACACTATTAAAAACCCACTCGAAAATTTCAAATTATTAGGGTTTGAAGAGTAGAAAAACTCAAGTCTGAGTTGTGGAAAAAAGAGAACTCGAAATTAACTCAAATAAAGGCTAGAACACGACTTGAGAGTGATTTTCGGTATGGGTTTTTCGCAAGGGTCGACTGGTATTTTATAGGCATGAACCCGACCATAGATCACTGAATTTGGGCAGGATAAATCACATGAAAGCTCACCAACATTAAGCCAAGACAACCACGCTGAAAAAGGAGAAGAATCTTTAGCTTTTCAGATAAAAAAATCAAAGACAAACAAGGCTGGATGCTCACTGTTTAAGGAGAAAATCTGGGCACGTGATGCACGGATCGACGACGAAATTTGAGGGGGAATGTTCATCTAGGTAAAGAGTATTTGATGGTTTAATGCGTGATTGAAAAAGGCTGAAGGAAGGCTGCAAGATTCGAACTTTGCTCACGGATGAACCAGGTCGTAAACAGGGGAGACGAAGAAGAAGAAGAAGAAGAAAGGAAGAAGAAGAAGACCGTCTGCATCGCATAAGTGAAGGGCCAACAATTAACTTAAAAATGGATGCTCAAATGGTGACGGTTCCTAACATTAAAAGGGGCTGGGCTTGGGGCATAAGGCTGGGCTTCACACAACACACACACAGATATATATATATATATATAGGCCCAAACCGAAAACACTTAAAATAAAATGAATAAACACACATTAAATCAAAATAAAATAATTTGGAACACTTTAATTTAAATACCATCATACTAAAATAATGAAATTAAATTCAAGCCTTAAATTAAATACATCATAATAATATAACAAGAAAATTAATTAAATTACAATTAAATCATTGAAATAATAATATACGCCAACTCATAACACCCAAAAATTAAATTAATAAATAAAACATATTTAACATTAAAATATTAAATTACAAAGGTAGTAAAATTACATGTTCTCTGAAAGCTTACGGCTCAAGACAATTCAGACTATGTTGACAGCACTGAGTATCACAAGACCATTGGAGCACTACAATATTTGGGACTCACTCACCCAGATATTGCCTTTCCAGTCAACATATTATCTTAGTTCATGCAGAAGCCAACAACAATCCGTTGGTATCTCAAACAGACCATCTTTCATGGCCTTCTCCTACAAAAGCATGATCAATTCCAACTCAAGACTTACAGTGATGCGGACTGGGCATCAAATACAGACACTCGGGTTTCAACCACTGCTTTCATCACCTTCATTGGTCCTAATCCAATCTCATCGTCTGCACGCAAGCAACGAGCAGTATCAAGATCATCTACAGAAGTAGAATTTCGAACACTAGCAATTGCCACATCAGAAACAGTTTGGCTTCATTCACTTACCAAGGAACTTGGTCTCACTCTCAAAGAAGCACCTCAACTGTTTTGCGATAATATTGGTGCCAATCATTTCAACCTAAATCTAGTCCAACACACACGAATGAAACACATTGAAATTGATCTCCTCTTTGTACTAGATCTTGTCAAGAAGGGAACCATTCGTGTGCATCACATTCATACAATTGATCAACTAGCTGATCTCCTTACAAAATCCTTACGACGTCAGTGCTTTCAACTACTAAGATCCAAGATTGGAGTTGCAGATGGTACCTCCATCTTGAGGGGCATATAAGGACAACTGTCATTCATGCAGAAAATCAACATCACAATTCGACACCTTAATTGTCTGTGATCAACTAGTTTAGGAAATATGTATAGCTCATACTTTCCTACATTTTCATATACGTTAGCATAAGTTTAGGAGTAATTGAAGTTTCTCAAATCTGTATTTATTTGTCCTTTCTAATAGAAAAATGTGTGAATCATTTTCTCCAAAACTCTATAGTGCTTTGAGGAGCTGATGAAGATCCTTGAGTGTAAGAAAACAAAACAACAAATTTTTTTACCAGTATTTTACCATGTAGATCCATCAGAAGTACAAAATCATAAAGGAGGTTTTGGAAAAGCCTTGGCTAAACATCAAGAGAGGTTCAAGGAGAACCCAAAGGTGCAGAGGTGGAAAGAAGCTCTACAAGAGGTTGCCAGTTTGGCTGGAGAACATTTGGAAGAAGGGTACTGATTTAACTATTATTTTAATTGATAATATAATTTTTCTTCAAGCGAAATTGTTTTTATTTAAAAAATCATCATGTGTTCTTTGAGCATGTGAGATACAAATGGTTTTGAATGACATGTCAATTTATTAACTTTGCCTTTTAAAAAAGCATTTGTTGTGTCATATGCTCAATATATATAACGCTTGTCATTTTTATAGATCCATAAGAGGAATTTTCCTCTGATCCAATTTGAAGAAAAACTCTCCATAAAAATCTAATGAATGCATAACTTTTCCTATTTTCATTGCTGTCTTTCGTTTTTAACCACGGTGGACTTTACTGGGCCTTGCTCACTTTAGACCAATATATTTGGGCTGGCAATCAACTCCCCCCGCATCAAAGATAAAGGTTATGACTTTAAAGAAAAAAGAAAATCATTAAATGCTGCTAGTGTCCCGCCCATTTTTTATGTTGGCTATGTCCATTAATGCAAATTTTATATATATATATTTTTCATGTTTTTTAAAATTTTTTAAATATTTTAAAAAATAAAAAATACACTAATATATTAAAATTCACTTTCTTTACCATTAAACAATAAAAAATTAAAAAATTAATATATGAGCAATCAAAATGAGATCAGAGCAAGCTCATGTAATATATTATCATTTTCCAAAAATCATTATATAAATTTATGTGAGACATCAAGTTTCTAATGTATTTTTATTATAAAATAAATTTAAGTCTTCACATCAATACACGAGTTTATAAACTTCATTTATATGAGGCCATGTTTGGCAATCAAAACCGTCTCTAAATTCAAAGATAATCTTTAAGTTAAAATATGTTTCATTTCCAAACATATAACATGATCTATAGTCTTAAAACTCCATGATCAATATTTTCTAAAGCATTAAAAAATCAAGAAACCATTTTCACATATTCACAAGAAAACCATCCCATAGGTTAGCTAGACACCATGTGACGCCCTGAATTCTCCTTAAAATAACACGGAAATCGAGGCATCGAGATGCTGAAAATACGGGTCACGCACCCTCAACGTCAAGTACTAAGTGTGTGAACACGTGACATGTATAAATAAAAGTAGTGGATAAATTAAGTCAATAACTAAGTACTAGAATTTCTAGAGTTATTTTACAAACCAGTTTAACATAATTTCTCCAACAGAAGATTTAATACAGTCATCCGAAAGATAAATCATAGAAATACATATTTATAAAAATGAAAAAACATTTCCTGATATAACAAATTATAATTAAATATTCCGACAACGAAGCCGCCTCCTCAGGCTTAGCCTCATCGACATCTGCATCCAAAATCTACGACGCCAAAAATAGCATCGCAGGTAAATATAACCCAAACAAACTACAAGATATAAAATATACTCATGCAATAACAACAACATCACTCATGAACATGATATCGTATGCATGAAACTTAAAATCATATTTCTCAAAGTAAATAAAATAACCACACACGCTAAAATTCCATTTTGGCCCAAGGTAAAACTCCAATAAAAATTATCCATCATCTTCCCAAAAAATGATGTCCGTAAATCTAATCATAGCAGACGTTACGTATTGTCATCCCCGATATGACATACACACATCACCAATCATAATGGGCATTATATATCGTCGTCCCTATTATGACTCATATACACTCATTTCATAGCGAGCGTTACATATCGCCGTCCCCGATATGAAATACACACCCAATGACCATAACGGGCGTTACGTATCACCGTTCCCAATATGAAATACACACCCAATGACTATAACGGGCGTTACGTATTGCCGTCCCCGATATGTTATGCACACATCACCAATCATAATGGGCGTTACGTATCGCCGTCCCCATTATGATTCCTACACACTCATTTCATACCGAGCGTTACGTATTGCCATCCCCGATATGAAATACACACATAATGACTATAACGAGCGTTATGTATCGCTGTCCTTGCTATGTCATTCACACCCACTGATCATAACGGGCGTTACGTATTGCCGTCCCCATTATGACTCAGTCAAAACCATTAAAATCTATAAAACCCAAAAATCACAGCTCACCTTAAAATCTAAACACCAAATATATACAACAACCTTGCATTATGCAATGTATTCCACAAAACACCATATAACCAATAATTAATAAATTTCAACATCAACCAATAAATCCCAACATCAAAAAAATACAATATTTGTCGATGCAAAAATATATTTAAATCTTAAAACTTATTTGAAAAATTACTTACAGTGGGTAAAATATGGATCCTTGAGCAAGTGCCAATCCATAGCGCTCGTAGCGGTAACTTTGTACGTTAGGTTAGAGTGATCGGTTTGACACCAAAATTTAAGAAAATGCTCATTGGAAGGTGGAAAATCTCATGGAGGTGGTAGTGAGGTGATGCAACCACTGAAAGGTGATGGATCGGGCTCAAAATAGGTGAGAATTTGGGATTGTACAGGGAAGGTGGGGCCATGGATGGGGAAGCTAAGCTAGGGGGTGGTTGGCTGAGCTAGAGGAGTGGTTTGGTGGTGGCGGTGAGGCTAACAGTGGTGGCAGGCAGCGGTTGGATTGCTCAACCCGTGGGTTTAAAACCCATTTCGTGGCTTGATCGTGTGGGAGGAATGAGGGCCTGCCGGCGGTGGGTTATGCTCGCCGGTGAAGGGGAAGAGTGCTATGTAACACCCGGCTCCAGCGACACATTTTTTTTAAAAATGTTTTATTTAATTAATTATTTATTTACGTAAAAACTCATTTTTGATATTGAAAGATTTATTTTAAAATTGACCACGAGTGTAAAATTGTTATATTAGTAAATTTTGTCTTTTCTCATTCGATTTGATGATTATTAAAAATCTTTTTATGGGTTGAGAAATTATTTTTAGACAAATTGATTTTATTATTATTATTATTATTTTACTTATTCGTGTGTGTATTTATATATATATATATATATGAATTTAAAGATTTTGTTTCTATAAATAAGCATGTTTTCCACGTCCTGCATGCATGTTTCTCCCTATGCACGTTCCCATCCGACGGATATCACGGCAACAACTCACGTATAGCCTCTGTTTCACGTAGCATTTCTTCTCTTCCTTTATTGTCACTAGGGTTTCTTATCATCTTATAAATGTACACATTGTGTGCATTTAGAAACATCACCGCCACCACCCCTTGCGAGATTTCTGCACCACCACGAGTAGCACCATCTTTTAGCCACCATAAACGACCAACACATATGCCTTGCCCTTCACGTTGTAGCCATTCCTTCTCGCACAAACCACCGTCGAACAGTCCTCTGTTTTAATCCTTGGAAACGGAGCGATGCTGCTCACAGCGTGGCCTGCATTTTCGCCACCCTCAAAGCATTGCCAGACGACCGAAACCACCGTAGACCTCCAGCAGTCTCCTGGAACCTCCCTGTGACTACCGCCGAAACTCATATATATGCCCTGTTTTAAACAACCCGAAATAGAGCATAGTCAAGGGAAGAATGTGACTCCACGCTTCCCTATTTCCACCACTCCTTCAAGCCGGAAACCACCAGAACAGCCCAGAAGAGATCGACTTGTTTCCCTGGTCCGTCGTTCAGCAGGTCACGGTGAAGCACGAACGACCTCTTCGTGTTTCTCTCCCTCAGTTTTTTCTCTTGCACCGTGTCTCCCTCGGTCGTCACTCACCCTCTCTTTGTCTCTCTGTCTCTCTGTCTGTAGTCCATATCTCCACCGGTTGTCAGCCCTTTTTCCTCTTGCTGTGAGCCTTTGCCATATATTTTATCTTGTTTTGTTATATTTCCTTGCATCTCTTTTTACTCTTTGCATGATGTGTTCTTTTTTTAAGACCTTCGGGTGGTTAAGAAAGTATAAGTTGTTTACATAATTACGGTTTTGTACTTTTGTTTTGTTTAAAACTAATTAGATTTTAAAGTTATATTTATTTATTGATTTGTTTTTTATGATTTGTTTCTTCTTGGGACTTTTATGATTTTTTTTTTCGATACTGGATTTCTTTTATTTTGAGTGTGATGCGCTATTTTGTTTTGAAGTTAAATGTTATGTTTTGGTTCGGTGTCTCAAATTGTTTTGAACCTGTTTTCTAAATGGTTCCTTCAATTCTTATGTGTGTTAATTTAAATCGTTTTGAAGTCAAATATTTTTAACCGGACTTGGGTTTTAAATTATTTAGACTTGGTTTGATGTTGGAATTTGGGTTAAGCATTCATTAAGTGAAATTTGAGGAATTGGAGGATTTAGGAAAATTCCAGGTTTTGGAGGAATTTGATGATTTTTAATACTTAGATTTAAATATCAAAATACATGGGTGATTTGAGAATTTATGGATGTGCATGCTTACTTTTATAGGTAACAATTGATCTGTGTTCAACTTTATTAAGGATATTCTGAAAAGCTAAGAAGTTCAGGTAAGCGGGGTTCCTATGCTTGACTTTGTACCATATATAGACTAAGGTTGACTTTCTGAAAATTTATGCATGTTTTGTTATGAAATGAGAACTTGAGAAAAACCAACCTCAGTCATTTCATTGCATTACTCATAAAACTTATATGAAAGAAAGAAAAATATTTCTATCATGCATTGTGCAGACATGAGCTTAGTTTTTGTCATGTTGTTTCTGAAATGTGAAAGAGCGATATTAAGGATCTGAAAATTTGTGCATTAATTTTATAAAGATGATCTGACTCTGTTTTGTTTATATAAGAATGTTTCTGAAAATAATTTGGAACTATGTGTTATTTTGTTGACTCTAAAAATCTTTGGCATGGTATACTGGTTTCTATCTGACTCTGTCTCTGCTCTGGTCTCTGCTCTGTTTGGGTTGATACCAACTTCTCTGTCTCTGAGTGCACCCATTTTGAAAACAAAGTGGTTTATTGTGAACTTTTCTGTGTGTACACTCGGGGCTCCGAGAATGATTAAGGAAATGTTTCACCTCTGTCTCTACCTGGTTTGGCCACCGGGATTAGCACAACCCTACCACGGGGGTTAAACATGGTCTCTGCTCTGTAAGATGCTCTGTTTTGATATGATGATGATGTTCAGTTTTGTTATGTCAAAGTACTCTGTATTTTATATGATTTAAAAATTGTCGCTCTGTTACGTTTAGAAACAAAAATGTGTTTTGTTCTGCATATTAAAAATTTAAGAATATTTTGCTCTGCATGTTGTATTTTGGAAAATGCTCATGTTTGCACTCTTGTATATGTCATCTGCTTACTGAGTTATGGTTAAACTCACCCCTTATCTCTGAATATTTTTCAGATGAGTTTGGATATTTCAGCCAAGGATTTGATTACGAAGCATTGGGTGAGATGACTCAAGAATGGTTGATTAAGTATAGAGAATTTATATGAACATTGATAAGGTTTAGTAAGAAAATATTATTGTAGTCTGGTGACTTAGCATTTCTAGAATTGGTGATATTGAGGAGAGTGATTTTCAAACCAAGTTTTATATGATTTTTGAAAATTTGGAGTCTATAATTATAGTGTTGAATGTGAGTATTGGTGATAAGTAGTAACTCTCGGACTCCTCCGGGACCTGGGCGTTACATGTTAGGAGGTGGCCAGAGCCATGGGTGGTCGGAGCCATGGGTGGCTGGAGATTGCGCGGGAAAACAAAGTAAGGACCAATATACCCATTTCGAGTTCTAACTTGCTGGCAGGAGGTGGGAGGAGGTCCTAGGCTGGGGTCACTGGAGTAGGTTGGCTGATGGGTGGTGGTCCCAGTGGTGGAAGCGGTGAAGGCTGGTGGACGGCGGTGGAGGCTGGATTGGCTAGTGGCCGAACAGAAAAATAGGGGGGGGGGACCGGGAAAAGAAAGGGAAAAAGAAAAAAGAAAAAGAGAAGAAAAAGAAAAAGGAAAAAAAGGAAGAAGGAAGGGAAATAAATAAAATCAAATTCCCATAACTTGGATCACAAAAATACTTTAAAATCACAACATAAATATATATACGTAAAAACCCATTCCAAAACACATTTAATTAAAACAAATAAAACACATCAAATAAACTCATAATGAAATAAAGAAATTAAATTCCAATCATTACAATAATTACTTCATATTAAAATTAATAAGAAAGTTAACGTAACTCAATATATAAACATAAAAACATAAAACTAATTTTAACTAATTAATAGTTCAAATAAATATATTAAACAAATAAAACACAACTAATAATATTATTAAAATAAATTAAAATAATCAACAATGAGACTAAAAAAATATGTAAAAATACATGTAAATCTAGGATCTCACACACCATGTTGAACCGGTTTTTCGGCCACCACTAGTGCAGCCACTGTTGGGCCAGAGACTATACAACAGGATGAGTATGATTCTCTCTTTCAAAAAAGTATTAACTAGCTAATAGAAAGTTTATTTATTATGTCATTGCTCACGACTTCTTCAATATTTTTTTCATATCTAAACATGCTTTTATATAAGATAGGTCTTACCACTTTTTTTTAAACTATATCAAACTATAGTCTTAAAAAGTTTTAAGTTTTACAAATATATATTCTACAAACACTTACACTCTACACGAAATCACCTTACATCCAAATAAATCCTTAACCTCTTTGGTTGAAGGATTTAACATTGAACTAGCACATGTATATCTGTCATTATCGATTTTTAAAAATTTGTATCAATCTCGCCTACTTTCTGTAAGTTCTCTCGAGTTTTTCTCTATCCTTTACAGATATCTTCTTTAGGATAATTTCAGTTGCTAAGCAAGGTCGTGATCCCTTATTTCTCACAAATTTTAACAGAATGCCAAATTGCATAAGTGCATGCAATATGCTAGGCTCATAATAGATCAGATATTACAACTTAATTAAGCTTTTTCGTTTCTCGAATAGGAAGTTCCAAATCCATTATTTTTTTAGGCATCCATGTAATAGAGAAACGCACCAATTAGCTATCAGAATCTTTTTTGTAAAAGCCTACAAACAAACAAGAACATACATAAGTCCTCAATCTTCAATTCAGGGTTTCCTATTTAATTAATTTATGCAAGAGTTGTGTGTGTTTATATAATTATATATTCTTTTCTATTACTAAGTTCCTAACTATGACCAATGCAACTCAGACTGTTGCTAAGCTTTGGTGGTCTTCTATTTGGAAAATGGTTAACCTACAACTCTTGCAACCTCTTAAGAACAATCTTGTAAAGTTAATTCTTATTTTTATTGCAATGGATACTTATGCCTTTATCTTTGTAGGGAACAAACAAAGTTGAAGCGATTTTGTTAGATTTTCCTGAAGGCCATGACATGATATGCTTGCATTACAAGTCATTTAAGAAGATGAAGAATCTTCGATTGTTTATTAATCGCAATGCAGAGTTTTCTGCAGCATCGGATTATCTCTCTAATGAATTACGAGTCCTTGATTGGCCTAGATATCCTTGGTCATATATGCCTTCTAATTTTCATGGAAGTTATCTAGTCGAATTTCAAATGCGTGATAGCCTCATCAAGGAGTTAGGTGGCCTAAAATCCAAGGTACCACTATTCTTTTAAATGTTTATTTCTTTAAAGCTGTGAAGCAGAATTTCATTGAAGCTAATACATTGATTTTGTTTAATTAGGACAGAACTTGACACAAATGGATTTAAGTCATTGTAAATTCATAGCTAAAATTCCTGATCTTTTAAGTAGCCCAAATTTAGAGGAGTTGGATCTTAGACATTGTGAGAAATTAGTTGAGGTTCATCATTTCGTCAGATTCCTTGATAAGCTTCGGAGTTTTGATGTTAATGGATGCTGCAAGATTAGGATTTTGCCGAAAAGATTCAAGTTGAGATCTCTACGTTTTTTTAAGCTAGAAACTGCTTGGGTCTTGAAGACTTTCCAGAGATTGAATGTGAAATGAAGTTTTTACGTGAGTTAAATTTTGACACTAGCATGAAAGAACTACCTTCATCAATTGAGAACCTAAAAGGACTTGAAAGCTTATATCTGAGGGGCCCAGTCTAACAAAACTACCTTCATCAGTTGGTGTTGAGATGTGGCTTGAATGAAGCGCATCAGTTTGCACTTGGAGTTTTCAACCCGTAAGTTCGCTCGACCCTCGCTCGACAGTCGCTCGAGCGAGACATCAAACGGAGAGTTTTGGATCCAGGCAGAGACTTCGCTCGACTCTCGCTCGACCTCCCGCTCGAGCGAGAATCAATCTAGGGTTGCATCGCTTCCAGGAACTAGGTTTAGCGCAGTCTGGAATAGTATCTCGCTCGAGCGAGAATATCTCGCTCGAGCGAGATACAGCCTATATAAGGATCGAGGCCATTTGTGCAGAAGAGAGAGCGGGGAAGCAGAGAGCTGTGGAGATCAGGCGATTTCGCTCGAGCGAGAAGTGCTCGCTCGAGCGAGATTACGAACACAAGCGTCCGTCTCCTATTTTCTCCTTGTTTGATTTTGTAGATCAGTGAGAGCCTAGTTGTAAAGGGTTTGAGAGCCTTGTGAGAGAGAGTTTTGTAACCTCCAAGAAGTGTACTCCATCTTTGTGATTATAGTGATTTAGACCGACCCAACAGTGGATGTAGGCTCAGTTTGAGCTGAACCACTTCATATCTGGTGTCCATTTCTGTTCTCCGTCTTCAGTTTCATTTCTCTTGGTTGCGTCCGCTGCGCGGCTCCGTATTTGCTGTTTGTTCATCGGTCATTTCCCCAACAAACTGGTATCAGAGCGTTAAGGGATGGCCTCAGTAAATTTTGGAGTAGAGAAATTTGACGGTCAGAATAGTTTCAGTTTATGGCGCTTGAGGATGAAGGCTTTGTTGCGTCAGTAGGGTCTGTTCAAGGTTGTAGAAGGAGTGACTGGTGAGTCTCCTGCATCGTCAAGGAATAATGAAGAATTGGCTCACAGTACTATTCTACTATCACTATCAGATGAAGTTTTGAGGGAAGTTGCAGAAGAGGAGACCGCGGTTGGTCTATGGAACAAGCTGGAGAGCTTGTACTTGAAGAAATCTCTCACTAACCGGTTGTTTTTGAAACAACGGTTTATACTCTCAAAATGGAGGAAGGTACTTCTATTTCTGCACATCTAGATGAATTTAATAAAATTATTATGGATCTGAGGAACATAGACATTAAGATTGATGAGGAAGATCAAGCCTTAATTGTTTTGTGTTCATTGCCAGTTTCGTTTGATAATTTTGTAAACTCAATGTTGTATGGTAGAGATACAATCTCCTTAGTAGATGTCAAGTCTGCTTTGAATTCTAAGGAATTGAGAACAAAATTTGGGGGTTTAGGCATGAACAATCAAGCCGAGGGCTTGTTTGTGAAATGTTCCTCTGGTGATAGATCCGGAGAAGGATGTTCAGGGAAGAATAGAAGTAGTTCCAGTTCCAGTAGCTCCAGATCTAACAAGAGAAAAGTGAAGTGTTACCACTGCCATAATTTGGGTCATTACAGAAGTGAGTGTCCTCAATTGAAAAATGTGGAGGAAGAGGAAAGTTCCTCTAGTAGTGATGACAGTGAAGAAGATGACAGTTAGTCTCTACTTCCTTGAGGGCAGTGTGGTGACAGGTGGAGTATCCTGACATGCTCCAGATTCAGATATTCATTCACATGTGTCACGTGCGGATCCGCCAGACAGGATAGTCATTTATGAGTTAGCAGCTTTTGCTTGGTGTGATCAGAAGTCAGTAATCTTGGTTTTTTGTTTGCATTGTATTCTTAGGAAGCAGTGTAGAATCAGGGTTCCTGCAGTATTTCTGATCAGGATACATCTTGTATAAAGTCTTGTTTTGTATTAAACTCATATTTGTTTTATGATCATTGGAAGTTTGGTTTTGTCTATCTGTTTCTTTGTGATGTGTTTGGTGTTCAAACACTTTGGAGAAGACAGTGATCTACAGACAAGAAGGTAGAGCGTTACTCAGACCATACAGTTTTGTTTCACTCCACGGAGTAACTGAATGGAATGAGGTGGGCTTTGAGTGACAGAGTCTACAGTATGCTTTTGGTTTTCCAGGCTTGTCTACAGATCGTCAGTGAAGCGGACAACGCATCTTGCTATTTGATGAATTTTCTTTTCTTTTGTTTCCACAGAAAGGAGAGAGAGTTATAGCAAGAAGGTGGAGTTGCAGAGAGCTTCATAGTTGATTGGCATTGGTGCACAGTGAGAGCAGGTCTACAGTTGGTAGATAAAGGGGGCAGTTGGTCACCTTTTGTGTATGCTCATGCAGGCTTTTGTTGATTCTTACTTTGGCTGAAGAATATTTGGTTGTCTTCATTTGTATTCAGAAGCCGTTTGTTCAAGTAAGCAGTCTGTATTGTGGTGCATTGCCGTTTGTGTGAAGATAGTGAATCTTCAGATGTTGTCTATGTTGTTGAAGGCTTTTGTGTGGAAAGTGAGTTCTTCAAAGATAGACTTCGTATTTCGTGTTGGGTATTCCTTCCGTGGTTGAAGGATTTGTGGGTCTTTAGTTCAGAATCATTTTGTGGGGCTTATTCAAGCCAAGGTGGAGATTTGTTGAGATGTGGCTTGAATGAAGCGCATCAGTTTGCACTTGGAGTTTTCAACCCGTAAGTTCGCTCGACCCTCGCTCGACAGTCGCTCGAGCGAGACATCAAACGGAGAGTTTTGGATCCAGGCAGAGACTTCGCTCGACTCTCGCTCGACCTCCCGCTCGAGCGAGAATCAATCTAGGGTTGCATCGCTTCCAGGAAAACTAGGTTTAGCGCAGTCTGGAATAGTATCTCGCTCGAGTGAGAATATCTCGCTCGAGCGAGATACAGCCTATATAAGGATCGAGGCCATTTGTGCAGAAGAGAGAGCGGGGAAGCAGAGAGCTGTGGAGATCAGGCGATTTCGCTCGAGCGAGAAGTGCTCGCTCGAGCGAGATTACGAACACAAGCGTCCGTCTCCTATTTTCTCCTTGTTTGATTTTGTAGATCAGTGAGAGCCTAGTTGTAAAGGGTTTGAGAGCCTTGTGAGAGAGAGTTTTGTAACCTCCAAGAAGTGTACTCCATCTTTGTGATTATAGTGATTTAGACCGACCCAACAGTGGATGTAGGCTCAGTTTGAGCTGAACCACTTCATATCTGGTGTCCATTTCTGTTCTCCGTCTTCAGTTTCATTTCTCTTGGTTGCGTCCGCTGCGCGGCTCCGAGTTTGCTGTTTGCTCACTAACCGGTTGTCCCAACAGTTGGCAACCTTACTCGGCTTCAAGAATTACATGCAGCAGGCTGCATTGGTCAGTTGCAAAGTTTATGTTTACAATCCATGCCAAATTCAAGCATGATTTGGAAATCACTACAAGTTTTAAGTCTTGAATACTGTTGCCTGTCAGAATCAAATTTCTTCACGAATGGTAATTACTTTCCTAGTGCTTTGGATATGTTAGATCTAAGTGGGAGTGATTTAGTTATCTTTCCAGATCAAAGTGTCAGATTTGCTAGGTTGCGACACCTTTGTTTGAATAATTGCAAGAAACTTGAAGAAATTTTACCTCTTTCATTGAGTCTAGGAAGTGTTGAAGCTCGTGAATGCACGTCATTGGAAAATTTTGTACTACTATCTGAAATACTTATTAAAAACAGTAGAAACAATTTTTCTAACATCAATGGATTTACTTGCACGGATGCCATAAACTGCTTGCGAATATGGGGCCAATTCCTTCATGGGAAGAGGTATGTACATCTCTTTTCCTTTCTTTATTTTTCAACGTGTTTGTGTGTCATCTTAGTTTATAACTTGTACTGTTGAAAGTTTTTTAATTTTTATCTTCATATAATAGAGACATTCTAAGGAACAACATTGGGCATACCAACTTAAAGTAAGAGATATTGACATTATATTTCCAGGAAAGAGAATTCCAAGCTGGTTCAGCTATCGCAAGGAGGTCCATGATAGTAATCTGTGTGAAATAGATATTAATCGACTGCATCATTGGAATGGTATAGATGAAATTGTTTTGTCTGTTGTTTTGGGATTTAGAGTTGGGATCATTAACCCAAAAATGAACCTAGCTGATATTTATGTTAAAAATCCATGATGGCTCGGATTGGAAGTACTTATATGCTCAAAACATGCGCTTTGATGGGACGGACTCAGACCATGTATGGATACCCTGGATGAGTTATGGGAAACAAGTGGACGTTTCAAGGTTTAGATTTGAATGTAAGTCAGAGGACGTGGTCTTTAGAAGTGTTGGGATCCATTTCCTAAAAAAGCATGGCAATGAGAATTCAAAGGAAGATTTGAAATTAGAGAATGATGATGAGAATCCGAAAGAAATATTTTGTAAGAGGCATCGTGATGATAAAAATGATTACAACATGGAACCCAATTGGTACCCTCAACAAAAAGGCAGCATTCCTCAACCATGGGCATCACAACAATGGAATTAGAGAATGACGATGAGAATCCATAGGATGGATTTACAGCTTAAGCTTGGGTTGCAATTAAAAGGTGCAGTCTTCAATTTTCTTTGCTGTTTGGGATCAACCAGTGCATCAATAATGACTTCCAAGACTTAATGGAAGATGCCAAAAGCTCTAAGCTGGAAAATGGTAAGACTCATTTTGAAATATCATATATTTTCCTGTGGTTTTTTTAAGTGTTATATTTTCAAAATAGTGCTTTTTCTTCATGTAGAGGTAACTTTGAATGATGTTTTGAAAACATGTTTAACATGGTTGTGGCATGGCAGGGATGTGATTCAATTGGCTGCTGACCCAAAGCCAAAAGGGTTAGTTTAGCTTAAGATGCCATGGCATAAGGAAGGCCGTGTGTATGAACTGCAATCCAAAGGGTTGCTTTATTTTAATATATTCTCCTTATTTCCATTTCTGTTTTCTTTTATTATGTTGACTGCTGCTATTTTTTGGCATGATACATTTGGAAAGCATTGAAACTAATATTAAAGAAGATGAAGAAATCTCACAATTTTTTTTCATTATAAGCCTGATCATTGGGATGAAGAAGATGATGGAATATGGAAACACTCCAAGGTATCTAATCCACATATAAAGAACAATGAAAGCGTAAGGTATGACAACTAAGCTTAATTGCTACATAAAAAGCTTGAGGCTTTATTCTTCTTTGTGACTTCTGGTAACATTGCTCTTATTGAAACTGCAATTGAAGTAGTTTCCTTTTTCAACATATATTCAGGACGGTATCATTCTTGGAGCAGATACAAGAACCGTTGAAGCACCCATAATTACTGAAAATAATTGTGAAAAGAAATATATTGTTGTGGAGCAGGAACTGCTGTCGATACAGAGGCAATAACAGGTATTTCATATTTGTTAGGTCTGAGTTCAAGGTAAAGCAATGGATTGAATTATACGGCTTGCATGAAGTGCATCTTTCCTACTTTGGTGCCAAATTAATAAGACCAACAAGCAATATCCAATATCCAATAACAAAAAAAAAAAAAAAAAATCATAACCCTTGGATAGTTTAAACCAAAGCTCCACATACTTACCATCTGGCTAAAACCAAGAGTCTTTAATGATGTCATGAATCTCTTGTTATTACAAGTCATTATTTTTAGAGAAATGTTTTAACCACAATGAGAACAGTCACCACACAAAATTAAATTTATAAACTTACATAGCTTGAAGTAGAATATTAGATTGTAAAACTATATCTATTATAAAGTAGGTCTAATATATTAAATGAAGCAATGTCAATTTGTGGACTTACTTTTGTGAAATCTATATATAGATATAGCACATCTCCTATGTTTAACTCTAGAAACCTTAGAACTATCTACTTTAAAATGAATCTTCTCCCCAGTTTGTGCCTCCAATTAAGGCTGTGCACCCGGGTTCCAGATCCGGAAACCCGGGTATCTTGACCCGGATCCGGATTTCAAATCTGGATCCGGAAATCCGGATATTTAGAACCGGATCCGGATTTGAAATTCGGGCCGGAATCCATAAGATTCCGGATCCGGATCCGGATTCCGGATTTGAACCCGGTTTTTTTTTTTTTTTTTTTTTTTTTTTTTTTTTTTTTTTTTTTTTCTGCTCAGATACCTTTTCCAATTTTAATTTTGAGTTTTGTCATGAGGGTGCCTCTCAATCTATTATATATTCAGTTGATCATGTAGTAGAATTCTGATTTCTATGTTGCAATTATATATCATCATCAATCATGTGTTGTGTTATTGCTGGAAATAAAACAGTACTCAATATACTATATATATATATGATCCAAGAGAACCGATATTCGACCCGTGCATGTCATACAATTATTCTTTTGCTCCACAATTATTCTTTTGCTCCATAACCTGAATCAATGAAAAGGGTGAAGGAAAATATTAATAAAATATTAAGTCGGTATATTCCAGTCCAACCTATAAAACAAAAAGAATATATAAAACAAAAAGAATGTTACATGGTTGTACAAAGCTATTAGACTAAATTAATAATGCCGGTCTCTCTCCAAATAATGGCCACAGGATAGAGTGATATATAATGGTTTGCAGATATATATTCAACCAACATAAAAGCACTGCATCTTGTACACCAATTGATAGAAAGTGAGGAGGGCCAAGCTTTACTGTTTGAGGGACAAAATGAACTCATCTAAGAAGCAATACTATTATATAGCAGATTGATAGATAGTGGGAGTGTTAAGAATCCTAAACTCACTCAAACTAAACCAGAAGACATGATCTCGGCATATCTTTTTTTTTTTTTTGATAAGTAAGATGATCTCGGCATATCAGACTCAAGATCACAACCTTATCCAAGATCACACTTGATTTTCTTTGTAATTCTGTTTTTATCCAATACTTTGTAATTCAAATATCTTATTCTATAGTTGTATTCTAGTATAGCATATCTAAATGTAATTTTCAGATTGTACCACTTGTATTATAAATACAAACATCAGAGAATAGGAAATTCATCAAATCATCAAATTGTGCTTTCTTTCTGGGAGATCATCAAATAATGTACCAGTAAAAAATAAAAAAATAAAAGAAAAATGGTGGGGCTGGCTTGCTTTGATAAGAGATCGATGAGGCCAGGATTCCAAAGAGAAGACATGTACAGATACAGTGCAAAATTGTTAAATTTCATGATCATGTGATCTTATAGTTATATATTAATGTCGATTTTTCTTTGAGTTGTCAACTATTTTTATTGATTTTTTCTTCAATTGTTTAGATAGGAAGAAAAATGGTAATTTAATGTTTAATAGCCAACCAATTAGTATTCTGTATTACCTTGAATTCCTCTAGATTTCTTTTTTCTCATTATTATTAAAATTCCTCTGGATTTCTAAAGAATCATATATGATCTGTAGCAGCATGCAGCCTCGGTCTTTTCAGGTCATATTAATTTTTAGAGAGGAGAATTAAAAAATAATAATAAAATGGTATTGTGAAGATAAAAGCTTTCAAGACCTATGTAGATCTATTGTTGAAAAATTGAAAATAGAAGAGGTGGAGCTTGCAGGTTGTGTTATGAGAAGGATTTGGTTCAAGCGCAACAAGTTTGTGTTTGAAGATAAATTCCAGGTCCCTAGAGATGTTTTAAGATCTGTTGTGGAGGGGCATGAAGAATTTTCCGAAGCACAGGAAGGCAAAAAATCTTTACTTGGTCCGGGTATTGTTAGAATAACTTGTTGAAAAAAACCTGCTTGCTTATGAGTAAAGGCAACTTGGGACGCGGCTGTAAATTCCTCACTAAATAAGGTTGGATTAGGTATAATTGTGAGAGATGAATATGGGAAAATTTTAGCAAAATAGTAAACCCACCATATTCATAGATCCTAACTCCTAAGTCATGGCAGAGGAAGAGAAATATTTATAACAGGGTAAATAAGGGATGTAGAAACAGGACGGAGGAAACAAAATACAGAGAAACATAATACAAAAGTTCAAACATTTTTCGAAAAGAAAATCAAGTTTGCTCGAATGAGGAAGCTAAGTTCTCCAAGAAAACTAGCGTTTAGCAGAAAAACCAAAAAAGTAAGGAGTTTAAAACAAACCAATGAAAAATTTGAATGCCAAAACCAGAAAGGTAATGCTAGGAACTAATTGAATAACGTAGATGAATCAAAAGAGGAGGGCAGGGAGAACAGTGAGATTCAGAGGGGGGAGAGAGGGGGGAACAACAACAACAAAACCCAGTTGAGATTTTGACCTGAAAAACCTTGAACTTGAGGTATATACGCTGTGGTAATAGAGAATTAATAATGGGAGAGATTCACTAATGCTTGTATTATTCCTCCTGAATCAAAATCATAAACGAAGCTAGATTGAAAATCATATATTGAAATGAACCCAAAAACTGAACGATAAAACTACCTCGAAGATGGCTCTAGATGCCTCACGAGTCCAGAAATCTTTGGCAAGATGGCAGAAACAGGAGCCTATAGATGCGACTGCGAGAGTGCTGCGAGGGAGAGTGTGATTGAGAGCTGCGATGGAGAGAGGGACTGAGAGCCTGCCGCATTCAAGGGAGAGACCGAGAGAGTGAGTCTCGGCGATGGGTCACGAGACGGCGCGGACTCAACACGGGATGGGGCTAGGGTTTCTATGCACAGAGAGAGAGAGAGAGAGAGAGACTGAGAGTGAATAGCGTTTGAGAATTGAGTCTGAGGCACAAAGTCACTCGAGGGAGAGCCGGAGAGGAGAAGCGGATTGAGACAAACGATGCCGTTTAAATTTTGAAAGCCGGGTTGATGAAGCGGGTTCCGGATTTAATATGGATATCCGGCCCAATTAATCCGGTTTTTTAAAAACGAGTTCCGGCCCGCTTTTATATAATTCGAAAACCGGATTTAAGATCCGGGTATCCGGTTATTAATCCAGGCCGGATAAAATCTGGCCCATGTAAACAGGCTTACCTCCAATATTGTAATCTGCCAATTTGCTAACAAAAAACAGAGTATCCGAGCACAACTAGAGCATTTCAAAAAAAATTATTCGAGCAATACCTCTTATGCAAGATATCTTTAGATTTTCCATCAAGTTCTTTTACCATTGTTAGCATCACAAATTCAACAAAATATTACTCCAAGTTATTAAGTACGTGTCTTGCACATGTTTGCCACAGTAATATTAATTAAAAGTATGTTCAATTAGAAATTATAATAATAGTCTATTGCAGCTTTAAGACGGCTTAATAACCCAATCTGGAAGATGGAGGTCATGCATGTATAAAGAATTAGTCAAGATAAATAATGTCGGATGTTTTTTGAAAAATGTACGATTTTTAAATTATTAATAGCAAGGTGCCAATTAGCTGACAAAACCTTCATCACTCTTAAAAGCAATAAATTATCTCCAAAAAAAGAAACAACTACTATATCATGTTTTTAATGTGAAACCCTAAAAACAAACAATCACATACACTAACCCCAATCTTTAGTCTTTGTCTTTACATTTCCTAGCTAAATTAATTGAGCAGATTATAAACGAAAAGCACAATTGTTCCATTAGCCACCACAGGCGCCATAGACTTTCCATGAATCAACCGGCCTTCCTTGTTAGTTTGTTGTCCCTTTCTTTGATTCAGGATTTGGGTAGGTTAGGTATCTCTACATGATTTCTTGTGCTAATTGGTTATGGTTTGTGCTTCGATGCAATATCATGCTGATCTTTTTTTGCAAGACATTCTTGTAAGATTATTTGCATGGCTTAATTATCTGTCTAATGAATTAAGAGTGCATGAAATGAGGTGATTCTTTTTCTTTTTCATTTTTTGTTTATAGCTTGCATTGCTGAAAGCTTTTTATATCCGTATGACAGGGAGATCCTATGGAACAAAATTGGATATACCGATATAAAAGAGCATTGGCTTTATATTTCCGGGAAAAAGGATTCCAACCTTGTTTAGCCATTGCAAGGAGGTTAATGATGGTAACTAATTGTGCGAAATAGATATTAATGGGCCCCTGTATTTGAATGACATAGAAGAAACTGATTTTTGTGTTGTTATTGGATCTAGAGTTGTGGTCAACCCAGAAATGGAGGAGATTGAAATTTATATTAAAATCAAGGATAGATGGGGTCTCTTCTCACTTTCAACATTTACGATTTGATTTAAAAAAGTCAAATCATATATGGCTGGGATGCTCTCGGCCACCTCAAGAGTAATGCATATAATTGAAGGTTTATATTTGAATGTGATTTAAACCATGTGGTTTTGAAAGTGTTGTAGTCCATTTTGTTGAGAAATCAAACGATGACAATAAAGTGAAAATAAAGTGAAAAGAACGTAATCTAAACAATCACACAATACAAAATTAACGTGGTTCGACAATTTGCCTACATCCACAGGATTGTAGTAGATTTTATTACTTGAGGAATAGCAAGTACAATTTTAGGGGCACTTAGAATGTCTCTCACACAGCACAAGACCTTTTACATACTCTTTAAATAGTGAAATGGCAGAATTAGGGTTTTCTCGGATTTATTGCGTAACTCGCTCGAGCGACAGTCAAGCAAGTGTCGAGCGAAATCTCTGCTTGGTACTCGCTCAAGCGGCCTGTCAAGCGGGGGTCAAGTAAACTCACTATTTTAGTCTCGCTCGAACGTCATGTTGAGCGAGGTTTGAGTGAACTCACTGTCTAATCTCGCTCGAGCATCATGTTGAGCGAGGGTTGAGTAAAGTCACTCTTTGGCCTTCGCTTGAGCCATTTGTCTTAATCTAGGCTCGACACTAAACACATTTGGTAAAGAAGCATGAAGAGAATGCAAACGATCACACAGTAGCACTCAAAACTGGAAGAAACTTAGCTTGCAAAGACAACATCTTTGTTTCTATATTTCCACAAATCTGGAGCTTTTTTCCCCATTGGTTGTTGGTATTAGGATTAGCATAAATGATCCTTGCAGCCTTCACTGAAAGTTTCTCACAGTGTTTTGGTTAAGCATGTTTTTAAGACAATTGCATCATTGCTTTTGATGTACTATTTCAATTTGTGTTGGCTCAAGTCAAACCGTTAATACTCGAATAAATTAAACCCCACGCCGTCGAGTGATATTGTCTACAAGCAAAAGACGGTTGCTAAACTAAAGTTTAATGCTTTCAATAGAAGATAAACTCAAAGAAAAAATTATGCAAAACTATTTTGACAGTCCCAAGTATCTAATGGGTACATCTGAAGCACTCCATAAGCAGAACTCCCCATTTGAGGGCAAATAGAATCCCACACAAATAGTTAGCAAGTATCAAGGTTAGTATAGCCCAAAGTTTTCTTTAGAACTTCTTTGGCCAAAACTAAAAATCTAGAGAGTATTCAACTCAACAAATCTTGATTGGCACAAAAAAATCCTATTACCAATAAGGTTTTCACATATTTCCACTAAGATACTTAGAAAACCACCAAAAAGCAAAATAGATAGCAAAGTGATGCAGGACATAATAGTGACTATTCTGTAGGCTAGTTTCAATAGATGATTCACAGAAGAGAATACAAGAAATTCATCCAAAACATAGAGAAAACATATTTGAGGTTCAACTGAATATATGAAATCAAATAATGTTGAAAATTAGTTCACTAGCTGAATTGTATAGCCAAAAATTGTCTATATCGAAATTTTTGCCAAAAATAACAAAATCTCGAAAATCATGCCAAAATGAAATACGAAATAAAATAATTATATTTGCTTGAAATATGGTCCAAATTGAATTCAAAATCACTTCATAATTGACAAACAAAATATTACTAAAAATGACAAAGAATAACTAAAAATAAGCATTCGAAAGAAAAACAGCAGAATTTGAGGTTGAAAATGATGAACACCGAGCATAGCTTGGTGGCCACGGGGTGTGCGCCAAAAATGGTTTTTCAAATTGGGGTCTTAATCTCAATTTAGATACTCATAGCCAATGTTATACTAAAATACTGAAGCGCGCTCAAAACTGCCTCAACTAGGAAAATATCGCAATCATTTGACGCCTTGCACTGATTTGTCAACTCACGGTATCTCAACCCCATTAACGTGCAATCTAATAGCTTAGCATCTTCTGACTCAAATTCTCCTGCATCAGTCGTCCTGAGTTGGAAAGAACTCGTCCTCGAGTTCACAATAGTGTCATCAGGTTCGATCTTTCGCTCCTTAAGCTAATGACGATTATTATAGGCCCAAGCCTTGTACTTGGTTTTGCACCCATGCATGGCCAGTTTCACCTGCTCATTCTCATTTAAAATCTTGGATATAGAAAGCAAGTTAGTATTAACGGCTGTCAGGGTAGAAGTGGTTCCTTTCCAACGAGGTGCCAACACAATTTTCTTTCCTATGATGTTCAGGGAATATTTATTTTTTGGTCTATCATGAACAACACTACAATCATATTGCCAAGGCCTATCAGCAATACATGACAAGCATCCATAGAAACAATATTACACCAAGTATTGTCAAAATATTTTTCGCCTATCAAAAAAGACAATAGGCATCACCTATTTACTGTTACCTCATTGTTTTTATTCAACCACAACAATTTGAAAGGCTTGGGATGACGGTCTATCTTCAACTGTAATTTCTAAATAATATCCTCAAACACTAATTTTTCACAGCTACCACTGTCAATGATCAACTTGCATACTTTATCTGCAACTTTGTAGGTCGTGTGGAAGATGTTGATTCTCAACCAATTGTCCCCTGATCTCCCTTGGAAGTCAATAGACTCCTTCGTACAAATAGGTTTGCATGACCATCTCCATACAACACATCTCCCACTTCATCATCATCATAGATAGACTTTCCAATCTCCCCAGTCTCGTCTACCATATCTTCTTCAATCAATAGATTATTGTCATTCTGACAAGCAAGCTTCTTGCAGTCAGTCCCTTTGTGTCCCTATTCACCACATCGAAAACATTTAATATTAGAGTTAAAATTACCCTGCAATGGTTGCTGGGTAGGATGGGAATCTACAAGATGAACTAGCCAACTATTTTAATCATTTCTGGTCACTAACTTTCTGTTTTGCTATTTTTTAATAGCAAGCACACACTAGTATGCTTTAGAAACGGTCCACAACGAGGGAAGGTTGAGGACATCCTGTAGGGGTTGTCGTAATCCTCCCAAATACCATGCCATCATTTGTTCCTCCGTAAATCATTCTGGGCTATCAACTGGTAGAATACTTCCATGTAATCATTGATTGATCTCGTATCCTGCCTCAACGAATGAAGTCACTAAAACAAGACGAAGTGAAGTAAGTGATCCTTAATCTTCTTCTTCATCCTCTCTCAATCGATGATCTTGGCCTTACCCTGCTTGTCACATGATTGCTTTAACTACTCCCACCATACAGATGCTCTGCCTTTGACCTTAGCTGGGACTTCCTTATAATAAAAAATATGCTCGACTTCATTCAGCAAATCAATGAAGCCTTCGGCTTGTAACATACCAGAAAAATTTTCTAACTCCGCTCTGAATCTGAGATATCCATGATGCTCCTCCCAACCACGGTGCTCTTAGAATAAGGCGCGATTGTGATATGAATTTTTGAAAGTGGAATCGAAATTGTGATCGAAAACCTCACGATCACTGAAATCATGCACCACTAGATGCCAAGTTATCTCTGCAACTTGCCTGTATAAATCCTTAATTATTGCATCCTGAACGCTAAGATCATAGTGCTTGACTTCCTTGTTCAAAACCTACCCACGACGATCGTGACCACAAGCTATTAAAACTGATGAAATTTCACTCTTGGAAGATGCTAAAACTCATATGTCAACTAACGCTGGACCAAATAATGATTATTTTGCATGCTAGTTTCAAAAGATGATTCACAAGGAAGAACATAAGAAATTCGCCTAAAATACAGAGAAAATATCTTTGAGGTTCAACTAAATATTATGAAATCAAGCAATGTAAAAAAGCACTCCACAAGCCGGATTGTATAGCCAAAAATCATCTATATCAAAATTTTGCCAAAAATAAAATAAACAAATCTCAAAAATCATGCCAAAATGAAATAAAAAATAAAATAAGTATTTTGCCAGAAATCTAGCTCAAATTGAATCCAAAATCATTTCCTAATCGACAAATGAAATAATACCAAATATGACAAAATAATAACTAAAAATAGGCATTCGAAAGAAAAAACAACGGAATTTGAAAATGAAAATGATGCACACTAAGCATAACTTGGTGTCCATGGCGTGCGCATTGAAAAAAACTTTCTAAATTAGGGTCTTATGCACGATTCCAAGACCCGTGGCCAAAGTTAGGGCCAAAAAATTAAAATGCACTCAAAACTGTCACAATTATGAAAATATCACGATCACTTGCCTCCTTTGTGTTGATTTGCCAACTTATGGTATCTTAGTGCCATCAACGTACAATTAGATAACTCAATATCATCTAACTCGGATTCTCCTACATCACAAAGTTACCCTCATCAGCTGATAAAAATCCTATTATGACTTGGGTTTTCCCATATTTTCATTAAAAAACTTGGATGACCTCAAAATAGAAAAAAAGATAGTAGAGTTACTATGTATTCAGTTTTGGATCACTCTGAGAAAGCTTTCACATATTAGTCGAAAAATGTGCTTCTCGAATTCTTAATTAAAAGCAGCAAATATGAGAACACATCTAGTTTTTGCTCTTACTTATAGCTTACCATTTACCAAACCAAATCAATTTAAGCGATATAGTAGATGCAAAAACACAAATTAGCACCAAGAAAGCTATACCCTTTATTTGGTTGCAAAGAAAATTAGGGAAAAAAAAACTTTGAGGAAAAAACTTTTTAGGATCACTTTAGTCTAGCCATTGTTTTTTCAACCCCAAATACTGCCATGTCCAAATTTGATTTTGATGTCTATTCCTACAATTCCCCTTATTGACCTGCAACTTTTTGTTCTCTGTGCAGCTGATCCATGATATTAAATCTTGGAGCCAAGAAAGGAGCTTTCAGGAAAGACAAAGAGAAGACTTGCTGGGGATGGGGGCTTTGTGGAGATGAGGAAGACAAGGACCAGGGGGAGGGGGATGGGGATGGCCGAGAAGATGAAGACCAAAATGAAATTCGAACTGCTTCTCTTTGTTTGAAACGTATTGGAGGGGATCGTTTGAAACGTATTGGAGGGGGATTGGCTAGCAAACAACTCCATTTTTATTTTGCCATGTCGGACACTATACTATGGAGGTTCCCCACCCCGATTGCGAATAAATTTTTTGTTGTTTTATTACCATTGATGTACAAAACAAGTAAAAGAATCTAGCAATTTTTTTTTTTTAATTTCTCATAAAAGCAAATTGCATTCATTAATAATAGACATTACAATTAGATTTGAAACATATATTGCAAGCTGATTAACAATGTTTATAACTCTTCAATACACTAAAAGTAATTGACATGATCTAATCTTTATTGTAAACTCTCTAGATCACCATTAGAGATAGCACAACTTTGTTTAAGATAGAGTAAAAAACTAATCTCTACCCATCCTATAGTAGAGTAGAGGACACACTCTATGGACTAAAGTCCTAGAGAATTAATCTAAGTATCAAAAGTCTTAGAGAATATTTGTTTTTTAGTATTTTATTAAAATAAAATAGAAATCAAAACAGAAATTAAAAAAATGGGAAAATTAGATTACTTCACATATATCTACATTTTCAACCTTAAAGGAATACTAAAAACAAGGGACAGTGGGTAGCTATGATGACACGTGAGGGACATGCGTTGCTCTTGGAAGATGGTAGACAACTAGTCCCATGGAACTAGAGGTCCTCCACCCATATGGGCTGCGCATGGCAGTTGTAAGCCTTCCTTGGAGGGGAGCAGGGGTTTTGAGCTTCTGAATTGGACCGAACATTCGACCCATGCGCCGCTCCATTTGGTGCCGTTCTGCCCTCCACTTGATAGATCGTTTCCTTGGGAGTCCTAGAGTAGGGCTTGTGGAGGACCATGGACATCAGAGCACGGTTGCTCACCATAACCACCTAAGATAAAAACCAATCAAAACTCACCAATGAGTTCTGCAAACAAAAGAAAGAGAAGGAAGAAGAAATTAAGGGAGAGGGGGAGGGGTGAGGGGAGAAGGGAAGCTAGTGAGATGCAACTCTGGCCGCCACGAAAACGACCTCCATAACCCCGAAAAAAGGGCAAGAAAGAGAAACAGAGAAAACTAAAAAGAAAATGACCTCTAGAACTTGTCGAAACTCCTACCCTACAGAGCGTTCAAAACCTAGGGTTCTCTAGAGTGTTGTTTTCTTCGAGAGACAGATGAGTTTGAGAGACCAATAATGCAAAACCAATTTTAAGAAGATGAATTTGATAAGCAATGATGCATGACAGGCTGTTGGGCATGTTTGGGATGTTGAAAATACCTTAATATTATATTTTAAAAAAAAAATTATACGGGTGCACGCTCACAAGATCACTATGAGCTATCAAGCTATCACAAATATTTATAAGGTGGCTTAAGTTTTGTAATTTTCAATGTATCCATAAATTTTATACAAAAAAGTAAGTTTATTATATGTTTTTTAAGTATATTTTATATTTTATATTTATGTATGTGTGCATTTTATTGTTCTGATATATATATATATATATATATATTTAGTATTTGTTTAATTGAAGAAGTACTGAAGAATGTTTTGAGGAGATCTAACTAGGGTCGGCTCTCCTTTTGTGATTATGAAAATATAATAATACGTGACAACTAAAAATTATAAAAAAAAAAAATAGAATATTTGAAAACAATTTTGATCTTTTCTCATCTCATTCCACCTTATTTTCTTCTCAAATATCATTCATATGCAAAAACTTTCAAATAATTATTACTGCCTTTTCAAACTAATTATTACAAAATTTCCAAACTTTTAAATAAGAAATAAAAAAACTATTCTTTTACAAATTTTAAAATAAAAATTATATTAAAAAATTATATTTTAATAATATTTTAATTTTCTAATATTTTTATTCAACTTTATTTTTCTCTTTTTCCAAAATCCAATAAATATTTAACTCAAGCATCTCCTAAATTAATAAGCAGATCAGTCTGTGAGGTTTTATGATACATTGTATATCTCACAAGGGTCAACTCTTTTTTTGTATTAGTAAATAGAAATTGAGGGTGTAGCTCATGAGCGCGGCATAGCTGGATACACTCCCCACCTTTGGATCATTCGGATCTTGGTCCTTATGCTCTATTTGATCCGACACGTGTAGAATGGACTCAATCTCCACAACACATTCCTAAATGCTGCCAGAGACACAAACTCTCCAATTCTAGCTATTCGGCTATATATGTTTTAAACTTTTTCTAACTGAAAATTTAGGAAAAAATGATGTGAAGATTTTCATCAATGACTCTAGAAAGATGTTTGCAATGACGTTTCTTTCAGGTATGCAGATCACAACTATATTCGACAAATGCACAGGTTGGAGTAGTTTATGGCCGCTATTGCAGCAGTTCCCTCTTTGGCTTGGCTAATTTATTTGCATTGTAATTTTTGTAAAGGAGTTTTTGTAAGGATCCTTTGCCCATTCCTCTTCTATTCTCTCTTTTAATTTAATGCAAGTTTGTTGAGAAAAGAAATTACAAATGGAGTGTGTTTCTATCCATCAAGCCAATTTATATAAATATATATATATATATATAGATTGTAGGTATAGAAATTCTAAGATTTTCATCCGCTTTTACAAAGTTAACCAATATATGTTTACTCATAGTGAAAATTATTTAGATTCAATTTTTAATGACATTTTTACAGTATCATATGTAGATATATATGGATAATGTAAATAATAAAATTTAAATGAAAAATAGCACGATTTTTCCCTGGCCTCTCCTTCCAGCTTGATTTTTATCTTTTAGCAATCGTTGCTTTAATTTAGCTGGCTCGCGTCTGAACACTCACTCCCCTGTGGTCTCCAAGTCATTGTTGTAACTTGTTTTTTTCTTCATATCTTCTTATGATGATGTAAACCTGCATCAGCTTCTCTATAGTGTGTATTGAAGGAGTGTGGACGTCTTCTATTAACTTTTGAGAAGCGTGTCCATGTTTAAGAAAGAAATTAATTGGAGTGTGGACGTCTTCTAGTACCTGTTGAGAAGCGTGTCCATGTGAAAGAAAGAAATTAATTGGAGTGTGGACGTCTTCTAGTACCTGTTGAGAAGCGTGTCCATGTGAAAGAAAGAAATTAATTGGAGTGTGGAGTCGTGGACATCTTGATCTAGTACCCAAAGAAGTCGCTATCACCAGGAAAGGCGCTTCAAATTAAGGCCTTGTCAAGAAGATCATGTTCCTCCTCTTTTGTCAAAATATCATTGAAATTCAAAATATAAATAGCTTTTGTCAAAATAACTTATATTGGACTCATAAAAAATATTTAATTTAATTTTGAATTACATTAATTTTAAAGTCCTCTCTAAATTTTAAAAGGTACTGTTCATCTATCAATTCATATTTTATTTCCAAATAATTAATAATAAATATTAAAAATGACGTATTTGTCACATGTATAATATGCTATGTTGTGAATTTGTGAGGAGTTATAATTTCTTTTTGCATTGTAAAATATAATAAACATAAACAAATAAAAAAATATTACAAATTATTATTAAAATATATAATATTATATTATTATTTAAATTTTTGAATAATTAGTTCAATATAAACTAATTTTTTTAATAACTTTGACTTTAGCCAAGATCTTAAGTTTTGGTTCCCGCTGACGACAAATCCAACTGCAACTTGAGAAAAAAAACATAATTCACGATAGACGCATATTCGGATTTAAATCGTCGGAATGAGATTTCCACCCAGAAAAATTAATAAGCTTACAAATTGTTTATAATTAATTTATTATTCTATTTAAAATAAAGAATAGTTAAATAAAATTAAAATGATCTTTCAATGAAATGCCACAATTGCATTTATTAATTTCAAATGAATTATAAATTACTTTTAAAATAGTTATATACGTGTATCATTACTCTTCCACGAATCCAACTGCAACTTGTCAAGAGGATGCCAAGGCCCAAGACGCGTTTTGTCCACGCTAATTAATGAAAAATCCCACCGACAGCTCCAAAGGCGCTTGCCAAGAGTTGTGCGCTCCTCATTTTTTTTTTTTTTTTTTTTTCCTTTCCCAATAAATAATTGTGCAAAGCTGCGTCTGCTACCTTATTAACAGAGAGTGGACGTCTTGTTTGTACCAGAATAGCATACACTACTTCCTTCAATCAGTCAATGGCATTAAGTTTACCCTCTTCCTCGGCCTCTTCTTTTCCTTCCACTTTTAGATGGTCTTATGATGTATTTTTGAGTTTTAGAGGAATAGATACTCGCAATACTTTTACTGCCCATCTATACTCTGCTCTATGTCAAAGGGGAATCAAGACTTATATAGATGATAAAGATCTTGAAAAAGGAGAGACAATTTCGCCTACACTTCTTAAAACCATTGAAGAGTCCAAGATTTTTATTATTATATTATCTCCAAATTATGCATCTTCTACATGGTGCTTGGAGGAGCTAACGAAAATCTTAGAATGTAAGAAAACAAAACAACAACTTGTTTTACCAGTATTTTATCATGTAGATCCATCAGAAGTACGAAATCATGGAGGAATTTTTGGAGAAGCATTGGATAAACATCAAGAGAGGTTTAAAGAGGATTTGAAGGTGCAGGGGTGGAAGAAAGCCCTACAAGAAGTTGCTGGTTTGGCTGGAGAACATTTGGAAAATAGGTACTTCTTTAACTATATATTATATTAATTAATAATAAAGTTTATCTTCAAATGAAATTGTTTATTTAGAAAATTATAATATGTTGTTTGAGCATGTCAGAAAGATATAGTTTTTGAATAACATGTCAATTTTTTAACTTCTATTGATAAAAAAAAAAAAAATCTGTCAAATGCTCAATATAACGCTTGACATTTTTACCGATCTATTAGAGGAATTGTCATCCGGTCCAATTTGAAGAAAAACTCTATAAAAACTTAATGAATGCATACATTTATACCTATCTTCGTTATTATCTTTTTCATTTAATATTAGAGGACTATTATAATCATAAAAATATTACACAAAAACAATTCTATAAATTGACTTAGTTTTATATAATTCATTAGATTTATTTTACAATAAAAGTAATTTTATAATCTAATGAATCATATAAAATATATCAATTTATAAGATTATTTTCATGTAATTTATTTATGACTTAAATTTTTCTCTTAATATTAACAGAACAGGGGTCTTATAACCACGATGGACTTTACTGGGCCTGGCCCAACTTATACCAATATATTTGGGCTTGCAATCAACTCACCTGCATTAAAGATAAAGGCATGACTTAGAAAAAAAATATTAAAAAAATCATTGAGGGCTATTAGTGTGTCACCTAGTATTGATATTGGGCGTGTTCACTAATATAAACTTCACATTTATTTATTTATTTTTCATATTTCTAAACATATTTAAATATTTTTTAAAAATAAAGAAATATACTAATATTTTAGAATTCATTTCCTTAACCACTAAAAAAATTAAAAAAAAAAAACTTAAATATATGAATGGTCAAAATGAGAATGCAACCTCATGTGACATACTATCATTTTCCAAAATCATTATATAAATTTATGTGAGGCATCAAATTTTAATTTATTTTTATTATTAAATAAATTTAATTTCTCACATCAACACACGAGTTTATAAAGTTCATTTATATAAGGTTATGTTTGGCAATTAAAACTGTCTCTAAATTCAAAGATAATTTAAGTTTGTTTCATTTCCAAACATATAACATGATGTATAGGCTTAAGACTCCTTGATCAATACTTTTTAAAGCATTAAAAACTCAAGAAACCATTTTCACATATTGACAAAAAACCATCCAATAGGGTGGCTAGACACCACGTCAAACCGAGTTTTTTGGCCACCATTGGGCCGAAGGCTATACAACAGTACAACTATGATTCACTTTTTTGAAAAAGTAGTTAACTAATATAAAGTTTATTTATTACATCATCTCCCAAGACTTCTTCAATATATTTTTCATATATAAACATGCTTTTATGATAGGTCTGTCACTTTTTTAAAACTATATCAGCCTATAGTCTTAATTTATTTTTGAGTTTTAGAACTATATATTTTACAAACATTCTTACACTCTGCACGAAATCACCTTACATCCAAATAAGTCTGTAAGCTCTTTGAACGAAGGCTTTAATATTGAACTAGCAGATCCAAATAAATCCACAATTTTCTATGAAAATGACACATTTTCTCACACGTGCCAAAACCTTGTTTTTGGCTCATTATACAACTATTTATTAAGTGTACACCATGATCTCTTCCAGGATCATCTATACATTTTAGCTCCCTTCGTCACATTACAGGTGACGATTGTACATGCAACTTTGTAATTAGCGATAGCTAGTTTTACGCCCAACTTGTACCATAACCGAACATCTTTTAACCCCCACCAGCAGAGGAGCCATGGGTTACGTCAAGAGTGTTACCGTCATCACGGACCCAACTGTCACCCAAGGACAAGTTAGAGGATATCACATCAGTTTATTACGCTCCTGAGTGATTAGAGGAGTTCTACCGAGATGATGCCCCATCTCGACTTGGCGTCATGATTCACATATAATCCATATAAGCATTTTATTTACGCATGTACCATGGTTTCTCTTAGTGACCATCGACATACCTTAGCTTCCTTCGTCACATTACGGGTAACGACTATATATGCTACTTCATAACGAGAGATATCCAGCTCCAGGCCTAATGTGTACCATGACTGGGCATCATCTAACCTCCAGCAGTAGATGGGCCACAAAGTTGGTACGAGAGTGTCACCTTTTGGTCCAATCATGCTGCTGCCTAGTGACAACCCAAGGGACGTCACTCAGTTTTATACGCTTCCGAATGATCAGAGAAGCTTCACTGAGATAATGCCCCATCTTGACTTGGGATCATAATATACACACACTCACATATCATAACTAGAACACATCACCCAATCCTTAAATGCACAACATGGCATCACAGTACAATTAATTAATTATGGCAATTAAATAAATGTGTATATGCATGACAGATAGGTATTGGATGACATGGTAAATCCCTCTACAGGCAAACACACAATACCATAGCAATCATAATACAGTTCCACACAGTATCACAAAACAATTTCACAACACAATCTAATTACATGTATTTGCCCATCCTCCATTACCAACCTCAGGTCCAAACCAACCACAAATTACCACATAAACATATCCCAATGCTCCACTGGGCCCAAGGTCAGTCCAACCAACTAGGCTGCGGAAGATGTTAGCGTATAAATATTAATTTAAACTCCAAAGCCGCATCAAAAGGTTACTTACAGCGTGGATAAGGAATCTGGATCATCGAACATGCATCGGCTTACGATGTCCTATGATTGAATGAGTGTGCATGCCATGACTCAGACAAACACCCAAACGTTAGTAAAATACTTAAGAATGCAAAGAGTATTTAAATTAATCAATGCGTGCAAAACACCTCACCGAAGTGATGCCAAGCATGGAGCAATAGTGGCAGGGTAAAGGCAGTACAGGAGCAGATTTGGTGGTACAGGAGCAGATTTGGTGGAACATGAGGTTTTCGAGGTTTGATCTGCTAATCATGGTGGCTAATAGCTTAGCTTTAGTCATCGAGCGGCATCGTGGTGGGTGAGATAGAGAAGCTGAGAGGGAGATAACGGAGGTCCAATGAGTGCTGCCATTAGAGGATGGCATGGATGGGACCCTAGAACAGAGAAATAGGAGAGAGGGCGATAGAGAAAGAGAGAGAACCACACAGAGAGAAAGGCTTACAAGGAATCAGTGCAAAGGAGGTCCGACGACGATGGCCACAACATGTGGCATTGGGAAGCATACAATGCGCAACGGTGAGTTGCGAAGGACAAGTAACATGGGAAGGCTGGGGGCAGCTCAAAAGCATTGGTTGAAGAAAGGGGAACAAGATCAACAGAAATGGAGAGTACTTATCGATGATGAGAGTGGCGAGAAGGTGCAGCGACGGCGACAAAGACGCATGGCAATGGACAGCGAGCAAGGCTCCCTGCTACAAGAAGAAGAGCCTGGGGGGTTTTTTGTTGGAGAAGAAAATTAGCGAAGAGGATGAAAGGGGGGTCTTGTGGCACACGAGTACAGGAGAGAACGAGCTCACTCACACAAGAAGGCTCAGTCCAAAAAAGACTAATTAAAACAAGTAAACAAAATAAAAATGCACATTAAAATAAAAGAACAAAATAACTTAGCAATAATAAAATAAATAACTAGAAACCAAAATATTAATAATAAAAAGTCAAAATGGAAGAACCAATAAAAATAAATAGTATAAAATAAACAAATAATCCGAAAAAGACCCAACTCGAAAATAGAATAGAGGAAAAAGATTCACTAACTTAAATTAAAATACCACAATATGAATTTTAAACAAAACAAAACAACAGTAACAACAATAAATAAAATAACATAATCCATAATAATAATGACTAAAATAAAACACTAATAATAATAATAAAATAAATTTTAAACAAAACAAAACAACAATAACAACAATAAATAAAATAACATAATCCATAATAATAATGAATAAAATAAAACACTAATAATAATAATAAATTAAATTAAAACAACCAACAATAAAAATAAAAATAATACATAAAAATATTTTTTTTGATGAGTAATAATTTTATTGAATATAATGAAATTAGGCAAAGCCCAAGTACACAGAAAGTATACAAGTTGAGACACCTAATTACACTCTAGTAGGCTGCATAGAGAGTAGAAACTCATGAACATTCCCACCCCTCAAAACAATAGCAGAAAACCACTAAAAAATAGAGAAAACTAAAAAATTCCAGATTTCTTCCGATGTACGCTCCTTGTTGTTGAAGTATCTATCATTCCTTTCCAACCAAATAACCCACATTACGCAAAAGTGTATCATTCGCCACATTGCTGCCATATGAGCACAAGGGTGAGACCTATTCCAGCAAGCTAAAAGATCCGCTACACTTTTAGGCATGACCCAATTCAGCTCGGCTTTGCTAAGGACACCAGCCCATAACCTTCCAGCCTCCTCACAGTGTAAGAGTAAGTGGTCTATTGATTCCCCATTCCTTTTACACATGTAGCACCACTCCATGAAAATCATTCCTCTCTTTCTTAGGTTGTCAACTATCAAAATCTTCTCATGTGTAGCTGTCCATATAAAGAATGCCACTTTGGATGGTATTGGTACCTTCCATATGCTCTTCCAAGGGAAGGAAGTGGGTTGCGGGATTGTCAAAACCTTGTAGAAAGATTTAACAGTGAACTGGTTTCTCCTTGTGTGTTTCCACAACATGCGATCACCCCTATTGGCCCCTAACTTTGCTGAATACAGGTAACTGTAGTGTTGGGAAATAGGCAAGGAAACAAACAACAAAGATATGAAATAAACCACAGCGGATGCAACAATGAGAAATAAAACAGTAAGCACAGAAAGAACACACAGATTTAAGTGGTTCAGCTCAAAATGAGCTTACATCCACTGTGGGGTTGGTTTCAAAGCTTCACTAGATCAAATGGAGGTTACAGAGAGAGTATCAAGAGATAATTACAACAGAGAACACTCACCTCACGTGTATACACTCGATCCTCACAAGTTTCACTTAGAATAGTGGAGAAATGGAGAAGAAAATGATCTAGAAGCAAACACTGTTCACTGGCGCCGAAAACAGAGGCCTGGTTCTTCGTCTGCGTCTTCGTCCTCTGCTGCGCGAAATGCCTTCGCGATATTTATATTATGCAATCTCGCTCGAGCGAGATTTAAATTCGCTCGAGCGAGGACTTCCAGGTCAGATTCGCTCAGCTAGAAATCGGACACCTGGCGTCACGTGGAATCTCGCTCGAGCGGGAGGTCGAGCGAGGATCGAGCGAAGTCACTGCCTGAACCTCGCTCGAGCAGGAGGTCGAGCGAGGGTCGAGCGAAGTCTCGGGTTGGAGCAATTCTGGAAATGTCGAAGTCTCGCTCGAGCAAGGGTCGAGCGAGACAGGTCTGGGCATGTATTCCAAAGCCATACTCAACAAATCTCCACCTTGGCTTGAATACCTAACAGCCCCAGAAAATCCAGATCAACCCAAGAATGTAAAATGCAGCAACTGAGAAAACCAACCCCATCTGAGTTCCCTAAGGAACCTGGAAACCCGAACCCCTATCAAGTCCAAACAAAGTTTGAACTTGAATACTGCAACTGGCTTGGTCATTACATCTGCTGGATTCTCTGAAGTAGCAATCTTCTGAATACTGACTGTACCATCTGACACTGCTCCTCTGATAAAGTGATATCTGACGTCAATGTGCTTTGTCCTCTCATGATACATTTGATTTTTGGTCAAATGTATAGCACTCTGGCTGTCACAAAACACTGTCATCTCTGTCTGCTGAAGACCCAGGTCACTGATTAGCCCCTTCACCCAAATGGCCTCCTTAACAGCCTCAGCTGCTGCCATGTATTCTGCCTCTGTAGTTGATAAAGCAACAGTTGATTGAAGTGTTGCTTTCCAACTAATAGCAGAACCACACAATGTGAAAATGTAGCCTGTCAATGATCTTCTCTTATCTAAATCCCCAGCATAGTCAGAATCAACAAAACCAATCACAACAGAACTGAGATCTACATCTCTATCAAATATCAAGCCCACATGCGAGGTTCCCTTCAAGTACCTCAAAATCCATTTCACGGCCTGCCAGTGAGTTCTACCAGGCTTAGCCATATATCTGCTAACCACACTCACTGCCTGTGAAATATCTGGACGGGTACACACCATAGCATACATAATGCTACCTACAGCATTAGAGTAAGGAACATTTGCCATGGACTGTTCCTCCTCATCTGTCTGGGGGGATAGGGAAGCTGAAAGTTTAAAATGCGACGCCAACGGTGTGCTGACAGGCTTGGAGTCAGACATTCCAAACCTGTCTAGAACCTTCTCTATATACTTTCTCTGGGACAAGTATAACTTCCCAGCTTTTCTATCCCTGTAAATATCCATCCCCAGTATTTTCTTAGCATCACCTAAATCTTTCATCTCAAACTCATCCTTAAGTTGAGTTTTCAACAAATCAACATCAACCATGCTTTTAGCAGTTATAAGCATGTCATCAACATAAAGCAATAAGTGAATGAAAGACTTATCAGGCAATTGTTTATGATATACACAATAGTCATAATTACTTTTCAAATAATCATGATCACTCATAAACAAATCAAAACGTTTATACCATTGCCTAGGTGACTGCTTCAACCCATACAAAGACCTCTTCAGTCTGCATATACGGTCTTCTTTACCTTCAACTGTGAACCCCTCTGGCTGACGCATGTAGATAGTTTCTTCAAGCTCACCATGTAAGAACGCTGTCTTCACATCAAGCTGCTGAAGCTCCAGATCATACAAAGCCGTAATGGCTAGTAAAACTCGGATTGAACTGTGCTTTACTACTGGAGAGAACACTTCAGTGAAGTCGATCCCCTCTCTCTGACTGTAGCCTTTAGCAACTAGGCGAGCTTTGTATCTTGCATCAGACTAGATTCCCTCTTTTCTCTTGAAAACCCATTTGCAGCCCACAACTCTGGTCTTCGCTGGTAACTTAACCAAATCCCAGGTTTGGTTCTTGTGAAGAGACTCAATCTCTTCAGTCATCGCTATACACCACTGTGCAGACTTAGTACTCTTCACAGCCTTTGAGTAACTGGAAGGCTCCTGCCCCACAATTTCTTCCGCTGTAGCAAGTGCATAACTGATCATATCTGCATGAGCATATCTCTAAGGTGGTCTGATTTGCCTCCTCTGTCTACTAGCAGCTATACTGTATTGCTCCTCAGCTGGTGTCTCAATCTCTGACTCAGAATCATGCTCATCAGTCATAGCATGATCCTGAGTTACTGGTGGTGTCTCAAGTGAAGCCTGCAGCTCCACCTTCTTCCCTGTAGACACGGGAATTTGTTTTGTCGGACTAAGCATGGATTTCTCATCAAACACAACATTCCTGCTTATCACAAACTTGGGTGACTTGGGATTAGTACACCACAATCTATATCCCTTCACCCCAGAAGCATATCCCATAAAAATACACTTCTTTGCCCTAGGTTCTAGCTTACCATCATTTACATGAAAATAAGCAGGACAACCAAATATCTTCAGGTTCAAATAATCAGTAGGTTCATCAGACCATACCTGATTAGGTGTCTTCAACTCAATAGCTGTGGCTGGAGAGCGGTTCACCAGAAAGCAGGCTGTATTGACTGCTTCCGCCCAAAAGTCCTTAGACAGGCCGACATTGGAGAGCATACTGCGTGCTCGTTCTAGGAGGGTCCAGTTCATGCGTTTAGCCACTCCATTTTGCTGTGGAGTGTGCCTGACTGTACGGTGTCTGGCAATTCCTTCGTTCTTACAGAATTCATCGAAGTCATTGCCGCAAAATTCCATCCCGTTGTCAGTCCGAAGCCGTTTCACCTTCTTGCCGGTCTGATTCTCTATCAGAACTTTCCACTGCTTGAAGTTCTTGAAGACTTCACTTTTCTGTTTCAAAAAATAAACCCACACTTTCCGTGAGTAATCATCAATAAATGTAAGCAAGTAATTAGCTCCACCTTTTGATGGAACTGAAGACAGACCCCAAAGGTCGGAATGAATGTAGTCCACTGTACCTTTTGTTCTGTGGACCCCAGTTGCAAACTGAACCCTGCTCTGCTTCCCGAATACACAGTGCTCGCACAGGTCTAGCTTGCCCAAATTCTGATTCCCTAGCAACCCTTGCTTACTGAGGATAGACATCCCCTTCTCACTCATATGGCCCAATCTCATGTGCCATAGCGAGTAACATTTGACTCTGACTGATCAGATACTGAAACTGCAGTTTCACCGCTGACAGTACTGCCTTGGAGGAAATAGAGACCATCTTTCAAGTCTCCCTTCATAATGATCATGGAGCCTTTGCTGACTTTCAAAGCTCCACCTTGTCCCGTGTACTTTAAGCCCAAAGAATCAAGGGCCCCCATGGAGATAAGATTCTTTTTCAAGTCTGGAATGTGCCGGACGTTGGTCAATGTCCTAACCATCCCATCAAACATCTTGATCTTCACAGAACCCATTCCCGCAACCTTGCAAGCAGTGTCGTTCCCCAACAAAACAGAACCATTGTTGACTGATTCATAAGACATGAACCAGTCCCTTCTGGGACACATATGGAATGTGCAAGCTGAGTCCATTACCCACTTATCACTGAACCGACTGTTTGAATCACTGATTGCAAGAACTACATCAGAGCCATCAGATTCATCAGCAGCACTGACGGCATTAGAGGAACTCGTAGATTCCTCCTTCTTCTTCAGCTTCGTACACTCACTCTTATAGTGTCCAAACTTTTGACAGTAATAACATTTTACATTCTTCTTGTTGGACTTGGACTTTGATTTCCCCCGGGACTTGCCTCTGCCCTTCTCTGAACCCTTCTGACTGGATCTTCCTCTGTCGGAGGTATCTTTGACAAACAACCCACTGGCCTGTGCTTCACCACCCTTATCATACTTACTCCTCAACTCCTTCGAGTTCAAAGCTGACTTCACATCTGCTAAGGAGATAGTATCTCTACCATACAGCATAGAATTTACAAAATTCTCAAAAGAGGCAGGTAATGAACACAGCACAATTAGAGCTTGATCTTCATCATCAAGCTTAATGTCAACATTTCTAAGATCCATTACAATCTTATTAAACTCATCTAGGTGTTCAGTAACTGACGAACCCTCAGTCATTTTGAGTGTATACAACCGTTGTTTTAAATACAACCGGTTTGTGAGAGACTTCTTAATGTACAAGCTCTCAAGCTTGTTCCAGAGACCCTCAGCGGTCTCCTCCTCCGCCACCTCTCTCAACACTCCATCAGACAATGATAACAGAATAGTACTATGTACCTTTTCTTCATCGTCCTTAGACGGTACAGGAGAATCTGCCGTCCTTTCCTCTAGAACTTTGAATAACCCCTGCTGGCGCAACAAAGCCCTCATCTTCAGGCGCTACAAGCTGAAACTGTTCTGACCGTCAAATTTCTCAACTTCAAATCTTGCTGTAGCCATCCCTTCAAATATTCACAGAGCCTGAAAACGCTCTGATACCAGTTTGTTGGGAAATAGGCAAGGAAACAAACAACAAAGATATGAAATAAACTGCAGCGGATGCAACAATGAGAAATAAAACAGTAAACACAGAAAGAACACACAGATTTAAGTGGTTCAGCTCAAAATGAGCTTACATCCACTGTGGGGTTGGTTTCAAAGCTTCACTAGATCAAATGGAGGTTACAGAGAGAGTATCAAGAGATACTTACAACAGAGAACACTCACCTCACGTGTATACACTCGATCCTCACAAGTTTCACTCAGAATAGTGGAGAAATGGAGAAGAAAATGATCTAGAAGCAAACACTGTTCACTGGCGCCGAAAACAGAGGCCTGGTTCTTCGTCTGCGTCTTCGTCCTCTGCTGCGCGAAATGCCTTCGCGATATTTATATTATGCAATCTCGCTCGAGCGAGATTTAAACTCGCTCGAGTGAGGACTTCTAGGTCAGATTCGCTCAACTAGAAATCGAACACCTGGCGCCACGTGGAATCTCGCTCGAGCGGGAGGTCGAGCGAGGATCGAGCGAAGTCACTGCCTGAACCTCGCTCAAGCAGGAGGTCGAGCGAGGGTCGAGCGAAGTTTCGGGTTGGAGCAATTCTGGAAGTGTCGAAGTCTCGCTTGAGCGAGGGTCGAGCGAGACAGGTCTGGGCATGTATTCCAAAGCTATACTCGACATGTAGAAAGCTACCAGCTCTTCAAGTTCCAGTCTTGGGCATTTCTTGTAAATATGACATTCCAAGTTACCGTCCCGTTGGCTCTAGATAGTACATCTGAAACTAGAGCTTGTTGGTTTCTAGCCATGTTAAAAATAGTTGGAAAAGCACGCAAAGAGGCCTTTCTCCACACCAAGCATCAACCCAAAAGTCGATTCGTGCCCCGTCACCCACCTCAAACTTAAGATGTGTTTCAAAAGTGTTCCACCCTTTTCTTATAAACTTCCATAGGCTTACTCTATAGGATCCCCTACCCTCATTAGTGTACCATCCCCCCATCGCATCACCATACTTGTGATCAATAACCTCTCCCCACAACGAACTCCCTTCCATTTGGTACCTCCACAGCCACTTCCCTAATAGTGCCTTATTAAAACACATAAGTTTCGCACTCCTAACCCCCCATTCACAAGTGGACAGCTCACTTTTTGCCATTTTACAAGGTAAAATTTGAATTCCTCCCCCCTTCCACCCCACAAGAAAGTTCTAAACAACTTTTTTATCCGCTTTGCCACCTCTGCCGGTAATGGAAATTTAGAAAGATAGTAAGTGGGGAGGTTAGAGAGTATGCTTTTGATGAGGGTTAATCTCCCCACTTTTGATAGATATAGCCTTTTCCAACCCGATAATCTTTTTTCTATCTTCTCTACCACCTCATCCCAAATACTCTTGGCTTTGAATGGAGCCCCCAAGGGAAGTCCAAAATATTTCATTGGGAGAGATGCAATTTTACAACCTAATGTCTCTACTAGGAAGGCTATATTACTCACCTCCCCCACCGGAACCAACTCTGACTTCCTAAGGTTCACCTTGAGGCCTGAAAAAGCTTTAAAACACAACAAAATAGCCCTTAAAGCTTACATCTGGTCGCTGGTAGCATGACAAAAAATAAAGGTATCATCCGCAAATAGTAAATGGGAGATGGAGATGGCATTACAATTGTTGCCCATTGAAAATCCAGCAATAAATCTTCCCCTTACAGCAACCCCTATCATACGACTAGGTGCCTCCATTACAAGAACAAAAAGGAAAGGAGATAGTGGATCGTCTTGTCTCAAACCCCTTGATGTCTGAAAAAAACCATAAGATCTTCCATTGACTAAGACTGAAAACTGAGCAGTCGAAATACAATGTTGGATCCAAGCACACCACCGATCCCCAAAGCCACAACTTTTAAGCATATAGAGAAGAAAGTCCCAACACACATGATTATATGCCTTTTCTATGTCAAGCTTGCAAAGGGCCCCGGGAATACCTTCTCGTAACCGGCTATCCAGACACTCATTTGCTATCAAAATTGAATCCAGGATTTGTCGGCCTCTTACAAAGGCATTTTGGGGTTTGGATATGAGTTTGTCCATCACCACACTCATACGGTTGGCTAATACCTTTGATATGATTTTATATATCCCGCCTATCAAACTAATAGGCCGGAAGTCTTTCAATTCATGTGCACCGGCTATTTTCGGGATAAGAGTAATGAGCATGGCATTTAAAGACTTCTCAAATTTTTGGCTAGAATGGAAAGCATGGAAAATCTGCATAATTTCATCTTTTACTATATCCCAACAATTTTGAAAGAATGCCATGGAAAAGCCATCCGGGCCCGGGGCTTTGTCTTTGCACATTCTTCTCACCACAAGGTGCACCTCCTCTTCATCAAACGGTCTCTCCAACCAACCTTCTACATCCAAATCTAGTTGGTCAAACATTAAACCATCAAGTTTGGGTCACCAATCTCCTTTTTCAGCAAGAAGATCCTCATAGTACTGTACTATATGGTCATGGATGTCTTCGGGAGAGTGTAACACAAGTGAACCGGAATGGAGGACTTCAATAGCATTATTTCGCCTATGAGAATTAGCAACCTTGTGAAAGAACTTAGTACATTTATCCCCCTCCTTTAACCAAAGCACTCTAGATTTTTGCCTCTAACAAATTTCTTCCATCAACAAAACTTTCTCGATTTCAGTCACCACCACATTCTTTCTTACCAATGAATCCTCATTAACTTCATCTTCCTCCAAAGCATGTAACTTAGCCCAAAGACTGTTTTTCTACACTTCCATATGTTTAAATACTTCTTTATTCCACTTCTTTAAATCGGACTTAAGGGTTTTAAGTTTACTCGCCACTATGAAGCTAGGGTTGCCATCAAAAGAATAGGCCTCCCACCAAGCACTCACCTTCTCTACAAATCCTTTAACTTCCAGCCACATTCTCAAATTTGAAGGAACCCCTACCTCCGTGAAAACCAACGCAATCAAGCAAAACTAGAAAATGATCAAAATAGACTCGTGGCAACCTTTTCTGGTAAAGGTCCGGAAAGTGTGTCTCCCAAGAAGAGGAGACTAAAAATCTGTCCAGCCGGGACCCCCCTCGGCTATTGGACCAAGTGTAGGCCCCCCCTACCAGCGGAATATCCACAAGGTTCAAATCAAATTTCAACTCTGAAAATGCTTCCATTGCACCTGTCGACGTAAAGGCTCCCTCCCTCTCACTAGGGAACCGAACAATATTGAAATCACCACAAAACCCATGGTAGATCCCATAAGTTATAAAGACCCGCCAATTCCTCCCACAAAAAGCTTCTATCTCTATCTACGTTAGGTCCATATACACCTGCTAGTGCCCACTTCCACCCATCCTCAATGTTCTTAAAGGATACAACCAATGAGAATGAACAAATACAATCCTCAATCATCTCCACCACTCTCTTATTCCACATCACCAACACCCCTCCCGAAGCTCCCGAAGAGGCTAAAAATGACCACCCCACAAATGAACAACCCCACAAGCTGCGAATAATGTTTCTATCAATGCCACGCAGCTTGGTCTCTTGAAGGCAAACAATGTCTACCTTCCAACTACGTAAAAGGGATCTAATGCAGAGACGTTTGTTCACTTTATTGATCCCCCTTACATTCCAGGAAATGATTTTAGGCTTCATAAAGAGACAACGACCCCCTTCCCTTCAGCCTCCCTCTTCCTACACTTCCCTCATTGTCGTAGTTAATAAAGCTTTTAAGGTGATTCAACTTTCTATCTCGTTTCACAGCTAATTTCTAGGACATCGAGTTCCTTGCTTCTAGTGCAATAACAAGGGCCCTAAACTGATCTTCAAACCCAACACACGAAATCCCCATACACTTTTGCATAGCCTTCACTTTCCTTAACACCCAATCTGAAGGTAGACTGACCACTGGCTTTGAAGAGATAGTGCATAGCGGGATAGGACTTCCTAATGCCCCCTAATCACCCTTTATATTGCTGGCCACCACCATAGCCTCAGGATCTCCTCCCACTTCCACCAACCATAGCTCCTTATCCAGCTCACCCTCCTCTAAGAACACCTCATTTTCGACCTCCAGTGCCTCTAGGGCCATCTCTGACACTTCTGGCATCAGAGTCATAGCTTGAGACTCACCTGAGTGGTTTCCTGTGTTAGGCGGCGATATCTGTGCAAGACCCAGCTCCCCAGGCGAGAGAAATGACTCAGAAACCATCGAAATCGCTCCCCAAGCCACCGGCGACTTTGTCTGGGTAGGTGAAAAGGTATCGCGGGCCTCCCAGATGGATGTCGAGAGAGATTTCTCATTTCAGGGCTTCGACATATCTATTTCCAGCATAGAAGCAAACACCAGTCCTTCATGGGTCACTGTCGACGACTTCTTTGCCATCCCTGGCAGCCCCTGTCCCCTCATCGGCGATGATGGAGTATCCCGCAATGACAAAGCCTCTCCAGGCGTGGGCTTCTTTCTCCAGGCATGCCCAAGATGGGTTTGAGACCTCAGTTTTCTGGGCTTGAATATCAGTTGCAATGAGATGGGTTAGGCCTGGTGGGCTGACACAGTCTCCTTAATGCACTTTCCCTTAGCTAAGCCTTTTCCATCTCCTTCAAATTCGGACCCCATTTTCCCCTGGCCCAGAACCCAGCTCATAGCCAACTCTTTCCCTTCAAAACCATCCATGCACCATTTTATAAAGGTGAGGCTATTTTGCAAGTCATCCAGTTGCTTTTGCATGTCAGCCATCACCTGCAATAATGTTTCCTTGTCCGTGCAAGCAACGTGTTTGTCACCTTTTACTGTGCCAGCCAACTTAGCCTGCACAGCGTTGTCAAATCCTAGTAATGGTTGCTGCAAGGCTTCCTTGTACGACTGGTATGGCTGATACTTTTTTTTTTTCCATCATCGGAGTTTGTATCGGCAAGAGAAACCGATTTCTTTTGCCAACTTCCTTTAATATCTTCACCAAATTCTTCCATCCCTTTTTGTTTCCATCTTCTGGAATGAAGATATTTTTATGATGTCTACCCACACGATGCTACACCAACGCCATGTACACCCCTTGAAAGTTAGAACATTTCTGCACTATGAACCCCCTATCTCCTTCCCTGTGTGTAGAGTAGAAGGCCTTACTTCCCATATTCATACAATCTTCCATGGCCTTTGCAAACCAGCGTCCAGTTTCTATCTGAAAACCGATTATTTCCACAAATTTCCATCCCCTTTCAGTGATGTGCATCCATTGGCCTTCCCTAGTCACCTTGAAGGACTTGGATTCAATAACAACTACATTGGAATCCCCCATTGAGCTCCAAGAAATTCTAACTTATCTCACACATGCACATTGCATACACGCAGAGAGAGAGAGAGAGAGAGAGAGAGAGAGAGTGTGTGTGTGTGTGTGTGTGAGTGAGAGAGTGAGTGACCCAATGATATTAATCACGAGGAACATAATCTTACAACTTTCACAAATTCCATAAAGAGTAGGCTTTCAGAAGGTTAAGCTAAATTGAAAGTGAAGAACACGGCATTTACCAGTGTGCAGTGCAAGTGAGGAGTGTTACCTTGTAGTTGACAATGGAGCTGCATCATTCCAGAAACTCATTGAAGCATCATAGCAGTAGACTTTATTGGTAGCATTACATAAAAATATACTAAACCTGGGATCTCACACAAAGAATACCTTTTAGAATCCGTGGCAACATCTGATGTTTGTCATAAGTGAAATTCTACCCCAACTCACCTTGTCTTGCTAGAAAGTCTGTTGCTTGATTTTCTTCCTGAAATTGGTGTGCTGCCACAATGTGAACCCTGTAAAGAGTAATCATTAAATCCTCTCAAAAATCTCATAAGTACCATAGAGTGCACCTTCCCTCTCTAAGAGAAATATTTAAATATTTAAACTTTTGCACAGAAAAATCTCCTTGGTAATAGCCTTAACCTCAACCCCATTATTTGTACCATGACCAAAATGATTAGAGAAAGTCCTTTGCACATTGCCAACTTCATCTTGAGTCACACCCCCTCCCCAGAGCTCCCTAGGTTTCCACGGCAACTTCCATCACAATTTAATTTAAATCAATCCGCAAGAGGTTTCTTCCGAACTATCACTTTATGCCGACGCACATGCTGGGTTGGAAATTCAATTTGTAATTCTTGCCAAATCTTCATGTCTTGCACAGTAAGAGAACAAGAGGAATTAATCTCCCCAGCAATACAATGAAGCCAATATTTAATTGATCACCATATGAGGTTAGCATTTTTCTATACCCCTTCCATTCTGGCTATGCACCTTCTCAACCAAATTTTCCAAGTGATTTGACACGATAAAATACTAGTAAGAATGAATTGAATCGATGCTTTTTTGGCACATTGAAACCACACCAATAATATTGCTTTCCATGACATCTAGCGCATATAAGGGACTCCCAACACTATGCTCGCACTCTGCCAAACAATTGCAGCCACTTCCCCTATGCATAAAACATGATCAAGAGACTCACCATATTTTTGAACATAGCAATCACACGAAGAAGGAAGCACAATTCTTCTAGCTTGCACCCACTCATCAATTGCAAGACAAGAGAAAAAAGCTTTCCAAACACAAATAAATCAGGCCCTGTTTTACCTGCAAAAGTATGATGAATTATTTTTGATGTGGCCTCCTCCCCAACCAAGTCCATCAAACATCCCACATCCCAACAATTGTCCAGCCAAACCTCATTTATCTAAAGTTTGGTATTCACAATTTCCTTCACCCACATAGAAAGTGGATTCGACACAAGCCATTCATCATGCGAAAATGATGCATTAATTGCCCCCTCTCAATAAAACTTCGACATTTTTAGAGACTTAAGGTAAAACTAATATAATGGATCTCCATAAACGAGACCCCCAAAAACTCACCGTGGCTAAAGAAATATGACCACCTTTTAGGTATTTTGCTGGGAAGAAATCAGTCCACAAAGAAGTAGTAACATTAAACCATACGACAAATTTCATATTAAGAGCACGCTGAAGCTCCTTAAAATCTTTCAAACCCAATCCACCCTCCTCCGTAGGCAAATAGAACTTTGACCAAGCTTGCCATTTCCTCTTCTTTACTCTATTAACCTCTCCCCTTAAAAAATTAGACAAAATAGAATTTATACGAGAAATGGTAACCAATGGCACATTAATCACAAAAATAATATGAATAGAAATGGTTGAGAGAACATGTTGCAACAAAATCAACCTTTTCCCTTAAGAGAGTAATTTAAATTTCCACCCTGCAACCTTTTTCCTGATTTTCTCCACAAGAGGCTCGATAATTCTACTCGTAAGTCTCCTCAAAACAAGAGATGCACCGAAATAACGATTGAAAAATTTTACCCTTTCGAAAACTAGTAAGCCGTAACAATGCACGTGTTTGAGAGACATTAATATACTTGGATGAAAAAAGAGCGGATTTTTCTTTGCTAATCAACTGTCCCAATCACCTTTCATAAACTCCAAGTGTCTTCACCAGTCTCCTAATGGATCTTTTCCCACCATTAACAAAAATAGAAGGACATCCACATAAAACATATGTGAAATCAAAGGAGCCCCAGTTGGATGATAAAAAACTTCCAATTCTTCATTCTTCAAAGTTCTTTTTAAGCAACCATGTCAACACTTCTTCTATCATGATGAATAAGTAAAGGGATAAAGGATCCCTTTGTCGTAGGCCACGAGAAGGCTGGAAGAACTCTTTAAAAGTTCCGTTCATCATTACTGAAAACTAAGGAGACTTTATACACTCTCCTACTAATCGACAAAATTAGTAGAGAAATCGAAAGCTTTAAGATTTGCCAACAAGAAACTCTAGTTAAGAACATTTAGGGTAAACAAAAGAGTTCTTCTATTATTTGCAACAAACCACCCAATGATCATTTGAGTTGAACAACATAAAATCTCAAAATCATTAGAAACTCTCCAAGAAATCCATAACTTTACCCCTAAACCTTGTTAGAGCAAAAATGAAAAAATCAAGAAAATTACTAAGCGTAGACATACGAGCTTCTGGAAGAAAAAGGTCCAAGATCACAACCAGAGAAGCATTATTCTTTTTGACTAAATTCTTCAATCATTTCCTTGAATGGTCTAATCCCCGCACATTCCAAAAAAAATGGCGTCAATCATAAATTAATTTTTTGAGGCTAGGTAGGAACCCATTGAGATTTTCGCACGGCTTGACATATGATCTCTTTTCCTTTTTCAGAATTTCCAAGTGGCCCCACATCCGAATCATAACCTTTATTTTTGCCCAACATTTACTGAATTTTCCCAAACTCTCTTCACTACACTGTGATTCTTTGCCATCTTCCCCATGCTTACCTTTGATAACAATAGCCTACACCATCCCGTCTGACTTCTCTTGAACAAGTTTTTCCACAACCTGGCTTTCGACACCAGTATTTTCCATCTTCTCCCCTATTGGTTTATTATTTCCTGCTGTGTTCTTAACATCCTTCACCAAAACCGCCTGGTTTGCATTTGATTCTCCCATACCATGCTACTTCGGCTGCTATACCTTTTTACCTTTCTATTTGACCTCTTCCTTCTGCCTCTCACCCGCCCTACAAACCACCAAAGTATGGCCCTATCTGAAACATTTGTTACAATAGAACCCTATTTTTTCATATTGAGCCTCTTGCCAAATACATTTCGTGGGGGATAACATGATAGGGAAACCTAGCACAAGTTCCATAGATAAATCCACTTCAACACTTATTCTTGCATCCGATTAAGGATTGCATTATCCATCCCAAGATAACGGCCAAACCGAGTAGCAAGAGTTTGCAAACAATCTTTTCTATAAAGATGCATCGACAAACTTGGTCAATAAATCAATTGTGGAGCCAAAAGTGATTCTTTAAAAAAATCAGAATCTTTCGTCCATTTGAATAACCGAAAATCATAACCTTCCATCGTTTGACCTTCACGTGCCCAGCCATGCACAAAATCACATTCATTTTTTATTTGAATAAGTACGTGGTAATCATCCATAACACTGATTGTAAGTATCTTAGTTAGCCCCCAAGTCTTCACAACAACCAATTGAATATTGTCAAAAGATGGACGAGCACGCATGAATTTCATGACAAGAGCAAACCTAAACTCCTCTGCCGCCTTCACCATTTTTGTTTCAAAAAATAAAGATCTCAATTCACCATTAATTTTCACTGGAGAATGCATAGGGTTCTTGAAACTAGTGGCTTCAGCCAACTTAACCACCGTCTAGGCATAAGTAGAAGCTACGTCATTCTATGCAAGAGAAGATGCAAAGCAATTTTGATCATGAGTAGATGCAGATGCTACGCCATTCTGGGAAGGTGCAATGGCCTTTCCAGCAGTCCCCACTGATGGCAACGCCATCCATTAGAGGGGCGGAGGGTGCCGACATGGCTTACACTATGAGTAGCAAAACGTTTAAAGTACAAGTCCAGAATATGGCAATTCCAAAATCATAGGATATCTGAAAATAGGATCGATCAATTGCTAGAGCACTCTGTTGATTTGAGAATTAACAAGGATCAATCAATCTCATTTTCTTGTTGTAAGTTCTCTCGAATTTCCCTCTATATTTTACTTTTTTTAAGGACAATTCCAGGTGCTAAGTAAGGTCGTGGTCCCTAATTTCTTACAAATTTTAACAGATTGTCAAATTGCATAATTGCATACCATATGCTAGGCTTATAACATATCAGATATTACAACTTGATCTTTTTCTTTCTTGAGTCGCAAGTTCCAAATTCATTATTTTCTAAGCATCCATGTGCATGAGAAGCGCACCAATTAGCAAAGAGAAACTTTAATGTAATACCCTACAAACAAACAAGAACATACATAAATCCCCAATCTTTAATGTAGTGTTTCCTATCTAATTAATTACGTAGAGTACAATAAAAAGGAAAAATACATTTACCCATCAACCACCAAAGGCTCCGTAGACTCTTCATGAATAAACCGGCCTTCTTGGTTTGTTGTCCTTCCATTGGTTTGATTCATGCTTTGGGTAGGTTGTGTATCTCTAAGTTTCTTGTGCAACATTGGTTATGGTTTGTGCATCCATGCAATGTGCTGATCTTTTTCTGTAAGATTTCTTGTGCTGCTATGAATAATTGTATTTGCTTTTATAGTTCTTTAATATTGTGGTAGTAAACTAGTTGTGGTTATTGTGATTTAAGTTATATTTGATAGTGAGGTTATCTCAGATAATTTATAAATAGTAGTAAAAAATAATGATAAAATATTAAAAAATAGTGAAAAATAATGAAAAGTAATTAAAAATATATATATATATTGAATAGTACTTAATAGTAGTAAAAAAGTATTGATAAAATATGAGATCACTCGATTATCATACTAATTTATTGGTATTGAGTAAGCAAATCTAGAAAAAAAAATCTTGTATATAACTAGACCATGTGGAAGATCAAAATTTATATATTAGCTTTTTTTATAACTTTTCTTGTAATTGTACTAATGGGTGATACTATAGTTGATGTGTTGACACACCAATTTATAAATAATGAAACTATCTTTTTATGTGAAAATTTTGACTATTGAATGTTCTTTTTCCTTGCATTAGCAGGAATGAAAATGAATTTATGAAAAAATCATTCAATGGGTGGACTCAACAATAGTTACATCTATATACCAGTTAGACATTGCTGAGTATCCAATTGGACTAGAGTCTCGTATAAAAGACTTGAATACTCTTTTAGGAATTGGAAGGAATGAAATTACTCTCATGATAGGGATCTATGGACTTGGTGGAATTGGTAAAACAACTATCGCCAAAGCAGTCTTTAACTCAATTGGACATCAATTTGAAGCTAGATGTTTTCTAAAAAATGTTAGAGAGATTTCGAGTAGGGAGGATGGTCTGGTCAAACTGCAAGAGAAACTTTTTTATGAGCTCTTAGGAAACTTTGGAAGCCTTAATATTGGCAGTGTTGGAGGTACTAATGTTATAAAGCATAGGCTTTGCTCTAAAAGGGTACTTATAATTCTTGATGATGTGAGTGAATTGCACCAATTAGAAGAATTAGCTGGAAATCATAATTGGTTCGGTTCAGGAAGTCGAATACTAATAACAACAAGAGATCAACATCTATTAACTTATCATCCAGTTGATTCAACGTATGAAGTGCTGGGATTGGACTACAACCAAGCTATTCAACTGTTTAGTTGGCATGCATTTAAAAGAAATGAGCCAGATGAAAGTTATGTGAAACTCACACAATCTATAATACATTATGCTAAGGGCCTTCCACTAGCTCTCGAAGTGCTTGGTTCATATTTGCGTGGTAAAAGTATACATAGATGGGAAAGTGCATTGGAAAAGTTTGAAAGAAGTCCTCACAAGGATATTTATGAAATTCTTAAAATAAGCTATGACGGGCTGGATGATAATGAAAAAGATATTTTTCTTGATATTGCATGTTTCTTCAAGGGGAAATCTGTAGAATATGTCATGAAAATACTAGACAGTTGTCATTTTTCATCATCTATTGGCATTGCAAGGCTTAAAGATAAGTGTCTCATCAATATTTGTGGAGAATATCCTAGTCTGTATCATGTGAAGATGCATGACTTATTGCAAGAAATGGGTAAAGAAGTTGTTCGACGAGAATCTCCTAAAGAAGCTGGCGAACGTAGTAGATTGTGGTTCCATGAAGATGTCCGTCATGTATTAGAAGAAAATACGGTAAGATCACACCAATAAAAAAAAAATTATTTTACATTTGATTTGTGTTCAGTAGTAAAATCTCGAAAAATGTTGAAGTTAGAAATGATGAAGTAACTCGTTGGTGCATGTCATGTGTGTGCATACATATACATACATATATATAAATATGATTATATATTCTTTTCCATTCCTAACTATAACCAATGCAACTCGATCAAACTGTTGTTAAGTAGTTTTCTATATGAAAACCTTCAACTCTTGCAACCTTAAGAACAGTTTTGTAAAGTTAAATTTTATTTTTATTGATATGGCGTGTTAGCCTTACTAGCTAGTTGATTGCAAAATGGCTTATAAAAGAGTTGTATATATCCTCCCGTTAAAGTTAACAAATTATTTTTCACAAAAGAAAACTACAACTCTCTCCTTAAATAATTTTATATTTATTTTAATGAAACTTTCTATAGTTTAGTACTAAGCTTAATTTATATAAATAAAATAGCAGAATAGAAGAAAAAAAAATTATATTAATTTACATTAATTTTCATTCTAATAATGTAAGCTTAACATGTTTTTGTTTCCTCTGTGTTACCATGATTTTAGCAAGCGGTAATAATAGAACTTCATGAGTTGATTTTGTTGGGATACTTATGCCTTTGTCTTTGTAGGGAACAAACAAAATTGAAGCGATTTTATTAGATTTTCCTGAAGGCGAAGACACGGTATGCTTACATTCCAAGGCATTTAAGAAGATGAAGAATCTTAGATTGTTTATAAATCGGAATGCACAATTTTCTGCTGGACTGAATTATCTCTCTAATGAGATAAAAGTGCTTGTTTGGCCCAAATATGCTTGGTCATTTTTGCCTTGTAATTTTCGTGGAAGTAATCTCGTTATATTTGAAATGCCTCATAGCCTCGTCAAGGAGTTAGGCGGCCTAAAACTCAAGGTACTACTATTATTTTCAGCATTTATTTCTTTAAAACTATGAAACATAACTTCATCGTAGCTAATACATTTATTTTATTTGGACAGAACTTGACACAAATGGATTTAAGTTGGTGTAAATTCATAACAAAAATTCCGGATCTTTCAAGTAGTCCAAATTTAGAGAAGTTGGATCTTCTATGTTGTCGGAACTTAGTTGAGATTCATCATTCCGTTGGATTCCTTGATAAGCTTTGGAGATTTTCTGTTTCTGGATGCTGCAAGCTTAGGATTTTTCCGAAAAGATTCAAGTTGAGATCTCTACGTGTTTTTAATCTTAGTAATTGCTCGAGTCTTGAAGACTTCCCAGAGATTGAATGTGAAATGGAATGTTTACGTGAGTTAAATCTTCGTGACACTGGCATAAAAGAACTACCTTCATCAATTGAGAACCTCAAAGGACTTAAAAAGTTATATGTGTACCACCCCTCTAGTCTAAAAAAACTACCTTCATCAATTAGCAACCTTACTCGGCTTCAAGAAATATATGCAGCAGGCATCATTGATCAGTTGCAAAGTCTACATATTGTCAAAGTCGACAGTCATTCACAACCAATACAGATTGGAAAGGTGGAGGAGGATGGTATACAATCAACTACTGCAGAATTGACTCTGACAAATTCAAGCATTTTTAATGATATTGAAGGTTCCTCCTCAAGCACGATTTGGAAATCGCTACAAGTTTTAACTCTTCGATACTATTGCCTATCAGAATCAAATTTCTTCACGAATGGTAATTACTTTCCCGCTTTGGAAAGGTTAGATCTAAGTGGGAGTGATATTGTTATTGTTATCTTTCCGCCTCAAAGCGTCAGATTTGATAGGCTGCGTGAACTTTGGTTGAACAATTGTAAGAAACTTCAAGAAATTTTACCTCTTCCATCGACTGTAGCAAGTGTTCAAGCTCGTGAATGCACCTCACTGGAAAGTTTTGCACTACTATATGAAATACTTATTAACAATGGAACGGATTTTCCTAACCTCCGAAGGATTGACTTGTACGGATGCCATAAACTGCTTACGAATATGAGGCCGATTCCTTCTTCGGAAGAGTTATGTACGTCTCTTTTCCTCTCTTTCTTTTTCAACATGTTTGTGTGTGACCTTGGTTTACAACTTCTATTGCTGACACTTATTTTATTATTATATTCATATAAAGTAAGAGATATTGGCATTATATTTTCAGGAAAGAGGATTCCAAGCTGGTTCACCTATCGCAAGGAGGACCATGACATAAATGCAATTGTTTATGTCAGTAATCTGTGTGAAATAGATATTAATCCACCGCATCATTGGAATGGCATCAATGCCATTGTTTTCTATGTTTTTTTTTTTTTTGGATTTAGAATCGGGATCATTAACCCAAGAATGGAGGCGACTAAGATTTATGTCAGTATCCATGATGGCTCAGATTGGCGCTTATATACTAAATATATGGGGTTTTATTGGAAGGAGAAAGACCATATATTTATGCAGGATGCATTGGATGAGTTATGTTAAACAAGTGGACGTTTCAAGGTTTAGATTTGAATGTAAGTCAAAGATCCATTTTCTAAAGAATCATGAAAAGCGGCATTCCTCAATTTCGGAATTAGAGAATGACGATGAGAATTCAAAGGAAGATTTGAAATTAGCAAATGATGACGAGAATTCGAAGGAAATATTTGGTAACAGGCGTCGTGATGATGAATATGAGTGGAACCTAGAACCCAATTGGTACTCTCAACAAAAAAGGCAGCATTCCTCGAATTCTTCAATTAGAGAATGAACCCAATTGGTACCCAATTGAACCCAATTAGAGAATGATGATGAGAATTGAAAGACAAGACATGGATTTAGAGCTTAAACTTGGGTTGTACTTAAAAGATGCAATCTTCAATTTGTTTGCTGTTTGGGATCAACCAGGGCATCAGTTTTTCAAGTGTTGAAGATGCTTCAGTTCCCCATCTTCTACTATTGCATGCTTCTGAATTGGCATTCATCTTTGGTGTCGTGTGTAAGTTTCATTTCAGAACTTCTTGGCCAAAAAATAGTTGAAACTCTTATTTGCACACAAAATTGGTTGAAAGGTCTCTCCATTAATCATGACTTCCAAGACGTAGTGGAAAATGCCAAAAGCTATAAACTAGAAAATGGTAAGATTCATTTTGGAATATCATATATTTTCCTATGGTTTTTTTAATAGTTATATTTTTAAAATAGTATTTTTTCTTCATGTAGAGATAACTTTGAATAATGTTTTGAACATGGATGGTTCATGAAGAATACGAGGTATTTTCATTTTGTGTTGAAAAAAAGGTTAATTTGGTTGTTGCAGGGATATGATTCAATTCCAGCAGAGGTTGACCCAAAAGCCAAAAAGATTAGTTTAGCTTAAGAAGCCAAAGCATAAGCAAGGCCATGTGTAGAATTGCTGATTGGCTTTAATAACGTTGACAAAACTGGGCACCTTTTGGATCTTAGTTTGCAATCCAAAAGGTTGCTTTATTTTAATTCATTTGGAAAGCATTAAGACTAATATTAAAGAAAAATGAAAACATCTCACAATTCTTTTCCACTATAAGCCTGATCAGTGAGATGAAGAAGATGATGGAATATGGAAACCCTCCAAGGTACCTAATCCACATATAAGGAACCAAGGAAGCGCAAGGTATGACAATTAAGCTTAATTGCTACATAAAAAGCTTGAAGCTTTATTCTTCTTTGCAGTTCATGATAAAATTGCTATTCTTGACTTGACAGAAAATTAAAAACCCCAAATTATACAGGGATTGTATCATTTTCAACATATATTCAGGATAGTATCATTCTTGGAGCAGATGCAAGAACCATTGATCGAAGGACCCATAATCACTGAAAGGAACTGTGAAAAGATTCATTATATGACACCAAACATATATTGTTGGGGAGCAGGAATTGCTACCGATACAGAGGCAATAAAAGGTATTTGTTAGGTTCGAGTTTAAGGAGATGATGTTGCACTCCTAATCATCTTTTTTTAAGAATGGCTAATACAATATCTTGAAAGCTGCATTTGAATTGATGTTACTAGACCTCATCTGCATCTATACTGTGAGTCTATTTTTTGAGAATTAAATTGGAAAATATCATGTGTTTTATTTGGCTTACATATTTTTAATTTTATTAGGCTGACTTCACAACTACAACTGCATCGCAACCATACTGGAAAATATCAAGGGTGTGTCACTGCCTCTTATAGAAACTAGAATTGTTTCGTAATTTTATTAGGCTAAATGGTTACTTTGGCTTGTTTATCATGTTTTGCAAGAGAAATAATAATCAGATGTATCAAGTCATGTCAGAAGTTTTGTAGAAACAATATTGTGGTTGCTGTCCTTATATGTATGTGTGTGTATATAATTTGATAAAATAGTGATCAATTTTCTTCAATGTTTACACCTCTTCTGACAACCTTTTTCGTGGAGTCCATGCTATATGCTTTCCAAGAATTTCTCCACATACTTGCATAAAAACTGGATATGTAGCTAAAATCAAGCGTCTCTAATGATGTCACGAATTTCTTGCTATTGCAAGTCATTATGTTTAGAGAAAAATTTTAGTCACAAGAGACCACACAAAATTAAGTCTACAAATTGACATAACTTGAAGTGTCAATTAGATTGTAAAATTATTTTTATTATCACATAAGGCATTTTCAGTTTGTGGATTTGTTTTTTGTGAAATCTCTTTATGGGTATAGCACATCTCATATGCCTCCAACAGAGTAATCTGCCCATCCAGCCAAAAAAAAAAAAAATAGAGTATCTAAGCATAACTACAGCATTTCAAAAAAAAAAATTATTTGAGAAATACCTATTAAGCAAGGTATCATTAGATTTTCGTTCAAGTTCTTTTACAATTGTTAGCATCACAAGTTCAAGTTCTTTTACAATTGTTAGCATCACAAATTCAACATATTATTGCTCCAACCGGGCTTCCTTGTTTAGTTGTTGTCCCTTTTTTTGATCAGCTTTGTAATATAGTTGTTATATTTCACTGTGTTAATGTAAATTTTATTGGCTTGGATTAGTATTTGCGTATTTGAATTCAAATAGGATAAGATTTTATCTTATCTCTAAAGCTGTAATTTTGAATTGTTGAATTTGAATTCAAATAGGATAAGTTTTAATTTTTGAATGAATGTAATTTAAACTATGGGATTTATCCATAGTATTTTGAATTTATTTAGGTGTCTAGGAGTCTATTAAAGAGGCTGAAGAGTTGAATTTCGAAATCTGGAATGATAAAATCAGAAGGCAAATTCGAAATTCAAATTGCAGCAGTAAATCCAGAAGTCTGTTAGCAACCTGTCAGCAAACGGATTCTGATGAAGGATGACCTGTCAGCAGACGCGTTTCAGCAGCACTTTTGGATTGTCTATTTAAATCAAGTCATATGGTAACCTAGGAAGGGATTTCGGCCAGAGCTAATTTTAGACATATTTGAGAGCCATTTGAGAGGAAAATTAGTTGAGAGTTTTCCTTGTGATTTTTATATACTTGCAAGTGTGATTTTGCTCAAGGTTTGAGAAGATCGTTGATTGGTGTACGTGATCAACCACTGGAGGTTCCAATAGGAAAGACATAAATTGAAAATCGTCAGAGGTTCTGGTTGCTACTGTGGTAGGGATAAACGGGTCGTTTATCCGGTCAAGTAAGGGAATCAATTGACAAAGGTTTTGTAATTGAATAGCTTACTTGTAAACTGATTTTCAATCAATAAAAGTGATTTTCCTGGATTTGGTTGCCCCATAGGGTTTTACTTTTAAAGGGTTCTTCAAAAGGTTTCCATTCGTAACCAATCGGTGTGTTATGCTTGATAATTTATTTATTGCATATTTATGAATATTCACACGATTGATATCTAACAAATTTAATTGTGAAAATTGTTAGATATATTTGGTCATACAAGGGTAAAAAGGGAATTTCACACTGCATTCTTATTATTCATGGTTTGGGTAGGTTATGTATCTCTACATGATTTCTTGTCCTGATTGATTATGATTTGTGCATCCGTGCAATTTGCTGCTGATCTTTTTTTGCAAGACTTGTTGAGCCATTTCAAGGAGGTTAATGATGGTAACTTGTGTGAAATAGATATTAATCGGCCCCAATATTTGAATGACACAGAAGGAATTGTTTTCTCCATTGTTATTGGATCTAGAGTTGTTGTTGAGATGTGGCTTGAATGAAGCACATCAGATTGCACTTGGAGTTTTCAATCCGTAACTTCGCTTGATCCTCGCTCGACAGTCGCTCGAGCGAGACATCAAACGGAGAGTTTTGGATCCAGGCAGAGACTTCGCTCGACTCTCGCTCGACCTCCCGCTCGAGCGAGAATCAATCCTAGGGTTGCATCGCTTCCAGGAACTAGAGTTAGCGCCGTCTGGAATAGTGTTCCGCTCGAGCGAGAATGTCTCGCTCGAGCGAGATACAGCCTATATAAGGATCTCGGCATTTGAAAGCACAGAGAGAGGAAGCAGAGAGCTGTGGAGTGAAGGCGATTTCGCTCGAGCGAGAAGAGCTCGCTCGAGCGAGATTACGAACACAGGCGTCCGTCTCCCATTTTCTCCTTGTTTGATTTTGTAGATCAGTGAGAGCCTACTTGTAAAGGGTTTAAGAGCCTTGTGAGAGAGAGAACTTTGTAACCTCCAAGAAGTGTACTCCATCTTTGTTATTATAGTGATTTAGACCGACCCAACAGTGGATGTAGGCTCAGTTTGAGCTGAACCACTTCATATCTGGTGTCCATTACTGTTCCTCGTCTTTAGTTTTATTTCTCTTGGTTGCATCCGCTGCGTGGCTCCGAGTTTACTGTCCGTCGGTCGGCCGGATTCCCCAACAAACTGGTATCAGAGCGTTAAAGGATGGCCTCAGTAAATTTTGGAGTAGAGAAATTTGACGGTCAGAATAGTTTCAGTTTATGGCGCTTGAGGATGAAGGCTTTGTTGCGTTAGCAGGGTCTGTTCAATGTTGTAGAAGGAGTGACTGGTGAGTCTCTTGCATCGTCAAGGAATGAGGAAGAATTGGCTCACAGTACTATTCTACTATCACTATCAGATGAAGTTTTAAGGGAAGTTGCAGAGGAGGAGACCGCGGTTGGTCTGTGGAACAAGCTAGAGAGCTTGTACTTGAAGAAATCTCTCACTAACCGGTTGTTTTTGAAACATCGGTTATATACTCTCAAAATGGAGGAAGGTACTTCTATTTCTGCACATCTAGATGAATTTAATAAGATTATTATGGATCTAAGGAACATAGACATTAAGATTGATGAGGAAGATCAAGCCTTAATTGTTTTGTGTTCATTGCCTATTTCGTTTGATAATTTTGTAAACTCAATGTTGTATGGTAGAGATACAATCTCCTTAGTAGATGTCAAGTCTGCTTTGAATTCTAAGGAATTGAGAACAAAATTTGGGGGTTTAGGCATGAACAATCAAGCCGAGGGTTTGTTTGTGAAATGTTCCTCTGGTGATAGATCCGGGGAAGGATGTTCAGGGAAGAATAGAAGTAGTTCCAGTTCCAGTAGCTCTAGATCTAACAAGAGGAAAGTGAAATGTTACCACTGCCATAAGAAGAGTCATTACAGAAGTGAGTGTCCTCAATTGAAAAATGTGAAGGAAGAGGAAAGTTCCTCTAGTAGTGATGACAGCGAAGAAGATGACAGTTAGTCTCTACTTCCTTGAGGGCAGTGTGGTGACAGGTGGAGTATCCTGACATGCTCCAGATTCAGATATTCATTCGCATATGTCACGTACGGATCCGCCAGACAGGATGGTCATTTATGAGTCAACAGCTTTTGCTTGGTGTGATCAGAAGACAGTAATCTTGGTTTTTTGTTTGCATTGTATTCTTAGGAAGCAGTGTAGAATCATGGTTCCTGCAGTATTTCTGATCAGGATACATCTTGTGTAAAGTCTTGTTTTGTATCAAACTCATATTTGTTTTATGATCATTGGAAGTTTGGTTTTGTCTATCTGTTTCTTTGTGATGTGTTTGGTGTTCAAACACTTTGGAGAAGACAGTGATCTACAGACAAGAAGGTAGAGCGTTACTCAGACCATACAGTTTTGTTTCACTCCACGGAGTAACTGAATGGAATGAGGTGGGCTTTGAGTGACAGAGTCTACAGTTTGCTTTTTGGTTTGCCAGGCTTGTCTACAGATCGTCATTGAAGCGGACAACGCATCTTGCTATTTGGTGAATTTTCTTTTCTTTTGTTTCCACAAAAAGGAGAGAGAGTTATAGTAAGAAGGTGGAGTTGCAGAGAGCTTCATAGTTGATTGGCATTGGTGCACAGTGAGAGCAGGTCTACAGCTGGTAGATAAAGGGGGCAGTTGGTCACCTTTTGTGTATGCTCATGCAGGCTTTTGTTGATTCTTACTTTGGTTGAAGAATATTTGGTTGTCTTCATTTGTATCCAGAAGCCGTTTGTTCAAGTAAGCAGTCTGTATTGTGGTGCATTGCCGTTTGGGTGAAGATAGTGAATCTTCAGATGTTGTCTATGGTGTTGAAGACTTTTGTGTGGAAAGTGAGTTCTTCAAAGATAGACCTCGTATTTCGTGTTGGGTATTCCTTCCGTGGTTGAAGGATTTGTAGGTCTTTTGTCCAGAATCATTTTGTGGGGCTAATTCAAGCTAAGGTGGAGATTTGTTGAGATGTGGCTTGAATGAAGCACATCAGATTGCACTTGGAGTTTTCAACCCGTAACTTCGCTTGACCCTCGCTCGACAGTCGCTCGAGCGAGACATCAAACGGAGAGTTTTTGATCCAGGTAGAGACTTCGCTCGACTCTCGCTCGACCTCCCGCTCGAGCGAGAATCAATCCTAGGGTTGCATCGCTTCCAGGAACTAGGGTTAGCGCCGTCTGGAATAGTGTTCCGCTCGAGCGAGAATGTCTCGCTCGAGCGAGATACAGCCTATATAAGGATCTCGGCATTTGAAAGCACAGAGAGAGGAAGCAGAGAGCTGTGGAGTGAAGGCGATTTCGCTAGAGCGAGAAGGGCTCGCTAGAGCGAGATTACGAACACAGGCGTCCGTCTCCCATTTCCTCCTTGTTTGATTTTGTAGATCAGTGAGAGCCTACTTGTAAAGGGTTTAAGAGCCTTGTGAGAGAGAGAACTTTGTAACCTCCAAGAAGTGTACTCCATCTTTGTTATTATAGTGATTTAGACCGACCCAACAGTGGATGTAGGCTCAGTTTGAGCTGAACCACTTCATATCTGGTGTCCATTACTGTTCCCGTCTTTAGTTTTATTTCTCTTGGGTGCATCCGCTGCGTGGCTCCGAGTTTACTGTCCGTCGGTCGGCCGGATTCCCCAACAGTTGTGTCCACGGAAGAACTACTCTACTACAGAAACTTGACCTAAGCTGCTCTTTCTTCCTGGCAAACTACTCCGGGGACTAGAGCAAGGGTGGTGGGCGGGATAGGATAGGCTGAAGACAGAGTAGCATCAGTCAACTTCCTTTTTTTGACCGTTGTCAACCCAGAAATGGAAGAGATTGAAACTCAGCTTGCAAAGGCAACATCTTTGTTTCAATATTCTAGTATCTGATTGGTAAATCAGAAGCACTCCACAAGCAGGACTCCCCATTTGAGGGCAAATGCAATCCCACACAAATAGTTAGCAAGTATTAGGGTCCAAAGGTTAGTATAGCCTAAAGGTTTTCTTTAGCGCTTCTCGGGCTAAAACTAAAAATCTGGAGAACGCTCAAAATGAGTAAATCCTGATTGGCAGATAGATATCCCATTACCAATTGGGTTTTCACATATTTCCATTAAGATACTTGGATGACCACCAAATAGCAAAATAGATAGCAAAATTACATTTTTTTACACATAAGTCACTCCAAATTCCCAACTAAAATTCACACAGTAAATTTTAATAGAATCCTCTCAAGTTACATGCTTTGGAAATCATTCACAAGTATCTATAGAAGAAAAATAAGTCTACCTATAATTTCTAGAAGGCCCAAAATACCCGGAAGTTCTATAGAATTACTACGTAATCAGTTTTGGATCTCTGTGAGAAAACTCTCAGATGTTAGTGGAAAAATGTGTTGGAAGATGCTAGGGATCCCAATTTTGGAAAAACCCTCAGATTCTCAATACAAGCAGCAAATATCAGAACACATCTAGTTTTTGCTCTTACTTTTAGCTTACCATTTACCAAACCAAATCAATTTAAACAACAGATGCAGAAACACGACTTAGCACCAAGAAAGCTATACCCTTTTGTTTGGTTGCAAAGAAAACCAGGGAAATAAAAAAAATGGAAAACTTTTGAGGAAAAAACTTTTTAAGGATCACTTGAGTCAAAGCATTGTTTCCTCAAGCCCCAAATACCTGTATTTTCAAATTTCATTCTGATGTATGTTCCTACAATTTCCCAACAATCGCATACAACCAGTGGATATATTTATACTAACAGTCAAAATTCATCTGGGCACTAAACAAAAGAATATAACTTCTAATCAAAACGATTAGTACTTAAAATGAACCGGAAACTTGGAAAATAGTCAGAACAGATTAAAATAACTGTAACAAAAATTCTTGATTAAGAAGACATTTAATTTAATGCAGAAATATGTTACTTGGTTTCACTAGAGGTTGCATAAGCCCAAGCACTCTTCTCTTTACTATAGAGAGACAACAAGTGAGAGGAAGTTATTTTCGTTCCAGCGAATTGAGTGCGTTTCCAACTCACCGGAGTCAGACATGCAAATGATCATGTTTCCCTGAAGTTTATAATATATAAATTCTCTCTGTTTTTTTTATTATTTTTATTTTTATTTTTATTTTTATTTTTATTTTTATTTTTATTTTTTTTTATTTTAATAAGAAGGTTTTGTTTTATTTTCCATTGGATATTTTTGTGTGTGGCTGAGATGGGTAGGTCTGATAGCTCGTAAAAGCCATTTGGAGTGATGTGTGGCAGCTGTTGTGTCTTGGAACCACACCGTTGTTTTATTACCGTTGATGTACAAAACAAGTACAAGAATGCCAAAGCAATCCTAAGAAGATGAATTTGATAAGCAATGATGCATGACAGGCAGTTGGGCATGTTTGACATGTTAAAAATACCTTAATATTTAAAAAAAAAAAAATCATACGGGTGCACGCCCATAAGAATCCAAGGTCATTATGATCTGTCAACCCATCCACGAATCTTTATAAGGTGGCTTAAGTTTTACAATTTTCAGTGTATCATGGAGAATTTTTTTCATGTTATTCTTAAATATATTTAATATATTTTTTTTTATTGGTTTTAGTATTTGTTTAATTGAAGAAGTGAAAAATGTTTTGAAAAGTAAAAACTAGCGGGCTCTCCTTTAGTACTACTTACGAAAATTATAAATAATACATGACAATCAACAATTATCAAAACAATTAAGGGATGTTGGGAAACAATTTCATCATTTTTTATCTCATGTTATCTTTTTTTTTCTTCTCAAATATCATTAAAATACAAACACTTTCAATTAATTATTATAATTTTTTCAAACTAATCATTACAAAATTTTCAAACTTATAAATAAAAAATAAAAACAATTTTTTTTACAAACTTTAAGACAAAATTCATCACAATTTCAAACTTATCTCTCCTTTTTTCCAAAGTTTAATAAATATTTAACTCAAATAATTTCATCACTATTCACAAACTATCTTAATTCTTAATAATGTTAACAAAATTCTCATATCATCTTATTCCTCAAGGATCCCTTAAAATAATAAGCAGATCAGTCGATGAGATTTTATGATAAATTGTATTATTATTTCTCACAAGGGTCTCTCTCTTGTTGTTATTAATAAGTACAAATTGTGGATCTAGCTCATAAGCGCGACATAGCTGGATACACTCATTTTTAGATTCTTCGGATCTCAATCCTTATGCTCTATTTGATCCGACATGTGTAGACTAGGCTCTATCTCCACTACACATTCTTAACGACAGCCAGAGACCCAAACTCTCCAATTCCAGTTATTTGGCTATGTTTAAACTTCTCCTAACTGAAATATAGAGAAAATTGACTTGAAGACTTCATCAATGACTCTAGAAAGATTCTTGCAATGTTTCTTTCACATATGCATATCACAACTATAGTCGGCAAATCAAAGAGCTGGATTTTATAACCGCTTTTGCAGCGGTTAGCTCTTTGGTTTGGCCAAGTAACAAGGGTCCGGATTCAATTTGGTAATTTTATTACCGGTTTGTTTTAAATTTTTATTATTTGCATTGAATTTTTGGTAAAAGAGTTTTTGTCAGGATCCTTTACCATCTCCTCTTGTATTCTCTCTTTCAAAATAAAAAAATGGAGGATGTTTCTATCAAGCCAATTTATATAAAATATAGATTGTAGGCCGTATAGAAATTCTAAGCTTTTCATTCGCTTTTCCAAAGTTAACCGATGTTTACTGTTGGGGAAATTAATTATTTAGATGCAATTTTTAATAACATTTTTATAATATCATATGTATGTATGGGATAAAGTAAATAATAAAATTTAAATGAAAAATAGCACTCCCTTCAGCTTTAATTCTTATCTTTTAGTAATCATTGCTTAATAGAGTTGGCTCGAGTCTGAACATGACTCCCTCCCTTGTGGTCTCCAAGTCCTTGTTGGTCCACGCTAACGACATATCCCAACGAAAGCTCCAAACGCACTCACTTGCCAAGAAGTTGCTCCTCATTTTCTTTTTATTTCTTTTTGTATTTGTTTTTCCCTTCCCAAGAAATAATTGTTCATCTGCTTCCTCTAATTACAGAGAGTGGACGTCTTGTCTGTATCAGAATTCCATACACTACTTCCTTCAATGGCAATCAGTTTACCCTATTCCTCTTCTTCTCCTCCAACTCCCATATGGTCTAATCATGTATTTTTGAGTTTTAGAGGAGAAGATACTCGCAATATTTTTACTGCCCATCTACACTCTGCTCTATGTCGAGAGGGAATCAAAACCTATAGAGATGACAAAAATCTTGAAAGAGGAGAGACAATTTCACCTGCACTTCTCAAAGCCATTGAGGAGTCAATGATTTCTATTGTTATATTATCTCCAAATTATGCATCCTCTAAATGGTGCTTGGAGGAGCTAACGAAAATCCTTGAGTGTAAGAAAACAAAACAACAAATTGTTTTTCCAATATTTTATCATGTAGATCCATCAGAAGTACGAAATCACCGAGGAAGTTTTGGAGATGCATTGGCTATACATTAGAAGCGTTTCAAGGATGGCCCAAAGGTGCAGAGGTGGAAGGAAGCCTTACAAGAGGTTGCTAATTTGGTTGGAGAACATTTGATAGACAGGTATTTCTTAACTCTTATGCTCATAGAGAATAAAGCCTTTCTCCAAATTGGTTATTAATTAAAAAATTATTATGAACATTTGAGAAATATGTGACTTTTGAATGGCATGCTCAATAAAACACTTGTCATTTTCATAGATCTTTTAGAGAAAGTTTCCTCCGATCCAGTTTGAAGAAAATCTTCCGATGAGATTTTTTAATTTTTATACTATTTTCCAAAACACTCTTTACACTTAGAACATTCACAATAGCCTAACTATAATTTAGCCAAATTTGGACTTATAATTCTACTTTTACAAATTTTAGCTAGCCACTTTTTAGTACTATACTAAATATTAGACTCAACAAATCAAAATTAATTTGATAAGCTCTCATCCCTGATTATATTTGGAGGGTCAAGAGAGAGAAAGTTATTTTAACTCTAGAGTTGTTGATGCTATTGCAGTATATTTTTAGTGCTTCTTAGCTATTATTTAGCTAATCAATGGATTTGTTGAATCCATTGTGAATGCTCTCATACATGAGATATATACTCCCCTTACATCCAAACAAGTCATAATTAAGCTCTTTGATGAAATTATTTAATTTTGGACTCGCACATTTATAAATTTATAATATGTCATTATATATGAATTTTAAGAATTTTGGACTAATCCCGCCTGCTTTTAAGTACGGTCGTGATCCTTAATTTGTTACAAATTTTAATAAATGATCAAATTTCATGCCATGCTAGGCTCGTGATAGATCAAATATTACAACTTGTGCAGCTATGAATAGTTTATTTGCTTTTATGGTTATTCAATTTTGTGGTAGTCGTGCCCACTGTAATTTGGTGTTGCAAATTAGTTGCGAAACCTTTTTCTTCTCGTGGCCCTAAGGTGTTTCTTTGTTTTCATTTTTGTTGGTTTCATCAAATTTAATCAGTATTGAGTAAAGAACTCTAAAAAGAAAATCTTGTAATCAGACCATGTGGAAGTGATATTCTAGATCAGCTAGTATAAAAAAATATGCATATATACATATTAGTGTTCTAAGTTCTTTCATAATTGTAATGTGTCATAAAATAATGAATGCGTTGACACCCCAACTTGTAATTACTAGTGAAACTCTGTATATTTTTATGTGAAAAATGTGACTTGCTGAATGTTCTGTTTCTTTGTATTGGCAGCAATGAATCTGAATTTATCGGTAAACTCATTCAATGGGTGAACTTAAGAATAGTTAAATCTACATACCTGCTAGACATTCCTGAGCATCTAATTGGACTAGAGTCTCGAGTAGAAGACTTGAATTCTCTTTTAGAAATTGGAAGGAATGATATTGTTCTCATGATAGGGATCTATGGAATTGGTGGAACTGGAAAAACAACTATAGCCAAAATAGTCTTTAACTCGATTGCACATCAATTTGAAGCTAGATGTTTTCTAGCAAATGTTAGAGAAGTTTCAAGTCGAGAGGATGGTCGGGTCAAATTGCAAGAGAGACTTCGTAATCAGCTTTTACGAAACTCTACAAGCTATGATATTGGCGGTGTTGGAGGTACTAATATTATAAAGGACAGGTTTCACTCTACAAGGGTACTTATAATTCTTGATGATGTGAGTGAGTTATGCCAATTAAAAGAATTAGCTGGAAATCATAATTGGTTTGGTCTAGGGAGTAGAATAGTAATAACAACAAGAGATCAACATCTACTAAAGTGTCATCAAGTAGATTCAACGTATGAAGTGTGGGGGTTGGGCGACAACCAAGCTATTCAGCTATTTAGTTGGCATGCATTTAAAAGAGACAAGCCGACTAAAAGTTATGTAGAGCTCACAAAATGTATAATAGGTTATGCTAAGGGCCTTCCACTAGCTCTTACAGTGCTTGGTTCATATTTGCGTGGTAAAACTACAGTAGAATGGGAAAGTGCATTGAAAAAGTATAAAAAAGCTCCCCACAAGGATATTTATGAAACTCTTAAAATAAGCTATGACGGGCTTGATGATGATGAAAAGGATATTTTTCTTCACATTGCGTGTTTCTTCAAGGGGAAATCTATTGAATATGTCACAAAAATTCTAGACAGTTGTCATTTTTCATCATCTATTGGCATTGCAAGGCTTAAAGAGAAGTGTCTCATCAATATTCGTGATCAGTATGTGGAGATGCATGACTTATTGCAAGAAATGGGAAAAGAGATTGTTCGACAAGAATCGCTTAAAGTAGCTGGTGAACGTAGTAAATTGTGGTTATACGAAGATGTTCGTCATGTATTAGAAGAAAATACGGTAAGATCACATTAATAAAAACTTTTGATTTTACATTGTTTTCTGTTCACTAATGGAATTATGAAACCTCCCAAAAAAATGTTGAAGTTAGAAATGGTGAAGTAACTCGTTGGTGGATGTGTGTATGTGTGCCTATGTATACATACATATATATATATATATATATATGTATATATATTCTTTTCTACTCCTAACTATGACCAATGCAACTCTCTCTGTCGTTAAGTTTTGGTCGTTAATTTCTATATGAAAAATGGTTAAGCTAAGTCTTGCAACCTCTTAAGAACAATTTATGAAGTTAAATTTTATTTTTATTGAAATGGTGTGCCAACTTTAGTTGATTGCAAAAGATTTTGTATGTATATCATGACCATTGGTCCATTTCTATATTTTTGTGTGCTTCTGTTAAAGTCAACACTTTACTTTTCATAAAAAAAAAATTACATTTCTCTCCTCAAAAAATTATATTTTTTGTTTTAATGAAACATTCTGTAGTTTAGTATTAAAATTAATTTATAAATAAAATAGAAACAAAAAGATCACTTGGATTAAAAAAGGGCCATTGCCCATAGTTGTGGCAGTTGAGAGCCACCATTAATGGTAGCCTTGTGGCAACAACACACAAGGGCGACCCATTGTGGGTACTGGCCCAACTGATCATTTTTTTATAATTATTTATTATGTTCTTTTAACATTATTTTCCCTTTTCATTTTCTTTTGAAATTATTTTTTTCTCTTTTCTAATAATTTTATAATATTAAGCTTTTATTTTTCTGAATATTTATCTAATTTTTTCGTTTATAATGTTAATTGATTTTTTTCTTGAAAATTAATTTTTAAAAAATTTTCATTTCAATAATATAAGCTTAACTTGTTTTGATTTTCCCGTGTTTCCACTATTTTAGCAAGTGGCAATAAAAGTATAACAACTTTATGATATTATTTTTTGGGATACTTATGCCTTTGTCTTTGTAGGGAACAAACAAAATTGAAGGGATTTTGTTAGATTTTCCTAAAGATCATGACGTGATATGCTTGCATTCCAAGGCATTTAAGGAGATGAAGAATCTTCGATTGTTTATAAATCGGAATGCACAATTTTCTGAAGGTCCGAATTATCTCTCTAATGAATTGAGAGTGCTTGATTGGCCTCAATATCCTTCGTCAGTTTTGCCTCCTAGTTTTCATGGAAATAATCTCGTTGAATTTAAAATGCCTGTTAGCCTCATCAAGGAGTTAGGCGGCATAAAATCCAAGGTACCACTAATGTTGTTTTCAATATTTATTTCTTTAAAACTATGAAACAGACCTTCATTGAAGCTAATACATTTATTATATTTTGTTTTGACAGAACTTGACAAATATGGATTTAAGTGGTTGTGAATTCATAACAAATATTCCTGATCTTTCAAGCAGCCCAAATTTAGAGAAGTTGAATGTTGGATGGTGTGTGAACTTAGTTGAGGTTCATCACTCCGTTGGATTCCTTGATAAGCTTCAGAGGTTTGATGTTGGTGGATGCTACAAGCTCAGGATTTTGCCAAAAAGATTCAAGTTGAGATCTCTAAGTTATTTTGATATTGAAGGTTGCTCGAATCTTGAAGACTTTCCAGAGATTGAATGTGAAATGGAATTGTTACATGAGTTAGATTTGTCCGGCACAAGCATAAAAGAACTACCTTCATCAATTGATAACCACAAAGGACTTGAAACGTTAGAGCTATCCAAATCTAGTCCAAAAAAACTACCTTCATCAAGTGGCATCCTTTCTCGGCTAAAAGTTGTAACTCTTAAATGTTGTTGCCTGTCAGAAACAAATTTCTTCACGAATGGTATTTACTTTCTTGCTTTGGAAAGGTTAGATCTAAGTGGGAGTGATATTGTTAACTTTCCACCTCTAGGCGTCACATTTGGTTCGCTGCGATACCTTACTTTGAACCGTTGCAATAAACTTGAAAAAGTTTTACGTCTTCCATTGAGTCTAGAAAAGGTTGAAGCTCAAAGATGCAGGTCATTGGGAAGTTTTGCACCACTATCTGAAATAACTTATGGAAACAGTTACATCGAACGGATTGACTTGTACGGATGCGACAAACTATTTGCGAATAAGAATATGAGACCGATTCCTTCACAGGAAGAGGTATGTACGTCTCTTTTCCTCTCTCTCTCTTTTAACGTGTTAATTGGTGTGTGACCTTGGTTAGAACTACTTGTATTGCTCAAGGCTTTTTTTTTTTTTTGAAATTTTTGTGTTGATATAACAGAGTCATTCTAAGGAACAACATTGGGTGTACCAACGTAAAGTAAGAGATTTTGACATTATATTTCCAGGAAAGAGGACTCCAAGCTGGTTTGACTATAGCATTGAGGTCTATGGTGATGATGTTAGTATATTTGAACATGAAATACATATTAATCCACCGCAACATTGGAGTGACATAGATGGGATTGTTTTCTACGTTGCTTTTGGAGATGACGCAACATCGAAAGAGATTTATATTAATGTTACAATCCATGATGGCTCAGATTGGAAAGACTTATATGATAAACAAATAATGTGCTCAGCATTGCCGTGCTCAGGGCAGGTATGGATGCACTGGATGAGTTACGATAGACAAGTGGACATTTCAAGGTTGAGATTTAGATGTAGTGATTATATTAACGAGCACCTGGTTTTGGGAAGTGTCGGGATCCATTTCCTAAAGAAGCATGAAAAGCAGCCTTCCTCAATTTGGAGATTGGAGTTCAATTTGCGAACTGAAAAATGACTTTAAGTATCCAATTGGACTAGTCTTCAGTAAAAGACTTGAATACTGATTTAGAAATTGGAAGGAATGACATTACTATCATGATAGGGATTTATGGAACTGGTGGAATTGGTAAAACAACCATCGCCAAAGCAGTCTTTAACTCAATTGGACATCAATTTGAAGCTAGATGTTTTCGAGAAAATGTCAAAGAGAATTCGTGTCGAGAGGATGATCTAGTCAAACTGCGAAAAGAACTTCTTCGTGAGCTCTTAGGAAAGTCTGGAAGTTTTAATATTGGCATTGTTGGAGGTACTAATGTTATAAAGCATAGACTTCGCTCCAAAAGGGTACTTATAATTCATGGAAATAATCTCGTTGAATTTAAAATGTTTTGGAGCCGCATCAAGGAGTTAGGCGGCCTAAAATCCAAGGTACCACTTTTATTTTCAATATTCCTTTTTTTAAAGCTATGAAACAGAATTTCATCTAGGCTGATACATTTATTTTATTTTATTTAAACAGAACTTGACATATATGGATTTAAGGCATTGTAAATTCATAACAAAAATTCCTGATCTTTCAAGTAGCCCAAATTTAGATAAGTTGGATCTTTCATGTTGTGGGGACTTAGTTGAGATTCATGATTCAGTCGGATTCCTTGATAAGCTTCGGAGTTTTAATGTTGGTGGATGCTACAAGCTCAAATTTTTGCTGAAAAGATTCAAGTTGAGATCTCTACGTAAATTTTATCTTGAAGATTGCTGGTGTCTTGAAGACTTTCCAGAGATTGAATGTGAAATGGAATTCTTACATGAGTTAGATTTGTCCGGCACTAGCATAAGAGAACTACCTTCATCAATTGATAACCTCAAAGGACTTGAAACGTTATTTCTGTCCAAATATTATAGTCTAGAAAAACTACCTTCATCAAGTGGCATCCTTACTCGGCTTCAAGAATTACGTTTAGAAGTTGACGACTATGATGGGGACGATATAGACAAAGTGACTCTGAAAAATTCAAGCATTTTTCATGAGGCAGGAAATCGCCTTTGGAAAGCGATAAAAGTTGTAACTCTTCAATGCTGTTGCCTGTCAGAATCAAATTTCTTTACGAATAATTACTATCCTACCTTGGATACCTTAGATCTAAGTGGGAGTGATATTGTTATCTTTCCACCTCAAGGTGTCAAATTTGATGGGCTGCGATACCTTGCTTTGAACTATTGCAAGAAACTAGAAGAAATTTTACCTATTCCATTGAGTTTAGAAACGGTTGAATCTCGACGATGCTCGTCATTGGGAAGTTTTGCACTACTATCTGAAATACCTTATGGAAACAATAACATCAAATGGATTGACTTGTACGGATGCCACAAATTGTTTGCGAGTAAGAATATGAGACCAATTCCTTCAGAGGAAGAGGTATGTAGTATGTGTTAATTTGCGAATAAGTCTCTTTTCCCGATCTCTTACTTTTTCAACGTGTTAATTTGTGCGTGACCTTGGTTATATATTACTTGTATTGCTATCAAAGTTTTTTGTTTTTTATTTTTTTATTGTATTGATATAACAGAGTCATTCTAAGGAACAACATTGGGCAAACCAACTTAAAGTAAGAGATATTGAGATTATATTTCCAAGAAAGAGGATTCCAAGCTAGTTCAACTGTTGCATGAAAGTCTACATGAGTCATCATGATGAGAGTATTGAGTTTGAAATAGATATTAATCCACTGCAACATTGGAATGACAATGATGGAATTGTTTTCTACGCTGCTTTTGGACATAGCATATTTCCATTTGAAATGGAATATGCTATTTGTTTTAGTGTTACGATCCATGATGGCTCGGATTGGAAAGACTTATATACTGGTAGTGAAAAAATATTCTTTTTTGATGATCATGTATGGATGCAGTGGATGAGTTATGATAGACAAGTGGACGTTTCAAGGTTGAAATTTAGATGTCACGGTAATGGTAGGCCTCGGGGGAACGTGAATTTGGCAAGTGTTGGGATCCACTTCCTAAAGAAGCATGAAAAGCGGCCTTCCTCAATTTGGGAATTGGACAATGACGATGAGAATCCAAATGAAAAGAGACAGCATTCCCCAACCATGGGCATCACCATAACGAAATTAGAGATTGATGATGATACAAATGAAAATTTGTTGTTAGAGTATGATGATGAGAATTCAAGTGAAGATTAGGAATTAGAGGATGATGATGAGAATTCAATTGAAGATTTGGAATTGGAGGATGATGATGAGAATCCGAACGAAAGGTTTGGTAAGAGGCCGCGTCGTGATGATGAAAATGAATTCAACCTGGAACCCAATTTGTACCCTAACAAAAGAGGCAGCATTCCTTAATCGTGGGCATCACAATAACGGAATTAGAGAATGATGATTATGAGTATCGAAAGGAAGATATGGTTTTAGTGTGTAAACTTGGGTCATTACGTCTGAGTTAAGGTGATGATGTTACACTCTGTATCATCTTCTTTTCAGAATGGCTATCTTTAATTTTCTTTGCTGTTTGCTGCCTTCTTGAGATAGGGAGATGCATGAACTTGAGAAGATGGAATCTAGACTGAACCAAACATATCATAGTTCATGCTATCAGACAATCTGTAGATCATGTGAAGCTGTCACAATGAGTTGCATCAAACACTGACGTAGAAGGTATGTGACATCATGTACTTGTAGGGAGTCTTGAAAATCAACCTGTTTGATTTGACTTGCTTTCATCTACAAATACTATCTCAAAATATTTTATCAATAATCCACAATAATTCCTCATCTCCAAATTCTTAAGACAATCAAATCCTAAATATCCACAAAGTTCATACATGTAAAAATAATGCCATCACATAGGGTCCACAAACTACCCATAAAAATATTCTACTAACACTATCTATTAATGCTAAATATCGTAACAACAAATCAATAAATGTCGTCTTCACTTCAATCAAAGGGTAACCGCTTATCTTGGTCCCAATATATTAATCTTGGTCCTCAGTCGAGACTACCACTTCATCTGAAATGTATATAGATAAGGGGGTGAGTTCATCCACAACTCAGTAAGCAAAACACCTATACTAATGTGTAAAGCATGAGCATCTTCAATAAAACTCTTATGCATGTAACAGAAAAACTTTTATTTCAAGGAAACAACTCCAAAACTTATAAACCAACAAAAACTGAGCGAACCTTTATTTTTCATAAAGTATACACAAAACCAACTTTTCAAAACCAAAAATACTTTGGCACAAGTAACCGTAACATCTCCAACATTTCAGAACATATACCATGTTTAACCCCCGTGGTAGGGTTGTGCTATCCCCGGTGGCCAAACCAGGCGGTATCATATTGTGAGACTTTCCCTCATTTGTTCTCGGAGCTCCGAGTGTGCACATAGGAAAGAAACACAGAAAAGGATCACTTTGTTTCCAAAGTGATTGCACTCCTATCATATCATATCATGGTGGTACCAACCATATCACGTGAATCCATATAATCATATCAGAACCATATTCAGAAATAAAGATAAACAGATAAGTATGCCAAAGATTTTTCCGTAAACATATCATATTAAGCCACTTGTTTTTCACTTTCTTATCCATTTCCATATAAGCCAGAAATAAAACAAAAACATATTATTTTACATGTACAAGAAAGCATCAAAATTCATGTTCGCTCTTATGCATATCTCATAAACATGTCAAATATTGCTCATGTCTACACATTTCATGTCAAAAAGAAATTTTCTATATCATATAAATTTTCATGAGCGAATGCATAAAACATATACTGAGGTTGTTTTTCACATTTTTCTTAAAAAAAACAGAACATGCACATTTTATAAAACTAACCTCCAACAAATTTTCTTTTTATGCAAATCTATGATAGAAGTCCCGCTTACCTGACTCTTGTAGAGGACTGATAATTTCTCGAGTCCGACCTATGTTAATCTCGTCACCTATTCATAATGAAATAAAAATAAAACGAATTCTAGTATTAATGCCCAGCAACCCAATCTATAAAAACAACATAAAAATCTATTATTTCTAAAAATGGAAAAATAACAACGACTCCCTTCTTCAACGACATCGACTTTAAAACACTACCACTTTTTACAACCTTCAAGTCAAATAACACACATTAAACATGCTGACCAGCCCCGAAATATGAACGTACAGCTACACCTTAGTCAACTTGACTTACTCGAAGATATGCTAACATGGTCTTCTTGTTCCACACAACCAATTAGCATTGACCTCTTTAAACAAAACGCCTATAACTCAACACGGTCAAGAAGTTAAAATTTCATAATTAGTACCAGCAAGTAAATTAGCATCCTTTATAAATCAAACCACTTCCCAGAAATATCCAATACCCAGAAATATCCAATTTTCGGAAACAATAAACACATCCCACAATGAAAAATTACCATGTACGCTTCACCCAAACAGCTAGCATAAAACTCTCCCAAGAAGACCCCAAAATCCAGCCCACCTCAACTACTTAAAACCCAAACACCTTCAAAAAGAATGGTTTCCAGAAAACAGAGATCACAATCAGATGATCATTTACACTCAACAAAACTTTTATACGTCAAAAAAATATCTAATAACATTAAAATGCCCCCAACAAAACCATTATTCCAGTCTTATTCAAATCAATTATAACTTCCGCATGCCAACAACGGAAAATAATACCTCAACGTAACCTTGAAAAACCATCAGTAATACCCCTCCGAAAGACCCAATAAATTGAAGAAATATCTAAACCAATTCACCTAAGTTAATCATCCATTCAACAACTGAGAAACTTACCTGAGAATGGAGAACAACCCGCAAGAACGACAGAGGCTAAGAAGTCGGATTCTGCCTCCCCTATGCTCTGCTACACCCACCGGAAACCCACAAATTATCAATGATTAAAACCCGTAACCATACCTTGCATGGATAGTAAAAATGCAAGAGAAGAGAGGAGGGATTTAGATGAACTTACCGGCTCGAATTTGGGCGAACGAAAACAGGGCAAGTCGGCGATGAAGAGACCTAAACCGAAAATGCAATGCCGAAAGGGGAGAGAGAGAGAATTTATCTTCCGTTGAGCCTGGTAACTGCCGAGAACGTGAGAGGCAGGCGTGAGATGAGGCAGCGAAAACAGAGGGGTAAACCGTCGGGCAGGGGAAAGGAGAAGGAAAGGAAAAGAAAAGAAAAGGAGAGAAAGAAGAAGAGGCGGAAGTTACATACAGGGGATAAAACGGCATCGTTTCGGTGTGCTGGGCCGGGTTTTGTTACCCCGAAATGGGCCTAGGCTGAGGCCTTACAAGGTATCCCTTTAATTTACGGTAATTTTTTTTTTCTTTTTTGTGCATAACATATTTCATCTGCACAAAACAGACCCATGACTATTTGTGCACATGAAATTCCGTTTGCCACTCTTTTCAAATGAATGGGTCTGTTTTTGCGATTTGCTGTGTCTTTTGATATTTTCTCAGTACTTTTGTGATTTGCACCAATATGAGAGGAAGTGAAAATGTATAGGTATTTTCTTGATTAAATGAGGGTAGAAGACGTAACTATCATAATTCAAGAGTTATAGTCGATCTTTTTATTTGTATATAGGGATGGAGAGTTTGGTACTTCTCTCATCTGGTTTCTTTTAATTTAAGTTTTACTAATTTAGTATGAAAGCCCATCGATGATCACAACACAGGAATAACTAATACTAATTTAGTATGAAAGCCCATCAATGATCACAAAGGAAGATTTGGAATTAGAGAATGATGATGATGAATTTGAATGCAACTTGGATTTCAACAGGTACCCTCAACAAAAGAGGCAGCATTCCTCAACCATGGCCATCACAATAACGGAATTAGAGAATGACGATGAGGATCCAAAGTAAGATCTGGATTTAGAGCTTAAACTTGGGTGGTAATTAATGCTGTCACAGTGACTCGCATCAATTCTGACGTAGAAGGTAATCTACTATTGTAAGATTCATTTTGAAAACTCGTTGGCCCCAAAATCGTTGAAGCTCTTATTTGCACACAGAAATAGTTGTAAGCTCTCTCCATTAATCATGACTTCCAAGACTTAATGGAAGATGCCGAAAGCTGTAAGCTGGAAAATGGTAAGTTTGTTTTGAATATCATGTGGTTTTTCTAATTGCTACTTATCAAACGAAGGCTTCTGATTTCCTCAATCAAAGAATAAGTCCAGAATGTTACAAAGTGAATTGAAAGTCCCAGTTACACTCGTGTGCAGCCATTTATAGTGCACAGTAAATAAAGTAAAATTACAAACAAAACCTTACTAACTTCTACAATAAACTGACTTATTACATGGGTAAAAAAGTAATTTTTACATCTTATAATACCCCCCTTCAAGATGGAAAGTAAATTGAATGTACTCCCATCTTGGAAACTAAGTATGGAAACTGCTGAAATCCAAGAGCTTTGGTAAGGAAATCAGCTAGCTGATGCTGAGAAGCCAAATGAAATGTCTTTATAATTCCAGCTTGGATCTTGTCTCTGATAAAATGGCAGTCAAGCTCTATGTGCTTGGTTCTTTCGTGAAAAACTGGATTTGCAGCAATATGTAATGCCGCTTGACTGCCACAAAAAAGTTGAGCACTGTTAGGATGAAGAACTTTAAAATCAGAGAGAAGAGATAAGAGCCAAACTATTTCACAAGTTGTGGAAGCCATCGCGCGGTATTCAGCCTCAGCTGAAGACCTTGAAATAGTTGGCTATTTCTTTGTTTTCCATGAAACTAAAGAATCACCCAAAAAAATACAAAAACCAATGGTTGATCTTCTGCTGTCAGGACAAGATGCCCAATCTGAGTCTGCAAAAGCTTTCACGGTTAGTGTGTTTGTAGCAGGAAAAAACAAACCAAGACCAGGGGCATTTTTAATGTACTGTAATACTCGGTATGCTGCATTCATATGAGGGACCCGAGGCTGATCCATATACTGACTGAGCCTTTGAACTGAGTAAGATATATCTGGCCGAGTAATAGTAAGATAGAGGAGCCTGCCAACCAGCCTTCGGTATGCAGTAGCATCTGGAATCAATTCACCTTCATCTTTACTAAGTTTTAAATTTTGCTCCATAGGGAAAGAAACTAGTTTACAAGCTAAAAAACCAGAATCTTGTAAAACCTCAAGAGCATACTTTCGCTGACATAAAGAAATCCCACTAGAAGACCTTGCCACTTCTAATCCCAGAAAATACTTAAGGGAGCCAAGATCTTTGAGCTTAAACTTAGCATCAAGTACTGACTTCAAAGAATTTACAGCAACCAAATCATTACTAGCCAGCAAAATGTCATCAACATAGACTAGTAATGCAATGAAGGAAGAACCAGCAGACTTGGTAAACAGGGAATAATCAGATCTGGATTGAACAAAACCCAAGTCTATTAGAGTGGTGGAAAACTTAGAAAACCACTGTCGAGATGCTTGTTTAAGCCCATAAAGGGATTTATTCAGCTTACACAATTTAGACCCCCCTTTAGTGTGAAAACCAAGAGGTAACTTCATATACACATCTTCAAAAAGATCACCATGTAAAAAAGCATTGTTCACATCAAGTTGAACAAGATGCCAATTTTGGACAGCAGAAATTGCTAACAAAGTTCTAACAGTAGCCATTTTAGCCACTGGAGAAAAGGTTTCAGAATAGTCTAACCCTTCCTTTTGAGAATAACCCTTAGCAACCAATCTCGCTTTATATCTCTCTACATTACCATGAGCACAATATTTAATCTTGTAAACCCATTTACAGCCTATGGGTTGTTTTCCAGGAGGTAAATCAACAACAGTTCAAGTATTATTAAGTTCTAAAGCAGCTATCTCAGCAATCATAGCATCTCTCCAGTGAGAGTGCTTGACTGCTTGATGATAAAACTCAGGTTCAACATCAGCAGAAATAGCAAAAGCAAAAGATTTATGACCCAAAGACAAACGATCATAAGAAAGAAAATTACTAATATCATATTTACTGGAACCTGCTGATGAAGCTGATTGAGAGTGTGCAGTAGAGGAATTGCAATAATAATGCTGCAAAAAACCAGGAGCTCGTCGGATTCTAGTAGACCTTCTTGATGGAATAGGTAAATAACTATTATTGGGTGAAGAAACAGGAACTAATTCTTGACCAGATGAAGAACCAGAATCTGGTTGAGAACCAGAAACTAATTCTTGACCAGATGAGAACTGATCAGGAAAGGGAACTGTTGAAGGTACAGCATTAAAATCAATTATTGAAGATTGAGAAGGAAAAGGAAGAGGAACAGAGAAATTATTGTAGGATTTCAATTCAGAATTGGAAGATTGGAAAGGAAAAACATGCTCATGAAAAATAACATGTCTAGAGACAAAAAACTGATGAGTGCTTATATCATATAATTTGTATCCTTTAATTCCAAAAGGATAACCAATAAAGATACAAGCTTTAGCCCTAGGATCAAATTTATTTCGGGACCTTTGTAAAGTAGAGGCAAAACACAAACATCCAAATGTTCGGAGATGAATATATGAGGGAGAGACTTGAGATAACATTTCTATGGGAGACTTATTATGAATAATAGGGGAAGGAAGCCTATTTATTAAATAGGTGGCTGTGAGAACAGCATCACCCCAAAAACTGATAGGCAAATGAGATTGAAACAACAAGGCTCTAGCAACATTAAGAATATGTTGATGTTTTCTCTCCACAACAGAATTTTGTTGTGGAGTTTCAACACAACTAAGTTGATAAATAACACCTTTAGATTTGAGATAGGAAGATAAAAAAAATTCAGTACCATGATCAGTACGAATTTTTTTTTATCTTGACATTGAATTGTGTTTTAATAAGTTTGAAGAAATTCTGAACAAGAAGAGAAACTTCAGACTTACTTCTGAAAAGATAGAGCCAAGTTGCCCTAGAGCAATCATCAACAATTCTCAAAAAAAATTTGTATCCTTCAACAGTAGAAATGGAAAAAGGACCCATACATCACAATGAATAAGATCAAAAGGAGAATCAGAAATCTTATTATTATTTGGAAAAGGCAACTTTCGTTGTTTGGCCAATGGACAAACAATACAAGGATCACTAGATACAACTAGATTAGGAACAAGTTTATTCAAAAAAGACATTCTAGAAACAGACGGATGTCCTAATCTATTATGCCAAAGGTGAAACAAAGAACATTTAATAGAACTGAAACAAGCAGGGGATATGGAAGGGTTACTGGTGTTACAAGGCTGAGATTGATTCCTGGTTGTTGCAAGATATAAAGTCCTCCAAGCAGCCTACCCACTCCAATCAGCTTCGAGGTGATCAGGTCCTATATTGAACAAGAATTAGAAGAAAAAGAACAACAAATGGAAGACTCAGTTAGCTTACTTACAGAAATCAAATTGCAAGTAAAATTTGGAACACATAAAACATCTTGAAGAATAAGATGTTCAGACAAGTGAACAGTACCAATATGTGTCACAGAGACACATTGATTATTTGGTAATTTGACAGATTTATTAAAAACAGGGACAACATTGATGAAAAAATTGATAGAAGAAGCCATATAATCAGTGGCTCCTGTATCAAGTATCCAAGGAGACTTATGATTAAGAATATTTGAAGAAATAATACCAAAAAAAGAACTGGAGGATGCCACGACAGCATTGGCAATAGGATTAGATTCATCAAACTTATGCTGAGAATTGAAATTCAGCGTAGACAACAGCTGCTGATATTGTTCCTTCGTCAAAGAGAAAGGAGATGCTTCAGTAGAATCACTGCTAAGAGCAGTTTGATTAGCCATGTACTGTTGTCGTGGCCTCTGCTTGTACCCCGGAGGAAATCCATGGAGCTTGTAGCACTTGTCGATGATATGACCAGTTAATCCACAATGTTTACAAACTGGTCTGTCTTTCTTGGAAAAAGACTTAACAGATCTGGAGGTATCAGAGATAGCAGCAAAAGCATGTGGATCGACAATAGGGGGAGGAAGAGAAATCTCTCTCTGTTGTTCCTCCTGAAGAACTAGTGAAAAAACTTTATTCAAAGGAGGTAATGGCTCCAGCAAAAGAATCTGAGCCCTTGCAGAGGAAAAAGATTCATTGAGTCCCATAAGCAACTGCAAAATACGTTCCTGTTGAACGTAAGCATTCAAAACACGCACAGCACCACAAGTACAGAGTGGAATTGGTTTGTAATTAACCAATTTGTCCCAAAGAGCCTTCAACCGAGTGAAATAGGCACTAACAGATAGTTGTCCTTGAGACAAAGAGGAAATGGACTTCTGAATCTGAAAAATTCGAGGTCCATTTCTCTGACTAAATCTTTCTTTCAAATCATTCCAGATCTCAAGTGCAGTAGAAACATAAAGCACACTAGCAGCAATTTCAGGTGAAATAGAGTTAAGAATCCAAGAAATCACCATGTTATTGCAGCGTGACCATAAGGAAATGTTCGAATCGGTAGATCGAGGTTTGAGAATCGTACCGTCGATGAACCCTAACTTGTTCTTCGCAGAGAGCGCCATAGTCATCGATCGAGACCAGGTATGATAGTTGTCTCCGATCAATGGCTGTGTAACAAGAACCACGCCAGGATTATCGCCCGAATGGAGAAAAAAAGGACTAGTAATATCTTGAGAAGATAAAATAGGAGGTGGTGGAGGGGAAGAAGGATTTTCAGAAGACTCTAGCGCCATGAAATCAAAGGAGAATCAGAGGAATCGAAGAGAGAACGAGAAGGGAAAAGAAAACCCTAGGTTCTCGAAATCGCGACTGATACCATATCAAACGAAGGCTTCTGATTTCTTCAATCAAAGAATAAGTCCAGAATGTTACAAAGTGAATTGAAAGTCCCAATTACACTCATGTGCAGCCATTTATAGTGCACAGTAAATAAAGTAAAATTACAAACAAAACCTTACTAACTTCTACAATAAACTGACTTATTACATGGGTAAAAAAGTAATTTTTACATCTTATAATACTACTTAAAAAGCTTGAAGCTTTATCCTTCTTTGCAGTTTATGATAAAATTGCTCTTTTTGACTTGATAGAAAATTAAGAACCCAATTATACAGGGAAATGGAAGGCTCCTTGAATTGATATGTTGGAGGATGCGCAGGGAAGCTAAGGATTTGCAGAGTAATGAAAACTAGGCGCAAGATGACAGAAAAGAGAAAGTGGAGAATCACAAAATATTCTGTTCTCTCTCGTGTCTGCAATGTACAGCGTGAATGGCTCTATATAGGCAACAACTGAATCAATAAATAAAATGGAAATTGAATACAAAACAGAACAACTTAAATATCAGAGATGGCATATTTAATCATCCATAGTCTGCTTGTGTGGAGGCGCAGCAGGGGAGGGCACATGAGGAACTTGAGAGGTGGTATGCTCATGAGATAATTCCAATAATAACCCAGGTATTTTGAAGCATGCATAGTTATCTTCATTCATCAATTTCAGCCAGAAGAAACTGCAATTGAAGTAGATACCATTTAACACATCCAGATTATGTATTTGATTAATGTTTTACTCTTCTTCAACTTATATTATTGATGGTATCATTCTTTGAGCAGAGACAAGAACCATTGAAGATATTCAATATATGGCACCAAACATATATTGTTGTGGAGCAGGAACTGCTACCGATACAGAGGCAAAAAGGTATTTGTTAGGTCTGAGTTTAAGGTGATGAAGTTGCACTCTTTATAGTTGCATTGAAATAATGTTACTGGACCTCATCCGCATAATATACTGTGAGTCTATTTTTGAGAATTAATTTGAAAATAAGTGTTTTTCGGCCTACATATTTGATGGTGTGTCACTGCCCTCTGTAGAAACTATAATTTCTTTTCTGTAATTTTATTAGGCTAAATGATTACTTTGGCTTGTTTATCATGTTTTGCAGGAGGTAGAATAACCAGATGTACAATCAAGCTGTCATGTCAGAAGTTTTGTAGAAACAATATTGTGGTCGTTTTCCTTTTGTGTATATATTACAAATTTGTCGTGTTTGGTTTACTAAAGATCTTTGCTTTTTAGTTTTTTGGGTTTCCGTAAATTTCTTTCAAGAATTCTGGATACTTTTTGGATATATTGAATATAGTATGATTGTTCATATTGCATTTTAACTAAAATGACATTATTTAAGTAAGAAAAATTAATCTTGCTTACAGTCTATCTGGTCGAAAATATACTTGGAATTGCAACAAAACTCAAGCAAAAAAAATAATTTGATAAAATCTTCTTCAATATTGTTAATTCATTTCTTGACAGCCTTTCTTCTGGACTCCATGCAATATCCTGTCCAAGAATTTCTCCACTCATTGATGCAAACAATGCCTCAGTTTCTTTACTTGTTTATATGGCTAAAAGCCTGAAAGATTGAACCTTTTAGGGCTGCGCAATAGAATTTCTCTCCTTTCCAATTTATGCCTCCAACAGAGTAATCTGCCCATTCGCTAACAAAAAAGAAAGTATCTAAGCACATCTACAGCACTTCAAAAAAATTTATTTGAGCAATACCTATTAAACAATATATCATTAATTAGTACGTCTCTTGCACATGTTTGCCACTTGCCACACTAATATTAATTAAAAAAATATATATATGTTCTATTACTATTAAAAATTATATTAATAAAGGCTTATTACAGCCTTCAAGCATCTTAATATAGTCCAATGTGTAAGATGGGAGGTCATACATGTCCAAAGAATTAGTCAAGATGATCATAAATAATATCGGATATTTTTTTTAAAGAAAAATGTTTGAATTTTTAAGACTTCTATCAAAGTTGACAGAGTTTTGTGGAATTAAAAAACCTAAAACACCAGATGACTACAATTACGATAAAAGAAAGAAAAATAAAACATCATCAATATTTTTTGTATAAATTTATTATATATAACAATAATAATAATTATAATAATAATTTGATAAAAATAATGATCGATCTTCTTTAATGTTTATACCTCTTCTGACAACCCTTTTCCTGAAGTCCATGCTATATGCTTTCTAAGAATTTCTCCACTCATTGAAGCAAATAAGGCCTTATTTTTATACTTTTTTTATGGCTTAAAGATTTGGATTCTTATTTGACAATTTTTTTTGTTTTGGATTACAAAGAATGGAAACCACATTTTTCTAGCATAAAATGGTACATTAGCTTGTAAAATTACTTTTATTAGCTTGTAAAAGTACATTAGAACTAAGGTATCATACGAGGCAATATCATTTTGTATATTTTCTTTTGTGAAACCTCTTTATAGATATGGCACATCTCATATGTTTCACTCTAGGAACCTTATAACTATATACCTTAAAATAAATTATCTCCAACTCTTGCCTCCAACACAGTAATGTGCCCATCTACTAACAAAAAACAGAGTATCTAAGCACATCTAGAGCATTTAAAAAAAAAAAATTAAAGCAATACCTATTAAGCAAGATATCATTAGATTTTCCTTCAAGTTCTGTTACCATTGTTTGCATTTATGAAGATGAAGAAGCTTTGACTGTTTATAAATCATAACGCAAAATTCTTTGCAGGATCTACTTATCTTTCTTATGAGTTAAGAGTGCTTGATTGGCCTCAATATCCTTTATCATTTTTGCCATCTAAGTTTCGTGGAATACCGTTTTTCAAATCTCTCTTGGCTTTCCATTCACAAGGTCTGTATATTTTTCACGACAGATTCACCAAACATTAGCTTTAATGTTGTTGCTCTTATTTTATTCTATTATTTGGTTCTTCTTTGCATGAACCTTAATGAATAAGGGAAATACGTTTGTTTATCCCTAGGCTTTAGGTTTTTATGAGCTCTGTTTTGGGATTTTTTTTTTACAACCAACAAGCAAGAAATATGTATTCATTAGTGGAAGTAGTTTTGTTTTTAAAAAAGAAGGTTATCACTTGAACAGTGCTCTGGTCTTATTCCTCTGCTAATTTTCCTTTCCTTCTCTTGCTGATTTATGGTGTGATCAAACGATTTCTCTCTCCTTTTCCTGCGCACTTTCTTTTTAGACAAAGTGGGGGTAGAGAGGCCGAAGAGATATGCCTTTTGGTCCACGCTCACGACAAATCCCAAGTTGCTCCTTTTTCATTTTTGTATTTATTTTTCCTTTCCCAATAAATAATCGTAAATGAATACAAGAAAGTGTCCAAGCAATAAGAGGAACTTATATGAGATTTCCACGAATCAAACTCGAACTTTTCAGTAAGTTTGAACAGAGACAATGCCTTCTGTCTTTTACTTCAGAAGATGAATTTGATAAGCAATGATGCAAGGCAAATTTGGCTTTTGTTATACAAAGTTTTAGTTTTACTATTTACAATAAGTATTGTTATTCCTTTTTCTTATTTTTGATCAAATATGATCAATTTTTTTTAATAAATGTACAAATTTATACTTTTTGAATGATAGCTTTAGATGTCAATGAGAATGCTTTGAGACACAAAATTTTCATCTGATCTTATTTCATTTTATTTGATTTTATTTCTAAACATAATTCAAATACAAATTTTCAAACTAATCATTATAATATTTTCAAACTAATCATTACACTTTATAAAATTTTTAAATAAAAAAATTCCAACTTTGTCAAATCTATAAAAAAAAATAATAATATTATGAAATTAAAAAATTCTAGAATGAAGCCTCATATCCTGCACTCCTATTATAAAATGTTATTTTACTTTTTTTTTTATCTTCTGTTATCTTACACTTAAAAACTTTTGATGTGTAGGCTTCTATAAAATTATATTCTTAAAATATCTTAATTTTATAATATTTTTAATTCAACATTTTCTCTTTCCTTTCACAAAATTTTAAAAATTCTCGACTCAAATTATTTTATTACCATTTACAAAATTTCCATCTAATCTCACTCTCTAAACCTGTCCAATGGTCTTACGATATATTCTTGAGTTGTAAAGAAATAGATACTTGCAATACTTTTATTGTCCATATGTACTCTGCTTTATATTTCCGGAAAAAAATGATTGCAAGCTGGTTCATCCCTTGCAAGGAGGCTAATGGTAGTAACTAATTGTGTGAAATAGATATTAATTAGTTGAATGACATAGAAGAAATTATTTGCCCTCTTGTTAATTGAAACCTAGAGTTGTGAATAACTTGTGATCAACCCAGAAATGGAGGAGATTGAAATTTGTGTTGAAAGATTATAATTTGTATGGCTGGGATGCTCACCGCCGCCTCAGAGGTTTAGATTTGAATGTGATTGAAACCTTGTGGTACTTAAAAAGTATTGGAGACCATTTGGTAAAGAAGTACGAGGAAAGTGCACATGATCAAGACCATACATGTGCTCAAAGCATCCGAAACTCAACTTGCAAAGTGAACATCTTTGTTTGCATATTTCCACAAATCGTTGCTATGTAAGTGGAGCTTTCTTCCTTGTTGGCTGTTGGTGTTAGGTAAGCATGTTTTCAAATTTCAAGACATTAATACTCGAATCAATTATATCCAACAACCCCCGAGTTGTTCTGATTAACTCGGTGAAAGGTGAAAGATCTTTTTATGTTTCATCTTGTCAACATTTTTTAATATAATATTAAATAAATAATTTCTAGTCATTAAATATTGAGAAGATAAAAGGATAATAAAAATAGATGATTGACAACATCACTCATATATATTCTATCACCTATGATAAGTACATGGAAAAAAAAAGAATTTGTCAATAAATTGAATTCTACAAGAATTTTTTATATTATTTTATTTATTTATTTATAAGTCGGCAATTAGGATAACATATATGATTAATTGTTTATATGATATAATTTAAGTTAAAAGATAATTTTTAAAATTTGAAACATATAAATTAAATTTTACTATTTATATAATGTGGATCACAGCTATCATACACCAATCACCATCATAAAATAAATCGACTAGAAAATTAGATGATTACTGCAATTTAATCGAAAAGCATGTCGAAGAATTGACTTTAAAGCACCTCTTACTTATTTAATTAAGCCTTTTCTTTTCTTTAATAGTAGTATTAATACTATTTAAAGCATCAACGCGTTGTCGTAATCATGCGCCCCCTGCTGACCTGGAGGACAATTTGGTAATAACAACCACTCTAGAACAAGACATGTAGGAGTATTAGTATTGGATTGGTCATCTTCATCTTTAAAATTTGAAGAATATATAATTTTTTATTTTTTAGCTAATCACTCAAAATATGAAGTCTACATTGAATTAGCTATCATATTCTTTATAATAATAAAATTTTATTATTTTTTATTATTTTTATTTTATTTTCATAATCCTCAATAATCTCTAAGAATCATATTCATATTTATTTTTTTAATAAGTATATATTTAAATATTTTTTCATATTTTGTAAATATACTAACTATATATATTTTAATGATTTATTTTAACATTTAAATAATTATTTTTTTCAACCAAATAATTACTTATATAATTATTTTCAATAGATAGAAATGTGAATAATTTTTTTCATATATGAAAAGTAAAATCAAGGAATTATAGACTTTTCAAAATTTGAAAAATGGATGATCAATTCACAATTCAATGTAAGGACATTTTTATTAGTTTTTTTCAAATTTTAAAAAGTATTAGTATTAGACTAATTCATTACCAATGCTCTAAGGACAATATGTCATACCAACTAATCTGACAACGATGTAATACCAACTTTCTTTTTATATTTTGTTTTTTCTTCTCCAATAACCGTGAAAAGCTGCATCTATTTCTATCCATGGACCATAAAAAAATAATCCGACAAGAAAATTAGATGAAATTTCTTCGAAAAGTATGTCCATATGAAAGAAAGAAAATCGGCTGTAAATTAACTTTAAAGCACTTGTTTTTTGGTTTTTGATAAGGACTTTAAAGCACTTTTTATTTATTTATTTAATCGTGTATTTTCTTTGATGGTAGCATTTATATTATTTAAGACAGAACGCGTTGAAAAGAAGTTGCTACTCTTTTCTTTATTAACAGGACAACGATGTAATACTGAGAGCACTGGTATTAAAATGGTCATTTAAAAAAAATTATAAATTTACATATATATCAATTTTTTTTTATCATATTTAATCAAACATGAGGAGAAAAAAGAAATAAAATAAAATAAAAATACTTTTTATATTCAAAAGTGAATAATAAATTCAAAGTTCTCTTTAAATTTTTTATCACTTTTGATCAAATATGACAATTTTTTTGATATGTGTGCAAACTTGTACTTTTTAAAGAAAAATTTGGATCAATCCAATACCAGTGCTATGACGCAAAAGAGAATATTGATTATTTTATAGGGTAGTGATATCTTATATTTTAATTACTACTTGTTTACTATTTTATGTATATTTGTTTTTTTTATTATTTTCTTTTAAATATTTTTTTAACATCCATAATCATTAAAAAAATTAAAATAAGATATAATTTTTTATTAATAATCACTTACTTATTAAGTAAAAGATTTTTTTTTAAAATTAAAAAGAGTAATAAAAGAATTGTAAAGAGATTGTAATTCTATCATTTTCCTATTTTATAGGTTAGTTTTAACAAATAATTTATAGAAAAGAAAAGCAAAAGAATTACTCAAAATACAGAGAAAACGACTCTAATATTTAATATAAATTTATCAATATCTAAAAATGACAAAATCAACACACAAGCGAGATTATAATAGCTAAAAATCGATAATACCAAAATTTTATCAAAAATAGCAAAATCTTTATAATCATGTCAAAATTTGGTCCAAATCAACTTCAGAATCATTTCTTAAACGATAAATTAAATATAGTTTTTTTTTTGATTGGGGGGGGGGGGGGGGAAGGGAAGAGAAATAGTGAATTTGGCCTCCAAAAAAATGCAAATTGAGTCAAAATTATGATCAAAATATCGAAAGATGTCTAAGATGAGATATAAAATTTTCATTTGATCTTATTTTATTTTATCTAATCTTATTTCCAAACATAATTCAAATACAAAATTTTAAACTAATCATTACAAATTTATCAAATTTTTAAATAAAAAACATTCTAACTTTGTCAAATCTCCAAATAAAAATAATATTATAAAATTAAAAAATTCTAGAGAGAAGTCTCACATCTTGCACACCCATTATAAAATATAATTTTACTTTTTTACCCTATTTTATCTTACACTTACAAACTTTTGGTGTGTAAGGTGTACATGCTTCTATAAAATTATATTATGGAAATATCTTAATTTTATAATATTTTTTATTTAATTTTTTATCTTTCCTTTCACACAATCTTAAAAATACTTAATTCAAATTATTTTATTACTATTCAAAAATTATTTTATTGTTATTCACAAAATTTCCATCTAATGTCACTCTCTAAACCTGCCCAATAGTCTTGCGATGCATTCTTTAGTTTTAGAGAAATAGAAACTCGCAATACTTTTATTGTCTATCTGTACTATGCTTTATATTTCCGGAAAAAATGATTGCAAGCTGGTTCATCCCTTGCAAGGAGGCTAATGTTAGTAACTAATTGTGTGAAATAGATATTAATGGAACCCTGTATTTGAATGACATAGAAGAAATTATTTTCCCTGTTGCTATTGGTTCTAGAGTTGTGATCAAATTTGTGTTGAAATCAATTAAGGATAAATCGATGGGGTCTCTTCTCGTTTCAACATTCAAGATTTGATTTGAGAGATTCTAATTTGTATGGCTAGGATGCTCACCGCTGTCTCAGAGTAAAGCGGATAATTGGAGGTTTAGATTTGAATGTGATTCAAACGGCCTTGTGGTACTTAAAAAAGTATTGGAGTCCATTTGGTAAAAAAGTACGAAGAAAATGCACATGAAGACCATACATGAGCTCAGAGCACCCGAAACTCAGCTTTCAAAGTTAACGTCTTTGTTTGTTTGTATAATTTCCACAAATCGTTAATTATCTAAGAGGAGCTTTCTTCCCTGTTGGCTGTTGGTGTTAGGGTCAGCACACACACATATATAGTTTCATAATATTCGGGTATGATTAATTGTTTATATGGTATAATTTAATTTAAAAGGATAATTTTTTGAATTTGTAAATTGACTTTAAAGCACCCCTTACTTATTTAATGGTATTATTAATATTATTTAAAACATTGACGTTGCATTTTCTTTTCTTCTCTCTTTTTGCATTTTCAACAAGCACGGCAGGATGGATATTATTAGTAGACATCAACGCGTTTTTGTAATCAAAGAGTTGGTGACCTGAGATTTCCACAAATCCAACTGTTTCTTTCTCAATTCTGCTACAATTCTGCTGACGTGGAGGACAATTTGGTAATACCAACTACTCTAGAACAAGACAATATGTAAAGACAATATGTCATACCAACAACTCTAGAACAGGACAACATGTAAGGTCATACCAATTATTCTAGAACAGGACAACATGTAAAGACAATATGTCATACTAACTACTCTAGAACAAAACAACATGTAAGGACAATATGTCATACCAACTACTCTAGAATAGGACAACGATGTAATACTAACTTTCTTTTTATATTGTTTATTATTAGAGATAAGATAAGATTAGATAAAATTTAAAAAAATAAATAAATATTTTTATAATATATTTTTATAATATTAATTTTATTTTAAATTTTGAAAAAAATATTTTAATATTAAATATTTTATTATATTTTATATAAAAATTTAAAAAAATATAATAATAAATTTAAAATATATTTTAAATTTTTTATTTCATCCCCATAGACAAATCAAACCTAAATTTTACTATTTAAATAATGTGGATCAAAGTTATCATTCACCAATCACCATCATAAAATAAATCGACTAAAAAATTAGATGAGTACTGCAATTTCATCGAAAAGCATCTCAAAGAAAAATTGAATGTAAATTGACTTTAAAGCACCTCTTATTTATTTAATTAAATTGTTTTTTTCTTTAATAGTAGTATTAATATTATTTAAAACATCAACGCGTTTTCATAATCAACCCGTTAGAGCATTCTTAGATCCGGTTCAGATACGGAGACGAGATAAAATAAGATGAATTGAGATTAATTAAATTAAATTTATTTTTTCATATGATTATTATTTTTGAATTAAAAAAAGTTGATCTGGAAAAAAAAAAGATTGTATTAGGATTTAAAAAAATAGTATTAGAATTTGTATTTTATATGAAAATATGAAAAAATGTAATAATGAATTTGAAATAAATTGAGATGAGTTCATCTCGTTTTTTAATACAAACGAGGCCTATTGGATTGTCTAAAAATAAACCTAAAATAATATAAGTTTGTACACATATCAAAAAATTTAATCACATTTGTTAAAAATGAGGAGAAGAAAATGAAAAAAAAGAATAAAAGTATTTTTTGTTTTTAAAAATGAATAATAAAACTAAAAGTTTGTACAAATTTGTATAAATTTTTAGTTTTATTATTCAATTTTAAAAATAAAAAGTATTTTTATTTTATTTTTTTACTTTTTATTTTCTTATTTTTGATTAAATGTGATCAAAATTTTTTAATATATGTATAAACTTATATTTTTTAAAATTTAACTGTGGACAACGTAATATGAATGCTCCTAGTGACTTGAGATTTCTACGAATCTAACTGAAATTGCAAAGAAGTTCCTACTCTTTTCTTTCTCAATTCTGCTGCAACTCTGCTGCCCTGGAGGACAATTTGGTCATACCAACGATGTAATACCAACTTTCTTTCTATATTTTATTTTTTCCTCTCCAATAATTGTGCAAAGCTGCATCTATTTCTATCCATGGATCATAAAAAAAATAACCAAACAAGAAAATTAGATGAAATTTTTCGTAAAGTGTGTCCATGTGAAAGAAGGAAAATCGGCTGTAAATTGACTTTAAAGCACTTTTTACTTATTTATTTAAGCGTGTATTTTCTTTAATGGTAGCATTAATATTATTTAAAACAACAACGCATCTTAATGGAAGTTGGAAATAAGTTGCTACTCTTTTCTTTATTAACATGACAACGATGTAATACTGACGTAAAAGATCTCATACACCAGCTAGTATAAAAATTTATTTATTAGTTTTTTGTTTTTTTTAACTTTTTCCTAATTGTAATGGTTGATACTATAATTGATGTATTATTGACACAGCAACTTATAAATAATGAAACTCTCTATCTTTTTATGTGAAAAATGTAAATCATTGAATGTTCTTTTTCCTTGTATTGGCAGGAATGATGAATATGAATTTATGGATAAAATCATTCGATGGGTGGACTCAAAAATTTTTTTTTGACTGCTGCTATTTTGTGACATGATGCCTTTGAAAAGCATTAAAACTAATATTAGAGAAGATGAAAACATCACACAATTCTTTTCCATTATAAGCCTGATCATTGGGATGAAGAAGATGATACATTATGGAAACCCTTCATGGTACCTAATCCACATATAAAGGACCATGGAAGCACAAGGTATGACAATTAAGCTTAAGTTCTACGTAAAAGGCTTGAAGCTTTATTCTTCTTTGCAGTTTATGATAAATTAATTGCTGTTTTTGACTTGACAGAAAATTAAAAACCCCAATTATACAGAGAAATGGAAGACTCCTTGAATTGATAATTCAGGTATTTTTATTCATCTGTTTCAGCCTGAAGAAACTGCAATTGAAGTAGTTTCCATTTATAACATCCAGATTATGTATTTGATTAATGTTTTACTCTTTTTCAACATATATTCAGAATGGTATCATTCTTGGAGCAGATACAAGAACCATTGATCGAAGGACCCATAATCACTGAAAAGAATTGTGAAAAGATTCATTATATGGCACCAAACAAATATTGTTGTGGAGCAGGAACTGCTGCCTGTAAGATAACATAAACGATATGGATAAAATGTGTAAAGGCCAACTTACCTTTCTGATCTTATTCTTTCTATATAAATATATATATATATATTACACAAGACATCTGTCGGTTACAGTTTTACAAAAGAATGAGAATAAATTACAGCAATCAAATGTAAAAACGTATACAAGAGAATTTACGAAAACAGAGTAAAACTAGGAAACTAAATCAGTTGGGCTGCATATCAGGAACACTTCTTAACTTATCCTTGATTTCTGGAATCTCCAATTGTAACCGCTGCTTTGAAGAGCTCATCAATGCATGCTTGATGTCAGGGATCATATTTGTCTCATTACTTTGTGCTTGACTTACGGAATCTGTTTTCTGATTTGGTCTAACAAGATACAGAGGCAATAAAAGGTATTTGCAGTCGCGTTGTCTTTGTTTAATTTCTCAATTTCGCATCAATTCCGGGAAGCGAACCAGACAACTGACTTTCTTGCTTGGAAGGGAGAATCTGTTGTATTGTTGAGCTTTGCTGATGTTGATCAGATCCCATGGCAGTTGAAAGAATTGCTTAGATTGGAGGAGCTCGGTCTCCCTTACATTAGAGGCTAACTGTTTGATTTTATGCCTCTTAGAGTTTTTTAGTTGAAGTCTTGATGTTTTCTCGTTGTTTTACATGTTTCTGAGGCTGTATTGTTCGTGCCTCTTTAGGAGGTTTTATTTGAATAAATTTCAGAAGGTGCCTTCCTTATTTATTTATTTTAAAAAAAGGTATTTGTTAGGTCTGAGTTAAAGTGATGATGTTGCACTCTTTATCTCTTTATCATCTTCTTTTAAGAATGGCTAATCCTCTGTTTTGATGTTGGCTTTCTTTCAACAAGCTCAGTTCACAACTGCAACTGCATCGCGATCAAGAATCAAGGTTGTCATGCACATTGCACATCACTCACCCTCATGTAGAATCACCTTTTCAAGTGAAGTTTTATTTGTTACAAACCCAGAAATTAAAGAAAGTTGCATTTGAGTTGATGTTACTGGACCTCATCTGTATATATACTGCGAGTCTATTTTCAAGAAATAATTTGGAAAATATCATGTCTTTTTTTTTTTTGGCTTCCATATTTTCTTGTCGCTGCCTTTTGCAGAAACTACAATTGATATCTTAAATTTAGTGGGATAAATGATTACTTTTGCTTGTTTATCATGTCTTGTAGGAGGCAGAATAACCAGATGAATCAAGTCATGTGAAAAGTTTTGTAGAAACAATATTACGAGTTGTTTTCCTTTTGCGTATATGTTACAAATTTGTCGGGTACGGTTTACCAAAGTCTTTGCTTTATTGCTTTTTGGATTTCCGTAAATTTCTTTCAAGAATTCTGGATACTTTCTGGATAGATTGAATATAGATAGTATGATTGTTCATAATGGGAGTTTAACTAAAATGGCATTTTAGTAGGATTATTTATTTTTACCATTTACACAGAAAAATGATATGACCAAGCAGTGATGTCCAACATATCTTACAACGAAATTAGTTCTTTCCCATGAGAAAAATTAATCTTGCTTAAAGTGTATCTGGTCGAAGATATACTTGGAATTGCAACAAAACTCATGCAAAAAAATAATTTGATAAAATCTTCTTTAATGTTTATACCTTTCTTGCTGCCTTTTTTCTGGCCTCCATGCAATATCCTGTCCAAGAATTTCTCCACTCCACTCATTGTTAGCATCTCAAATTCAACAAATTATTTTTGAGATTATGAAGAGATTATGGTTAAGGAGGAATGCTTTTATTTTTGAAAATAAGTTTTGAGTGTCCTAGTCAGCTTCTGAGCTGTCACATGCAGTCTGCAAGAGTATCATGAAGTGCAGTGTGATGAGCTTAACAAGCCTTGTCAACCTGGTTCTACCAGAAAGCAGGTTAGATGGGAGAAGCCAGAAAGAAGTTAACTAGGATGCTGCTAAGATTCAATGGCTAAAAAGGCTAGTGTGGGAGTTTGTAGAAGGGATACGAAGGGGGAGATACTGGCTGCATTAAGTTCACCAGTTGATCAGTACATGGGATCTGCATCAGTTGAAGCTTTCCCTTTAAGGAGAGCAGTTTTGTTCTGCAAGGAATTGGGAATGTCAGATGTGGATTACAAAAGATTTGGATTCTCATCTGACAATTTTTTTTTTTTTTTTATTACAAAGAAAGGAAACCAGATTTTTCGTGCATAAAATGGTATATTAGATTGTAGAACTACTTTTATTATAACATAGATCTAAGATATCATACGGGGCAATATCATTTTGTATATTTGCTTTTGTGAAATCTCTTTACAGATATAGCACATCATATGTTTAACTCTATGAACCTTATAACTATATATCTTAAAATAAATCTTCTTTCCAAGTCATGCCTCCAACAGAGTAATTGAAACGCCCCGCTCCCAAAAGTCCAGAGAGTTAGGTGATTTTTCTCAAATCATCCCAAAACACCAATTCATATATTCCAAATTCTCCAATAACCAACTAATAAAAAAAAAGACACTCCATACTTAATTAACAAATATTTATGAAACTCTCCAAGAAACTAAACATAAACTTTAATAAAATCAAATGACTTCATATACTTGCAACAATCCAAAACTTGACATACTAGAAATATCAATGAAGATAAATATTTACTAAGACTAAAAAAAATGTATCCACCAGCACTTATTCTCCTATGATCACCAAGCCTCTCTAGTAATGGCTACCCTTGCTGATAATGCACTGAACCATCTCAACTATCTGAAAAAAAGTTATTAGAGGAGGGGGGTGAGTTATCCACAACTCAGTAAGCAAAGAACATATACTAGTGTGCAAACATGAGCATTTACTAAAAATTCAGAATGCAGAACAAAATATTTCTTACTTTTCAGAAAAATGCAGAAGCAGATTACATTATCAAAAATCAGAGCGAAAGTTTAATATAAACGGAAACAGAAAATCCTTTTGGCATAGCATAACTGAAACGTCTTATTAGGATAGGAATACCATGTTTAACCCCCGTGGTAGGGTTGTGCAAACCTCGGCGGCCAACCGAGCAGAAACAAAATGTGAATCTTCCCCTTATTATTCTCGGAAACCTGAGTGTGCACACAGGAAAGACTACGCAGAAAAACCACTTTGCAACCAAAGTGGGTGCACCGGAAACAGAATAGTTGGTACCAACCCAGGACTAAACAAAGCGAAACAGAACCAGAATGTCATGCCAGAGGTTTCAGAAATCATATCGTATCATACCTAAGTACAGAATTTTTCCAAAACAATAACAGAATTAGATCATAAATATCATTTATATAGAAATTTTCATATTCGCTCTTTTTCAGTTCGAAAAATAGAATGCAACAAAATAGCTCATGTCTACACCAGTTCATGCAAGAAAATATTTTATTCTTATACGATTTCTTATGCATATGCGAAACAAAACTGAGGTGATTTCAAAATTTCTTTTCGTAACTAAAACATGCATATTTTTCAAAATAAATCTCAGTTCATATTTTTAATGTAAAGTCTAGTATAGGAACCCCGCTTACCTGAATTTCTTAACTTCTCAAAATTTATCTCCACACGACTGAACAAAAATTAGTTGCCACCTATAAAATTGACGCATACTTCCATAAATTCTCAAATCAACCATGTATTTTAATATTTGAGCCTAGAACCATAAAATAACCAATTCTCCTACACACTTTAAAGTAACAAACTCTCCAACCCCAAAATATCGCAAATTCTCAACACTTCTAAATTCCTTAAACGACTCATATCAAAAGAATAACAAATAATAGAAATTTAAAAAAAAGAACATCAAAGATAATTTAAACCTGTTCGTTTCTTTGGAAATTTTTGTCAAGTCTGGAAGGGCTGAAATCAACTCTTATTGAAAAATAGCTCAATATAGATAAACAAAATAATAATAGTAATTGATTTAATCCAACCTCCCTACCAAACTTCGCCAAGGCGCTACGAAAAAAAAACACCACAGATCAAAGTTTACGGTCCTATAGTGGAAATAAAAATGAGCCCGCTTATAGAGAACATAATTACTAGACCAAAAAGTGGTTGTCCAGGTCCATTTTGAAGGAACATCAAAGTACCAAATTATAACTCTACCGAAAATAAAAACATGCAAAAACACATGCTCAAACTCTCGCAAGGAAAAATACCCGCTGGAAGGAACGTGCTTACCGAGAGTTTTGCACAGGGCTGGGAGACGGTGGTCAAGGCAGCGAGTTTGCGACTGAGAAACGGTGGCTGGTGGCTTACGGTACTAAGGAAAAGGAGATCGCCTGTTTAGGGTGGAGTAAAACAGAGGGTGTTTGGGGCTGTGGCTGAGTTGTTTCTCGTGGTGATATCCGACGTGAGGCAAAGCCTTGCGAGGTGGTTGGCAGTACGTGGTGTCGCAGGGGTAGTGGCAAGGTCGACGGTTTCTGGGGTCTTCCTACACGACGTTGGTGATTCCACCTTGCCGTGGCTGGTGGCGCCAAGCTAGACGGAGCAAGCGGCGGTAAGAGATGCTCTGTTTCGGGCGATAAAAACAGGGGATGTTTTCGGTGATAGCTAGCGGCTAGTTCCTCCACCGTGGGTTCAAGGCTGCTAAGTCTGGACGAGGCTGAGTTATGCGAAGGCTTTCTGAGCAAGGTTGAGGCACCTCAGAGGACAGCGGCGGCGTGAAGCTTTCTTCATTCGTGAGGGGGAGGCTACGTGCATAAGGGGTTGTGGCATTGAGGTTTTCCTTCGCATAGATATATATAATGATACTAAAACCCTAAGGAAGCGTAGAGCGGGAAAGAAAGGCTTGATGGAGGCAAAACTATTTTAGGAAAGGAAGAAATGTCCAAATACTCGTTCTATTCGGTTGCCAAGCAATTAGAAGGAGGAGATATGTGCATGGGAATTACGGCAATGTGAGATAATTATGGAGAGGAAAGAGGAAATAAAATAATGATAATAAATCAGTAAATCATACAATAAATTAGGAATGTAAATAAAATAAACGCGTTGCTCGAAAAAAAAAACTGCAATAGACTTTTGGACAAATAAGACCAAAAAAAAATTTAGAAGAAAGCTTGGTGTCAGAGCGGGGTGTTACATTCTCTCTCCCTTAAAAAAAATTTCGTCCTCGAAATTTATTGCACCTAATGCCGAGTTAAAAAAAAAAATATTAATCCTTCTCCTTCCATTTAATCACACTCAAACCCAACCCAACCAAAAAAATTACTGAGTAGGGTACCTGTGTTTGTATTGTTGTCATCCTCTGCATCCTCAGTTGTTAGTGCAAACACACGCGCTGGCCCTCGTATTCCACGCTGATTGGCTCCCTGAGTTTCTTTTTGGGGACCTGAAGGGTTAGTCTTGTTGTTCGACAGAAGTAGAGGGCAGTTCCTGATATGATGTCCAGTCTTGCCGCAGCGAAAGCACGCCCCTAGTTCTCTTCTACACTCCCCAGTGTGAGGGCGATTGCAAAACTTACATAGAGGGTTGGATTGATTTCCTTGTGTTTGCTTTTGGCCAGCATTATTGCCTTCATTCCTCTTTTTCCATGGACCTTGATCTACTGTTAATTGAGACCCTTGAGTTGCAGTCCTCTTCCTCTGTTCCACCAATGTGGCACTCCTCTGCAGGCTTCGCTCAAAGATAATGGCCTTATTCACCATCTCAGTAAAATTCTTTAATTGGAAACCCACCACCCGCTCAAAAATCTTTTTGTTTAGTCCTTGCTCGAACTTACGACACTTCTTCTCCTCATCAGGGATCAGGTACGCAGCAAAACGTGCTAATTCGGTAAACTTGGCCGCATATTGATGTACTGACATAGTTCCTTGAACCAAATTAGCAAACTCCATAGCCTTATCATTTTTAACTGAGTCTGGAAAAAAGCGTTCCAAAAAGATTTCTTTAAATTTTTCCCATTCCACTATTTCTATTCTGGTAGATTCTCTGATAGTTTTCTCTGAAATCCACCACCTTTTCGCTTCTCCCGTCAGTTTGAAAGCAGAAAATAATACATTCTGTTCTTCTGTACAAGGTGTAACACGGAGTATCTCCTCAATGTCCTGAATCCAATCCTCCGCTAAAATTGGATCTCCCCGACCATCATAAGTGGGAGGATGCAATTTATTAAAGTCGTCTATAGAGCTCCTCCATCCATCATTTGTCACATTCATACCAGATAGACTCCGTTCCCGACGACGAGGCGGCATCCTGAAAACTCAAATAATAAAATCTTACCAAAACAAAAATCACAAGGGAAACATGCAATAGCTTTAAAAGTAAACCTCCAGGAATAACAATTAAATTCTTATTGCCAATCCAAGTATACACCTCAACTAAAATAAATCAATACCTAAAATCATTGACAATCTAAATTCTCTTAAACCAACCAAGTCCATAATCTTAAACCTAAAATATTCCCATAATCATCTCCAAGTCCTCAAAACCTCAAACCTTATCGAACTTGTCTGACTTCGCTCACAACCCAAAATCTAAATCTTGCATCATAATCGAGTCATGCCAACCAAATAAACCAATTGAATCTAAGTCATTAACTTCCCAAAAATCCATCCTATAATTATCTCCTCAAGTCCACAAACAATTAATCGACCTCAAATATTTTAGTCTGCAGAACCTCAAACCTGGCTCTGATACCAACTGAAACGCCCCGCTCCCAAAGGTCCAGAGAGTTAGGTCATTTTTCTCAAATCATCCCAAAACACCAATTCATATATCCCAAATTCTCCAATAACCAACTAATAAAAAAAAAGACACTCCATAATTAATTAACAAATATTTATGAAACTCTCCAAGAAACTAAACATAAACTTTAATAAAATCAAATGACTTCATATACTAAATAGCTCATGTCTACACCAGTTCATGCCAGAAAATATTTTATTCTTATACGATTTCTTATGCATATGCGAAACAAAACTGAGGTGATTTCAAAATTTCTTTTCGTAACTAAAACATGCATATTTTTCAAAATAAATCTCAGTTCGTAACGCCTCAATGGAAGGCCCAAACCACATGGCCTATACTCCAAAATGACTAGTCAATGATACAATTGGAGCCCCATTGGAATCTTATAAAGAGTTAGAACTTCTCCTTCCTAAGCAATGTGGGATCCCATACACCACCTATCTTATCATTCTCATATGGGGTATCACAATCTACCCCCCTTAAATGCCCGACGTCCTCGTCGGGTCTGTCCATTGTAGGTGGCACGGCTCAAGTCCCACATTTCTGGTTGGGATAGGCTCTGATACCATTTGTAACGCCCCAATGGAAGGCCCAAACCACATGGTCTATACTCCAAAATGACTAGTCAATGATACAATTGGAGCCCCATTGGAATCTTATAAAGAGTTAGAACTTCTCCTTCCCAAGCAATGTGGGATCCCATACACCACCTATCTTATCATTCTCATATGGGGTATCACAGTAATCTGCCAATCTACTAACAAAAAACAGAGTATCTAAGCACATCTAGAGCATGGAAAAAAAATTATTAAAGCAACACCTATTAAGCAAGATATCATTAGATTTCCCTTCAAGTTATGTTACCACTATTTGCATTTATGAAGATGAAGAAGCTTTGACTGTTTATAAATCATAATGCAAATTTTTTTGCAGGATCTACTTATCATTAGGTATATTTTTCACGACAGATTGACCAAACACATTAGTTTTAATGTTGTTGCTCTTATTTTATTCTATTATTTGGTTCTTTTTTGCATGAACCTTTATGAATAAGGGAAATATGTTTGTTTATCCCTAGGCGTTAGGTTTTTATGAGCTTGGTTTTGGGATTTTTTTTTACAACCCACAAGCAAGAAAAATGTACTCATAAGTGGAAGTAGTTTTGTTTTTAAAAAAAGAAGGTTATTGTTGAGTATGGCTTGTGAATACACGCCTTAGACCTGTTTCGCTCGATCCTCGCTCGACCGCCGCTCGAGCGAGGCTTCCAAACTTCCAGACTTACTTCAACCCGAGAGTTCGCTCGACCCTCGCTTGACCTCCAGCTCGAGCAAGGATTAGACAGTGACTTCGCTCGACAGTCGCTCGACCTCCCGCTCGAGCGAAGTGCCAGGTGTCCGTTTGCTGTTAAGCGAATTTGACCTAGAAGTCCTCGCTCGAGCGAGTTTAAGTTTCGCTCGAGCGAGATTGCATATTATAAATATCGCGAAGTCATTTCGCGCGAACGAACGAACGCAGTAGCAATGGCCTCTGTTTTGGACGACGAAGAACAGAGCCCCTCCCTAGATCATTTCTTCTCAATTTCTCCACTATATTATGTGAAACTTGTGAGGATTGAGTATATACACATGAGGTGAGTGTTTCATTTTGTAAGAATCTTTTGATTCTCTCTCTGTAACCTCCATTTGTGTTGACTTATTGCTCCTTTTACAATCCCACATCGATGGGATTTGTAAATTGGGACAAGCCCATTAGTTATAAAAGGAGGCCTAGCCTCCTTAGTTAATTACACCAGTCAGAAACTTATCTAGTAACTTTTGACTTTAGTAAAATTCATCTATTGTCCTTTTTTGTATGTAAAAGAAAGAGAGGTGAAAGTTAGAGTTTTATTAGTGGGAGAATTTTTTGTGGGTGTCGTTGGGGTGAGGAGAAAAATTGTGTGATTGTAACAATTTTTCACATAGTATATTTTCTTCTCTGGGTCTGGTGGTTTTTTCTCTTGTTTTGGAGTTTTCCACGCAAATTCTTGTGTTGTGTTTATTTCTCTATTTTTTCTTGTTATTCTGTCAAAAGTAGATCCTGGTGGGGGAAATTTGGAAGCCCAGATTCCCAACAAGTGGTATCAGAGCCACTAGGTTCTTTTTGCAGGGTGGAGCTTTGGTGTGGTAGTGTGAATACGTATGGTCTAAGGAGGTTCTGTCTAGGAGATTGAAAATTTTAAGTGTGTCCGTTGTGACCCTCCAATCTTTCCTGGGAACCTTGAAGTTCTGTCTAGGAAAGATCAGTCTTTCCTGGGAACTTACTTAGTGGGTACTATTTATTTCTACGGAAAAATTCATCGAAATTATGTCAGGAGGTAGAGTTTCAAATCCTATCAGATTTGATGTGGAGAAATTTGATGGGAGAATCAATTTTGGCTTGTGGCAAGTGCAAGTCAAGGATATCTTGATTCAATCAGGATTACATAATGCGTTGAAAGGTAGACCAGTCCCTGAAGTCAGTAGCGGTCCAAGCACTACTGGTGAAACAAAGAGCAGATCTAGAATGAGCGATGAAGATTGGGAGGATTTGGATTTGAGAGCGGCAAGTGCAATTCATCTGTGCCTAGCCAAGAATGTTCTTGCAAATGTGCATGGAATATTCACGGCAAAGGGACTCTGGGAAAAGCTCGAAGAGTTGTATCAGACGAAGGGTGTCTCAAATCGAGTGTACCTGAAGGAGCAGTTTCATACACTGCGGATGAGTGGAGGTACGACTATTTCAGATCATTTAAGTGTTCTCAATGGCATTGTCTCTGAGCTGGAATCTATTGGAGTTAAAATTGATGATGAGGATCAAGCCTTGAGGCTGATCTAGTCTCTTCCATCTTCCTATGAGCATATGAAACCTATTTTGATACATGAGAAGGAGAAAATAATTTTTTCAGAGGTTACTAGTAAACTTTTTTCTGAATAAAGAAGGCTAAGTGGTGGAAGTAATGGTTCACCTGAGAACTTAGTAATGGTGACAACTAGTGATTGGAAGAGGAAGAACTCCATGAAGAAGAAAGTAGTCTGCTGAGTGTGTGGAAAACCTGGGCACGTCAGAAGAAATTGTCCAAGAGGTGGAGCAGGTTCGGCAAGAGGCTCTGACTGTAAATAGAGATACTGACAATGAAACTAACATCGTGTCTCTCTTTACAGAAGATGATGTCTGTTAAAAGGAGACATGTACATCCTTATGACATGTCGCTAATCCCAAAGTTGCCATGATAGAGGATGTGTTAATGTTAGTTGTTCCACAAGTTTACACACGAGCATTGGTTTGGCATTGATGCAAGGTGTGTGGTAGAAATTCATGTCGATGGCTGATGAACTTCCAGGAAAGCCAAACGTGGGAGTTGCACCATAATTTTTCAGCAAGGTTATTTTCGACATGAGCCGAAGTGAAATGCTTGGAATTGGTTTATTCTGAGTGGTTATGCTTTTATGGTGGAGCATGATAGCGAAAGCTATGAAGATCTTCATTGCGGTGGAGCGTGGCTGTGGGATCAGTCAAAGTCGCAAGGTGGAGATTGTTGACTTATTGCTCCTTTTACAATCCCACATCGATGGGATTTGTAAATTGGGGTAAGCTCATTAGTTATAAAAGGAGGCCTAGCCTCCTTAGTTAATTACACCAGTCATAAACTTATCTAGTAACTTTTGACTTTAGTAAAATTCCTCTGTTGTCCTTTTTTGTATGTAAAAAGAAGAGAGGTGAAAGTTAGAGTTTTATTAGTGGGAGAAATTTTTGTGGGTGTCGTTGGGGTGAGGAGAAAAATTGTGTGATTGTAACAATTTTTCACATAATGTATTTTCTTCTTTGGGTCTGGTGGTTTTTCTCCTGTTTTTGGAGTTTTCCACGTAAATTCTTGTGTTGTGTTTATTTTTCTATTTTTTCTTGTTATTCTGTCAAAAGTAGATCCTGGTGGGGGGAATTTGGAAGCCCAGATTCCCAACAATTTGATCTAGTGAAACTTTGAAACCAACCCCACAGTCGATGTAAGCTCATTTTGAGCTGAACCACTTAAATCGCTGTGTTCTTTCTTTGTTTACTGTTTTATTTCTCATTGTTACATCCGTTGCAATTTATTTCATATTCTTGTTGTTTGTTTCCTTGACTATTTCCCAACAGTTATCACTTGAACAGTGCTCTGGTCTTATTCCTCCGCTAATTTTCCTTTCCTTCTCTTGCTGAATTATGGTGTGATCAAACACTCTCATTTCCCTGCGCAGTTTCTTTTAAGACAGGGTGGGGGTAGAGGGGCCGAAGACATGCCTTTTGGTCTACGCTCACGACAAATCCCAAGTTGCTCCTTTTTCTTTTTTTATTTATTTTTCCTTTCCCATTAAATAATCGTGAATGAATACAAGAAAGTGTCCAAGCAATAAGAGAAATTTATATGAGATTTCCACGAATCAAACTCGAAATTGTCAATAAGTATGAACAGAGAAAATGCCTTCTGTCTTTTACTTCAGAAGATGAATTTGACAAGCAATGATGCAAGGCATGCTGTTAGGCATGTTTGCCAAACATGTTAATAATATCTTAATATTAAAAAAAAAAAAAACCTATCATACGAAGAAGTTGCCATGATGTTGCTGTTCTTTTCTTTATGAATACACTACATTCTTGGGAACAAGAAAGAGAAACTTTTTGGTAAAAAATATTATCGTGGGAAGAACTTCTTGGGAACATGAAGTTGCCATGATGTTGCTGTTCTTTTCTTTACCTTCTTGTCCATCATAATGATAAATGGCGAGCTAAAGTAGATTCCCACCCAAAGGCACTTCAAAGCTCCTCGTTTTCTCTTTGTTTTCTACTTATTTATTTAAGCGTGTATAAATATGGTAGCATTAATATTATTTAAAACAGCAACGCGTTTTCTTGGAAAAAAGTTGCTACTCTTTTCTTTATTAACGGGACAACGATGTAATACGGACGCATAATAGAATATAGATTATTATATAGTTTAGTTTTAACAGATAATTTATAAAAAAAAAAAGCAAAAGAATTATTTAAAATACAGAGAAAATGACTCTCATATTTAATTTAAATTTATCAATATCTAAAAATAATGAAATCAATACACAAGCGAGATTGCAATAGCTAAACATCGATAATATTATAATTTTATCAAAAATAGCAAAATCTCAATAATTATCTCAAAATTTGGCTCAAATCAAATTTAAAATTACTTTTTAAACGATAAATGAAATACTACTATATAAAAAAACTAAACTAAACTTTGAGATAGGGTGGGGGGGAAGATGGTGAATTTGGCCTCCAAAAAGATGCGCACTCAGTCAAAATTATGACTTAAATATTGAAACATGTGCAAAATTTTTTGGATAGGAAAAAGATCACGATTTTCTGTCATCTTTGTCCTGATATGCCAATCCAAAATATACTAACCTTCATGAATTTATTTAGTTGCAATTTTTTTATAACATTTTTATAGTATCATATGTATATACGGATAAAGTAAATAATAACATTTAAATGAAAAATAGCACAAACAGATAGGGGAGAGTACTGGAGAGAAAGAATACAAGCAATTGATGTAGATCGGTGGAATGCTTGAATGTATTAATTAAGGCTACATGAGTCCACTCCTTGATTATGAGCCTCTTGGCTGCTGATCATCATGTGCATGTTTCTCAATCTTGTATTCAGTTTACGGCCCTCTTCTTCTTCGACTCTTAAATGGTCTATGATGTATTCTTGAGTTTAAGGAACGTATTCCTGCAATACCTTTACTGCCCATCTATACTCTGCTACAGTCAAAGGGGGATGTTATCTTAAAAAAGTAACATTTATTTTATTGAAGTATTATTATCTTACAATATTGTTATGAGATGGTGTTGTTAAAATGTGTTGTGTATACTCTTTAAAAATATTTTGTGATGAAAGCAGAGTAGCAGCTGTCCAAAGACTCACTCCAAACAATAATTAATGGCAATGAACAGCTCGTCCATCTAAGTCCAATAGTAGATGGGGTTTGGCAGGCGTCTATCTAACTTAATTTTATGAGTTACAGTAATTTTAAAGCCCTGTCTAAATTTAGAGATGCACTGCTCATTCATCAATTCGTATTTAATTCCCAAATAATAAACAAGAAATATTAGGAATTCATTACTCTAATGATCTAATCACGATTGCTGGGAATGGCATTGGCATGTGTGATCAAACTTTCTCTCTTTTTTCCCTGCGTACATTTTTCAAATCTAACAAATATATAATCTAATCGAAGACATATGCCTTTTGGTCCACGCGGCTAATGACAAATCCCACCGAAAGCTCCAAACGCGCTTGCCAATTAGAAGTTGCTCCTCATTTTCTTTTTCTTTCTTTTTGTATTTGTTTTTCCTTTCCCAATAAATAATCGTGCAAAGCTGCATCTTCTTCCTCCGCCTACAGAGAGTGGACGCCTAACGCATTATCTCCAATCTCAGAATTGCATACACTTCTTTTCTTCTTCAATGGCATACACTTCTTCCTCCTCTTCTTCTCGTCCGACTCCCATATGGTCTTATGATGTATTCTTGAGTTTTAGAGGAACAGATACTCGCAATACTTTTATTGCCCATCTATACTCTGCTTTATCTCAAAGGGGAATCATAACCTATAAAGATGATAGAGAACTTGAAAGAGGCGATACAATTTCACCTGCACTTCTTAAAGCCATTGAAGAGTCAATGATTTCTGTTATTGTATTATCTTCAAACTATGCATCCTCTACATGGTGTTTGGAGGAGCTCACGAAGATTCTTGAGAGTAAGAAAACCAAACAACAAATTGTTTTACCAATATTTTATCATATAGATCCATCAGATGTACGAAATCATCGTGGAAGTTTTGGAGATGCATTGGCTAGACATCAAGTGAGATTCAAGAATGACTCGAAGGTGCAGAAGTGGAAGGAAGCCCTGCAAGAGGTTGCCAGTTTGGCTGGAGAACATTTGGAAGACGGGTACTTCTTTAATTATTATTTTAATTGATAATAGAGTTTTTCTTCAAACAAAATTGTTTTTTTTTTTTTTGAAGTTGCAATGTGTACTTTCAGTATGTCAATTTTTTATAACTTGTATCGATTAAAAAAAAATAAGTGTGATGTCACATGCTCAATATAATAACACTTCTCATTTTTATCGATTGATTGGAGGAATTTTCCTTCGATCCGATTTTAAGAAAAACTCTATAAAAACCTAATGAATGCATACATCTATATCTATTTTTGTTATTGTCTTTCTCATTTAATATTAAGGGGACATGGGTCTTATAACCACGGTGGACTTTACTGTGCCTTGCCCACCTTATACCAATATCTTTGGGCTATAAATCAATTCCCCCCAGTATCAACTATCAAACATAAAGGTGATGACTTAAAAAGAAAAATATAAAAAAATCATTGAGTACTGGTAGTGTACCGCCCAGTTTTGATGTACATTAGGCATGTTCACTAGTGCAAATTTTACATTTTAATTTTTTTCTTCTTTCTTTTTTTATAATTTTCAAATATCTTTAAATTTTTTTAAAAATAAAAAGAAATACTAATATAACAAAATTCACTTCCTTGACCATTAAAAAAAATATAAAGAAAATTAAGTATATTAGCGGTCAAAATGAGAGAACAAACTCATGTGATCGATATACTATCATTTTTCAAAGTTATTATATAAACTATGTGAAACGTCAAATTTTTAATTTGTTTTTATCATAAAATAAATTTAATTTTTCACATCAATACAAGAGTTTATAAACTTCATTTATATAAGGCCATGTTTGGCAATCAAAACCATCTCTAAATTCAGAGATAATCTTTAAGTTAAAAATTGTTTCATTTTCAAACATATAACATGATTTATAGTCTCAGTCCCATTTGAATATATAGGGAGATGAGACGAGATGAGTTTAAATAAAGTTAAAAGTTCAATACAATATTGTTAGAATATATTTTTTTTAATATTATTATTTGTTATTCTTTTGAGATTTGAAAAAATTAGAATTGGAATTTTAAAAAATTAATTTTTTATTGTATTTTATATGGAAACTTGAAAAAGTTGAAATGATGGGATGAAATGAGTTTATTTTATTTTAACTAATAAAAGTTTATTTATTTTATCATCTCTCAGGACTTCTTCAATCTTCTTCAATATATATTTCATATCTTTACATGCTTTTATGATAGGTCTTGCCACTTTTTTAAAACTATATCAAACTATAGTCTGAAATAGTTTTTAAGTTTGACAATTATATATTTTACAAACACTCTTACACTCCCCTCGAATCACCTTACATATTCCAAATAAGTCCTTAGGCTTTTTTTTTTTTTGAAAGGAAGCAAACATCATTCATTAATAATAAATATTATAATTGGACTTAAAATATACATTACAAGCCAACTATTAACAATCTATAGCTCCTTAGTATACTAAAAATGATTGACATAATCTAGTTCTAACTGCAAACTTCTCTAGATCACCATCTGAGAAACAACCCAACTCTATACAGGACAAAGTTAACAACAAACCAACAAACCCTATCCTGTTTCAAGACGAGACAAGAGAAAAGCTCTTCAAACAAAAAGTTCAAGGGGAAAAACTCTATGAACTAGAGATCCTAAAGACAATTTTTATTTTTGTTTCCGTTAAACTAAAAAATACAAGCAGAAAATAAAAACATAAGGAAAAATTGAAACACAAGAATCCAATTTTCAACTTGGGAGGAAACTAAAAGACAAAGGAAAATTGCGGTTGTGAGTGGCGCGTGGGGTACACACGTCGCCGTTGGAGAACTGTGGAAGGTCAGGTACAAAGTGGCCAGTGGCTTTGGTCCTTGTGGCTCCACGCCTGGTAGTAAAAAGCCACCTCGGGAGATGGCGCGTGGAAAGCAAGCTCCCACTTCGACGATCACGTGTGTATCATGTGCCGATTCGTTTGACACAGTTTCTCTCCCGATTGAGAGATCGACACTCTGGAAAGGCTACAGTGGAGCTCATTTGGTGCCATGAACACCAAAGGGCTTTGATCTGCCACTCGCCATAGGCACTCCAAGGGCTTCGAGCCAGTGTTCTTGCAACATAAAATCCAAAAAAAGAAAAAAAGGAAGGAAAGAAAGAAAACAGACGAAAGGGAGTTGAGGGAGTGGGAGGAAACCGAAGAATCAAGAAATAGAAAAATGAAGAGAAAATCGAAGCGAAAGGCAACTAGAAAACCAAAAAGAAAAAAAATGAAAAGGATAAAAAAAAAACAAGAGAAATGAGGTGAGGGGGGCAAAGAAGAGGAAGGAAAGGGGGGGAGGGAGGTGGAGCTAAAGTGCCCTCCCACCCCCCTGCAAGCAGCACTCTTTAGTGTTTCTTGAAAGGGGAGAGACTAGTGAAACAAAATTTTCTTGAATAGTCCTTAAGCTCTTTGATCGAAGGATTTAACATTGAACTAGCACAATTCTATGTCATAAGCAAGGCTTATAACATATCAAATATTACAACTTAAGCTTTTTCGTTTCTCGAGTAGGAAATTCCAAATCCATTATTTTCTAGGCATCTATATGTATGAGAAACGCACTAAATAGCTACGAGAAACTTTGATGTAATACCCTACAAACTAACAAGAACATATATAAATCCGCAATCTTCAACGTAGTATTTCCTATCTAATTAATTAAGTAGAGTCTACAAAAGGAAAGCACAATTATCTGTTAGCCACCAAAGGCGCCCTAGACTCTCGATGAATCAACCGGCCTTCCTTGTTTGTTTGTCCTTGTATTGATTTGATTCATGCTTTGTATAGGTTTTGTATCTCTACATTTCTTATGCTAGATTGGTCGTGGTTTGTGCATCTGTGCAATGTGCTTATCTTTTCTAAGATTTCCTATGCTGCTATGAACAACACTATTTGCTTTTATAGTTCCTTTCATTTTGTGGTAGTCGACTAATTGTGGCCATTGTAATTTAAGTTATGTTTAGTTGGTTAGGTGATCTCAGATGATTTATGAATAGTAGTAAAAAAGTAATGATTAAATATTGAATAATAGTGAATAATAATAAAAAAGTAATAATAAAATATTCAATAATAATTATAGTAGTAAAAAGTATTGATAAAATATGAGATCACTCTACTACATACCCAAACACAACCTTAGAATTAAAATTGTAGCGAAACTTGTTTTAAGCTAGTGGCTTGATGGTGTCTTTTTGTTTCATTTTTATGGGTTTCATACTAATTTATTGGTACCGAGTAAGGAAATCTAAGAAGGAAAAAAAAATCTAGTATATCAAGACCATGTGGAAGCTGATCTTCTATACCAGCTAGTATAAAAATTTATTTATTAGTTTTTTTTAAACATTTTCGTAATTGTAATGGGTGATACTATAATTAATGAACTATTGACACACCAACTTATATATAATGAAACTTTATAACTTTTTATGTGAAAAATGTGAATCATTGAATGTTATTTTTCGGTGTATTGGCAGGAATGAAGATGAGTTTATGGATAAAATCATTCAATGGGTGGACTCAAAAATAGTTAAATCTACATACCAATTAGACATTGCTGAGTATCCAATTGGACTAGAGTCTCGTGTAAAAGACTTGAATACTGATTTAGAAATTGGAAGGAATGACATTACTCTTATGATAGGGATTTATGGAACTGGTGGAATTGGTAAAACAACCATCGCCAAAGCAGTCTTTAACTCAATTGGACATCAATTTGAAGCTAGATGTTTTCTAGAAAATGTTAGAGAGAATTCGTGCCGAGAGGATGATCTAGTCAAACTGCAAGAAGAACTTCTTCATGAGCTCTTAGGAAAGTCTGGAAGTTTTAATATTGGCATTGTTGGAGGTACTAATGTTATAAAGCATAGACTTCGCTCTAAAAGGGTACTTATAATTCTTGATGATGTGAATGAGTCGCGTCAATTAAAAAAACTAGCTGGAAATAAAAATTGGTTCGGTCTAGGAAGTAGAATAGTAATAACAACAAGAGATCAACATCTATTAACTTATCATCAAGTTGATTCAATGTACGAAGTGCAGGGATTGGATGAGAACCAAGCTACTCAACTATTTAGTTGGCATGCATTTAAAAGTGACAAGCCAGTTGATAGTTATGTGAAACTCACACAATCTATAATAGGTTATGCTAATGGTCTTCCACTAGCTCTTACATTGATTGGTTCAGATTTGCATGGTAAAAATATAGAAGAATGGAAAAGTGCATTGGAAAAGTATAAAAGAACTCCTCACAAGGATATTTATGAAATTCTTAAAATAAGCTATGACGGGCTGGATGATGATGAAAAGAATATTTTTCTAAACATTGCATGTTTCTTCAAGGGGAAATCTGTTGAATATGTCAAGAAAATGCTAGACATTTGTCGTTTTTCATCATCTTTTGGCATTGGAAGGCTGAAAGATAAGTGTCTCATCAATATTAGGCAAGACAGATTGTTTGATAAGTATATACTGGAGATGCATGACTTATTGCAAGAAATGGGAAAAGAGATTGTTCGACAAGAATCGCCTAAGGAAGCTGGCGAGCGTAGTAGATTGTGGTTTCACGAAGATATTCGTCATGTATTAGAAGAAAATACGGTAAGATCATTACACTAATAAAAACTTTTGATTGTACATTTGTTTTCTATTCACTAATGAAACCACCCGAAAAAATGTTTAAGTTAGAAATGGTGAAGTGACTCGTTGGTGCATGTGTGCGTGTATATATATATATATATATTCTTTTCTATTTCTAACTATACATGACCAATGCAACTCATGTTTTTGTTAAGTTTTGGTAGTTTTCTATATGGAAAATGGTTAACCTAATTCTTGCAACCTCTTAAGAACAACTTTATGAAGTTAAATTTTATTTTTATTGAAATGGTGTGCCAGCTTTAGTTGATGGCAAAATGGATTATAAAAGATTTTGTATGTATATCATGACCACTGGTCTATTTCTATCTATACATATGCTCTCCGCGAGTTCAAGTTACCAATTTAATTTTCATAAAACAAAATCACAATTATCTGCTCAAAAGATTATATTTTTTTGTTTTAATGAAACTTTTTGGAATTTTATTTTTAAACTTAATCTATATAAATAAAATAGAAAAATAGAAACAAAAAAAACTTGAATTAAAAAAGAACCACTGCCCATAGTTGTGGCAATCTAGAGCCACTATCAATGGTTACCTTATGGGCCAAGAACACACAAAGGCGACCCATGCATTGTGGGTATTGGTCCAACTGATCCATTTTTATAATTATTTATTATGTTTTTTTTACATTATTTTTCTTTTTTATTTTCCTATAGTTATATAATATCAAGCTTCATTTTTCTGAATATTTTTCTATTTTTTTTTTAGTTTGTAATGTTAATTGATTTGATTTCTTGAAAAGTAATTTATTAAAATTTTCTTTTCAATAATGTAAGCTTTAACTTGTTTTGATTTGGATACTTGTGCCTTTGTCTTTGCAGGGAACAAACAAAATTGAAGCAATTTTGTTAGATTTTCCATACGGCCATGACAAGATAAGGTTGCTTCCCAAGGCATTTAAGAAGATGAAGAATCTTCGATTGTTTATAAATAGGAATGCACAATTTTTTGAAGGTCCGAATTATCTCTCTAATGAATTAAGAGTGTTTGATTGGCCTAAATATCCTTGGTCATTTTTGCCTTCTAATTTTCGTGGAAATAATCTTGTTGAATTTCAAATGCCTTATAGCCGCATCAAGGAGTTAGGCGGCCTAAAATCCAAGGTACCACTATTATTTTCAATATTTCTTTTTTTAAAGCTATGAAACAGAATTTCATTGAGGCTGATACATTTATTTTATTTTATTTGGACAGAATTTGACACGGATGGATTTAAGTAGTTGTAAATTCATAAAAAAAATTCCAGATCTTTCAAGTAGCCCAAATTTAGAGAAGTTGAATCTTGTATGTTGTGAGAACTTAGTTGAGATTCATGATTCAGTCGGATTCCTTGATAAGCTTCGGAGTTTTAATGTTGGTGGATGCTACAAGCTCAAATTTTTGCCGAAAAGATTCAAGTTGAGATCTCTACGTAAATTTTATCTTCAAGATTGCAGGTGTCTTGAAGACTTTCCAGAGATCGAATGTGAAATGGAATTGTTAACATGGTTATCTCTTGAGGGCACTAGCATAAAAGAACTACCTTCATCAATTGATAACCTCAAAGGACTTGAAACGTTACTTCTGTCCGAATATTCTAGTCTAGAAAAACTACCTTCATCAAGTGGCATCCTTACTTGGCTTCAAGAATTACATTTAAAAGACAGTACATTGAGTCTGAAAAATTCAAGCATTTTTCATGAGGCAGGAAATCACCTTTGGAAAGCGATAAAAGTTGTAACTCTTGAATGCTGTTGCCTGTCAGAATCAAGTTTCTTCACGAATAATTACTTTCCCGCTTTGGAAACGTTAGATCTAAGTGGAAGTGATATTGTTATCTTTCCACCTCAAGGCGTCACATTTGATGTGCTGCGACACCTTACGTTGAACGAATGCGTTAAACTTGAAGAAATTTTAGCTCTTCCATTGAGTCTAGAAACGGTTGAAGCTGTAAAATGCATGTCATTGGGAAGTTTTGCACTACTATCTGAAATACCTTATGGAAACACTAACATCAAATGGATTGACTTGTACAAATGCCACAAACTGTTTGCGAATGAGAATATGAGATCGATTCCTTCACAGGAAGAGGTATGTAGTACGTCTCTTTTCCTCTCTTTCTTTTTCAACATGTTTGTGTGTGACGTTGTGTTATAACTTGTATTGCTCAATTATTATTTTTTTTGTATTGATATAACAGAGTCATTCTAAGGAACAACACTGGGCAAACCAACTTAAAGTAAGAGATATTGAGATTATATTTCCAAGAAAGAGGATTCCAAGCTGGTTCAACTGTTGCATGGAAGTCTACATGAGTGATGATGATGATGATGATGATGATGGGAGTATTCAGTTTGAAATAGATATTAATCCACCGCAACATTGGAATGACATTGATGGAATTGTTTTCTACGCTGCTTTTGGACATAACATATTTCCATTTGATAGGGATGCTATTTGTTTTAGTGTTACGATCCATGATGGCTTGGATTGGAAAGACTTATATACTAGTGAAGAAATGTTACCTTTTGATGATCATGTATGGATGAACTGGATGAGTTACGATAGACAAGTGGACGTTTCAAGGTTGAGATTTGGATGTAAAAATGTTACTAGTAATTATTGTTTTAAGAACATGGATTTGGCAAGTGTTGGGATCCACTTCCTAAAGAAGCATGAAAAGCGGCCTTCCTCAATTTTGGAATTGGAGAATGATGACGATGAGAATCCAAATGAAAAGAGACAGCATTCCTCAACCATGGGCATCACCATAACGAAATTAGAGATTGATGAGAATTCAAGTGAAGATTTGGAATTAGAGGATGATGATGAGAATTCAAGTGAAGATTTGGAATTAGAGGATGATGATGAGAATTCAATTGAAGATTTGGAATTAGAGGATGATGATGAGAATTCAAGTGAAGATTTGGAATTAGAGGATGATGATGAGAATTCAATTGAAGATTTGGAATTAGAGGATGATGATGAGAATTCAATTGAAGATTTGGAATTAGAGGATGATGATGAGAATTCAAGTGAAGATTTGGAATTAGAGGATGATGATGAGAATTCAATTGAAGATTTGGAATTAGAGGATTATGATGAGAATCCGAACGAAAGGTTTGGTAAGAGGCCGCGTCGTGGTGATGAATATGAATTCAACCTGGAACCCAATTTGTGCCCTCAACAAAAGAGGCAGCATTCCTTAACCGTGGGCATCACAATAACGGAATTAGAGAATGATGATGATGAGTATCCAAAGGAAGATATGGATTTAGTGCGTAAACTTGAGTCGTTACGTCTGAGTTAAGGTGATGATGTTACACTCTGTATCATCTTCTCTTAAGAATGGCTATATTCAATTTTCTTTGCTGTTTGCTGCCTTCTTGAGATAGGGAGATGCATGAACTTGAGAAGATGGAATCTAGACTGAACCAAACATATCACCGTCCACGCTATCAGACAATCTGTAGATCATGTGAAGCTGTCACAGTGAGTTGCATGACATCAAACGCTGACGTAAAAGGTATCCCTTTAATTTACAGTAATTTTTTTTCTTTTTTGTGCATTGTTTATTTCATCTGCACAAAACAGACCCATGACTATTTTTGCGCATGAAATTCCGTTTGCCACTCTTTTCAAATGAATGGCCGGTCTGTTTTTGGGATTTGCTGTGTCTTTTGATATTTTCTCAGTACTTCTGTAATTTGCACCAATATGAGAGGAAGTGAAAATGTATAGGTATTTTCTTGATTAAATGAGGGTAGAAGACGTAAATATCATAATTCAAGAGTTATAGTCGATCTTTTTATTTGTATATAGGGATGGAGAGTTTGGTACTTCTCTCATCTGGTTTCTTTTAATTTAAGTTTAAATAATTTAGTATGAAAGCCCATCGATGATCACAACACAGGAATAACTAATATTAATTTAGTATGAAAGCCCATCAATGATCACAAAGGAAGATTTGGAATTAGAGAATGATGATGATGAATTTGAATGCAACCTGGATTTCAACAGGTACCCTCAACAAAAGAGGCAGCATTCCTCAACCATGGCCATCACAATAACGGAATTAGAGAATGACGATGAGGATCCAAAGTAAGATCTGGATTTAGAGCTTAAACTTGGGTTGTAATTAATGCTGTCACAGTGACTCGCATCAATGTTGACGTAGAAGGTAATCTGCTATTGTAAGATTCATTTTGAAAACTCCTTGGCCCCAAAATAGTTGAAGCTCTTATTTGCACACAGAAATGGTTGTAAGCTCTCTCCATTAATCATGACTTCCAAGACTTAATGGAAGATGCCGAAAGCTGTAAGCTGGAAAATGGTAAGATTTGTTTTGAATATCATGTGGTTTTTTTAATTGCTACTTAAAAAGCTTGAAGCTTTATCCTTCTTTGTAGTTTATGATAAAATTGCTCTTTTTGACTTGATAGAAAATTAAGACCAATTATACAGGGAAATGGAAGACTCCTTGAATTGATATGTTGGAGGATGCGCAGGGAAGCAAAGGGTTTGCAGAGTAATGAAAACAAGGCGCAAGATGACAGAAAAGAGAAAGTGGAGAATCACAAAATATTCTATTCTCTCTCTTGGGTCTGCAATGTACAGCGTGAATGGCTCTATATAGGCAACAAATGAATAAATAAATAAAATGGAAATTGAATACAAAACAGAACAACTTAAATATCAGAAATGGCATATTTAATCATCCATAGACCGCTTGTCTGGAGGCACGGCAGGGGAGGGCACATGAGGAACTTGAGAGGTGGTATGCTCATGAGATAATTCCAATAATAATCCAGGTATTTTGAAGCATGCATAGTTATCTTCATTCATCAATTTCAGCCATAAGAAACTACAATTGAAGTAGATACCATTTAACACATCCAGATTATGTATTTGATTAATGTTTTACTCTTCTTCAACTTATATTACAGATGGTATCATTCTTTGAGCAGAGACAAGAACCATTGAAGATATTCAATATATGGCACCAAACATATATTGTTGTGGAGCAGGAACTGCTACCGATACAGAGGCAATAATAGGTATTTGTTAGCTCTGAGTTTAAGGTGATGAAGTTGCACTCTTTATCATCTTCTTTTAAGAATGGCTAATGCTCTATCTCGGTGTTTGCTTTCTTTCACAGCACTGACCCTCCTGAAGAATCACCTTTTCAAGTGGAGTCTCATTTAAAGAAAGTTGCATTGAAATAATGTTACTGGACCTCATCCGCATAATATACTGTGAGTCTATTTTCGAGAATTAATTTGAAAATAAGTGTTTTTCGGCTTACATATTTGATGGTGTGTCACTGCCCTCTGTAGAAACTATAATTTCTTTTCTGTAATTTTATTAGGCTAAATGATTACTTTGGCTTGTTTATCATGTTTTGCAGGAGGTAGAATAACCAGATGTACAATCAAGCTGTCATGTCAGAAGTTTTGTAGAAACAATATTGTGGTCGTTTTCCTTTTGTGTATATATTACAAATTTGTCGTGTTTGGTTTACTAAAGATCTTTGCTTTTTAGTTTTTTGGGTTTCCGTAAATTTCTTTCAAGAATTCTGGATACTTTTTGGATATATTGAATATAGTATGATTGTTCATATTGCGTTTAAGCTAAAATGACATTATTTAAGTAAGAAAAATTAATCTTGCTTACAGTGTATCTGGTCGAAGATATACTTGGAATTGCAACAAAACTCAAGCAAAAAAAATAATTTGATAAAATCTTCAATATTGTTAATTCATTTCTTGACAGCCTTTCTTCTGGACTCCATGCAATATCCTGTCCAAGAATTTCTCCACTCATTGATGCAAACAATGCCTCAGTTTCTTTACTTGTTTATATGGCTAAAAGCCTAAAAGATTGAACCTTTTAGAGCTGCGCAATAGAATTTCTCTCCTTTCCAATTTATGCCTCCAACAGAGTAATCTGTCCATTCACTAACAAAAAAGAAAGTATCTAAGCACATTTACAGCACTTCAAAAAAATTTATTTGAGCAATACCTATTAAGCAATATATCATTAATTAGTACATGTCTTGCACATGTTTGCCACTTGCCACTCTAATATTAATTAAAAAAATATATATGTTCTATTACTATTAAAAATTATATTAATAAAGGCTTATTGCAGCCTTCAAGTATCTTAATATAGTCCAATGTGTAAGATGGGAGGTCATACATGTCTAAAGAATTAGTCAAGATGATCATAAATAATATCGGATATTTTTTTAAAAGAAAAATGTATGAATTTTTAAGACTTCTATCAAAGTTGACAGAGTTTTGTGGAATTAAAAAACATAAAACACCAGATGACTACAATTACGATAAAAGAAAGAAAAATAAAACATCATCAATATTTTTTGTATAAATTTATTATGTAGACATCGGAGCATCAATTGAAAACACACCTAAACTCAAAACCCACTAAGAAACATTTGGAGTTTGGAGTAATTGCAAAAGGAAAATGTAGAACTACTTTATAATTCTACATAAATTGAAAGGTAACTTTAGAGCTATTTGAAAGCTTTTTTTACACCACGCATCATTTATATAGCTTAATTTAATTTGTAAAATTTTTAATTTTTAATTTTATCTTTTAAACTAAATTATACCACATAAACAGTGTGTGATATATAGGCTTTCAAATAAAATTATTCTTTTATAATATTGAATAATAAAACCTAACAAAAATTTTGACTCTCCCAACGTTAAAACCTAACAAAAATTTTATTTGCAGTCTTAAGTGTGAGTTTGTATGTGTAAATTGATATATGAGAAAAAAAAAAAGGAAAAAAGTATCACTTTAAAAGTATATCACTGTAATTTTCAAAAAAAAATTAAACATAATTGTATGGACTTGCATAAACAACTCTTGTCAGCGTGCCTTTGTGCGGTATTTGCTTAGTTTGAACATCAATTTGGACACTTCTGTTTGAGCATGTGAAATTGGGTGCTTTTTTGTGTGCAAGAGTGCTGTAAGGGAACAATTTTTCTGTTCATGCACTGTTTCTTGAGACTTTTCCCGAAGGTGATTATGACTAAGGATTAGGTCTTACCCCATATGTGATTGTTGGAAAATACTTTTTGAGTGCTAAACTTCTTGCCACTAAAAGACATCATTTAACCTGAAAATTGGAGAAAAAAACATCAATACTATTGTCACCAAATGATTCAAGATATGAAATCAATCGAGCGCAAGGATCATACAAGCTATAGAATCATCAAAAACATTGTTGTCCATTTTGAACCCTGGTGATCTGACTTGGCGTGAATGAGTACCTTGAGTCTTGACTCATGATCAAAAACCCCAGGATTAGACTTTTTTTTAATAGGTCACCAATAAGTTTTTTTCATAAGAAGACCCCTAGGATTAGACTTGTGTGTCTTCCCCTATAAGATTGTACCTCAATATTCCAAGGACCAAGCAAAATAACCCTCTAGGATCACTCCTTGCCAGAGGGAAGCCTGCTTTTGTGGGAGTGTAGGAAAGTTTCTTTGTATAGATCAGAAAGTTTTTGCCTTTATAAGTGATATGAGTTGGACTGACCAAGTCAAATAGTCTGAAACAACAGCACAAGGTATGTTTGTTATACCTTTCATGACTCATTTAGGAATAACCAATTCACGGGACGATTTTAGTAACATGAGTGACTATAACAAATCCATATATTTGGAGTTACAAAGGTGGCCAGTGCACATTTTGGCATTGGGTGTTGGTGCAAAGGGGCTGCAAAATAGAAAATAATGAGAGAAAAGTTTGTTTCAAGACGCATTACGAATGCCGCTTTCCTTGATACAATATTCACCCTCACCAATTACGGTATACATATGAGTTATAAGCAAATTTATCTCCAAAATACAATGAAGTCCGAAACAAATTCGTTTGTTTAACTGCATTATGCACAAAAGAAATTAGAACTTGAATACTCATAGATTTTACTATTCAACCAAGAAATTAGAAATTAGACCTTTAATAAATATAATATATAATATATTATTTTGAAAATATTTCCAACGTTGGGTGTATTGGGATCTAGAAATATTGTGTGATGAATGCACAAGTAGCAACCGTCCAAGAAATCATGGTAATGAACAGCTCGTCCATCTAAGTCCAATAGTAGTTGGAGAAAGGAAGAAGCCAAGTGGAAAATGAAGAAAAATAAGTGGATTGGGTAAAAAGGAATCCAAGTTCCTGGACAAGTACAAGATGAGATAGGATGGGGATTGGCATGCATGTATACGATATTAAATTAGCCCAATGTCCAGTCTAGGCTCCTATACCTTAAGATACCAAAGGATGTCCTTGAAACTTAAGAAGGAATTCATTACTAATCAATGTGGATGTCAAGAAAAATACAATAAACCCAAAATGTTCAAACACGTATAGACTAGAACGGTTACTACACCTGTGGTGTAAAGTTGGGATAGACTGAGTTTTACCTGAAAAGATTTAGGCTATTGGGTGGGCTGGATGTGTTTGGTCCTGTTTGTTTTGGGTTTCTCCAAGAATTTGAAATTATGGAATGCATGCTTGGAAAGGAGCATATTAGCTTTTTTTTAAAAATAAATCTGGTTAACGGGGTCTAAATCATTGTTTAGAAGTTACGACTGGACATCCAAAGGAAGTTGGAATAGTGGGTTAAAACCGACCTTCAGGAAAAGAAATTAAAAACTACTTCAGGGTATAGAGATTTAATAGCTACTTAAAAGTGAGCTGGTGTTGTGCTTACCAGACTTCAAATTGCCATTCAAAGTGCCTATAATGCATCGGTGAGGATGATGCTGTGGGCTGAAAAAAGCAAAATAGGGAATGGCATTGGCATGGAACCAAGCCCCGTACAAGATCATGTTAAGTGTACCTACTCGAAGATATGCATGGAATTGCAACACAACTCATGCAAAAAATATATATATATATATATATATATAACAATAATAATAATTATAATAATAATTTGATAAAAATAATGATCGATCTTCTTTAATGTTTATACCTCTTCTGACAACCCTTTTCCTGGAGTCCATGCAATATGCTTTCTAAGAATTTCTCCACTCATTGAAGCAAATAAGGCCTTATTTTTATACTTTTTTTATGGCTTAAAGATTTGGATTCTTATTTGACAATTTTTTTTTGTTTTGGATTACAAAGAATGGAAACCACATTTTTCTAGCATAAAATGGCACATTAGCTTGTAAAATTACTTTTATTAGCTTGTAAAAGTACATTAGAACTAAGGTATCATACTAGGCAATATCATTTTGTATATTTTCTTTTGTGAAACCTCTTTATAGATATGGCACATCTCATATGTTTAACTCTAGGAACCTTATAACTATATACCTTAAAATAAATTATCTCCAACTCTTGCCCCCAACACAGTAATGTGCCCATCTACTAACAAAAAACAGAGTATCTAAGCACATCTAGAGCATTTAAAAAAAAAAAAAAATTAAAGCAATACCTATTAAGCAAGATATCATTAGATTTTCCTTCAAGTTCTGTTACCATTGTTCGCATTTATGAAGATGAAGAAGCTTTGACTGTTTATAAATCATAACGCAAAATTATTTGCAGGATCTACTTATCTTTCTTATGAGTTAAGAGTGCTTGATTGGCCTCAATATCCTTTATCTTTTTTGCCATCTAAGTTTCGTGGAAATACCGTTTTTCAAATCTCTCTCGGCTTTCCATTCACAAGGTCTGTATATTTTTCACGACAGATTCACCAAACATTAGCTTTAATGTTGTTGCTCTTATTTTATTCTAGTATTTGGTTCTTCTTTGCATGAACCTTAATGAATAAGGGAAATACGTTTGTTTATCCTTAGGCTTTAGGTTTTTATGAGCTTTGTTTTGGGATTTTTTTTACAACCAACAAGCAAGAAATATGTATTCATTAGTGGTGTGATCACTTGAACAGTGCTCTGGTCTTATTTCTCTGCTAATTTTCCTTCCTTCTCTTGCTGATTTATGGTGTGATCAAACGATTTCTCTCTCCTTTTCCTGCGCACTTTCTTTTTAGACAAAGTGGCGGTAGAGAGGCCGAAGAGATATGCCTTTTGGTCCACGCTCACGACAAATCCCAAGTTGCTCCTTTTTCATTTTTGTATTTATTTTTCCTTTCCCAATAAATAATCGTAAATGAATACAAGAAAGTGTCCAAGCAATAAGAGGAACTTATATGAGATTTCCACGAATCAAACTCGAACTTTTCATTAAGTTTGAAAGAGACAATGCCTTCTGTCTTTTACTTCAGAAGATGAATTTGATAAGCAATGATGCAAGGCAAATTTGGCTTTTGTTATACAAAGTTTTAGTTTTATTATTTACAATAAGTATTGTTATTCCTTTCTCTCACTTTTGATCAAATATAATCAATTTTTTTTAATAAATATACAAATTTGTACTTTTTAAAAAATAGCTTTAAATAATTCAATGAGAATGCTTTGAGACACAAAATTTTCATATGATCTTATTTCATTTTATTTGATTTTATTTCTAAACATAATTCAAATACAAATTTTCAAACTAATCATTATAACATTTTCAAACTAATCATTACACTTTATAAAATTTTTAAATAAAAAAATTCCAACTTTGTCAAATCTATAAAAAAAATAATAATATTATGAAATTAAAAAATTCTAGAATAAAGCCTCATATCCTGCACTCCTATTATAAAATGTTATTTTACTTTTTTTTTTTATCTTCTTCTATCTTACACTTAAAAACTTTTGATGTGTAGGCTTCTATAAAATTATATTGTTAAAATATCTTAATTTTATAATATTTTTAATTCAACATTTTCTCTTTCCTTCACAAAATTTTAAAAATTCTCGACTCAAATTATTTTATTACCATTTACAAAATTTCCATCTAATCTCACTCTCTAAACCTGTCCAATAGTCTTACGATATATTCTTGAGTTTTAAAGAAATAGATACTTGCAATACTTTTATTGTCCATCTGTACTCTGCTTTATATTTCCGGAAAAAATGATTGCAAGCTGGTTCATCCCTTGCAAGGAGGCTAATGGTAGTAACTAATTGTGTGAAATAGATATTAATTAGTTGAATGACATAGAAGAAATTATTTGCCCTGTTGTTAATTGAAACCTAGAGTTGTAAATAACTTGTGATCAACCCAGAAATGGAGGAGATTGAAATTTGTGTTGAAAGATTATAATTTGTATGGCTGGGATGCTCACCGCCGCCTCAGAAGTTTAGATTTGAATGTGATTGAAACCTTGTGGTACTTAAAAAGTATTGGAGACCATTTGGTAAAGAAGTACGAGGAAAGTGCACATGATCAAGACCATACATGTGCTCAAAGCATCCGAAACTCAACTTGCAAAGTGAACATCTTTGTTTGTATATATATTTCCACAAATCGTTGTTATGTAAGTGGAACCTTCTTACCTGTTGGCTGATGGTGTTAGCTAAGCATGTTTTCAAATTTCAAGACATTAATACTCGAATCAATTAAATCCAACAACCCCCGAGTTGTTCTGATTAACTCGGTGAAAGATCTTTTTATGTTTCATCTTGTCAACATTTTTTAATATAATATTAAATAAATAATTTCTAGTCATTAAATATTGAGAAGATAAAAGGATAATAATAAAAATAGATGATTGACAACATCACTCATATGTATTCTATCACCTATGATAAGTACATGGAAAAAAAAAAAGAATTTGTCAATAAATTGAATTCTACAAGAATTTTTTATATTATTTTATTTTTTTATTTATAAGTCGTGAATTAGGATAACATATATGATTAATTGTTTATATGATATAATTTAATTTAAAAGATAATTTTTAAAATTTGAAACATATAAATTAAATTTTACTATTTAACTAATGTGGATCAAAGCTATCATACACCAATCACTATGGGTGTTCATCCGGATTTCGGATTTGAGAATCCGAAATCCGGATTCAAAATTTCCTTAAACATTTAAAAAATAAAATTTAAAAATATTAAGAAATAAATAAAATTTTAAATCGGACTGAGTACAATCCGACCCGGATGAACAGGCTTACCAATCATCATCATAAAATAAATCGACTAGAAAATTAGATGAGTACTGCAATTTAATCGAAAAGCATGTCGAAGAATTGACTTTAAAGCACCTCTTACTTATTTAATTAAGCTTTTTCTTTTCTTTAATAGTAGTATTAATATTATTTAAAGCATCAACGCGTTGTCGTAACCAATGCGTTAGTAATTTGAAATTTCCACGAATCCAACCAAAATTGCAAAGAAGTTCCTGCTCTTTAGTCTTTTCTTTCTCAATTCTGCTACAATTCTGTTATGGGTAGTCAATTTGGCGCACACCCCATGCGCCCCCTGCTGACCTGGAGGCCAATTTGGTAATACCAACCACTCTAGAACAAGACATATGTAGGAGTATTAGTACTGGATTGGTCATCTTCATCTTTAAGATTTGGAGAATATATAATTTTTTATTTTTTAGCTAATCACTCAAAATATGAAGTCTACATTAAATTAGTTATCATATTCTTTATAATAATAAAATATTAATATTTTTTATTATTTTTATTTTATTTTCATAAACCTCAATAATCTCTAAGAATCATATTCATATTTATTTTTTTAATAAGAATATATTTAAATTTTTTTTCATATTTTGTAAATATACTAACTACATATATTTTAATGATTTAATTTAATATTTAAATAATTATTTTTTTAAACCAAATAATTACTTATATAATTATTTTCAATGGATAGAAATGTGAATAATTTTTTTCATATATGAAAAGTAAAATCAAGGAATTGTAGACTTTTCAAAATTTGAAAAGTGGATGATCAATTCACAATTTAATGTAAGGACATTTTTATTAGTTTTTTTCAAAATTTAAAAAGTATTAGTATTAGACTAATTCAATACCAGTGCTCTAAAGACAATATGTCATACCAACTAATCTGACAACGATGTAATATCAACTTTCTTTTTATATTTTGCTTTTTCTTCTCCAATAACCGTGAAAAGCTGCATCTATTTCTATCCATGGACCATAAAAAAATAACCGGACAAGAAAATTAGATGAAATTTCTTCGAAAAGTATGTCCATATGAAAGAAAGAAAATCGGTTGTAAATTGACTTTAAAGCACTTTTTTTTTGGTTTTTGATAAGGACTTTAAAGCACTTTTTTTTTTATTTAATCGTGTATTTTCTTTGATTGTAGCATTAATATTATTTAAAACAGCAACGTGTTGAAAAGAAGTTGCTACTCTTTTCTTTATTAACAGGACAACGATGTAATACTGAGAGCACTGGTATTAAATTGGTCATTTTTTAAAAAAAAAATTATAAATTTACATACATATCAATTTTTTTTTTATCATATTTAATCAGAAATGAGGAGAAAAAAATGAAAAAATAAATAAAAATATTTTTTATATTTTAATATTCAAAAGTAAATAATAAATTCAAAATTCTCTTCAATTTTTCATTACTTTTAATCAAATATGACAAAAAAATTTTGATATGTGTGCAAACTTATACTTTTTAAAGAAAAATTTTAATCAATCTCCAATACCAGTGCTATGACGCAAAAGAGAATATTGATTATTTTATAGGGGAGTGATATCTTATATTTTAATTACTACTAGTTTACTATTTTATGTATATTTGTTTTTTTTATTATTTTCTTTTAAATATTTTTTTAACGTCCATAATCATTAAAAAAAATTAAAATAATATATATTTTTTTTTATTAATAATCACTTACTTATTAAGTAAAAGATTTTTTTTTTAAAATTAAAAAGAGTAATAAAAGAATTGTAAAGAGATTGTAAGTCTATCATTTTCCTATTTTATAGGTTAGTTTTAACAAATAATTTATAGAAAAGAAAAGCAAAAGAATTACTCAAAATACAGAGAAAACGACTCTAATATTTAATATAAATTTATCAGTATCTAAAAATGACAAAATCAACACACAAGAGAGATTATAATAGCTGAAAATCGATAATATCATAATTTGATCAAAAATAGCAAAATCTTTATAATCATGTCAAAATTTGGTCCAAATCGACTTCAGAATCATTTCTTAAACGATAAATTAAATATAGTTTTTTTTGGGGGGAGGGAGGGGGAAGAGAAATAGTGAATTTGGCCTCCAAAAAAATGCAAATTGAGTCAAAATTATGATCAAAATATCGAAAGATGTCTAAGATGAGATATAAAATTTTCATTTGATCTTATTTTATTTTATCTAATCTTATTTCCAAACATAATTCAAATACAAATTTTTAAACTAATCATTACAAATTTATCAAATTTTTAAATAAAAAACATTCCAACTTTGTCAAATCTCCAAATAAAAATAATATTATAAAATTGAAAAATTCTAGAGAGAAGTCTCACATCTTGCACACCCATTATAAAATATAATTTTACTTTTTTACCCTATTTTATCTTACACTTACAAACTTTTGGTGTGTACGGTGTACATGCTTCTATAAAATTATATTCTGGAAATATCTTAATTTTATAATATTTTTTATTCAATTTTTTATCTTTCCTTTCACACAATCTTAAAAATACTTAATTCATATTATTTTATTACTATTCAAAAATTATTTTACTGTTATTTACAAATTTTCCATCTAATGTCACTCTCTAAACCTGCCCAATAGTCTTGCGATGTATTCTTTAGTTTTAGAGAAATAGAAACTCGCAATACTTTTATTGTCTATCTGTTCTATGCTTTATATTTCCGGAAAAAATGATTGCAAGCTGGTTCATCCCTTGCAAGGAGGCTATTGGATCTAGATATTAATGGAACCCTGTATTTGAATGACATAGAAGAAATTATTTTCCCCGTTGCTATTGGATCTAGAGTTGTGATCAAATTTGTGTTGAAATCAACTAAGGATAAATCGATGGGGTCTCTTCTCGTTTCAGCATTCAAGATTTGATTTGAGAGATTCTAATTTGTATGGCTAGGATGCTCACCGCTGCTTCAGAGTAAAGCGGATAATTGGAGGTTTAGATTTGAAAGTGATTCAAACGGCCTTGTAGTACTTAAAAAGTATTGGAGTCCATTTGGTAAAGAAGTACGAAGAAAATGCACATGAAGACCATACATGAGCTGAGAGCACCCGAAACTCAGCTTTCAAAGTTAACGTCTTCGTTTGTTTGTATAATTTCCACAAATCGTTGTTATCTAAGTGGAGCTTTCTTCCCTGTTGGCTGTTGGTGTTAGGGTCAGCACACACTTATATATAGTTTCATAATATTCGGGTATGATTCATTGTTTATATGGTATAATTTAATTTAAAAGGATAATTTTTTGAATTTGTAAATTGACTTTAAAGCACCCCTTACTTATTTAATGGTATTATTAATATTATTTAAAACATCAACGTTGCATTTTCTTTTCTTTTTTCTTTTTTTTTTCTCTGAAGGAAAGTTTTTATAAATATTAAGCACCTATAATACAATACCTCAACAAGCATGGCAGGATGGATATTATTAGTAGACATCAACGCGTTTTTGTAATCAAAGAGTTGGTGACCTGCGATTTCCACAAATCCAACTGAAATTGCAAAGAAGTTGCTACTCTTTTCTTTCTCAATTCTGCTACAATTCTGCTGACGTGGAGGACAATTTGGTAATACCAACTACTCTAGAACAGGACAACATGTAAGGACAATATGCATACCAACTACTCTAGAAGAGGACAACGATGTAATACCAACTTTCTTTTTATATTGTTTATTATTAGAGATAAGATAAGATTAGATAAAATTTTAAAAAATAAATAAATATTTTTTTAATATATCTTTTTAATATTAATTTTATTTTAAAATTTGAAAAAAAATATTTTAATATTAAATTTTTTATTATATTTTATATAAAAATTTAAAAAAATATAATGATAAATTTTAAATAAATTTTAAATTTTTTATTCCATCCCCATAAACAAATCAAACCTAAATTTTACTATTTAAATAATGTGGATCAAAGCTATCATACACCAATCACCATCATAAAATAAATCGACTAAAAAATTAGATGAGTACTGCAATTTCATCGAAAAGCATATCAAAGAAAAATTGATTGTAAATTGACTTTAAATCACCTCTTATTTATTTAATTAAATTGTTTTTTTATTTAATAGTAGTATCAATATTATTTAAAACATCAACGCGTTTTCATAATCAAACCGTTAGAGCATTCTTAGGTCTGGTTTAGATACGGAGACGAGATAAAATAAGATGAATTGAGATTAATTAAATTAAATTTATTTTTTCATATGATTATTATTTTTGAATTAAAAAAAGTTGATCTGGAAAAAAAAAAGATTGTATTAGGATTTAAAAAAACAGTATTAGAATTTGTATTTTATATGAAAATATGAAAAAATGTAATAATGAATTTGAGATAAATTAAGATGAGTTCATCTCGTTTTTGAATACAAACGAGGCCTATTGGATTGTCTAAAACTAAACCTAAAATAATATAAGTTTGTACACATATCAAAAAATTTAATCACATTTGTTAAAAATGAGGAGAAGAAAATGAAAAAAAAGAATAAAAGTATTTTTTGTTTTTAAAAATGAATAATAAAACTAAAAGTTTGTACAAATTTGTATAAATTTTTAGTTTTATTATTCAATTTTAAAAATAAAAAGTATTTTTATTTTATTTTTTTACTTTTTATTTTCTTATTTTTGATTAAATGTGATCAAAATTTTTTAATATATGTATAAACTTATATTTTTTAAAATTTAACTGTGGACAACGTAATATGAATGCTCCTAGTGACTTGAGATTTCTACGAATCTAACTGAAATTGCAAAGAAGTTCCTACTCTTTGCTTTCTCAATTCTGCTGCAACTCTGCTGCCCTGGAGGACAATTTGGTCATACCAACGATGTAATACCAACTTTCTTTCTATATTTTATTTTTTCCTCTCCAATAATTGTGCAAAGCTGCATCTATTTCTATCCATGGATCATAAAAAAAATAACCAGACAAGAAAATTAGATGAAATTTTTCGTAAAGTGTGTCCATGTGAAAGAAGGAAAATCGGCTGTAAATTGACTTTAAAGCACTTTTTACTTATTTATTTAAGCGTGTATTTTCTTTAATGGTAGCATTAATATTATTTAAAACAACAACGCATCTTAATGGAAGTTGGAAATAAGTTGCTACTCTTTTGTTTATTAACGTGACAACGATGTAATACTGACGTATGTGAAAGATCTCATACACCAGCTAGTATAAAAATTTATTTATTAGTTTTTTTTTTGAACTTTTTCCTAAATGTAATGGTTGATACTATAATTGATGTATTATTGACACAGCAACTTATAAATAATGAAACTCTTTATCTTTTTATGTGCAAATGTAAATCATTGATTGTTCTTTTTCCTTGTATTGGCAGGAATGATGAATATGAATTTACGGACAAAATCATTCGATGGGTGGACTCAAACATTTTTTTTTGACTGCTGCTATTTTGTGACATGATGCCTTTGAAAAGCATTGAAACTAATATTAGAGAAGATGAAAACATCACACAATTCTTTTCCATTATAAGCCTGATCATTGGGATGAAGAAGATGATAGATTATGGAAACCCTTCAAGGTACCTAATCCACATATAAAGGACCATGGAAGCACAAGGTATGACAATTAAGCTTAAGTTCTACGTAAAAGGCTTGAAGCTTTATTCTTCTTTGCAGTTTATGGTAAATTAATTGCTGTTTTTGACTTGACAGAAAATTAAGAACCCCAATTATACAGAGAAATGGAAGACTCCTTGAATTGATAATTCAGGTATTTTTATTCATCGGTTTCAGCCTGAAGAAACTGCAATTGAAGTAGTTTCCATTTATAACATCTAGATTATGTATTTGATTAATGTTTTACTCTTTTTCAACATATATTCAGAATGGTATCATTCTTGGAGCAGATACAAGAACCATTGATCGAAGGACCCATAATCACTGAAAATAATTGTGAAAAGATTCATTATATGGCACCAAACAAATATTGTTGTGGAGCAGGAACTGCTGCCTGTAAGATAACATAAACGATATGGATAAAATGTGTAAAGGCCAACTTACCTTTCTGATCTTATTCTTTATATATATATATACATATATATATATATATAAAATATATAATATATATAATATATATATATATATAAAGTGGCTATCTAACGAAAAATCTTATTTTAACGAAAAATTTTATTTTTCTATTAAATTTAACACTTTCCATCCATTTTTGTCAAAATATATACTGCATTTAATGAGAAATATTATTTTAAATACAATCCATTGATTCTATTAATCACTGAAATAATGTTCTTGACATTAAATTTAATTACACCACTTCAATTTTCTATAACGATAAACTTTTCATTTAAAACTTTTTTTTATGTAAAATAAATATAGAATAATAATAATAATATAGAATGACATAATAATAGTATAAAATATATAATAACATATATAAATAAACCATTCATAACAATATAACAATGCAATCCTCACTTAGAGTAGAGGTGTCAAATTGTGTTAACGGGTCGTGCTCGTGTCGTGTCAAGACATGTATATTATACTATATAGGTCAACCCTAACCCGACCCGTTAAGCTTATCGTGTCAAAATCTCAAACCCTAACCCGGCCTGTTAACATAACGTGTCGTATCATGTCAACCCATTATGACCCGTTAGTAAATATTACGAAATATATTAACACGACATAATATGTTTCGTTTCAACCTGTTTATGTAAATGAATTGAATATGTCCAAAATTAACCCGTTTGACTTAATTAAATTTAACATAATTTTATATAAATATTAAAATCATAAAATCTATAAAACTAGTAACACTAATTATAAGTCTAAATTACAATCTAAACAATAAAATATCAAAATTAAAATTCTAACAAATTTACTTTTAAGTATAAGAATATAATTTTAATTTTAACTTTTTTAGCGTGTCATAACGTGTCATAATGGGTTAAAACAGGTTGACCCACTATCAATCCGTTAAGCAATCGTGTCATAATGGGTCAACCCGTTTTAACCCGAAACTCGTTAAGACTAAACCCTAACCCGCTACTATCGTGTCGTGTTTGTGTTGGGTTAACTGGTCGTGTAAGAAATTGTCACCCCTAACTTAGAGATGTTAATTTATACGTTAGAGAGTTTAATTTTATTCATGAAAATTTATTCCTATTATATGATTAATAATTTCATTCTTTAAAAATTATTTTATAATTTTAAAATGAATGTATAATTTATTTATTTTTTGAGATGATAAATATACGGTATATACAATTAACTATAATTATATTAAATTGGTAATAATAGACAATAAATATAATTAATATATTATATATGTTTGATATTTAATTGAAATATATATGATATAATAAATTTAAATATTTAATATTAAAATTTCATGTTATAAATTATAATATAATATTCTTTTGTATAAATTATAAACTACATAATTTATTTTTTTAAAAAAATTATATTATTTCTTAAAAATAATCACATAACTAAAAAAACTATGAATGATTCAAGTTTATGTAGATTTAGAAAAACTCAAAGACTAAAAACATAGATATTTTAATGTCCTCTCTTTTGAGGCTGTGCAAAATGACGCAAATATTAGATCATCGTCTTAGAATTATAAAAATATAATATTTTAAACGAATCTTTTATTAAAGTTTCAATCAAAATTATCTCAAACAAATTTGATAAAACTATAGGTTATGTTTATTTACGATACTATCTTATTATTTTTATTAATATTTTTTTTTTATAATATATGAAAACGTGTAATTATTTATCATTCATTTAATTATAAATAATTTTTTAATTTTTGTTAGAAATTAAACTAGATAAATGTACTTTGTACGTTACTTTTATCTAGTATATATATATATATATATATATATATATATATATATATATATATATTACACAAGACATCTGTCGGTTATAGTTTTACAAAAGAATGAGAATAAATTGCAGCAATCAAAAGTAAAAACGTAAACAAGAGAATTTACGAAAACAGAGTAAAACTAGGAAACTAAATCAGTTGGGCTGCATATCAGGAACACTTGTTAACTTATCCTTGATTTCTGGAATCTCCAATTGTAACCGCTGCTTTGAATAGCTCATCAATGTATGCTTGATGTCAGGGATCATATTTGTCTCATTACTTTGTGCTTGACTTACGGAATCTGTTTTCTGATTTGGTCTAACGAGATACAGAGGCAATAAAAGGTATTTGCAGTCGCGTTGTCTTTGTTTAATTTCTCAATTTCGCATCAATTGCGGGAAGCGAACCAGACAACTGACTTTCTTGCTTGGAAGGGAGAATCTGTTGTATTGTTGAGCTTTGCTGATGTTGATCAGATCCCATGGCAGTTGAAAGAATTGCTTAGATGGGAGGAGCTCGGTCTCCCTTACATTAGAGGCTAACTGTTTGATTTTATGCCTCTTAGAGTTTTTTAGTTGAAGTCTTGATGTTTTCTCGTTGTTTTACATGTTTCTGAGGCTGTATTGTACGTGCCTCTTCAGGAGGTTTAATTTGAATAAATTTCAGAAGGTGCCGTCCTTATTTATTTATTTTTTTTTAAAAAAAGGTATTTGTTAGGTCTGAGTTAAAGTGATGATGTTGCACTCTTTATCTCTTTATCATCTTCTTTTAAGAATGGCTAATCCACTGTTTTGATGTTGGCTTTCTTTCAACAAGCTCAGTTCACAACTGCAACTGCATTGCGATCAAGAATCAAGGTTGTCGTGCACATTGCACATCACTCACCCTCATGTAGAATCACCTTTTCAAGTGAAGTTTTATTTGTTACAAACCCAGAAATTAAAGAAAGTAGCATTTGAGTTGATGTTACTGGACCTCATCTGTATATATACTGCGAGTCTATTTTCAAGAATTAAATTGGAAAATATCATGTCTTTTTTTTTTTTGGCTTCCATATTTGCTTGTCGCTGCCTCTTGCAGAAACTACAATTGATATGTTAAATTTAGTGGGATAAATGATTACTTTTGCTTGTTTATCATGTCTTGTAGGAGGAAGAATAACCAGATGAATCAATTCATGTGAAAAGTTTTGTAGAAACAATATTACGAGTTGTTTTCCTTTTGCGTATATGTTACAAATTTCTCGGGTACGGTTTACAAAAGATCTTTGCTTTATTGCTTTTTGGATTTCCGTAAATTTCTTTCAAGAATTCTGGATACTTTCTGGATAGATTGAATATAGATAGTATGATTGTTCATAATGCGAGTTTAACTAAAATGGCATTTTAGTAGGATTATTTATTTTTACCATTTACACAGAAAAATGATATGACCAAGCAGTGATGTCCAACATATCATAAATGATATTATGCGTTGGGTTTACAACGAAATTAGTTCTTTCCCATGAGAAAAATTAATCTTGCTTAAAGTGTATCTGGTCGAAGATATAATACTTGGAATTGCAACAAAACTCATGCAAAAAAATAATTTGATAAAATCTTCTTTAATGTTTATACCTTTCTTGCAGCCTTTTTTTCTGGCCTCCATGCAATATCCTGTCCAAGAATTTCTCCACTCATTGTTAGCATCTCAAATTCAACAAATTATTTTTGAGATTATGAAGAGATTATGGTTAAGGAGGAATACTTTTATTTTTGCTAGTCAGCTTCTGAGCTGTGTCACATGCAGTCTGCAAGAGTATCATGAAGTGCAGTGTGATGAGCTTAACAAGCCTTGTCAACCTGGTTCAACCAGAAAGAAGGTAGATGGGAGAAGCCAGAAAGAAGTTAACTAGGATGCTGCTAAGATTCAACGGCTAAAAAGGCTAGTGTGGGAGTTTGTAGAAGGGATGCAAAGGGGGAGATACTGGCTGCATTAAGTTCACCAGTTGATCAGTACATGGGATCTGCATCAGTTGAAGCTTTTCCTTTAAGGAGAGCAGTTCTGTTTTGCAAGGAATTGGGAATGTCAGATGTGGATTACAAAGATTTGGATTCTCATCTGACAATTTATTTTTTATTTTTTTTTATTACAAAGAATGGAAACCAAATTTTTCGAGCATAAAATGGTACATTAGATTGTAGAACTACTTTTATTATAACATAGATCTAAGATATCATAAGGGGCAATATCATTTTGTATATTTGCTTTTGTGAAATCTCTTTACAGATATAGCACATCATATGTTTAACTCTATGAACCTTATAACTATATATCTTAAAATAAATCTTCTTTCCAAGTCATGCCTCCAACAGAGTAATCTGCCAATCTACTAACAAAAAACAGAGTACCTAAGCACATCTAGAGCATGTAAAAAAAATTATTAAAGCAACACCTATTAAGCAAGATATCATTAGATTTCCCTTCAAGTTATGTTACTACTATTTGCATTTATGAAGATGAAGAAGCTTTGACTGTTTATAAATCATAATGCAAATTTTTTTGCAGGATCTACTTATCATTAGGTATATTTTTCACGACAGATTGACCAAACATTAGCTTTAATGTTGTTGCTCTTATTTTATTCTATTATTTGGTTCTTCTTTGCATGAACCTTAATGACTAAGGGAAATATGTTTGTTTATCCCTAGGCTTTAGGTTTTTATGAGACTGGTTTTGGGATTTTTTTACAACCCACAAGCAAGAAAAATGTATTCATAAGTGGAAGTACTTTTGTTTTAAAAAAAAGAATGTTATCACGTGAACAGTGCTCTGGTCTTATTCCTCGGCTAATTTTCCTTTCCTTCTCTTGCTGATTTATGGTGTGATCAAACAATTTCTCTCTCCTTTTCCTGCGCACTTTCTTTTAATACAGAGTGGGGGTAGAGGGGCCGAAGACATATGCCTTTTGGTTCACGCTCACGACAAATCCCAAGTTGCTCCGTTTTCTTTTTTGTATTTATTTTTCCTTTCCCAATAAAGAATCGTGAATTAATACAAGAAAGTGTCCAAGCAATAAGAGGAATTTATATGAGATTTCCACGAATCAAACTCGAACTTGTCAATAAATATGAACAGAGAAAATGCCTTCTGTCTTTTACTTCAGAAGATGAATTTGATAAGCAATGATGCAAGGCATGCTGTTAGGCATGTTTGGAATGTCAATAATATCTTGATATTAAAAAAAAAAAAAAACCTATCATACGGGGAAGTTGCTAAAAGAAACTTTTTGGTAAAAAATATTATCACGGGAAGGGAAGAATGTCTGATGAAAGTCCATAATGATAAATGGCGAGCTAAAGTAGATTCCCACCCAAAAGCACTTCAAAGCTCCTCGTTTTCTTTTTGCTTTTTACTTATTTATTTATTTAAGCGTGTATAATGGTAGCATTTTAAATATTGGAAGAGTGGGGATTGAACCCATGATCTCCATATTATTTAAAACAACAACGCGTTTTCTTGAAAAGAAGTTGCTACTCTTTTCTTTATTAACCGGACCACTGACGCATAATAGAATATAGATTATTTTATAGTTTAGTTTTAATAGATAATTTATTAAAAAAAAAAAGCAAAAGAATTATTCAAAATGCAAAGAAAATGACTCTAATATTTAATTTAAATTTATCAATATCTAAAAATAATAAAATCAACACAAGCAAGATTGCAATAGCTAAAAATTGATAATATCATAATTTTATCCAAAACAACAAAATCTCAATAATTACATCAAAATTTGGCCCAAATCGAATTTAGAATCACTTCCTAAATGATAAATAAAATACTACTATTGAAAAAATAAAAAACCAAAAACTAAAATTCAAGATTGGGTGGGGGAATAGTGAATTTGGCCTCCAAAAAGATGTCCACTGAGTCAAAATTATGACCAAAATATTGAAACATATCCAAAATTGTTTCGATGGAAAAAAGATCATGATTTCCTGTCATCTTTATGTTGATCAGCCAATCCAAAATATACTAACGGTCATGAATTTATTTAGATGCGATTTTTTATAACATTTTTATAGTATCATATGTATATACGGCTAAAATAAATAATAACATTTAAATGAAAAATAGTACAAACAAATAGGGGAGACTGGAGAGAGAGAATACAAGCAATTGATGTAGATCGGTGGAATGCTTGAATGTATTAATTAAGGCTACATGAGTCCACTCCTTGATTATGAGCCTGTTGGCTGCTGATCATCATGTGCATGTTTCTCAATCTTGTATTCAGTTTACGGCCCTCTTCTTCTTCGACTCTTAAATGGTCTATGATGTATTCTTGAGTTTAAGGAACGGATACCTGCAATACCCTTACTGCCCATCTATACTCTGCTACAGTCAAAGGGGAATGTTATATTAAAAAAGTAACATTTATTTTATTAAAGTATTATTGTTGAGTTATGGCTTAGATACACTCCCCCCTGCACTCTCGCTCGAGCGAAGTGTTCCCGCTCTAGTGAGAGTCCAACCCGAAAGTTCACTCGATTTTCGTTCGACGTCCAGCTCGAGGAACGGATACCTGCAATACCTTTTTCACGACAAATCCCAAGTTGCTCCGTTTTCTTTTTGTATTTATTTTTCCTTTCCCAATAAAGAATCGTGAATTAATACAAGAAAGTGTCCAAGCAATAAGAGGAATTTATATAAGATTTCCACGAATCAAACTCGAACTTGTCAATAAGTATGAACAGAGAAAATGCCTTTGTCTTTTACTTCAGAAGACGAATTTGATAAGCAATGATGCAAGGCATGCTGTTAGGCATGCTTGCCAAACATGTTAATAATATCTTAATATTAAAAAAAAAAAAAAAACCTTATCATACGAAGAAGTTGCCATGATGTTGCTGTTCTTTTCTTTATGAATACACTACATTCTTAGGAACAAGAAAAAGAAACTTTTTGGTAAAAAATATTATCATGGGAAGAACTTATTCGGAACATGAAGTTGCCATGATGTTGCTGTTCTTTTCTTTACCTTCTTGTCCATCATAATGATAAATGGCGAGCTAAAGTAGATTCCCACCCAAAGGCACTTCAAAGCTCCTCGTTTTCTTTTTGCTTTTTACTTATTTATTTATTTAAGCGTGTATAAATATGGTAGCATTAATATTATTTAAAACAGCAACCCGTTTTCTTGAAAAGAAGTTGCTACTCTTTTTTTTTATTAACGGGACAACGATGTAATACTAACGCATAATAGAATATAGATTATTTTATAGTTTAGTTTTAACAGATAATTTATAGAAAAGAAAAGCAAAAGAATTATTCAAAGCGCGGAGAAAACAACTCTAATATTTAATTTAAATTTATCAATATCTAAAAATAACAAAATCAACACACAAACGAGATTGCAATGGCTAAAAATCGAAAATATCATAATTTTATCAAAAACAACAAAATTTCAATAATTACATCAAAATTTGGTTCAAATCGAGTTTAAAATCATTTCTTAAACGATAAATAAAATACTACTATAATAAAAAATAAAAAACCAAAAACTAAAATTCAAGATTGGGTGGGGGAATAGTGAATTTGGTCTCCTAAAAGATGTGCATTGAGTCAAAATTATGACTAAAATATTGAAACATATCCAAAATTGTTTCGATAGAAAAAAGATCATGATTTCCTGTCATCTTTATGTTGATCTGCCAATCCAAAATATACTAATGTTCATGAATTTATTTAGATGCGAATTTTTATAATATTTTTATAGTATCATATGTATATACGGCTAAAATAAATAATAACATTTAAATGAAAAATAGTACAAACAGATAGGGGAGACTGGAGAGAAATAATACAAGCAATTGATGTAGATCGGTGGAATGCTTGAATGTATTAATTAAGGCTACATGAGTCCACTCCTTGATTATGAGCCTGTTGTCTGCTGATCATCATGTGCATGTTTCTCGATCTTGTATTCAGTTTACGGCCCTCTTCTTCTTCGACTCTTAAATGGTCTATGATGTATTCTTGAGTTTAAGGAACGGATACCTGCAATACCTTTACTGCCCATCTATACTCTGCTACAGTCAAAGGGGGATGTTATCTTAAAAAAGTAACATTTATTTTATTGAAGTATTATTATCTTACAATATTGTTATGAGATGGTGTTGTTAAAATGTGTTGTGTATACTCTTTAAAAATATTTTGTGATGAAAGCAGAGTAGCAGCTGTCCAAAGACTCACTCCAAACAATAATTAATGGCAATCAACAGCTCGTTAAGAGCATGTTTGGGATTGCGTTTCAAAGTTTTAAAAGTGCTTTTAAACAATTAACAGTACTTATAAAGAAAAATGACATGTTTGGGTAACTTTATTAAAAGCGCTTTAGTTGGTTGAAAAAGTTAAAAATCAGCTTTTTTAATAAACACAAAATTAGAGCTTTTATCAAAAAGCTCCTGCAGATAACTATATATTTTTAAAAAACTACCATAATTAACGCTAAAAGTGCTTTAGACATATGAATTACAAATAGTAAATAGCTTTTTAGTAGTAGAGCTTATTACATTAAGCTTTAAGTTATAAGTCTTAAGCTAAAAATAATATTTCTCACCGCAACCCCAAACATGCACTAAGTCCAGTAGTAGATGGGGTTTGGCAGGCGTGTATATGATGTCTTTAAAACATGGTTAACTTTTTTCAAAATGTTAGTCAAGTTTAAAATATAGATAAATTTTATCAAAATGACTTGTATTAGACTTATAAAATCTATCTAACTTAAGTTTATGAGTTACATGAGTAATTTTAAAGCCCTGTCTAAATTTAGAGATGCACTGTTCATTCATCGATTCATATTTTATTCCCAAATATTAATAAACAAGAATATTAGGAATGATGTATCAACCGCATGTATCTATTGTGTTGTGAATCTGTAAAAAATTATGTTTTCTTTTTGTATTGTAAAATATAAAAAACATTAACGAATAAAAAAATATTAAATAAATTTAATTAAAGTATATAATATTATATTATTATTTTAATTTTAAGATGACTAGTTCAATATAGACTAATTTCATTCTGATGTCTGTTCCTACAATTTCCCAACAATCGCATACAACCAGTGGATATATTTAAACTAAAACAGTCAAAATTCATCTGGGCACTAAACAAAACAATATAACTTCTAATCAAAACGATTAATTAACATGAATCAGAAACTTGGAATATAGTCAGAACAGATTAAAATTGCTGTAACAAAAACTCTTGATTAACAAGACATTTAATTTAATGCAGAAATATGTTACCTGGTTCCAGTAGATCGATTGCATAAGACCAAGTATTTTTTACTCCAGAGAGAAAAAGTGAGAGGAATTAAAGTTATTTTCGTTCCAGCAATTGTGTGTGTTTCTGACTCACCTAGACATGCAAATCATGTTTCCCTAAAGTTTTTAATATATAAATTCTCTCTGTTTTTTTTTTTTAATACTATGATTTTGTTTTTGTTTTTTGTTTTTTTTTACTTTCGGATATTTTTGTGTGTGGCTCAGATGTGTAGGTCTGATAGCTCGTAAAAGCAATGGTACTACACCATTGTGTATCAATAAATAATATAAAGAGAAGTTTTTTTGTACCTTTTTAAAGTACATTTAATATTATATATATGTGTGTGTCTATTTTATTGTTCTGCTTTTCATTATTTTCAATATTTGCATAATCGAAGAAGTGAAAATTGTTTTGAGGAGAAGTAAAAAGCAGGTTTGGCTCTCCTTTTGTAATTAGGAATAGAGCTCTGCTACATACATGCATAACAACCAATAATTACCAAAAACAATTAAGTGATGTTTGGAAATAATTTTCGTCTCTTCTCATCTTATTCTACCTTATTTTCTTTTCAAATATAATTCAAATGTATATTCAATCTGAATGCTGTTTCTGTGGTGCAGCTGTTGAGGATTTAATACATGCTATGTTACAATGTCCTTCTTTTACGGGTTTTTGGCTGTTTTACTTACCTGTGATGACTCGTGTGAATCTGAACCAGAGCTTCATCAAGATTGTTTTGCAGGTTCAAAGGTTGGGTAACTTAAAACGATTTGCAGAACTTTTTCACCATAGCCTCAAGCCTATGGTACCGGAGGAATAAGAAGCTCTATGATGATGAAGACTTCGATGGTAGGAAAGTCATTGAACAGGCTTTAGCAATCCAACATCTATTTTGCAGTGTGAAGACCAAAGTTTTGAATACCGTATCGATAAGCGTAGCTGACAAAACATTGAAATGAAATATTTCAGAATCGGTACCATTTCGTTTATCATTTCGAAAATGTCTATATTAAAAAAAATTATATATATAAATTATATTTTAAAATAATAGTTAAAATATAAATAAATTATATATATAAATACATATATATAAATAGTCTACTCTAAATTGAAAAAAATAACAAGAAATGGAAAAAAAAAATCAAAATTTGGTATATGTTGGTATATGTTGGTATATGTTGGCCAGTTGGCCGGTACGGCATGAAATTTGAAAGTACGGTGAAAACTACCAATGGCTGGACGTTAAAAAATTTTTGTGGCTAGCATCCTCCTTCTGGGGGTTATCTGAAGTTGAATGTGGATGGTGCAGTTTTCAGAATCTCCATAAGGCTGGCGTTCGTATGGCATTAAGGGATGATGAAGGGAAAGAGCTAATGGCGGCTTCTAAAGGTGAATGGGCAGTGGATCATCCGGAAACAATAGAGTTCTTGGCTGATCTAAGAGGACTTCAACCGATTTTGCATGTGGGGATCAGCCAACTTATTGTGGAGACTGATTGTTTGTACGTGATCAGCCAAACTTTATCTCTCAAAGTCATTTGGCTTCATGGTCGTATGTAACTGTAGATTCTCTCAACGAGTGTTATTTGTTTATCAAAAAATATTATTCAAATATAAACACTTTCAACTAATTATTATAATTTTTCAAACTAATCATTACAATAATTCTAAACTTAGAAATAAAAAGTAAAAAATAATTCTTTACAAATTCTGAAATAAAAAATATTAAAATAATTATATTTTAACAATTTTAATTTTATAATATTTTTTATTCAACTTTATCTCTATCCTTTTCCAAATCTCAATAAATACTTAAATCAAATTATCTCATTACTATTTACAATTATCTTAATGTTATTAACAAAATCCTTATATCATCTAATTCCTTGAGTATCGCCTAGAATAATAAGCAGATCAATTGGTGAGATTTTGTGATACAATGTATTTCTCACAAGGGTTGACTCTGCTTTTGTTATTACTTACAAGTACAAATTGAGAGTATCTAATAAGCACGGCATAGCTGGATAGACTCACCATCTGTGGATTCTTCGGATCTCGATCCTTATGCTCTATTTGATCCAACACGTGTAGAAAGATTTCGTCTCCACCGCACATTCCTAAATGCACAGTTAGAGAGCCGAACCTTCCAATTCTAGATATTCGGCTATATTTAAACTTTTCCTAACTAAAAATCTAGGGAAAAATAACTTGAAGATTTTCGTTAATGACCATAGAAAGATGTTTGCAATGTTTCTTTCACGAATGCAGATCACAACCATATTCGATAAATCCACGAGTTGGACTTTATAACCGCTATTGCAGCGGTTCTCTCTTTGGCTTGCCAAGTAACAAGGGTGTGGATTCAATTTATTAGTTCTTTATCCGTTTAAGCGGTGCTACCCGCTGCAAGTTAATGCTAGGCCAAAATTAGCTTTTTATTTTTTTTCAAATTTTCTATCTATATATATATATATATATTACCATTTTAAAAAATATATACAATATTAATATATTAATAGTCACTTCTCTTAATTATTAAATAAGGAAAAAAAATTCAAAAAATTAAAATACATGAGGTGTCAAAATAACATTATTCTATCCATTTAATTTAATTTGTTGTTATTTGCCCTGCAATTTTCTTAAGGAGCTTTTGTCAGGATCCTTTGTAAAGGAGTTTTTGTAAAGGAGTCTCCGCAATTTTTGTAAACATCTTTAATACAAGTTTGTTGAGAAAAGAAATTTCAAATGGAGGATGTTTCTATCCATCAAGCCAATTTATATATAGAGATTGTAGGTACAGAAATTCTGAGTTTTCATCGGCATTTATAAAGTTAAGTAATGTTTACTGGTAGGGAAAGTAATTGTTAGATGTAATTTTTAATATCATTTTTATAATATCATATGTATATATGGATAAAGTAAATATAAATTTTTTTTTTAAAAAATAGGACAATCTCTCGTTCAGCTTAATTAATTTTTGGCTTGGTTTGTTATTATTGATGAGATAAAATAAGATGAGATAAAAGTTAAAAGAAGAATTAAATATTATTATAATATATATTTTTTAATATTAATTTATTTTAAAATTAAAAAAATTATTTTAAAATTAAAAAAAATTATTTTAAAATTTGAAAAAATTAATTTATTTTATTTTATTTTGTATATAAATTTTTAAAAATATAATGATAAATTTAAAATAAAATAAAACGAGATGATTTGTATAAACAAACCAAAACTTTTATCTTTCAGTATGATATTGTTGGCTCGAGTCTGAATTCTACCTTCCCCCGTGGTCTCAAAGTCCGTTTTTTGTTTTCTTCGTATTTTCTTATGATGATGTAAACCTGCATCTGCTTCTGTATAGCGTATTTAAGGAGTGTGGACGTCTTCTAGTACCCTTTTGAGAAGCGTGTCCATGTGAAAGAAAGAAATTAATTGAACTGATGAGATTTCCACGAATCCAACCCAAAGTTGCCAAGAAGTTGCTGAGAACGGGAAAGGCGCTTCAAAGGCTTGTCAAGAAGTTGCTCCTCCTTCTCTTTTGTCAAAATATAATATTATTACTAAAATATATAATACTATATTATTATTTTAATTTGTAAAATGGATATACTCTTCCACAAATCCAACTGCAACTTGCCAAGAGGCGTTTTGGTCCACGCTAACGACATATCCCACCGAAAGCTCCAAACGCACTCGCCAAGAAGTTGCTCCTCATTTTCTTTTTATTTCTTTTTGTATTTGTTTTTCCCTTCCCAAGAAATAATTGTTCATCTGCTTCCTCTAATTACAGAGAGTGGACGTCTTGTCTGTATCAGAATTGCATACACTACTTCCTTCAATGGCAATCAGTTTACCCTATTCCTCTTCTTCTCCTCCAACTCCCATATGGTCTAATCATGTATTTTTGAGTTTTAGAGGAGAAGATACTCGCAATACTTTTACTGCCCATCTATACTCTGCTCTATGTCGAGAGGGAATCAAAACCTATAGAGATGACAAAAATCTTGAAAGAGGAGAGACAATTTCACCTGCACTTCTCAAAGCCATTGAGGAGTCAATGATTTCTATTGTTATATTATCTCCAAATTATGCATCCTCTAAATGGTGCTTGGAGGAGCTAACGAAAATCCTTGAGTGTAAGAAAACAAAACAACAAATTGTTTTTCCAATATTTTATCATGTAGATCCATCAGAAGTACGAAATCACCGAGGAAGTTTTGGAGATGCATTGGCTATACATCAGAAGAGTTTCAAGGATGGCCCAAAGGTGCAGAGGTGGAAGGAAGCCTTACAAGAGGTTGCTAATTTGGTTGGAGAACATTTGAAAGACAGGTACGTATTTCTTAACTCTTATGCTCATAGAGAATAAAGCCTTTCTCCAAATTGGTTATTAATTAAAAAATTATTATGAACATTTGAGAAATATGTGATTTTTGAATGGCATGCTCAATAAAACACTTGTCATTTTCATAGATCTTTTAGAGAAAGTTTCCTCCGATCCAGTTTGAAGAAAATCTTCCGATGAGATTTTTTAATTTTTGTACTATTTTCCAAAACACTATTTTTTAATTTTAATTTTTTAATTTTTGGTCATTAATCATAGATCATTCTGGATTCTTTCTTTCCTCTTGAAAACTCATTTGCAGCCAACAGTCTTCATCATCACTAGCAACTTAAACAAATCTCATGTTTGATTCTTATGAAAAGACTCAATCTCTTCACTCATCGTTGCACATCACTATACAGACTCTGTACTCGTAATAGCTTCTGAATAATTGAAAGGCTCCTGACCAAAAATAGCCTCTGCTGTAGTAAGGGCGTACATCACCATGTCTGCATGAGCATATCTCTGAGACGGTCTAATATGCCTTCTCGATCTACTAGTAGCTATACTATATTATTGCTCATCATGTGCATCAGTCTCAGAATTAAAATCATGCTCATTAGCAATAGCATAATCCTGGGTGTTAACTGGTTCTCTGTAGAGCCTGAGCCTGTGGCTCCTCATGTTTGCTTGTCCCTTGGTCTGTATTTGATAACACAGTAAACTCCTTTATTGGATTAAGTATAGACTGTTCATCAAATACAACATCTCTGTTAATCACAAATTTGGGTGATTTGGGATCAATACACCACAACCGATATCCCTTCACCCCACTAGTATATCCCATGAATATGCATTTCTTTACCCTTGGTTCAAGTTTACCCTCATTAACATTAAAATAAACAGGATAACAAAAAATTCTCGAATCTGAATAATCAAGAAGAGTATCAGACTATACCTCATTTGGTATTTTCAAACCAATAGTTGTGGCTGAAGAGCGGTTAACCAGAAAGCAAGTTGTGTTAACTGCTTCCGCCCAAAAGTCTTTAGACAAGCTTGCATTAGAAAGCATACTGCATACTCTCTCAAGCAGAATCCAGTTCATCCGTTCAGCTACCCCATTTTGCTATCAAGTGTGTCTAACTATACGATGCCTGACAATGCCTTCATTTTTGCAGAATTCATCAAATTCACCTTTGCAAAATTCCATATCATTGTCAGTCCGAAACCGTTTTACTTTATTGCCTGTCTGATTATTAATCAAAGCATTCCACTGTTTGAAATTGGTGAAAACATCACTTTTCTACTTAAGAAAATACACCCACACATTTCGTGAGTAATCATCAATCAAAGTAAGCAAATAGTTAGCTCTACCTTTGGATGGAACAGAAGATGAACCTCAAGAGTCTGAATGAATATAGTCCACAGTACTTTTAGTTCTGTGATCTCCTGTAGCAAACTAAACTCTACACTGTTTACCAAACACACAATATTCACAAAGGTAAAGTTTGTCTATCTTATAACTCCCTATAACCCTTACTTACTGAGGATAAACATCTCATTCTCACTCATATGGCCCAAGCACATATGTCATAAACGAGTGATATCCAAATTTGGATTAACTGAAATAGATATTACAGTCGCACCAGTCACTGTACTACCATGAAAGAAATAGAGACCATCTGTTTTATCTCCTCTCATTACAATTATGGAGCCTTTGCTAACCTTCATGGCTCTACCTTTTCCCATATACTTAAAGCCTGAAAAATCAAGTGCACCCATCAAGATAAGATTTTTCTTTAAATCTGGAACGTGCCAGATATTAGACAATGTCCTAACAATCCCATCAAACATTCTTATCTGGATTGAGCTGAGTCCTGCAATCTTACAAGCCATATCGTTTCCCAATAAAACGGAATCACCGTTGACTGATTCATACGTCATGAACCAATCCTTCATGGGACACATATGAAAAGTACAAGCTTAGTCCATGACCCACTTGTCACTGAAGCGACTACTCGAGTCACTAATTGCTAGGACGATATTTGAGCCATCAGAGCTTTCATTAGCAACACTAATGGCATTATAGGAACTAGTGGATTCCTCCTCCTTCTTCAGTTTAGTACACTCGTTCTTGTAATGACTAAACTTGTGGCAGTAATAACATTTAACATTCTTCTTATTAGACTTTGACTGCGACTTACCCTTGAATTTGCCTCTGTTTTTCTCTGAACTCTTATTACTAGATCTTCTTCGGTTAGAGAAACCTTTAATAAATAAGCCACTGGTTTGATTTTCACTACCTTTGTCACTGAATTTGCTTCTCAATTTCTTAGAGTACAAAGCAAATTTTACATTTACTAAGAAAATAGTATCTCTTCCATACAACATGGAATTTACAAAGTTTTCAAATGGCATTGGTAATAAACACAAAACAATTAAAGCTTAATCTTCTTCTTCAAGTTTAATGTCTATATTTCTAATATCCATAATATCTTATTGAATTCATCTAAATGTTCAAAAATAAAAGTTCTTTCATGCATTTTGGAAGTATATAACCGTTGTGTCAAATACAAACAGTTTGTGAGAGATTTCTTCATATACAAACTCTCAAGCTATTTCCAGAGACCAACAACGATCTCTTCCTCAGCAACCACTCTTAAAACTCCATTAGATAATGATAAAATAATAGTGTCATGTACCTTTTCTTTATTGTCCTTAGACGGTACAAGAGAATCAACAGACACCTTCTCTTTAAGAACTTTGAACAAATCCTGCTGGCACAACAAAACCTTCATCTTGATGCGCCATAAACTGAAGTTGTTTGTCCATCAAACTGTTCTACTATAAATCTTGTTGTGGTCATCCCTTCAGATCTTCATAGAGCAAATACTTTAGTACTAGTTTGTTGGGAATGAACCGATAAACAAACAACAAATAGGAAGTAATGCAGCGAAAATGCAACAATGAGAAAATAAAACCAACACACAGATATAAGTGATTCGGTCAAAACAAGCCTATGTCCACTGTGAGGTCGGTCTCAAGTTTCACTATTGAACAAATATGGAGTATAGAGATTGAATCACAAGATTCTACAAAAAAAATACTCAACCTCACGTGTATATTCTCCCTCACGTGTTTACTTACTCAAACTCTAAAAAATAACAAAGAAAACAAAGGGAGCAGGTTGAACGACGTTCAAATGAATGTCGTTCCTTTTATATAAGTAATACTTGCTCGAGTGAGGGTATCTTGCTCGAGCGAGACATTGTTGTAAACGTCGCCAATCCTAGCGAAAGAACATTAGCTCGAAGCGAGAGCTCGAGCGAACGTCCAGAGTTGCACCTCGCTCGAGGGCCCGAGTGGGCCCTCGAGTGAGGGTCGAGCAGGCCTTTGAGCGAGAGTTGAGCGAACTCACTGCCTGGTACCTCGCTCAAGCAGGATGTCGAGCAAAGGTTAAGCAACGTCTTGGGTTGGATCTCATTTGAGTTGGAAGTCGAGCAAGAGTCGAACAAACTTATTGGTTAAGTCTCACTCGAACTAAATGTCGAACGAGACTTGAGCGAGCATACTGTTAAATGTTTTAATTTAAGCCACCTCTCAGCAGAATTTATATGATATTTTCTCGAATCAAACTCGAACTTGTCACTAAGTTTGAACAGAGACAATGCCTTTTGTCTTTTACTTCAAAAGTTGAATTTGATAAGCAATGATGCAAGGCATGCTGTTAGGCATGTTTGCAATGTTAATAATATCTTAATATTAAAAAAAAAAAATTCCTATCATACGAAGAAGTTGCTAAGATGTTGTTCTTTTCTTTATGAATACAATATCCTTGAGAACAAGAAAAAGAAACTTTTTGGTAAAAAACATTATCACGAGAAGAATGTCTGATGAGAGTCCATACCTTCTTCTCCACCATAATGATAAATGGCGAGCTAAAGTAGATTCCCACCCAAAGGCACTTCAAAGCTTCTCGTTTTCTTTTTGCTTTTTACTTATTTATTTAAGCGTGTATAAATATGGTAGCATTAATATTATTTAAAACAATTGTGAATATTAAATGTCAATTATTTACATTTATTATATTTACTCTCTAATCAAATCTGTGTATGCAGCAAATAAAACCTACAACAGATGATGTTGTGCCGTTTTACTCAAGTTCAATGAGGAAAGCATTTGTCTGGGCACGTGATATGGGCTATGCTGATAAGGCTTAATCTCAGCCACTGGATTTACACGTGTCGACATTTATTGGTCATATATAAATATATACTTAAGCTTTTTAGGGCAACAGAGAGTTGATTTGTATTCTGCCGACTTGAGAGCCTTCGATACACAGAGAGAGATTGAGAGCTAGGGTTTTAATTGAGTGAGAGAGAAAGCCATTTTCATGGCTTGATTTAGATCGATTCTAGTTTGATCTTGTAAGAGAAACGCTTGCTCTGGAAGATTCATCAATAAAATGATCTCTGAGGCTGTTCCTACCGTGGATGTAGGCCATTAGGGCTGAACCATGTAATCTCGTGTGTTCTTCTGATCCTTTTATTTTTCTTCTGTTTCTTGTTGATTTACTTGATAATCTTGTTTCTGTATTTTATTCTTCTTTAATTCTTGAAATTGGATCTTGTTATTGGCTCTGAGTGTAAACAAAGACTCAGGGTGTAATCATAACAACTGGTATCAAGAGCGTAGTTTTGATGGGGACCACTAGATTCGATGTAGAGAAATTCACAGGAGAAAATGACTTTGGGTTTTGGAGAATAAAGATGAGAGCTCTGTTAGTCTAACAGGGCTTATAGGATGCTCTCACTTGTGAGAAAAATGGCTCTTCCTCGAAAGAGGAAGGGAAGGTGGAAGTCCAAAAGGACATCCTCCAAAAGGCCCATAGTGTTTAGATACTGTCTTTAGGGGATAAAGTATTGAGAGAAGTCGCAAGTGAGGAGACTGCGGCTGGCATCTGGTTAAGACTGGAACACCTTTATATAACAAAGTCCTTAACAAATAGGCTCTATAAGAAAACTAGGTTATACACCTTCAAGATGACTCCTGGTACCTCGATAGGAGAACATCTGGACACTTTTAACAAAATAATATTATACCTGAATAATATAGATATTAAGGTGGAGGATGAGGATCAGACAATCCTCTTGCTGAGTTCCTTGGACTCCTCATAGCAGAACCTTAAGAAGACTATGATGTATGGTAGGGATACTTTATCCCTAGATGAAGTGCAGGCTGTACTTCATGCTAGGGAATTACAAAACCAAGAAGATACCAAACAAGAACATGGTGAGGGCTTGTTAGTTAGGGGAAGACCATAAAAGAGAAGCAAGAAAGGAAAATCAGAGAATAAGAAAGGAAGGTCTAAGTCGAGAGGAAAACACTTGAAATGTTTTCTATGTCACAAAGAAGGACACTTCAAGAAGGACTGTCCTGATAAGAAAACACAAATAGGGAATAAAACCAAAGAGGAGGGGGATGTGGCTGTGGTGTTAGATGGGTATGACAGTGCTAAGGTATTGAATGTATCTGAGGTGGATTCTGGAAAGGAGTGGATCCTAGATTCTGGATGCTCTTTCCATATGTGTCCAAATAGAGGCTGGTTTGAAACCTTTTCTGATTTGGATGGTGGACATGTAATTCTAGGAAATAATAAATCTTGTAAAATCCTGGGAATTGGGAGCATAAGACTAACTATCCATGATGGGATGGAGAGACTTTTGAGGGAGGTCAGGTATATACCTGACCTAAAGAGGAATCTGATTTCTCTTGGTATGCTTGATGTATCAGGCTACTCTTTTAAGTCAGAGGCAGGAGTCCTTAGGGTTACCAAAGGTTCACTTACAATCATGAAATGGGTAATAAAGAATGACTTGTATACCTTAGTTGGAAAAACCACTATTGGGGAAGCATCCCCTATATAGAATGACACTGAGGACAAAACTGTGCTGTGGCACAGGAGACTAGGACATGTTAGTCAAAGAGGACTTTTGGAATTACACAAACAGAGCTTACCGACAGATGTAGGTCTGGATAACTTACCTTTATGTGAAGACTGTGTTTATGGAAAGGCTAAGAGGGTTAGTTTTAAAAGGGCAACTCATACGACTGCACAGACCCTAGACTATGTACATTCAGACCTTTGGGGACCTTCTAAAGTAGCTTTCCATGGTGGAGGGAATTACTTCCTCTCCATAATTGATGACTACTCTAGAAAGGTATGGGTTTACATCCTTAAGCATAAAAGTGACACTTTTAGAAAGTTTAAGGAATGGAAATCCTTAGTAGAGAATCAGGTAGGTAGAAAACTGAAAACTCTTAGGACTGACAATGGGTTAGAGTTTCTGTCAACTGGTTTTAATAACTTCTGTAAAGAGGAAGGAGTCTTGAGACATAAAACTGTGAGGGAAACCCCTCAACAAAATGGCCTAGCTGAGGTAATGAATATGACTATTTTAGAGAGGATAAGATGCATGCTGTCCAATGCAGGGTTACCTAAATCTTTTTGGGCAAAAGCTGTCAGCACAGCTGCTCATTTAATAAATAAGTGTCTATCTTCAGCTATAAACTTTAAAACACCACAAGAACTTTGGACTAGGAAACCACCTAGGTATGATCACCTTAGAATCTTTGGGTGTACTGCCTATGCACACTCAAAGACTGATAAACTAGATCCCAGGACACTTAAGTGCATCTTTGTGGGTTACCCTGAAGGGGTTAAAGGGTATAAGCTGTGGGTGGATGAACTTGGGAGGCAAAAGTATATTATCAACAGGGATGTAGTTTTCAATGAATCCCAAATGGCTCGGATACAGAAGGAAGGGACAAAACACACACCTTGTAGTACTAAGGGGGACATACAAGTTGAGGTGGAGGATGGAAACACTTCAACAGAACCCAAGACTGGCCAAATTAGTAGCTCTGAGGACATTATATCAGATGTCATAGGTCAAACAAGTTCTGACTCTTACATTTTGGTAAGGGACAGAAAGAAAAGAATAATAAAACCACCTCTTAGTTATGGTCAAGCCGAGCTTACAGCTTTTGCATTGACCATTGCTGATGAGGTTGTGTATTAAGAACCAAGGACTTATAAAGAGGCCATAGCTAGCAAGGATGCCACTAAGTGGATACTTGCTATGTAGGAGGAGATGGAGTCCCTTAATAAAAATAAACTTGGGTTCTTGTTACAAAACTAGATAGGGTTAAGTTGGTGGGATCCAAGTGGATCTTTAAAAGAAAAGAAGGCATACCAGGGGTGGAAGGTACTAGGTTTAAGGCAAGACTAGTGGCAAAGGGCTTCACTCAAAGAAAGGGAATAGATTACAGTGAAATATTCTCTCTTGTGGTTAAGCATAGTTCCATTAGACTGCTTCTGTCTTTCACAACATTTCAGGATCTACACTTAGAACAATTAGATGTAAAAACTGCTTTTTTATATGGAGATTTAGAAGAGACTATTTACATGCACCCCCCTGAAGGGTTCTCAAAAGACATTAACTCAAATCAAGTATGCTTGCTTAAAAAATCTTTATATAAATTAAAATAGTCTCCTAGACAATGGTATAAGAGATTTGATACATGAATGCTGGAAAATGACTTTAAAAGGAGCTGTTATGACAGCTGTGTTTACTATAAGGATGTTAATGGTCTAATAATATATCTTTTGCTGTATGTAGATGATATGTTAGTTGCTTGTAAAGATTCAATTCTGATTAAGAAGATTAAGTGTATGTTAAAATCTGAATTTGAGATGAAAGACCTAGGACCTGCAAGCAGAATTTTAGGGATGGATATTACAAGGGATAGGACAGAGAGATATCCGTATTTATGCCAGAAAAATTATATCTCTAAATTTCTCAAACGTTTTGATATGGACCAAGTTAAGCCTGTCAGTACACCTCTAGGTCAGCATGTGAAATTGTCCATTAATTAGGCCCCTGAAACAGAAACAGAAATAGAGTTTATGAAACAAATTCCCTATGCTAGCATGGTGGGAAGTATAATATATGCAATGGTATGCACTAGACCAGACCAGACCTCACCTATGCTGTTAGTGTAGTCAGCATGCCATTAAATGGCTATTAAGATACATTTCTGGAACCATTAATCTGGGTCTGATATATGGGAAAAATGTTAAGGAAGGATGTGAGTTAGAAGGCTTTGTAGATGCAGACTATGCTCGTAATGTAGATACCAGGAAATCCTTAACAGGTTTTGTATTTACTGCTTATGGGGGGGCCATTAGCTGGAAGTCAAATCAGCAAGCTGTTGTGGCTTTATCCACAACAAAAGCTGAGTATATAGCTTTGACAGAGGCCATAAAGGAAGCAATATGGCTGAATGGTATATCACATGAATTAGGTATATTCAAAGGAAATATTAATGTGCACTGTGATAACCAAAGTTCTGTATACTTGGCCAAAAACTAAGTGTATCATGAAAGGTCTAAGTACATAGATGTTAGGCTCCATTTTATAAGGGATGTAATTGAGTCTAGGGTAGTTGGTGTGGAGAAAATTCCAACTGAAGAAAATCCCTCAGACATGATGACAAAATCCCTGCCTTTAGCAAAGTTCAGACACTGTCTGGACTTGATTAATATGCAGATTGTTGGGGGTCCCTAGTAGAGGGACATTGCAGGAACAGCTAAGAAGAGGATAGGATAGAGTTAGTGAAAAATTATTGACAAGGTGGAGAAATGTGAATATTAAGTGTCATTTATTTACATTTATTATATTTACTCTCTAAGCAAATCTGTGCATGCAGCAAATAAAACCTACAACAGATGATACGATGCCGTTTTACTCAAGTTCAATGAGGAAAGCATTTGTCTGTGCACGTGATATGGGCTATGCTGAGAAGGCTTAATCTCAGCCACTGGATTTACACGTGTCGACATCTGTTGGTCGTATATAAATATATACTTAAGCTGTTTAGGGCAACAGAGCGTTGATTTGTATTCTGCCGACTTGAGAGCCTTCGATACACAAAGAGAGATTGAGAGCTAGGGTTTTAATCGAGTGAGAGAGAAAGCCATTTTCATGGCTTGATTTAGATCGATTCCAGTTTGATCTTGTAAGAGAAACATTGGCTCTGGAAGATTCATCAATAAGATGATCTCTGAGACTGTTCCTGCCGTGGATGTAGGCCATTAAGACCGAACCACGTAATCTTGTGTGTTCTTCTGATCCTTTTATTTTTCTTCTGTTTCTTGTTGATTTACTTGTTAATCTTGCTGTTCTTATTTCTGTATTTTAATCTTCTTTAATTGTTGAAATCGGATCTTGCTATTGGCTCTGAGTGTAAACAAAGACTCTGGGTGTAATCATAACAATAGAGTTTTCAGAATCTCCATAAGGCTGGCGTTCGTATGGCATTAAGGGATGATGAAGGCAAAGTGATAATGGTGGCTTCTAAAGGTGAATGGGCAGTGGATCATCCAGAAACAATAGAGTTCTTGGCTAATCTAAGAGGACTTCAACTGATTTTGCATGTGGGGATCAGCCATCTTATTGTGGAGACTGATTGTTTGTACGTGGTTAAGGCAGTGGAGGAATATCGGCATGATGCGTCTTTATCGCCATGGTGATCTATTTTCCATGAGATTAAGAAACTTTTTCTTATGTTTTCTCATGTCAAAATTTGTCATGTGAGTAGATTGGATAATGGGGTTGCTCATGCTCGGGCTAGAAATGCATGGCAAGTAGAGTCCATTCAAATGTGGTGGGAGGGATTTCCAAACTTTATCTCTCAAGTCATTAGGCTTAATGGTCGTATGTAACTATAGATTCTCTCAATGAGTGTTATCTGTTTATCAAAAAATATAATTCAAATATAAACACTTTCAACTAATTATTATAATTTTTCAAACTAATCATTACAATAATTCTAAACTTATAAATAAAAAGTAAAAAATAATTCTTTACAAATTCTGAAATAAAAAATATTAAAATAATTATAGTTTAACAATATTTTAATTTTATAATATTTTTTATTCAACTTTATCTCTATCCTTTTCCAAATCTCAATAAATACTTAAATCAAATTATCTCATTACTATTTACAATTATCTTAATGTATTAACAAAATCCTTATATCATCTAATTCCTTGAGTATCGCCTAGAATAATAAGCAGATCAATTGGTGAGGTTTTGTGATACAATGCATTTCTCACAAGGGTTGACTCTGCTTTTGTTATTACTTACAAGTACAAATTGAGAGTATCTCATAAGCACGGCATAGCTGGATAGACTCACCATCTGTGGATTCTTCGGATCTCGATCCTTATGCTCTATTTGATCCAACACGTGTTGTAGAAAGATTTCGTCTCCACCGCACATTCCTAAATGCACAGCTAGAGAGCCGAACCCTCCAATTCTAGATATTCGGCTATATTTAAACTTTTCCTAACTAAAAATCTAGGGAAAAATAACTTGAAGATTTTCGTTAATGACCATAGAAAGATGTTTGCAATGTTTCTTTCACGAATGCAGATCACAACCATATTCGATAAATCCACGAGTTGGACTTTATAACCGCTATTGCAGCGGTTCTCTCTTTGGCTTGCCAAGTAACAAGGGTGTGGATTCAATTTACCAGTTCTTTATCCGTTCAATCGGTGCTACCCGCTGCAAGTTAATGCTAGGCCAAAATTAGCTTTTTATTTCTTTTCAAATTTTCTATCTATATTTTTTTGTTTGCCATTTTAAAAAATATATACAATATTAATATATTAATAGTCACTTTCTTAATTATTAAATAGAGAAAAAAAATTCAAAAAATTAAAATACATGAGGTGTCAAAATAACATTATTCTTTCCATTTAATTTAATTTGTTGTTATTTGCCCTGCAATTTTCTTAAGGAGCTTTTGTCAGGATCCTTTGTAAAGGAGTTTTTGTAAAGGAGTCTCCGCAATTTTTGTAAACATCTTTAATACAAGTTTGTTGAGAAAAGAAATTTCAAATGGAGGATGTTTCTATCCATCAAGACAATTTATATATAGAGATTGTAGGTACAGAAATTCTGAGTTTTCATCGGCATTTATAAAGTTAAGTAATGTTTACTGGTAGGGAAAGTAATTGTTAGATGTAATTTTTAATATCATTTTTATAATATCATATGTATATATGGATAAAGTAAATATAAATTTTTTTTTAAAAAAATAGCACAATCTCTCGTTCAGCTTAATTTTTGGCTTGGTTTGTTATTATTGATGAGATAAAATAAGATGAGGTAAAAGTTAAAAGAAGAATTAAATATTATTATAATATATATTTTTTAACATTAATTTATTTTAAAATAAAAAAAATTATTTTAAAATTTGAAAAAATTAATTATTTTTTAATTTTATTTTGTATATAAATTTTTAAAAATATAATAATAAATTTAAAATAAAATGAAATGAGATGATTTGTATAAACAAACCAAAACTTTTATCTTTCAGTATGATATTGTTGGCTCGAGTCTGAATTCTACCTTCCCCCGTGGTCTCAAAGTCCGTTTTTTGTTTTCTTCGTATTTTCTTATGATGATGTAAACCTGCATCTGCTTCTGTATAGCGTATTTAAGGAGTGTGGACGTCTTCTAGTACCCTTTTGAGAAGCGTGTCCATGTGAAAGAAAGAAATTAATTGAACTGATGAGATTTCCACGAATCCAACCCAAAGTTGCCAAGAAGTTGCTGAGAACGGGAAAGGCGCTTCAAAGGCTTGTCAAGAAGTTGCTCCTCCTTCTCTTTTGTCAAAATATAATATTATTACTAAAATATATAATACTATATTATTATTTTAATTTGTAAAACGGATATACTCTTCCACAAATCCAACTGCAACTTGCCAAGAGGCGTTTTGGTCCACGCTAACGACATATCCCACCGAAAGCTCCAAACGCACTCGCCAAGAAGTTGCTCCTCATTTTCTTTTTATTTCTTTTTGTATTTGTTTTTCCCTTCCCAAGAAATAATTGTTCATCTGCTTCCTCTAATTACAGAGAGTGGACGTCTTGTCTGTATCAGAATTGCATACACTACTTCCTTCAATGGCAATCAGTTTACCCTATTCCTCTTCTTCTCCTCCAACTCCCATATGGTCTAATCATGTATTTTTGAGTTTTAGAGGAGAAGATACTCGCAATACTTTTACTGCCCATCTATACTCTGCTCTATGTCGAGAGGGAATCACAACCTATAGAGATGACAAAAATCTTGAAAGAGGAGAGACAATTTCACCTACACTTCTCAAAGCCATTGAGGAGTCAATGATTTCTATTGTTATATTATCTCCAAATTATGCATCCTCTAAATGGTGCTTGGAGGAGCTAACGAAAATCCTTGAGTGTAAGAAAACAAAACAACAAATTGTTTTTCCAATATTTTATCATGTAGATCCGTCAGAAGTACGAAATCACCGAGGAAGTTTTGGAGATGCATTGGCTATACATCAGAAGAGTTTCAAGGATGGCCCAAAGGTGCAGAGGTGGAAGGAAGCCTTACAAGAGGTTGCTAATTTGGTTGGAGAACATTTGAAAGACAGGTATTTCTTAACTCTTATGCTCATAGAGAATAAAGCCTTTCTCCAAATTGGTTATTAATTAAAAAATTATTATGAACATTTGAGAAATATGTGATTTTTGAATGGCATGCTCAATAAAACACTTGTCATTTTCATAGATCTTTTAGAGAAAGTTTCCTCCGATCCAGTTTGAAGAAAATCTTCCAATGAGATTTTTTAATTTTTATACTATTTTCCAAAACACTCTTTACACTTAGAACATTCACAATAGCCTATTTATAATTTAGCCAAATTTTGACTTATAATTCTACTTTTACAAATTTTAGCTAGCCACTTTTTAGTATTATACTAAATAATAGACTCAATAAATCAAAATTAATTTGGTAAGCTTTCATCCTTGGTTATATTTGGAGGGTCAAGAGGGAGAAATATATTTTAACTCGGAAATCAACACGCAAATGAAGAAGCTGGAGGCTTCTGGAAGATGAAGTTAGGCACCGTCTGTAGCAGCTGGAAGGTAGGCGCCGGTTGAACATTCAAGAATGTAGGCGCCGGAATTCCACCGTTATTTTCATGTTCACACTATTTCTTTCCCCTATAAATACATGTAAGATTGTAATGAGAATGAGTGCCTGAGGTGAGGTCCGTTGGAGAGATTAAAAGCTGTGAGAGTTGAGGGAAACCATTGTAAATAGTTGGTTTGTTGTTTAATAGAAAAACTCCTCTCTATATCTGTGGACGTAAGTTAAATTGGCCGAACTACATTAAATTTTGGTCTCCATATGATTTGTGAGCTTCCGCAGATCCCAACAAGTGGTATCAGAGACGGCAGGAGGCTGGATTTGTGAATTTTCGTGAGAGACCCATTTTGAAACTTGATTGAAATCAAGTTTGGAGGATACCATCAGATTCATCAGCTCAAGACGAAAATTCTGGTGAAAATTTCGTCTCAAACGGACACCGGAAGACAACGCACGGGCCGCACACGCAGATTCAGCTACGGCCACGCGCCGGCAACTCGCGCCACGCGCCCCACGAGGAAGAAGGCCTCCGACCCGGAATCCGGGCGATCCGACCCGTACCTACTACTGACCCATTTTTGACCCGCTCTAGCAACCAATCGGAGAAGGAATATTTCGTCAGAATATTCTGTTGCCTGCAGGAATATTCCGATGACAGATAGGAATATTCCGGTGAAAGAATATTTCGATGATGGAAAGCATATTCTGGTTAACGGAGGGAATATTCTGGTGGACGGAGGGAATATTCCGGTGGATGGAGGGAATATTCCGGTGACACCAGAGAATATTCCGTTTCAGAAGGAATATTCCGTATTTTCTTATTTTTCAGTTTTCCGGAGCAATTTTGATCGTTTTGGAAAGAGACCAGAGTCATTTCCAAGGTTTTCCACCGTTCCAGACGCAACGGTGAGCTCCGTTTGTTGAGATTCAACTCCAAACGTTGAGAAAAGGTCACTCAAATCACAGATTAAGGTCGAACTGATGGAGGACTCAGGAGCAGGTGCAATGATCAAGCTAACATCTAGAAATTACGCACTATGGAGACCTTGAATGGAAAATCTCCTGAATTGTAAAGATCTCTTCGATCCAATTGAAGAGAAAAGCGTAAAACCAGATGATGTAGCGGAAAAAGACTGGCATAAGTTGAATAAGAAAACTATTGGTCAGATCCGACAGTGGATTGATCATAGTGTATTTCACCATGTTACACAGGAAACAGATGCCTATCAGCTGTGGAAAAAGCTAGAAAACATGTACCAGGCAAAAACTGCTCGGAACAAGGCATTATTAATGAGACGTCTTGTCAACCTGAAACTCAAAAGCGGCATCTTAATGGCCGCACACACCAATGAGTTTCAGAATCTTGTTAATCAACTTGCATCCGTAGATTTTAAGCTCGGAGACGAAGTGCAGTCTCTACTACTTCTCAGTTCCCTACCAGATAGCTGGGACACGCTAGTGGTTTTACTTAATAATTCAGCTCCCAGATGGAAAGCTCGCCATGTCAGTGGTGATAGACGCCTTGTTTAATGAAGAGGCTAGACGAAATGAGGTTGGAGAAGATCAGACAGATGCCTTTGTAACAGAAGGAAGGAATCAAAGAAATAGTAGAGGTAGAAGTCGAGAAAACAATAGAAGTCAAAGTAAAGGGAGATCTCAAAGTCGCGGTAAACAGCAAAAGAAGGGAAAATGCTTTTATTGTGGTATTGAAGGCCACTTTAAAAGAGAATGCCGAAAGTTGCAGAAGGAGCAGAATCAGCCTAGCAGTCAGTCAAAGCACGAAGAAGGCGAAGTCGCAATGACGCTTTCTGGAGATTGTGTACTCATTTCCGCTGGTGAAAAATCTTGCTTGGACGTTTCAAGCAAGGAAACAAAGTGGGTAATAGATACAGCAGCATCCTATCATGCCACTCCTTGTAAGGATTTCTTCAGTACTTACAAGGCAGGAGACTTCGGTATAGTGAGGATGGGAAATTCAAGTTTCTCAAAGATCATGGGCATTGGAGATGTCAGAATAAAAACCAGTGTTGGCTGTGCTATGGTGCTAAATGACGTTCGACACATACCCAATCTCCGACTCAACCTAATTTCTATAAGAACCCTAGATCAACATGGTTACGAGAGCATCTTCAGCAATAATGCTTGAAAATTAAAGAAAGGAACAATGATTGTTGCACGGGGACATATCTGTGGCACTTTGTACAAATCAAGTGCTAAGATATGTGCAAACAGTCTCAACATAGCTGAAGATGATACATCACCAAACTTGTGGCATCGGAGACTTGGCCACATGGGAGAAGAATGAGTGTTTATGCTTGCAAAGAAAGCATTGATCACAGTAAATAAAAGTATTGCTCTCAACCCTTGTGAATACTGTTTATTTGGTAAACAGCATAGAGTTTCGTTCCAGACATCTGCTGGAAAAATATCAGAGTTATTGAGCTTGGTACACTCTGATGTTTGCAGTCCTTTTGAAGTTGAATCACTTGGAGGTAACAAATATTTTGTTACTTTTATTGATGATGCTTCACGTAAAGTGTGGGTGTATTTCCTAAAAAGGAAAGATTAAGTTTTTGAGCAATTCAAAAACTTCCATGCCATGGTAGAAAGAGAAACAGGCAAGAAGCTGAAATGTCTCTGGACAGACAATGGAGGAGAATACACTTATCGAAAGTTCAGAGAATACTGCTCCAGATATGGCATCAGACACGAGAAGACTGTCCCTTACACCCCATAACACAATGGTGTAGTAGAAAGGATGAACTGGACCATTGTGGAGCGAAGCAGATATATGCTGAGTATGGGAAAGTTGCCTAAGCTGTTCTAGGGTGAAACAGTAAGAGCAGCCTGTTACCTGATCAACAGAACACCATCAGTTCCACTGCAGTTCGAAGTCTCAGAGATGGTGTGGTTAGGCCACAAGAGTTCATATTCTCATCTAAGAGTATTTGGGTGCAAAGCATTTGCACATGTATCCAAGGAGAAAAGACAGAAACTTGATGAAATGTCTATTCCATGTATTTTCATCGGCTATGGAGATGAAGAATTTGGATACAGATTATGGGATCCAAAAGTGAAAAAGGTCATCAGAAGCAGGGTCGTTGTGTTCCATGAAGACCAGATGTTTGGATCAGAATAAACAACTCCAAGTGCTCCAGAACCAGCTCCTAGTTAACTACCACTTCAGTCTGCCTCAAACATTGAAGATAGACAGGAATTTTCCCCAGAAGAAGAAGAGGATACTGACGACGGAGAAACCAGTAATGAGCAGGAGGAGCAGTTGCCTTCTCCATCAGAAACTGCAGAGTTTCCACAGTTGTCAGGTAATCAACCTCGGCAGGACAAATCTTCTAGAGGGCGATTGTTGATTTCGTCTCGAAAATATCCGAAATCAGATTATATTCTTCTTACATATGAGGGGGAGCCAGAAACTTTTAGGAGACAATATCTCATCCAGATAGCAACAAATGGATGCAGGCTATGTAGGATGAGATGAACTCGTTGCAGAAGAATCAGACTTATGAGCTGATGGAACTTCCAAAAGATAAGAGAGCACTGAGAAACAAATGGGTGTTCAAGCTGAAAAATGATGGCAAATCGGTGAAGCACAAAGCTCACTTAGTCGTCAAAGGATTCCAGTAGAAGAAAGGAATCGACTTTGATGAGGTATTCTCACCTGTTGTGAAGATGACTTCAATTCGAGTGGTACTCTGATTGGTGGCAAGTCTTGACTTGGAGCTTGAACAGATGGATGTGAAGACAACATTTCTTCATGGCAACCTTGATGAGGAGATTTACATGGAGCAACCAGAAGGCTTTCAAGTTCCTGAAAATGAACATTTGGTCTGCAAGTTGGAAAAGATCCTTTACAGTTTGAAGTAGGCTCCCAAACAGTAGTATAAGAAGTTTGACTCATTCATGATGAGTCATGGCTATAAGAAAACTGCTGCAGATCAGTGCGTTTACATCCAGAAACTTTCAGAAGGTGACTTCGTGATGTTATTGCTCTATGTTGACGACATGCTGATTATTGGAAAAGATCCATCCATTATCAGGAAGCTAAAGATGGATCTCTCCAAAGTCTTTGATATGAAAGACTTAAGACCTGCCCAACAGATTGTGGACATGAGGATCACTCGTGACAGGAAGAAAAAGAAGCTATGACTGTCACAGGAAAAGTATGTTGAACAAATACTACAAAGGTTCAACATGGAGAAAGCAAAGCCAGTCAGTACTCTACTGGCTAATCACTTCAAATTGAGCAAGAGCTCGTGTCCCTCATCACCGGAAAAGGTTCAAGAAATGGCCACAGTACCTTACTCCTCAGCAATAGGAAGTTTAATGTACGCCATGGTTTGTACCAGACCTGACATCGCTCACGCTGTTGGAGTTGTGAGCCGTTTTCTTTCAAATTCAGGGAAAGAACACTGGAAAACAGTACAGTGGATTCTCAGGTACCTTAAAGGTACATCAAGGTTATGCTTGTGCTACGGGGGAGCTAACCCAGTCTTGGAAGGCTATACAGATGCTGATATGGCAGGTGATCTTGATGGGAGAAAATTTACATTAGGATATATTTACACATTTGCAGGTGGAGCTGTATCATGGCAGTCCAAACCGCAGAAATGTGAAGCTTTATCTACAATAGAAGTAGAGTATATTGCTATAGCAGAAGCAGGAAAGGAAATGTTGTGGCTAAAGCGGTTCCTCCAAGAAATGGGAGTCAGTCAGAAAGAGTACAGAATCTATTGTGATAGTCAAAGTGCTTTTAATCTGAGTAGAAACTCGATGTATCACTCCCAGACAAAGCACATCGATATTCGTTATCACTGGATACGTGAAGTAATGGAGCAACAGTTGTGGAAGCTTGTAAAGATCCATACAAAAGAGAATCCAACGGACATGCTAACGAAGGTAGTCACATACGAAAAACTTGAGCTATATAGAAACATAGCTAGGTTAAGTACCTTGAACTAAAATGTGTCAGGATATCCTCCGTTTGGTGTTGAGGGGGAGATTGTTGGAAATCAACACACAAATGAAGAAGCTGGAGGCTTCTGGAAGATGAAGTTAGGCACCGTCTGTAGCAGTTGGAAGGTAGGCGTCGGCTGAACATTCAAGAATGTAAGCGCCGGAATTCTACCGTTATTTTCATGTTCACACTATTTCTTTTTCCTATAAATACATGTAAGATTGTAATGAGAAGGAGTGCCTAAGGTGAGGTCCGTTGGAGAGATTAGAAGCTGTGAGAGTTGAGGGAAACCATCGTAAATAGTTGGTTTGTTGTTTAATAGAAAAACTTCTCTCTATATCTGTGGACGTAGGCTAAATTGGCCGAACCACGTTAAATTTTGGTCTCCATATGATTTGTGAGCTTCCGCCGATCCAAAAAATTTTAACTCTAGAGTTGTTGATGCTGTTGCAGTATATTTTTAGTGCTTCTTAGCTATTATTTAGCTAAACAATGGATTTGTTGAATCCATTGTGAATGCTCTCATACATGAGATATATACTCCCCTTACATCCAAACAAGTCATAATTAAGCTCTTTGATGAAATTATTTAATTTTGGACTCGCACATTTATAAATTTATAATATGTCATTATATATGAATTTTAAGAATTTTGGACTAATCTCGCCTGCTTTTAAGTACGGTCGTGATCCTTAATTTGTTACAAATTTTAATAAATGATCAAATTTCATGCCATGCTAGGCTCGTGATAGATCAGATATTACAACTTGTGCAGCTATGAATAGTTTATTTGCTTTTATGGTTATTCAATTTTGTGGTAGTCGTGCCCACTGTAATTTGGTGTTGCAAATTAGTTGCGAACCCTTTTTTTTTCTCGTGGCCCTAAGGTGTTTCTTTGTTTTCATTTTTGTTGGTTTGATCCTAATTTAATCAGTATTGAGTAAAGAACTCTAAAAAGAAAATATTGTAATCAGACCATGTAGAAGTGATATTCTAGATCAGCTAGTATAAAAAAATATGCATATATACATATTAGTGTTCTAAGTTCTTTCATAATTGTAATGTGTCATAAAATAATGGATGCGTTGACACCCCAACTTGTAATTACTAGTGAAACTCTGTATATTTTTATGTGAAAAATGTGACTTGCTGAATGTTTTGTTTCTTTGTATTGGCAGCAATGAATCTGAATTTATCGATAAACTCATTCAATGGGTGAACTCAAGAATAGTTAAATCTACATACCTGCTAGACATTCCTGAGCATCTAATTGGACTAGAGTCTCGAGTAGAAGAGTTGAATTCTCTTTTAGAAATTGGAAGGAATGATATTGTTCTCATGATAGGGATCTATGGAATTGGTGGAACTGGAAAAACAACTATAGCCAAAATAGTCTTTAACTGGATTGCACATCAATTTGAAGCTAGATGTTTTCTAGCAAATGTTAGAGAAGTTTCAAGTCGGGAGGATGGTCCGGTCAAATTGCAAGAGAGACTTCGTAATCAGCTTTTACGAAACTCTACAAGCCGTGATATTGGCGATGTTGGAGGTACTAATATTATAAAGGACAGGTTTCACTCTACAAGGGTACTTATAATTCTTGATGATGTGAGTGAGTTGTGCCAATTAAAAGAATTAGCTGGAAATCATAATTGGTTTGGTCTAGGGAGTAGAATAGTAATAACAACAAGAGATCAACATCTACTACAGTGTCCAGTAGATTCAACGTATGAAATGTGCGGGTTGGGCGACAACCAAGCTATTCAGCTATTTAGTTGGCATGCATTTAAAAGAGACAAGCCAACTAAAAGTTATGTAGAGCTCACAAAATGTATAATAGGTTATGCTAAGGGCCTTCCACTAGCTGTTACAGTGCTTGGTTCATATTTGCGTGGTAAAACTACAGTAGAATGGGAAAGTGCATTGAAAAAGTATAAAAAAGCTCCCCACAAGGATATTTATGAAACTCTTAAAATAAGCTATGACGAGCTTGATGATGATGAAAAGGATATTTTTCTTCACATTGCGTGTTTCTTCAAGGGGAAATCTATTGAATATGTCACAAAAATTCTAGACAGTTGTCATTTTTCATCATCTATTGGCATTGCAAGGCTTAAAGAGAAGTGTCTCATCAATATTCATGATCAGTATGTGGAGATGCATGACTTATTGCAAGAAATGGGAAAAGAGATTGTTCGACAAGAATCGCTTAAAGTAGCTGGTGAACGTAGTAAATTGTGGTTATACGAAGATGTTCGTCATGTATTAGAAGAAAATACGGTAAGATCACATTAATAAAAACTTTTGATTTTACATTGTTTTCTGTTCACTAATGGAATTATGAAACCTCCCAAAAAAATGTTGAAGTTAGAAATGGTGAAGTAACTCGTTGGTGTATGTGTGTATGTGTGCGTATGTATACATACATATATATATGTATGTATACATACATATATAATATATATATATATTCTTTTCTACTCCTAACTATGACTAATGCAACTCTCTCTGTCGTTAAGTTTTGGTCGTTAATTTCTATATGAAAAATGGTTAAGCTAAGTCTTGCAACCTCTTTAGAACAATTTATGAAGTTAAAATTTATTTTTATTGAAATGGTGTGCCAGCTTTAGTTGATTGCAAAAGATTTTGTATGTATATCATGACCATTGGTCCATTTCTATATTTTTGTGTGCTCCTGTTAAAGTTAACAATTTACTTTTCATAAAAAAAATTACATTTCTCTCCTCAAAAAATTATATTTTTTGTTGTAATGAAACTTTCTGTAGTTTAGTATTAAAATTAATTTATAAATAAAATAGAAACAAAAAGATCACTTGGATTAAAAAAGGGCCACTGCCCATAGTTGTGGCAGTTGAGAGCCACCATTAATGGTAGCCTTGAGGGCGACCCATTGTGGGTACTGGCCCAACTGATCATTTTTTTATAATTATTTATTATGTTCTTTTAACGTTATTTGTCCTTTTCATTTTCTTTTGAAATTATTTTTTTCTCTTTTCTAATAATTTTATAATATTAAGCTTTTATTTTTCTGAATATTTATCTAATTTTTTAGTTTATAATGTTAATTGATTTTTTTCTTGAAATTAATTTTTAAAAAATTTTCATTTCAATAATGTAAGCTTAACTTGTTTTGATTTTCCTGTGTTTCCATTATTTTAGCAAGTGGCAATAAAAGTATAACAACTTTATGATTTTATTTTTGGGGATACTTATGCCTTTGTCTTTGTAGGGAACAAACAAAATTGAAGGGATTTTGTTAGATTTTCCTAAAGACCATGACTTGATATGCTTGCACTCCAAGGCATTTAAGAAGATGAAGAATCTTCGATTGTTTATAAATCGGAATGCACAATTTTCTGAAGGTCCGAATTATCTCTCTAATGAATTGAGAGTGCTTGATTGGCCTCAATATCCTTCGTCAGTTTTGCCTCCTAGTTTTCATGGAAATAATCTCGTTGAACTTAAAATGCCTGTTAGCCTCATCAAGGAGTTAGGCGGCCTAAAATCCAAGGTACCACTAATGTTTTTTTCAATATTTATTTCTTTAAAACTATGAAACAGACCTTCATTGAAGCTAATACATTTATTATATTTTATTTTGACAGAACTTGACAAATATGGATTTAAGTGGTTGTGAATTCATAACAAATATTCCTGATCTTTCAAGTAGCCCAAATTTAGAGAAGTTGAATGTTGGATGGTGTGTGAACTTAGTTGAGGTTCATCACTCCGTTGGATTCCTTGATAAGCTTCAGAGGTTTGATGTTGGTGGATGCTACAAGCTCAGGATTTTGCCAAAAAGATTCAAGTTGAGATCTCTAAGTTATTTTGATATTGAAGGTTGCTCGAATCTTGAAGAGTTTCCAGAGATTGAATGTGAAATGGAATTGTTACATGAGTTAGATTTGTCCGGCACAAGCATAGAGAACTACCTTCATCAATTGATAACCTCATAGGACTTGAAACATTAGAGCTATCCAAATCTAGTCCAAAAAAACTACCTTTATCAAGTGGCATCCTTTCTCGGCTAAAAGTTGTAACTCTTAAATGTTGTTGCCTGTCAGAAACAAATTTCTTCACGATTGGTATTTACTTTCTTGCTTTGGACACATTAGATCTAAGTGGGAGTGATATTGTTAACTTTCCACCTCTAGGCGTCACATTTGATCGGCTGCGATACCTTACTTTGAACCGTTGCGATAAACTTGAAAAAGTTTTACGTCTTCCATCGAGTCTAGAAAAGGTTGAAGCTCAAAGATGCAGGTCATTGGGAAGTTTTGCAGCACTATCTGAAATAACTTATGGAAACAGTTACATCGAATGGATTGACTTGTACGGATGCGACAAACTGTTTGCGGATAAGAATATGAGACCGATTCCTTCACAGGAAGAGGTATGTACGTCTCTTTTCCTCTCTCTCTCTTTTAACGTGTTAATTTGTGTGTGACCTTGGTTAGAATTACTTGTATTTCTCAAGGCTTTTTTTTTTGAACTTTTTGTATTGATGTAACAGAGTCATTCTAAGGAACAAAATTTGGCGTACCAACTTAAAGTAAGAGATTTTGACATTATATTTCCAGGAAAAAGGACTCCAAGCTGGTTTGACTATAGCTTTGAGGTCTATGGTGATGATGTTAGTATATTTGAGCATGAAATACATATTAATCCACCGCAACAGTGGAGTGACATAGATGGGATTGTTTTCTACGTTGCTTTTGGAGATGACGCAACATCGAAAGAGATTTATATTAATGTTACAATCCATGATGGCTCAAATTGGAAAGACTTATATGATAAACAAATAATGTGCTCAGCATCGCCGTGCTCAGGGCAGGTATGGATGCATTGGATGAGTTACGATAGACAAGTGGACGTTTCAAGGTTGAGATTTAGATGTAGTGATTATATTAACGAGCACCTGGTTTTGGGAAGTGTTGGGATCCATTTCCTAAAGAAGCATGAAAAGCGGCCTTCCTCAATTTGGGAATTGGAGAATGACGGTAAGACTTCCTCAATTTGGGAACTGAAAAATGACTATAAGTATCCAATTGGACCAGAGTCTCATCTAAGAGACATGAATATTCGGATCCATTTCCCAAAGAAGCGTGAAAAGCGGCCTTCCTCAATTTGGGGATTGGAGAATGAGGTTGAGACTTCCTCAATTCGGGAACTGAAAAATGACTATAAGTATCCAATTGGACTAGAGTCTCGTCTAAGAGACTTGAATAGTATTTTAGCAATTGGAAAGAATGACATTACTCTCATGATAGGGATTTATGGAACTGGTGGAATTGGTAAAACAACTATCGCCAAAGCGGTCTTTAACTCAATTGGACATCAATTTGAAGCTAGAAGTTTTCTAGCAAATGTTAGAGAGATTTCGAGTAGAGAGGACGGATTGGTCAAATTGCAAGAGAAACTTCTTTATGATCTCTTAGGAAACTTTGGAAGTCTTCATATTGGTAGTGTTGGAGGTACTAATTTTATAAAGGATAGGCTTCGCTCTAAAAGGATACTTATAATTCTTGATGATGTGAGTGACTCATGCCAATTGAACAAATTAGCTGGAAATCATAATTGGTTCGGTCCAGGGAGTAGAATAGTAATAACAACAAGAGATCAACATCTATTAACTTATCATCAAGTTGATTCAACATATGAAGTGCAGGGATTGGGCTACAACCAAGCTATTCAACTATTTAGCTGGCATGCATTTAAAAGAGATGATCAAGTTGAAAGTTATGTGAAACTCACACAATCTATAATAGGTTATGCTAAGGGGCTTCCACTAGCTCTTACAGTGATTGGTTCAGATTTGCGTGGTAAAAATATAGAAGAATGGAAAAGTGCATTGGAAAAGTATAAAAGAACTCCACCCAAGGATATTTATGACATTCTTAAAATAAGCTATGACGGGCTGGATGATGATGAAAAGATTATTTTTCTTGATATTGCATGTTTCTTCAAGGGGAAGTCTGTTGAATATGTCACAAAAATGCTAGACATTTCTCATCTTTCATCATCTTTTGGCATTAGAAGGCTGAAAGATAAGTGTCTCATCAATATCAGCAGTCATCAATATGTGGAGATGCATGACTTGTTGCAAGAAATGGGAAAAGAAATTGTTCGACAAGAATCGCCTAAAGAAGCAGGCGAGCGCAGTAGATTGTGGTTTCATGAAGATATTCGTCATGTATTAGAAGAAAATACGGTAAGATCTTTACACTAATAAAAACTTTTGATTGTACATTTGTTTTCTATTCACTAATGAAACCACCCAAAAAATGTTAAGTTAGAAATGGTGAAGTAACTCGTTGGTGCGTGTGTGTGTGTATATATATATATATATTCTTTTCTATTCCTAACTATATATGACCAATGCAACTCATATTGTTGTTAAGTTTTGGTAGTTTTCTATATGGAAAATGGTTAACCTAATTCTTGCAACCTATTAAGAACAACTTTATGAAGTTAAATTTTATTTTTATTGAAATGGTGTGCCAGCTTTAGTTGATTGCAAAATGGATTATAAAAGATTTTGTATGTATATCAAGACCACTGGTCCATTTCTATCTATACATATGCTCCCCGCGAGTTAAAGTTAACAATTTAATTTTCATAAAAGAAAACCACAATTCTCTGCTCAAAAGATTATATTTTTTGTTTTAATGAAGCTTTTTGTAATTTTTTTTTAACGTAATTTATATAAATAAAATAGAAAAATAGAAACAAAAAAACTTGAATTAAAAAAGAACCACCACCCATAGTTGTGGCAGTCCAGAGCCACCATCAATGGTTGCCTTGTGGTAATTAGAACACACAAGGGCGACCCATGCATTGTGGGTACTGGTCCAATTGATCCTTTTCTTATAATTATTTATTATGTTCTTTTTACATTATTTTTCTTTTTTATTTTCTTCTGAAATTATTTTTTTCTTTTTTCTTATAGTTTTATAATATCAAGTTTCATTTTTCTGAATATTTTTCTATTTTTTTTAGTTTGTAATGTTAATTGATTTGATTTCTTGAAAAGTAATTTTTAAAAATTTTCTCTTCAATAATGTAAGCTTGAACTTGTTTTGATTTGGATACTTATGCCTTTGTCTTTGTAGGGAACACACAAAATCAAAGCGATTTGGTTAGATTTTCCATACGGCCAGGACAAGATAAGGTTGCATCCCAAGGCATTTAAGAAGATGAAGAATCTTCGAATGTTTATAAATAGGAATGCACAATTTTCTGAAGGTCCAAATTATCCCTCTAATTAATTAAGAGTGTTTGATTGGCCTGATTATCCTTGGTCATTTTTGCCTTCTAATTTTCGTGGAAATAATCTCGTTGAATTTCAAATGCCATATAGCCTCATCAAAGAGTTAGGCGGCCTAAAATCCAAGGTACCACTAATATTATTTTCAATATTTCTATTTTTAAAACTATGAAACAGAATTTCATTGAAGCTGATACATTTATGTAATTTTATTTGGACAGAACTTGACAAAGATGAATTTAAGTCATTGTGAATTCATAACAAAAATTCCTGATCTTTCAAGTAGCCCAAATTTAGAGCGCTTGATTCTTGGAGATTGTGAGAACTTAGTTGAGATTCATGATTCCGTTGGACTCCTTGATAAGCTTCGGATTCTGGATGTTGGAAACTCCAGCAAGCTCAGGATTTTGCCGAAACGATTCAAGTTGAGATCTCTAATTTGTTTTGATATTTACGGATGCTCGAATCTTGAAGACTTTCCAGAGATTGAATGTGAAATGAAACTGTTACATGAGTTAGATTTGTGGGGCACTAGCATAAAAGAACTACCTTCATCAATTGATAACCTCAAAGGACACACGTTAATTCTGCCCAAATATAGTCTAGAAATACTTCCTTCATCAAGTGGCATCCTTACTTGGCTTCGAGAATTATGTTTAGCAGATGAGTTCAATGATTCGGAGCGTATAGACAAAGTGACTCTGAAAAATTCTGAGGCAGGAATTCGCTTTTGGGAAGCGCTAGTAATTTTAAATCTTAACCGTTGTTGCCTATCAGAAACAAATTTCTTCACGAATAATTACTTTCCTGCTTTGTATTTTTTACATCTAAGTGGAAGTGATATTGTTATCTTTCCACCTCAAGGCGTCACATTTGATGTGCTGCGACACCTTACGTTGAGCGAATGCGGTAAACTTGAAGAAATTTTAGCTCTTCCATTGAGTCTCGAAAGGGTTAAAGCTCAACAATGCAAGTCATTGGAAAGTTTTGCACTACTATCTGAAATACCTTATGGAAACAATAACATCAAATGGATCGACTTGTACGGATGCCACAAACTGTTTGCGAATAAGAATATGAGAGCGATTCCTCCTCAGGAAGAGGTATGTAGTACGTCTCTTTTCCTCTCTTTCTTTTTCAACATGTTTGTGTGTGACCTTGTGTTATAACTTGTATTGCTCAATTTTATTTTATTTTTTGTATTGATATAACAGAGTCATTCTAAGGAACAACATTGGACAAACCAACTTAAAGTAAGAAATATTGACATTATATTTCCAAGAAAGAGGATTCCAAGCTGGTTCGACTGTTGCATGGAAGTCTACATGAGTGTTGACGATGAGAGTATTGAGTTTGAAATAGATATTAATCCACCGCAACGTTGGAATGACATTGATGGAATTGTTTTCTACGCTGCTTTTGGACATAACATATCTCCATATGGAATAAATGCTATTTGTTTTAGTGTTACGATCCATGATGGCTCGGATTGGAAACACTTATATACTATAAAGAGACATATATCCTTTTTTGATGATCATGTACGGATGTGGTGGATGAGTTACGATAGACAAGTGGACATTTCAAGGTTGAGATTTAGATGTCACCGTAGTGGTTGGCCTCGTGAGTACGTGAATTTGGCAAGTGTTGGGATCCACTTCCTAAAGAAGCATGAAAAGCGGCCTTTCTCAATTTGGGAATTGGAGAAAGACGATGAGAATCCAAATCAAGATTTGGAATTAGAGAATGCTGATGAGAATCCGAAGGAAGTATTTGGTAAGAGGCGTCATGATGATGAATATGGTTGCAACATGGAACCCAATTTGTATCGTCAACAAAAGAGACAGCATTCCTCAACCATGGGCATCACAATAACGGAATTAGAGAATGACGATGAGAATCCAAAGTCATCAAAGGAAGATCTGGATTTAGAGCTTAAACTTGGGTGGTAATTAATGCTGTCGCAGTGACTCACATTAATGTTGACGTAGAAGGTATCTCTTAATTTACGGTAATTTTTTTTTATTTTATTTTTTTGTGTATTGGTTATCTCTTAAATTTAAAATCTACTTATCTCTTAATTTAATTGCTACATAAAAAGCTTGGATAGTTATCTTCATTCATCAATTTCAGCCAGAAGAAACTGTAATTGAAGTAGTTTCCTTTTATCACATGCATCCAGATTATGCATTTGATTAATGTTTTACTCTTTCTCAACATATATTCTTGACGGTATCATTCTTGGAGCAGAGACAAGAATCATGGTCCAAGGACCCGTAATAATTGATAAGAACTGTGAAAAATATTCATTATATGGCACCAAACATATATATTGTTGTGGAGCAGGAATTGCTGCCGATACAGAGGCAATAAAAGGTATTGTTAGGTTGGAGTTTAAGGAGATGATGTTGCACTCCTTATCATCTTCTTTTAAGAATGGCTAATGCACTGTCTTGGTGTTTGCTTTCTTTCACAGCTTTTCAAGTGAAGTTTCCTTTGTTACAAACCAAGAAATTAAAGAAAGTTGCATTTAAATTGATGTTACTGTACCTCATCTGCACATATACTGTGACTATTTGATGGTGTGAGTCTATTTTTGAGATTAAATTGGAAAATAATTGTTTTTTTCGGCTTACACACACACATATATATATGATGGTGTGCCACTGCCTCTTGCAGAAACTAGAATTGTTTTAGTAATATTATTAGGCTAAATGATTACTTTGGCTTGTTTATCATGTTTTGCAGGAAGAAGAATAACGTACCAGATGTATGAAGTCATGTCAAAAGCTTTGTAGAAACAATATTGTGGTTGTTTTCCTTTTGTGTATATATTACAAATTTGTCGGGTTTGGTTTACTAAAGATCTTTGCTTATTTGTTTTCTGGATTTCCGCAAATTTCTTTCAAGAATTCTGGATACTTTTTGGATATATTGAATATAGTATGATTGTTCATAATGAGTTTTAACTAAAATGACATTACTTTTAGTGATTATTTATTATTTACCATTTACACACAAAAATGATATGGCCAAGACAATGATGTCCAACATCTCTTATTTGCCTTCAACTATGGTCCAAAATATTGGGTTTGCAACGAATTAAAGTTCTTACCATGAGAAAATTAATTGTTGCTTAAAGGGTTATGATCTGGTCGAAGATATACTTGGAATTGCAACAAAACTCAAGCAAAAAAAAAATAATAATAATAATTTGATAAAATCTTCTTTAATGTTTATTATACATTTCTTGACAGCCTTTCTTCTGGACTCCATGCAATTTTCTGTCCAAGAATTTCTCCACTCATTGAAGCAAACAATGCCTCAGTTTCTTTATTTCTTTCTATGGCTAAAAGATTGAACCAGCTTTTAGGTCTGCTGAATAGAATTTCTCACCTCTAAATGAGTCTCCTCTCCAATTTATGCCTCCAACAGTGTAATCTGCCTATTTTCTTTGAGCAAATCAAATACCTATTAAGCAAGATATCATGAGATTCTCCGATTCAACCAATTATATATTGCTCCAAGTCATTAAGTACGTGTCTTGCACATGTTTGCCACTTGCCACACTAATATTAATTAAAAAAAATATATGTTCTATTACTATTAAAAATTATATTAATTAATAAAAGCTTATTGCAGCCTTTAAGCATCTTAATATAGTCCAATGTGTAAAGAATCAGTCAAGATAAATAATATCTTACTTAAAAAATATATATCTTATATATATATATATATATATATCAGATATATATATTTTTTAAACGTATGAGTTTTTAAGACTTCTATCATAGTAGTTGACACAATTAATTTGTGTGAAAAAACCTAAAACATCATATATCTGCAGATACGATAAAAGAAAGAAAAGAAAAACAGATATAACATCATCAGTATTTTACATAAATTTATAATGTAGGCATCCGAGCATTAATTGAAAACACCCGTAAACACAAAACCCGCTAAGAAACAATTGGACTAATTTGCACTAGTAATTGCAAAAGGAAATTGTAAAATTACTTTATAACAATACATAAAATGCAAGGTAGCTTTAAAGCTATTTGAAAGCTTTTTTTTAATACCACACATTATTTATATAGCATAATTTGATTTGTAAAATTTAAAATTTGAAAATTTGTTTTGTAAGTTAAATAGTGCCACATGGACGGTGTGTGGTATATATATTATATAGGCTTTCAAATAAATTATTTTTTTACATTATTAAAACTTATTTTTAATGAAGTGGCATGATTGTGTATTGGCCGTTAATCAAAAATAGATTGTAAAATAGTTGTAAAAAGACTATAGGTGTACTATTACCCATTGCAAAATAAATAGTAGTGATATACGTACGATTAATCTACAATTATTTTACAATTTATGTGTGTATTTGAATTTTTTTTTATTTTTTGTCATTTTCTTTCAAGTATTTTTTTAATATTATTAATCATTAAGAAAAAAATAAAAAAATAAAAAAAATAATTTTATTAATATTACATCCTTAATCATTAAATAAAATTAAAAATTAAATACAAAATTAAATACAAAATAAATTGTAAATAAATTGTAAAATGGTAGTGATTTTATCATTTGTCCAAAATAAATATCTCTTCATGCTTAACAAATTGAGACCACAATTTTTCTCTCAACTTCAATAACTAAACTTAAAAAAAATGATAACTCTATTCATCTATATTAATAGCTAGCCTCGTTTGGACGTTACATTAAATAGATGAGATACGATAAGAAATATATGAATAATAGTAAGATAGTTTGTGAATAATGATGAAATGATTTGAATTAAAATATTTTATTGGATTTTGGAAAATGATAGAAAAATTAAATAAAAATATTCTGAATTTAAAATATTATTAGAATGTTATTTTTAATATTATTTTTATTATAGAATTTGAAAATGTTGAATTATTTTTTTTATTTTATTTGAAAATTTAATAAAGTTGTAATGATTAAATAAAAAAGTTAAAAATTATAAATTATAAATATTTATATTTGAAATAATTTTTAAATATTAAGATGATATAAAATAAAATAAGATATGGTAAGATGATTTGAGACCAACTGTGAAACCAAACTGGATCTAATTATGTTTATGATGATAGGGTTGCTTCGTGCAATATTAATGATAACTAATGTAAGTTATAACATACTAATGTTATGTGTAGCTAATGGAAGATTGACATTATATGTCATATTCTTAACTTTTAATAGAAGATTACTTCTCATGTTTTGTGGAGGTGTGCTGCTGCACGAGACATTTGGGATGATTCTACTAGCTAGTCCTTCACAGAAATCTGCATGTATGGAAGAGAACTTCATTGATATTGGCAAAGTTTAATTACTAAGTTTAGACCAGCAGTGATTGAAGAAGTGGCTATTGTCTTTATAAGTGTTTGAATGAGAAGGAACAAGCAGGTTTTTGAAGGGGTGTGTGATCATCCTACTCAGGTTTGGTATGGGGCAAGACATGAACCGGAAGTTTCCAACAAGCTCAGCACAATTTTAAGCCACTTACTACTGGTTTGACATCACAGATTTATGGAAGTAGCTCGACAAGGTGGCATAAACCACAACTAGGATGGTTTAAACTAAACTAGGATGCTGCATGGGATGTCATGAGAAATCTGATGAGAGGAGTGGTGATAAGAGATTCGACAAGAGAACTCATTACTTCTGTTTGTTGGTCAAAGAGCTTTGTCACTGCCCCTCTATTGGCAGAAATTCTGGTATTAGAAAGAGTTTTTGACTTCTAGTATTGAAGAAGTGAAGTTGTTCTTTGCTAGTCAAGGGCGCAAAATCCAGCTTGTGCCAAAAGCTGGAAACAATGTTACATATATTGTTGATAAGTTAGCTTTATATTTTGTTGATGAAGTTATTTAGATGGAAGATGGTCCTCCTTAAATTTTATAATGAATTAAACATGAAAATGTGTAACTTGTTATGTTGATTAATGAAGGTATAGCATGATTGCTTTGTTTAAAAAAAATTCAAATATAAATTTTTATGCAAATTGAAAAAAGTGATTTTAACTTATAAAAATATGAAAATCTTATTTTGTACTTTGCTCAAAACAATGAAACATTTGATCTTATTGCTAACTGCGAAGTACAAATTCAAATTACAATGCTGCCACAGCGCCGTTAAAGAAACCGTCTGGTCAACAGAAGCAACGGTCCCCGGAAGTGACGGAGAAATCAACGACAGTCGTTACCCCCCTCCACTCCCACAAACCACCTGAGTCAATTCCGGTCAAAGACATATATAACCTCCCCACAATTCTCTTCACTCTCCGCAGCTGCACTGACTCCGAAACGAGATTCGGCATTTCAGTCACGGTTCCGGACACTATAAATAAGTTCAGCAACTGTTCGGAAACTTTACTCTCTCTCCCTCGCTCGTGCGAAAGAATCGGCCATGGCTGAGAACGGGAGCTCAGAAGCTCTCCACGTAGAGAATCCGAAGCCACACGAGGAAGAAGAAGAAGATGATGAAGAAGAAGAAGATGATGATGAAGAAGAAGTTGAAGAAGAAGAAGCGGAAGAAGAGGAGTCTGATGATTCGGAGGATGTTGAGGAAGAAAGAGAAGATGAAGCCCGACTCGGTGAGTCGCAACTCAGCAACTTACGGGGCCCCGTACGGCATGGTGAAGCTGGGTTGCAAGAGTCTCGTTTGGAAACCCTAGCAGCTCCTTCTTCGTTTCAATTGTCCCAGGACGATCAAGGTGCGGGTGGGCTCTTTTTCTTTGTTATTTATTTCTCCTCTTTATTTTTATATTTTTATTTGGAAAACATCTGTTTGTTTCTTTGTTTTTGGTTTAGTTGTGATGGAAATGTGATTTTTGCCATTGATCTGACAGGCTTGCAGGAGAATTCGACTTCGTGGGCGGCTGGTGGTGTGGAGTCCGAGGTTAGAATTTGGAGTTCTTATTTTTCGTTTCTGTTTATGCATTTCATTTCTGAACAGTGAGTCCCTTTGCATTCATATTTTTGCTCGCTACCTGTGTTTTCTGATCTTTGACCTTGAATTTACGAATTAGCGTGCCTTTGTGTGGTATTTGCTTAGTTTGAACATCAATTTGGACACTTCTGTTTGAGCATGTGAAATTGGGTGCTTTTTTGTGTGCAAGAGTGCTGTAAGGGAACAGTTTTTTTGTTCATGCACTGTTTCTTGAGATTTTTCCGGAAGGTGATTATGACGAAGGATTAGGTCTTACCCCATATGTGATTTTTGGAAAATACTTTGATAGTGCTAAACTTCTTGTCACTAACAAACATAATTTAACCTGAATATTGGTGAAAAAAACATCAATACTATTGTCGAGAGCAAGGATCATACAAGCTATAGAATCATCAAAAACATTGTTGTTAAAGGTCCATTTTGAACCCTGGTGTTCTGACTTGGTGCAAATGATTATCTTGAGTCTCCTAAAAGCCCCTGGATTAGTCTTTTTTTTTTAATAGGTCATCCATAAGTTTTATTCATAAAAAGACCCCCAGGATTAGACTTTTGTGTCTTCCTCTATAAGATTGTGCTTCAATATACACAGGACCAAGCAAAACAACCCTCTAGGATCACTCCTTGCCAGAGGGAAGCTTGCTTTTGTGCGAGTGTAGGCAAGTTACTGTATATAGATCAGAAAGCTTTTGCCTTTGATAGTCTGAAACAACAGCAGTAAGTTATGTTTGTTATACTTGTTTAGGAATAACCAATTTATGGGGGCGGTTGGAGTATCACATGAGGGACTATAACAAATCCAGGTGTTTGGAGTTACAAAGGTGGCCGGTGCACATATTGTTTTTCCTGACTTGTGTTTTTTGGCACTAGGTGTATTGGGATGTAGAAATATTTTGTGATGAATGCACAGGTAGCAACTGCCAAACAATAATGCTAATGAACAGCTCGTCCATCTAAGTCCAATAGTAGTTGGAGAAAGGAAGAAGCCAAGTGGAAAATGAAGAAAAATAAATGTGTAGGGTAAAAAGGAATCCTTGTTCCTGTACAGGTACAAGATGAGAAAGGATGGGCTTGGCATGTGATTATACAATATTAAATTAGCCCAATGTCCAGTCTAGACTCCTATACCTTAAGATACCAAAGGATGTCCTTAAAACTTAAGAAGGAATTCATTACTAGTCAATGTGGATGTCAAGAAAAATACAATAAGCCCAAAGTTTAAAGAAGTATAGACTAGAATGGTAACTATTCCTGTGGCGTAAAGTTGGGGTGGTCTGAGTTTTGCCTGAAAGATTTAGGCTATTGGGTGGGATGGATGTGTTTGGTCCTGTTTGTTTTGGGTTTATCCAAGAAACTAAATATTGAATGCATTCTTGGAAATGAGCATAATAGCTTTTTAATAATAGCTTTTTCTAGAAAAAAATATCTGGTTAACGGTTAAATCATTGTTTAGAAGTTACAACTGGACATCCAAAGGAAGTTGGAATAATTGGTTAAGACTGACTTTCAGGAAAAGAAATCAAAAACTAATTAAGGGTCTAAAGATTTAAAGCTACTTAAAAATGAGCCTGGTGTTGCGCTTACCAATAATCTCGTTGAATTTAAAATGCCTTGTAGCCTCATCAAGGAGTTAGGCGGCCTAAAATCAAAGTACCAATATTATTTTCAATATTTCTTGCTTTAAAACTATGAAACAGAACTTCAGTGAAGCTAACACGTTTATTTTATTTTAGTTGGACAGAACTTGACAAATATGGATTTAGGTTTTTGTAAGTTCATAACAAAAATTCCTGATCTTTCAAGTAGCCCAAATTTAGAGAAGTTGGATCTTAAACATTGTGAGAACTTAGTTGAGGTTCATCATTCCGTTGGATTCCTTGATAAGCTTTGGAGTTTTAATCTTGGTTGGTGCTACAAGCTCAGGATTCTTCCGAGAAGATTGAAGTTGAGATCTCTAAGTTATTTTAGTATTTACGAATGCTCGAGTCTTGAAGACTTTCCAGAGATTGAATGTGAAATGGAATTGTCAACATGGTTATCTTTTGGCGGCACTAGCATAAAAGAACTACCTTCATCAATTGATAACCTCAAAGGACTTGAAAGCATATATCTGTCCGACTCTAGTCTAGAAAAACTACCTTCATCAAGTGGCATCCTTACTCGGCTTCAAGAATTACATTTAGAAGATGAATACATTGATTGGGTGGATATAGACAAACTGAATTTGACAAATTCAAGCATTTTTCATGAGGCAGGAAATCGCCTTTGGAAAGCAATAAAAGTTGTAACTCTTCAACGCTGTTGCCTGTCAGAATCAAATTTCTTCACGAATAATTACTTTCCTGCTTTGGAAAGGTTAGATCTAAGTGGGAGTGATATTATTATCTTTCCACCTCAAGGCGTCAGATTTGATGGGCTGTGAGACCTAACTTTGAACTGTTGCAAGAAACTTGAAGAAATTTCACCTCTTCCATTGAGTCTAGAAAGGGTTGAAACTCGTATATGCAGGTCATTGGGAAGTTTTGCACTACTATCTGAAATACTTGATGGAAACAATAACATCAAATGGATTGACTTGTACGGATGCCACAAATTGTTTGCAACCAAGAATATGAGACCGATTCCTTCACAGGAAGAGGTATGTACGTCTCTTAATTTCCTCTCTTTCTTTTTCAACATGTTAATTTGTGTGACCTTGGTTATATATAACTTGTATTGCTCAAAGTTTTTTTTTTTTTTTTTTTTGTATTGATATAACAGAGTCATTCTAAGGAACAACATTGGGCATACCAACTAAAAGTGAGAGATATTGAGATTTTATTTCCAGGAAAGAGGATTCCAAGCTGGTTCAACTATCGTATGGAGGTCTATAGTGATGATAAATATAATAGTATTGATCAGTATGAAATAGATATTAATCCACCGCAACATTGGAATGACATAGATGGAATTGTTTTCTACTTTGCTTTTGGAGATCATGACGCAACATGGAATAAGATTAATATTAATGTTACAATCCATGATGGCTCGGATTGGAAAGACTTACATACTCCAGAAGAAATTTGGTTAGAACGGTTGTGCGCAGGCGATGTATGTATAGATAAGTGGACATTTCAAGGTTGAGATTTAAATGTGATTATATTCTTTGTAAGCGCGTGGCTTTGGGAAGTTTTGAGATCCATTTCCTAAAGAAGCATGAAAAGCGGCCTTCCTCAATTTGGGAATTGGAGAATGACGATGATAATCCAAATGAAGATTTGAATGCAACCTAGAATTCAACTGGTACCCTCAATAAAAGAGGCGGCAATCCTCAACCATGGGCATCACAATAACGGAATTAGAGAATGATGATGAGACTCCAAAGGAAGATCTGGATTTAGAGTTTAAACTTGGGTGGTAATTAATGCTGTCACAGTGACTCGCATCATGCTGAAGTAGAAAGTATCTCTTAACAATTTTTTTTTTTCATTTTTTGTGCATTGTTTATTTCATCTGCACAAAACAGACACATGATGGTTTTTGCACAACACAAGAATAACGAATTCTAATTCTGTCATGATAGGAAACAATGAATTCTTACTGTTAAACTCTTATTTGGGATCAATGACTGCATCAGTCTTTCAAGTAATGAAAGATGCTTCAGTTTCCCGTCTCACTATTGTAAGATTCATTTCAAAACTCCTTGGCCCCAAAACAGTTGAAGCTCTTATTTGAACACAAAAATGGTTGTAAGCTCTCTCCATTAATCATGACTTCCAAGACTTCATGGAACATGCCAAAAGCTAAAAGCTGGAAAATGGTAAGATTCATTTTGAATATCATATATTTTCCTGTGGTTTTTTTAAATGCTACATAAAAAGCTTGAAGCTTTATCCTTCTTTGTAGTGTATGATAAAATTGCTCTTTTTGACTTGACAGAAAATTAAGAACCCCAATTACACAGGGAAATATTGGAAGACTACTCGGACTGATAATCCAAGTATTTTTAAGCATGCATATTTATTTTTAAGAATGGCTAATGCACTGTCTTGGTGTTTGCTTTGTTTCAACTAGTTCAGCTCACAACTGCATCGCTGCAAATTGTTGCGAGGATCTGATTCGATTCCAGCAAAGGTTCCTGGCCCAAAAGCCAAAAGGACTAATTTAGCTTAAGAAGCCATACCATAACCAAAGCCAACTGTATGACTGCTTGGCTTTATTTTAATCTATTCTCCTTGTTTCCCTTATTTTTTTATTTTATTTTTATTTTTTTTGTTGACTGCTGCTATTTTGTGACATGATACATGATTTGAAAAGCATAAAAACTAATTATTAAAGAAGATGAAAACATCTGAAAATTCTTTTCAATTATAAGCCTGATCATTGGGATAACGAAGATGATGGAATATGGAAAAGGTACCTAATCCACATATAAAGGACCATGGAAGCACAAGATATGAAAATTAAGCCTAATTGCTACATAAAAAGCATGAAACTTTATTCTTCTTTGCAGTTTATGATAAAATTGTTGTTTTTGACTTGACAGAAAATTAAGAACCCCAATTATAAAGGGAAATGGAAGACTCCTTGGATTGATCATCCAGGTATTTTGACGCATACATGGTTATTTCTATGCATCAATTTCAGTCTGAAGAAACTGTAATTTGAAGTAGTTTCCATTCATCACATCCAAATTATATATGTATGCATTTGATTAATGTTTTACTCTTTTTCAACATATATTCACTGAAAAGAACTGTGAAAAGATTCATTATATGGCACCAAACATATATTGTTGTGGAGCAGGAATTGCTGCAGATACAGAGGCAATAAAATGTATTTGTTAGGTTCGAGTTTGAGGAGATGATGTTGCACTCCTTATCATCTTATTTTAAGAAACTTTCTATGCTCAATCTATCATTCTTAAGTTATCTCACTCAATACTTCATAATCTATTTCGTTTGATTCATGGTTTGGGTAGGTTAGGTATCTCTACATGATTGGTTATGGTTTGTGCACCCGTGCAATTTGCTGCTGCTCTTTTTTTTTTTTTTGCAAGACTTCTTTTAAGATTCTTGGGACAGCTTAATTATGCGTCTAGTGAATTAAGAGTGCAGAGAAGAAATTGTTTTCTGTATTGTTATTGGATCTAGAGTAGTTGTGGTCAGACCATAAATGGAGGAGATTGAAATTTGTATGTTATCATAATCCTTTTTATATACACGTCTCTGTTAAACTTTCTATATTTTAGAATTAGGGGATGTTTGGAAGTTGTTTTCATCTCATCCGAAAGGTACCGTTATTATTGAGCTCACTATATTAAGAATGCCTGATAGGGGATCCCTTGTCTAGGAGTTAGGCGGCCTAAACCTAAAGGTACCGTAATTATTTTCAATATTTGTTTATTTAAAAACTATGAAACAGAACTTGATTCAAGCTAATAGATTTCTTTTATTTAATTTGGATCTTAGTTTGCAATCCAAAAGATTTTTTTTATTTTAATCAATTCTCCTTGTTTCCATTTCTTTTTCTTTTTTTATGTTGACTGCTGCTATTTTGTGACACGATACATTTGAAAAGCATTAAAACTAGTATTAAAGAAGATGAAACATGTCACTATTCTTTTCCGTTATAAGCCTGATCATTGGGATGAAGAAGAGGATGGAATACGGGAACCCTCCATGGAGAAGTACCGTACGCAAGGTATGACAACTAGGCTTGATTACAACCTAAAGAGCTTGAAGCTTTATGTATTTGATTAATGTTTTGCTCGTTTTCGATATATATTCAGGATGGTATGGAGCGGATACAAGACCTATTGAGGGACCTATCGATTTTTTTTCCTCGACAGTGCATTTGACTGATGAGAAGATGTGTATCTCCACGTGGCCCTTTATGATTGGTTTCCGTTATTTGAAGAACAATGGAAACACCTGAGTGATTTTTTTTTTTTTAAGAAGAGTTAGGAATATTAGGAACACATATTCAAGAGGGGTCCCTCTCAAATTTATTAATGAGTTTCATTTATAGCGGAAGAATATCGTAATTGCAATCTTGAGAGCAAAAAATTTCAAAAATTTAAGATTAACACCCCATAAATCCTGAAATATCACAAAAAAATAAAACAAATCAGCCTATATAGACTCGACAAATAAATCAAGAGAATCAAGACAAACGTAGATTTGCCAATCCCACCCAATCCATTTTAAACAAATCCCGAGCTTCTCGACGCAAATCATCATCTCGAATTACATTATTAACCTCCATAGCACCTCTACGTTCAAGAAAATCTGCCACTTTATTCTCCTATCTATAACACCTAAGTGAAGTTATTCTCATGTTTAAATATGTTTTAAAAAAATTGAAATAAAAAGCAAGAAAAAAGGGTATAATTTGTACTAAGGGACATGCCAAATGAGCAAATTGAGGAAGTATGGTAGTACTATTCTTAAATTTTAGGTATAAATGGAAGATAAAAATTGATTGAAATCTTGGATTGGTTATGTCTAATACAGATATTAAACCTATATCTTTTAATCGGTTTAAAATATGTGCACAAAAATAAGATTAAGAAGAACCAATCTTGTTGTACATTGGGAGTAGATTATCAAGTAGAGCCAGCTCAATAGTAAAGCTATTTAGATTAGAGAAATTTTATATAGCATTCAACATACAATACTCACCTATCACATGAACAGTAACATGAACAGTATGTGTGAAGACCCAAAATTTTCGTTTTATTTTATATATTTATTTTAAGGATAATTTTTGTATTTTTAATTATTTAAGAAACTTGAGGTTTGGGCTTGGGTTTGAACTTTGAAGGCATGACTTATGTATTAGCCCAAAGTGAAGTGACAATGCCTATAAGCCCATAGGATTGACGCATGGACAACCAAATCTAATGTAGTGGAACACTTGTCACTTTTAGAAGAGTCATTTATAGTCTTTTAAAGACTGGTAGGTTTATGAGAGAAAAACTAGTGAATGGAAGGTTTGACTAGTGGATTTCTTGAAAAAGATTGTATATGAATCAATAAGAGATTTTCATCATTTGAGAAGTATGGAAAACGTGGGAGGCAAAAAGGGGAAGAACCAAGCTCTTCCAGCTTAGTTTTCCTAGGTGAATAACATATTTAAGTGATTGACTTGTACTAGATTTTGTAAGAGTGAAATATTTGTGTGTAAGAAGATTCCTTGGGAGATATGTAACAAGTGACAAATGACAAGTGACAAGTGATAAGTGACAAGTTAAGATATGATGTCATTGGGAAGAGAAATGGTGGCTTGAGAAAAAAGAGTATACGTATGAAATGAAGCTAAGGGGAAGCCAACCTTGCTTTGAGTTTTCCTATGCAAAGCCCCACTTTTGATATTACAAAAAGTAGATTTTGTATAAGAGAATCCTTAGAGATATGATAGACTAATGAGGGTGTGTTGACTTGTAAGGAGGTGATGGTGACAAGTGAGGAAGATGTCTTTGGAGAGAAAGAGAAGGCTTTGGTTGAGCGGAAGCAAGAAGTGAGCCAAATGACACTTTGATTTTTCCTAAGCAAACCATATATAGAAGTAAGATTTGTGTAAAATGATTGACAAGTGTGTAAGAGTGATGGACATGTGTGTAAGAGTGATTGACTAGTGGATAGATTTGTGATTTGCAAGAGAGAAACATATCTAGGAAGACCATATCTATGACCAAGATTTCGGTTGAAGGTTTCGGTTGAAGGGAGAAAATGTGGGTGTCGAATCCCACTTGGGTTTTTCCCAAGGAAGACCATATCTAGGACCAAGATTTGGTGAGATCTTTCAAGAAGCCAATCAAGGCCTTGTGTCATCCTTTCAAGTGTCATTCCATAGTGTCAATCAAATAGGGATTTGGAGTGCCCTAAGGCATAGGAAAAAAAAAAAAAAAAACTCTTGGCCGACTATGGCCTTTTCTCTTCACTTTTCACATGATTTCTCCTATTTCTTGCAAGAGACTCTGGGCCACTCTATATTCTCTACACTCTCCATTTTTTTTCAAACTTTCTCACATTTCAAACACTATTTCCTAGCAAGCTAAAGGGTTTTTCTTTAAGGCTTTTGCAAAACATCTACTTTGAAAGGTAAGTGATCTTTTTAGAATGATTTTCTTTCATTTTCAAACAAAGATCAAAGGAGCTATGCTTTTAAAAGTCTTTTAGTCACCACATTTCCTAAATATTTTCTTGAATCTATATGAAAGATCTAAGCTTTTGGTTATTCTTTTTAAAGGAAAATGAAAACTAGAATATTTTGAGAAAATTAGCTCTCTTTGAATCTTAAAAAGGATTTCCTACTAAGCAAGCCATTTTAGTCATGTAGAGCAAATATCCCTTAGATTTAATCAGGTTTTTCTTTATAGATTTTTAGATTTTCCTTACTCTATAAGTGGAGTATTTGTAAATACATTCTTACCTTAACCTTAGCATCACTTGTATATGTGAGGTGTACTCATGATTGTGTAGCTTTGCTCTCTTAATTAACTTGTTTATTTAGTAAGTTATTTATACTTTTTTTGAGTGTGGTTAAGATGATATTTTAGATTTTTAATCTAAGAGATCATTGTGGAAATATAGTTGTTATTTGTTGGAAGAATAAAAAGAAATGTGCTATGGTGATTTCGGTTAGTGCATGTGGAAGGATGGTGTGAACTTGTGGTTGTATTGTTTTGCTCTATGGTTTGACTTGCTTGTTTAGTAAGTTTGGTATACTTTTTTTAAGTGTTGTTGAAATAATACTTTGGGCTTTTAATCTAAGGTATAATTGTTGGAATATAGTGATTATTTTAGTAAAAGAATGTAAGGAATATGCCATAGTAATTTCAATAAGTGTATCTTTATCTTACCCCTAACATTCCATGAATATGTTATAGCGAATGGTTGTTGTGATGCTTGTTGAATGCTTGGTGATGTTAGGCTAGTCATTTGAAGAAATGCTTGGTATATTTTTAGTTGAAAAACCCATGTTTAGCAAATGTGTTATTTATAGGCTTGAAATTTATATTATATAAGCATATAACCCGCGCAATACGCGGATTGTTGTCATTTATGCTGATTTTTATAAATTTAAACAATTCATTATACATAATTATTACAACATTTATTAAAATAATATATATTAAATATATATAAAATGAAACATGAATATATAAAAGAGTTTATTTTATCCATAAATATTTCATGATGAATTTACAATCCACATGGAGAGCATCTTTTCCGGCAATTATACCTCAATACTTTAATTCTACTTTTTTGCTTAATACATTGAATTCTACTTCAATCTGAACAAAAGAAAACTTTTCCTATAATTACTCGATTCTAACTCTCCTGTCTCCAAACCCTTTAGACCCAAAGGGCTCTGATTGTTTGGTATGCATGCACTCACCATGTCCACCTTCACCCCAACCTTTCCAAGAGTTTTGTAAGATTTTCTTCTAGAACTTCAGTGTTTGATTCTGCAATATTGTATCTCAACCAGACCAAATAATATGATCATCATCCAATATTCTAAACTGTTTCTTGTTATTATTTTTGTTTTCTATTTCTAAAATAAATAAAATCAAAATAATCTAACCAATTCCTACTAAGAATGAGGCAAAGGTGGCAATTCAAGTGCATGGGTCAGGTTCATGTCAATGAAGTTATGTATGGGAGTACAACCATATCACTCAACACTAATCCAAATTTAATTAAACAAAACAAACAAATCAATCCTAAGATTATCAATTTAAATAAACATATAGTGTTAGGTTATCTGCATAACTTATTTCATAAACTAATAATATTACTTGATCAACATCATGTCATGTCTTATAAGCATAAATTATATTAAGTATACATATTTTAATTGGACGTGTGTTGAGAAGTTACATTATCTTTAAGGATATATATTACCAAATTGATTTATTTATAAAGCCAAAATATTATGTTTAAATTATATACAATTTGATGACATATCTTTAATTTAAATCTCGTTTAAACATATATACAATTTGATTGATTTATGTTTAAATTAAGAGAAGTGACTTTTCTAGCATTGCCTGTTGGTAAAAATTTGTTTGTGATATTAACTTTTAGTAAGGAGAACATAAGAGTAATCATGAATCCATATTTCAAATATAAAAAAGAAAAAGAAAAAAGTAATCGTGAATCCAGCACACATTTTAGAAATTGTTGTATTTATGAACATGGCACACATTCACCATGATGAGAATGCTTAGATTTCTGATCTTGTGGAAGGTATTTCTTAGATCTCCAACTTCTTTTTTTGATTGGTGTAGTTCTCTAACTTTTCAACTCGGTCTGTATGATCATATTAAGCTGCTCACGTCTCTCCTTTAGGAACTTCAACTCCTTGTTCCCTGCCTCACCAATTTCTTGCCTGAAACAAATTATTCTCTCCCTCAAGCTGTTCAATTCGCTGAGACAACTGTTGAAAATTGGCTTGAGATTCAGAAACACCCGTTCTTGGGTTAATAAAAGCCATATTGCAGGCATGCAACTCCTACTTCATTTCTTGCTTTACATAAGTTGTTATCATTGTTTGCACAGCAAAATTTTCTAAAATGACATACATAAATCAATAATAAATATCATCACCAATAATTTTTTTTTTAATGAAATCATTATAAATAAATAAATAAATAAATAACTTCTCATTCTTAAACATTAATACAAAATCTCATATACAATCTATTCTTATCACTTATCAGTCAAAATATGTATCACATGTTTAGTTTACATAATGACAAAATCAAGATTTGATATTAAAAAGGATCAAAGCAGTTTGTTATTACTAAATATTGGAAAATTTTCCTTTCATAGCCTGTATATTTTATTTGAATTATTGGCAGCAAGGTCCAAAGTTTCAAGGGGTACGACCTACTTTCCAGAGTCTAGCAAATCAAATACGTGTTAGGCGTTAAAATAAAACAGCAACTAAGATTCACGGCTTTGGAACAAAAAAAAAAAAAAAAAAAGAAGATTTTGAAAAATTTTAAATATTCAAAACTATTAATCATCCAGCAAAAACACTTGTTATAGGCTCCTGTTGTAAAATTTTCGAGACCAAACGCGGCTTTCCTAGCCTGTTCTCGCCTTCCAAGATCAGCTTACTCTGCTAAAGGAAAGAAATCAACGTACCCGTTGAAAACTTTATTGTTATCAATCTCGTTCTAGCATTGCCATTTCATGAAAATTTGTTTGGATTATATATATGTTTAAACTAATCAAACATATATATATATATATATATACATTTTAGAAATGTGTCTGAGAGGGAGAGAGAGGCAGGAAATGAGACCAGACTAAGAACAAAACCCACTTATTCAAAAGCATAACAATACTACGTTGTGATGCTATTACCTGTTCCTTGTTTCTTTCGTCTAGAGAGAAACTATGAGGCCGTCAGTGTGAATGGAGGAAAGCCAAGGAAAAAGCGCTGCTCCAATGGCGACTTTTGATTCGTTTGGCCGAGAGAAGAGGAGGGAGGAAGTAAGCTTCCCTCACGTCAAGGTTCCTTGCCGACACACTCCACTTTCTAGCCATCTTTCCGGCAAAAACTCAAAAAACTTTTCTCCCCATATGCTCTCCATCCTCCTACCTCTTGTAGCGATGGTATATATAAACATTTACCTCTCTTCATGCCTTAACGCCTCTATTCGGCTGAGAGGTATGATGACGCCTCTTTTCGGCAGAGAGGCATGAAGAAATTAAGAGAAAATGAAACTCAAGTGTCACTGACAAAAAGGAAAAAGGATAACTCAATAAATTCGCCGACTGATGCAGGGAAATATAAAACTTCAATGTGCAGTCTTAGGCGACAAACTCCTTAAAGAAGATGCAATCTACCTTTACAGAGCGAAATGTCATTGAGTTATGTTTCTGAAACTGTTGCGTCGTTTTTGACGAAACCTTGCGCTGTTTCTTCTCCCTAGTTCTGATATTCAACTAATTGCTATAACTGTGAAGCCGATTTATGCAGTAAGGACCAAAACAACACACTGATTGCCGTTTGGTAAGCACTTAACCGTTTGTTTTCATTCCGACTTTCATGGTGTGAAAGTAATCGATTGGATGATAACCGATTGACCCAAATTGGCTTGCTTAAATTAAACGCTAGTAGTTTTACGGATTTTGTGAATCAACGACTTTTACGGTTTGATAGGTAATTGGTAGTTTTTCGGTTTTTGTGATTACGTGTCTTTATTTAACATAATGTTTTGGTGTGAAGATTTTAACCGAATTTTACGCTTTGATTGACAAATAAGCTTAAGTGATTCCACTTTTATATATATAAATAGATCGGAGAATATAGTTATCTTGTTGCAAAAGAACATAAAGAATATTTATATGACATTTGGTGACAAATGCATGTACGATCATGATAAGATTTTTGGGTTGAAAAGGATTGGCTTGGTGTATATGTATATTTCAGTTTTGAAGGTTTTAGGGCTAAGATTTTCAATACTCAACTATTCACTTATGAGATGACTTTATATTGGACGTTTGGGGATTTTAGAAACATGAAACTAGAAGAATATATTAACATAAGTTTCGGATTTTTATGCGGGATCAAGTGTGGTAATTATTTTGATAACAAGTGGTTAAAAATCTAAAGGCTTTAGGGTTTGGTTAAGGCCTCTTTGTGGTATTAAGATTATTTTATTATTTTATTAAGGCATGCTTGAGTACCTAGAGGAAAAAAGATAAGGGGAACACTAGGTTGGGTGCCTAGGAGGATCTCGGCCTCACCCTTGGGGGTGAAGGCTCGAGTACTTGTTTTTCTCTTGGGTAAATTATTTGTATGCCTTTTTAAATGTTGATGATTTTAAGGTGGTTTATTTGGGAATGAACATCATAATGTGAGTGCTTGTACACGTCCCATGAACTACATGTTTAGCATGAAGAGTTCCATATCTCATGCATAAAGTCATGATTTTGAGTCAACACGTTATTTTCGAAAGAAAAGATAAGAATTAAGTTTTTATAAGAACTCCAAAAATTGGGACGGGGTAGTGTCCTAGTAAAATTTCTTGTTCACTCAGGAGTGGTTAAAGTCGAGTGAAAAACCCTGAGTCTACGAAGAACAGACGGCGGACTATGTATGGCTTCAAAAGGTGTCCGGAACGTGATCGCACATAAAGCTAGTAGTGCCCATGGACAGTGTAGGCATTTCGCCTTGCCGTTATAAGAACAAGGATGTAGTCACTTGGTTTGAGTAGTCACCGAGTGATGAAGAATGGATAACATAGACGCCACAACTTAAGTAGTCTGCAGGCGATACGGTAACGCATAACGTAGTCACTTTGGCTTGAGTGGTCGCCGGGTGATGCGATAACTAGCGGGGAACACACGATGCATAGGGGAGCCGTGAGGTGTCCTCAAGGAACAGTGACGGGGAAGGCGATATGTAACTCCCGTATCACTGATAAGGACTTTCACGTCATGACGGAAAAGACGATATGTAACTCTCATATAACTGACGTGACGACGATGAATGTGATATGTAACTACTGTCGAAGTCAAAGAATGATATGAATAACATTAATGGAGCCTAAAGAAAAGAATATGATGAAAGATATGAAAGTTACAAAATGTTTTCAAGTACGTGTCAAAGATGTAAATGTTATATGAAAAACCTTTTATGAAAAAGCACGTACATAAGTCAAAGTCTCAAACAAAGTCAAGTTACATGAAAGTCATTTTAAGAAAGTGCATGAGCATAATTTATGTCATAAGTTCATATTCATGGCACATGCATTTGTTTAATGTTCGCTCATATATACTTGTAATGTTTTTGTTACGATAATTGTGTACTTACTGAGATTTCTCGAAATTTCGTCTCTTTAATTTTCAACTATCGTTCCTTTTCGGGGCGATAAGAATGGTTGCAGGCGGCAATGGATTCCTCGAGTCAGACTTCCCGAGACTCCACAGACCCCTGAGGGACTGACTGAGTACTCTTTTAGTGATTTTTTGACCCCTTTTGATATGACCGTCTCATAGAGGATTTGCAAATGAATGACTGTTTTAGGGAGGGGTAATGGGGCCAGTACTTTTCTAAATGTTGTGTTAAGTTTATACCTTGAGTTATTTGGAGAGCTTGGTATATTCCCGTGTATTGAGAATACTGGTATATTTGTGAAATTTGATACCATGTGATGTTTGACACTATTTTATATTTCTTGCCTATAATACTTGGCTTGACTTTATTCTACTGCGAAATTTTTTGCATATTGCTAGTAAGTTAGGCGCATGCATTTACTTATGACATGAACGAGGGGTGAGTATCCTTGTAATACTTATCCCCAATGTCTTAGTTTACATCCAATCCCAAACGTAGACGGGAGTGTCGACAAATAAAATATTACTGTTCATGTGAGAGGTGAGTGTTGTGTGTTGGATGCTTCCAATCATTTTTTTTAGAGTATTGTCTAAGGCTCCCACCCAGTAGTGACAACTGGGCATTCCCCTTAGAAAAAATTTATGGGGATAATGATACCTTTGCGATTCGTTTACTATTCGTTTACTATATGTAATATTTTCTTATGTTATTTATCAAAATTGATGCTAGCTTCTCTCTTTTATTTTTTTTTTTGGAAAAATGATAGACATATAACAACTTCCACAACAATTTGCAGAACCATATGATAAAGTTAAGAGTATTTTTGTAAACTATTATTAAAATTAGTAACAGTTTATAAAAATACTATCACCTTTATGTTTGTGTTGTATAAATTATTGTATAAAATGTTGTGTATCATCTCTTTTTCTCTCAGTCATTTTTTGTAAATTATGCCCCTCTCAATTTTTAATTACCATTTCTTATTTTTGTTTCATTTTGAAATTTAAAAAGAGAATTCCTGGGGTTCGATTGGACCGAATCCCATAGGAAGTGCAGCTCCTGCCGTCGTCGGTGGCGGTGGGCGACACCGCCCATGTCATTAGGACCAGTGGGCTCCGCCGACCTCACCCCTGCGACAACAAGCCTCGACGACCTCCGACAAAGCCCCGGCAGTCTTAAACTCGAAATTGGTCGGTTGTAGGGATGAGGTCGTCGGAGCCCGCCAGTTCCGATGGCATGGGTGGTGTCGCCCACTGCCACCGATGGCGGTGGCGGTGGGAGCTGGATTGAGGCCGAATCTCCTTAAAAATTCATCTTCATCTTATTTTTTATAGTGTTTATATTATATTTTTTATTGTGTTTTCTTCATTTTATTTTTTTATTATATTTTTTATTGTGTTTTTTAAATTTTATTTTTTTATTATATTTTTTAATGTGTTTTTTAAAAATTTTTGTTTTCTTTTTATGGGAGCTGCTTTTCCTATGGGGTTCGGTCCAAGCCACCCATTTAAAAAACTCCCAAATACTAGCAAGACTCGTTCGACGTAATTCGTTCCTCTCTGAACCATCGACAGTGATGAACGGCGTCATCGAAGGTGAGATACCTTCCTCCATATCCATTCTTAAAACCAATCTCCCATACTAACACACACACACTCTCTCTCTCTCAATAGCCCTGACATCACTCTTAGGCCGGTTGTGCCTCCTGCAGTGTTCAATAGTGGAGCAGGCGGAATGGAAATTTTCAGATCTACTTTGAGAGAGATAGAGAGCAGAGGAGAGAAGAAACGGTGGGGCAAGCTCAACACAATTCATTTTGGGCGTGAGGCAAACCAAAAAGAGGAATGATACACACATATCATTTTCTACAACATTTTTCACAACACAAGTAATAAAGTGAGAGTATTTTTATAAATTATTTTATAAAATTAATATCATTTTACCAAAATACCCTCATATTATCACTTGTGTTGTAAAAAGTATTGTAGAAATAATGTGTGTTTATCATTTTCCAAAAAAAAAAAAAAAATTCACTATATATGTAGAAATCACATCATCCATTTCACATCTTTTGACACAGAATAGAAGTGATAAGCCATCGGTTTTATTAAAAAGAAAATAAAATAAAATAAAGAGTAGTAAATGAATTGCAAGACTATCATTACCCAAATTTATGATTTTATTTTATTTGTTTTTTTATTCATATTTTTTTGAAGATTTTAAAATATTTTTAAAAAATATAAAAAAAAACAATCAAGACATTAAGTAATTTCTTTATTCAGTAAGTAAAATAAAATATTTTTTATTTTATTTTTGAGAAACTTTATTTATCATTCATTCTATCATATTAAAAAAAGAATAAATAATATTTATAAATATTTTTCTTTTTTTTTCTTATTTATATTTTTTTAATATTTATAAATATTTTTAGAAGAATATAAAAATATCAATATATCAATAATTATTTTCTTAATTTCTAATTAAAAGAAAATAATTAAAAAAATTATATATATCAAAGGTCAAAATGAGAGATAATATGGAAGGACATGGTAGTATTATTCATTTTTTAATATAATATTAAATAAAATATTTCTATTTATTAAATATTGAATAGATAAAAGGATAATAATAAAAATAGATGACTGATCACAACATTATTCATATATATTCTCTCACCTATGATAAGTATATATTGGAAAAATCACAGAAAAGTAAAATAAAAAAAAAAGTACAAGGAAAAAAAGAAAAATGGTGTACTGCAATTCCTTCGAAAAGGGTGTCGAAGAAAAATCGATTGTAAATTGATAAGTATATGGGTTCAAAATGTTGGGTTTGCGACGAAAGTTCTTCCCATGAGAAAAATTCTTGCGTATAGCGTATCTGGTCGAAGATATATGTTGAGATGTGGCTTGAATGAAGCGCATCAGATTGCACTTGGAGTTTTCAACCCGTAAGTTCGCTCGACCCTCACTCGACTCTCGCTCGAGCGAGACATCAAACGGAGAGTTTTGGATCCAGGCAGAGATTTCGCTCGACTCTCGCTCGACCTCCCGCTCGAGCGAGAATCAATCTAGGGTTGCATCGCTTCCAGAAACTAGGTTTAGCGCAGTCTGGAATAGTAACTCGCTCGAGCGAGAATATCTCGCTCGAGCGAGATACAGCCTATATAAGGATTGAGGGCCATTTGCGCAGCAGAGAGCGGAAGCAGAGAGCTGTGAGTGAAGGCGATTTCGCTCGAGCGAGAAGGGCTCGCTCGAGCGAGATTACGAACACAGGCGTTCCGTCTCCCATTTTTTCTCTTTGTTTGAGTTTGTAGATCAGAGAGAGCCTACTTGTAAAGGGTTTGAGAGTCTTGAGAGAGAGACCTTTGTAACCTCCAAGAAGTGTACTCCATCTTTGTTTATTATAGTGATTTAGACCGACCCAACAGTGGATGTAGGCTCAGTTTGAGCTGAACCACTTCATATCTGGTGTCCATTTCTGTTCTCCGTCTTTAGTTTTATTTCTCTGTGTTTGAATCCGCTGCGTGGCTCCGAGTTTGCTGTTTGTTTGTCGGCCCGTTTTCCCAACAAACTGGTATCAGAGACAGGTTAAGGGATGGCCTCAGTAAATTTTGGAGTAGAGAAATTTGACGGTCAGAATAGTTTCAGTTTATGGCGCTTGAGGATGAAGGTTTTGTTGCGTCAGCAGGGTCTGTTCAAGGTTGTAGAAGGAGTGACTGGTGAGTCTCCTGCATCGTCAAGGAATGAGGAAGAATTGGCTCACAGTACTATTCTACTATCACTATCAGATGAAGTTTTGAGGGAAGTTGCAGAGGAGGAGACCGCGGTTGGTCTGTGGAACAAGCTGGAGAGCTTGTACTTGAAGAAATCTCTCACTAACCGGTTGTTTTTGAAACAACGGTTATACACTCTCAAAATGGAGGAAGGTACTTCTATTTCTGCACATCTAGATGAATTCAATAAGATTATTATGGATCTGAGGAACATAGACATTAAGATTGATGAAGAAGATCAAGCCTTAATTGTTTTGTGTTCATTGCCTATTTCGTTTGATAATTTTGTAAACTCAATGTTGTATGGTAGAGATACAATCTCCTTAGTGGATGTCAAGTCTGCTTTGAATTCTAAGGAATTGAGAACAAAATTTGGTGGTTTAGGCATGAACAATCAAGCCGACGGTTTGTTTGTGAAATGTTCCTCTGGTGATAGATCCGGGGAAGGATGTTCAGGGAAGAATAGAGGTAGTTCCAGTTCCAGTAGCTTCAGATCTAACAAGAGAAAAGTGAAGTGTTACCACTGCCATAATTTGGGTCATTACAGAAGTGAGTGTCCTCAATTGAAAAATGTGGAGGAAGAGGAAAGTTCCTCTAGTAGTGATGACAGTGAAGAAGATGACAGTTAGTCTCTACTTCCTTGAGGGCAGTGTGGTGACAGGTGGAGTATCCTCACATGCTCCAGATTCAGATATTCATTCGCATGTGTCACGTGCGGATCCGCCAGACAGGATGGTCATTTATGAGTTAGCAGTTTTTTGCTTGGTGTGATCAGAAGACAGTAATCTTGGTTTTTTGTTTGCATTATATTCTTGGGAAGCAGTGTAGAATCAGGGTTCCTGCAGTATTTCTGATCAGGATACATCTTGTGTAAAGTCTTGTTTTGTATTAAACTCATATTTGTTTTATGATCATTGGAAGTTTGGTTTTGTCTATCTGTTTCTTTGTGACGTGTTTGGTGTTCAAACACTTTTGAGAAGACAGTGATCTACAGACAAGAAGGTAGAGCGTTACTCAGACCATACAGTTTTGTTTCACTCTACGGAGTAACTGAATGGAATGAGGTGGGCTTTGAGTGACAGAGTCTACAGTTTGCTTTTGGTTTGCCAGGCTTGTCTACAGATCATCAGTGAAGCGGACAACGCATCTTGCTATTTGGTGAATTTTCTTTTTCTTTTGTTTCCACAGAAAGGAGAGAGAGTTATAGCAAGAAGGTGGAGTTGCAGAGAGCTTCATAGTTGATTGGCATTGGTGCACAGTGAGAGCAGGTCTACAGCTGGTAGATAAAGGGGGCAGTTGGTCACCTTTTGTGTATGCTCATGCAGGCTTTTGTTGATTCTTACTTTGGCTGAAGAATATTTGATTGTCTTCATTTGTATTCAGAAGCCGTTTGTTCAAGTAAGTAGTCTGTATTGTGGTGCATTGCCGTTTTGTGTGAAGATAGTGAATCTTCAGATGTCGTCTATGGTGTTGAAGACTTTTGTGTGGAAAGTGAGTTCTTCACAGGTAGACTTCGTATTTCGTGTTGGGTATTCCTTCCGTGGTTGAAGGATTTGTGGGTCTTTTGTCCAGAATCATTTTGTGGGGCTTATTCAAGCCAAGGTGGAGATTTGTTGAGATGTGGCTTGAATGAAGCGCATCAGATTGCACTTGGAGTTTTCAACCCGTAAGTTCGCTCGACCCTCGCTCGACTCTCGCTCGAGCGAGACATCAAACGGAGAGTTTTGGATCCAGACAGAGACTTCGCTCGACTCTCGCTCGACCTCCCGCTCGAGCGAGAATTAATCTAGGGTTGCATCGCTTCCAGAAACTAGGTTTAGCGCAGTCTGGAATAGTAACTCGCTCGAGCGAGAATATCTCGCTCGAGCGAGATACAGCCTATATAAGGATCAAGGGCCATTTGCGCAGCAGAGAGCGGAAGCAGAGAGCTGTGAGTGAAGGCGATTTCGCTCGAGCGAGAAGGGCTTGCTCGAGCGAGATTACGAACACAGGCGTTCCGTCTCCCATTTTTTCTCTTTGTTTGAGTTTGTAGATCAGATAGAGCCTACTTGTAAAGGGTTTGAGAGTCTTGAGAGAGAGACCTTTGTAACCTCCAAGAAGTGTACTCCATCTTTGTTTATTATAGTGATTTAGACCGACCCAACAGTGGATGTAGGCTCAGTTTGAGCTGAACCACTTCATATCTGGTGTCCATTTCTGTTCTCCGTCTTTAGTTTTATTTCTCTGTGTTTGAATCCGCTGCGTGGCTCCGAGTTTGCTGTTTGTTTGTCGGCCCGTTTTCCCAACAATATACTTGGAATTGCTACATAATTCATGCAAATAAATAATAATAATAATTTGATAAAATCTTCTTCAATGTTTATACCTTCTTGACAGCCTTTTTCTGGACTCCATGCAATACCCTGTCCAATAATTTTTCCAATCATTGCAGCAAACAATACCTCAGTTTCTATACTTATTTTCTATGGCTAAAAGATTGAACCTTTTAGGGCTGCTGAATAGATTTATGGCTAAAATGTATGAATTTTTAAGCCTTCTATCACAGCTGACAGAGTTTTGTGTGAAAGAACCTAAAACATCATATATCTACGTACAGATACGATAAAAGAAAGAAAAGTAGAGCAAAATATCATCAATATTTTTGTATAAATTTATTATGTAGACATCGGAGCATTAATTGAAAACACACCTAAACTCAAAACCCACTTAGAAACATTTGGACTTTGGAGTAATTGCGAAAGGAAAATGTAAAACTACTTCATAACTGATCTACATAAAATGAAAGGCAACTTTAAAGCTGTTTGAAAGCTTTTTTTATGCTACACATTATCTATATAGCATAATTTGATTTGTAAAATTTAAAATTTATCTTCTAAGTTAAATAGTGCCACACGGACGGTGTTTATGATGATAGGGTTGCTACGCGGCATATTAATGATAACTAATGTAAGTTGTAACATACTAATGTTATGTGTAGCTAATGGAAGATTGACATATATTCTTAACTTTTTAATAGGTGCTTACTTTTCATGTTCTGTGGAGGTGTGCTGCTGCACGAGACGTTTGGGGTGATTCTACTAGTCCTTGATCACAGAAATCTGCAATATGTATGGAAGAGAACTTCACTGGTGTATGGAAAAGTTTAATTACTAAGTTTAGACCAGTAGTGATTGAAGAAGTGGTCATTATTTTTAGAAGTGTTTGGAAAAGAGGAACAAGCAGGTTTTTGAAGGGGTGTGTGATCATCCTACTCAGGTTTGGTATTGGGCAAGGCATGAATTGGAAAGTTTCCAACAAGCTGATCAGCACAATTTGAAGCCACCTACTACTTGTTTGACTGCACAAATTTATGGAAGTAGCTTGACAAGCTGGTGGCATAAACCACAACTGAGATGGTTTAAACTAAATTGGAATGCTGCAGGGGATGTCACGAGAAGTCTGATGAGAGGAGGAGTGGTGGTAAGGGATTTGGCAGGGGAACTCATTGCTTCTGTTGGTTGGTCAGAGTTTTGTTACTTCCCCTCTATTGGCAGAAATTCTGGTATTGGAAAGAGCTTCTGACTTGTGTTCTGAGTTGGGACTTCAAAATGTTTTATTTGAAGGTGACGCTCAAGTTGTGGTTAAGGAGGTGCGCATGCTTTCTTCTGAGGTTAACTGATCATGGCATGGGCACAAGTTTGAAGAAGTGAAGTTGTTCTTTGCTGGTCAAGGGCGCAAAATCCAGTTTGTGCCAAGGGCTGGAAACAATGCTACACATATTATTGCTAAATTAGCCTTAAATTTTGTTAATGAAATTATTTGGATGGAAGATGGTCCTCCTTAGATTTTACAATGTGTTAAACATGAAAAGTTGTAACTTGTTATGTTGATTAATGAAGGGTATATCATGATTGCTTTGTTTAAAAACAAAAAACAAAAAAAAAAAAATCAAATATAAATTTTATGCAAATTAAAAAAAGTGATTTTAACTTATAAAAACATGAAAATCTTATTTTGTACCCTATTAAGCAAGATATCAATAGATCTTCATTCAAGTTCTGTTACCACTGTCTGCATTTATGAAGATGAAGAACCTTTGACTGTTTATAAATCATAACGCAAAATTTTTTGTAGGATCTACTTATCTTTCTTATGAGTTAAGAGTGCTTGATTGGCCTCAATATCGCATATCATTTTTGCCATCTAATTTTCGTGGAAGTGCCGTTTTTCAACCCACAATCTCTCTGGGCTTTCCAATCACAAGGTGACAGGTCGGTATATTTTTCACGACAGATTGACCAAACATTAGCTTTAATGTTGTTGCTCTTATTTTTTTCTATTATTTGTTTCTTCTTTTACAACCCACAAGCAAGAAAAATGAATTCATAAGTTGAAGTACTTTTGTTTTAAAGAAGAAGGTTATCACTTGAACACTGTTCTGGTCTTATTCCTCTGCTAATTTTCCTTTCCTTCTCATGCTGATTTATGGTGTGATCAAACTCTCCTTTCCCTACGCACTTTCTTTTAAGACACAGTGGGGGTAGAGGGGCCGAAGACATATGCCTTTTGGTCCACGCGCGCTCACGACAAATCCCAAGTTGCTCCGTTTTCTTTTTTGTATTTATTTATCCTTTCCCAATAAATAATCGTGAATGAATACAAGAAAGTGTCCAAGCAATAAGAGGAGTTTATATGAGATTTAGACGAATCAAACTCGAACTTGTCAATAAGTATGAACAGAGACAATGCCTTCTGTCTTTTACTTCAGAAGATGAATTTGATAAGCAATGATGTTTAGTTTTACTATTCATAATAAGTATTGTTATTTATTTCTCTACTTTTGATCAAATATGATCAATTTTTTTTAAGAAATGTGCAAAATTGTATTTTTTGAAATATAATTTTAAACAATCAAATGAGAATGCTTTGAGATACAAAATTTTCATCTGATCTTATTTCATTTTATCTGATTTTATTTCTAAACATAATTTAATACAAATTTTCAAACTAATTATTATAACATTTTCAAATTAATCATTACACTTTATCAAATTTTTAAATAAAAACCATTCCAACTTTGTCAAATCTATAAAAAAAATATTAATATTATGAAATTAAAAAATTCTAGAAGGAAGCCTCATATCCTGCACTCCTATTATAAAATATGATTTTACTTTTTTACCTTCTTCTATTTTACACTTTTTGGTGTGCAGGCTTCTATAAAATCATATTCTTAAAATATCTTAATTTTATAATATTTTTAATTCAACATTTTCTCTTTCCTTTCACAAAATTTTAAAAATTCTCGACTCAAATTATTTTAATACCATTCATAAATTATTTTATTACTATTTACAAAATTTCCATCTAATCTCACTGTCTAAACCTGCCCAATGGTCTTACAATATATTCTTGAGTTTTAAAGAAATAGATACTTGCAATACTTTTATTGTCCATCTGTACTCTGCTTTATATTTCCGGAAAAAATGATTGCAAGCTGGTTCATCCTTTGCAAGGAGGCTAATGGTAGTAACTAATTGTGTGAAATAGATATTAATTAGTTGAATGACATAGAAGAAATTATTTGCCCTGTTGTTAATTGAAACCTAGAGTTGTAAATAACTTGTGATCAACCCAGAAATGGAGGAGATTGAAATTTGTGTTGAAAGATTATAATTTGTATGGCTGGGATGCTCACCGCCGCCTCAGAAGTTTAGATTTGAATGTGATTGAAACCTTGTGGTACTTAAAAAGTATTGGAGAACATTTGGTAAAGAAGTACGAGGAAAGTGCACATGATCAAGACCATACATGTGCTCAGAGCATCCGAAACTCAACTTGCAAAGTGAACATCTTTGTTTGTATATTTCCACAAATCGTTGTTATGTTTTCAAATTTCAAGACATTAATACTCGAATCAATTAAATCCAACAACCCCCGAGTTATTCTGATTAACTCGGTGAAAGATCTTTTTATGTTTTATCTTACTACACGATTATTTATTTATTTATTTATAAGTCGGCAATTAGGATAACATATATGATTAATTGTTTATATGATAAAATTTAATTTAAAAGATAATTTTTAAAATTGGAAACATATAAATTAAATTTTACTATTTAACTAATGTGGATCAAAGCTATCATACACCAATCACCATCATAAAATAAATCGACTAGAAAATTAGATGAGTGCTGCAATTTAATCGAAAAGCATGTCAAAGAAAAATTAACTGTAAATTGACTTTAAAGCACCTCTTACTTATTTAATTAAGCTTTTTCTTTTCTTTAATAGTAGTATTAATATTATTTAATTAATACATATGTCTAGAACAAGATATATGTAGGAGTATTAGTATTGGATTGGTCATCTTCATCTTAAATTTGAAAAATATATAATTTTTTATTTTTTAGCTAATCACTCAAAATAAGAAGTCTACATTGAATTAGCTATCATATTCTTTATAATAATAAAATGTTGTTATTTTTTATTATTTTTATTTTATTTTCATAATCCTCAATAATCTCTAAGAATCATATTCATATTTATTTTTTTTAATAAGAATATATTTAAATGTTTTTTCATATTTTTTAAATATACTAACTATATATATTTTAATAATTTAATTTAATATTTAAATAATTATTTTTTTCCACCAAATAATTACTTGTATAATTATTTTCAATAAATAGAAATGTGAATAATTCTTTTCATATATGAAAAATAAAATAAAAGAATTTTAAATTTTTTAAAATTTGAAAAATGAATGATCAATTCACAATTTAATGTAAGGACATTTTCATTAATTTTTTTCAAATTTTAAAAAGTATTAGCATTAGACTAATTCAATATCATCAGGGTTCTAAGGACAAAATGTCATACCAACTAATCTGACAACGATGTAATACCAACTTTCTTTTTATATTTTGTATTTTCTTCTCCAATAACCGTGAAAAGCTGCATCTATTTCTATCCATGGACCATAAAAAAATAACCGGACAAGAAAATTAGATGAAATTTCTTCGAAAAGTATGTCCATATGAAAGAAAGAAAATCGACTGTAAATTGACTTTAAAGCTCTTTTTTTTTTGGTTTTTTATAAGGACTTTAAAGCACTTTTTATTTATTTATTTAATCATGTATTTTCTTTGATGGTAACATTAATATTATTTAAAACAGCAACGCGTTGAAAAGAAGTTGCTACTCTTTTCTTTATTAACAGGACAACGATGTAATACTGAGAGCACTGGTATTAAAATGGTCATTTAAAAAAAAAATTATAAATTTACATATATATCATTATTTTTATCATATTTAATCAAACATGAGGAGAAAAAAGAAATAAAATAAAATAAAAATACTTTTTATATTTTTATATTCAAAAGTGAATAATAAATTCAAAGTTCTCTTTAAATTTTTTATCACTTTTGATCAAATATGACAAAATTTTTTTGATATATATGTAAACTTGTACTTTTTAAAGAAAAATTTGGATCAATCCAATACCAGTGCTATGACGCAAAAGAGAATATTGATTATTTTATAGGGTAGTGATATCTTATAATTTAATTACTACTTGTTTACTATTTTATGTATATATTTTTTTTATTATTTTCTTCTAAATATTTTTTTAACATCCATAATCATTAAAAAAAATTAAAATAATATATATTTTTTTTATTAATAATCACTTACTTATTAAGTAAAAGATTTTTTTTAATTAAAAAGAATAATAAAAGAATTGTAAAGAGGTTGTAAGTCTACCATTTCCCTATTTTATAGGTTAGATTTAACAAATAATTTATAGAAAAGAAAAGCAAAAGAATTATAGGTTAGCTTTCTTCCCTGTTGGCTGTTGGTGTTAGGTAAGCATGTTTTCAAATTTCAAGACATTAATACTCGAATCAATTATATCCAACAACCCCCGAGTTGTTCTGATTAACTCGGTGAAAGATCTTTTTATGTTTCGCTTCATTATTATTATTATTATTATTTTTGGGGAAATTTTATTTTGTCATCTTGTCAACATTTTTTAATATAATATTAAATAAATAATTTCTAGTCATTAAATATTGAGAAGATAAAAGGATAATAATAAAAATAGATGATTGAGAACATCACTCATATATATTCTATCACCTATGATAAGTACATGGAAAAAAAAAAAGAATTTGTCAATAAATTGAATTCTACAAGAATTTTTTATTTGATTTTATTTATTTATTTATAAGTAGGCAATTAGGATAACATACATGATTAATTGTTTATATGATATAATTTAATTTAAAAGATAATTTTTAAAATTTGAAACATATAAATTAAATTTTACTATTTAACTAATGTGGATCGAAGCTATCATACACCAATCACCATCATACAATAAATCAACTAGAAAATTAGATGAGTACTGCAATTTAATCGAAAAGCATGTCGAAGAAAAATTAACTGTAAATTGACTTTAAAGCACCTCTTACTTATTTAATTAAGCTTTTTCTTTTCTTTAATAGTAGTATTAATATTATTTAAAGCATCAACGCGTTGTCTTAATCAATGCGTTAGTGACTTGAAATTTCCACGAATCCAACCAAAATTGCAAAGAAGTTCCTACTCTTTAGTCTTTTCTTTCTCAATTCTGCAACAATTCTGTTATGGGTAGTCAATTTGGCGCACACCCCGTGCGCCTCCCTGCTGACCTGGAGGACAATTTGGTAATGCCAACCACTCTCAAATTTGGTCATCTTCATTTTTAAAATTTGAAGAATATATAATTTTTTATTTTTTAGCTAATCACTCAAAATAAGAAATCTACATTGAATTAGCTATCATATTCTTTATAATAATAAAATGTTATTATTTTTTATTATTTTTATTTTATTTTCATAATCCTCAATAATCTCTAAGAATCATATTTATATTTATTTTTTTTAATAAGAATATATTTAAATGCTTTTTCATATTTTTTAAATATACTAACTATATATATTTTAATGATTTATTTTAATATTTAAATAATTATTTTTTTCAACCAAATAATTACTTATATAATTATTTTCAATGGATAGAAATGTGAATAATTTTTTTCAAATATGAAAAGTAAAATCAAGGAATTGTAGGCTTTTCAAAATTTGAAAAGTGGATGATCAATTTACAATTTAATGTAAGGACATTTTTATTAGTTTTTTTCAAATTTTAAAGAGTATTAGCATTAGACTAATTCAATACCAAGTGCTCTAAGGACAATATGTCATACCAACTAATCTGACAATGATGTAATACCAACTTTCTTTTTATATTTTGTTTTTTATTCTCCAATAACCGTGAAAAGCTGCATCTATTTCTATCCACGGACCATAAAAAAATAACCGGACAAGAAAATTAGATGAAATTTCTTCGAAAAGTATGTCCATATGAACGAAAGAAAATCGGCTGTAAATTGACTTTAAAGCACTTGTTTTTTGGTTTTTTATAAGGACTTTAAAGCACTTTTTATTTATTTATTTAATCGTGTATTTTCTTTGATGGTAGCATTAATATTATTTAAAACAGCAACAAGTTGAAAAGAAGTTGCTACTCTTTTCTTTATTAACAGGACAACGATGTAATACTGAGAGCATTGGTATTAAATTGGTCATTTTTTAAAAAAAAATTATAAATTTACATATATATCAATTTTTTTTTTATCATGTTTAATCAGAAATGAGGAGAAAAAAATGAAAAAATAAATAAAAATATTTTTTATATTTTTATATTCAAAAGTGAATAATAAATTCAAAATTCTCTTCAATTTTTCATCACTTTTAATCAAATATGATAAAATTTTTTTGATATGTGTGCAAACTTATACTTTTTAAAGAAATATTTTAGTCAATCTCCAATACCAGTGCTATGATGCAAAAGAGAATATTGATTATTTTATAGTAGTGATATCTTATATTTTAATTACTACTTGTTTACTATTTTATGTATATTTTCTTTTTTTATTATGTTCTTTTAAATATTTTTTTAACATCCATAATCATTAAAAAAAATTAAAATAATATATATATTTTTTTTATTAATAATCACTTACTTATTAAGTAAAAGATTTTTTTTTAAAATTAAAAAGAGTAATAAAAGAATTGTAAAGAGATTGTAAGTCTATCATTTTCCTATTTTATAGGTTAGTATTAACAAATAATTTATAGAAAAGAAAAGTAAAAGAATTACTCAAAATACAGAGAAAACGACTCTAATATTTAATATAAATTTATCAGTATCTAAAAATGACAAAATCAACACACAAACGAGATTATAATAGCTAAAAATCGATAATGTCATAATTTTATCAAAAATAGCAAAATCTTTATAATCATGTCAAAATTTGGTCCAAATCGACTTCAGAATCATTTCTTAAACGATAAATTAAATATAGGTTTTTTTTTGGGGGGGGAAGAGAAATAGTGAATTTGGCCTCCAAAAAAATGCAAATTGAGTCAAAATTATGATCAAAATATCGAAAGATGTCTAAGATGAGATATAAAATTTTCATTTGATCTTATTTTATTTTATCTAATCTTATTTCCAAACATAATTCAAATACAAATTTTTAAACTAATCATTACAAATTTATCAAATTTTTAAATAAAAAACATTCCAACTTTGTCAAATCTCCAAATAAAAATAATATTATAAAATTGAAAAATTCTAGAGAGAAGTCTCACATCTTGCACACCCATTATAAAATATAATTTTACTTTTTTACCCTATTTTATCTTACACTTACAAACTTTTGTTGTGTACGGTGTACATGCTTCTATAAAATTATATTCTGGAAATATCTTAATTTTATAATATTTTTTATTCAATTTTTTATCTTTCCTTTTACACAATCTTAAAAATACTTAATTCATATTATTTTATTACTATTCAAAAATTATTTTACTGTTATTCACAAATTTTCCATCTAATGTCACTCTCTAAACCTGTCCAATAGTCTTGCGATGTATTCTTTAGTTTTAGAGAAATAGAAACTCGCAATACTTTTATTGTCTATCTGTACTCTGCTTTATATTTCCGGAAAAAATGATTGCAAGCTGGTTCATCCCTTGCAAGAAGGCTAATGGTAGTAACTAATTGTGCGAAATAGATATTAATGGAACCCTGTATTTGAATGACATAGAAGAAATTATTTTCCCTGTTGCTATTGGATCTAGAGTTGTGATCAAATTTGTGTTGAAATCAATTAAGGATAAATCGATGGGGTCTCTTCTCGTTTCAGCATTCAAGATTTGATTTGAGAGATTCTAATTTGTATGGCTAGGATGCTCACCGCTGCCTCAGAGTAAAGCGGATAATTGGAGGTTTAGATTTGAATGTGATTCAAACGGCCTTGTGGTACTTAAAAAGTATTGGAGTCCATTTGGTAAAGAAGTACGAAGAAAATGCACATGAAGACCATACATGAGCTCAGAGCACCCGAAACTCAGCTTTCAAAGTTAACGTCTTTGTTTGTTTGTATAATTTCCACAAATCGTTGTTATCTAAGTGGAGCTTTCTTTCCTGTTGGCTGTTGGTGTTAGGGTCAGCACACACACATATATAGTTTCTTAATATTCGGGTATGATTAATTGTTTATATGGTATAATTTAATTTAAAAGGATAATTTTTTGAATTTGTAAATCGCTTTAAAGCACCCCTTACTTATTTAATGGTATTATTAATATTATTTAAAACATCGACGTTGCATTTTCTTTTCTTTTTTCTTTTTTTTTTTCTCTGAAGGTAAGTTTTTATAAATATTAAGCTAATACAATACCTCAACAAACACGGCAGGAGGGATATTATTAGTAGACATCAACGCGTTTTTGTAATCAAAGAGTTGGTGACCTGAGATTTCCACAAATCCAACTGAAATTGCAAAGAAGTTGCTACTCTTTTCTTTCCCAATTCTGCTGATGTGGAGGACAATTTGGTAATACCAACTACTCTAAAACAAGACAACATGTAAGGACAATATGTCATAACAACTACTCTAGAACAGGACAACATGTAAGGACAATATATCATACCAACTACTCTAGAACAGGACATAGATGTAATACCAACTTTCTTTTTACATTGTTTAGTATGAGAGATAAGATAAGATTAGATAAAATTAATAAAAAAAAAATTCTTATAATATATTTTTTTAATATTAATTTTATTTCAGAATTTGAAAAAAATATTTTAAAATTAAATATTTTATTATATTTTATATAAAAATTTTAAAAAATATAATAATATATTTTAAATTTATGATTTCATCCCCATAAACAAATCAAACCTAAATTTTATTATTTAAATAATGTGGATCAAAGCTATCATACGCTAATCACCATCATAAAAAAAATCAACTAAAAAATTAGATGAGTACTGCAATTTCATCGAAAAGCATCTCAAAGAAAAATTGAATGTAAATTGACTTTATAGCACCTCTTATTTATTTAATTAATTCTTTAATAGTAGTATTAATATTATTTAAAACATCAACGCGTTTTCCTAATCAAACCGTTAGAGCATTCTTAGATCCGGTTTAGATATGGAGACGAGAACAAATAAGATGAATTGAGATGAATTAAATTGAATTTATTTTTTCATATGATTATTATTTTTTAATTAAAAAAAGTTGATCTGGAAATAAAAAAAAAAAGATTGTATTAGGATTTAAAAAAACAGTATTAGAATTTGTATTTTATATGAAAATATGAAAAAATATAATAATGAATTTGAGATAAATTGAGATGAGTTCATCTCGTTTTTGAATACAAACGAGGCCTATTGAATTGTCTAAAACTAAACCTAAAATAATATAAGTTTGCACACATATCAAAAAATTTAATCACATTTGTTAAAAATGAGGAGAAGAAAATGAAAAAAAAGAATAAAAGTATTTTTTGTTTTCAAAAGTGAATAATAAAACTAAAAGTTTGTACAAATTTGTATAAATTTTTAGTTTTATTATTCAATTTTAAAAATAAAAAGTATTTTTATTTTATTTTTTTACTTTTTATTTTCTTATTTTTGATCAAATGTGATCAAAATTTTTTAATATATGTATAAACTTATATTTTTTATAATTTAACTGTGGACAACGTAATATGAATGCTCCTAGTGACTTGAGATTTCTACGAATCTAACTGAAATTGCAAAGAAGTTCCTACCCTTTTCTTTCTCAATTCTGCTGCAACTCTGCTGCCCTGGAGGACAACTTGGTCATACCAACGATGTAATACCAACTTTCTTTCTATATTTTATTTTTTCCTCTCCAATAATTGTGCAAAGCTGCATCTATTTCTATCCATGGATCATAAAAAAAATAACCAGACAAGAAAATTAGATGAAATTTTTCGTAAAGTGTGTCCATGTGAAAGAAGGAAAATCGGCTGTAAATTGACTTTAAAGCACTTTTTACTTATTTATTTAAGCGTGTATTTTCTTTAATGGTAGTATTAATATTATTTAAAACAACAACGCATCTTAATGGAAGTTGGAAATAAGTTGCTACTCTTTTCTTTATTAACGCATTATAGATTAGTTTTAACAGATAATCTATAAAGAAGAAAAGTAAAAGAATTACTCAAAATACAATAAAAAAAAATGACTTTAATGTTTAATTTAAATTTATCAGTATCTAAAAATGACAAAGTCAACACACAAGCGCGACTACAATAGCTAAAAATCGATAATATCATAATTTTATCAAAAATAACAAAATCTCATGAATAATCACGTCAAAATTTGGCCTAAATCGAATTCATAACACTTCTTAAATGATAAATAAAATATTACAATATAAAGAAAAAAAAAATTAAACTTAGAGATTGGGGCTTGAACGGAGATAGTAAGTTTGGCCTCTAAAAAGATACTTACTGAGTTAGAATTATCATCAAAATATCAAAATATGTTCAAAATTGTTCCAATAGCATAAGGATCATAATTTCTTGCCATCTGAACTATGCTGATCTGCCAATCCAAAATATACCAACCTTCATGAGTGCAAAACTGTTCACTTTGCTTTTAAATATTTTGGTGGTTACAAGCCATGCAAGATGAATTACAAGTCTTGCATGGCAGTAATACTTGGGACTCTTGTCCCTTGTGAGCCTATCAAATTTGTCATAGGTTGTAAATGAGTTTTTAAAACCAAACTCAATGCTAATAACATTCTTGATCAGTTAAAAGCTTGTTTAGTTGTTTATAAAGGCTTTCGCGAGGAAGATGGTATCAACTAAAAGCTAACCAATGTTTATTTGTAAGGAAAATTATTTAGATGCGATTTTTTTATAACATTTTTATAGTATCATATGTATATATGGATAAAGTAAATAATAACATTTAAATGAAACATAGTACAAATAGATTGGGGACACTGGAGAGAAAGAATACAAGCAATTGATGTAGACCCGGCGCATGATTGAATGTATTAATTAAGGCTACATGTAGCACTACTCTTAAATTTTATGTAGCACTACTCTTAAGGAAGCATGGTAGCACTACTCTTAAATTTTATGTAGAAATGGAAGGTGAAAATTGGTTCATGTTATTGAAATCTTCGATTGGTTATGTCTAATACAAATATTAAACGATCTATATCTTTTTATTGATTTAAAATATGTGCACCAAAAATGAAATTAACAAAAACTAGCCTTATTGTACATTGGGAATAAATTATCAAGCAGAGCCAACTCAATAATAAAATCGTTTAGGCTATTATTTAAGGCCCCCACCTAGCAGTGATAGCTGGGCGTTCCACTTAGGCAAAATTTATTAATTTTATTCATAATTTTTTTAAAGATTTTTTTAAAAAAATATAAAAAAAACCAATACATTAAGTCATTTCCTTACTTAGTAAGTAAAATAAAATTTTATTTTATTTTTAAAAAATTTTGTTTATCATGCATCCTATCAAAATTTTTTAAGGGTGCGCCTGCCTAGCAGTGCGTGGCAGCTAGGCGTGCCTCTAGACAAAATTTATTCTTTTTTTTTTTAGTCATAGATTTTAATATTTTTATATATTTTTAAAAGAATATAAAAAATATCAATATAGAAGGACATAGTAGTATTATTCGTTTTTTAATATAATATTAAATAAATAATTTATAGTTAATAAATATTGAATAGATAAAAGGATAATAATAAGAATAGATGATTGAGAACATTATTCATATATATATATATATATATTCTCTCACCTCTTAGTACATGGAAAAAAAGAATTGGCAATATTTTGAATTCTACACGAGAAATATTCTATTTATAAGCCGGCAAGGATAACATATATGATATATTATATATATGATATAATTTAATTAAAAGATAAATTTCAAATTTGTTATTTAAATAATGTTCATGAAAGTCTACCATACACCATAATAAAATAACCGACTAAAAAATTAGTTGGGTACTGCAATTTTTTTGAAAAGCGTGTCAAAGAAAAATCGACCATAAATTGATTTTAATGTACCTCTTTTTTAGAAATAAAAAAGATTTAAATTCTGTTTGTATTTAAAGACGGGATAAATTTATCTTAATTCATTTTAAATTTATTAGTATATTTTTTTATTTTTTTATATAAAATATAAATCTCAATATAATTTTTTTAAATTTTAATATAATTTTTTTAATTTTTGAGTTAATTTTTTCAAATTTTAAAATAATAATAATATTAAAAAATCAATTCAATTCAACTCATCTCATTTCGTCTGCTCTAATTTTTGAATCTAAATGAGACGTTCAAGCACCTCTTATTAAGCTTGTTTTTGTTTAATGGTAGTATTCATATTATTTAAAATATCAATGCGTATTCGTAATCAAAGCGTAAGTGACTTGATATTTCCACGAATCCAACTGAAATTGCAAGAAGTGCTACTCTTTTCTTTATTAACAGGACACCGATGTGAATTGTAATATTACCAACTACTTTAGAACAGGAGTACAACGATATTATACCAACTTTCTTTTTATATTTGGTTCTTCTTTTTCAATAATTGTGCAAAGCTGTGTCTACTTCTATCCATAGACCATAATAAAATAACAGGACAAGAAAATTAGATGAAACTTCTTTGAAAAGTGTGTCCATGTGAAAGAGGAAAAATCGGCTGTAAGTTGACTTTAAGTATTTGATATTTTAATTATAATTAGAATAATTATTTTTATTAAAAATAATTTTTTCAATACTTTTTATTTTTTACGATAAAATTTGATATTGTAAAAAATCTAGTTTCTTGTAATAACTCTTTACTTATTTAATTAAGCGTCCATTTTCTTCAATGAGAGTATTAATATTATTTAAAACAGCAACGCATTTTCCTAATGAAAGTTTGAAACAGGTTGCTACTCTTTTCTTTATTGACAAGATAATGACGTAATATTCATGCCAAACAAAAAGATAGATTATTCTATAATCTTTTCTCACTCGGTATTAGTGCCTCTCTCCCTCTCCCTTTCCCAAGAATCCTTCCTCACTCTATCATCTTTCTTACTCGGTATTAGTTTCTGCCACTTTCCCTACTTAGCTCCGCACCTACATTTTCAACTCCTGATTTGTTTGGTTTTCTCCAATGGATAAGTTGATGTGAGAAAAAGGGATAGAGTCTGGAAGAAGTCACTTGAGATAGGGAAAATTCATGGTGGCGGTGGTGAGGCCGAAGGCCGGTGAAAGGCAATACTATTAATGCATTAACGAATAAAAAAAATATTAAATAAATTATTATTAAAATATATAATATTATATTATTATTTTGATTTTGAGATGACTAGTCAAATGTGGACTAATTTGTTCATTAGTTTTGACTTTAGCCAACATCTTAATTTTTAGTCGAATGTTAGACTTAACTTTATTGGACCGTAAGCAGTGGCCTAATTAAAATTTGGCTTAAATTAATAGTGGCGTAGATCACTATAAATGCTCTTATATGCCAAAGGATGTTCTTCAAATTGAAGACTATGGAATTCATTACTCTAATCACGATTGCTGGGAATGGCAATATTGGTATGGAATTGCGAAAGAAACATTGCAGACATCTTTTCAGAGTCATTGACGAAGATCTCAACGTCACTTTTTTCATATTCAGTTAGGAAAAATTTAATCATATTCATATAGCTAGAATTGGAGAGTTCGGGGATCAGTGGCTACATTTAAGAATCTTAAATGTGCGATGGAGACAGCGTCTATTCTATGCTGATATATTCTCTCTTTTAATTTAAGAGCGGTGTTATAGTCTTAGTTGTAGTGCACCGCCCTATTAGATCATTAGTGTAATTAATTTTTTTCATTTTTTTATTTTTTAAATATATTTAAATATTTTAAAAAAATCAAAATATTATTAAATAATATTTACTTAATTATTAAGTTTCAAAAAAAAAATGGGAGGGGGAACGGTGCAATCATTTTCCATAATTTAATGCAGGTTTGTTGAGACAAAAAAAGAAAAAGAAAAAGAAAATACAAATAGAGGGTGTTACTATCCATCAAGCCAATTTATAAATATAGATGGTAGGTATAGAAATTTTAAGATTTTGTATCCGCTTTTTCAAAGTTAACCAATGTTTACTCGTAGGGAAAATGATTTAGATGCAATTTTTAATAACATTTTTTATAATATCATATGTATATATGGGATAAAGTAAATAATAAAATTTAAATGAAAAATAGCACTCCCTTCAGCTTCCATTCTTATCTTTCAGTAATCATTGCTTAATATAGTTGGCTCGAGTCTGAACATGACTCCCTCCCTTGTGGTCTCCAAGTCCTTGTTGGTCCACGCTAACGACAAATCCCACCGAAATCTCCAAACGCACTTGCCAATAAGTTGCTCCTCATTTTCTTTTTATTTCTTTTTGTATTTGTTTTTCCCTTCCCAAGAAATAATTGTTCATCTGCTTCCTCTAATTACAGAGAGTGGACGTCTTGTCTGTATCAGAATTGCATACACTACTTCCTTCAATGGCAATCAGTTTACCCTATTCCTCTTCTTCTCCTCCAACTCCCATATGGTCTAATCATGTATTTTTGAGTTTTAGAGGAGAAGATACTCGCAATACTTTTACTGCCCATCTATACTCTGCTCTATGTCGAGAGGGAATCAAAACCTATAGAGATGACAAAAATCTTGAAAGAGGAGAGACAATTTCACCTGCACTTCTCAAAGCCATTGAGGAGTCAATGATTTCTATTGTTATATTATCTCCAAATTATGCATCCTCTAAATGGTGCTTGGAGGAGCTAACGAAAATCCTTGAGTGTAAGAAAACAAAACAACAAATTGTTTTTCCAATATTTTATCATGTAGATCCATCAGAAGTACGAAATCACCGAGGAAGTTTTGGAGATGCATTGGCTATACATCAGAAGAGTTTCAAGGATGGCCCAAAGGTGCAGAGGTGGAAGGAAGCCTTACAAGAGGTTGCTAATTTGGTTGGAGAACATTTGAAAGACAGGTATTTCTTAACTCTTATGCTCATAGAGAATAAAGCCTTTCTCCAAATTGGTTATTAATTAAAAAATTATTATGAACATTTGAGAAATATGTGACTTTTGAATGGCATGCTCAATAAAACACTTGTCATTTTCATAGATCTTTTAGAGAAAGTTTCCTCCGATCCAGTTTGCAGAAAATCTTCCGATGAGATTTTTTAATTTTTATACTATTTTCCAAAACACTCTTTACACTTAGAACATTCACAATAGCCTATTTATAATTTAGCCAAATTTTGGACTCGCACACTTATAAATTTATAATATGTCATTATATATGAATTTTAAGAATTTTGGACTAATCCCGCCTGCTTTTAAGTACGGTTGTGATCCTTAATTTGTTACAAATTTTAATAAATGATCAAATTTCATGCCATGCTAGGCTCGTGATAGATCAGATATTACAACTTGTGCAGCTATGAATAGTTTATTTGCTTTTATGGTTATTCAATTTTGTGGTAGTCGTGCCCACTGTAATTTGGTGTTGCAAATTAGTTGCGAAACCTTTTTTTTCTCGTGGCCCTAAGGTGTTTCTTTGTTTTCATTTTTGTTGGTTTCATCTAATTTAATCAGTATTGAGTAAAGAACTCTAAAAAGAAAATCTTGTAATCAGACCATGTGGAAGTGATATTCTAGATCAGCTAGTATAAAAAAATATGCATATATACATATTAGTGTTCTAAGTTCTTTCATAATTGTAATGTGTCATAAAAAAATGAATGCGTTGACACCCCAACTTGTAATTACTAGTGAAACTCTGCATATTTTTATGTGAAAAATGTGACTTGCTGAATGTTCTGTTTCTTTGTATTGGCAGCAATGAATCTGAATTTATCGATAAACTCATTCAATGGGTGAACTTAAGAATAGTTAAATCTACATACCTGCTAGACATTCCTGAGCATCTAATTGGACTAGAGTCTCGAGTAGAAGACTTGAATTCTCTTTTAGAAATTGGAAGGAATGATATTGTTCTCATGATAGGGATCTATGGAATTGGTGGAACTGGAAAAACAACTATGGCCAAAATAGTCTTTAACTCGATTGCACATCAATTTGAAGCTAGATGTTTTCTAGCAAATGTTAGAGAAGTTTCAAGTCGAGAGGATGGTCGGGTCAAATTGCAAGAGAGACTTCGTAATCAGCTTTTACGAAACTCTACAAGCCATGATATTGGCGGTGTTGGAGGTACTAATATTATAAAGGACAGGTTTCACTCTACAAGGGTAATTATAATTCTTGATGATGTGAGTGAGTTATGCCAATTAAAAGAATTAGCTGGAAATCATAATTGGTTTGGTCTAGGGAGTAGAATAGTAATAACAACAAGAGATCAACATCTACTAAAGTGTCATCAAGTAGATTCAACGTATGAAGTGTGGGGGTTGGGCGACAACCAAGCTATTCAGCTATTTAGTTGGCATGCATTTAAAAGAGACAAGCCAACTAAAAGTTATGTAGAGCTCACAAAATGTATAATAGGTTATGCTAAGGGCCTTCCACTAGCACTTATAGTGCTTGGTTCATATTTGCGTGGTAAAACTACAGTAGAATGGGAAAGTGCATTGAAAAAGTATAAAAAAGCTCCCCACAAGGATATTTATGAAACTCTTAAAATAAGCTATGACGGGCTTGATGATGATGAAAAGGATATTTTTCTTCACATTGCGTGTTTCTTCAAGGGGAACTCTATTGAATATGTCACAAAAATTCTAGACAGTTGTCATTTTTCATCATCTATTGGCATTGCAAGGCTTAAAGAGAAGTGTCTCATCAATATTCGTGATCAGTATGTGGAGATGCATGACTTATTGCAAGAAATGGGAAAAGAAATTGTTCGACAAGAATCGCTTAAAGTAGCTGGTGAACGTAGTAAATTGTGGTTATACGAAGATGTTCGTCATGTATTAGAAGAAAATACGGTAAGATCACATTCATAAAAACTTTTGATTTTACATTGTTTTCTGTTCACTAATGGAATTATGAAACCTCCCAAAAAGCTTACATTTATGAAACTCGTTGGTGCATGTTTGTATGTGTGCGTATGTATACATACATACATATATATATGTATATGTATATATATATATATTCTTTTCTACTCCTAACTATGACCATTGCAACTCTCTCTGTCGTTAAGTTTTGGTCATTAATTTCTATATGAAAAATGGTTAACCTAAGTCTTGCAACCTCTTAAGAACAATTTATGAAGTTAAATTTTATTTTTATTGAAATGGTGTGCCAGCTTTAGTTGATTGCAAAAGATTTTGTATGTATATCATGACCATTGGTCCATTTCTATATTTTTGTGTGCTCCTGTTAAAGTTAACAATTTACTTTTCATAAAGAAAATTACATTTCTCTCCTCAAAAAATTATATTTTTTGTTTTAATGAAACTTTCTGTAGTTTAGTATTAAAATTAATTTATAAATAAAATAGAAACAAAAAGACTTGGATTAAAAAAGGGCCACTGCCCATAGTTGTGGCAGTTGAGAGCCACCATTAATGGTGGCCTTGTGGCAACAACACACAAGGGCGACCCATTGTGGGTACTGGCCCAATTGATCATTTTTTTATAATTATTTATTATGTTCTTTTTACATTATTTTCCCTTTTCATTTTCTTTTGAAATTATTTTTTTCTCTTTTCTAATAATTTTATAATATTAAGCTTTTATTTTTCTGAATATTTATCTAATTTTTTAGTTTATAATGTTAATTGATTTTTTTCTTGAAAATTAATTTGTAAAAAATTTTCATTTCAATAATGTAAGCTTAACTTGTTTTGATTTTCCTGTGTTTCCATTATTTTAGCAAGTGGCAATAAAAGTATAACAACTTTATGATTTGATTTTTTGGGATACTTATGCCTTTGTCTTTGTAGGGAACAAACAAAATTGATGGGATTTTGTTAGATTTTCCTAAAGACCATGACGTGATATGCTTGCATTTCGAGGCATTTAAGAAGATGAAGAATCTTCGATTGTTTATAAATCGGAATGCACAATTTTCTAAAGGTCCGAATTATCTCTCTAATGAATTGAGAGTGCTTGATTGGCCTCAATATCCTTCGTCAGTTTTGCCTCCTAGTTTTCATGGAAATAATCTCGTTGAATTTAAAATGCCTGTTAGCCTCATCAAGGAGTTAGGCGGCATAAAATCCAAGGTACCACTAATGTTTTTTTCAATATTTATTTCTTTAAAACTATGAAACAGACCTTCATTGAAGCTAATACATTTATTATATTTTATTTTGACAGAACTTGACAAATATGGATTTAAGTGGTTGTGAATTTATAACAAATATTCCTGATCTTTCAAGTAGCCCAAATTTAGAGAAGTTGAATGTTGGATGGTGTGTGAACTTAGTTGAGGTTCATCACTCCGTTGGATTCCTTGATAAGCTTCAGAGGTTTGATGTTGGTGGATGCTACAAGCTCAAGATTTTGCCGAAAAGATTCAAGTTGAGATCTCTAAGTTATTTTGATATTGAAGGTTGCTCGAATCTTGAAGACTTTCCAGAGATTGAATGTGAAATGGAATTGTTACATGAGTTAGATTTGTCTGGCACAAGCATAAAAGAACTACCTTCATCAATTGATAACCTCAAAGGACTTGAAACGTTAGAGCTATCCAAATCTAGTCCAAAAAAACTACCTTCATCAAGTGGCATCCTTTCTCGACTAAAAGTTGTAACTCTTAAATGTTGTTGCCTGTCAGAAACAAATTTCTTCACGAATGGTATTTACTTTGTTGCTTTGGACATGTTAGATCTAAGTGGGAGTGATATTGTTAACTTTCCACCTCTAGGCGTCACATTTGGTTCGCTGCGATACCTTACTTTGAACCGTTGCGATAAACTTGAAAAAGTTTTACATCTTCCATCGAGTCTAGAAAAGGTTGAAGCTCAAAGATGCAGGTCATTGGGAAGTTTTGCACCACTATCTGAAATAACTTATGGAAACAGTTACATCGGTTGGATTGACTTGTACGGATGCGACAAACTGTTTGCTAATAAGAATATGAGACCGATTCCTTCACAGGAAGAGGTATGTACGTCTCTTTTCCTCTCTCTCTCTTTTAACGTGTTAATTTGTGTGTGACCTTGGTTAGAATTACTTGTATTGCTCAAGGTTTTTTTTTTTTTGAAATTTTTGTATTGATATAACAGAGTCATTCTAAGGAACAACATTGGGCGTACCAACTTAAAGTAAGAGATTTTGACATTATATTTCCAGGAAAGAGGACTCCAAGCTGGTTTGACTATAGCATTGAGGTCTATGGTGATGATGTTAGTATATTTGAGCATGAAATACATATTAATCCACCGCGACATTGGAGTGACATAGATGGGATTGTTTTCTACGTTGCTTTTGGAGATGACGCAACATCGAAAGAGATTTATATTAATGTTACAATCCATGATGGCTCAGATTGGAAAGACTTATATGATAAACAAATAATGTGCTCAGCATCGTCGTGCTCAGGGCAGGTATGGATGCACTGGATGAGTTACGATAGACAAGTGGACGTTTCAAGGTTGAGATTTAGATGTAGTGATTATATTAATGAGCACCTGGTTTTGGGAAGTGTTGGGATCCATTTCCTAAAGAAGCATGAAAAGCGGCCTTCCTCAATTTGGGAATTGGAGAATGACAGTGAGACTTCCTCAATTTGGGAACTAAAAAATGACTATAAGCATCCAATTGGACTAGTGTCTCATCTAAGAGACTTGAATAGTATTTTAGCAATTGGAAAGAATGACATTACTCTCATGATAGGGATTTATGGAACTGGTGGAATTGGTAAAACAACTATCGCCAAAGCGGTTTTTAACTCAATTGGACATCAATTTGAAGCTAGAAGTTTTCTAGCAAATGTTAGAGAGATTTCGAGTAGAGAGGACGGATTGGTCAAATTGCAAGAGAAACTTCTTTATGATCTCTTAGGAAACTTTGGAAGTTTTAATATTGGTAGTGTTGGAGGTACTAATTTTATAAAGGATAGGCTTCGCTCTAAAAGGATACTTATAATTCTTGATGATGTGAGTGACTCATGCCAATTGAACAAATTAGCTGGAAATCATAATTGGTTCGGTCCAGGGAGTAGAATAGTAATAACAACAAGAGATCAACATCTATTAACTTATCATCAAGTTGATTCAACGTACAAAGTGCGGGGATTGAGCAACAACCAAGCTATTCAGCTATTTAGTTGGCATGCATTTAAAACAGTCAAGCCAACTAAAAGTCATGAAAAACTCACAAAATGTATAATAGGTTATGCTAAGGGCCTTCCACTAGCTCTTATAGTGCTTGGTTCATATTTGCATGATAAAAGTACAGAAGAATGGAAAAGTGCATTGGAAAAGTATAGCAAAATAAGATCCCCAATTATACAGGGAAATGGGAGACTCCTTGGATTGATAATGCAGGTATTTTCGAGGATGCATATTAATTTTATTCATCAATTTCAGCCTGAAGAAACTGCAATTGAAGTAGTTTCCTTTTATCACATCCAGATTATGTATTTGATTAATGTTTTACTCTTCTTCAACTTATATTTTTGACGGTATCCTTCTTGGAGCAGAGACAAGAACCATTGAAGTACCCATAATAATTGATAAGAACTGTGAAAATATTCAGTATATGGTCTCAAACATATATTGCTGGGGAGCAGGAATTGCTGCCAACACAGGGAAAGCTATTTGTTAGGTCTGAGTTTAAGGTGATGAAGTTGCACTCTTTATCAGCTTCTTTTAAGAATGGCTAATGCTCTGTTTTGGTGTTTGCTTTCTTTCACAGCCCTGACCCTCCTGAAGAATTACCTTTTCAAGTGAAGTCTCATTTGTTACAAACTAAGAAAGATAAGAAAGTTGCATTTGAATTGATGTTACTGGACCTTATTAGAATGTATTCCTCATCTGCATATATACTGTGAGTCTATTTTTGAGAATTAAATTGGAAAATAAGTGTTTTTTCGGCTTACATATTTGATGGCGTGTCACTGCCTTCTGTAGAAACTATAATTTTTTATTTTATTTTTTTGTAATTTTATTAGGCTAAATGATACTTTTGTCTTATTTATCATGTTTTGCAGGAGGTAGAATAGCCAGATGTACTATCAAGTCATGTCAGAAGTTTTGTAGAAACAATACTGTGTTCTTTTTCCGTTTGTGTATATATTACAAATTTGTCGGGTATGGTTTACTAAAGATCTTTGCTTTTTTGTTTTTTGGATTTCTGTAAATTTCTTTCAAGAATTTGGGATACTTTTTGGATATATTGAATATAGTATGATTGTTCTAATTGTCCACATGAAGTTCTCTCAAAGTAAGACAGTAAGCAGTTACAGTAACTTAATTGTGGGTCCAACCCACCATCATAAAATGAAAGGTAACTTTAGAGCTATTTGAAAGCTATTTTTACACCACACATCATTCATGTAGCCTAATTTGATTTGTATTTCAACGTGTTAATTTGTGTGTGACCTTGGTTTATAACTTATATTGCTCAAAGTTTTTTTATTCGTTTTTGTATTGATATAACATAGTCATCCTAAAGAACAACATTGGGCATACCAACTTAAAGTAAGAGATATTGACATTATGTTTCCAGGAAAGAGTATTCCAAGCTGGTTCAACTGTCGCATGGAGCTTTATAGTGATGATGATACTGATGGTGTTGGGTATGAAATATGTTGAGAGTGGCTTGAATTAAGTACCCAGCGGTATTTTCGCTTGACATACAGCTCGAACGAGACATCAGACAGAGAGTTCGATCGACCCTAGCTTGACATCCAGCTCGAGCGAGAGTCAGGCAGTGGCTTTGATCGACCCTTGCTCGACACCAGCTCGAGCAAGATTCAAGGCAGTGACTTTGCTTGATCCTCGCTCGACGTCCAGCTCGAGTGAGATCGGAACCCTAGCCGTTTGCTAGCAGTTCGCTCGCCGTTTCGCGTCAAGCTAATGTTCACGGGCGCCGTTCTTAAGTGTTCGCTTGAGCGAGAGTGTGTCTTGCTCGAGCGATAACGCATTATATAAAGCCCCGTGTTCATTTGAACGCCCAGACTTTGCATTTCCTCTGTTTTAGTTATTTTGAGCGATTTTGAATGTATATACGTGAGTTGAGAGCTATACACGTGAGATTGAGTGATTTCTTTGTAAGAGTCCTATAGACTCATCCTCTATACTCCACTTTTGTTATAGAAAAGTTTTGAGACCGACTCCACAATGAATGTAGACTTTTTCTAAGCCGAACCGCTTAAATCTTCTTTATTTGTCTTTGTTTTATTTCTCCTACGTTGTTTATTCCGCTGCGTTTACTTCTCATTTGCTGTCTATTAGACCAGTCTATTCCCAACAAAATAGATATTAATCCACCGCAACATTGGAATGACATAGATGGAATTGTTTTCTGTTGAGTAATAAATCTCACATTGCCTATGGACGAAGTCTTGGACATGCTTATAAGTAATGTGCAAACCTCTCTTGTTGAACTAGTTTTATAATATGAGTTAGGTCCATGAATTTTTACATGGTATCAAAGCCTACCATAGGACAAATAGGGGCACACACTACTTACTTAATGACAAGGTCCAGAAAAATTACTGACCTGCACGTGAGGGAGGGTGTTAAGGAATAAATCTCACATTACCTATGGTCAAGGTCTTGGGCATGCTTATAAGCAATGTCCAAACCTCTCTTGTTGAACTGGTTTTATGAGATGAGTTAGGCCCATAAATTTCTACATTTTCTACGTTGCTTTTGGAGCTTAAACTTGGGTGATAATTAATGCTGTCACAGTGACTTGCATCAATGCTGACGTAGAAGGTATCTCTTGATTTACGGTAGTTTTTTTTCTCTTTTTTGTGCAGTGGTTATTTCATGATCTGCACAAAACAGACACATGATTGTTTTTGCGCAACACAAGAATAACGAATACTAATTCTGTCATGATAGGAAACAATGAGTTCTTACTGTTATTGCCTTGTTCTGTTCTGTTAAACTCTTGTTTGGGATCAACGACTGCATCAGTCTTTCAAGTGCTGAAGATGCTTCAGTTTCACATCTCAACTATTGTAAGATTCATTTCAAAACTCCTTGGCCCCAAAAACAGTTGAAGCACTTATTTCCACACAAAATTGGTTGTAAGCTCTCTCAATTAATCATGACTTCCAAGACTTGATGGAAGATGCCAAAAGCTAAAAGCTGGAAAATGGTAAGATTCATTCTGAATATCATATATTTTCCTGTGGTTTTTTTTAATTGCTACATAAAAAGCTTGGAGCTTTATCCTTCTTTGCAATCTATGATAAAATTCCTCTTTTTGACTTGACAGAAAATTAAGAATTCCAATTATATAGGGAAATGGAAGACTCCTTGGATCGATAATCCAGGTATATTGAAGCATGCATATTTATTTTTAAGAATGGCTAATGCATTGTCTTGGTGTTTGCTTTCTTTCAACTAGTTCAGCTCACAACTGCATCGCTGCAAATATGTTTAACTTCGTTGTTGCACTTGCAGGGATATGATTCAATTCCAGCAGAGGTTCCTGAGCCAAAAGCCAAAAGGGTTAGTTCATGAATTGCTACTTGGCACCTATTGGATCTGAGTTTGCAATCCAAAAGGTTTCTTTATTTTTATCTATTCTCCTTGTTTCCATTTCTGATTCTTTTTTTTTTTTTTTTTGTGTTGACTGCTGCTATTTTGTGACATGATACATTTAAAAAGCATTAAAACTTACATTAAAGAAGAAGAAAACATCTCACAATTCTTTTCCATTATAACCCTGAACATTGGGAGAACATTGGGATGAAGAAGATGATGGAATATGGAAACCCTCCAAGGTACTTAATCCACATATAAAGGACCATGGAAATGCAAGGTATGAAAATTAAGCTTAATTGTTACAAAAAAGCTTGAAGCTTTATCCTTCTTTGCAGTTTATGATAAAATTGCTCTTTTTGACTTGACAGAAAATTAAGAACCCCAATTATACAGGGAAATGGAAGACTCCTTAGATTGATAATCCAGGTATTTTCAAGGATGCATAATTAATTTTATTCATCAATTTCAGCCTGAAGAAACTGCAATTGAAGTAGTTTCCTTATATCACATCCAGTTAATGCTTTTGATTAATGTTTTAATCTTTTTCAACATATATTCTTGACGGTATCATTACTGGAGCAGATACAAGAATCATGGAAGGACCCATAATAATTGATAAGAACTGTGAAAATATTCATTATATGGCACCAAACATATATTGTTGTGGAGCAAGAACTGCTGCCAACGCAGAGGCAATAAAGGGTATTTGTTAGGTCTGAGTTTAAGGTGATGAAGTTGCACTCTTTATCATCTTCTTTTAAGAATGGCTAATGATCTGTCTTAGTGTTTGCTTTCTTTCACGGCACTGACCCTCCTGAAGAATCACATTTTCAAGTGAAGTCTCATTTGTTACAAACCAATAAATTGATGTTGCTGGACCTCATCTGCATATATACTATGAGTCTAATTTTGAGAATTAAATTGGAAAATAAGTGCTTTTTCGGCTTACATATTTGATGGTGTGTCACAGCCTCTTGCAGAAACTAGAATTGTTTTATTAATTTTATTTGGATGAATGATTACTTTGGCTTGTTTATCATGTTTTGCTGGAGGAAGAATAACCAGATGTATCAAGTCATGTCAAAAGTTTTGTAAAAACAATATTGTGGTTGTTTTCCTTTTGTGTATATATTACAAATTTGTCGGGTTTGGTTTACTAAAGATTTTTGCTTTTTTGTTTTCTGGATTTCTGTAAATTTCTTTCAAGAATTCTGGATACTTTTTGGATATATTGAATATAGTATGATTGTTCATATTGCGTTTTAACTAAAATGACATTATTTTATTAGGATTATTTATTTTTACCATTTACACATAAAAATGATATGACCAAGATAATGATGTCCAACATATCTTATATGCCTTCAACGTCTATGGGTCCAAAATATTGGGTTTGCAGCGAAATTAGTTCTTTCCATGAGAAAATTTAATCTTGCTTAAAGCGTATCTGGTCGAAGATATACTTGAAATTGCAACAAAACTCAGGAAAAAAAATAAACAAATAATTTGATAAAATCTTCTTCAATATTTATACCTTTCTTGACAGCCCTTTTTCTGGACTCCGTGCAATATTCTGTCCAAGAATTTCTCCACTAATTGAAGCAAACAATGCCTCACTTTCTTTACTTTTTTTATATGGCTGAATAGATTTATGGATAAAATGTATGAATTTTTAAGACTTCTATCACAGCTGACAGAACTTTGTGTGAAAAAACCTAAAACATCATTTATCTACAGATACGATAAAAGAAAGAAAAGCAAAGCAAAACATTATCAATATATTTGTATAAATTTATTATGTAGACATTGGAGCATTAATTGAAAACACGTCTAAACTCAAAACCCACTTAGAAACATTTGGACTTTGGAGTAATTGCATAAGGAAAATGTAAAACTGCTTTATAACTGATCTACATAAAATGAAAGGTAACTTTAAAGCTATTTGAAAGCTTTTTTTATACTACACATTATTTATATAGCATAATTTTATTTGTAAAATTTAAATTTTAAAATTTATCTTCTAAGTTAAATAGTGCCACATGAACGGTGTTTATGATGATAGGGTTGCTGTGCCGCATATTAATGATAACTAATGTAAGTTGTAACATACTAATGTTATGTGTAGCTAATGGAAGACTGACATATATTCTTAACTTTTTAATAGGAGCTTACTTCTCATGTTCTGTGGAGGTGTGCCGCTGCACGAGACATTAGGGGTGATTCTACTAGTCCTTCACAGAAATCTGCATGTATGGAAGAGAACTTCATTGGTATATGGCAAAGTTTAATTACTAAGTTTAGACCAGCAGTGATTGAAGAAGTGGCCATTGTCTTTAGAAGTGTTTGGATGAGAAGGAACAAGCAGGTTTTTGAAGGGGTGTGTGATCATCCTACTCAGGTTTGGTATGGGGCAAGACATGAATTGGAAAGTTTCCAACAAGCTGATTGGCACAATTTGAAGCCACCTACTACTGGTTTGACTGCACAAATTTATGGAAGTAGCTTGACAAGGTGGCATAAACCACAACTGGGATGGTTTAAGCTAAATTGGAATGTTGCATGGGATGTCATGAGAAATCTGATGAGAGGAGTGGTGATAAGGGATTTGGCAGGGGAACTCATTGCTTCTGTTGGTTGGTCAAAGAGTTTTGTCACTTTCCTTCTATTGGCAGAAATTCCTATAGGACGAAAGAGCTTTGACTTGTATTCTGAGTTGGGACTTCAAAATGTTTTATTTGAAGGTGATGCTCAAGTTGTGGTCAAAGAGGTGCTTTCTTTTGAGATTAACTGATCATGGTATCAGCACAAGATTGAAGACTTGAAGTTATTCTTTACTGGTCAATGGCACATAATCCAGTTTGTGCCAAGGGCTGAAAACAATGCTGCACTTAATCCTTCTTAGTTTCAATTGTCCCAGGACGAACAGAGTGCGGGTGGGCTCTTTTTCTTTATTATTTATTTCTCCTCTTTATTTTTTATTTTTTTATTTGGAAAACATCTGTTTGTTTCTTTGCTTTCAGTTTAGTTGTGATGGAAATGTGATTTTTGCCATTGATCTGACAGGCTTGCAGGAGAATTCGACTTTGCGGGCAGCTGGTGGTGTGGAATCCGAGGTTAGAATTTGTAGTTCTTATTTTTCGTTTCTGAACAGTGAGTCCCTTTGCATTCATATTTTTGCTCGCTACCTGTGTTTTCTGATCTTTGACATTGAATTTACGAGTTAGCGTGCCTTTGTGTGGTATTTGCTTAGTTTGAACATCAATTTGGACACTTCTGTTTGAGCATGTGAAATTGGGTGCTTTTTTGTGTGCAAGAGTGCTGTAAGGGAACAGTTTTTTTTTTGTTCATGGACTGTTTCTTGAGATTTTTCCTGAAGGTGATTATGACGAAAGATTAGGTCTTACCCCATATGTGATTGTTGGAAAATACTTTGATAGTGCTAAACTTCTTGTCACTAACAAACATAATTTAACCTGAATATCGGAGAAAAAAACATCAATACTATTGTCGAGAGCAAGGATCATACAAGCTTATATCTGAGGGGCTCTAGTCTAACAAAACTACCTTCATCAGTTGGCAACCTTACTGATCAGCTTCAAGAATTACATGCAGCAGGCTGCATTGGCCAGTTGCAAAGTCTAAGTGGTAATTACTTTCCCGCTTTGGATATGCTAGATCTAGGTGGGAGTGATTTAGTTATCTTTCCAGATCAAAGTGTCAGATTTGTTAGGTTGCAACACCTTCGTTTGAATAATTGCAAGAAACGTGAAGAAATTTTACTTCTTCCATTGAGTCTAGCAAGTGTTGAAGCTCGTGAATGCAAGTCATTGGAAAGTTTTGTATTACTATCTGAAATACTTATTAAAAACAATAGAAAGAATTTTTCTAACATCAAATGGATTTACTTGCACGGATGCCATAAACTGCTTGCGAATATGGGGCCAATTCCTTCATGGGAAGAGGTATGTACATCTCTTTTCCTCTTCTTTTTCAACGTGTTTATGTGTCATCTTGGTTTATAACTTGTATTGTGGAAAGTTTTTTAATTTTTATCTTCATATAACAGAGACATTCTAAGGAACAACATTGGGCATACCCACTTAAAGTAAGAGATATTGACATTATATTTCCAAGAGGATTCCAAACTGGTTCAGCTATCGCAAGGAGGCCCATTATAGTAATCTCTCTGAAATAGATATTAATTAACTGCATCATTGGAATGGTATAGATGAAATTGTTTTGTCCGTTGTTTTGGGATTTAGAGTTGGGATCATTAACCCAAAAATGAACCTTGCTGATATTTATGTTAAAATCCATGATGGCTGGGATTGTAAGTACTTATATGCTCAAAACACGCGCTTTGATGGGACGGACTCAGACCATGTATGGATGCACTGGATGAGTTATGGGAAACAATGTTTAGATTTGAATGTAAGTCAGAGGACGTGGTCTTTAGAAGTGCTGGGATCCATTTCCTAAAGAAGGATGAAAAAAAGGCCTTCCTCAATTTGGAAATTGGAGAATGGCAATGAGAATTCAAAGGAAGATTTGGAATTAGGGAATGATGAGGAGAATCCGAAAGAAATATTGGTAAGAGGCATCGTGATGATGAATATGATTGCAACATGGAACCCAATTGGTACCCTCAACAAAAGAGGCAGCATTCCTCAACCATGGGCATCACAATAATGGAATTAGAGAATGACGATGAGAATCCATAGGAAGATTTGGATTTACAGCTTAGACTTGGGTTGTAATTAAAAGATGCAACTTCAATTTTCTTTGCTGTTTGGGATCAACCAATGCTTCAGTTTTTCAAGTGTTGAAGATGCTTCAGTTTCCCATCTCTACAAGGTACATAATCCACATACACACGACTGGGCTGTGTGTATGAATTGCAACCCAAAAGATTGAAGGTACATAAAGCAACCCAAAAGGTTGCTTTATTTTAATCTGTTCTCCTTGTTTCCATTTCTGTTTTCTTTTATTATGTTGACTGCTGCTATATTTTGGCATGATACATTTGAAAAGCATTAAAACTAATATTAAAGAAGGTGAAATCTCACAATTCTTTTTCATTATAAGCCTGATCATTGGGATGAAGAACATGATGGAATATGGAAACTCTCCAAGGTACCTAATCCACATATAAAGGACCATGAAAGCGTAAGGTATGACCACTAAGCTTAATTGCTACAGAAAAAGCTCGTGGCTTTGTTCTTCTTTGTGACTTCTGGTAGTGTTGCTCTTCTTGAAACTGCAATTGAAGTAGTCTCCTTTTTCAACATATATTCAGGATGGTATCATTCTTGGAGCAGATACAAGAACCATTGAAGGACCTATAATCACTAAAAATAATTGTGAAAAGAAATATATTGTTGTGGATAGGAACTGCTGCAGATAGAGAAGCAATAACAGGTATTTCATATTTGTTAGGTCTGTGTTTAAGGTGATGATGTGTGTTGCTTCTATATACTCAAATTATAAAGAAAGAAAATACTCACAAAATAAATATAAAAAGTGTGTTACTTCTGATGGGAATTGAAACAGAAGCCCCATTAGTGAAGCAATGGATTGAATTACACGGTTTGCATGATGTGCATCTTTTCCTACTTTGGTGCCAAATTAAAAAGACCAACAAGCAAATATCCAATAACAAAAAAAAAAAAAAAAACCTTGCATAACCCCTAAATAGTCTAAACTAAAGCTCCACATACTTACTATCTGGCTGAAACCAAGAGTCTTTAATGATGTCATGAATCTCTTGTTATTACAAGTCATTATGTTTAGAGAAATGTTTTAAGCACAAAAAAAAAAAAAAATGAACATTACTCTGAAAACAAGGAGTGTACAATGGCAAAGCTACATGATTTTTTCATACATACTTTATTGATGTGGTTTTCTGCTATTGATTTAAATGGAAACAATGCTCATGATTTCTTGTCTTTAATTCCCAGCTCTTAGTTTGTATTTAGGGGCTCTTTTGTATTCTCCCTGCATACTTTGGGCTTTTCCTTTTTCACTCTTATTAATGAAATTTATCTATTACTTATAAAAAATAAAGTGTTTTAACCACAAAGAGAACAATCACCACACAAAATCAAATTTATAAACTTACGTAGCCTGAAGTAGAATATTAGATTGTAAAACTATTTTTATTATAAAGTAGATCTTATATAATATATGAAGCAATGTCAATTTGTGGACTTTTGTGAAATCTATTTATAAATATAGCACATCTCGTATGTTTAACTCTAGGAACCTTATAACTATCTATTTTAAAATGAATTTTCTCCCCAGTTTATGCCTCCAATAGTGTAATCTGACAATCTGCTAACAAAAAACAGAGTATCTGAACACTTCTAGAGCATTTAAAAAAAAAATTATTTGAGCAATACCTATTTTGCAAGATATTTTTAGATTTTACATCAAGTTCTTTTACCATTGTTAGCATCACAAATTCAACAAAATATTACTCCAAGTTATTAAGTACGTGTCTTTCACATGTTTGCCACACTAATATTAATTAAAAGTATGTTCAAATTATTAATAGCAAGCGCGCCAATTAGCTAACAAAACCTTCATCACACTTAAAAGCAATAAATTATCTCAATCTTTAATCTTTGCATTTCCTAGCTAAATTAATTGAGCAGATTATAAATGGAAAGGACAATTGTTTCATTTAGCCACCGCAGGCGCCATGGACTCTCCATGAATCGGCCGGCCGGCCTTGTTAATTTGTTGTCCCTTTCTTTGATTCATGCTTTGGGTAGGTTATGTATCTCTACATGATTTCTTGTGCTAGATTGGTTATGGTTTGTGCTTCCATGCAATTTGCTGCTGATCTTTTTTTGCAAGACATTCTTGTAAGATTATTTGGATGGCTTAATTATCTGTCTAATGAATTAAGAGTGCAGAGGTAATCCTTCATGAAATGAGGTGATTCTTTTTCTTTTTCTTTTTTTTGTTTATAGCTTGCATTGCTGAAAGCTTTTTATATCCGTATGACAGGGAGATTCGAAGGATGGAACAAAATTGGATATACCGATATAAGAAGAGCATTGGCATTATATTTCCGGGAAAAAGGATTCCAAGCTTGTTCAGCCATTGCAAGGAGGTTAATGATAGTAACAAATTGTGTGAAATAGATATTAATGGGCCCCTGTATTTGAATGACATAGAAGAAATTGATTTCTTTGTTGTTATTGGATCTAGAGTTGTAGTCAACCCAGAAATAGAGGAGATTGAAATTTGTATTAAAATCAAGGATAGATGGGGTCTCTTCTCGCTTTCAACATTTCAACATTTAAGATTTGATTTGAAAAAGTCAAATCATATATATGGCTGGGATGCTCTCCGCCGCCTCAGAGTAACGCAGATAATTGAATGTTTAGATTTGAATGTGATTCAAACCATGTGGTATTGAAAGTGTTGTTAGTCCATTTGGTAAAGAAGCATGAAGAGAATGCAAATAAATGATCATACAGGAGAACCCGAAACTGGAAGAAACTCAGCTTTCAAAGGCAGCATCTTTGTTTCTACATTTCCACAAACCTATAGCTTTTTTCCCTGTTGGTTGTTGGTGTTAGGGTCAGCATAAATCATCCTTGGAGTCTTGTCTGAAAGTTTCTCAGTGTTTTGGGTAAGAATGTTTTTAAGTCATTTGCGTTATTGTTTTTTATGTAAGATTTCAATTTGTGTTGGCTCAAGTCATGCTTGTGACCCTGTGGGGGTGCAAGAGTGAAATAGATGGCAAAACTACCTTGCCAGTCCCATTATCTGATTGGGTACATCAGAAGCACTCCATAAGCAGGAGATCCCCATTTGAGGGCAAATACAATCCAACACAAATAGTTAGCAAAGTTTCAGGGTCTAAAGGTTAGTGAAGCCCAAAGTTTTTCTTTAGCGCTTCTCTGGCTAAAACTAAAAATCTGGAGAACGCTCAAATGAGCAAAACCTGATTGGCAGATAAATATTCTATTACGAATTGGGTTTTCACATATTTCCATTAAGATATTTGGCTGACCACCAAATAGCAAAGTAGATAGCAAAGTTACCATCATTTGCAGGAAAAAAAAAAATCCTACTACCAATCAGGTTTTCACATATTTCTAGAGCTGTACATCCGGTGCCCAAACCGGAATTCCGGGTCAACCCGGACCGGAACCGGGTGTCCAAAACCGGGTTGGAGTCCAACCCGGTTTTATCCGGGTTGAAATCCAATTTGAATCCGGATCAATCCGGTTTTTTAAATACTTGGATGACCACCAAATAGCAAAATAGATCGCAAAGTTAGGGAAGATCCCCATCTGTCAATATAGTGCCGGACAAGAAAGAGTTTCAAAATCTATACAGCAAAAACACATCTTTTACTCATTAGTCACTCCAAATTCCCTAATAAAATTCACGTCTAAACAGAATCCTCTTAGGTCACATGCTTTGGTAATTATTCACAAATATCCCTAAAAGCAAAATAATTCACAGATCATTTCTAGAAGGCCCGAAATACCCTGTAGTTCTATAGAATTATTACTTAATCAGATTTGGATCTCTATATGAAAACTCTCACATATTAGTGGAAAAATGTGCTTCTCATATTCTTACTTACAAGCAGCAGATATCAGAATACCTCTAGTTGCTCTTACCAATAGCTTACCATTTACCAAACCAAATCAATTTAAACAATAGATGCTGAAATACGAAGTAGCACCAAGAAAGCTATACCCTTTTGTTTGATTGCAAAGAAAACCCGGGAAAAAAAATGGAAAACTTTAGAGTGAAAAAAATTAAGGATCACTTGAGTCTAGCCATTGTTTTCTCAAGCCCCAAATGCCGATATTTCAAAATTTCAATCGGATGTGTGTTCCTACAATTTCCAATCGCATACAACCCATGGATATGTTTAAACTAATAGAAATACTCTAGCCATAAACTGATTACATAAACTGACAGTGGTTTAACGTAATTTGTTAGACTATAAAATTATTTTTATTGTAAAATAGATATCACTGATCGCATAAACCACATTAATTTATGGAATTCGTTTTGTGTAATCTCTTTGTGATTATAGCACTAAACAGTCTAAATTCATCTGAGCACTAAACAAAAGAATATAACCAAATCAATTTAAACAATAGACGCAGAAACACGAATTAGCTCCAAGAAAGGTATACCCTTCTGTTTGGTTGCAAAGAAAACCAGGAAAATGAAAGAAAATGGAGCGTGTCCATGTGAAAGAAAGAAAGAAAGTTGAACTGAGATTTCCACGAATCCAACCCAAAGTTGCCAAGAACTTGCTGAGAACGGGAAAGGCGCTTCGAGAAGTTGCTCCTCGTTCTCTTTTGTCAAAATAACTTGCATTAAACTCAAAAAAAAAATATCTAACTTAAGTTTTGAATTGCATTAATTCTAAAGTTCTCTCTAAATTCAGAGAGGTACTGTTTATCCATCAATTTATATTTTATTTTCAAATATTCAACAATAAATTTGAGGAATGATGTATTTGCCGCAATATGTATCTATTGTGTTGTGAATTTGTAAAGAATTATGTTTTCCTTTTTATATTGTAAAATATAATAAACATTAAAAAAATATTAAGTAAATTATTACTAAAATAGATAATATTATATTATTGTTTTAGTTTTGGGATGACTAGTCCAATTGTAGACTAGTTTTTTAAACTTGACTTTAATTAATTGGAGTATTAGTAATGTTCTAATCAAAATTTAGCTTAAGAGCAAAGATGTCCTTCAAAAATTAAAGAATATGGAATGTCATGATTACTCTAATCACGATTGCTGGGAATGGCATTGGCATGGAAATACCAAGCTCCCATACATGATACATGTGTGGGCCAAGAGCATGACGTGAGAATGTGTGGGGTAGGTCCCGAAGACGTGCTTTTTGGTCCACGCCAACGACAAATCCAACTGGAACTTGAGACGAATGACATAATACAAGATAGACGCGTTTTCGGAATTAAAGCGTTGGAAGGAGATTTCCACGAAGAAAAATGATAAACTTATAATTAATCTTCAACTATTTTTATTTTATTATTCTATTTAAAATGAAAGTCATTTAAATAAAATGAAAATGATTTTTTAATGAAATGTCACAAATTATATTTATTGATTTAAAATAAATTATAAACTATTGGTAAAATAGATATACTTTTCCACAAATCCAACTGCAAGTTGCCAAGAAGTTGCCAAGACGCGTTTTGGTCCACGCTAACGTCAAATCCCACCGTTTTGGTCCAAAGGCATTTGCCAATAAGTTGCTCTTCATTTTCTTTTTCTTTCTTTTTGTATTTGTTTTTCCTCCCAATAAACAGTTGTACAAAGCTGCAATATCGGCTTCCTCTATTTATAGAGAGTGGACGTTTTGTGACTCTGTCTGTATCAGAATTGCATACACTTCTTTTCTTCTTCAATGGCATCCACTTTACCCTCTTCCTCCTCTTCTCTTCCATCCAATCCCAATCCCAGAAGGTTGTATGATGTATTCTTGAGTTTTAGAGGAGAAGATACTCGCAATACTTTTGTTGCCCATCTATACCATACTCTATGTCAAAAGGGAATCAAAACCTATATAGATAACAAAAATCTTGATCAAGGAGAGACAATTTCACCTACACTTCTTAAAGCCATTGAGGAGTCAATGATTTCTATTATTGTGTTATCTCCAAATTATGCATCCTCTACATGGTGTTTGGAGGAGCTCACAAAGATTCTTGAGTGTAAGAAAACAAAACAACAAATTGTTTTACCAGTATTTTATCATGTAGATCCATCAGATGTACGAAAGCACAAAGGAAGTTTTGGAGATGCATTGGCTAGACATCAAGAGAGGTTTAATGAGGACCCAAAGGTGCAGAGGTGGAAGGAAGCCCTACATGAGGTTGCTGGTTTGTCTGGAGAACATTTGAAAGACGGGTACGTACTTCTTTAATTATTATTTTAATTGACAATAGAGTTTTTCTTCAAACAAAATTATTTATTTAAAAATTTGCAATGTGACGTACTTTGAGCATGGGATGTAGTTTTTAAATGACATGTCAATTTTTATAACTTGTATCGAGAAACAAACATGTGATGTCATATGCTCAATATAACACTTCTCATTTTAATCGATCAATTGGAGGAGTTTTCCTCGGATCCAATTTTAAGAAAAACTGTATAAAAACCTAATGAATGCATACTTCTATATCTATTTTCGTTATGGGCGTTGCTACATATTCCCTTTTTGGCATCTCAATTGTAGTATTTTTTTAAATTTTTACATAATTTTTAAGTAATTTTTTTAAAATAATGCTGTAACATTTTTATATTTTTAAAAAATATTTCAAGATGTTAAAAAAATATGTAAAAAATATATATTTACATATATATATATATATAAAAACTTAAAAAAAACTGATAAAATATTCAATAGTAAAAAACTAATGATAAAAAATTCAATAGTAACTATAGTAATGAAAAGTAGTAAAATGGTATTGATAAAATATGAGATCACTCTACTATCCAAACACAGCCTTAGAGTTAAAATTGTAGTGAAACTTGTTTTAAGCTAGTGTCTGATCCCGATGGTGTCTTTTTGTTTCGAATTCATTTTTATGAGGTTTCATACTAATTTATTGGTATTGAGTAAGGAAATCGAAGAAAGGAAACAAAAATAATCTTGTATCGAGAACATGTGGAAGATCTTCTACACCAACTAGTATTAAAATTTATTTATTAGTTTCTTTTTTGAACTTTTTTGTAATTGTAATGGGTGATACTATAATTGATGTACTGTTGACACAAGAACTTATAAATAATGAAACTTTATATCTTTTTGTGAAAAATGTAACTCATTAAATGTTCTTTTTTCTCGCATTGGCAGGAATGAATATGAATTTATGGATAAAATCATTCAATGGGTGGACTCAAAAATAGTTAAATCTACATACCAATTAGACACTGTTGAGTATCCAGTTGGACTAGAGTCTCGTCTACAAGACTTGAATACTGATTTAAGAATTGGAAAGAATGACATTACTCTCATGATAGGGATTTATGGAATTGGTGGAATTGGTAAAACAACTATCGCCAAAGCGGTCTTTAACTCAATTGGACATCAATTTGAAGCTAGAAGTTTTCTAGCAAATGTTAGAGAGATTTCGAGTAGAGAGGATGGATTGGTCAAACTGCAAGAGAAACTTCTTGATGATCTCTTAGGAAACTTTGGAAGTTTTAATATTGGCAATGTTAGAGGTACTAATTTTATAAAGGATAGGCTTCGCTCTAAAAGGATACTTATAATTCTTGATGATGTAAGTGACTCATGCCAATTGAACAAATTAGCTGGAAATCATAATTGGTTTGGTCCAGGGAGTAGAATAGTAATAACAACAAGAGATCAACATCTATTAACTTATCATCAAGTTGATTCAACATACGAAGTGCAGGGATTGGGCTACAACCAAGCTATTCAACTATTTAGCTGGCATGCATTTAAAAGAGATGATCCAGTTGAAAGTTATGTGAAACTCACACAATCTATAATAGGTTATGCTAAGGGGCTTCCACTAGCTCTTACAGTGATTGGTTCAAATTTGCGTGGTAAAAATATAGAAGAATGGAAAAGTGCATTGGAAAAGTATAAAAGAACTCTACCCAAGGATATTTATGAAATTCTTAAAATAAGCTATGACGGGCTGGATGATGATGAAAAGATTATTTTTCTTGATATTGCATGTTTCTTCAAGGGGGAGTCTGTTGAATATGTTACAAAAATGCTAGACATTTCTCATTTTTCATCATCTTTTGGCATTAGAAGGCTAAAAGATAAGTGTCTCATCAATATTAGCAGTTGTCAATACGTGGAGATGCATGACTTGTTGCAAGAAATGGGAAAAGAAATTGTTCGACAAGAATCGCCTAAAGAAGCTGGCGAGCGCAGTAGATTGTGGTTTCACGAAGATATTCGTCATGTATTAGAAGAAAATACGGTAAGATCATTGCACTAATAAAAACTTTTGATTGTACATTTGTTTTCTATTCACTAATGAAACCACCCGAAAAATGTTAAGTTAGAAATGGTGAAGGAACTCGTTGGTGCATGTGTGTGTGTGTGTGTGTATATATATATATATATATATATTCTTTTCTATTCCTAACTATATATGACCAATGCAACTCATATTGTTGTTAAGTTTTGGTAGTTTTTTATATGGAAAATGGTTAACCTAATTCTTGCAACCTCTTAAGAACAACTTTATGAAGTTAAATTTTATTTTTATTGAAATGGTGTGCCAGCTTTAGTTGATTGCAAAATGGATTATAAAATATTTTGTATGTATATCATGACCACTGGTCCATTTCTATCTATAAATATACTCCCCGCGAGTTAAAGTTAACAATTTAATTTTCATAAAAGAAAATCACAATTCACTGCTCAAAAGATTATATTTTTTTGTTTTAATGAAGCTTTTTGTAAGTTTTTTTAACGTAATTTATAGAAATAAAATAGAAAAATAGAAACAAAAAAAACTTGAATTAAAAAAGAACCACCGCCCATAGTTGTGGCAGTCTAGAGCCACCATCAATGGTTACCTTGTGGCAAGAACACACAAAGGCGACCTATGCATTGTGGGTACTGGTCCAATTGATCCTTTTTTTTATAATTATTTACTATGTTCTTTTTACATTATTTTTCTTTTTTATTTTCTTAATTTTTTTTTATTTTTTCTTATGGTTATATAATATCAAGTTTCATTTTCCTGAATATTTTTCAATTTTTTTTTTAGTTTGTAATGTTAATTGATTAGATTTCTTGAAAAGTAATTTATTAAAATTTTCTTTTCAATAATGTAAGCTTTAACTTGTTTTGATTTGGATACTTATGCCTTTGTCTTTGAAGGGAACAAACAAAATTGAAGTGGTTTGGTTAGATTTTCCAATATACGGCCATGACAACATGATACGGTTGCATCCCAAGGCATTTGAGGAGATGAAGAATCTTCGATTGTTTATAAATCGGAATGCAAAATTTTCTGAAGGTCCGAATTATCTCTCTAATGAATTAAGAGTGCTTAATTGGCCTCAATATCCTTCGTCATTTTTGCCTTCTAATTTTCGTGGAAATAATCTCGTTGAATTTAAGATTTGTGATAGCCTCGTCAAGGAGTTAGGCGGCCTAAAATCCAAGGTACCACTAATATTATTTTCAATATTTATTTCTTTAAAACTATGAAACAGACCTTCATTGAAGCTAATACATTTATTTTATTTTATTTGGACAGAACTTGACAGAGATGGTTTTAAGCGGTTGTGAATTTATAACAAAAATTCCTGATCTTTCAAGTAGCCCAAATTTAGAAAACTTGGATTTTGGATTTTGTAAGAACTTAGTTGAGGTTCATCATTCTGTTGGATTCCTTGATAAGCTTCAGAGTTTTAATGTTGGTGGATGCTACAGGCTTAGGATTTTGCCGAAAGGATTTAAGTTGAGATCTCTAAGTTATTTTGGTATTTACGAATGCTCCAATCTTGAAGACTTTCCAGAAATTGAATGTGAAATGGAATTCTTACATGAGTTAGATTTGTCCGGCACTAGCATAAAAGAACTACCTTCATCAATTGATAACCTCAAAGGACTTGAAAGGTTATTTCTGTCCGAATTTAGTCCAGAAAAACTACATTTATCAAGTGGCATCCTTACTCGGCTTCAAGAATTACGTTTAGAAGATGGGTTCACTGATTCGAAGCGTATAGACAAAGTGACTCTGAAAAATTCTGAGGCAGGAAATCACCTTTGGGAAGCGCTAAAAGTATTAACTCTTAAACGTTCTTGCCTGTCAGAAACAAATTTCTTTAGGAATAATTACTTTCCTGCTTTGGAAAGGTTAAATCTAAGTGGGAGTGATATTGTTATCTTTCCACCTCAAGGCATCAGATTTGATCGGCTGCGATACCTTACTTTGAGCCGTTGCGATGAACTTGAAGAAATTTTACCTCTTCCATTGAGTCTAGAAAGGGTTGAAGCTCGACGATGCACGTCATTGGGAAGTTTTGCACTACTATCTGAAATACCTTATGGAATCAATAACATCAAATGGATTGACTTGTACGGATGCCACAAACTGTTTGCAAATAAGATGATGAGTCCGATTCCTTCACAATCAAGAATATTTTATGAAGACAAAAACATCCAACCGCTTGGCTTGGAAAAATTTGTTCGTAAAACAAGGGTTTTTCTCTTTTCATCTCTTTCTTTTTCAACGTCTTAATTTGTGTGTGACCGTGGTTATAACTTGTATTGCTCAAAGTTTTTTTGTTTTTGTTTTTTTTTTTTTTTTTTTTTTTTGGTTTAAGTTTTTTTTTGTTATAACAGAGTCGCAGACGTCGGGCATACCTACCTAAAGTAAGAGATATTGACATTATATTTCCAGGAAAGAGGATTCCAAGCTGGTTCAACTATCGCATGGAGGTCTATAGTGATGATGATAATAGTATTGAGCATGAAATAAATATAAACCCACCGCAAAGTTGGACTGACATAGATGGATTTGTTTTCTACATTGCTTTTGGAGATGACGCAACATCGAATGAGATTTATGTTAATGTTACAGTCCACGATGGCTTGGATTGGAAAGACTTATATGATGAACAAATAGTGTGCTCAGCATCACCGTGCTCAGGCCATGTATGGATGCACTGGATGAGTTACGATAGACAAGTGAACGTTTCGAGATTGAGATTTAGATGTAGTGATTATATTAATGAGCGCCTGGTTTTGGGAAGTGTTGGGATCCACTTCCTAAAGAAGCATGAAAAGCGGCCTTCCTCAATTTGGGAATTGGAGAATGACGATGAGAATCCAAATCAAGATTTGGAATTAGAGAATGCTGATGAGAATCCGAAGGAAGTATTTGGTAAGAGGCGTCGTGATGATGAATATGATTGCAACATGGAACCCAATTGGTACCCTAAACAAAAGAGGCAGCATTCCTCAACCATGGGCATCACAATAACGGAATTAGAGAATGACGATGAGAATCCAAAGTCATCCAAAGGAAGATCTGGATTTAGAGCTTAAACTTGGGTGGTAATTAATGCTGTCGCAGTGACTCACATCAATGTTGACGTAGAAGATGTCTCTTAATTTAAGGTAGTTTTTATTTTTTATTTTTTTGTGCATTGGTTATCTCTTAATTTAAAATCTACTTATCTCTTAATTTAATTGCTACATAAAAAGCGTGGATAGTTATCTTCATTCATCAATTTCAGCCGGAAGAAACTGCAATTGAAGTAGTTTCCTTTTATCACATGCATTCAGATTATGCATTTGATTAATGTTTAATTTACTCTTTTTCAACATATATTCTTGACGGTATCATTATTGCAGCAGAGACAAGAATCATGGAAGGACCCATAATAATTGATAAGAACTGTGAAAAGATTCATTATATGGCACCAAACATATATTGTTGTGGAGCAGGAATTGCTGCCGATACAGAGGCAATTTGTTAGGTCTGAGTTTAAGGAGATGATGTTACACTCCTTATAATCATCTTCTTCTAAGAATGGCTAATGCACTGTCTTGGTGTTTGCTTTCTTTCACAGCTTTTCAAGTGAAGTTTCATTTGTTACAAACCAACAAATTAAAGAAAGTTGCATTTAATTTGATGTTACTTGACCTCATGATCTGCATATATACTGTGACTATTTGATGGTGGGAGTCTATTTTTGAGATTAAATTGGAAAATAATTGTTTTTTCTGCTTACACATACACACACACATGTATATGGAAAATTCTATTCTTAATCCGGTTTTGAGGTCATACACCACACGATTTTAACGTGGTAAACCCGGTCTAATAAACATCCGGTCTTCTCAGAAAAATCTAGAAATCCCTTGAATCTCTTCCCTCATCTGACTCCCTCTCCTCCATACAGTCGTTCAGCTTTCCACCATCTGAGAAATTCCCTCTCCCACTTGAACAGAATCTCCCACCCATCGATCTCCTCTCTCCCATGAACAAAAATCTCTTAAATCTTTCCGTGTGGAAAGTCCCTTGAAATCCCCACTCGTTCACTTGAGAGCTTCCGTTTTCAAGCTGGTTGCCTCCTAATTCTACTTTTCTATTCTGCTGCTTCAAATCTACCTCTGTGTATGTTTTATTTCGAAGACAACTAAAAAAAAAAAAAATTGAATTTGACGTCAAGCTATTTCATTGTATAACATTTACCACTTTAGTTTTAACAAGCAGGTATATTGGAATCCCCACTCATTTAGTAGTTGGCTACTATTTTTACTTCTCTTACTTTTTTACTTCAAACCTCTCTCTAACTATGTGTTTTATTTCAAAAACGATTATAAAAAATTTAATTTTTGAATTTTCTCGTTTCTGAGATCAAGGTGGTTGATTAGTTGTGAGCAGACAAAGAAGCTATGCTAGCTTCTTGTCGTCGGTGGATCAATTGTTCTCGTCGGTAGCCCAAGACGGTGGCGCACGTAATACAACTTCAAAGGCTGTCAGCTGATCGTGGGTGAAGGCGGTCGGAGGAAGAACGTTGAGGGGGAGAAAAAAAGATCGAAATCCACCATTAGACTGATTTGGAGCATTTGGGATCTGTAAAGTTGAAATACACGCGTTTAATAAAATAATTAAATAAAAGCCATATCGTGTGGTGTATGTGAAAGAGATGGCAGATGAGTAGAACTATTCCATGTATATATATATATATATATGATGGTGTGCCACTTCCTCTTGCAGAAGGAAGGATTGTTTTAGTAATTTAATTAGGCTAAATGATTACTTTGGCTTGTTTATCATGTTTTGCAAGAAGAAGAATAACGTACCAGATGTACGAAGTCATGTCAAAAGCTTTGTAGAAACAATATTGTGGTTGTTTTCCTTTTGTGTATATATTACAAATTTGTCGGGTTTGGTTTACTAAAGATCTTTGCTTATTTGTTTCCTGGATTTTCGTAAATTTCTTTCAAGAATTCTGGATACTTTTTGGATATATTGAATATAGTATGATTGTTCATAATGAGTTTTAACTAAAATGGCATTACTTTTAGTGATTATTTATTTTTACCATTTACACACAAAAATGATATGACAAAGACAATGATGCCCAACATACATCTCTAATATGCCTTCAACTATGGTCCAAAATATTGGGTTTGCAACGAATTAAAGTTCTTCCCATGAGAAAATTAATTGTTGCTTAAAGGGTATGGTCTCTGGTCGAAGATATACTTGGAATTGCAACGAAACTCAAACAAAAAAAATAATTTGATAAAATCTTCTTCAATCTTTATACATTTCTTGACATCCATTCTTCTGGACTCCATGCAATATCCTGTCCAAGAATTTCTCCACTCATTGAAGCAAACAATGCCTCAGTTTCTTTACTTCTTTCTTGGCTAAAAGATTGAACCAATTTTTAGGTCTGCTGAATAGAATTTTTCACCTCAAAATGAGTCTCCTCTCCAATTCATGCCTCCAACAGTGTAATCTGCCCATTTCCTAACTAAAAAAGAAAGTATGTGCGCGCATCTAGAGCATTTCAAAAAAAAAAAAAAAATCTTCAAGCAAATTAATACCTATTAAGCAAGATATCATGAGATTTTTCTTCAAGGGTTTTTTTTTTTTTTTTTAGCATCTCCAATTCAACCAATTATATATTGCTCCAAGTCATTAAGTACGTGTCTTGCACATGTTTACCACTTGCCACACTAATATTAATTAAAAAAAAATATATGTTCTATTACTATTAAAAATTATATTAATTAATAAAAGCTTATTGCAGCCTTTAAGCATCTTAATATAGTCCAATGTGTAAGATGGGAGGTCATACATGTCTAAAGAATAAGTCCAGATAAATAATATCGTACTTAAAAAAAAATATATATATATATATATATATATATATATATCAGATATATATGTTTTTTAAATGTATGAGTTTTTAAGACTTCTATCATACTAGTTGACACAATTATTTTGTGTGAAAAAACCTAAAACATCATATATGATCTACAGATACGATAAAAGAAAGAAAAGAAAAACATATATAACATCATCAGTATTTTACATAAATTTATTATGTAGGCATCCGAGCATTAACTGAAAACACACGTAAACACAAAACCCGCTAAGAAACAATTGGACTAATTTGGAGTAATTGCATGCAAAAGGAAATTGTAAAATTACTTTATAACAATACATAAAATGTAAGGTAGCTTTAAAGCTATTTGAAAGCTTTTTTTTAATACCACACATTATTTATATAGCATAATTTGATTTGTAAAATTTTAAATTTTAAAATTTATTTTGTAAGTTATATAGTGCCACATGGACGGTGTGTGGTATATATATTATATAGGCTTTCAAATAAATTATTTTTTTACATTATTAAAACTTATTTTTAATGAAGTGGCATGATTGTGTATTGGCCGTTAATCAAAAATAGATTGTAAAATAGTTGTAAAAAAACTATAGGTGTACTATTACCCATTGCAAAATAAATAGTAGTGATATACGTACGATTAATCTACAATTATTTTACAATTTATGTGTGTATTTGAATTTTTTTTATTTTTTTATCATTTTCTTTTAAGTATTTTTTTAATATTATTAATCATTAAGAAAAAAAATTAAAAAAAATAATTTTATTAATATTACATCCTTAATCATTAAATAAAATTAAAAATTAAAAAAAATTAAATACAAAATAAATTGTAAATAAATTGTAAAATGGTAGTGATTTTATCATTTGTCCAAAATAAATATCTCTTCATGCTTAACAAATTGAGACCACAATTTTTCTCTCAACTTCAATAACTAAACTTTAAAAAAATGATAACTCTATTCATCTATATTAATAGCCTCGTTTGGACGTTACATTAAATAGATGAGATACGATAAGAAATATATAAATAATAGTAAGATAGTTTGTGAATAATGATGAAATGATTTGAATTAAAATATTTTATCGAAAATGATAGAAAAATTAAATAAAAATATTCTGAATTTAAAATATTATTAGAATGTTATTTTTTAATATTATTTTTATTATAGAATTTGAAAATGTTGAATTATTTTTTTTATTTTATTTGAAAATTTGATAAAGTTGTAATGATTAAATAAAAATGTTAAAAATTATAAATTAAGAAATATTTATATTTTAAATAATTTTTAAATATTAAGATGAGATAAAATAAAATAAGATATGATAAGATGATTTGAGACTAACTGTAAAACCAAACTGGATCTAATTATGTTTATGATGATAGGGTTGCTACGTGCAATATTAATGATAACTAATGTAAGTTATAACATACTAACTTACAAGATGGTATCATTCTTGGAGCAGATACAAGAACCATTGAAGGACCTATAATCACTAAAAATAATTGTGAAAAGAAATATATTGTTGTGGAGTAGGAACTGCTGCAGATAGAGAAGCAATAACAGGTATTTCATATTTGTTAGGTCTGAGTTTAAGGTGATGATGTGTGTTGCTTCTATATACTCAAATTATAAAGAAAGAAAATACTCGCAAAATAAATATAAAAAGTGTATTACTTCTGATGGGAATTGAAACAGAAGCCCCATTAGTGAAGCAATGGATTGAATTACACGGTTTGCATGATGTGCATCTTTCCTACTTTGGTGCCAAATTAATAAGACCAACAAGCAAATATCCAATAACAAAAAAAAAAACCTTGCATAACCCCTGGATAGTTTAAACTAAAGCTCCACATACTATCTGGCTGAAACCAAGAGTCTTTAATGATGTCATGAATCTCTTGTTATTACAAGTCATTATGTTTAGAGAAATGTTTTAAGCACAAAAAAAAAAAACAAATGAACATTACTCTGAAAACAAGGAGTGTACAATGGCAAAGCTACATGATTTTTTCATGCATACTTTATTGATGTGGTTTTTTGCTATTGATTTAAATGGAAACAATGCTCATGATTTCTTGTCTTTATTTCCAGCTCTTAGTTTGTATTTAGAGGCCCTTTTGTATACTCCCTGTATACTTTGGGCTTTTCCTATTTCACTCTCATTAATAAAATTTATTTATTACTTATAAAAAATAAAAAAATAAAGTGTTTTAACCACAAAGAGAACAATCACCACACAAAATTAAATTTATAAACTTATGTAGCTTGAAGTAGAATATTAGATTGTAAAACTATTTTTATTATAAAGTAGATCTTATATAATATATGAAGCAATGTCAATTTGTGGACTTACTTTTGTGAAATCTATAAATATAGCACATCTCGTATGCTTAACTCTAGGAACCTTATAACTATCTACTTTAAAATGAATCTTCTCCCCAGTTTATGCCTCCAATAGTGTAATCTGACAATCTGCTAACAAAAAATAGAGTATCTGAACACTTCTAGAGTATTTAAAAAAAAAATTATTCGAGCAATACCTATTATGCAAGATATGTTTAGATTTTACATCAAGTTCTTTTACCATTGTTAGCATCACAAATTCAACAAAATATTACTCCCAAGTTATTAAGTACGTGTCTTTCACATGTTTGCCACACTAATATTAATTAAAAGTATGTTCAAATTATTAATGGCAAGCACGCCAATTAGCTAACAAAACCTTCATCACACTTAAAAGCAATAAATTATCTCAATCTTTAATCTTTGCATTTCCTAGCTAAATTAATTGAGCAGATTATAATTGGAAAGGACAATTGTTCCATTTAGCCACCACAGGCGCCACAGACTCTCCATGAATCGACCGGCCGGCCTTGTTAATTTGTTGCCCCTTTCTTTGATTCATGCTTCGGGTAGGTTATGTATCTCTACATGATTTCTTGTGCTAGATTGGTTATGGTTTGTGCTTCCATGCAATTTGCTGCTGATCTTTTTTTGCAAGACATTCTTGTAAGATTATTTGGATGGCTTAATTATCTGTCTAATGAATTAAGAGTGCAGAGGTAATCCTTCATGAAATGAGGTGATTCTTTTTCTTTTTCTTTTTTTTGTTTATAGCTTGCATTGCTGAAAGCTTTTTATATCCGTATGACAGGGAGATTCGAAGGAAGGAACAAAATTGGATATACCGATATAAGAAGAGCATTGGCATTATATTTCCGGGAAAAAGGATTCCAAGCTTGTTCAGCCATTGCAAGGAGGTTAATGATAGTAACAAATTGTGTGAAATAGATATTAATGGGCCCCTGTATTTGAATGACATAGAAGAAATTGATTTCTTTGTTGTTATTGGATCTAGAGTTGTAGTCAACCCAGAAATAGAGGAGATTGAAATTTGTATTAAAATCAAGGATAGATGGGGTCTCTTCTCGCTTTCAACATTTCAACATTTAAGATTTGATTTGAAAAAGTCAAATCATATATATGGCTGGGATGCTCTCCGCCGCCTCAGAGTAACGCAGATAATTGAATGTTTAGATTTGAATGTGATTCAAACCATGTGGTATTGAAAGTGTTGTTAGTCCATTTGGTAAAGAAGCATGAAGAGAATGCAAATAAATGATCATAAAGGAGAACCCGAAACTGGAAGAAACTCAGCTTTCAAAGGCAACATCTTTGTTTCTACATTTCCACAAACCTATAGCTTTTTTCCCTGTTGGTTGTTGGTGTTAGGGTCAGCATAAATCATCCTTGGAGTCTTGTCTGAAAGTTTCTCAGTGTTTTGGGTAAGAATGTTTTTAAGTCATTTGCGTTATTGTTTTTTATGTAAGATTTCAATTTGTGTTGGCTCAAGTCATGCTTGTGACCCTGTGGGGGTGCAAGAGTGAAATAGATGGCAAAACTACCTTGCCAGTCCCATTATCTGATTGGGTACATCAGAAGCACTCCATAAGCAGGAGATCCCCATTTGAGGGCAAATACAATCCAACACAAATGGTTAGCAAAGTTTCAGGGTCTAAAGGTTAGTGAAGCCCAAAGTTTTTCTTTAGCGCTTCTCTGGCTAAAACTAAAAATCTGGAGAACGCTCAAATGAGCAAAACCTGATTGGCAGATAAATATTCTATTACGAATTGGGTTTTCACATATTTCCATTAAGATATTTGGCTGACCACCAAATAGCAAAGTAGATAGCAAAGTTACCATCATTTGCAGGAAAAAAAAAAAAAATCCTACTACCAATCAGGTTTTCACATATTTCTAGAGCTAGAGCTGTACATCCGGTGCCCAAACTGGAATTCCGGGTCAACCCGGACCGGAACCGAGTGTCCAAAACCGGGTTGGAGTCCAACCCGGTTTTATCCGGGTTGAAATCCAATTTGAATCCGGATCAATCCGGTTTTTTAAATACTTGGATGACCACCAAATAGCAAAATAGATCGCAAAGTTAGGGAAGATCCCCATCTGTCAATATAGTGCCGGACAAGAAAGAGTTTCAAAATCTATACAGCAAAAACACATCTTTTACTCATTAGTCACTCCAAATTCCCTAATAAAATTCACGTCTAAACAGAATCCTCTTAGGTCACATGCTTTGGTAATTATTCACAAATATCCCTAAAAGCAAAATAATTCACAGATCATTTCTAGAAGGCCCGAAATACCCTGAAGTTCGATAGAATTATTACATAATCAGATTTGGATCTCTATATGAAAACTCTCACATATTAGTGGAAAAATGTGCTTCTCATATTCTTACTTACAAGCAGCAAATATCAGAATACCTCTAGTTGCTCTTACCAATAGCTTACCATTTACCAAACCAAATCAATTTAAACAATAGATGCAGAAATACGAAGTAGCACCAAGAAAGCTATACCCTTTTGTTTGATTGCAAAGAAAACCCGGGAAAAAAAATGGAAAACTTTTGAGTAAAAAAAATTAGGGATCACTTGAGTCTAGCCATTGTTTTCTCAAGCCCCAAATGCCGATATTTCAAAATTTCAATCGGATGTGTGTTCCTACAATTTCCAATCGCATACAACCCATGGATATGTTTAAACTAATAGAAATACTCTAGCCATAAACTGATTACATAAACTGACGTGGCTTAACGTAATTTGCTAGACTATAAAATTATTTTTATTGTAAGGTAGATATCATTGATCGCATAAACCACATTAATTTATGGAATTCGTTTTGTGTAACCTCTTTGTGATTATAGCACTGAACAGTCAAAATTCATCTGAGCACTAAACAAAAGAATATAACCAAATCAATTTAAACAATAGACGCAGAAACACGAATTAGCTCCAAGAAAGATATACCCTTCTGTTTGGTTGCAAAGAAAACCAGGAAAATGAAAGAAAATGGAGCGTGTCCATGTGAAAGAAAGAAAGAAAGTTGAACTGAGATTTCCACGAATCCAACCCAAAGTTGCCAAGAACTTGCTGAGAACGGAAAAGGCGCTTCGAGAAGTTGCTCCTCGTTCTCTTTTGTCAAAATATCAGTGAAGGTTAAAATATCGATAATATTTGTCAAAATAACTTGCATTAAACTCATAAAAAAAATATCTAACTTAAGTTTTGAATTGCATTAATTCTAAAGTTCTCTCTAAATTCAGAGAGGTACTGTTTATCCATCAATTTATATTTTATTTTCAAATATTCAACAATAAATTTTAGGAATGATGTATTTGCCGCAATATGTATCTATTGTGTTGTGATTTGTAAAGAATTATGTTTTCTTTTTTATATTGTAAAATATAATAAACATTAAAAAGATATTAAGTAAATTATTACTAAAATATATAATATTATATTATTGTTTTAGTTTTGGGATGACTAATCCAATTGTAGACTAGTTTTTTCAATAGTTTTGACTCTTTAGCCAAGATCTTAATTTTTAGTAAAATTTTAAACTTTACTTTAATTAATTGGAGTATTAGTAATGTTCTAATCAAAATTTAGCTTAAGAGCAAAGATGTCCTTCAAAAATTAAAGAATATGGAATGTCATGATTACTCTAATCACGATTGCTGGGAATGGCATTGGCATGGAAATACCAAGCTCCCATACATGATACATGTGTGGGCCAAGAGCATGACGTGAGAATGTGTGGGGTAGAGCCCGAAGACGTGCTTCTTGGTCCACGCCAACGACAAATCCAACTGGAACTTGAGACGAAGACATAATACAAGATAGACGCGTTTTCGGAATTAAAGCGTTGGAAGGAGATTTCCACGAAGAAAAATGATAAGCTTATAATTGATCTTCAACTATTTCTATTTTATTATTCTATTTACAATGAAAGTCATTTAAATAAAATGAAAATGATTTTTTAATGAAATGTCACAAATTATATTTATTCATTTAAAATAAATTATAAACTATTGGTAAAATAGATATACTTTTCCACAAATCCAACTGCAAGTTGCCAAGAAGTTGCCAAGACGCGTTTTGGTCCACGCTAATGACAAATCCCACCGTTTTGGTCCAAAGGCATTGCCAATAAGTTGCTCTTCATTTTCTTTTTCTTTCTTTTTGTATTTGTTTTTCCTCCCAATAAACAGTTGTACAAAGCTGCAATATCTGCTTCCTCTATTTATAGAGAGTGAACGTTTTGTGACTCTGTCTGTATCAGAATTGCATACACTTCTTTTCTTCTTCAATGGCATCCACTTTACCCTCTTCCTCCTCTTCTCTTCCATCCAATCCCAATCCCAGAGGGTTGTATGATGTATTCTTGAGTTTTAGAGGAGAAGATACTCGCAATACTTTTGTTGCCCATCTATACCATGCTCTATGTCGAAAGGGAATCAAAACCTATATAGATGACAAAAATCTTGATCAAGGAGAGACAATTTCACCTACACTTCTTAAAGCCATTGAGGAGTCAATGATTTCTATTATTGTGTTATCTCCAAATTATGCATCCTCTACATGGTGTTTGGAGGAGCTCACAAAGATTCTTGAGTGTAAGAAAACAAAACAACAAATTGTTTTACCAGTGTTTTATCATGTAGATCCATCAGATGTACGAAAGCATAAAGGAAGTTTTGGAGATGCATTGGCTAGACATCAAGAGAGGTTTAATGAGGACCCGAGGGTGCAGAGGTGGAAGGAAGCCCTACATGAGGTTGCTGGTTTGTCTGGAAAACATTTGAAAGACGGGTACGTACTTCTTTAGTTATTATTTTAATTGATAATAGAGTTTTTCTTCATAACAAAATTATTTATTTAAAAATTTGCAATGTGACGTACTTTGAGTATGTGATATAGTTTTTAAATGACATGTCAATTTTTTTAACTTGTATCGAGAAACAAACATGTGATGTCATATGCTCAATATAATAACACTTCTCATTTTTATCGATCGATTGGAGGAATTTTTCTTTGATCCGATTTTAAGAAAAACTCTATAAAAACCTAATGAATGCATACATCTATATCTATTTTCGTTATGGGCGTTGCTACATATTCCCTTTTTGGCATCTCGATTTTATTTTTTTTTAACATAATTTTTAAGTAAGTATTTTGAAAAATATTATGGTTTTTTTTTTTATACTTTTAAAAAATACTTTTTACATATTTTTTTTAACATCTTGAAATATTTTTAAAAAATACAAAAAAATATTACAGCATTATTTTAAAAAGTTTACTTAAAAATTATGTAAAAAAAACTTTAAAAACTGAAATCGGGATCCTAGTTTTTATGTTAGGCATGTTCACTGGTGCAAATTTTACAGTTTAATTTTTTTTTTCTTTTTTCTTTTTTTTTTTTATATTTTTTAAAAATCTTTAAATATTTTAGTCAAAAAAATAGTAATATACTAAAATCCACTTTCTTGACCATTAAAAAAATATAAGGAAAATTAAGTATATTAACTCTCGAAATGAGGGAGCAAACTCATGTGATATATTATCAATTTTCAAAATCACTATATAAATTTATGTGAAACGTCAGATTTTTAATTTATTTTTATCATAAACGAAATTTAATTTTTCACATCAATGCACGAGTTTATAAACTTCATTTAAATAAGGCCATGTTTGGCAATCGAAACCATCTCCAAATTCAGATTTAATCTTTAAGTTAAAAATTGTTCATTTCCAAACATATAACACGGTTTCTAGTCTTAGTCCCGTTTGGATGTATGGTGAGATGAGAACATATGGTTTTTAGATGAAAATTAAAAACTTAATAAAATTGAAACCATCTCTAAATTCAGAGATAATCTTTAAGTTAAAAATTGTTCATTTACAAACATATAACATGATTTCTAGTCTTAGTCCCGTTTGGATATATAGTGAGATGAGACAGATGGATTTAGATGAAAGTTAAAAACTTAATAAAATATTATTGAAATATTATTGTTTAATATTATTTTGAGATTTGAAAAAGTTACAATTAAAATTTGAAATTTTTTTTTTTTTTTTTTTGTATTTTATGTGAAAATTTGAAAAAAAATTATAATAATGAGATGAGATGAATTGAGATAGTTCGTCGATCCAAACGGGGCCTTTAGGCTCATCAATCAATTTTTCTAAAACATTAAAATTCAAGAAGTCATTTTCACATATTTACAATAAAACCATCCTATACGGTGGCTAGACACCACGTCAAACAGAGTTTTTTGGCTGCCAATGCATGGTGCATCCACCATTGGGCCGGAGGCTATACAACAGTACAAGTATGGTTCTCTCTTTAGAAAGAACCAAAAAGTATTAAATAATAAAAAGTTTCTTTATTACATCATCTCTCAAGACAATATATTTTTCATATCCACACACGCTTTTATGATAGGTCCTGTCACTTTTTAAAATTATATCAAACTATAGTCTTGAAATTTTTTTTACAATTATATATTAAACAAACACTCTTACACTTCACTCGAAATCACCTAACATCCATATAAGTCCTTAAGCTCTTTGATCGAAAGATTTAACATTGAACTAGCACATTTATATATGCCATATGCTAGGCTTATACCAGATCAGACATTACAACTTAAGCTTTTTGGTTTCTCGAAAAGGAAATTCCAACTCCATTATTTTCTATGCATCTATATGCATGAGAAGCGCACCAAATAGCTAAGAGAAACTTTGATGTAATACCCTACAAACAAACAAGAACATACATAAATTCGCAATCTTCAACATAGAGTGTTTCCTATCTAATTAATTAAGTAGAGCACTATAAAAGGAAAGCACAATATTTATCTGCCAGCCACCATAGGCTTCATAGACTCTCAATGAATCAACCGGACATCCTTTTTTGTTGTCCTTGAATTGGCTTGATTCGTGCTTTGGATAGGTTTTGTATCTTTACATGTATTGTGCTACATTGGTTGCAGCTTTTGCATCTATGCAATGTGCTCATGATCTTTTTCTATAAGATTTCTTGTCCTACTATGAACAACTCTATTTGCTTTTATAGTTCTTTAATTTTGTGGCAGTTGATTAGTTGTGGCCATTGTAATTTAAGCTATGTTTAGTAGGTTAGGTGATCTATGAATAATAGTAAAAAAAATATATATATATAATATTGAATAACAGTGAAAAATAGTAAAAAAATAATAATGATAAAATATTCAATAGTAACTATAGTAATGAAAAGTAGTAAAAAAGTATTGATAAAATATGAGATCACTCTACTATCCAAACACAGCCTTAGAGTTGAAATTGTAGTGAAACTTGTTTTAAGCTAGTGGTCTGATCCCGATGGTGTCTTTTTGTTTCGAATTCATTTTTATGAGGTTTCATACTAATTTATTGGTATTGAGTAAGGAAATCTAAGAAAGGAAACAAAAATAATCTTGTACCGAGAACATGTGGAAGATCTTCTACACCAACTAGTATAAAAATTTATTTATTAGATTTTTTTTGAACTTTTTGGTAATTGTAATGGGTGATAATAATTGATGTACTGTTGACACAAGAACTTATAAATAATGAAACTTTATATCTTTTTGTGAAAAATGTAACTCATTAAATGTTCTTTTTTCTTGCATTGGCAGGAATGAATATGAATTTATGGATAAAATCATTCAATGGGTGGATTCAAAAATAGTTACATCTACATACCAATTAGACACTGCTGAGTATCCAATTGGACTAGAGTCTCGTCTACAAGACTTGAATACTCAATTAATAATTGGAAGGAATGACATTACTCTCATGATAGGGATTTATGGAACTGGTGGAATTGGTAAAACAACTATTGCCAAAGCGGTCTTTAACTCAATTGGACATCAATTTGAAGCTAGAAGTTTTCTAGCAAATGTTAGAGAGATTTCGAGTAGAAAGAAAGGATTGGTCAAACTGCAAAAGCAACTTCTTAATGATCTCTTAGGAAACTTTGGAAGTTTTAATATTGACAGTGTTGGAGGTACTAATTTTATAAAGGATAGGCTTTGCTCTAAAAGGATACTTATAATTCTTGATGATGTGAGTGACTCATGCCAATTGAACAAATTAGCTGGAAATCATAATTGGTTCGGTCCAGGGAGTAGAATAGTAATAACAACAAGAGATCAACATCTATTAACTTATCATCAAGTTGATTCAACATACGAAGTGCAGGGATTGGGCTACAACCAAGCTATTCAACTATTTAGCTGGCATGCATTTAAAAGAGATGATCCAGTTGAAAGTTATGTGAAACTCACACAATCTATAATAGGTTATGCTAAGGGGCTTCCACTAGCTCTTACGGTGATTGGTTCAGATTTGCGTGGTAAAAATATAGAAGAATGGAAAAGTGCATTGGAAAAGTATAAAAGAACTCCACCCAAGGATATTTATGAAATTCTTAAAATAAGCTATGACGGCCTAGATAATGATGAAAAGATTATTTTTCTTGATATTGCATGTTTCTTCAAGGGGGAGTTTCTTAAAAATGTCACAAAAATGCTAGACATTTCTCGTTTTTCATCATCTTTTGGCATTAGAAGGCTGAAAGATAAGTGTCTCATCAATATTAGCAGTTGTCAATATGTGGAGATGCATGACTTGTTGCAAGAAATGGGAAAAGAAATTGTTCGACAAGAATCGCCTAAAGAAGCAGGCGAGCGCAGTAGATTGTGGTTTCACGAAGATATTCGTCATGTATTAGAAGAAAATACGGTAAGATCATTACACTAATAAAAACTTTTGATTGTACATTTGTTTTCTATTCACTAATGAAACCACCCGAAAAATATTAAGTTAGAAATGGTGAAGTAACTCGTTGGTGCATGTGTGTGTGTATATATATATATATATATATATATTCTTTTCTATTCCTAACTATATATGACCAATGCAACTCATATTGTTGTTAAGTTTTGGTAGTTTTCTATATGGAAAATGGTTAACCTAATTCTTGCAACCTATTAAGAACAACTTTATGAAGTTAAATTTTATTTTTATTGAAATGGTGTGCCAGCTTTAGTTGATTGCAAAATGGATTATAAAAGATTTTGTATATATCATGACCACTGGTCCATTTCTATCTATACATATGCTCCCCGCGAGTTAAAGTTAACAATTTAATTTTCATAAAAGAAAACCACAATTCTCTGCTCAAAAGATTATATTTTTTGTTTTAATGAAGCTTTTTGTAATTTTTTTTTTAACGTAATTTATATAAATAAAATAGAAAAATAGAAACAAAAAAACTTGAATTAAAAAAGAACCACCGCCCATAGTTGTGGCAGTCCAGAGCCACCATCAATGATTGCCTTGTGGCAATTAGAACACACAAGGGTGACCCATGCATTGTGGGTACTGGTCCAACTGATCCTTTTTTTATAATTATTTATTATGTTCTTTTTACATTATTTTTCTTTTTTATTTTCTTCTGAAATTATTTTTTTCTTTTTTCTTATGGTTTTATAATATCAAGTTTCATTTTTCTGAATATTTTTCTATTTTTTTTAGTTTGTAATGTTAATTGATTTGATTTCTTGAAAAGTAATTTTTAAAAATTTTCTCTTCAATAATGTAAGCTTGAACTTGTTTTGATTTGGATACTTATGCCTTTGTCTTTGTAGGGAACAAACAAAATCGAAGCGATTTGGTTAGATTTTCCATACAGCCATGACAAGATAAGGTTGCATCCCAAGGCATTTAAGAAGATGAAGAATCTTCGATTGTTTATAAATAGGAATGCACAATTTTCTGAAGGTCCAAATTATCTCTCTAATGAATTAAGAGTGTTTGATTGGCCTAAATATCCTTGCTCATTTTTGCCTTCTAATTTTTGTGGAAATAATCTTGTTGAATTTAAAATGTCTTATAGCCACATGAAGGAGTTAGGCGACCTAAAATCCAAGGTACCACTATTATTTTCAATATTTCTATTTTTAAAACTATGAAACAGAATTTCATTGAAGCTGATACATTTATTTCATTTTATTTGGATAGAACTTGACACAGATGGTTTTAAGTGGTTGTGAATTCATAACAAAAATTCCTGATCTTTCAAGTTGCCCAAATTTAGAGAGCTTGTTTCTTGGAGGTTTTGATAGAGGTTGTGAGAACTTAGTTGAGATTCATGATTCCGTTGGACTCCTTGATAAGCTTCAGACTCTAGATGTTCAAAAATGCAGCAAGCTCAGGATTTTGCCGAAACGATTCAAGTTGAGATCTCTAAGTTCTTTTCGAATTAAAGGTTGCTCGAATCTTGAAGACTTTCCAGAGATTGAACGTGAAATGGAATTGTTAACATGGTTATCACTTCAGGGCACTAGCATAAAAGAACTACCTTCATCAATTGATAACCTTAAAGGACTTGAAAGCTTAGATCTGTCCAAATCTAGACTAGAAAAACTACCTTCATCAAGTGGCATCCTTACTCGGCTTAAAGAATTATGTTTAGAAGTTGACGACGATGATTGGTTAACTTGTTACTTGAAAAATTCAAGCATTTTTCATGAGGCAGGAAATCGCCTTTGGAAAGCGATAAATGTTGTAACTCTTCAATGCTGTTGCCTGTCAGAATCAAATTTCTTCACGAATAATTACTTTCCCGCTTTGGAAACGTTAGATCTAAGTGGAAGTGATATTGTTATCTTTCCACCTCAAGGCGTCACATTTGATGTGCTGCAACACCTTCACTTGAACAAATGCGATAAACTTGAAGAAATTTTAGCTCTTCCATTGAGTCTAGAAAGGGTTGAAGCTCATAAATGCTGGTCATTGGAAAGGTTTGCACTACTATCTGAAATACCTTATGGAAACAATAACATCAAATGGATTGACTTGAACGGATGCTACAAATTGTTTGCGAATAAGAATATGAGACCGATTCCTCCTCAGGAAGAGGTATGTAGTACGTCTCCTTTCCTCTCTTTCTTTTTCAACATGTTTGTGTGTGACCTTGTGTTATAACTTGTATTGCTCAATTTTATTTTATTTTTTGTATTGATATAACAGAGTCATTCTAAGGAACAACATTGGACAAACCAACTTAAAGTAAGAAATATTGACATTATATTTCCAAGAAAGAGGATTCCAAGCTGGTTCGACTATTGCATGGAAGTCTACATGAGTGTTGACGATGAGAGTATTGAGTTTGAAATAGATATTAATCCACCGCAACATTGGAATGACATTGATGGAATTGTTTTCTACGCTGCTTTTGGACATAACATATCTCCATATGGAATAAATGCTATTCGTTTTAGTGTTACGATCCATGATGGCTCGGATTGGAAACACTTATATACTATAAAGAGACATATATCCTTTTTTGATGATCATGTATGGATGTGGTGGATGAGTTACGATAGACAAGTGGACATTTCAAGGTTGAGATTTAGATGTCACCGTAGTGGTTGGCCTCATGAGTACGTGAATTTGGCAAGTGTTGGGATCCACTTCCTAAAGAAGCATGAAAAGCGGCCTTTCTCAATTTGGGAATTGGAGAAAGACGATGAGAATCCAAATCAAGATTTGGAATTAGAGAATGCTGATGAGAATCCGAAGGAAGTATTTGGTAAGAGGCGTCGTGATGATGAATATGGTTGCAACATGGAACCCAATTTGTATCGTCAACAAAAGAGACAGCATTCCTCAACCATGGGCATCACAATAACGGAATTAGAGAATGACGATGAGAATCCAAAGTCATCAAAGGAAGATCTGGATTTAGAGCTTAAACTTGGGTGATAATTAATGCTGTCGCAGTGACTCACATCAATGTTGACGTAGAAGGTATCTCTTAATTTACAGTAATTTTTTTTTATTTTATTTTTTTGTGTATTGGTTATCTCTTAAATTTAAAATCTACTTATCTCTTAATTTAATTGCTACATAAAAAGCTTGGATAGTTATCTTCATTCATCAATTTCAGCCAGAAGAAACTGCAATTGAAGTAGTTTCCTTTTATCACATGCATCCAGATTATGCATTTGATTAATGTTTTACTCTTTCTCAACATATATTCTTGACGGTATCATTCTTGTAGCAGAGACAAGAATCATGGTCCAAGGACCCGTATTAATTGATAAGAACTGTGAAAAATATTCATTATATGGCACCAAACATATATATTGTTGTGGAGCAGGAATTGTTGCCGATGCAGAGGCAATAAAAGGTATTGTTAGGTTGGAGTTTAAGGAGATGATGTTGCACTCCTTATCATCTTCTTTTAAGAATGGCTAATGCACTGTCTTGGTGTTTGCTTTCTTTCACAGCTTTTTAAGTGAAGTTTCATTTGTTACAAACCAAGAAATTAAAGAAAGTTGCATTTAAATTGATGTTACTGTACCTCATTTGCACATATACTGTGACTATTTGATGGTGTGAGTCTATTTTTGAGATTAAATTGGAAAATAATTGTTTTTTCGGCTTACACACACATATATATATGATGGTGTGCCACTGCCTCTTGCAGAAACTAGAATTGTTTTAGTAATATTATTAGGCTAAATGATTACTTTGGCTTGTTTATCATGTTTTGCAAGAAGAAGAATAACGTACCAGATGTATGAAGTCATGTCAAAAGCTTTGTAGAAACAATATTGTGGTTGTTTTCCTTTTGTGTATATATTACAAATTTGTCGGGTTTGGTTTACTAAAGATCTTTGCTTATTTGTTTTCTGGATTTCCATAAATTTCTTTCAAGAATTCTGGATACTTTTTGGATATATTGAATATAGTATGATTGTTCATAATGAGTTTTAACTAAAATGGCATTACTTTTAGTGATTATTTATTATTTACCATTTACACACAAAAATGATATGGCCAAGACAATGATGTCCAACATCTCTTATATGCCTTCAACTATGGTCCAAAATATTGTTGCTTAAAGGGTTATGATCTGGTCGAAGATATACTTGGAATTGCAACAAAACTCAAGCAAAAAAAATAATAATAATAATTTGATAAAATCTTCTTTAATGTTTATTATACATTTCTTGACAGCCTTTCTTCTGGACTCCATGCAATTTTCTGTCCAAGAATTTCTCCACTCATTGAAGCAAACAATGCCTCAGTTTCTTTATTTCTTTCTATGGCTAAAAGATTGAACCAGCTTTTAGGTCTGCTGAATAGAATTTCTCACCTCAAAATGAGTCTCCTCTCCAATTTATGCCTCCAACAGTGTAATCTGCCTATTTTCTTTGAGCAAATCAAATACCTATTAAGCAAGATATCATGAGATTCTCCAATTCAACCAATTATATATTGCTCCAAGTCATTAAGTACGTGTCTTGCACATGTTTACCACTTGCCACACTAATATTAATTAAAAAAAAATATATGTTCTATTACTATTAAAAATTATATTAATTAATAAAAGCTTATTGCAGCCTTTAAGCATCTTAATATAGTCCAATGTGTAAGATGGGAGGTCATACATGTCTAAAGAATAAGTCCAGATAAATAATATCGTACTTAAAAAAAAAAATATATATATATATATATATATATCAGATATATATGTTTTTTAAATGTATGAGTTTTTAAGACTTCTATCATAGTAGTTGACACAATTATTTTGTGTGAAAAAACCTAAAACATCATATATGATCTACAGATACGATAAAAGAAAGAAAAGAAAAACATATATAACATCATCAGTATTTTACATAAATTTATTATGTAGGCATCCGAGCATTAATTGAAAACACACGTAAACACAAAACCCGCTAAGAAACAATTGGACTAATTTGGAGTAATTGCATGCAAAAGGAAATTGTAAAATTACTTTATAACAATACATAAAATGTAAGGTAGCTTTAAAGCTATTTGAAAGCTTTTTTTTAATACCACACATTATTTATATAGCATAATTTGATTTGTAAAATTTTAAATTTTAAAATTTATTTTGTTAGTTAAATAGTATCACATGGACGGTGTGTGGTATATATATTATATAGGCTTTCAAATAAATTATTTTTTTATAATATTAAAACTTATTTTTAATGAAGTGGCATGATTGTGTATTGGCCGTTAATCAAAAATAGATTGTAAAATAGTTGTAAAAAAACTATAGGTGTACTATTACCCATTGCAAAATAAATAGTAGTGATATACGTACGATTAATCTACAATTATTTTACAATTTATGTGTGTATTTGAATTTTTTTTATTTTTTTATCATTTTCTTTTAAGTATTTTTTTAATATTATTAATCATTAAGAAAAAAAATTAAAAAAATTAATTTTATTAATATTACATCCTTAATCATTAAATAAAATTAAAAATTAAAAAAAAATTAAATACAAAATAAATTGTAAATAAATTGTAAAATGGTAGTGATTTTATCATTTGTCCAAAATAAATCTCTCTTCATGCTTAACAAATTGAGACCACAATTTTTCTCTCAACTTCAATAACTAAACTTAAAAAAAATGATAACTCTATTCATCTATATTAATAGCCTCGTTTGGATGTTACATTAAATAGATGAGATACGATAAGAAATATATGAATAATAGTAAGATAATTTGTGAATAATGATGAAATGATTTGAATTAAAATATTTTATTGGATTTTGGAAAATGATAGAAAAATTAAATAAAAATATTCTGAATTTAAAATATTATTATAATGTTATTTTTTAATATTATTTTTATTATAGAATTTGAAAAGGTTGAATTATTTTTTTTATTTTATTTGAAAATTTGATAAAGTTGTAATGATTAAATAAAAAAGTTAGAAATTATAAATTAAGAAATATTTATATTTCAAATAATTTTTAAATATTAAGATGAGATAAAATAAAATAAGATATGATAAGATGGGTTGAGACTAACTGTGAAACCAAACCGGATCTAATTATGTTTATGATGATAGGGTTGCTACGTGCAATATTAATGATAACTAATGTAAGTTATCATTACTAATGTTATGTGTAGCTAATGGAAGATTGACATTATATGCCATATTCTTAACTTTTAATAGGAGGTTACTTCTCATGTTCTGTGGAGGTGTGCTGCTGCACGAGACATTTGAGGTGATTCTCCTAGCTAGTCCTTCACAAAATTCTGCATGTATGGAAGAGAACTTCATTAATATATGGCAAAGTTTAATTACTAAGTTTAGACCAGCCGTGATTGAAGAAGTGGCCATTATCTTTAGAAGTGTTTGAATGAGAAGGAATAAACAGGTTTTTGAAGGGGTGTGTTATCATCCTACTCAGGTTTGGTATGGGGCAAGACATGAACCGGAAAGTTTCCAACAAGCTCGACACAATTTGACGCCACCTACTACTGGTTTGACATCACAGATTTATGGAAGTAGCTTGACAAAGTGGCATAAACCACAACTGGGATGTTGCATGGGATGTCATGAGAAATCTAATGAGAGGAGTGGTGATAAGAGATTCGACAAGAGAACTCATTGCTTTTGTTGGTTGGTCAAAGAGCTTTATCACTTCTCCTTTATTGGCAGAAATTCTGATTTTGGAAAGAGCTTCTGACTCCTGGTATTGAAGAAGTGAAGTTGTTATTTGCTAGTCAAGGGTGCAAAATTCAATTTGTGCCAAGGGCTGGAAACAATGTTACACATATTGTTGTTAAGTTAGTTTTAAATTTTGTCGATGAAATTATTTAAATAGAAGATGGTCCTCCTTAAATTTTACAATGAATTAAACATGAAAAGCTATAACTTGTTATGTTGATTAATGAAGGGTATAGCATAATTGCTTTGTTTAAAAAAAATTCAAATATAAATTCTTTTGCAAATTGAAAAAAGTGATTTTAACTTTAAAAAACATGAAAATCTTATTTTGTACTTTGCTCAAAACAATGAAACATTTGATCTTATTGCTAAGTGCGAAGTACAAATTCAAATTACAATGCTGCCACAGCGCCGTTAAAGAAACCGTCTAGTCAACAGAAGCAACGGTCCCCGGAAGTGACGGAGAAATCAACGGCGGTCGTTACCCCCCTCCACTCCCACACTAAAACCACCTGAGTCAATTCCGGTCAAAGACATATATATATAACCTTCCCACGATTCTCTTACTCTTTGCTGCTCCACTGACTCCGAAACGCGATTCGGGATTTCGGTCACGATTTCGGACACTATAAATAAGTTCAGCAACTGTTCGGAAACTTTACTCTCTCTCCCTCGCTCGTGCGAAAGAATCGGCCATGGCTGAGAACGGGAGCTCAGAAGCTCTCCACGTAGAGAATCCGAAGCCACATGAGGAAGAAGAAGAGGATGATGATGAAGAAGAAGTTGAAGAAGAAGAAGCGGAAGAAGAAGAGTCTGATGATTCGGAGGATGTTGAGGAAGAAAGAGAAGATGAAGCCCGACTCGGTGAGTCGCAACTCAGCAACTTACGGGGCCCCGTACGGCATGGTGAAGCTGGGTTGCAAGAGTCTCGTTTGGAAACCCTAGCAGCTCCTTCTTCGTTTCAATTGTCCCAGGACGATCAGGGTGCGGGTGGGCTCTTTTTCTTTGTTATTTATTTCTCCTCTTTATTTTTATTTTTTTATTTGGAAAGCATCTGTTTGTTTCTTTGTTTTTGGTTTAGTTGTGATGGAAATGTGATTTTTGCCATTGATCTGACAGGCTTGCAGGAGAATTCGACTTCGCGGGCGGCTGGTGGTGTGGAATCCGAGGTTAGAATTTGGAGTTCTTATTTTCGTTTCTGATTATGCATTTCGTTTCTGAACAGTGAGTCCCTTTGCATTCATATTTTTGCTCGCTACCTGTGTTTTCTGATCTTTGACCTTGAATTTACGAATTAGCGTGCCTTTGTGTGGTATTTGCTTAGTTTGAACATCAATTTGGACACTTCTGTTTGAGCATGTGAAATTGGGTGCTTTTTTGTGTGCAAGAGTGCTGTAAGGGAACAGTTTTTTTGTTCATGCACTGTTTCTTGAGATTTTTCTGAAAGGTGATTATGACGAAGGATTAGGTCTTACCCCATATGTGATTGTTGGAAAATACTTTGATAGTGCTAAACTTCTTGTCACTAACAAACATAATTTAACCTGAATATTGGAGAAAAAAACATCAATACTATTGTCGGGAGCAAGGATCATACAAGATATAGAATCATCAAAAACATTGTTGTTAAAGGTCCATTTTGAACCCTGGTGTTCTGACTTGGCGTGAATGAGTATCTTGAGTCTCCTAAAAACCCCTGGATTAGTCTTTTTTTTTTTTTAATAGGTCATCAATAAGTTTTATTCATAAAAAGACGCCCAGGATTAGACTTTTGTGTCTTCCTCTATAAGATTGTGCTTCAATATACAAAGGACCAAGCAAAATAACCCTCTAGGATCACTCCTTGCCCGAGGGAAGCTTGCTTTTGTGCGAGTGTAGGCAAGTTACTGTCTATAGATCAGAAAGCTCTTGCCTTTTTAAATGGGTTGGACTGACCAAGTCAAATTGTCTGAAACAACAGCAATAAGGTATGTTTGTTATACCCTTCAACAACTCGTTTAGGAATCCAATTTATGGGGCGGTTGGAGTATCACATGAGTGACTATAACAAATCCAGGTATTTGGAGTTACAAAGGTGGCCGGTGCACATATTGTTTTTCCTGACTTGTGTTTTTTGGCACTGGGTGTGTTGGGATATAGAAATATTTTGTGATGAATGCACAGGTAGCAACTGTTCAAACAATAATGCTAATGAACAGCTCGTCCATCTAAGTCCAATAGTAGTTGGAGAAAGGAAGAAGCCAAGTGGAAAATGAAGAACAATAAATTTGTAGGGTAAAAACGAATCCTTGTTCCTGTACAGGTACAAGATGAGATAGGATGGGCTTGGCATGTGTGTATATGATATTAAATTAGCCCAATGTCCAGTCTAAACTCCTATACCTTAAGATACCAAAGGATGTCCTTAAAACTAAAGAAGGAATTCATTACTAATCAATGTGGATGTCAAGAAAAATACAATAAGCCCAAAGTTCAAACAAGTATAGACTGGAACGGTAACTACACCTGTGGTGTAAAGTTGGGGTAGACACAGTTTTACCTGAAAGATTTAGGCTATTGGGTGGGATGGATGTGTTTGGACCTGTTTGTTTTGGGTTTATCCAAGAAATTGAATATTGAATGCATGCTTGGAAATGAGCATAATAGCTTTTTAATAATAGCTTTTTCTAGAAAGAAATATCTGGTTAACGGTTAAATCATTGTTTAGAAGTTACGACTGGACATCCAAAGGAAGTTGGAATAATTGGTTAAGACTGACCTTCAGGAAAAGAAATCAAAAACTAATTAAGGGTCTAAAGATTTAAAAGCTACTTAAAAGTGAGCCTGGTGTTGCGCTTACCAGACTTCTAATTGCCCTTCAAAGTGCCTATCATGCTTCAGTGAGGATGATGCTGTGGGCTGAAAAAAGCAAAATCAGGTAATGGCATTGGCATAGAACCAAGCCCTGTACATGTGTGTGGGCCAAGAGCAGGAAATGAACAGTGCTGATCTTGTCATTTGGTTTTTCCTCTCCTTGCTGCTTTATGGCAGATCTTGGTGTAGCCCAAGTGAGACATTACAATGATGGTGCAGGAGATCATAAGTCTCTAGCTACTAAACAATGTAAAGCCAAGTGATTAAACTTTATCTCTCTTTTCCCTGCGCACGTTGTTAGACACCCGCGCCGGGGGGTGGGGGGTTGCTGCAGAAGACATATGCCTCCACTAATTACCCGATGATCAAAGCTTAGGTTGTTTTCCTTTCACCTTTGGTTCCAGTTAGTGATGAATAGATGCCTCCTATCTGTGTTCTCAACTGTTACTTACAACTGTAAAAACCCATCCTATAGAGCTCATGATTGCTTACAGCCAGAATGGATCTATTTGCGAAAAAGTGATCACAAGCATGGCTTATATGAAACATTCATAGACTCAGACACATATTTCAGGAGTCTCGTCAAAAGGAAGAGATAATAACTTTACTTATTAATTATCATCTTTATGGTTTCCTAAGTTTTATGGAGTGTCATAATTGGAATGCTTAATCTTGCTCTTTGAATCAAATTCATATCTTGGCCAAGTTTCTTGAAGGCATAAGTTTGAGGTAATAGGCCAAAACCTCCTTTAAAGTAATGCTTCCTCCTTTTGAAAGGTTCTTGAAAATTGAAATCAGTCCCATCAATTCTTTAATTTTACTTTTAAAGAGGGCGACACCTCAACTTTTATTAATTTACCCTTGCTTACAAAGGAGGAATACCATATTACAAAGAGAAAGATTGGGGGTTTTGGCTTTTAAATCATTCAAAAACCTAGGAGGATGTTATATGTGGGGAGAACTGTCTTTTGACATGTGTGGTTGGTACATTCTCATACTAATGTGGACAGTGGATTATGTTATTAGAACCATTAATTTTGTTGCTCATGCTCTAATCAAGAAACGGCTGCTTATAATTTACATATCTAAATGCTGACCTAGATACATCTTGTACAAGATCATGTCATTTTTTTTTTCTTGTAATATAGTTTCTTTCTTTTGTATTTCTCGGGATCAAATTCAGTTACCCAAGCAGGAAGTGGTGGCAACTTTAACAGCCCAGCCTGCCAATGCTCTGACACAACATAAGTCTCAGGTGTCTTTATGTCCAACTTCATCTGAACTGTCACCAACTTCTGTTACACAATCAATATTATCTCTTCCAAACCCAACTTTACGAGAACAAAGACTTTCACAAGCAAAGGGAAATAATGAATGCATGCCAAAAATGGATCAACAAAGTTCTTCTGACCTTAAATCTTTATCTCTCGTTCCTGTTACGAAGACACCATCTTCTGATGGTTATAACTGGCGCAAATATGGTCAGAAGCAAGTGAAAAGTCCCAAGGGCTCTCGAAGCTATTACAGGTGCACTTTTTCTGAGTGTTGCGCTAAGAAAATCGAATGCTCCGATCACTCAGGTCGTATAATTGATATTATTTATAAAAGCCAACATGGCCATGATCCACCACGGAAATTTAGTTGCACAAAGGAAAATAAGCTTGCATTATCTGCAAGGCCTGTTATGGGAAATAGTGTTGCAGAGCGTCCCATCCAAATGCCTAATGAATCAGATCCACCCAAAGTTTCAGAAGAAACTATACAAGAAACACCCCCAAATCCTGAAAGAAAACGACAGAACTCAAGTGACTCCAATGGAAATTGTGAAGTTAAGGTCAAGGAGGAGCTAGCTAATGAACCAGAACCAAAAAGAAGGCAAGTGTTCCATGAATTGGTTTCCTCTCATATTATCTTATATGTGATTGCTAGTATCTGGTTTGAATAATCTTTCCTCCCTCTTGAAAACCAGAGTGAAGAAAAGTGACTTGACACATTCAGGCTCTGTAATAAAACCTGGCAAGAAACCAAAATTTGTTGTGCATGCAGCCGGAGATGTGGGGATTTCTGGTGATGGATACAGGTGGCGCAAGTATGGGCAGAAAATGGTGAAGGGAAATCCTCACCCCAGGTGCATGCCTATTTTATTTTTAAATCTTCGTAATGCAATCTTCATTTTATAATCATTGCCTGCACTTGATATTGCTAGCTGCTAATTTCATATTGCTGCATATATATAGCTTTTTGGTGATTCATCGTGTAGCTAAGTTTTAAACTCTGTTATTCAGTGTTCCATGCAGTCAAAAATTGCAATGTCCCATGGTCACCAATGGGCTGGTGGCACAGTTACTAGCGTGTAGGTCTCATAGCTTCTGAATTATCAAAAAAAAAATGTGTCGTCCCATAGTTGGTAGTGCCTTCCACAATCTGTTCTCTTTCCTTCAAACCTTCCATAATGTGGTAACATTCTGAAAGATGCATTTGGAAGAACTGAAATGACGTTTGTACCTGTCTTCAGCTGGAATTGCACAAAGGTACTAAGGACCCATTTAGATCTACAAATCATTTGAGGGAGAGGAAAGGAAGAGCTTTATCAATGACTCTTTCTTTAGCAATTTAAGTTTTAATCATGTGGAGTTCCTTCCATTGGCACTTCAAAGTATCCAAGTGATGCTGTGTGGTGACATATCTGATCATGCTGAAACTCATGATAAAGAGCTGTCCTTTGGTAATTGCTGGAATTTCTACTGACAATAAATAAACCTAAATGGAATCCCTTCGGCACTTAAGTTCAGAGCATCATTGTTCAATTAAGCCTGATGAGCCAGGTACTTGGGAGAACACCGGACCTGATCTGGACATGCGGACATCTAACACTCAGACAAATGTCCCTACTTGTCCTTTTGGTGAATGATTCCCAGGCAGTTTTCCACTACTTGGCCTTTTGGTCTTTTGGATGATGGCACAGTCCACAGCTCTACAATAACTGCTGACTGATTTAGAATTGACAAAGAGGAAGACAGAAGTAGACTAGAAAGTAGGGTTGTACAGAATAAACTTTGATTTTCCGAATTTTAAAACTTAACTAGCTGGCTGAACCGTTGGATTCTATCAGTATGTTAGTAACTGGAGTCGTTAAAATTAGGTGACAGTCAATGCACACCTGGTCCAATTTTTCACTTGGGCTGTCTCGTCCGGTTTAAATTATTCTGTACTTTCTCATCCTTTCTTCTTCTAATTAGTCTCAAACAAATTTTCAGAAACTATTATAGATGTACTTCTGCTGGATGTCCTGTCCGTAAGCACATCGAGACAGCAGTCGATAATGCAAGTGCAGTGATCATAACATACAAGGGGGTACATGACCATGACATGCCTGTACCAAAGAAACGACATGGCCCACCAAGTGCTCCTCTTGTAGCTGCTGCTGCTCCTGCTTCAATGAGTAATTTGCAATTGAAGAAAACTGACAAGCTTCAGAACCAATCGTCTTCAACCCAATGGTCAGTGGACACGGAAGGAGAACTGACTGGGGAAGCCATGGAACTTGGAGGTGAGAAAGCAATGGAATCAGCTCGCACTCTTCTCAGCATTGGATTTGAAATCAAGCCCTGTTGAAGGCTACTTTGCTGGAAAACCCATGCGAATAATTTTAAAAAAAAAACAACAAAAAAGAAGCTTGACCGGCCTCTCATTTATAAGATCATGCAGCTGTATCTATGTAAGTTATTAAATTGGCAGGTTTGGTTTGTTCTTGTCTTTCCTTATTCTAATGTTTTCCCCCCACTTTGGCCATAGTTTTTCAGCAACAGTTGTGTATATTTAATATGGTACGCCCTCTTGTTTGGAATAGGGTTAATGGTAGTGTAACAGTATAGAATTGGCCTTTTAAGAAAATGGATTTTGTAGGTTGAGATTGGCTTTCTCCATTTTAATCTCCATTTCAGTTTTGAACCCCTATAAAGAGGAGAAATTTCTATGCTTTAGCAACAGATGAATTACACAAAAGGAATTTCACAAACCAATGTGACTTCATGTGATCTATCAGATTGTAAAGTAGATTTAACAGATTACATGAAGTCACTTAAGTCTGTAGAATTGTTGTTGTGTAATCTCTTTATAGTTATGGCACTTCTCTCTTGTTTTTTTTTTCTTTTTTGGTCCTTTATCATGTTGCCATCCGTGCCCCGAGCAATTTCATTTACTCTAATTTGGTGGTGAATTCGGTAAAGAGGGGTTGAGCATTATAGGATTACAATGGAGAACCATGGTATCATATGCAGTTTGGTAATGAAGGTAACAAATTTCTTTCTGAGCCATTTTGTAAACCGTAGTCGAAGACATATATTCTGTTTTTTGGCATATTGAATTGCAAACAAAATTTGAAGAAACGAGAAAAAGGATGGTGCTTTACCATCTTTGGGATTTTACAAAGAATTTGCAATCACAAGCTAATAATAACATAATAAATTAAATATGGCAATCATTAGTATACGGCCAATGAACGCGCAGTCAACCTTATCCTTTTCAAATTAGTGTCCGAACTTTAGAGTTTTAAATGAGAGAGAATTTTTTGATTAATTCGTTACAATCAATCTTTTTCATCCAACTTCTAGCGAGAGAACCTCATTTTTTTTAATAATATTAATGGACGATAGATTTATCAAGGAACTGAAATGATTAGGTACAATCATTATTCTTAATATTTTTCTTCTTCAACTTAATATATGTTATTATTATTATTATTATTCTTATTTCTATAGAGCTCTATAGATATGGAATTATACTATACAGTTGTAAATTCATATAAAAAGAAAATTCAGGATCTTTCAAAAGATTGCATGCGCCTTAGTTTATAAATTGCACTAACAGATAAAACATTATGATATTATTTCTTAACAGGAACTGGAAAACTATTGTTTTACTTGCATTATAAATGTTTTCTGGAAATCGGATTCCAAACTGGTTTAAGACATCCAGAGGAGATTCTGTTTTAAGCCCCATGTAGACCTATAATTGTGAATCTATAATTGTGAGATGACATCCACCTTATTAGGCTCCTTTCTTTTGGTCAGCAAAGAGCTTGGGATCTCTTTAAGTTTAGGTCCAATCCAATTGTCTGTCGAGAAGCTGATTGGCTGTTGACTATCTCACTAGTGGATGATTGTTGGAGGCTTCAAGCAAATTGGAAAATAAAATATGAACTATTTTCTTGGAATTGGAATTACTAAGGAATAGATTGCATCCGCCTCTGAGTCTGATTTTGTTAACTTCGCTTTGTGTCTTTTAGCTGAAAAAATTCTTTAGCTACAAAGAAATTACATAAAAGTAAATTTATAAATTAATGTGACTTGATGCAGCATATCAAATTAAAAAATTAATTTTAATGTAAAATAGATCTAATATATTTAGGGAAATTACATTATTTTTATATAATTTTTTTGTATATATAACAGTTTTCATTTATGCTAATCAGTGTAGGGGAACACTTGACAAAATGAAGCCTCTTGAATGAGTATTTCTTTAAGAAAAAATGGAATTATTGTGGTACAAAGTGTGTAATTTTTCGGAGCTGTAATAAATATCAATAATACAATTTAATTGACCAAAAAGAATGAGAGGTCCAAACAGGAGGCCAGTTGAATTCCAAGAGTTAACAGCGAGGCAGCTTGAAGGATAGAAAAGAAAAAAGGTTCAGAATTCTCAAATATCAGATCAAACCCTGCCCACATCTAAAGTCAATATATTGAAAGAGGAATACCCCACATTAAGAGCAACAGTACAAAACATGTTCATCCAAAGGAAGCCAACCCTCATCCCAAGGGGACAGGGGAACATTGTGCTATAACTATATAATTGTCACTCATTAAAAGCAAAACTGACTTGTCAAATTTTAAGTTCTGGCTGTAAGGCACATTATAAGGTAGGCACTGGGGCATCAGCTAGTCCCACCCATTAACTGTTAAGTCATGGATCTGATGGTGACAGAATGAACAGGAATTTTCATTTCCAGTCTTCTGATGCCAAAATGGATTGAGAAGAAAATTCTAAATTACTAATCTTCTAAACTGTACAAAACATAAAATTGTACATTAAATTCTCGTGGCTCTCTCGAGAAGCCCCATTGACAGCACAATCACCAGTTAAATTGATTCAATTTAGTAATCTACAATCTAGGAATCCGTGATGATGAGGAATTCAGAAAATTTACATAACTCCACCTCCATTACTACCTGATGTAATAGTAACCGTGTACATGTCAACAAAGTAAACTGATGATTGAGCCTGGAGCTCCGCCTTCCACCCAAACACGACATCGGGTTCATCATGTTGAAGAGAAACTCAATTCATCGATAGCAACAGATAGTTCTGACTCCATCACGTTATCGGGCTTTGTCTCTTCGACCTTATCCTTGATGCCATTCTCTTCCTTCCCTTCTGCAGCAGCTATACACTCCTGGAATCTGAAGCAACTAATGAGATGATCATTTGTTATTCCAGCAGCCTGCATAAATGAGTAGATAACAGTGGGGCCCACACTCCGGAATCCCCGTCTCACCAGGTCCTTGCTTATCACATCAGCTTTTGGAGTTTTCACTGGCACTTGACGAGGATATCGGAATCTGCTAACTATTGGCTTGTGGTTCACAAAGCTCCAGATATATTTGTCGAACGACCCAAATTCATCTATGACCTGGCATCAGCAAAACCTGCAAAAAGTTAGTTGTGATGATAATTACAGCAACTGAGGAATGTCCAATTATTGCACCTCCGTAAAATGGTTAGTGGTTGGAAATTATCAAGCCTGATTAAAGACGGGCCTTGCCAACTAAGAAAGCTGGCATGTTGAAAACAAGAAATGATTAGGTGCGTGAGTAACTTTGAAATAATGTATAATAATGTCAGGCTGCATAGATGGTAATATATAGGTTTGTTCTGTAAGGGTCACACATCTTGTATACATTTCAGGACCACAGTTCAACTACTTTGTTCACCTAACTGGCATGACCAAATGATCACTACACACTCACTATTTTCTATTTAGTCAGTATACAAAGAAGAGAGGAAACTGCAAGCATCCAAATTATATAGTACACTAGACCAAGTCAAGCGAATCTTTGGCAGATATAAATGAATAAACTAATCCCAATTATAAAAAGTGCTAGCATCACAAGATTCTAAGGATTTTTTGACATCCAGTTTACTTTGAAAACTTCCCACTTGTCATGCTCTAAGCATCCTTAAATATGCAAGCAATAATTCAGAATGCCCCTTGTACACGTATCTTATACAGCTCAAATTCTGAAAAGTGCCATAAGAAAATGAGAATCTACCTTAAATATTTGCCGTGCATTCTCAAAGATAGCACGTAGCTTTAGTTCGGATAAAAGAGAATTTGCAGTGCTTCCTGGTGCTATTATCTTCTTTTCATTTAACTTAGAGACAGCAATAGGATCAAAATCTGCAAATACTTCCCTGCAAAAGAAAGATTGTAGGGAAACATATCCAGTAAAAAAGCCAAGTAGGAACGTAGGGGCCATGATTCCAAGGAAATAAGTTATCTTAAAGCCAAAAAATGGGGAATGAATCTGTTAATAGATGAAAAAAGATAGAATTTTCTGGTAGAATACCTAAAGATATGCCTTTTGCTTAAAATGGAAGGCCATGGAAGTTCAGCCAAAGCACCAGAAAGAACAAGCAGCTCAAACAATTTCCTGGATGAGATTGGGAATATCAATGAAAAGTCAAAACAGCTGATAAATAGAACTATGTACCCAAAATGGAGACCTCTTTTATCAATATGAAAGCAAGCAATGTAGAGATCTCATACTTATCATCGTGTACTGGAACTCCCCATTCTTCATCATGAAATACAGCGTAACAGGGATCTGGTTTCAACAAATGAAACTGTCAGAATATGAAATTTAAAAGACTGCTACGCAACATTCAGGAGCAATGGCTTTCTCAATCACATGGCCTGCCAATGCCTGAGAGTCCTATATCGACATCTATCTTTTACTTGGAATACAATGTACTGATACCTGCAATTTAGTAATTTAATTTTTGTGTGGTGGTTTTGGGGTTGAGTTTGGGGGTGGGGGAGGGGGAGGAACCACATCTTTTGGTTGACGGTCTCAGAGTGTTATTTCTCCCACTTTTGCACCAAAGAAGAGCAAATAAACTCTGTGAAGCAACAAAAACTCAATAAACTAGGACGCAGCATTGTTATTTAGTCCATTCAAAGCAATTATAGTCATAAAACACCAAAACCAATGAAAATCAAACAGCTGGATGCCAAGTTCTTCTTTAGAAAGTATGCCTCCAACATCAGATAAACTGCAGAGATATGCACACTTCTCAACTTCGTGTAAGGTGGTGCCTCTTAGGTAGTTATTGCAAAATACAAAATGCAATGACTAAATTATATTTATCTGATTTAAGGAAACTGTGAGCCAATAGAAATAGGGGGTTTCCGTTCGCTGAGAAGTCGGTTTAGCTACTTTTTGGAAGAACCTCGATACAAATTGTCAAATCCATAGTAGGCAAAACAAGAACTGACCACAAAATATACAAATTGAAGTAAATTTAACAATGCCTTATCTGATTACTTGAGCCACAAATACTTTGTACTGAACTCTATCGAGGACCATTACCCCCATTAATCAATCCCTCATTTAAAAAACGTTGATTCAGATATTTTTTTCATATATAATCACAATTGCAACCCTAGTCACTTGAATTGAATAGACGCTGAACTAAACCAATCAAAATTTGGCATTTCCAGCAATCATATGCTTCCACATGAAGACTTTCTATTTATAGATGTCCGTACAATAGTAATAAAATTTGACGGCTTTATCAAAGAACCAAAACACTCAAATAACAATGTAAAAAGGATACGTTATAAATAACAAATACGTGCCACTAAACTGCAAATTAACCAAGTTAGTCCCATCTCACTTGTCCATTATCACAAAATAAAAATGACTTTTAAATCAATCCAGTGAAGAAAAATTCAGAATTCCTCTAACTCTGAGGAAGTAAGAACTAACCGGAATTTGGAGTCAACCACGCACACCTCTTTTTGGTCCGAAATTCATCAGGTAGAGATTCCAAACCACCATCAGAAGCAACACTTCTCGGCTTTGAAGAAGAAGGTTTTCTCCTACTTCCCACACTATTCGACCGTATCAACCTGCCAGTAGATGCTCGACTATGAAACGAATCCGTAGAAGCATCAGATGAACATGATGCGTTTAACGACAAATTGGAATGCAACAACTGCTCGTGCCGGCGAAGAACTGAAGGTACATTGACAGAATGCAGCTGGGGAGAGGAAGTAACAACCGTGGGCGATTTACAGGCTTTCTTATCTTCGGCCAACGGACTCTCCCCGGTTGATTTCTCCACCTTTCTCAGTGGCTTCCCACCAGGTTTTCGTGCAATCATTGAACCTGTCTTGTTTCCATTCCCGGCAGGACAGAGCACCGGCCTTGCCTCTGAATCAGCCACATTTATAGTCCTCACTTTTGGAGCTCCCGACATTGATAAAAATCTCCTCGAGTTCAATCCAAAGATTTGAACAGTTTGAGCTCAAAAGTCCACCCAAGTTACCCAATTGTGCCGGCCACCTCGTGGGTTTCTTTCAAATTCTCAAAATCACGATCACGCAACAGTCCATTCAAATCATCCAAAACCCACCAACAAAATCCACAGGGACTAACATTTGTTTTCGTACTTTGAAGTTCAAATCACTCCAAAAATTCTAGAAACCAAAATCCATAAGAAAAAAGCAATTCACTTACTCCGGGTACCTTCATTGACCTGGACCCTGAAGCTCCCAGCACGGATCTCACTTTTCGGCCTGAACCAAAAATTTCAGCCCTGCCCTAGTTTTCATTCACCACTCGGCCAAAGCTAAAAACCCCAAACCATGCAAATCCCACAACCCCAAAACCCCATTTTAACTGAAACCCAGATTTCAAATCAGCCCAAAACCCTAAAAAAACGACCCACTAGTGGTTTCTCAGACACTAACATGAACTTCATCAAAATAAGCAAAATAGGTGCACCTTTTTCCTTGCCAAAGCTAGGGTTTACATACAGACTTAAAAAGAGCTCTCTTTTTTTATTGTATATTCAAAATGAGCTTCGACGAGCCTCGAAAGACTGAGATTCCGTTGCGCATTGTGAGAAACGAGAAGCTCAGAAAAAGTTGAAACTGCGTCGTTTTCATCCGCTCCACACACACACAGATGAAAAAGCTGACAAGGTTTCTCTGTGCAAGGTGTACGTGCAGCTCTTGTTCACCCTTTTTTTCTAGAGAAAATAGAGAGGAAAGTTGAAAAGAAAAATGCAGGAAATTTGGGGTTTGATGTGGCCGAGCGAATTGATGGGAATTGGCAAAGAGCTTATTGGGAGTTCGATCTAAGACACAAACTCACAATTCTTTATTTCTCGGAGAGAGGGAGAATTGAAGAACGAATGCGAGAAAGAGAGAGAGAGAGGGAGAGAGTAAACTTGAGCTGGTTGATGTTAGCGTTGTTTATTGGAGTGCGACCGGCAGAGCTGGTTTTGAACAGTGTTTGACTGGCTATGTCCGATTACCGGAGTAAATGGGGATTAGATTTTCTTGACCGACTTTTTTAGCTATTTTTAAGCGTAAGAATTAAGAAAAATGGCAATGCCAGCCTTCCTCATATTTAATTAATCAAGCTGATAATTGATGTGATACATTTGATGACATCTACCAATAAAAATTAACTAATCTAATTAGGTTGTTAAGACTTACGATAGGACCATCCATTCATTGAATGTTCGATCAAAATCTAAGGCAACATTCATACAATATTGAGGTAACCATATTAGAAGATGATCTCCATCCTATCATCCATAGCAAGGATTCTATAGTGTTTAAGGTTGTCTGTTTAAATTTTTTTATTAGTCTAAAAAATATTATTAATTAATGTCTAATAATGTGTTTACCTCTCTCATTATTAGGTCATTAAATTGAATCTTAATTGAGAGTGAAAAAGTCGTTCATTCCATTCGATCAGAGAGTAGACCCTCTACTTCGTACATCTAATGCAGAAATGAACTGATTGCAGTTTAGGCCTCGCTTGGATTCAGAGATGAGATGAGTTGAGATGAGTTTAGTTTATTTTTTAATATTATTATTATTTTGGGATTTGAAAAAGGTATGTTGGGAATTGAAAAAGGTGTATTGGAAATTGAAAAAGGTGTATTGGGAATTGAAAAAGGTGTATAGGAATTTGTGTTTTATATAAAAAATTATAGAAATATAATAATAAAATGAAGATGAGTTGAGATGAGTTGAGATGAGCTGAGCTCACCTCTCAATCCAAGCGAGACCTAAATGTGCACAAGTTACAAAGCAAATACCTCTTTAAAAAAGACAAGAAAAAAAAAAACATGAGATCAAAAGCCATTTACTGTCGGTCACAAAATGGAAGTCCCAAAGGACATGTTCCCCCAACAGGATACGGCCAGAAGACATTCTAGTTGTAACCATTGTTAAGTATTCTTCCTTAATTCGAAGTCATTAATTGTCAAGTATATAAGTTTGTATACGTAATCACATGGGTTTTCCATATTATCATTATTAATCATATAAAGACAGATTCCCTCAAAGTTTATTGAGGTTTCACATCAAGATTTTGGAGCCTTGGACATGAAGATGCTGAGAAATCAGATCTGATTGACTAATCCTCAGTTTGGTAAATCACAAAAGTGAAGAAAAAGAAAAGGCATTTGCAGTGAAAGAAAGGTATATCCTTTGTCGTAAGCATGAGTTGTCTTTGAACTATTGGACTAGACCCTAATGGAGAGGCAGTACTGGAAAAAGTATCAAATTCTGAAGCTAATCACTGTTGTTCTTACTTTATCCCCCACCTTTGAGAAGTTTTTTTTTTATCTTATGTATTTGTTAACCTACTTTTTTGTTATCTCTCAATGAGTCAAAGTTGGTAGATATTGAAGATCATTAAGATCAAGTTTTCACTCTTCGTATCTTGTATCTTTTCTTGGTCAAATTGAATTTCACTGGCAAAATCTGGTGATAATCTCTCATAAAAAGAAAAATTCTTATGCTAATCTTTCACTAAAGTAATTACAAAAAGAAAAGGAGAGAAGAATGAGGCTTGCATGCATGACATGAACTTTCAAGTTCATCCTAATTTACTTTGGGGGAAAAAAGAAAACTAGTTATTTGATACAAAATGCAGATAGAAAATGTTTAATTTCCACCACAAATATATTTCAAAATCTTAAGTTATTCTTCTGCTTGCACCACAAAACTTACCCTTTTATATGGTAGTACATTGAAGAACAAAACACAAACTTTAAGGACTAAACAAATGAAGGAAAACAAACCCATTCAGGACTAGTTAACTCAAAAACAGCAGGAAAATTAATTAGCCTAGTGATCATGAGAGTAGTACTGGCCGAAACTCAGGAATTCAAACAGGGTGTACCTACAAATCTGGGTGGTTTATAAAACATTAAAGATCACATTTTTTTTTTTTTTTTTTGCAATTTACTAAGAGATGCATTATCACACGGCCGGCCTGAAACTTGAGTTTCAATTTTTTAGTAGATATGTGGAGTTTCTATTCTTGAGTAGATATGTAAAACTATTTTGGATGTAAAACTGGTATGTTTACTGCATCTTTATGCACGATTTGAAAATTGATTATGTCCAATAATGGTTTTGTTTGTGAAGAGTTGTTATAGGAGGGGAATATTAGTTTTCATGAAAGTTTGTTTTGTTGGCATCTTTAGGACTTTACAGAGAAGCCTAAACTAAAAGGGAAGCGAAATCTACAGATAGGTAATTAAGGATTTGATCTATGAGAAATATTAGATCAAGCCCTAGCTAGAAGCTGACTTCGAACTCCCATGATCTTATACCATGCATGCAGCCTCATTCTGGTCGGGTTTTCATCATTTATATAATATATAAAACGTTTTATGCGTGCAGCGAGATCTCGTCTTTTAATTTAAAAAGGATGGGGATTGGAGGTATGCATGCATGGAAAATCAAACTTCAAAGATCCTTTGGGAAAGAGGCCAGGGGTGAACGCCATCGTCAATCATAATTGAGAATTCAAGCGAAAGTTATGGCGAGACCATCCGTACTTTATAATCATTATGATAAGTGTGTAGAAGTGCAGTGATGTATATATGCAGGAGCTCAAACTTTTTGCTTGCGATCTTCCTCGGTGCATGCTGGATGTATCACACTTAATTTTTTTTTTTTAATAAAGGAAGGGGGGTTTCGAACCTAAGTTCTCTATTTGAAGCCCCGGGATCGATCACATGCTATCATACCATTAAATTCTTGACACATCCCGCTCTTAAGTATAAGGAGTCGTATATGTGTTATATATAAATCTTATGTACGTACCTGAATTCCATCCGTAGATATCAAAACCCATGCATCAGGCCAATACTCTAATATCAAAAGCTACGTGTTCCTTTATCCCCAGCTAGCTACAATTCATATGCATGTACCCCTCTGGCAATTATATGGAAACAAAAAATTGTTCATATCGAAACATAATCTTGTCCGGTTTGAATTTAGAATGTTTTCAACTTATTTTAACTAATCTTCGTTTCATCATTACATTTTTATAATTTTTTATATAAAATATAAATTCTTATACATATTTTTCTAATCTCAATATACATTTTTCAAATTTTAATAATTTTTTTCAAATTTTAAAATATAATAATATTAAAAAATAAATTAAACTCATCTTAATTAATTTTATTTCCGGAATCAGACGAGGCCAGATGTACCATCAGCTAGAATTCAAAGCCCGCGCGTGAAGTGCTGAATCGCGGATCATAGTACTAACGATTAGACCAAGTTCAAATAATTGTCATTTTTGGTAACGGATGTGACTTATAAGCTGGAGAACCATTTTTCTTTATAGAAAATGAAAAATTACAAGTTTTCATAAGCCGTAGCCTTGGCATCTATTTAGGCATTGATCGCGTCTTAATTAATTGCAAATTAATGCATCCAAAATTTAATTTCACAGTTCTCTTTCTTTTAAAACTCTTTAAGGTGTGATTTCGATAGTAAATTAAGATAAAAATTAAAAATGGAATAAAATATAATTAAAATATTATTTTTTAATATTATTATTATTTTATAATTTAAAAAAGTAAATTATTTATTATATTTTATAAATATTTTAAAAAATTATAATGATGAGATAAAATGATTATGAATTAAGGTCATCGGATTAATCCAAACGTATCACTAAGGTTTGTTTATTTGGATAATCATCACTCTAATTTCTTGATAGAATAGTAAACTACGAGGAATATCATGCTCGCGACTAATTTTATTTATTATAGTGATAGTTCAATTAATTTGCCTCCAATACCGATATAAGAAAATAGGCATGTTAACGCCTCTTGAATGAAAATGATTTTTTTTTTTTCTTCAGCATGCAACACATCATTTTCTCTAATAAAATATATAATAAGAAGCGTATATGTGATAACGAGTATATCATGCACGTACTTATATACATCCATATGTTGGAAATATTTTTAAAATAATATATTATATATTATATTTATCAATAATATTTTTGAGATTTTATTTTTGAAAGTTATGAATTATTTTAAGAAAAGAGAAATAAGGAAAGTTGATAAACTTACTTATGTTTATATTAAATTGGGTCTTGAAATTGACATAAGTCTTTAAGTAGCTTAGGACAGGGCAGTGTCGCTTCCCATGGAGCGCTCAAGGCTTGGGTTTGATCCCTACCTTCTACAAAGGAGGAATTTTTATTGATTTATCATTCACCATGGCATGGCATGAGGCAGACATTAGGCGATGCAATGCTTGGGACTTAAAGGATGTAATGCATGGGCAAAAGAGGCACCGGATGTGCAACGCTTGAAAAATCGAAAATTAAAATGCCAAAATTCGCACATGTTGAGGATCAAACATGTGCAAGGGAAGGATGGAAAGGAACCAACGCAACTACTAGACCAAGTCCAACACATATGTTGGTTGGCAACCAATTTAATATATATATATTTATATCGGTTTGTATTAGATTACAGAAAATGAAAAGTTTCATTCACATCATTTGATTCTCTATAAATAGACCCATTGGCATACGAATTTTAAAGATTTCCCGAACTGAATTTCGATGTTCTCTTTCTTAAAATTTTTCATTTCTTCAAAACTTAATATTATGATCTATTCATTCTAGAAAATTAGATTTTTAATCTCTTGATTGAATAGCAAAATCTAAGAGTATTCATGATCTAATTTTGTTTGTGCATAACGCAGTTAGACAAACAGACTTAGTATAGCCTTCATTGTATCTTGGAAGCAAATTCGTTTGTAACTTGTATGCATACCATTATTGGTGTGGGTCAATATTGTCTTAAGGAAAGCAACATTTGTAACGTGCTTTGAAGCAAACCTTTTTTTACTATTTTTTGTTTTACAACTCATTTGAACCAATATATTTTAAGACAATATTTGATTATTAACGACGCATAGTTTGAGAGAGTTTGTTCCAGATTTTGTAAAACTCAAATGCTTTGATGGAACCAATTTTCGACGTTGGCAAAGGAAGATATACTTCCTCTTAGCCAGTCTCAAATTGGTTTATATTCTAAGCACTCTTAGACCATTTGAAAATGAAGATGAGACAATCACCCAAAGTTAGGCAAGGATCAAATGAGAACAAGATTACTACATTTGTAAGGGATATATTTGCAATGCAATGTCTGACACATTATTTAATGCATAACAAAATAAAGAAACTGTCAAAGATTTGCGAGATACACTTGAGGCTAAATATCTTTTAGAGGATGCTACAAGTAAGAAATTTCTAGCTACCAAAATTTTCAATTATAAAATGGTAGATTCTAGACCTGTTGTTAAACAATTCAATGAGATTTTGCATATTCTTAATCAATTTTCTTAACATGAGATGAATATGGATAAATCCATATAAGTTTCATCCATTATTGATAAACTTCATCAATCATAAAGAAACTATAAAAAGAAGTTCGAAACATAAAAAGGAATAAATGTCTCTAGAAAAGTTAGGCCAACATCTTCGTATAGAAAAAAAGATCAGACTTAGAGACATTAATGAAGAGCGTAACTCTTTAGCTTCCAACATGCACATGTTAGAGGAAGAAAAGACTCGCAAACCCAAACCATCTAATGAATCCGAATATTAAAACCTGAAGAGAAAGAATATTTTTAGAAGAAAACAAAGTCACTTCCAAAATGAGAATCAGAAAAATCTGAGAGTAAGTTGTTTCCATTGTCGCAAGCAAGACCATTACAAAATATACTGTCATTTTCTTTAAAAGAAAATGCAAGACTCTGGTTTTAGAGAGAATTTTGAAGTAATGATCTCTAAGAACAACATTCTTGAAGGAGATAACTCCTACTAGATTGACACAAGAGTGACAATGTATGTCTGCAAAGATAAAAGCATGTTCAAAAGGTACAACTCAATGAAAGATGATCATTTTTTTTAGGGAACGGATATTTGAATGATGGCATATTTAAACTTGATATTAATAATTAAATTACTATTTTACTTCGTTTAAATTAGTTACGGAATTGTTGTTTAGAACACATGAATGCTACATATCAAATACATATGATTAATTTAGATTTTATTTATGAATATACATGCAAATAAATTTTTTAAAAAAATGTGACTTCTATATATAAATTAAGTTGTACAAATAATTTTATGGTATTTGAGAAATTTCATGGATTATGATAGGGTTGTAAAATAAAGAGGCTACTCGATAGGTAGCTCGAATTCGACTCAATAAAATTCGAAATCGACTCAAATCGTACATTAAATGAGCCGATCGTGAACACAAAATAGGCTCGATAATTAAACGATACAACTCGTATAAAACTCGACCGACTCATTTAATGTTCGCAAACAAACCCGTATATAGCTCGACTCGATTCGATTATTGCTAGTGAACAAACTCGTTTAAAGCTCGATCGACTCGTATAAACGCGTGAACTCGATTCGTATATAATTTTACACATATAATATAATATATAATCTAAATTTATAAGTCAATATATAGACATAATTATGTAAATAGATATAATTTATAACATACTATATATAAATTAATAAATTATAATATTATCTTCTAGTGTAATAGAAGTATAGAAGTTCTATACTTTGTGATGACTGATGAATACATGTAAACAAATTCTAATAAATATATAATATAATATATCTACAAATTGCACTATATAACAATTTAATTAATAATCTAATAATATTAGTCTATTAGACTATTACTAGTTACTAATATATGGTGGTATATACCATAGATCTGTATTTTATTAGCATAACATTAACATATATTAATATACTAATATATGAAAAAGAGATGGCGATCTACTAATAGTATTATATTTTAAAGAGTCATATACTAACAATATAGACTATAGACTATAAAATATAAATTTATAATATAATTATAATATTATAATTAAAATTTATAACATTATAGACTATTAATAATTTACACTAATTATTAATCTTATTATTTTATATATAATTAATTAATAATAACTAAAGTCTAGTATTATTTTATTCGTAAGATTATATCAACTATAATAAATTATTAAATTAGTAATATACATCATACATGTTTAGTGTTAATATTTACTATTATTAATAAATAAGCTCATACTAGTATACTACTACAATACTAAACTTAATAGTACATTAGTATTAAAAAAAAGAGGACTTAATATGTATACTAAGTATATCACTATATTGTATACTACTACAATACTAAACTTAGTAGTATATTAGTATTTAAAATAAAATTAAAAATATTTAAGAAATATTTTATGTATTAATATTATAAGTTACAAGTTTATAACTTATTAGTATAAGTATTAATATTAGTAAAGTATTAGTATTACTTATTACTATCATAACTTATATTAAAAATCTCAAAAACTTATCATATAACTTATAAGTATTAGTATTATAAGTTATAATCTATATTATATACATATAACAATTAACATATGTTGGTGTATTAATAAATATATAGACTAATATAACTTGATACTACTTAAAAGTTAATATACTATTTACTACTACTATACTAATTTATCATATTATAAAGTATTAATTGTTATAATTTATCACTAGTTATTAATCTTACTACTTTATATATAGTTAATCAATAATAACTAAACTCTAGTATTATTTTATTCGTAAGATTATATAAATTATAGTAAATTAGTGATATACATCATGCATGTTTAGTGTTAATATCTACTACGATTAATAAACTTAGTAGTATACTACTACTACGATTAATAAATTAGTGTTAGTATACTACTACAACAATAAACTTAGTAGTACATTAGTATTAAAAACTAAAAAAAAAAATAGGACTTAGTATGTATTAGTATTATAATTTATAGTTAGAAGTTTATAAATTATTAGTATAAATATTACTATTAGTAAAAGTATTAGTCTTAATATGCTTAACTTATATTAAAATTTTCAAAAACATACTATATAGGTAAAACTTATAATTATTAGACTATTAATAAGGTAATCTATATTACATATGTTGGTGTATTAAAAATATTATAGAATAATACAGTGTTATAAATTAATAGGTTATTAGTACTAACTTATTAAGCACTAAGTAGTATAGACTATGGTCTTAAGACTTTTAACTTATTAGTATACTATATATATAATTTAATAGTATTGAAAATATACATAATTTAAATATATATATATATAGTATTCTAAATTTCTAGATATATAATATTAATAGTATTAGAATATAATATAAATAGTATTATAGTATATAATATATATAGTAACATAGTATAAATTTTTGAATATATAACAAGTTAAGTGTAATATATTAATTTGTAGCCGTTGGATCCTCATCGAATTAATCTCATCCATTGATTCATAAAGTAGCATCTTCAACTTGTAGCCATTGGATCATTCCTAGATTAATATTGACCGTTTATTATCCATACCGCAGCCTTCATTTTATAGCCATTGGATTCATACATAATTAATCTTAACTGTTTATCATTCATATCGCAACCTTCATTTTACAGCTGTTGAATTCGTAGATAATTGATTTCGGTCGTTTATTCAAATCCTATAAGTTGCTTTGAAAACCTAATTTCTTCTTCTCCCATCTCCCTTCATGCCAACATGCTTGAGCTCAAGCATGACGCTTCAACCTAGTTGCCTTCCACGGTTCCACGGTAGTAGCCTTTCACCCCTCCTCCTTTCGATGTCTCCATTGCACGGTCGCACCATCCAACACCTCACAAATGGTCGCATAATCACTACCTTTATCGGCAATTTGGCAAACTCTCACTTTCCCCCTTCGACGTCTCCATCACACCTCGCATCATCGACATCGTCATGCAGGTATATCTCTCTCTCAGGTTGTTCTCATATGTTTCCCTCTGTGACTGTCTCGAATGCTCTACCCTAGATCTCCATGTTTTTGCCAGCAACCATTGTGCTTAGGCTCCTAACTAGCCCCTTGTGTCAAGCTGTGTCAAGTGCCACTCCCCATTGTCCCGAGCTCGAGTCGAGCTTGGGCTCGACTCTTTAAGAATCAAACTTGAGCTCAAGCTCGAGTTCGCAATTCCTCCAAACGAGCTGAGCTCAAACGTCTTCCTAGACTCAACTGTAAACGAGCCGAGCCCAAGCTCGACTCGACTAGTAAACGAGCCGAATTCGCACAAGACAAACTCGCTTGAATTCGGCTCGTTTATAGCCCTAGATTATGATATAGAGTACAAAAGATTTCCTTCAATTATAGAATGAGGTTTCCTTCGATTGTAGAAGGAATATAAATATCAGTTGAAAATTGAACATGATAATCAAATCAACTAGTGGGTGGATATTTACTCATGATAGAGGAGTAATATCCTGGATCAAAGAAGCAAGTATGCATAATTAACTTAGCCATAAAGACTAAGTTTATTGCATTGGCTTCTTGAAGCAAAGAGACAAAGTGGCTAAACATGTATTCATAGAGATTTCGGATTTAGTGAAAAATCAATGCTAACAATCTTTGCATTGTGACAATTAGATTAGATTGTCACAGGCCTAAGCCATTTATATAATGGCAAGTATAGGAAAATTAAAATAATTACTCACATATAGAGTAATTATGATTGATTTTACGAGATATTACTAGAACGAGCATATCTATTAACTAAATAATTTATACCAGAATTGATGTGGGACATCAAAGGGATGGGTTTAAAGCCAAAAACAATAAAACCATCAATAATAAAAGCTCGACTCAACTCATGAACATATCATGATTTGAGTTTAATGAGCAAAGTGCATTATATATTCGTGATTTGCAAGCATGCAATATTAAAATTAGTTTTTAAACTAATTTTATTATACCAATGTTATAAGTGCTTGGTACTGTATTGGAAAATGAGAGGCTGAACAATAAGCTCTTAATAGGCTTGTAACATGGTTATGTTAAAGTGTTTGGTTACAGGACACTTTTGATAAGTCTACTTATATGAGTATCAAGGGTGGTGCCGCCTCCTATGCGACTTAGAGTTTGTCTCTAGAGTGCTCATGAAATCAGGATATAGACACAAGATCAATCCACGTGTTAGCTTTTATGAAGTACCCAAGGAGAAGTTTATATGTGAGATATGTTCGACTAATCGTATAGAATCACTAGTTCAAAGCATGGTCTACTTTGCCATTCTGGTTAGCTTCACTACACAAAAGACATATTTATTTATGTATAAATTTTCATATTCCAACCAAGATATATTTTGAAAATAGTGGGAGATTATAGGAAATATTTTCAAAATAATATATTATATATTAAATTTATCAATAATATATTTGGAGATTTATTTTGGAAAGTTATGAATTAGTTTGGAAAAAGAGAAATAAGGAAAGTTGATAAGCTTACTTATGTTTATATTAAATTTAGTGTTGAAATTGACACAAGCTTTTAAGTTGCTTAGTGGTAGTGTCACTTCCTAAGGGGCGCCCAGGGCTTCGGTTTGATCCTTACCCTCTACAAAGGAGGGATTTTTGTTGATTTATCATTCACCATGGCATGGCATGCGACAGGCACTAGGCGATGCAATGTTTGAGGCTTAGAGCACATGAATTTGGGTGCATAGTGCACCCAATGCCTTTAATGCACCTAATGCCTATAATTTGGAGGTTGTTTTGGGATTTTACCCCAAAATCCAACCCCCCGCATCCGATGCCCTATAGCCTCTCATCTCATTTGTGTTGCACTTACGCGTGAGATGGTTTTCTTCTTCCTTCTTCCTTTAACTCTTCACTTTCGTTCCCTAGCTCCCACTTATGGCTTTGCTCTATCAACGGTTTTTTGCCCCTTTCCAACCTATTCGTCGATTTTTCTGAACCACCGGTAAGATGATTTCTTCCCTCTTTGACTTTTGTCGACGAGCATCTTTCTCTCTCTCTCTCTCTCAATTTTCGTGAGATTTCACTTTAATAACTTATGATTCAAAATATTTTTGTGCACCCTGGATTCGAGATTGACTTCGATTTTCCTAGGGTTTTCATTGGAGTACTTGTCTTAGGCATTTTGCTAGAGTTTCAAAATATCACTTTAATGCATGATGGAATTTTGTTATTTGACTCCTTTGATGTCCTATAACTTCAGAATTGGTACTTGTTTTGGCATTGGCATTGTGTTAAATTAATTTCTGTTTGGCCATTTGTATTGGTGTTGTGGCATTCATCACCCTCATTTGACACACACACACACACACACACACACACACACACACACACATATATATATCCCTTTGATATCCAATTACTGCACATTTGGTACATGTTTTGGCATTGGCATTGTGTTGAAATTAATTTTTGTATTGACATTTGTGTTGACATTTGTGTTGGTGTTGTGGCATTCATCATTCCCTTTGACACATGTTGACTCCTTTGAAACCCAATAACTTGCCATTTTGTACCTGTTTTGGCATTGTGTTGGTGTTGAAATAAATCTTTGTGAAAAAATTGTGTTGGTGCCATGGCATTATTTGACCCATTTGACACTTTGATGTCCACTAACTTGCCATTTGGTACCTGTTATGGCATTGATTTCACAATTGTATTGGTGCTGCGGTATTATTTGACCCCTTTGATAATTTGATGTCCAATAACTTTAAATTTGGTACCTGTTATGGCATTGTGTTGGTGTTGATGCTGTGGCATTGTATTTTCACAATTGTGGTGCAACCATGACATTATTTGACCCTTCGACACTTTGATATCCAAATGCATTGGCATTTGGTACCTGTTATGGCATTGTGTTGGTGTTGATGTCATGGCATTATGTTTCACAATTGTATTGGTGCTGTGGCATTGTTTAACCCTTTTGACACATATTGACTCCTCTGATATCTGGTAACTTGCCATTTGATACCTGTTTTGACATTGTGTCTGTGCTGAAATAAATTTTTGTTTCACAATTGTATTGGTGTCGAGATATTATTTGACCCCTTTGAGGATGTGTTGGCTAGAGTAAATGAGATGTGATATTCACATACTATTGATATGATTTCTTTATTTTTGGGTTCATTGTCAACTGTATAGATTGGGCAGTCATGTGAGTTTTTCTATTGGTATGACCCAGAAATATCAGAGTTTGCAAAGAAGACGATAACTCAATTAAAAATCGGCTTTCAGAAGATACAATGGAGGTTTAAATGAGTAGGTATAAATTAGAACTTGATGTAGAGAGACGTAAACAAAAAAAGGAGCAATCTACTTTTATTATTATTTTTTCGATGCATTGGTTAGTGATAGTTGTAATGTATTTTGGCAAATTCTAACTAATGTAAGGACTTAATTGTAATTATAATTTATTTAGATTTTATTTTATTTTTTTGTATTTGTATTTTTTAAAATTTATTCTTACTATACACTAAAGAAGAAAAAAATAATCCAAAAATCCTTTCGATCTTAATATATTATTTTCTAATTACATCCCATGTTTTTTTTTTAAATCGGGTATCAAGATAACAAAAAATTATATTTAATTTGTTGAGTTTAATTAAAGTTGAAAATATTAAAAATAGGAAAAAGAAAAAATAGTAGGAGGTTGAAAATAGAAATGGAGATGAGAGAATAAAATAGAGAGAGAATTGTAAAATATTATTTTGATAAATGAGAGAAAGTATAGGGAATGAGATATAATGAGTTTTTAAAAGATGAGTAAAGTTTAAGAAATATTTATAAGGACTGAAGTTTTTAGTTAAAATTTGAGAAAATTTTTGAAGAATGGGATGGAAATGCTAGCGAGTGTAACACATGGGCAAAAGAGGCACTAGGCGCGCAACGCTTGAAAAATTGAAAATTAAAATGCCAAAAATCGAACCCATGGAGGATCAAACTTGTGTGTGGAAAGGTTGGAAAGGAACCAGCACGACTGCTGGACCAAGTCTAACACATATGTTGGTTGGAATAGGTTTAATATATATACCAGTTTGTATCAGATTATATAAAATAAAAAAATTGAAACAACTTTTCATTCACATCCTTTGATTCTCTATCAATAGATCTATTGCCATACGAAATTTAAAGGTTTTCATAAGTGAATTTAAAATTATTTATTTTAAAAGTTTTCATTTTTTCAAAACTTAATATTAGGATCTATTCATTTTAGAAGAATAGATTTTTAATCTCTTGATTGAATAGAAAAATTTAAGGATATTCAGAATTTAATTTTATTTTTACATAACGCAATTAGACAAACAAATTTGGTCTGAGTTTCATTGTATTTTGGAGGCAGATTCGCTTATAAGTAAGAGCAAATATTGTTTAAGGAACTCGACACTTGTAATACAGCTTAAAACAAATTTTTTTCACTTTTTTTTTTGTTTTTCAGCCCCTTTTAACCAAGACCATATATATACATATATATCTTCAATTTATATTCTGTAGTCAGATAATCTTAATATTCTGTCCGAGTTGAACGTTCATGAATTAATTATATATGTTCTTGTGGGCCGTGGGGTGTACATTATCTAAAAATTAATTATATATGTACTCATGTATTGTTTGTGCTATTTCTTTTTAATCAAACTCAATGTAGATTAAAAAGAAAATTGCCTAAAATCTATATCATGTTATGAAACTTAAAGAAAAGAGCTACTATTGCAAAAGAGAAATAAGAAATTCTCTCTGAAACTCTTAAGAACTGAAACTTTCTTTCTCTCTCTATTTTTCTTATGAATTTCATTACAACTGAAGCCCCTATTTATAGGCTTTGAAATTACTATGCAAGTTACTATGCAAGTCACTATGCAAGTCACTATGCAGAATTTAAAATAATAGTGGTGGGGTCATTCACATAATTTAGTGGTGGGACAGGGGCGGCTGATAAATTACGTTCGTTCATTATACTCCCCCTTGAATGACCGCCAATAAGAAATCTGCCTCGTTAAAACCTTGCCAAGTAAAAACCCAGTGGGAAGAAAAACCAATGGCGAAGGAAAAAGAGTACAGTCTTCTTATGTATTCACAAGTGCTTTAAGATTACCTCATTAAAACCTTGCAGAGGAAAACCCAGTGGGACAAAACCTCAGCGAAGGAAAAAGAGTACAATCAGCACATTTACTCCCCCTGAAAAGTGCATGACAAAAGATCTTTGAGTTTTCGCATTCCAATGTTATACACAATCTTCTTGAATGTGGAAGTTGGTAACGCCTTTGTGAATAAATCTGCCAGATTATCACTAGATCGTATCTGCTTGACATCAATTTCACCTTTTTCTTGAAGTTCATGAGTATAAAAGAATTTCGGTGAAATATGTTTGGTTCTGTCACCTTTGATATATCCTCCTCTGATTTGAGTGATACAAGCAGTATTATCTTCATATAAGATTGTTGGGCTATTATCGATCATGGGAAGTCCACACTTTTCCTGGATATGTTGAATAACTGATCTCAACCAAATACACTCTCGACTTGCTTCATGAATAGCAATGATCTCTGAGTGATTTGAAGAAGTAGCAGATAGTGTCTGCTTAACAGATTTCCATGATATGGCAGTATCTCCATAAGTAAATAAATATCCAGTTTGAGATCTACCTCTGTGTGGGTCTGAAAGATAACCTGCATCTGCATACCCAATCAATTCTGGACTTGAACCACGTTGATAAAATAATCCCATATCAATCGTACCATGAAGGTAACGAAGGACATGTTTAATGCCATTCCAATGCCTTCGAGTTGGTGCAGAACTATATCTTGCAAGTAGATTAACTGAGAATGTAATATCTGGTCGAGTGCAATTTGCAAGATACATCAAAGCTCCAATTGCACTGAGATATGGTACTTCAGGACCAAGAATTTCTTTATCGTCATCACAAGGACGGAATGGATCTTTCTTCACATCAAGTGTTCGAACAATCATTGGAGTACTCAGGGGATGAGATTTGTCCATATAAAAATGCTTTAGGACTTTCTCAGTATACATGGACTGATGAATAAAAATTCCATTTGGCAAGTGCTCAAGCTGCAGGCCGAGACAAAGTTTTGTTTTGCCAAGATCTTTCATTTCAAATTCATTCTTTAAATATATAGCGGTTTTTGAGATCTCTTCAGGAGTTCCCACAATATTTAAATCATCAACATAAACCGCAATAATGACAAATCCGGATTCTGATTTCTTAATAAAAACACATGGGCATATAAGATTATTCTCAAATCCTTCTTTCAATAGATATTCGCTTAAGCGATTATACCACATGCGTCCGGATTGCTTCAACCCATATAAAGATCTTTGTAGTCTGATTGAGTACATATTTCTAGATGTACTTGTAGATGCTTCAGGCATCTTATATCCTTCAGGGATTTTCATATATATGTCATGGTCTAAGGATCCATATAAATATGCAGTGACCACATCCATCAACCGCATTTCTAATCCTTTTGTAACAACCAGACTAATCAAAAATCTAAATGTGATTGCATCCATAACGGGAGAGTATGTTTCTTCATAATCAATCCCGGGTTTCTGCAGGAAACCTTGTGCGACAAGCCGTGCTTTGTATCGCACAATTTCATTTTTCTCATTACGTTTTCGTACAAATACCCACTTATATCCAACAGGCATTACACCCTTTGGTGTTTGGACAACAGGTCCAAATACTTCTCGTTTTGCTAGCGAATTTAATTCAGCTTCAATAGCTGTTTTCCATTTTGGCCAATCATTTCTACGTCGACATTCTTCGACGCTTTTTGGCTCACTTTCTTCATTACTTCTGGTAATATCAAGGGCCATTTTATATGAAAATATGTTGTCGACAACAGTTTTATTTCTATCCAGAATTTCTCCAGTTTTCATGAAATGTATTGAGATCTCATTATTTTCAGGTACCTGTTCCTCTTCAGGGGAAAACATTTCATGACACACCTCTTCAGGAGGTCCCTTTTTAGGAGATTTATACTCTTCAAGAGTTTCCTCTTCAGGAGGTTCTGGAATAGAAGATTTAAGCTCTTTAGGAGCACCAATTATATTTGTGGCCTGTATTGTGGGTACGTGTTCTTCAGGAACACCAAATTCATTTTGTATTCTTTTCCTTCTAGGAATTTTGTCTTTTGCACCAATAGGTCTTCCACGCTTCAGGCGTATTTTAGATTCACCTATTGCTGCTTTGACAATTTGTCCTTCAGGGACTTCAATCCTTGCTGGAGTATTAACAGCAGGAATATAAGATTTTACTACACCTTTAGTGTCAGTAAATACATCCGGTAACTGATTTGCAACATTTTACAAATGAATAATCCTTTGAACTTCCCGTTTACATTCATTTGTAGGAGGATCAAAATGAGACAGGGTCTTATTATCCCAGGTAATATCTTGTCGTGCTTCAGGCACCGACTTTTCTTTACCCATTAACGGAAAATTTGATTCGTCAAAATGACAATCCTCAAAACGTGCTTTAAACATATCCCCTGTAAGGGGTTCAAGGTATCTAATAATGGATGGAGAATCAAAACCAACATATATCCCAAGTCTACGTTGAGGGCCCATTTTTGTACGTTGTGGAGGTGCAATTGGAACATATACAGCACATCCAAAAGTACGAAGATGAGAAATATTTGGTTGTTGACCAAATGCAAGCTGTAATGGAGAATATTTATGATATGCAGATGGTCTAATTCGAATTAGAGATGCTGCATGAAGTATAGCATGTCCCCAAACAGAAATAGGTAGTCTTGATTTCATAAGTAAATGTCTAGCGATTAGTTGAAGTCTTTTGATCAAAGACTCAGCTAAACCGTTTTGTGTGTGTGTATGGGCAACAGGATGTTCAACATCTATTCCTATTGACATGCAATAATCATCAAAAACTTGAGATGAAAATTCACCTGCATTATCCAATCGAATGGTCTTGATCGGATACTCAGGAAATTGTGCTCGTAGTTTAATTATCTGAGCAAGAAGTCTAGGAAATGCAACATTTCTAGTGGAAAGAAGACAAACATGTGACCATCGACTAGATGCATCAATTAGAACCATAAAATATCTAAATGGTCCACTTGATGGATGAATAGGCCCACATATATCTCCGTGAATCCTTTGTAAAAAGGATGGAGATTCAACAATGACTTTTGAGGGAGATGGTCTAATAATTAACTTACCTTGAGAACATGCAGAGCACGGAGATTCATTGGGTAGAAATATCTTTTGATTCTTTAAGGGATGCCCATGCGAATTTTCAATAATTCGTCTCATCATTATAGAACCCGGATGTCCAAGGCGATCATGCCAAGTCATAAATACTTTAGGGTCAATGCACTTCTGGTGCATTACCACATATGATTCAATTGTTCTCATTTTTGTATAATACAATCCAGAACATAGAGCAGGCAGTTTTTCTAATACGAGCTTCTGGCCCGATACTGTTTTAGTAATAAGAAGATGCTCTTTACTGCCTTCATTGGTCGTTTCAATATGGTAATCATTATGACGTATATCTTTGAAACTCAATAAATTTCTTCTGGATTGTGAAGAGAATAGAGCATCATCAATACAAAATTTGGTGCCATTAGGCAACACAATATAAGCTCTTCCGGAGCCCTCAATTAAATCCGATGAACCTGATATGGTATGGACATAGGCTTTACTTAGTGTTAGATTTTGAAAATATTTCTTTTCTTTGAGAATTGTGTGAGTTGTAGCACTGTCAGCCAGACATATATCTTTATCATTCAACTCAGAGATAAAAAGCTCATCAATGTGATCCATGATTCTACAAAATATACAAAACTTTTATTACTGATAGAAAGAAAATACATTAATTGAGTGGAACACTTCCATCTCCAATTAAGTGTTCAATACTACCATCAGGATGATTAAAGAAATCAGATACATCAAGATGAGTAACGTCTACATTTACTGAATCTAATAAATCATCTGATGGTTCTACTAAATTTGTTTCATGCACTTTATTCTTTCCTTTAATAGAAGCTTGATATAAATCAGCTAAGTGCCTGGCCGTACGACAGGTACGTGACCAATGTCCAGTCATTCCACATCTATGGCACACCTCTTCACTTTTCTTTGAAGAATTATTTTGAGGATTTTTACCCCTCTCTGAATTGTACCACTTCTGGTGATATGGTATATTATAATCCCTTTTAATGTTGTCATTCCTGGGACCAACATTTCTATAATTTCTCCTACCACGTCCACGCCTCCGATTTCTTCTAAAGGATGCACCATTCACTTCTGGGAATGATGCAAACCTATTACCATTCACTTCAGGGAATGATATTGAGCCAGTAGGGCGTGACTTGTGGCTTTCTAATAAGAGCTCATTATTCTGCTCAGCTACTAGAAGACATGATATAAGTTCAGAATATTTCTTGAACTTTCTCTCTCGATACTGCTGCTGCAGGAGCACATTCGAGGCATGAAATGTAGTAAAAGTCTTCTCTAGCATATCTTCATCGGTGATTTTCTCACCGCATAATTTTAATACTGAGCTTATTTTAAAAAGTGCGGAATTATACTCACTAACACTTTTAAAATCTTGCAACCTCAGGTGCATCCATTCAGAACGAGCTCTTGGGAGGATGACAGTCTTCTGGTGTTCATACCTCTCCCTTAAATTGTTCCACAAAATATAGGGATCTTTTACTGTGAGATATTCAGTTTTCAATTCTTCATGAAGATGGTGGCGAAGGAAAATCATTGCTTTAGCACGTTCCTGCAGGGATGCTTGATTTTCTTCTTTAATAGTTTCTCCCAGGTTCATTGCATCAAGATGTATTTTGGCATCAAGTATCCAGGATAAATAATTTTTCCCAGATATATCAAGAGCAACAAATTCCAATTTTGTAAGATTTGCCATTTTCTACACATATAAATAATAAATATGTGTATCTTAGAAAATACATTTATAAATTCACACAGATAATCATCAATAAAATATATCAAAGATTTCAAATAATATATTGAAAAACTTACAGAGGAATAAGGCCACTAGCTTCAGAATTGGTAGAACCGTCGTGCTGATAACGTGTTATGAAACTTAAAGAAAAGAGCTACTATTGCAAAAGAGAAATAAGAAATTCTCTCTGAAACTCTTAAGAACTGAAACTTTCTTTCTCTCTCTATTTTTCTTATGAATTTCATTACAACTGAAGCCCCTATTTATAGGCTTTGAAATTACTATGCAAGTTACTATGCAAGTCACTATGCAAGTCACTATGCAGAATTTAAAATAATAGTGGTGGAGTCATTCACATAATTTAGTGGTGGGACAGGGGCGGCTGATAAATTACGTTCGTTCATTATATATCATGAATAAAAGTACAGTGCTATAGTCATAATTTTTTTTTTTTTTATATAATTTAGTAGAAATATTTTATCATAAAATAACTTTGCAATATAATTATAAATTATATCAAACTACTTCGAGATTAATTTTATAGAATTTTTTTTATAATTAACATATTATTTTTATGTATATTTATTATTATATCAAATTTATTTGTACGTAACATTACTCGTATCCATCGAAGAATTCCAAAAGATTTTGAAGAAAGCAGGACGTGCGCCATTGGCAGGTGTTCCATCCTATCCGCTTGTGGCATGTGATGCTAACGCACACGCCCCCATCATCTTCGGTCCCTCGCGCAACTCAAAAGTTTCTTCGAGGTTTCACTATAAATAGATAGAGGCTCACCCACCTCAAAATGGCCGCCATTGTTGTTTCTTTGGCCTCTACACTTCTTTTTGCTTCGTCTTCTCGCTCTTCTCCGTCCTTGGTTTTCAGAAAGCTACAGTCTTCTGCTTCACTTCAAGTTTCTTTCGCGGTCTCACCCTTTTCCTCTCGCAGAGGCAGCCTCATGGCTCACACTCTAGCCCGTGCCACTCTTGGTCTCACTTTGCCCACTAACATCGAAGCCCCCAAGGTCTCTCTCTCTCTCTCTCTCTCTCTCTCTCAACGCCCTGTGTTTTTTTCCTGTATTTAGTAGTTTTGCCTTTTGATTGATCGTTTTTGGCTAGCATGTGTGGATAATTGAGTTATTGTTGATGTGTTTCAGTCTGAAACCAGTTGGATTTGCACTGTGTGTGGTCGCTCCATAATTTCAAGAATCTTTATAGACTATATAGGCTAAAAAGCGTCCGATCTCTGTTTTCGGGGTTCCGTCTGTCTCTTTGAATCCACATTTTTTTTTTCTTTAAAGCGTGTGATAGAATCTCAATTTTTTTTTGATGATCTGAAATCAGTGAATGATTGGTTTCTTAGAATGGCCCTTTCATTTGTTTATATTTTTGGTTGGATAGTAGGGACTTGATTCTGTGAAAATTCATAGCAGGTCTCGTTTGCTGCGAAAGAGATTGATGTGACGGAATGGAAGGGCGACATACTTGCAGTGGGTGTGACAGAGAAAGACATGGTGAAGGATGATAACTCGAAGTTTGAGAATTCAATTTTGAAGAAGCTCGATTCTCAGTTGGGTGGCTTGTTGGCTGAAGCCTCTTCCGAGGAGGATTTTACAGGAAAGGTTGGCCAGTCAACAGTTCTTAGGCTTCCGGGTCTTGCCTCAAAGAGGGTCGGATTGATTGGTCTCGGACAGTCTGCATCAACCACGGCTGCTTTTCGAGGTCTTGGTGAGGCTGTTGCAGCTGCAGCCAAGGCTGCTCGAGCAAGTGATGTTGCTATCGTCCTGGCCTCTTCCGAGGAGCTCTCTGCTGAATCGAAACTTGGCACAGCTTCGGCAATTGCATCAGGTACTAATTTTATGATGTATTAAATGACAATTCACAATGCTCCAGGTTATGTATATTTGTGGTAATATTTTTCTGTACTTGATGGAATGGTTTGAATTGTCATAGGAACTGTGCTTGGGTTATATGAAGATAATAGATATAAATCAGAGTCAAAGAAACCAACTCTTAAGTCCGTGGATATCATTGGCCTTGGAACTGGACCTGAACTGGAAAAGAAGCTCAAGTATGCGGAAGATGTTTCTTCTGCCGTAATTTTTGGGCGGGAGCTTGTGAATTCACCAGCCAATGTCCTCACCCCTGGTTCGTATCACTTTCACTTCTGAATGATATCTCATTGCAATACCCTGCAGTAATTTGTTAGACAGTTCTTGATTGTCTTATTCATGTAATGCATTTATGAGTATGAAGTTAGAAAAAATTTTCTCTGTCTGCTAGCATTTTGTTTCATCTGTTTGTGTTTATTAGAAAATGATTTGATCCTTGGTATTAATTGTATTCCATGACTTTTATATTTCAGCGGTACTAGCTGAAGAGGCTTCAAAGATTGCTTCCTTGTACAGTGATGTTATTTCTGCTACAATTTTAAATGCTGAGCAATGCAAAGAATTGAAGATGGGGTCATATCTGGCAGTAGCTGCAGCCTCTGCAAATCCCCCTTACTTTATCCATTTATGTTACAAACCACCAAGTGGACCTTCCAAAATCAAGTTGGCCTTAGTTGGGAAAGGCTTGACCTTTGACAGGTGAATATATGAGTTTCAAAGGAGAAGTTGTCAGACTATATCTTATGTGTTATTTTGTTTTGATTTTTCTGGCTCTCAGTTCATAGCAGCTGTTTGAGTTTTTATCCTTTTATGTTTCTAGTGGTGGCTACAACATAAAAACAGGACCTGGCTGTTCCATTGAGCTCATGAAATTTGATATGGGGGGTTCAGCAGCAGTTCTAGGTGCGGCAAAAGCTATTGGTCAAATTAAACCTCCTGGTGTAGAGGTCAGAAATTTGATTTTTCATCTCTCTTAATTTTTGTTCTGTTTTTGAGACTTTGATCAGTAGAATCTAGTAGCCTAATATTAGAGTAAATGCCTTGTCTGTGCAGGTTCATTTCATTGTGGCAGCTTGTGAGAATATGATAAGTGGAACGGGTATGAGGCCTGGAGACATTGTTACCGCATCAAATGGAAAGACCATTGAGGTATAGGTTCTCTGGTTTGTGAAGAGAAAATGCAGTAACCAACTTATGAGAGGTTTCATTCTTATACTGACAAAATAATGAGAGGTTCATTCTCATCGGATTGCATCAAATTTTAAATTTGTTTTTATTCAAAGAGTTGAGCATTTCACAAATTGAAAGAAGAACTTCATCTTGAGGTCCTTAATTCATAATTGTATCAGGTCCAATTGGGTAATGAATGAGTAGTAGACCTGGGTCAAATTCAATTAGGTTCATAATGGAAGTATCTAGAACTCGTTAAAATGATGAAAAGTTATCCAGGCTGGTTTTTTATATTCCGTGTAATTTTCATTGGCCCCATTGGTTTCTTCATAGCATATCCAACGTCTTCAATAAAACTGAACTTGTGATGGCTGGCCATAATTTTCTAAATAGTCCTAGTTGTGGTGATGATTTGATTTTCATATGATATGTTTTTGCATCCATATCTATAAACTGATATTTTCCAGTTGACGTCAATCTCTAATGCAGGTTAATAACACAGATGCTGAGGGCAGGCTTACCCTGGCAGATGCTTTGCTATATGCTTGTGACCAAGGTGTTGACAAGGTAATACTTACATCTGCCGTTCGTACTCCAAAGAATCATGATAACATCTTATTAGTATTATTCAAAATGATGTAACTTGGCACAAAATATATTGAACTTCTAGTTGTTTGATGTTTGATAGTAATGCTCTCATCCTGGTTCACTGTGTAAAGGATCTGATTCACAACATGTTCCATTGTTTATGGGGTCTTGAGTGATTGTGTTATATCTATAACCTGTTAAAATACTTATTGAGGTGTACAGTGGTGTCCAGAAGTACAGGATGTCCATCACCTTGTTCTTCTAGCTTTGTTCTCAAAGAGTTCCAATCTTGTTAAGATGTTTATTTTGGGTTCAGTGCTTTGACTACCATTAATTGTTCTGCAGATAGTTGACCTGGCAACCTTAACTGGGGCTTGCATAATTGCTCTTGGCCCTTCAATCGCAGGTATCTACATATTCTCGTAATCATGAAAACTAAAATGTATCTGAGTTTTATGTATTGCTGGGATTTGAGTTTTGAGAACAACTCTATTTTATAGTAAACAAATAGGAAGGGGGAAGAGCACCAAATTTACTTTACTGTTGCTTGTCAGAAATAGTGATATATTGGCAGTTCTGAATGGAACTCTGTTGAAACACCTTGGGTTATGTTTGTAATTTGTATAACACTATTAAAATGGTGGCTTTTTGCTAGCTGCATTCTCATTCTTTCATGTATCTACCGAATTCTTAAAACTTGAATACCAGTTAATTACTAATATGGCAAACCTTTTCTTTTTATAGGTGTCTTTACGCCCAGTGATGACTTGGCCAAGGAGGTATTTGCAGCTTCAGAGGTCAGTGGGGAGAAACTTTGGAGAATGCCAATGGAGGAAAGTTATTGGGAGTCAATGAAATCAGGAGTAGCTGATATGGTCAACACTGGTGGTCGTCAAGGTGGTGCTATCACTGCTGCTCTCTTCTTGAAGCAGGTAAACAATTTGGTCGTTTTTCATTATAAATTATGAAAAGTTTTCTGCTTGATACATGGGGTGGGGGGTTCTCTTCTCCATCTGCTCTTTTTTTAATCTTTGGATAATTTGTGGTGTTTTTATCCTCTGATTTTTATTTTCCCTTTGAGGAAAAAGGGGGAGGTGGTGTTAGAATTGGATCTTTTGACGTCCGCATGCTATTTTCCGTCTTTACTTTGACTGACTTTGAAGCAAAGTTATTTTCAATGGCATCTGCTTTAGGTTTCTAAAACTTGTGTTGTGCTTTTGCAGTTTGTTGATGAAAAGGTTAAGTGGATGCACATAGACATTGCTGGCCCAGCTTGGAACGAGAAGAAACGTACTGCGACAGGCTTCGGCATTTCTACTCTGGTTGAGTGGGTGTTGAGGAACTCTTCTTAGATACAGAGTTGGTTCGATGCATACCATTGGGATCTCTTTCACATCAGCGAAGCATGGGGGAGGAAAGAGATACATCTCGGGGGGGTTTGCAATGACGAGATCAGTTGAGTGAATAAAACATGTTGGAGATATGAGAAGTGATGACCGAAGGCATGGTCTTGTTTGGATTTGTTTGGGTAAATTAAAACTATTTGATTTTCAACTCGAACAGTCTCTTTGAATGTCTATCGGTCTTTATAGTTATTTCTTGATTTTCTTTCCGTCACTCGGGTGGGGTTTTCCTATGTATTAGGGGAGCCTCAATAGGTCTTTGCTAACATATGAGTACACTTTACAATAAAGAAAAAATATATTTACAATCTTGTGGTGGCACTTTTAAAAATTTGCAAAGCTGGTAGACAAAAAAAAAAAAACTTTCAAGCACCCTAGTATTTTTGTTTTCTAAAACAGAAAATTTGCCTGAGATAACAAGTCACTACAAGTTGGAAGCTTTCTAAACGAAGTCGGGTTCACTCCATTATTCTCAGGTTTACTCTTTGAGGGTGCAATAAGAACATAGTTAATCCTCATGTGTTTGTGTTTTTTTTTTTTTTTCAACCTTGTTAAGTTATTAAGAGAAGCAGATTAATGGATGAAGTTAGTAAGTTCAAAGGAAATAACAAAAATTTTCAATCATATTCGTTTCTCAACCAAAATAGGCAGAAAAAGGAGATTCAAATCATTATGGCCGAAGGGATGATTTAACAAAATCAGACATGTCTCAGACTCTCAGTTGCACTGTCTAGACTTTAGGTAATAAAATCGTGTCATTTTTTACCTTTTTTTTTTTTTTTTTTTACATTTTATTAATGTGATTAATTGAATTACTTTTTTTAATATAAAATAATTATTTTGACTAATCACATTAATAGAATGCATAAAAAAAAAATGTATAATTGACTGTATGTAGTAGAACTTATTGTAATACAAAATGTCATGACCTGCATTTTTTTTACGATATTGTTTTGCTAATAATGCATGTTAACGATCATGATCTTATAAGCAAAACCACTTGATAATCTTTTAACACCATGAACTCGTACCGTAAGTTTTGCAGTTCCATGAACTTCTCCGAAAGAAAAACTAACACCAACAGTCTAAAGAAAATCCAAGTCGGAATTTTCTCTGAAACAGTAAAAAATAGTAAAAGAAGGGTTGAGAAAAAGTTGTGAATAATAATAAAAAATAATAATAAAATATTCTGATCATTGTCTTGACACGTGCTTTCAGGATCCACAATTTGACCTCGCACGTGCACAGTCAAAACCCAACAAGTAGATGAATAGTTTCATTCAAACATGATTGAGGTTCGAGTGTCGGGCTCGGCTCTCACTTCAAAATCGTACTGTGTATCAGTGAATCTCCCGTTCGAGTCCACAAGAAACGAATATGCGTAAAGTTGCTCACTTTCCTCTGTTCAAACATTGAATGAAGATCATGTAGGAAAAAGAAAGGACAGAGAGAAAGAGAGAGAGAAATATGAGTGTTTCTTTAACAGTGATGACCTTCAACCTCCATGAAGATCAGGCACCAGACAGTCCTAATTCATGGGAAAAGAGGAAGGATTTGTGTATCAGCGTCATTACCAGCTACTCCCCAATTATCCTCTGTACCCAACAAGGTCTCTCTTCTTCTCCATACTCGCGCCTGTTCATGTATGTTTGTGTCTCTGCGTGCATGTCTTGGGTCTTATTGCCTGAAATGGTTGGTCTGGGTCTTCATTGATTGGTGGTTTGGATATGGGTTTTTGTTTCTTTAGCGTGTAGTTGGGTTTTACTTTAGAAATTGATGCTTTAGGTTGAAGGATTCCTACTGTGTTCTTCTTACTTTAGTTGTGATACTTCTTTTGAAGCATGGATTAGTTTGATTAGATTGAATTAAAATGATTTCTTAGGGTTTTGTTTTTCTTCCTTCTATGTCATCTCTTTTTTGATTTTGTGTCTTGGTTCAGGAGTGAAATCCCAATTGGAGTATCTGCAGCAGTGCTTGCCAGGTAACTTCTTTTTTCTGGGGTTAATTACTAAAAAACTTATGAGCTTAGCTTGAAAGTCAAAGAAGCTGGCTTTGAAACTTTGTAATAATATAAAATAAGAACAGCTTTGGAACTTGTATTGATATGGTACATTTATGTGCGGGTGGACCTTGTATATTTTGTTAATTGTATGGAATATAAAGCATTTCGATGTGGCGCCCGATCAGCTAACATCTGAGATGATCTGATTGCATTGATCTTACATATGCCATGCCTTTGCATATAACTTCAGCTGGAGACAGATCCTATATCATTTCCAGCCAGGTCTATATGCTTGTTGATTCTGACAGAAAGATTATTAGTCAAGGCTAAATATGGATCTAGGGTTGTGAAGTGCATTCAGTACCTGCCATGTACATACACAAGTATAGACATGCGTATGTACATCTTTATTAACATACATATAAATAATTTTATATGTTTCTGGCTATGTCACATCGTGAAACCCAATAGATGAACTGTATATGCCGGACCATAGATATTTCATGCACGCATTAGATTCAACAAGTTTAGGGAGTGGTTTGTGTGATATGAGAGAGGTTTCTAATAATAAATGACTTATTGTGGCCTTAAAGTCATTCTTCTCTGGCTTCACTAGAAAATATTGCAGTAACTGCTGATTCTTTCCTTTTGTGCTTCTTCCTATTTTGTTTACTTATTAACTTGGGTAAAATAAAAGAAACGTACCAATATTATGTTCGTGTAATTCTTATCTTTCCTTACTGCTATCAACCTATTTCGGGAAGTCAGATTGTAATTAGGCTTTTTTTTCCCCTTCTTGCTTTCATATTTGCTAGGTTATGATCATTTTGGAATATCTAGGAAAGGATCACAAGACACTTCAGATGAACACTGCACCATCTTCTACAATAAGGAGAAGGTACAAGATTGATTCATTTTTCCTGTATCACATAACTTTTTAACTCTTGTTTTTCAAAAAAGTTAGGCGTTACTGCACTCTTTTATTAATGAAGGTAGAGCTGGTAGAAGGTGGAACTTTCTGGTTGTCAGACTCGCCTTCTGTTCCCGGAAGCATGTCATGGGGTTCTGTTGTTCCATGTATTGCAACATGGGTGATATCCATACAAGTTTACTTTATCTTAATTGAACTGCCTTTAACTTAATGTTTTATTTTTATATACAAGAGTATTGTTTCTTTGCTTCTTTGACACAATGCCTACACATTCCAACTGAAAGGAGTTGAGCCACCAGGCTTTTCCTTCCAGATAGTCAATACAAATATAGATGAGAACAGTCCTCGTGCCCGTAGACGAAGTGCTTTACTCACATGGCAGCACATTGCATCCCTACCTCCTAGCTTACCGGTTGTATACAGTGGAGGCTTCAACACACAAAAGGAATCAACTACAGGGCGTTTTCTACTTGGGAGATCAAGGTAGCCATTGACATATAAATGTCCAGATGTTTTATGGTCCTGTCCTGTTTCATGTTTTATTCACATTACCGACATGCTATGCTCATCACCATATTTTGAGTTTTGGATCTTCTGTGTTGCAAATTAAACTATGAATATTGATAAAATAAGTAGAAAGTAGGTTTGCGGAAAACAAAATTGAGGGAAAGATTCAATTTTCTCATTACTTCCATGTTTGGAATACAAATGCTTCAAACAGTTTAAACTTTTCCTGGAACGACCATAACCTTTTATTTTCAGCTGGGCAGTCAATTTTATTGTTGAATATGGAGAAGTTCATCCATTCAGTATAATGTTACTTGAATAAAAATACCATGACTTGAATATGGTTACCTTTTTTAAGCAGAAGGAAGTATGATCAGATGAATACAATCAATCCTATTCACGACACATCATTTGGGATCATTAACATTACTCTTCTTTCCAATTTGGTTTTCTGCTAATAGATAGGTTACTCTTGGTTCTTGAACGGCTAAGCTACAACAACCTTGTTCTGCCATCCAGCTTGCCATTGATGAAGGTGTCACATATGGACAGAAGTTCTCTTTGTTTGCTGTCCCATATATGATAGACCATAAAAGGATTTCTTTCATGATAAGTTGGTAACTCTCATACTCTTTAAAAGTAAGAATTAGAATTTAGTGAAAAGAAAACCCTAGCATTAATCCTTCCTTGGTTATTATTTGATAGCTAAATGATTGTGTTAGTCTTTCCCTGTGAAGGAATGAACAGTATATCTTTTGGCTTTTCTCTTCCCTGCAGAGAGCATGGTGTAATGGGGGATATGAGGGATGTATGGCCCAATGCCCATGTGAGAAAAAATGTTTCTCTCATACGCACTTACCATGGATTCAAAGGTATCACATTGCTATATTTATAATTGGACATAGTATGGCCATGGTCCCATTTGATGGTATTTGTGCTTGCAGGCAACAAACAAGGTGCTGTCGAATACCTCAAACTGATCTTTAGAGCTCTTTGCCTTTGCTGGGATCGCCAAACTCAGGATCTACATGTAGATTGGATTCTCTTCAGGGGTAGATCTCTAATTCCTGTTTCTTGTGAAGTGGTGAATGATAACATTGATGGGTACTATCCATCCTCGCACTATCCCATATTTTCCGAGTTCATGCTTCCTCGTAGTGTGAGAATGCTTGAACCATCTACTCAAGAGGAAAACTAAATGCTATCTAATGGCACAATGATGCTTGCAAAGGTCAGATAGCTATTTTGACCACCTTTGGTGTGGTTTTGTACCTATGTAAATATCTTAAACTTATTTTTGGGGCGCCCTGGAAATCATGTATGGATATAATTTCATGTGAATGTATTAAAAAGGGAAATTTGGTACACTAGTAGAATCAAGTTTCTTTTTCTTTCTTTTTTTTGTGATCTTTTGTAGACTATAAAAAAAATAAAAAATAAAATCTGTGTGTGGCAGTCAGGGTTCAAATTAAAGACTCCGAATCTTCTTTATAGCAGATGTCTAAAGCTGAAACCCTTCTTAGCCCTTTATTTTCTTTGAAGTAGTTGAGCAAGGTCATTCATGTATAAGGTTGGTGGATGAGAGTGAGAGGTTTCATGATTCATGAGGATGTTGAACTTACTTTTTCAATAATTTCTCCCTTAGAAAACTCATCCTCCTTTGCAATAAAGATAATATACCAATTTGGACAATTGCAGAAATAAATATCTCTTTCTCGTTTAGAGACATATTAATAGATTGACTCTTTGGAAGAAAACTGTCTTCCTTTCTCATTTAGTTCTTGAACTTTTCACTCCTAGTTCTATAATTTTGTCAGTTCAGTCCACCTAAGAAACTAAAATGCCCTGACATGGCCACTGATTTTTAGGCTAATTAACATGTGGTTCCTTCAGACATGGTTTGTTTTAAGCAGGATTAGATCAAGGTTGCCTCTTAGCAACTGATAATTCACAGTTGATTCTCCTGATGTGCAATTTATATTTATTTTGTGAACTCCCGAGATTAGTTGGGACGTTGTTCCTGAATACCCGGTACGATGGTAAAAAAAAAAAGGTAAATAAACTTCATGCAGTGTACTAGAAAAAAAAAAAGACAAACTGGGAACAAATCACAAGTTTTATTTTATTGGTGGTTTGTTGCTATAGTTGGTTGCAATAGCAAAATTCTGGGGTCCTCTTCTCTCACCTTGTAATTTTTTTTTTCTTTCTGGTAGATTGTCACTTTCTTGCTTAGCATCACAATGTTTGGTGTATCATCAACCCCACCATTCATTTATATATATTAATATGTTAGTTTTAGTACTTATTTATAGTGTATGAGGAGATTGAGGAGGAATACTATAACTTATTTGAAATTATGTTGATTGCAAAAACTCAAGTTCTAAACTGAACATTAGAATGACTTCATAATTCATGGCTAGATGACTGCAATTAATTTCAGTATGGATTTCCATTTTCAAAAGAGCCTAGCTTTATTTTGATTCAGAATTTTCTCAATATATTTTATCTAATTATTATATATATTTTTTAAGTTTATATAAAAAAATAACTCAATATTTTCAAATATAAAAATAAAAATAATATTATAATAATATTTTATTTAATTTCAACTACTAACATTTTTGCCTGAAAAGAACAAAGGACAAGAGACCCAAATTTATGTAAAGGTAGAAATAGAAATAGGGCACTTTAGTCCCCACTTTATGTTCCTTAGTTTTTATGTACTTTTGTCCTTTTACGCAAAGATAGATCTGGATTATCATTTCATTAAAAAAGTACATCCTAACCGGTGCATGTTCCTTTATTTAAATTTGTTTATATGCTTTTAGAGTGGTACTCAAAGTGACATAAGTAAGACACATTCAAACGAAATAGAATTTGGATTTTCTTTTCTAAAAGTTCCCTCTATTCTTAAGGCATCCATATTCCATACAATTGGGAGCCTTAGGCTCTTGCTGAAATCTAGTTTAGTCGCTATCTATAAGTGCAAAAATATCCATAAATGTACGGACGCCTTACAAGTGATGAAAATGAAGGTTGTAATTGGTTAATCATGGTCATATTTCATTAATTTAGTCCACAAATGACACATTCTAGTCATTAGGGTACGATCCCATTACAATCGTTACAACATAAAAAAATAAAAATAAAAATCTAGTTTTGGGATGAAAAAATAGAGAAGATCTGTACAATCTCCTAACCTTTTACACACCACATTTTCTTTATTGTTTTTATACAAATATTTAATATATAAATGATGAATAAAAAAATTTAACTAGTTAAAAAAGAATAAACTCAAAAATAATTTTAAAAAAAATTAAAAAATTAAAAAAAATGTAGCATGGAGGAAGTTAAAAGGTTGTATAACATAACTCTAAAAAATATTCCTACCCATTTTCTCATAAAGGAAGTGTTGTCTAAGTAACATTTTTCTATAGTCTATACTATATGAACTATAATGCCACCCTTAGAGACGGTGGTTCGAGGTGGTGGCACTGCAATTTGTTGGCTAATGGCTTCAAATATTTGAAGAAGGAGACCACTGCACTTTGTTGGCAAAAAATATAAGACCTAGTTAATAATAACTATAGCTTCATTGTTCTCTCTTCTGCTATCTTAGAATATGGAAAAAAACAATTTATAACAGATGTTACTTTAATTTCTAATACTCATTTTATGTGCATTGATGTTTTTGAAGAAACTCACCTAAAAATATTGAATTATACTCACTTTTAAAGTCCTGTTTAAATTTAAAGATGAAATAAATTGAGAGAAGTTTAGTTTATTTTTTAATATTATTATTATTTTGAGATTTATAAAAGGTATATTAGAATTTAAAAAATGTATATTAGAATTTTAAAAATGTGTATAGAAATTTATGTTTTATATAAAAAATTATAAAAATATAATAATAAAGTAAAGATAAGTTGAGATGAGTTTTAAATACAAACGAAACCTTATTATAATAAATGAAAAATACTTCAATATATTAAACCCAAATAATTAGAAAATATTAATTAATTGGACACTACACATAAAATAAAATAAGTCTTACTACATTTATTATAGTTTTTTCCTTATTATATACTACCATTATAAAAAAAAAAAAAACTCAACATTGAATCGTAATATATTAAAATTAAGTTAAAAAGTACAAAGCATTCTAAAAAATTAAACAAAAAAAAAAATGTAAAAACATTGACCAGAAAAATCATGCACCGACATCATGAATATTTGTTCATCTAATCTGGGCCGTACATCACTAATTTTGTAAAACATCATACGGCAGGAAGGGTGGAAGATCCGGATGCTCAGATGAACGTCTCGTAATATCCCCACATCTTCTCGTTCTTCACGTCCCCAAAATTATAGAATATTAAACAAACAGAGATCTAAAACTTCCACAAATACCAGTGAGTGAGGGAGGGAGGGAGGGAGAGAGAGAGAGAGAGAGACAGAGATAAGAGGCCGAGACAGAGTTCTTAAAGAGAGAAAGCTAGGGAATTTAGTGGATCTAGATCTCTTCGGAAGCCATGGCGAGAGGACATCTCGCTCTTCACCGGTGGATCTGTCTGAGTCTATTGCTTTTCGTCCAAGCTGCTCACTGCTTTTATCTCCCTGGTGTCGCTCCCCAAGATTTTCAAAATGTATGTGTTTATATATGTTCGTGTGTATGTATATGTCTGCTTGTGCTTGAGTTTAGGGTAGGATCTTGAATACCTTTTTGTTGGATCTATGTAGACTGCAAGTTGCTTGAGTTTTTTATTTTAAAAGAATATCTTGTGAAAATATATGCTTCTGTAATTGATTATTTTTTATTTGATTTGTATGAATATTTGGTGTTTGCCTTTGTTGTCAACTTAGCTACATTCATGTTAATGGATGTTCAATTGGTATGTAGATTGTTATTGCTTTCATTTCTTTGATTTTCTTTCCTCATGCAATGCTGCTTCTTGAGTAAGTTAGAGCTAGTTAAGGAGGAAAATTTAAATTGTATTCGAGAATGATGCGATTTGGAAGTCCATGGAGAAAACTGAAATAAAAAATGGAATTAGAATTAAAAACAGGAATTCACATCAAGTGTATATAGATAAAATGATCAAAATTTGAATTACTCGAACTTGACACTCTACATAAACTTGCTTTATTTTTTGTAATAGGGATCTATAAGATCCTTTTTTTTTTGGGACATCCTCTTTGGAGTTTTCCAATTCCTCTACCCGTATAGATTTAATCTGCGTAGGTACAATTTGTATCTTGACTCCTGGGATTTATGGTGCTGCCTATAGGTGCCCTTAATATCTCCCAGGGTTTAGCGAAAGGGGGTTCCATAAGTGTAGATAGAGCATGCTCACCTTGAAATCCCATTATATTAATGAGAGTGAAGCTAAGACATACTTCATAAAGCGTGAATACTCATGTATGTTTACATAGATTTGATAAGAAAAGTCTATAATGCATATCCAAAAGGCCGTTTTTGAGGCACTGTTGTGTCATATGAAACTGGATACTCACTGTCAGTGTGCTTGCATGTTCTACTCCCACATTGGTAAATGCTTAATAGTGTATCAGGATTAATAAATCCTCCTATAGGTTTATCTTGTGTGCAGCAAGTGTTCTTTATTTGGTGTACTTAGTTCTGCTGTTGTAGTTTTAAATTTTATGACTAATTACTTGTAAAAAGAAATTTATGTCAAATTACTTATAAAATGAATTAATGTCAAATTGGTTGCAGCGGAATGACTTGAAGGTGAAAGTGAACAAATTGACCTCTACTAAAACTCAGCTTCCTTATTCCTACTATTCTCTTCCTTATTGTCATCCGGAGAAAATAGTTGACAGTGCCGAGAATCTTGGGGAAGTTCTTCGTGGTGATCGCATTGAAAACTCTCCATATGTGGTAAGTTAGATCTTTTGGGAAATTTATTTCTCCTCCCGTTTAGTCTCTTGTTTGCTTGGTATGCTGCTAAACAATTTTTTTTCTGTTTTGTTGTTGTTTCAGTTTAAAATGCGAGAACCGCAGGTGTGCAATATTGTATGTCGTCAAACTCTTAATGCAAAAACTGCAAAAGAGTTCAAGGAAAAGATAGATGATGAGTATCGAGTGAATATGTAAGGAAGTAGTTTATTGGAGTTTGATGTGAATTATAATCTTAGCAATTTGCTAACTGTATGGCTTAATTGTTTGATTGTCTTTGTTCTGTTTTTCAGGATTTTGGATAATCTTCCCCTGGTTGTACCTATAAGAAGGCCTGATCAGGAGAATTCAATAGTCTATCAGCATGGCTTCCATGTGGGTCTCAGAGGGCAATATGTAGGGGTAAGTTATTGTGCATTTACTATTCTTTTACAATCAAGCCAAAACTTTTACTAATGTGGTTCTATAAGCAATTTTGAATTTTTTGAAATTTAATTATTTGCAGAGCAAGGAAGAAAAGCATTTTATCCACAATCACTTAGCATTTACTGTAAAGTTTCACAAAGATCCAGTGACAGAATCATCAAGGATTGTTGGATTTGAGGTCAAGCCATTTAGGTTGGAATATTTGATTCCTTTCTATGTTATTTCTAATCATTTCTGATAATTCTCCCTTAATGGTAGTTTATGCCTGTATAAAGATATTCTATTATTTTGATAAATACAGTGTCAAGCATGAATATGATGGTCAATGGAATGAGAAAAGCACCCATTTAAAAACCTGTGATCCCCAGGCAAAACGCATAGTTACCAACTCTGAATCCCCTCAAGAGGTTGAAGATAAGAAGGAAATAATATTTACATATGATGTTGAGTTTCAGGTCAGTTATCAAACCACCTCATGAAAAAATTATATTTTCTGCTTTCCATTGGCTATATTATGATCTTTTCCTTATCTCGCTCCTTGTTTAATGTTGTAGGAAAGTGATGTGAAATGGGCATCTCGGTGGGATACCTATCTTCTGATGGCCGATGATCAGATTCACTGGTTCTCAATTGTTAATTCGCTGATGATTGTTCTTTTCCTCTCGGGCATGGTGGCTATGATCATGTTGCGGACTCTTTACCGTGATATCTCAAAATACAATCAATTAGAGACGCAAGAAGAAGCACAAGAAGAGACAGGATGGAAACTGGTGCACGGGGATGTTTTCAGGCCTCCATCAAACTCAGACTTGCTCTGCATTTATGTCGGGACAGGAGTTCAGTTTTTTGGGATGATTCTTGTGACTATGATCTTTGCTGTCCTTGGATTCCTCTCCCCCTCCAACCGAGGTGGTTTGATGACAGCCATGCTCGTACTCTGGGTCTTTATGGGAATATTTGCTGGATACTCTTCCTCCCGTCTTTATAAGATGTTCAAGGGAACAGAATGGAAGAAAATTACTCTCAAAACAGCTGTCACGTTTCCTGCAACTGTCTTTACCGTTTTCTTCATCTTGAATGCTATAATTTGGGGTCAGAAGTCTTCTGGGGCAGTACCGTTTGGAACCATGTTTGCGCTGGTTTTCTTGTGGTTTGGCATCTCAGTTCCCCTTATTTTTGTGGGTAGTTATGTGGGTTTTAGGAAGCCGGCAATTGAGGATCCTGTGAAAACCAATAAGATCCCTAGGCAGATCCCAGAACAGGCTTGGTACATGAATCCAGCATTCTCTATCCTAATTGGAGGCATACTCCCCTTTGGTGCCGTCTTTATTGAACTCTTTTTCATCCTCACTTCAATTTGGCTGCAACAGTTTTATTACATATTTGGTTTCCTCTTCATTGTCTTTGTCATCCTTATTGTCACTTGTGCCGAGATCACAATTGTACTATGCTACTTCCAGCTGTGCAGCGAGGACTACCTTTGGTGGTGGCGGTCCTATTTGACTTCAGGTTCCTCAGCTCTGTACCTTTTTCTCTATGCTGCGTTCTACTTCTTTACAAAGCTTGAGATCACAAAGCCAGTGTCTGGGATCCTGTACTTTGGCTACATGCTGATTGTCTCATATGCATTCTTCGTGCTGACTGGTACAATTGGTTTCTATGCTTGCTTCTGGTTCACAAGGCTCATCTACTCATCGGTGAAGATTGATTAGTTGTTTTTCAAGTGATGATGATGTGGCCGTTTGGTACTGGACGAGGAAGCACAGAGTTTCACTTGGGATGGAAAATCGTGGGGAATCCTTCTGAATTTACCAGTTGGGTTCAGTTTTGAGTTTTAAATCACAGAAATTGTTATTGTTGGTAGTCTTCCCTATACAGGTTCTTTGGCAGTTCTAGTTCTCACGCTTCTCTCCAATCCCCACCTTTCTTTTTCTTTTGTTCTCATTCTTATTGTTTCTGTATTAGACATTTGAGGGTGTTGTTAAGCAATCCCCCGTCCAAAAATGCTTATCTTCGAATGAAGAAGGAATTATTTTGTGTCAATGCAGCTACTTGTTTCCTTTTTGTTCTGCCATCCCTTTCCTCTGGATCCTTCACAAAATTGTGGTCCGTATTAATACTGGCATCAACACGTTTTTAAGTATTTGCTTTACTTTGGAGCCAAATGATACAACTGCAAAGTAGTTAGTCGTTTATTCAGTTCAACCTCACAAGCCTTGATGCTGAAGCATGTGTAATAACTATGAAATTGGCGGATTGATTTCTATTCACAATCCTTATTCGTGACATGAGTAGGATCTCCATCAATTGGGCGCAGACTCTGTGCAAAAATATATGAATCTTTGAAACAAATCATGAGTGCTCAAGAGTTTTCACATGAATAACTCAGGCGCATATACGGTTTTCTTCCCATCTCAGCAAGACGAGGGCTATTCAAATATTGAATGCTTGCATTATAATACATTGTTCTCAGTCCCTCTAGGCAAAGTAGGAAAACAAATTCAGCCATAAGCATAACAAATGAGTTATCTTACATCACAAATTAATGCATCCCAAGTCACTCTGTATCATCAACAGCAAAATCAGGCTCTGGAGGCTTCTGTAGTTTCATCAATTCCCTAGCAGTCTTTGCATTCCGATTTCGATGAACACCACGCATTGCGTTTGCTGCAAACCTGGAAGCTAAGAAAGTGGCACCAAGACTATATGAACCTCCACCAACAATGTTGCCAGTAGCTGCCAACTTTTCTGCCTTCTCTTCTTCTTCCTTACGCTGAAGTTCCATAGTCTTCCTCTTGGAATATCGACGCCATGCTGCTTGGACAAAGCATGCCGCCCAAGTCCTCCACTGCTGTGAATAGAAACGGAAGGTGTGCTGTACCTGTCTACTGTGAAGGCGCCTAAATTGACTTGCCACAAATTTTAACTCTTCAGCTATTAGGGCGAAAGCCTCAACCTCTGTTATAGCTTTCACTGTCCGAGTAGAAGATGGGAGGTTAGATCCTGATTTGGGATCCAGTGCCCAGGTCAGAAGCTCCTCCCCACAGAAATCACCTTCTTTCAGAAAACCACGGTTGAAAAACCCACTCCTACCACCATCAGTGGTTACACTCTCAAGGCGACCACGTATGATAAAAAGCATCTCATCGACTGGATCTCCTTCCCGGACAATGTAAGTACTCTCTGTGAATAAGCATGGTTTAAGTCGCTCACAAATGGCATCAAGCAACCTCTCATCCATGCTCTCAAAGAGAGGAACCTAAAATTACCAGCAAAACACTTAACAATTACAAAACCAGATGCCACAACGCCAATAACATAAGCCATTGGAAAAAGCAACAAGTACAGATCCTATGGAGAGATGACAAAGACAGATACGTTTTCAAGAACATAATGCCCTTATTGAGTAGGGAAACAGTAAAGGATACAGGTCAACTAAAGAAAGCCATTGATCTTTGTGATGCAAGCAAAACGTGTTGTGCTACAAATTTTGGGTTTCATATCCGTTACAAAAAAGCATATGATCCTTGTTTTTTCAGTTTTAGTAAGGATAAAATTATCGAAATGTTTGGTTATAAGGTATACATATAAATAAATACTCTCACAATAAAAAGGATAGATACATGAATAAAAAAAGGTTTGAGAAATTTACCCTCCTCACTAAAGCAAGACAGAGATGTCGCTTGATATCTCTTCTAAGATCTTTTGGTAGACTCTGAACCAAACTCTCTTCATCCACCCCGCGTGTTTCCAACCACTTGTACTGATCATAACGTCTAACCCGCTCCCTAAGTTCCTGTGGGAGCAACCGATGATGCATCCACTGTTCTGAGTCACGCCTTTTAACCCTCATCTCCTCTAGCCTAATAGTAAGCGACTGAAGATAGGTCTGCATGATAGCACAATATCCAGAATTTCAAATTCTGCTTTTCATGCCATAGTCTCCTTTACCAGACAGAAGATTTCAACAAAGCATGCATTTAGAGAGAACATAAAGGAAACTTGTGTACATAATATAAAAAAAAAAAAAAACTTCATTCCAATCCCCCTTTTCTCTCTCTAAAATAAAAATCCAAGGGTAAAAAACAGAGAGCAAATGCACTAGATGGCAGAACTTGGTCAACGAAGATTATAACTACTACACGAGGTTAGTTATGCAATTATCATTCACACTCAGCTCTTGTTGTCTAGTTCATATCTTCCGTTCATCTCTTGAAGAATGGATGCCTATATATGAAAATGCATCACTACCAAAAACTTCAATATACTCTGAAACCAAGATATGATTTGATCAATTTGTACCCTTTAAAAAAAAGAAGTTTCTAAGTTTACCTGCATGTTGCCAATCAGAAGCGCAAAGAGTATGAGTCCAAGTATGGCTAGTGCTATGGAAAATATAACCTCCCCAGGAAAGGTGCTGGTTTGAAGTCCCTGGCCAAGTGTACTATAGGAAAACCAAGGAAAATGTAGTCAAAGTGTGGAAATCGATTATCAGGATTTGTTACAACGAAAAGCTTGGTTATAGTTATAGTTTCAGTTACCATGACTATCAGTCAATGAGGAATTAACGTTGGATTCTACTAATTATTGAAGTTTAGGTATTTAAATAGGCTGGGAACTTAAGTACATGTTATTAACTGACATATCCATGGCAAAATAAACATTCACACAAGCGATTCAACTCAACTTCGAAAATGTTGCCACGTTGAATAGATAGTATTATGCCGAATGGATAACCTTAACTCTGTATGTTTGGTTAGAAATTGAAAAAAAAAATGACACAGATATATAGAAATGCACAAAGAGAGATGCAAGAAAAAAAGTTATTATATATAATTAAAGGAGCTAGAGCTATAAATTACCTCACAAATTTACATATAAATTAAATAAATAATTTACCTTACAAATTGGTGAGAAACTTGTGTCATACAGAATGGTGGAAAGTAACTGATTTTATATGAGGGAGATTACGCATGTCCATTCTATATTTTCCCAAAAAAGCCCAATACAGTCATGGCCATTCCATCAACTATTTCAACTAAAAAGGAATTAACTGATATAAACCAAAAGGCTGGGAACCCATCACAGTGCACTACTACAATATCATATAGCCTGAACAGTTGCATACTAAAAGATCTAAAATAAAAGTAATCGGAGTAATCTTCTATGCCATCACTATATCATCAACTATTTAAAACTTACCGGCTAGTATTATGTATACAAAAACATCGACTACTTACAGCTATATGCATATGAAAACCTCTCAGACGGACTCTCATCCAGGCGATGGAATATCCCATATGAATTCACTTTGGCCTCTTCTAGTAGATATGCAGTTGTACCTAGCAAATAACTACAACAAGAGATCTATATCGCCCAGACGGCAAGGTTGTGGGAAAAAATGTCCTTTGGATGCATGGATGTAAAAGGAAGTGTGCAACCACAAGCACTTATAATCCAATTTTTCCCAGTATAAGATTTAGGGGATCAAAGAATATATATATATATATATATGTGACTGGAGAAATATGATCAGTGGCAGAACACCATTACTTATATGTGATTTTAAGTCACTGCAGTATAGAATTGGCATTAATAATCTGAAAGGACACAAGCAAATTTCCAACAAGTGAAAACCACACTGAAACTACCCCACACCAGGCAAAATAAATGAAGTCTCTAGTTTATACAACTTGTAGATGGAAAATTTGAAAATTAACATACCTTAAATTCTGTAGCCCCCACCATAAACAGTAACAGTATTTAGAGACAAACTTCATGGATGAGACAACTTTGAATGTCAAAGCATTTTCAAAGATTCCATAATCAAATGGAGAGTTATCACCAGCATAGCAACTTGAATTAAGCTGAGAATGCCACAAACTCTCTCCCACTGTTTGCTTGGTGCAATACAATGATGTTATACAACTCTCATTTCTGGAACAAGCGTCCTGCCAGCATGCATCAATGCGTTCTATAGCTAAGAGGTACCAGAATGCCCCAACTATCTGCAAAGATTAAAAAATAGATAGAAAATGTGTCATAGAAACGTGAGAACAAAAACGCAAGAAATTAAGTAGGATTGAAGATGCTTTTTGAAAAAGAAATCATTTAACAATAAGGTAATTAGGTACGCATGAAGTTATCAAAGCTAAATTTCAGATGAAATGAGATTATTTCCTTCTTTTATAAGATTTCATTGAAAGAAACGAGAAAAAAAAAAACCATTTGGGCACATAGGAAGGGTACAAAATATTCCGACAAATGCACAATCTGAACTCAGCAAATTGGCAAATATAGAAAGGAAGAAAAAAAGAAGAAACCAGCAAAGGCAACGATCCAGTCATATCTGGAGTTTACATGTGCAACATCAATCCACTACATTGAATTATTTGTAGTTTAAGCTGAAAGAAAATGAAATAAGGGGACTTGCAACAAATTGCAGCTGATCTGCAACCTGTACATGCTGTACAAATATCGCTACAATTACACTAAGTAATGAGAGTGTGATAAAGTCATTGTATTTTTCCCTGTATCCACATTGAAGTGAAACCGTTTTACCATCCATTGTATCCACATGAGCGGGGCCTCATTTCCCATGGAAAAGCATTTGGTGAGCGACTTTCTTTGCTTGGGAGGAAGTTTTAGCGAAAATCCTAACTGGATAACAAAAGGAAACACCAATTTATAGTGATAAACTGGTGCTGCAGGTGTAAGAGGATGAGGAAACGACTTATACCTTAATACATTGTGCAGTAGCTAGTGCTCTATGGAAAGATTTTTTTCAACCTTTTTGCGTAGAGTCGGGTGATACAATGACTGGTAATGGGCCTTCTTCTTTGCAGAAACAGTTTTTTTTTAATTGTAGCCTTCTCAGTGAAGCTATGTGAAATTTGATCCCAATTTGTTTATTTTGGGGCATTGGAATGCTCTTAGTTTTGAGAATTGCAAGAAGAATATGGAGTAGCTAAAGGAATCTTTCTTCAAACCTCTTTTTCATTTTTTAAAGAAACTATTCTTTATTAATAAGCACAAATGGGCAACTCAAGTACACAAGGAATTCCGGAGACCATGTGACCGCAATATGTTTTTTTAACCCTGGACACTTGTAACGCATCCCCATCACAAGGATCAGGTAAATCATTGGCTTTTTACCCATGGGATGTGACCCTTAGAAATTGTTTGCACTAAGGGTTCGAAACCTTAACCTAGAGGGAGCATACCCCCTAAGACAAGGGCCCTACTACTTGAGCCAACCCCTAGGGGTTGCAAAAGAAATGCCTAGCCAAGAGGACCAAATCTCTTTAACATTGAATAGCAACAATCTTCAATTTTCCAGCTTCATCTTCTGAGAGTTTTTTTCTCTTCTCAAAACTTCTTACCCTTTCTACCTAGGTATAAAATTGTTGGCAACATAATCATCCTCAATTTTTAAAACCTTTTGCAATGAGCCTAGCCTTGAATTTTTCAAGGATTCCATCCGGTCTAAATTTTTTTCTAAGGACCCATTTACACCCTATGGTTTTGCAACCCGGTGGTAACTCACTAATTTCCAAGTTTTACTAGAAATTAGTGAATCTATCTCATCATTCACAACCTCTTTCCAAAACTCATAATCAGGTGATGCTAAAGCTTGTTCTAGAGTATTTGGGTTTTCCTAGGGGTGGCAATATGTGACACGACACGTTAACACGAAACGAACACGACACGATAAAAGCGGGTTAGTGTTTAGCCTTAACGGGTTTCGGGTCAAATCGTGTCAACCCGTTAAGACACGATTTGATAACGGGTCATAACGGGTCAAACCCGTTATGACCCGTTAAGACCCGTTAAGACACGTTAAGAAATTTGAATTTACTTTTATACCCTTGAATTAAATTTTAAAAAATCTTAATTTAAAATTAGATTTATATTCTTAGACACTTAGCTATCCCATTTAAATACTTATTAAAAAATCATTAACGAGTTAATTCATTGTTATTTAATATGTTTGGGTTATAATTTTAATATTTTACAATGTGTAGATCATATTTGTGTGTTTATCATATTTCATAGTGTACTACTTATTAAATTATAATTTTAATATTGTAATTTATAATTAATTTTTTATATTTTATAACTATTATTTAAGTTTTAATATTTGTATAAAATCAATTAGGTTAAACTCAAACGTGTCACTAACGGGTTTGCGGGTTGAAACGTGTCAAATCGTGTTACATCGTGTCGTGTCATAGCGTGTCATATAGTGTTAAAGGTCTTAACGGGTCTTAACGGGTCGTGTCGTGTCAACCCGTTATCTTAACGGGTCGTGTTAGGGTTGAAGTTTTTGACACGAAACCCTTAACGGGTCGTGTTCGTGTTGACCCTTTAAGCATTATGTACACGTCTTGACACGACACGAACACGACCCGTTAACACGTTTTGACACCCCTAGGTTTTCCTCAATATTATAAATATAATAGCTGGGACCAAAATCTTTTTCAATTCTAAGTTGAGTTGTTTGTTTTTGCAGATGAGATTAGATAAGTTGAGTTGAAATTAAAATTAAAATTAAAAGTTGAATAAATATTGTTAGAATATATTTTTTTAATATTATTTTTGTTTCGGAATTTGAAAAATTTAAATTGTTTATTTTATTTTGTGTAAAAATTTGGAAAAATTGTAATGACTATATGAGATGAGTTGAGAGGAGTTGTGAAAACAAACTAAGCCCAACTCTCTTACTCAATTCAAAACTTTCTTCATTTTTTGAAGGAGTACAAGAACTAGTTTCAGACAAATATTGTCTAAATTCTTGACCTCCACTATTTTTGGATTTAAAAGGAAAATTTCTTCATGAAAAATTGGATCACTTGATTCAAAATCACTTTATTTTCAACATAAAAAAATCTATAGGCTGGACTATTTTTTGCATATCCAAGAAAGACACAAGTGGGAGTTCTAACTCCCAATTTAGGCCTTTTGGGATTTGCCAGCCTTACAAAAGCCAAACAACCCCAAACTTTAAAATATCCAGTTTTACTTCTTACTCTTTCCCTGAGTTACCACAGCCTAGGCAACATTATACCCCTTTTTACTTGGCAGTGCCCTTTGATCATTACTAAATTTGTCTTGCTTGTAATTGCAACAAACTGATACATGGGAGTATAATGACTAAACTTTTTGAAACAATGTTCAATCTGTAGTTTTTTTAACGAAGAAATCAACACTCAACAAATTTAAGATTTAGAAGGGTTGATACACCATGAAACCAAATCTTTGGGAGAAGGAGGCAAACTACGGGGTTGTTGTCTTGACCTGGGCTGTCTAATCTTTATTTAGAAACTAATATGTTCTCAACTAAAATAAATGTCTCCAATAGTTCTTGGAAAATCTCCTTGGCTATCCATTTGAGAACCATCTCTTTGCTACATTGGATGTGAATCAAGCCCCTTTACTTTGCCTTCTTTACTTGCAAACCATGACAGCTTTAAGCCTCATTCCTGGCTTTGCTTTTACATCCATAGTTTCATGAATAGTTTGATACATATTTCAAATTACAATTGATCTAAATACTTCATAAAGTTAAAGCAAGAAATCAATTGTTGATATTTCCCATATTATGAATATTTACGTGGTTGAAAAGAATGAACTTCTGTCATTTTAAATTTCAGAATTTGCACCAACTTTATTGGTTTTAGCTGATATCAAATGTTTGAAAAAAATTGAATGAAAGAGATTTGACACATGTTGTTACCATAGTATAAACCAAGTAAAAAAAACTTGTTACTAGAGCAATTTTCCTGTAAATAAATTTATATAAATAAGGCTAAAACTGGGCTTCAGGAATAGTTCATGCACAAGAAACCTATAATAGCAAGTATGGTATCATCTACATGTTGTCCACATAGAGGTGCACTTCAACTAAGCTAAAACAATACCGAACCAAAAAAGGAACTTACATGACTAGCGAGCATGTACAATAGCAAGTAATATGCAGCCCCTGCCCAAGCAGTTTCAACAAAGACACCTGCTGTCCTTTTGAGTTCTGAAGTTAAAGGTAATATTCGAACAAATCTGGGAAGATATTGAAGCAAGACAATGAAAAACAGGGCCTGTTTTGTAGCCATTACATCTGAACCATCTGACCTCTGAAGAAATATCCAAACCACAATCTGCACAGTTTTGAGAAATAATAAAAAAGATTTATTCTAGATGGCTAACACCTGCAAATCTGTAAGTAGGGCATTATAATTCCAACAGACTTTTCAGGACTCTATTGAAATCTACTCTTATGCGCCTAAAAGCAGGAAAAAAAAGCATCTAATATGGACATCAAATTCGCTTGATGCGAACAACCAATCATGAAATCACGGCCAACAATTCCAGCCACATCTTGGCTGAAAACTCTGGTGGGATCGTATGTGCATCTGGGCCTGCAAAAAGGGACTAAATACCATTATATTTTGGGTGTTTAAAATGTGAGAAACTCCATATTTTTGGTGTGTCCTGTCTTAAACATCCATCTCGAAAGCTTAACCCATTGAATGCAGAAGCCTAACAGGAATATAAATCAATTATGACTCAAACATACAGGCATATAAATCAATTATGATTCTCAAATATGTGACTTTTCTTAACACCCTCTTCTCACGCCCCAGGCCTAATAGAAACAGTAGTACAGACAAACAGGATTAGCTGAAACAGAGATCAACAGGTCTAGCAACTGCAGTCAAACAAAACCCAACCACTGTTATGCTTCTCTTAACAACAGAATTAAACAAGATATCAATCAGCAAAAGCAAATAGTTTCAGATAATATTTATTAAGTCTCCAACAGTTCATCCCACCGGTAATCTATTACACTTTTTTTTTTTTTGATGATATCTTGCACTCTAGAATACCTCTCTATTCTATTTTTAGAATGGAGTAGGGAGATCATGCCATTATTAACATGCAAAAATACATGGGAAAAATAATAATTACTTAACAATTCATAAAACACTTCATTAGAAAACTGAAAGTGCAAATCATTTCGATATGACTGCAATAAAAAATAAAAGGAACACCGTTGAGTAATGATGAAACACTACATATTTGAGATGGAAATAACTTTTTCGTAAGTATAGTTGACATGGGAATCATAAAGAACAACAGTCCAATTAACTAATTTTGATACATTTGGCACTACAATTGTAACATGTCCATATCACAAAAACAAAGATGAAAAATGTGCACAAATCTAAGAGCCAGAAGTATATGAATGAGGTGGAACCATGCAACCTAGCGCATAGATAAATGGTATCTGAGTAGTGTGAACATTTAAACCTGTGGTAGGGGTAGCACGGAAAGAAAATCAATGATAAAGTACTGCCGCAGGTATCGCCGGGCTATTTGTGCAGGATCAATCACAAGTTCACCCCGTCCAAAAACCCGAGAGGATGGGGCAATGTAAGCTGTTCGGAATTGGAGGGCCATGTGAATAAGATAGAAAGTGTCAACAATTGTCCGCAATGTAGTCACTGTGATTGCCAACTTTCGGTCTATACCCATACAATCTGATGATTGATTAACAACAGGAAGATAATAAAAAAGGGGATCCACTGATACTGCAAATATACATGATATTACAGAGAGTCTATTCCAAAAAAGGAGGAATTTGTCTTGCGGATCAAATATCTTCTTCTCTGAAACTTTAAGATCTTCTGGGAACACTCCCCGAGAAACCCCAAATCTAAGTGATCGACCAATCGACTTAAGTCCTGCAGATCCCTTTCTCATTCCTCTCTTGAATGATCTAGACGTTCCATCTCTTGCATGTGCAGTACGGCAAAATCCCTCAACATCAAATCCACATCTATTCACCCCAGTATCAGAAGATGATGATAATGTAGAATCCAAATCATCCAACCTGAAAATTAAACGTACAGGGCCATCATGCTGAAAATAAGATATACTTATAAAAAAAAGTGCTGAAAATAAGATACTTTCTACGGTGTAGCGGCTAAAAAATGTAACTCATACAGCTCATATAATATCCGTTTCTCTCCTTTCCCTGTTAGGACCAAAAATCCTGTATGGATACAGTCTAATATATATATATATATATATATATATATATATATATACCCAGCTGAGATGCATCGAAATAACTAGACATCAGCCTTAAGTTTCATCGCAATAAATAGAGGGCAAATAAAGCTAGCATCAGAGTAGGGGACGATAACCCTATTTCTTGAAATCAGTTACAATCCTTTGTGTGAATGGAGAACATACAATAATTTTTTTGTTACTAGAATTGCATCTAATTCAGTGAAAACAAAATCACAACATATATACTAGGAAAAAAAGAGTATCAAAAGTTGTATAATATTATAGCATAAACGGTTAAAAACCATTGAATTCAAAAGAAATTTTGAAGTTTCAAATTTCATTGAAACATAAAGCCTTGCACACATTCTATGAGTCGTGAAACTTTGGATAAACCTGAACATAGTTTATCAAATAAAATGACAGTTTTGCTCTCAGTATAAATGATAACATGCAATAAATTGCAAGTCATCATTAAAGTAAAGCAGTAACATTCCAAAAAAAAAAAAAGACTCATTTGATTCTTTAAAACAATTAAAAATAATAATCAGAGCAATATGACATCTTCCTTAACTTCAAATTTGAATAATATATGTGAAAGAAAACAAAGAGTTTTACTGGGAATTGCAAAAACAACAGCAATACAAGAGATTTATATCTACCTTCATGATTTGTGCATAATCTTTGGCCAACTACAGAAATAACACGGAATTTTTTTTTTGGGGGGGTGGGGGGGTACCCAGCAATGTCATAACATAAAACTTGCAAAACCCCCCACAATTTTACTATCATAATAGTGTGAAGAACTATATTTCATACCTGACAAACTTCTCGCGTTGGCCACCCATGTATTGTGATTTGTAATCGCGATCCATTCTTCACAATTGAATGCATAAAACCATCTGCAACCAACAAAAACAATTCAAATTAAAATGCAAACCAATCAGAAACAAATCAATCGGATCAGACCAGATGCTTGGACTATATGAAAAAGTTATTACCAAGCAGCCAGGCGAATATCATCTACTAGAAGCCTTTTAAGTTCCAACCATACAAGACTTGATGACCTAAAAATTTCAAGTTAATTACAGTATTGAGTTTATGCAAGTGCCACACACACACACACACACACACACACACACACACATATATATATATATATATCTGGAGAAATAAGAGATACTGAAAATGGAAAAGAAATTTTTTCAAAGAATCTTATCTCTCCCAAATAATGTTTCAGAAGTCCACACAACCTATGTGCTTGACAAAATACCGCATCAACTGAGGTCTGAGAGCATCCAGTTACCAAATGAGAAATATGGCTTTAGCTCTCATACGTTACAAGTGTCAAAATCAAATGAAGTTAACTAGCCAACCAGTAAAAGCCAAAATTTACCATCTCCCTTATTTGCTAAGTCAAACTCATTTAGCATTGACACTAGATAGTCCTAATTAACATTTTGTCATGCTTTCTATCCAATTTACAATTTATCCCTACAGTCACCGATCATATCCTGCTACTTGTACTCGTTCCCAATAATTACAAGAAAATAATCACAAAATGTACTCTTTCTAAGAACAAAATCCAACTTTTGTCCCTCAACAAAGGAATTTTGAGACACAAGATTACCGTTATCCTCTCAACCAACTAGCCAGCACCTAAGCCAAAAGTTTGAAAACATTCCACCAAGTTAATAGGTCCTTGGTATTATATGCTCAAGCCACCACTTTGTTCAACAGAAGAATGAAAAGCAGCACTCAAAATCTCCCCAGAAAAATACTACATGATACCAATCTTCACCTGCAGCCTATCAAAAAAATGTCTAACTATCCCATCATCTAACGATACACTCTCCTCATCTATGAGCAAAAAGAAAGTAAATGAACATAAGGTCTCCACAAAACTGAAAATGTATAAAGATTCTCGTATGAGATGTCTTAAGTAACCCATTGTCTAATGACCCACTATTCTCATTTATCAGCAAATGCACACAAGATCTCCACAAAATGGAAAATGCATAAAAAGTCTCATAATAGTGTATATCCCTTCCTTTACATAATTCTTTGCATCTAAGAAAACAGTAGTTTCCATTACCAATAAAGTTAGCTCTTTTATGTGCAGGATAACAAAATTCATACTTCTACCCCTATCTTCAAGCCAAATGGCCCTCAATTATCCTTTGTCCACAGACTGGATAGTGTGGACAATGCATGAATTGTGTAAAGCAATTGCACGAGATCTACTTTAAATGACCACCTAGGTGCTCATGCACCTTGTCTATCAGCAAGGACACAATATAACATGCTAGGATTTGGGAAACAATGACCTGGATAAATGACCATATCTTTATATGCACAAAACACAGCACTGCAAGTCTGGAACTACGATATTGCAATACCACAATTTTATCCCTTGCCACTTGAGCACCAGATTCTCCAATTGCAACAAGAAGCATAACTATCGAAACTTAACAAGAAAGTTCCTTTCCAATGACAGGTAAAGAAAAAAGTAGACTAATAAGCTGCAACACCAATGAGAACAAGCAATCATAAATCATCTACTACATCTCAATTGGCCAAGGACAATCTCACCTCCTTCCACAACTGTATACCAATCACTCAAATCAATCACCTAAGCACCCATCATTTGTTCAAATCATATTGATATCCTTCTAGTTTGGTTATTTCCAAACTTATAGCACTTGCTGGTGCAACTCATCATAAAAAATCATTCCAATTTTTCACACGCCCTCTCAGACCCTCAGATGGCTTTAATATTAGTAGTAGCGCACTTATCTAGAAGCCAAAACTAATTTTATTAAAACCCATTTTTCCACCAACCACGCTACCAAACCGCGTCAGATTTCATCCTCTTCAATGATATTATGAACTAAAAGCCGCAACTTTTACAAGATAGTTTCCAAGAAACTCAAATTAACTTGATTCTGCCACTTTTTATCTTTTTGGTACCAAAAATCTATTCATGCTAACTCTGCAGCACACAAAACAGCCAGTTCAATACAATCAATATCCAATCATATGCTGAAAAATCTGAATTGTCTGGCTTCCCAATTCCTAAAAGCATAAGCCTCCTAAAAGCATAAGCCAGTATTGGCTCTAGCGTTGACGGCCGGATTTCATGAATTGCATCTTCAAGGAAAAGATAAAGGCATGAACATGAGTGATTATGACCAAGAAACTCAACACAGGATTAAGAATATGCTGTTCCAACCCTCCAGATGCCCAAAACAACTCCAAAATCTACAACCACCTTAAAAACTCACCCAAATCGCTACGTTAAAAACTCGAAATCCGATGCAAAAATTCTATTTTCAGAAAAACTACATATGTAAGAAAAAACACAAATATCTGTATACGGTAGAAACTAGATTGGATAGAAAAAGACATACTGCGTATCTGTTGAGCTAAATTACTTCATCATCTGAGCTGGTAAAAAGTAGTTCGATCGAGAGCGAGAGAGATATTTGCCAGAGAAAAAAATGGAGGAAAAGGAAAGCAGTGGAGTCAAGGATTTTCAATCCAAGTGAGAAATTACTGCATCGGCCTCTATATTCCGTTGTTTCCGGGCTAGCGTGGTTGATGCTAACTGGCAGATGTCTCAGGGTTTGGTTTTTACTGCTCCTAATTTGGTCTCGCAGTAAAATTCCAATTTGACCATTCAGTTGCCGGCGCCGCAGATAATATGTGAACAATCAACCATGTAGAAAATGAATAATGTTTATGTAAATTACAGTTACAGAATGCATAATGTATTTATTTTTAAAAAATAGTGAGATTAATTATTAAAAAAATTAATTTCTTTTTTTATATAACTTACATATTTACTCATTTTATCAATAACAATTATGTGATACTTTTTTTTTTTTTTATTATCATTGGAAATATCAATTTTTTTTTCATATATTACAAATTTCTAAAAAAAAAAAATAGTTGTTAATATATTTAAGAATAATATTAAAGTGAAGCCAACACTCATCATACTCATTCATATGAATATTACATATTGTACTGTTTATATTAGCGAGTGTGATGAGTGTTGACTTTATTCTAACTGTATAATATATATTTTTCATGTGAGTGAGTGTGATAAATATTAAATTCATTCTATATTTTTTCTATATTTAATAGGAAAAACAAAAAAGAAATGAAATGAAAAAGTATTGGTCAAACTCGATCAAGGCTGACCAAGGAAGGTTGAATCGAACAAGGAAAATAACACAAAGCACCCATTTTCATGAAAGTTTCTGTCGTCGTCTTCTTCTTTAATTCGGCAATAATTTGGTAATATCCTTCAAAGAATAGTGAAGAAATAGTTGTTGATTTTCTCAACAGCTGCATCGTATATGTAACTCCTTCAACTCTGTTTGGCTGGCAGATTTTCTTTTCTTTTCCTTTTTGGAAAATGTAAGTAATTCTTTAAACATGGGATTAGAGATTTCTTAATTTTCTTTGTCACGATTTGTAGCCTTAAATAATAATAGGATTCTTTTTTTTTTCTTTTTTTAAATAGCATTAAATATCTGATACAATGCTATAGCATTCCATTTTATCTCTCTCGACAAAAAATAACTTAAATTTTGAAAAAATGCTCATATTGATTTTTCGATTTTTCGATTTTTTAAAGTTCTAATAGAACCGTTATAAGTAGTGTGTTAAAACACCAGCTTATGCGTGGCAAAAATCATTTTCTTTTATTAATTTCTTGCTCAACATTTCATGGGCAAATTCATACAACTCACGCTTGTTATTTGAACATTCCAGGAAACTAAGTTGGCTGAAAGGAAAATTCTACACCCAATTACCATCTCATTTCCATCTCACTAAGTAAAATATAACACATTTATCACTATTAAATAATCATTTATTATATATTTACTTACCATCCAATATTAATGAATGTGCTTAATAGGATAACAATAAGATGAGAATGTTTGGTATAACATTTCTCTGGTTGAATTTATCAAAGAGTTTCGTTGAATCTGGTTTCAAGTTGATTAGGAACATACCTATTTATACAACTTTCCCATATATTGTATGTATAATTTCCTAGATGGACCAATTCATACAGACGATAAAATTTCATAGGCTTATGGATCTCTTCCTTTTATAGCCTTATGGATAACAACTTTCACAGAACCAAAATTCAAGATACCCTCCATTCCTGCAGGCATGATTTTCCCAGTTCCCTTTAGGGTAATGGGTACCAATGGAACTTTGGTTTTAGCTGAAACACTGAATGCACCTTTCTACATACACCAGAAAGATAAAACGGTAAATCTCAGAGGAAATACGAGAGTTCCAACAGAGAATGAACAGACGGGGTTCAAATTGGAAATAATAACTGAAAATGTTCTGAAATTGAATAGATCCTTGAGTGGTACTCGAATAGCCACAGATATAACCACTCTGCATGCGGCAATAAAAAGCACTAAAGTGCATCAAAGAGCACATGTGAGTTGGAAATATGATAGGACTATAAATTAACCATTTGCTCGTAGAGAAATGGTAAGTACTATGTGTATTTCCTCTGACATGAAACTCAGCAGCCAAACAAGGCATTTCAATTTCAATTTCTGGTTTCCCTAAAGGAAAAAGGTCAAATCAGTCACACAGATGATAAAGAACACAGATATGAACTCACCTTGAAAGCACCCAATTTTCCGTCTTTACTCCGTGTTCCTTCTGGGAAGAAGAAGACAGAGGCCCCCTTCTCTATAAGATACTGTTGGGATTGCTTCTTTTCCTTGTCCCACATGGGTTGGGAGTGAAGGAAGAGTAAGGTCTCAAAGGTTATAAAAGGAGACCTAGCCTCCTTGGTTTTATACACACCAGTCAGAAACTTATCTAGTAACTTTTGACTTTAGTAAAATTCCTCTGTTGTCCTTTTTGTATGTAAAAGGAAGAGAGGTGAAAGTTAGAGTTTTACTAGTGAGAAAAGTTTTTGTGGGTGTCGTTGGGGTGAGGAGAAAAATTGTGTGATTGTAACAATTTTTCACATAGTGTATTTTCTTCTCTGGGTCTGGTGGTTTTTCTCCTGTTTTTGGAGTTTTCCACGTAAATTCTTGTGTTGTGTTTATTTCTCTATTTTTCTTGTTATTCTGTTAAAAGTAGATCCTGGTAGGGAGGAATTTGGAAGCCCAGATTCCCAACAGTGGTATCAGAGCCACTAGGTTCTTTTTGTAGGGTGGAGCTTTGGTGTGGTAGTGTGAATACGTATGGTCTAAGGAGGTTCTGTCTAGGAGATTGGAAATTTTAAGTGTGTCCGTTGTGACCCTCCAATCTTTCCTGGGAACCTTGAAGTTCTGTCTAGGAAAGATCGGTCTTTCCTGGGAACTTACTTAGTGGATACTATTCATTTCTACGGTAAAATTCATTGAAGCAATGTCAAGAATGGAGGTAGAGAACGTTGATGGGAGAATCAATTTTGATTTGTGGCAAGTACAAGTCACGGATATTTTGATTCCATCAATTACACAAAAGCAGACCAACCCATGAAGTCAGCAATTTGCTGGAAGTGTGGACAACCCGGGCATGTCAAGAAAAGTTGTCAAGAAGAGGTGGAGCCGGTTCGGCAAGTGGTTCCAAGTCAGTAAATGGAGATACTGGTATGAAACTAACATTGTGTCTCTCTCCATAGAAAAAGAGACATGTATATCCTTATGGCATGCCGCTAATCCCAAAGTTGCCATGATAGAGGGTGTGTTAATGTTAGTTGTTCCACAAGTTTGCACACGGGCATTGGTTTGGCATTGATGCAGGGTGTCTAGTGGAAATTCATGTCGATGGCTGATGAACTTCCAGGAAAGCCAAACGTGGGAGTTGCACCATAATTTTTCAGTAAGGTTATTTTCGACATGGGCCGAAGTGAAATGCTTGGAATTGGTTTATTCTGAGTGGTTATGCTTTTATGGTGGAGCATGATAGCGAAAGCTATGAATCTTCATTGCGGTGGAGCGTGGCTGTGGGACCAGTCAAAGTCGCAAGGTGGAGATTGTTGGGATTGCTTCTTTTCCTTGTCCCACATGGGTTGGGAGTGAAGGAAGAGTAAGGTCTCAAAGGTTATAAAAGGAGACCTAGCCTCCTTGGTTTTATACACACCAGTCAGAAACTTATCTAGTAACTTTTGACTTTAGTAAAATTCCTCTGTTGTCCTTTTTGTATGTAAAAGGAAGAGAGGTGAAAGTTAGAGTTTTACTAGTGGGAAAAGTTTTTGTGGGTGTCGTTGGGGTGAGGAGAAAAATTGTGTGATTGTAACAATTTTTCACATAGTGTATTTTCTTCTCTGGGTCTGGTGGTTTTTCTCCTGTTTTTGGAGTTTTCTACGTAAATTCTTGTGTTGTGTTTATTTCTCTATTTTTCTTGTTATTCTGTTAAAAGTAGATCTTGGTGGGGAGGAATTTGGAAGCCCAGATTCCCAACAGATACCTGCATCGCTTAAGACAGTCCTGCATGAGAAAAGATAGAAGAATTTACCATAATCACAGTTTGAGAGTAAGATGATAACACTTCACCAGGAAAGATAGAAGAATTTACCATTGCATAACTATGTTGTATTGCCATCTAAGCTAGAAATACTAAATGACAACAGCAATAAGAAACAATTTATAAGAGAAAAGGAATTACCAACTGGCTTCTAAAGTCCATCGCTTCAAAGGAATGGTACCCATCAGAAACATGGCCCAACCAATAACGGCATGGAGGAATATTGACGTCTTGCTGATGAACTTGAAGCTTCTTCCCAGAGTGAAAAGAGTATAGACGTCAAGAAAACTCTGGTGATTGGAAATATATACAGCAGGAATATCAGGAGGCAGATTCTCCAATCCCTCATACTCGATTTTAAGAAATGGAGTAACAGTGAAAGTTGCCCAAGTTTTGGCAATGAAATGATGAAATCTTCTTCGGTATCGATCAAACAAGAGAACAAATGGATGTGCTACCAGCATCAACACAAACAGAAAGGTGGCATTGAAAGCAATGAAAGCATAAAAGCATATTCCTCTAATTTTTGAGCCCAACTTATGTTCTGCACTTTGAAGATGTTAAAAGGAAAGGATTAGACTCATAAGCTTAAATATAAACATGGTTAATATCAGAAAATGATTTAAGGAGAAACCTGATAATGGGAACCCGGCATGATAGTTCCCAGTTCCAGCAAGTTCAGATCTCACAACTACGCATCTGGACAGTATATCTCCATTATGCAATCTATTATCATAATATGGTCTAGTTAAATCCTCCTTTGGCTTAAAATAGTGCCGCAACAAACTGACATACTTCCTTGGAACAGAAAAATAGCTACTTTGAGCAGCTGCAAAAGAAAAGCCACACGATCAAAAAGATTTGATCAATTATGTTTCGATAAATGACATCAGACTTCATAGAAGGAAATACTGAATATCAATCACAACACATGTTCCACAAAACAACGAAGATGATATCAATAGTCTCAGCAAAGACTTTGTGCGGTTCATACTTAACCCCAAAAACAAAGGGGACTCTGTTTTTCAAGATTTTTTTTACAGAGGTCAGAAACCAACAGCTTCTCTCCACCGCCCATAAATTGCAGCAAGCAGGGAGTCAATACAAAAGGATAAGCATCAAAATGTACATTTTACTCTGTTCTGATGATAAAGTGGAGTTTGTAAGGGGTGCGATTAGAAAGTCTAAAAACGCATCCGTATGAAATAAATGATACTGTTTATGATCAAGCAAAATAAAAAAATGAGAAGATAGTTCGTTTTTTGCCAGAAACGGAGAAAGGCTAAAACAAAATATTGTTAAACGAATATCAACTGGAAATGCAGCATGTCATTACTTATTTATTCGGGCAGAAGGCTATCTACATTCTATGGTATGATTAAATGCTAGAGACGTTTCTTTTAGCAAGCAAATGCTAGAGATAGATTTACTTACAGTTGGTAGAACTCATCAAAATTGCATGTTTATGTGGAGGGCAGACCGTGTAAAGTCCTTTGTGACTGCACGACTGAACCATGGAACCAAATTTATGTAAATAAACCAGGATCAAAGTACAAAAAAAAAAGAGCTTTTCTCAATATCGCGTTGCGACCCCCCCGAGTTTGTTGTATAAAATTCACAGTAAGAAGGTAATTCAAATTGACATCGCACAATGCAGGAATAACGATTTAGGTCAGCTAAGTGATAGGACTAGGATATTGATCTCATTTTACCAGAATTGGGTCGGTCCTTCATGGAAGAAATTATAATTTAATAACAAATGTTTGCTCTGTAAAACCGGTGCCAACAGCTTATACTAATCAAACACAATCTACAACGACTATCACTGATTCACTATACTTGGACCTGAAAGGAAAGTAAAAAAGACAACCTCGTCATTAGAGATGATCCTAAAACGATATTTTATGGGGAAAGAATCATTTTTCCTGATAATTATTCTAGAACAACGTTATCAACCAAAACCTATAAGATTCGAAAATGTTCTGCGATTAAAAAACATGCAGTATTTTGTTTGGTTGATAAGCAACAGTTAAACCAGGTAAGACTACCCCGAGTTCGTTTTCTCAGGAAACAAACACGGGGAAAATAAAATACACATTGAATAGATAAGCAATTACTGGAAATAATGACGATCCGTGAAAGATCTTGATTTCTTAAAACCTGAAAATTTGTATGAAGAGCGAGTAATTCAGAAACCGAAAAAGACACGCATAGTTCGGATAAAGACAAAAGCGAACAGACCAAAATGGAGTATAGTGCGTGGTGGGCTGGAAGCGACTTCCGTCGATGAAATCTCTCTCTCTCTCTCTGGCGTTTACGGTGACTTGAGACTGCAAATTCCAAGATGCTGTTCGAACACCTTTTACGTAAAATGAGACATTCATGATCATTTATTGAATAATAAAGATTGAATAATTCTTATTCTTCAATAATGCTAAACATGCAAAATTTTATATAATGAAAATTGTTTAATGAGTAGAGCTTGAAAATTGCAAAATCTCCTAATCAAGATGAAAGGACAATTTCATACAACCCTTCTTACTGATCAAAATCAAATTGAAGTTTCCTAAATTTCATACTGCATTCATCTCGACTATTCTACAAATACTTCACATTGTGTTTGAAAAAGAAAGATTTTGAGGCAACAGGGGGAGAATAAGAAATACAATCACGTTAAATGACCATTTCTGCTTCTTTAACATCCGAGGGGATCCCTACATCCAGCCTCATTGTTGATTTGTACTCCTCCGGCACAACAGCACCGGCCTGCATGCATATCTCGACTACTGCAGGTGCTTGACCATAAAAGTTCCTGAGCTCCCGTCTCAATGGAAATCCATTCACATCAGGAACATGCCATACATATCTAGGTGGTATTAAATCATCAAGCACTGCCGACTGCCAACCATGCTGCCCATTCCGCTGCTGGTGCTTGTGTGCCCCACAGTTCTGTGCCTTGTGCCCACTACCACCCACATGCACCTCCGGGCAATATCCACAAACCCTTACAGGGTACATCTTCATGAGCCTCTTGGCACCTCTCCTCATCTTTTCCCAAGCTCGTAGTGTTTCCTCTCCAAGCCAAGCTACATCGTCTTCATCAGATGGGGCTACTATCTCTAAATCTGGTATTTCGGTTAATAATGGTTTCTCAGGAACTTCTGGAACAGGATCTGGTAGTTCACTTTCATCTGCATCAACAAATTCCTTTTTCCCAATGCGAATGACAGGCTTTCTTCTCCGTTTTGTTGGAAACTCAGGAAGATTGACACCAGCTTGGATGCAGAGTTCAACCACTGCTGGAATTCGAGGAATTGAGAATCTCTCCTCATGAGGAATACGCTTTCCTAGGCGATCATAGAGGTGGTAGGCTTCCACTGATAAAACTATGTCGTCCACAGTTGCACTTGTCCATGCATGAAGGCCCTTGCGGACGTTAGCATTTTGGCCCCTACAAGATCTGAATGGATGCCCAACGTGTCCCACATGAATTTCATTGCAGCAGCTGCAAAAGCATTCAAGACAGCAGTCACAAAATTTATTCACCAAGACAGATTCAGGTCCATATAAATTTTGGCTAGTTTTTAGTTTTAGTCTGTTAATTTGATACTTCCATTTGTCCCCATTAAAAAAACAGGAATAAAAAGAAGAAAAGAAAAAAACTCAGAGAAGAGCTTGTTTCAGGCCAAATGTTCCCAGTGGAGCAACCAAAAGACTCTGGCAAGGATCAACTTTAGTAGTAACTCAATTGATCAATTTGCATACTCCTTCAAGGTCAGAGTCAGCAACCTAGTGTTAAATGTTATTTCAATTTTATTTTCTTCACTTGGAACTCTCAAAAGCTTACAAAAATCCAACTCAAGAACCAAGCAGTTGCATGCTTTGATCATAATGCCCCATTTCATCCAACTAGAATAATATAATTCTATACCATCAGACAGATATTTCTGCAGTTCGTAACTTGTTTAATAAAAAGTCCTGCATTGTTCAAACATACTTGAAGAGAGGAAATTACTAGCCCCTAAAGTGAGGTGCACAAAAGCAGAGGTTCTGATCATGACCAATGACCAAGAGTTAAAAGTTGGGATTGGATTCCATTTCATAGTAGTGAAGTTGCGGCAGCTTATCTAAAACTGCCCGTTGTTGATGAGTGAAAAGTGTGTTCCACAAGAAATGCAAACCAGATTTAGTTGTGTAGAATGCAGCGTTTTCCAGTCATGGTAGATACTGTAGATATTGGGTAAAGGGATTCAATTTCTAAAGTTTGAACATCCCCACATCAAAATCACACAAAATAGAAACGACACAATTCACATATATACCAAATTTTATACAGGTGCAATACCAATTCATACTCCATAACAAATAGTTTTTATCATGTGGGGCCATACTTTTGCCTCTGTAGTCCTCATAAAGGCAAGTAATCAAAGCTCAATCCAAATCTTCTAAGCCTTAAAGAAAATATCTCTTGCATATCCCTATCCTTATTGTCAACTAACTTAATTTGTTTTCTTGTTCTTCATGAAATTACCTCTTGAAAAAAAAAGGCTTAACAAAAGAATTTCGTTTATGCTCATTAGTAAAATCATTTGACAACTAACAATTATGATTAACAAGGATGGATGGAAGGACTACATCAATAACAAGCCAAACTTTCATGGATGATATCATGAAAGTTGAAACTTCATGGACCAAATTGACAATAAATTCAAACTTACAGGAATCAAAATGTATTCTAGCCTTTAAACAATAGTTTGAGATCTACCAATGCTCTGACAAACAATAACTTTTGCTAGGTTGCTTAGATAACAGTATAATTGTTCTTCACGTAGAGTAAGATGTCCCCGGTAAACAACATTTAGAAGAATTGCTCATATCAAGTAATCTCATGCAATGACAGTCAATTTTAAACCCAAGCAAAGATACCTAAGTTTGTCTCACATAGCTAAGTGGGATGTTTATCAATATGTTGTTGCATCACCGTGTACACAATTGTCATGCAGGATAGGCATTAATCATGTATTCATGTAACAGGTTAATTTGACAAATGAAGTGCAGCGCCCCATGAATTTGACTTTCCCTACTTTAATAAATATTGATCCCACTTTTTTTTTTTCCCATAAGCTCCCATGACTCGAATTTCGTTATTAGCAAAGGATAATCAGGAGGAATCAGTGAATGGATTACCTGCAAGCATGCACACGCACAACCTTTAAGAGTTTCTTGAGATTGTTAATCAATGTTATCCTTGCATTGAACACGTCATAAGCGAGTGGTACAAGGCTCTTCACAACTAGCCCATTCTTTGGGGGTGGGGCAGGTTTTTTAGGCCGGCCTTTACTGTTTTTAAATCTCTCCCTGGCAGCCCGTCTCAGCTCCAACACGGGTGTTGGAAAAGGCTTTTTCTCCTTCCTTGAATAATAGCGAGGAAAATCGGCATTTTGAGGAAGTTCACTTGTGATGACCAATGCATATGATTGGTGCAACTTCAGTGCTGGATTTGTAGAATTTAATGGTAGTATGATTTTACTGCTGCTACGCTGTAAAAGAATGGAAGTGGAGACATGAAAAATAAACGCTAGATAGGAAGTTCCTCAGAACTACATTTATTAGAATCAAAGAGAGTTTCACACGGGCTAGGTTTTCAAGCTGAGTTACAGTAATTGGAGACACTTCAACGTTTGATTCTGGTTACTCAAGAAACACACTGAAATCAAAATTTTCTTGTTACAAACTTTTGACAGAAAATCAGTCATTGTTACTGTAGACCCTGAATATATCAGAAACTTTCCTTCGATTCACTCAAATAGAAGCAAGCCAGCCCAGTGTCAGCCTGCAAATTCGAAATCGAACAAGTTTTCATTTTCGATTGGTTCAAAATCTAAGTGAACTAGTTATGCGGTTTGCCAAACAACCACATTGTTATTCACTCAATAGAATTTATTTATATATTATTCGATAGGTTACTCAATAGAATTTATTCCAAGATACAAGCAGTCTCACCAATAACAATATATCAATACACTATCTTAAGTCCATGAAACTCAAACATATTTCCCATATTTTCAGTCAAGTGCCATACCCAACAAACTTGAGGTGTGGGATTTCAGAGAGGGGCATACCTGAAAAGAATGGAGCGAGGCGAGACCGTCTGGGTGTCGGTCAAACTTCAGGAGTTCGGGATGATTCCTCTGGAAGGAAACCTTAAATGGGTCTACTCTGGGTGTTCGAAGGATTGCTTTACCTCGCAAAAATGCGATGGGTCCATGCGAAAAGGGATTAAAAGAAGCACAGTCCATCATCTCTCAAACCAGAAGAAAAGCTCTATGCCACTCAAAGAAACTATTCAGAGTAGAACAACATGTCAACACCTTGGAAGAGTTATAATTGGAGTTTTATGTGCTGAAAATGATCAACGAATTTGGGAAAACGGATAGGGAGAAAAATACTGAAAATTAGGACGAGAGAACAGGTGGAAACGGGGTGAACCGAGTCGAGCGATAGATGGACAGATAAAGTGATATTTATTAAATATTTATTAAATATTTAATTTTTTTTAAACGAAGAGAATCATACCTCAATTTTATTGATAAAGTGATGTTATTCGGTTGCTCATGCTTATTGCTAGTGTTAAATTTGCTTTATATTTCTTTCTAATTTTTTTATTCATATTTTTTTATTATTTTAAAATATTTTTTAAAAATATAAAAAATATTAATACATTACTAATTATTTTCTTAATTATTAAATAAAAAAAATTTTAAAATAAATAAAATATATTAAAAATCAAAATGAGTTGTTAAAGTGGGTGAACAAATTAACATTTCTCTTTTGATAACTCTCAGTCTCCCACTTCGGAAGAATACCGTACACAAAGGAAGTATGAGATGACAATAAAATCTCAAAATCAAGCTTCTAAAGAAAATGAAATGAGAAATGTAATAAAAGAAGATTACAAAGGATCCGTAAAGAAAAAAAAAAAAAAAAAAAAAACAAGAGACAACGTCGAAAGCTAGGAAAACCAGCACAATCCAGAGCATGCAAGTCAAGTATTTGCTTAGGCAACTGAGCTAGAGGAAAAATATTTAATGTGTTGCCCAGGACTCCAAATGAGGTGGAGACTATCCGTTAAAGCATTGTCCTATCTGTAAATATATTTCAGACTAAAGGGAAAATATTGCTTGAACTGTAAAATATCATCCTAAATATCAAAATATTGTCAGGGTGGAAGCATTTGAATTGAGGAGGAGAGAACGAGGGTTTAGAAGTATGTTGAGATTCCTAAGCCAATTGATAATCATATAAATGATGGTATCAGAGTTAGTGAGAATGTCCTCAAATCTAGTTTTGTTCCTTGCAATCCAAATCTCCCAAAGAATGAGAAACTGCAAAGGCTAGCAAGAATATGAAATTTGTCCAAACTCTAGAGGCAAGCCACCATTAAGGGACTTGATTCCTCAAATTATGTTTTATTTATTAGTCTATCAGTTAATACCACATCATAAAATGATGAGAGGATGATAAAAAAAAACGATAAATAAATTTATTCATATTAATTTGTGGGATTATTTTTAGGCCTTGTCATCCAGACAGGGCTCGGCCCGACTTTGATTTTTTTTTTTTAATAGTTTTGACATTTTCACTTAAAAGGTTTAAGAAATTTATTTATCATTTGAACCTAAATTCCTAAATTTAAAACTCAGATAAACATGCCTAGTTATTTTTATAATTTTATATAATTCTTTTGTGTCTAAAGATTTCTCTTATTTTTAAGTAGTCAATATCTGTTGGAGGCAAAGGGTAAGAAATTACCATATGGAAATCATAGATTGTTAGATATTGGTGCTTTAGGCAAGCTTTGCATCACTATTTACTTCATCCAATTCCTCTTAAGGAAATAGCGACATCGAGCAAGTTTTCATTTTTCGAAACCCAAACTGAAGTAGTCATGTGGTTCTCAGCAGAATTTATTCAACATAAAGAGCACATTCATCATGTTTTATAAGCCAAAATGAATTAATTGGATAGAAAACCCAGATCTAAAATAACAGCAACAATCTTGACTTTTGAGTGGCCAAAGTTTGCCATTATAGTACTACCATGGCCTCATGGTTTATACATCTAGTCCCCAAACCAAACAATGCCGATAATATTTTTCACCATAAGACCGCAATAGCATTATTTTTCCCTCCCGTTCGTTTGAGGTAATGAAGGAGAGATAAATCTGGTGTCAGGAAATAGGCCCACACCAGAAACTGGAACGTTAAAAATGATGGGTAGGCCTAGAAAAAGGTACTCAGGGATTCCAAATCGAAACCAATCTCTGCACCTCCTGTACCTTCCATAACGGCTAGTTTTCTCCCAACTACCACTATAAACGGCCCACAAAGCCCATTGTTTCCTTGCCAATCTCTCTCTCTCTCTCTCTCTGAAAGAATTGTAACGATGTCTGCCATGGCTTCAAACAGAGCTCTGCCATATTCACTACTGCTCATATCTCTCTTCTTCTCCTTCACAGAAGCTAGAGAATTCTTGGTTGGAGGCAAGACCAATGCTTGGATAATCCCATCCTCTGACTCAGAATCCCTTAACAAATGGGCCGAAGGCTCTCGTTTTCAAATCGGAGACTCACTCGGTACTACACTATGATTCCCTTTGCTTGAAATCTCCCTTTTTCTCACATTTCCTTCATCTGGGTCTGCTCTGTTAATCTGTTTTCATGAAAATTTTATCCTCATCAGGGTTTTTTGTTGCTTATTTTGCTTTACAGTTTGGAATTATGATCCAAGCAAGGACTCTGTGCTTCAAGTGAGCGAAAAAGACTACGATAGTTGCAGTACTTCGAGTCCTATAGCAGTATACAAAGATGGGAGTACGACGGTAAAGCTTGATAGATCAGGGCCGTTCTATTTTATCAGTGGAGCTGAAGGCCACTGCGAGAAGGGCCAAAAACTGGCCACCGTAGTCTTGTCAGTGAGGAGTCGATTCTCCGATGTATCACCGGCACCTTCTCCGATGGAATCCGAAGGCCCAGCGGTGGCTCCAACAAGTAATGGTATGAAACAGAGGGGTGGTTTGGTGGTTTTGGGGGTTGTGGGAATGTTGGTGTTGTTCTGAGGAGGAAATGATGATATCTGTTTGAAGTAGTTATAGTTTATAGTAATCAGTGGGATTGATTCAATTCATTGGAACTAAAGTGATTTACAGAGGGAACAAATTTATTTTGTTAGTTTTATGATTTTTGTGATATTCTTTTGAGGTTACAATAAGAAATTTTGAGATTTTAATGATGTAGAGATCCACTTTACGTTGTGCTTAATAATTATTCCCTGCTAAAAATGTTCATACATTTTCATCATGCAGACTACAATACTAGACTAAGCATCATAAAAAAGTAGTAGGTTGTATAAATCAATAATATTGATCTTGTCCGACACACCTACTTTTTTTTTTTATATAAATAAAAAATAGAAAATAGAATCCATTATTAAAAAATAGATTTTTTCATGAGTAAAAAATTTGTGTACTTTTTGTAAAAAAACCTGCGACAATGTAAAAACTATACAAATCATAAAAGGGATCACAATATATGAAGCTCATAAAACCTGCGCAATGTAAAAAATATGCTTTGACTGAGATTCTGTATGTTATTTCCAAGCCCCAATCTCAACTAGCGTGTGCACAGAGAGAGAGAGAGAGAGAGATGGAACACGTGCGGTTAACTATAATACAAGCAACAGATGCAAGTCATAACAAAGTTCTAACAAGTTATCGGGATGACAAACATAAAAAAGTTATGGGGGATGACACAGAAAGTTCGGCAACGACGTAGATGTTCCCAAGTGACAGACAAACACACAGCACACCATGAAGAATGAAACCAACACATTCTCTCATTTAAGGAGGGTCTTCACAATCAATTTTACATTGAACTTCTTGGGATCTGTATATGACTGTCCGCAGCCGACAACCATGACTGGTGCCCCAGATATGTAAACAAACCATTGAAAGTGCAGCTCCAACCTACGCCATGAATTTCAGTTATAACATTAGTCATAAAAGATGACCACAATGGACGCAAATCAAGCAATCAAAACTCTCATACTCCTTGCTGTTTGAAGAGTAACTACCTTATCATCAGTAGTATCCAACTTTGTGAGCAAGATCCCCATCTATCAGTCTTGGACTAGCTGAAGTCGAAAGGTCGGCTAATTTCTGTATACAGAACAAGTATAATCTTAAATAACTCGATAAATAAAAGGTCCCACCAATAGATGAAAATCCTAAATCCAAAAGTCATACCTGATTGAATTTTGAATGTTGATATACTGCATCATTTCAAACCAGTGCCTCTCCAACAAACAAGATCAGATCAGGATTGTTAAGTTAAATAAGCTTTGAGAGTGCTCTTGTAACACCCGGGCTCAACTTGTGTTTGTTTTTATTTATTTATTTATTTTAATTTTTTTTATATATAATGTTGTTATATATTTCAGACAAACTAGGTTTGTAGCTCTGGAATCTTTTTCTCATTAAAATTCTTGAAGATATTTTCTTTTATTATATATATATGCGTGTATTATTTGTTTTAGCCTAGAGCAATTTCTATGCTCAAATTCAAGTTATAGTTGCTATTTATCATACATGCACGTTTTCCCTCTCTCATCTTTCTCTCCATATCTTTTACTTATCTATATCCATATATGTAATATATGTACTCTAATCTTGTACTCGGAGACTTTCTTTTCCGAGCAACGGCGTCGTTTGGTAAGTTCCACAAGTTCATCACGACGGTTTCTTTCAGTTTCGACATTCCGTGTTTTGCTCCACCCCGATACTCCTCTTCCCCACGCTTCTGCGGTTGATCCGTTTCCTTATCTTCCTTTCAGCTTCTCAATCAATATTCTTTCTCAACAGAGCAACACCCAAGTTTCTGCAGTTGAAACCTCTTACCGTATCCATGCAAAATGCTCTTTTGAACCTTTTATAACCACACACGCGCACCTCTTTTTTTTTTACACAGAGAAAGAGAGAAAGAGAGAGAGAGAGAGCGACCAGTGCATGGTAATTGGAGTTTACAGAACCTCGTGCGCGACGGAAGTTTCCCCTCTGCGCAACACTGTCTACAAGAAAAACTCGAGAGCCGTGCTGCCGTCAGATCGCTTTAAGCCTAGCCAGGAGCCACCCATAACAAATCCTCTCCTTTACTGATGCCGTCTTTCTTCACCATAAATAGAAACCATCTTCTGCGTCCAACGCACGGCCAAAAACAACGAAAGCCTCTGTTTCCAAGCATGAAAACAGAGCAGGTTATGAGATCTTGGGTCTCAGCCCCATTCTTCCCGCACGTTTGGTAACCACCATCAGAGGCTAATGGCGCCCCAGTCCACGGAGCCCGACGAACGTCCCGAACCACACTTAACAGCAAGGTCGGAACTAGAATTCAGTGTATGAGAGGCTATGTGTGAACGTAAAATTATATAAATAAAATATATGTTTATAAATTTTCTTATAAGATAAATTTTCTTAAGATTTTTGTAGTTTGTTAATTATAGACCATTACAAACAGAAAAAAAAAAAAAGAAATCATTGTTCTTACTTTTGATGGGTATGAGGAAATTAAAAACAAGCAAAGGAAAAAAACATATTGGGAAAATAATTTTAATAAAAATTTTGAAAATTTGAGTATTGGGGGGGACAATTTTAAATATATTAAAAAAAATTAATTTAAAAATTATTTTTTTTATATACTAAATTAATTTTTTTTATAAGTTTGGGGGGAGTAGCCCCCAAGGGCATTAGTGGTTCCGCCCCTGCTTAACAGCCCCTTGTTGCATGAGTTGGGCCATCGCGTTGACCACCTCGATCGCTGCCCAGCACTGTCCCGTCGCGCATCTCCTTCCCTCACGGTGAGCTTAGTTTCCCTCGCATGATTCATGCTTTTAATTTTTGAAAATCATTTTCATTCCAAGATTTAACTTGCACATCCCTTTCTTGTTTATATTCATAAGTGTCGTGTTTTGTAGTATGTCTAAATTTTATCTTTTAAATATATATTAATATATATATATATATATATATATATACTAGATAAAAGTAACGTATAAAGCATGTTTATCTAGTTTAATTTCTAACAAAAATAAAATATTATTCATAATTAAATAGATGATAAATAATTACAAGTTTTTTTATATTATAAAAAAAGTATTAATAAAAACAATAAGATAATCTCATAAATAAATATAACTTATAATTTTATCAAATTTATTTGAGATAATTTTGATTAAAATTTTAATAAAAGATTCGTTCAAAATATTATATTTTTATAATTATAAGACGATGATCTAATATTTGCGTCATTTTGCACAGCCTCAAAAGAGATGACATTAAAATACCTATGTTTTTAGTCTTTGAATTTTTCTAGATCTACATAAACTTGAATCACAGTTTTTTTAATTATGTGATTATTTTTAAGAAATAATATAATTTTTTTTTTAAAAATAAATTATGTAGTTTATAATTTATATAAAAAAATGTTATATTATAATTTATAACATGAAATTTTAATCTTAAATATATAAATTTATTAGATCATATATATTTCTATTAAATATCAAACATGTATAACATATTAATTATTTTATTGTCTATTATTACCAATTTAATATAATTATAGTTAATTGTATATACCGTATATTTATCATCTCAATAAATAAATAAATAATACATTCATTTTAAAATTATAAAATAATTTTTAAAGAATGAAATTATTAATCATATAATAGAAATAAATTTTCATAAATAAAATTAAACTCTCTAACGTATAAATTAACATCTCTAAGTGAGGATTGCATTGTTATATTGTTATGAATGATTTATTTATATATATTTATATATATATTCTATACTATTATTATGTCATTCTATACTATTATTATTATTCTATAATTATTTTACATAAAAAAAGTTTTAAATGAAAAGTTTATCGTTATAGAAAATTGAAGTTGTGTAATTAAATTTAATGTCAAGAATATTATTTCGGTGATTAATGGAATTAATGGATTGTATTTAAAATAATAGTTCTCATTAAATGCAGTATTTATTTTAACAAAAATGGATGGAAAATGTTAACTTTAACAGAAAATTAAAATTTTTCGTTAAAATAAGATTTTCCGTTAGATAGCCACTTTATATATATAAAGATATATATGTAGTATTTATATGAAATAAACAATGAGATTTTTTTATGTTATTTTTGAATGCTTTAAAGTTGATATATTTATATTTTTTATTAAATGAGTTTCCTCCTCTATTTGAATTTGATATAACCATTTTACTAAGTGTAGATTTGTAAGTGTTGTTAGGCGTTTGTATTTTAGAATCTGTTGGTAGTCCTAAATGAACTGTTTTGCATATAGACTAAATGTTTAATATTAGGTTTGTTACTTCTTATCAAAACTGTGTTGGTAATTTATATATGTGCTTTATTTTATTGTATCATGAAGTTAATATATTATTTTAATTTGAGTTATGTTTAGCTATTTTTAAGATTTTATATGATTTTACTTGGCTTCTCTCTAATCACTCTGTCTCTCTCTCAATCTTGCATGTTTTATTCTTGCAATCAAAAGTTTTGTTTTGTTTTATATTATGTTTTACGTAAGCCACATTCGTAAATAACGGGATGCATGTTTTGCAAAATTTACTTCTTTTGCCCTCAATTTTAAAGCAAGGTATTTGTAGTTATGTTTGTCAGTAGGTTGATCTTCCTTTCGGCTTCATTGGCTTGTATCCTCTCGGATCCCTTTTTATTTTCAATTGTGTTTTGTTAAATCATTCGGAAATTATATGTTTTTAGGTTCGGTTGGGCTCTAATTTATCTTGGGTTCATAATTTAAATTATTTCCTATCGGAACGTGGGTGTTATATTATTTAAGAGAGTTGGATTTTTGACTTCTTAAGGAGATCGGTGTTTGAGTTGAAAATTAGATTAAACGTATCAAGTGGATACTGATGGTCTTGAGAAATGATGTAATTTTAAGATTATGAAAATTCTAAATTTTGGAGGAATTTGATGATTTTAGTATTTTAGGTTTAAATATTAAAATACATGGGTGATTTGAGAATTTACGAATGTGCGTGACTATTTTTATAGGTGGTGATTCATATTTGTTCGGCATGGTTGAGGAAATTCTTGAAAGGTTAAGAAGTTCAAGTAAGCGGAGTTTCTATACTTGACTTTACACTAACTCTGAGATCGAGATTGACTTTATGAAAACCTTGCATGTTTTTGTTATAAATGAGAACTTGGAAAAAAAAACATCGGTCAGTTATTTACATTACTCATGAAATCTATGTGGAAAAAATAAAAATATTTTTGTCATGTATAATGTAAACATGAGCAATGTTGATATATTTCTGAAATATATAAAAGAGCGAATATAAAATTAATATTTTATTTATATGATGTGAAATGTTTTAGAGTTGTTGTTGGTTATCTAAAAATGATATGAATAAAATTGGTATATGATTTGATATGATATGACATGATATGGATATGAAAGTCTTTGGTATTCTTATCCATTTGATCTGTTTTGGAAAATAGTTCTGATATGATGATATGGATTCACGTGATATGGTTGGTACCACCATGATATGATATGATAGGAGTGCAACTACTTCGAAAACAAAGTGATCATTTTATGTATTTCTTTCCTGTGTGCACACTCAGTGCTCTAAGAAGTAATAAGGAAAAATCTCACAATATAATACCGCTTGATTTGGCTATCGGGGATAGCACAACCCTACCACGAGGGTTAAACATGGTACATGTTCTGATATGATGATAAGATGAGATTATACAGTTATTTGTACCAAAGTATTTTTGATAATAAAGTGTTTTTTTTTTTTAAATGTAAAAGGATTTAAAAGGCATTCTATTTTTTTGATAATATATTTTGTAAATCTGTATATAGAAATAAAAGATTTATGGCTCATGCATATGAAGTTTCTTTTGAAAATGTTCAAATTTGTACTTTTGTATATGTCATCTGCTTACTGAATTGTGGTTAAATTCACCCCTTATTTATAAATATTTTTCAAATAAGTTTAGATATTTCAACCAATGATTCAATTATGAAGCATTGGGTGAGATGACTCAAAAATGGTTGATTAAGTATAGAGAATTTATATAAACATTGATAAGGTTTAATAAGAAAATATTATTGTATTCTGGTGACTTAGCATTTTTGAAATTAATGATTTTAAGGAAGTAGGTTTTAAGACAAAGTTTGATATGATATTTGAAAATTTAGAGTCTATAATTATAGTGTTGAATGTGAGTAAATGTAATAGGTAATAATTCTCGAACTCCTGCGAGACCGGGACTTTACTGCTCTCATCAACGGTTCATTATCCTAAAAAAATGGAGTACATGTATCAAATGGCCATGATGGAGTAAAAACAAATATGGCAGAGAAACACATAGCCCTAATTATCTATAAAGTCAGTATAATACATATAGCAGATAACACACATATTTATAACATATTAGCAGCCAAGTGCGATACCTGCATTCGACCAGCTGTATCAACTATAACCACATCAGAACCATTATGTGTTGTCTCCTGGATTGCTTCCTTTGCTACAACGGCAGGATATTTCCCATAGCCCTTCTTAAATATAGGAATCTTACAATGGCAGCAAAAAGGATCCAGCTTGTATTACTTACATATTTTATTCAACAAACAAACCCTCTCTGAGTAAATACATTCAACCGCTCCAGATCAGAATGTGTCACAAGCAGCCATCATGACATTCATCTCGTGCTGCAGAAGCCAGTAGGCAACCTGCAAAGTGATTTTTTAAAGAAACTCTACCCTCAAAATTCATATAATATAAAAAAATACACACGCACATGCATTCTCTGCGATACAAAAGTAGGGGCTAGGTATATTAAATATTTAAAATATTATTAAATCTTAACATTAAATCTTTTTTTAACATTATTTGGGGAAGTCTCACCGTTCCATTTATGTTAAAAGAGTATAAAAATAAAAAAGAGATGGCTTGCCTTGGCTAGATTAGTAGATTTCCCAACTCCATTAACACTAACAAAAACAACATAAGGCTTCCTTTGTTCCCTGGCAGCATGCACATCCCTTCAGGACTCGCTGCCACTGATTCCTTTGTTCCCTGCTCTGCACTACACGCCCAAGAAATGTCAGCTGCACCATGCCTTTGAGTCCATGCACCGTACACACGCTCCTTACTCTGCACTACACGCCTGCTCTGCACTACCATGCCTTTGATGTAAAATATGTAACGTTATTTCATTGTTTGTGTTTAGATTTCCAGTGTAAACAAACACTCTTCCTCTTATGTATAAATATAGCAACAGTATAATGAATAGTTCAATGAGAAAAATAGACAAGGCTTCTCTTCATCTTTCTTCTCCGTACTTTGATAGTTTCTCTTCATCTTTGTTCTTCATATTTTAACAATTTCTGTATACAAAACAAGTAGGGGCTAGCTATATTAAATCTTTTTAATATTGTTAAATCTTAACAGTATATTTTTTTAAAATATTATTTGGGGAAGTCTCACCATTCCATTTATGTTAAAAAAGTAGAAAAATAAAAAAGAGATGGCTTACCTTGGCTAGATTAGTAGGCTTCCCAACTCCCTTAACACCTACAAAAACAACAACATAAGGCTTCATTTGTTCCCTCGCAGCATGCACATCCCTCAATATATGTCAATAGAGCGCCTAGCTTAAAATACGAACAAGCAGTCAGTGTTTCATGCCAGGGTCTTAATCTTATCACAAAGAATCAAATGATGAGAAACGAGATGGCTCACCATTCCATGGGGAAGTCTCACCATTCCATTTATGTTAAAAAAGTAGAAAAATAAAAAAGAGATGGCTTACCTTGGCTAGATTAGTAGGCTTCCCAACTCCCTTAACACCTACAAAAACAACAACATAAGGCTTCATTTGTTCCCTCGCAGCATGCACATCCCTCAATATATGTCAATAGAGCGCCTAGCTTAAAATACGAACAAGCAGTCAGTGTTTCATGCCAGGGTCTTAATCTTATCACAAAGAATCAAATGATGAGAAACGAAGCAGTTGAGATAAAATAAAAATACAAAGCAAGTTTTTCTTCAACATGGTATACAGAGACACAAAGGATTAACATCAATGGCTTCTTCTCCCTTGCCCCCCACCCTAGCTCACACTAATTTATCCCATTCCATATCTGTCAAACTCACACCTGAAAATTACTTGTTGTGGAAGGTGCAATTAGTTCCTTAACTTCATAGTCAAAGACTCTTACCAGTACGTCAATGATTCAACACCCACCCAGAGCCTCTCATAACTCAAGTTGTTGCTTGTGCCTCTGCCCGACTGGTTGTAACTTCTCCAGAGAGTGCATGAGCTTCAAGGAAAGGAAGGCCAGCTACACATTACCGATAAGAAAAGTTAGGAAATTTTTTATGAATAATACAGATGAAACCAAAGCTTTTCTTAGATTTTTATATAAAATTTCTTATATAAATTATTTTTATCTAAATTTATATTAAAAATAAAATATTTTAATAAACAAAATTGATGATTTCACCTTTTAATTACTACACAAATTTAAGCTCTAAATCCAAATCTTCCATTGGATTCTCATTGTCATTCTCTATTTCTGTTATTCTGATGCTCGTGGCTGAGGAACACTGACTCTTTTGTTGAGGGTACCCATTGAATTCTAGGTTGCAATCGTCTTCATCACGACGCCTCTTACCATCCTTTAAATCTACCCAGCCTTCAATTGCTTCACTGGATGCATCAAAATTGTACTTATTGTCATCCTCTAAATTGTCATCCTCTGAGTCTGAACTTAAAATATAGTACTCCCCGTCTTTATCAAAGTATGAAGTCGTGGTGTTCAAAGAATGCCTCTTCTGCTGCGGATACCAATTGGATTCGAAGTGACAATCATCATCATCATCAAGCTTCCTCTTAGCATTCTCCTCGTCCTTGCGTACCAGATGGACTCCGCCACGTTTCAAGAGTAGTTCATCTGAGCTGCTGTGAAAATGAAGTTGCAGACTTCCCTTCGCTTGGGTAAAACGCTCTAGATCTTTGAAACCCAACCATACATGGTCTGAGCCAATTAAAGGAGTTGTTGTTGTTATCGAACTCAGACATCTACCATCATAGTTGACCGCAATAGAAATATCAGCCCAAGCGTTTCCATGGTAGTGGTTAAAAGGAGCAGCACTGGTTTCGAAAACAACACATGTAATGATTCCTTTAATCACACTAAGATTGAGCAGTTCAACTTCAATGGATATATCCCGTGAACAACTATTTGAAGCCTCCTTGCAATTATATGGGTAGAACCAATTTGGAATCTTATTTCCCGGAAATAGAAGGTGCCATGTGAATGAATGGTGGTACTCTGGACCCTGTTAAACAAGCATCATTCTTTTTAGCAATGCATATTTCTATATATAGAGAAAGCTATTTGTATGTATGTGTGTGAGCTAGTGGCCCTTGACCCAGATGGCATGGCACGAGCCTTGGTTTCTCAGTATAAGAATCAGGGTTCAATCCCCACCACGTTACCTAGCAAAAAAAAAAAAAGTGTGCATGTGAGAGAGAGATACCTTGCTCCTAATTGGATTTGCTGCCACATGACTTGCAACATTTACAAGCATTTTAGAGCATCCAGACAAGTCAATGTAATCTAGTTCACTCAAGTTGCTGGTATTGAATTCAAACCATTTTGATATTTCTGGAAAACTTTCCAATGACCTGCATCCAATAGCATCTATCATTCCTAGAGTTGGGGGAAGTTCTTCGACTTTTTTAAGTTGTTTGCAATATCGCAAAGAGAGTGACCTCAACTGAACAAATTGATCCATCCATCTAGGAAGGATAACGAAAGTGCTCCATGATAGATTTAATCGCGTCAGTGTGGTGAAGCAGTTGGTAAACATGGAGGAATCTAATTTTGATTGGAGCCGTTTGTTAAGATCCAAAATTTCCAGTTTCGGAAACACTACTGAGGAAGAGTACCCATCATTTGAAATGCTTGAATTCATTGGAGGTGGTGACGAGAGCAATTCGAAAATAGAGGGCAAGGCTGAATATCGTCTTTCCTCCCCCACCATCTCTGGATGCTTAATAACTCTTGTGCCGCCATTGAGAGAGAGATGATTTAGATGTTCCAACTGAAGAATGCTAGAAGGGATATGCGCAAGGTTTTTGTTGCCATATAGATTAAAGTCTCGAAGTTTAGTGAGATGCCCAATAGATGAAGGCAGTTCTTTAATACCAGTGCCTTCGAACCAAATCGATATCAAACTTTTCATTTCCAGCCCAATTTCAGGAAAGTACAGTAGGCTTTTGCAGTCTATAACTGTAAGATCTCTTAGAGATCTTGAGTTGAGGGAACTTGGAAAACTATTAAGTTCAGGGCAATAGGAAATTGACAACATGACAAGTTTACTAAGGGATCCAATAGATTGATGTACCTCAACTAATCTTTTGCAGCACGAAATGTCCACTTCTTCTAAATTTGGAAGCCCCGATGTATCAGGAATTCTTGTTAGAAATTTACACTTGATGAAACTCAGAAATCTCAAATTCTGAAAGTTCTATTAAAAATTAAACAAAAGGAAATGAAATATATCAGCTTGAGGAAATTAAGCTCACAATATATATGTAGAATATTATGAAAAAAAAAAGAAAGAAAGATAATAATGGTACCTTGAAATTATTTCCCAATCCTTTGATGTTGCAATTAGCCATTCTTAAAGTAACGAGTTCCTTTCCATTAAAGTTCGATGGAAAAGATGAACCATGATAGTTTTTAAAATCAAGAACCCTCAACTCGTTGGAGAAATAACTAGGCGGTTCTGAAAAGAGTGCATTACGATTTATTAGTATTCTGAGATTCTCCATCTTCCCAAAAGCTTCAGGACTCGAGCGTATCAAATCCTTTTTAGGCAAGTCTATCAGTATGCCTTCAGTTTTTTTTGTTCCCTAGCAAGACAATGCATAAATTTACCAACAAAATCAGATCATAATAAAGTTGATATCCATATATGTATATATAGATTACCTATCAAAAGAGAACTAGCAGCTTGTTCAGTCTCACTTTTAAATTTTTTTAGAAAAACTTTCTTGTACCATTTGGTAGTTTTGTTATTAATAAAATTAGTGTTCCAAAGTAAGTGATCAAACACAAAATGTCAATGTTTGGCTTCATATTCACTAATTAATCTTACCTACTGATATGAGAAAAATACAAGATGCTGATAGAAAAACTATGTCCAATTGTAACCAGCCAATTATCAAGGAATTCTACTTATAATAAACAAAATACCTCTTTTAAGAGATATGTGTGGTAGATGTATGCATATAAATAAATGAGTGCATGGATGCACGTGTATATGTATTTCTCATTCTATTTTTTACAATCTCGAATGAAATGGATGTTTATGTAACTCTTACCATATTTTTTTCAAGTACAGAATGAACATCTTCATGATACCACAACCTACTGCGTTTTCCAGGATTTTTGGTTGACTCTTCTGTCTCTTTACGAACAATTTCTTTGCCCATGACTTTGAATAAATCATGCATGTTTACTATGCCATCCTCATCAATGGTTATGAGTGACTTCTCCCTTAGTATTGGGATACCAGCATAGGGAAATAAACCACAACCATTAAGTACGTTAGTAACATATTCTTCACACATTCCTGCGAAAAAACATGCAATGTCCAGGAAAATACTCTTCTCACTTTCTTCTAAACCATCATAGCCTATTCTAAGCTTGTCCTGAATATTATCAGGAGGAATTCTTTTGTACTTTTCTAGAGCATCTTCCCAAAATCTCATGTCGTCTTTATTACGTAAATATGACCCGAGCACTTCTAAAGCCAATGGAACACCCCCAGCATAGAGTAAAAAATCTTCTGTGAGTTCTGCAAAAGCTTGGTTAGGTTCTTCCTTTTTAAAGACAATCTGACAAAACAACTGGAAAGCTTCATTGTGATTCAATTCCCTCATCTTGTATCGTAGATGAACATTATAATTAGTTAATAAACACTCATCTCTTGTTGTTATAATAATTAAACTTCCTAAACCAAGCCAATCACGATCTCCAAGTAACTTTTCAATTTGGAACAGTTGATCCACATCGTCAAGAAGTAAAAGAACCCTTTTACTCCAAAGAAACTGTTTTATGAGACCGATTCCTTCATTAAAATTTCTAACCTTCAAATTTGAGTCTCCAAGGATCTCACGAAGAAGTGTCTTTTGCAATCGAATTAAACCCTTCTCTTGCTGTGAAGTTTCTCTCACGTCAGCAAGAAAGCAACAATATTCAAACTGGTCAATAAATGAGTTGTAGATTTCTTTAGCCAGAGTTGTCTTACCGACTCCACCAATTCCGAAGATCCCTAGTATGCGTGCAGTGTCATTTACTTCCACACCCCGAAGCTTATTATGGACGTCCTGTAATCTAGACTGCATTCCGACTAGAAGCTTGGCAGCGTCATTTTTATATTTAGGCTTTATTACTTTAGAAACCTCTTGAACAATTTCTTGAATCAATTCTGGTTCGGTCCTGACAATGCAAAAAATAAAAAATAAAAGAATAATAAGGTAGAATTTTCACAATAAAGAAACAAAAGAAAATGAACTAGTACACAGCTTTTTATCTGGAAGGAAATGGCAATGATCTATTTAATGATCTTTTTTGCTTCCATTCTCAAATTCGGTTTGGCTCTTTAAGAAGCAGGAGGCTTTTGATTTAATGATGAGTTCATAAATTTTGAAATACACACATACATCCACTTGTATTATAAAGATGTATCATGATCACATTTTTATTTTTAAATTAAGGCATACGAGTGAGTAGAAGTAGTAGTATACCTATGTCCTAAAGTGAATCCAGACAAACTGGCCACTTCTGTTAGGGCTGCTTTCCATCTCTCCACCTTTGACTCATCCTTGAACCTTTCTTTAAGTTTGGCTAATGCTTCTCCAAAACTCTTTGTTTGATTTCGTACATCTGATGGATCTATCTGGTAAAACACTGGTAGAATCTTTTGTTGCTTTGTTTTCTTACATTCAAGAATCTTCATCAACTCATCCAAGCACCATCTGGATGATGCATAGTTTTTTGAGAGGACGACAATTGAGATCCTTGAGCTTTCTATAGCTTTGAGAAGTTCTTCAGCGATTTCCTCCCCTCTTGGAAGCTTGTAATCTATGTATGTGTTTATTTTCTTTCGATCCAAAGCTTCATAGAGATGGGCAGTGAAATTTGGACGAGTATCTTGTTCCCTAAAACTCAAGAATGCATCATAAGTCCAGCGCCGACGAGTAAAGGAATACATGGAAGAGGAAGAAGCACCTTGAACGGCCATTAGAGAATTAGTTACTGTTTATCTGCAAAACAACTCTGCTTAACTGAGTTAAAAGCCGAGGCGTTGCCCATTTGCTTTAGGAAAGGTCTCTAGGCATTTGGCATCATCTTTTGAAATTTGAGGTGACTTTCATTGATTAGTTTCTTGGCATTTTTTTTTTCGGTTACTTTTGTTGACTTGTATCAAATGGGTATTACACATTTAGCCTCGTTTAGATTCAATTCATCTTAATTTTATCACTATAATATTTTTAAATCTTTACATAAAAATAATAAATAATTTAATTTACTCAAATTTTAATTTAATTTTTTTAAATTTTTAAATAATAATAATATTAAAAAATAATATTTTATTTAACTTTTATAAATTATTTCAACTAATTTAATCTCATTTTTAAATTCAAACGAAGATTTTGAAAACCGATTGTAATTTATTATTGTGAAGAAGTTGATAGCAGAAAATTCAGAACAGTCACCTTGAGATTCTATAATTTATGAAATTCGGATGTATTTGGTTTCTTTCGTTGATGTAAAAATTTTCATGTAAATAGGTTAGGTAAGAGGCAGCTCATGGCCTAGTTAGACATGCTTGAATTTTCTAATATGATGTAAATTTTTGAATGGTAAAGTCCATTTAAATATGATGGCATGAATTTTCAGACTTATCTATTAAGCTATTTGGCCTGATATATTGTCGTATGTAATTATGTTTTTTTTATGAGAGAACCACTCGAAAGATAAAAAGTCCCGTTAATTGAAAGTTGAAAGGAGACGCTGCCTTGGAAAAAGCAGTTGTGGTCCATTTAGATAAAAAGCATACGAGTTTCTCGGCAACTTTCTTTCAGTATTCTCCGCAACTTTTTTCAGTTGTTGTGGTTCATTTAGAAGATACGATGAGATAAGATGAAATAAAATGAGATGAGATAAAATAAAATAAAAGATAAAAATTAAATAAAATATTATTACAATTCAAATGAGGGCTTAATGAATGCCTTGTGAAAAAATAAATTTTGTGTGAGAATTTGAAAAAATTATAATAATAAAATAACATAAAATAAATTTTAAATCCAAATAAGGTTTATAATGAATGCCTTGAGGAAAAATATGCCCTCCAATATTATGGCGAGATTTTGTTTGTGTTTGTAAATATATTTTGTGCATTTAACGAACGCACCAATCATTTTCATAAAAATTAAAATATAGCATTTATTATTATTATTATTATTATTATTATTATCAATTTTAAAATAAAAAATAATTTTAAAAAAATAATTTTAAATAATTTTGAAGCTGCCGACACCAAATTAACACACATGTCATGTGGTCCTCTTTTTTTCTTGTTATCCGTTCGATAACCAGACTTCCATTATAAAAACACCAATACATCAGTTATTGTCAAATCCCAAAGCATTTTGGACAAATATGAGAACATGCTCCCACCAAAGATTAACATCAACAATATTTCAAGCATTATGAGCCACACTATTTCCAACTTGATTCACTTATTGGACTTTAAATTCCTGGAAACAGCTCAGCAATCTCGCGACGTATTGGTCCTGAATCCTGTGTCCTAGCATACCACAACTTCTTTGTCGATGGCTTTTTCATTAATTTGTTTCTGTGAGCTGTACAAAAATTGACCACACGATCTAATTTGGCTAGATTAACGGTAACAAAAGAAAATAGCATCAGGAAGATGGTTTGATAAAAAAATTAAAGAAGAAGAAAATAATGAAGACTCTAAGGTGAATGGTGGTGTTTAACAATATAGAAAATGGGAACTCCGATACGGGGGCTTTTGATGTAAATAAGCTTGAGAAGCCTAGAGCTTAAGGTGGGAGGAAAGCCGAAGAGCACTTAGCAGTACTATAGCCCACTGCAAATCCAAAATATGGACTTATATGAAAAAAGACTCCTGCATTGGACTGGCTATAGATTGAAGTCTGAAGATTTCAGCTACAGTAAAATTATTTCCGTCACCAATATTGGCGAGGTACTGTTCCGTGTTCATTGATTATTTTCTGAGTTTATTATTGAGAGAAGACGCACGAAATCCCCTGGATTTCCCTCGACATTTTTGCTCTCACTGGCTATATTGCTCTTCACCCATCGTTTTCAACCCGCTAGCTTCCTCCTTCGTCTCCTTCTCTCCTTCGGTCGTCTTCTTCGCCATTGTCTTACTGGCCAAACGGTAAGTCTATCTTCCTCACCCAGCACTCTCAATCTCATAATCACAAGGGTGTGGTTCTGATTCCTCCAAGGTCATTTAGATTATTTGTCTAAAAATATAAATGATCTGTTTTTTTTTTTTTTTTTTTTGTTAAATTAAAAAAATCTCTCATTAAAAAAAATTATATATTTTTTATATTTTTTAATGTGAGCAGGATCCCATACTACAAAATTTAATATTTAATACAATAAATTATATATCTTTTTAAATAATTTTTTTTAAGATTATACTAAATTGAAGCACAAATTTTATATTAAAACCTCATTTTATATAAATTATTGTATTAAATATAAATTTAAAAATAAATTTTTTAAATTTTTTTAAAAGTTCTCATTTTGTTTCTATATAATAATTTATATTTTATTATTTCATATATATTTTATTCATTTCTCTCTCTTACCTGTCTTTGTTCTTTCACTGCAGAAAGTGGAAAGTAATTTTATTTCGTTTCAGCCCCAAGTTCCGTTTGCGCCATGATCTTCACTTCCTCTCACAATTAGACTGGTTCTGCTCTTGGATCGAGTCACAGGCGACGTTTTTGATTCATTTGCAAAGTGCAGGAAAACAACAGTACAGCATGTATATTCGTGAATGAATATTATTTGGATCATGGAATAACTTGATCATCATTTGTGAAATAGATGTTCTCATAATATATTTTAAGAATATTTTCAACTATAACCTCTTCTTTTTATTTTTTTAATGAATTTATATTTTAATTTAGTTTATAAATTTGGATTAATTTAAAATAAAACATAATTATATGACATTATATATGAAGAGATATTATAAATATCACAAGAATATGAAGATATCATTGATAGTTAGAGAAAATATTTAAAATGAATAAAAATATTATAAAGTATAATATTTAAATATTATAAAATAAAATAGATAAATTGGTGTATGGTATATTGTAAAAATTAATTTGTAAAATAAAAAAATAGATTTTGATAATGTATTTTAAATGATAGGATGGAGAAGCTATTAAAAAGGCTCTATCTTGTTTGTTTTTTGAGATAATATAAGATGAATTAAAATAAAAATTGAATAAAATATTATTAAAATATAGTTTTTAATATCATTTTAATTTTAAAATTAAAAAAATTTTTAATTACTTATTTTATTTTATATAAAATTTAAATTAATTATTATAATTAAATAAAATAAATTGAGATAAACTGTAAAAGTAAAAGAGGCCTTGTGCCAATAAACGAAGTTTGACAGACAATTACATCTAACCACCTGTCGCATCCTATTTTGCACTTCATATTGTGATATAATATCCATGAGAATAATATTATTTTGTCATCTTTTTTTAAAATTTTATTTTGATATTTTATTTATTATAATTTTTTTACTTTATTTAATAATTAAGAAAATAATTATTAGTAATTTTTTTAAATACTTAAAAATAATTAAAAATATTAAAAAAGAGAGAGTAAAGAAACAAAATGTCAATTTTATGCTGGCGATATTATAAAAGGGTGCTACTCAAGCGGCTCTATCCATAATCCCGTTTTGGCTTTTTAATTTTTAATTTTTAATTTTTATTTCTTTGATTGGGGCATTTGATCTATTGATCGAGATTAAGCACAATGGCAATTATTAAATTGTGAATTGTCTTTTCTTATTACAATAGGTGGGAGCAGGTATGCAGTGGGAGCAGGTAAATGCATAGTTATGAATTTTGTACCATATTACGGCCAAAATATATTATATCAGCCGGTCGTCTAGTATAAAAAAAGTAGCATTTTGTTTTGGTCGATTTCTCGATCGTACTGGTCGATACATCAAATTTCGATCGAAATATCGGCTGATACAAGTCGGTATCGGCCAATATTTGTGTTTTGGCTATGTCGGATTTTGGCCTCATTTTTTTTTTATCATTTTTTACTATTTTTAACCTCAATTCAGCTAAATTAATTACATATATATATATATATATTTATACAATTTATTCATATATTAACTATTATTTTAAAATATAATTTGTATATGTATTTATTTATATAATTTATTTACGTATAAATTATTTCTAAACGGTACACAAAACAATATCAATATCAAAATATTTTATTACAGTAGCTTGACCGGTATATCTATCGATATGGTAATCAAAATATTGAATAAATGTCCTTTTTGACTATACATAAATTAACCAATTTTAAAAAATACAAAATACATATATAAATAAGAGAGAATTTTTAGAGCATTTACTATTGAGAGCATCCATTGCACTCATGAGTAATACTTCGAAGAAATTGATCAATTCATCTCTAAATATTATTCATGAGTGTAATAAATACTTTTAAATAGTAGATGTTCTCTAGCATTACTCATAAATAAATATATCAACCAATTTGATATTTTTTCAGAGAAAATCCCAAAATTAATCAATTTAATATTTTGACAAAGAGAATAAATGACCATCAAGATTAATATTCTTTACTAACTTCCACGTACAACCACCCCCTCCATTCTTCTCAAAAAGCCTCCATCATGACCTGTGGCTGTAGAGTCAAACAATAAAGGGGGAGGTAGCTCGAATTTGTCCCGAATGGACAATTTTTTTTTTTTTGATTTATTTTAAATCTTTTTTTTTTGAAGGTTTTAAATAATTTTTTTTTTAAATCACATAATTATTAAAAAATATTTTTTAATCATTTAATAAAAAAAAATAAAAAAATAAAAAGTGAAATCCTTGAGCTTTCAATAGTTGTGAAAAGTTCTGATGAGATTCATCCCCTCTTGAAAGCTTATAATCAATGTACATATTTATTTTCATTCGGGCCAGAGCATCAAGAAGATGGGCTGTGAAACCTTGACAAGTATCTTCGCCTCTAAAACTCAAGAATACATCATATTTCCACCAACGAGAAAATGAATAAAAGGAAGAGGAAGACGCACCTTGAAAGGCCATCAGAAAAGTTAATGTTTATCTATGTCGGGTTATTACTGAAAGACTCCTCAAATCGAGAATTCAAAGTTGAAAATTACATTTAAAAATGGATACACGTTTGATGAAAAAGATGAAGGGTTTCTTGGCAATTTCCTTGCAGTCCCGGTCATTGGAATAAATAATAAATTAATTAGGCAGGATTGTATTGGTGGCGGCTTCAAGGAAATTACACAGGGCACTCCTTTCCTAGCAGGGCAGGACTTCTTCTTAGCAACTTAAAAGAAATATTATAGTTTCTTATAATTAAGCAACTTGCATGCATATTATACCAACTTTCATTTAGATAAATAACAAATAAATTATAGAGGCTTCACTTCTCGACAATATCAAATAAAGTAAGATGAGGATTTCTAATTTTCTTGACTTCCTTGCATGCGCATGTGGCTTTTCAGCAACTTGCGTGCATGTTGTACCAGCATTTATTGAGATAAATAATAAATAAATTACAAAGGCTTCTCTTATTGGCAACTTCAAAGCAATTCAGATGAGGATTTTTAATTTTTTTGGTCATGCTTGGCCACTTCCTTGCATGCGCATACGAGTCCTTTTTAAGGATGTTCATCCGGATTCCAGATTCTCAAATCTGAAACTTGGATTTAAAATTTCCTTCAATTTTTTTGAAAAAAAATTAAAATATTAAGAAATATATTCAATTTTCAAACCGGACCGGGTACAATCCGGCCCGGATGAACAGGCCTAGTCCTTTTAACAATTTGCATGCATGTTGTACCAGCTCTCATTAAGATAAATAATAAATAAATAACAAACGCCTCTCTTATAGCAACCTCAAAGAAATTAAGATGAAAATTTCTAATTTAAATTAAGATGAGAATTTATAATTTTCTTGGTCATGCATGCAGGAAGTGGCCACTTCTTTACATGCGCATGAGGCCTTTCAACAACTTGCATGCATGTTGTACTAGCTTTTATTGAGATAAATAATAAATAAATTAGAGAGGTTTTTCTTCTTGGCAATCTCAAAGAAATTAAGATAAGGATTTATAATCTTCTTGTTTGCATGCGCGCATGAGGTCTTTTAGCAACTTGCATGCAAGCTGTCTCATTGAAATAAATAATAAATAAATCTCAAATGCCTCTTTTCTTGACAACCTCAAAGAAATTAAGATGATGATTTCTAACTTTCTTCGTCATGCATCCAAGGAAGTAGGAAGTGGCCACTTCCTAGCATACGCGCATGAGCCCTTTTAGCAATTTGCATGTATATTGTACCAGCTCTCATTGAGATAAATAATAAATAAATTACAGAGGTTTCTCTTTTTAGCAACCTCAAAGAAATTAAAATGAGGATTTCTAATTTTATTGGTCTTAAGGCTGTTCATCCGGGCCGGATATTTTTCCGGCCCGGTCTAAAAACCGGATATCCGGAAATCCGGTTCCGGACTCCTACCCGGATTAAATCAAATCCGGAATCCGGATTTTAAAAATCCGGATCGATAGATCCGGATCCGGATATATAAATCCGGATACCGGATTTTACATCCGAAACCGGGTATATATATTAGAAAGTTAGAAACCTAGCCGCTTCCTACAAACGACCCCTCTCTCTTTGCATCCATGTCCACCCCCTCTCCTGCTCTCTCTCACACGGGCGAAACGAAACCCTAACCAGCCATCGAGTTGATCATGCTCAACAACCGCGGGGTATATGATCTATCGCCGTCGCCGAGTCGACGTTTTCTTTGCTTCTACGGTACTCTCTCTCTCTCTCTCTGTGCGATGCCATAGCCTCTCATCTCCTCGGTTTTCTCTCATCTGCTCTCTCTCTCTCTCTCTCTCTCTCTGCTCTGCGATGCTCTATGGGTTAGGTTTGGGTAAAAGTTACATATTATGTTCAACGATTGGATTCTGTTTTGTTCTTTGTTGCCTCAAGGATGTTGCTGCTGATTTGACCATTTGAGGTTTTGGCACGGTTTTGTGTATCTGCATAAGGGTTTTGATATCTGCATTTAGCATCTATACTACTCATTACAAGGGCTTATATAAATATAAATATATATATATATATATATAGATATTGACATCGAAACAGGGGCTTATGTATAGTGTATTTTGACTACGTATATTAAACACTATATCTTTTAAGTTTAGTTTAAACAGGGGCCCTTGTTTGTTTAAATTAGTTTCTTGTTTAAGTGGTTCATGGGGATATGGATATTTCATTGTTTATAATATTGGTTTAAGAAAGTGGTATCATTACCATGTTGAGAGAATTTATTATCTAAATAGTGTCAGATCTGTGCCAGTATATGTGCTAGCATATTTTTTGGATGGATTTTTTTTTTTGGTATAGCTTGTAATGTTAATTGAAGGGACCATGTCTACATATTGTGTATACTGAACTGACCAGACAATAAAAGTCGCAATTTTTTTCAACATCCATTTGTGAACTTTGAGAACCTACTACTTTGTCAACAGAGAATTACCTGTTCACACACACAAAAAAAAACAAAACAAAACAAAAAAAGCCTTAGACCTAAACGTTTTCCATGAAAAACCATCTAAGTATATATGCCCTGATCTTTTACATGAGATATGAGCTAGTGCATGGAACTCTGCAAATTAACATTGTTGAAGTAAATAATAATTAATCAACTTTAAACATCACTAATATTCTCCCAATTAATTTAACCCAGAAAAGAAAAGAATATTCATCTTTAAAGAGTTTGTTTATGCTACTCGTACTGACTGGGTGGAAAAAGCTATATATGCTTTTTCTGCCATTAAAGAATTGTAATAAGTTGAACCATTCTGCAGAATCTTTACACCCAATAGGTCTAAGTTAGTGCAGTAGTGCCTGTAATATTACTAGTACTGCTTCTGCCACTGTGTCCATTAACAAAGCCTAGTCTTCTTTTTAATCAAAATTTGAGATATAAGCTTTCAACTATATATATGCATGATCTTCATCATCATCATCATCATCAAAGTGGCTCTAGTCCTGTGTGTCAGAAATTATATATTGAGAATTCCACCCATCAAAGAAAATCTGAAAGAAGAACAACGCAATGCATAGCTTTCATACATCATCTGGTATGTATAGCTTGTCACTGGTCTCTTCTATTACGGTCCTGAAAATACAAAAAATTAAGGGGTTTTTGTGGAATTAACTATATATGTCGTCTCAATTAAAAGTATAAACTGTGGCAGACTTGTCAAAATGATTTTTTTGTTTTTTTATAATTAATAAAAGCTTTATTACAATGAATAAGAAAAGCCCAAGTGCCTACTAGTCAAAATGGAATTTACTACTTTAAATGCAGACAATGAAATGCTCAAGTCAGCTCAACCATCAAATGCCAAAATTCTCCCACTCTTAACCCTATGCTCAATTTCATGTAATAAAAGTTAAAACGATTGTTTAGAAACTAAAACTAGACAAGGTGGTGCTGGAACTCATAATCACAGTGAACAATCACGTTGTCTTGCACGTTGTGAATGATTAAATTGTTCTCACTCAGTGACAAAATAGAATCAGATTCACTTTTAAGACATGTTTGGAGAAATAAGTTTCTTACTTGAGAATATGAGTAGACATCTACTAGCATCTCATCTGCTAGAATCAAAAATACTTTCCACCTTTAATTCAATCGATCCATTTGGATCTTTATAGGAGATCGTCAGGACTGTTTTATAGAGTGCATGATTTTCTGGTCATGTTCAGATTCTGAATTTGACTTAACTGAATTACCGAGTTTAGCTTTAGTTCAAAATAAATAAAAATCTGATTATTTTGGTTACAATAAGTTGAGGAGGAGGAGGAAAATATCGGATTATTTTGTAAACGCTTTGTTTTTCCTGTTTTGAAATATCAATATCGTATGTTCATTTAAAAATCGTATTGTAAACGCCTTGTTTTTCCTGTTTCGTGTTTGTGATTATTCAATAACAAATGGAAGAAAATTCTGTGAGTTGTAATGTCGGTACAACTCAATGGTTTGGTAGTGATTCTTTTAACTTAATGTTTAATACTTTTTTAGATGATGATATAGATGAAATTTCAACCGAGGTTGCTGTGAGTCTTCCTTTCCATTCATGATAATCTAGAGTAAGTGTTTTATTCTCTTTTTTGTATAATTTTTCTGTGTCTAATGTATTTTTTTTCTTTTATTATTAATTTTTTTTTATAAATATATATATATAAATATATATATATATATATATATATATATTGCAGCATGCAGCAGCAAATGGTTGGACCACCAGAGCATACATCATGACTTTGATCTAGAGATCATTTGGATATTATATCTGGAAATTAGAAGCAGCCCTTCAATCGCTTTCATGCATAACTCATGATGATGTGGCTTCTTCTGCATATATATATATATATATATGTGTGTGTGTGTATGTATGTATGTATATATATATTTGTCCTGATCTAGAATGATTGATCTGTGAGTGCATGAATCTGGATTCACCTAAGGCTAAGGTTGTGTTATTCCACATAGACATTGCATAATTGATAGTTTAGTTTATGCATATCGACAACGTGACACATTACAATTATATTGATTTAATGGTGCCAATGTGAGACTGAGGTATTTGGAACAGATTAATGCTGATCAATACAAACTCATTTCTTGGCTATAAAAGTTTGAATTATTGGAAGAAGAATATTTCACTCCACATAATATTTCTGGATAAATAAGAAATGAATGCAGTGTTGAAAAAAAATTTCTACAACAAATTTCTCCCAAAGTATTTTTGGTAAATATTTACAACAAATTTTTCTACAAAAAAGTTGAAAAAAAAAAAAAACCGGTTTAAATCCGGAAACCGGATTTCCGGTTTTTTAAAAACCGGATTGATCCGGATTCAAACCGGATTTCAACCCGGATAAAACCGGGTTGGACTCCAACCCGGATTTGAACACCCGGTTCCGGTCCGGGTTGACCCGGAATTCCGGTTTGGGCACCGGATGTACAGCTCTAATTGGTCTTGCATGCAAGGAAATGGCCATGCATGCAGGGGCGGAATCAAAATTTTATATTTGGAGAGGCGATCGATAAAATGTACGGTATGTGTAAATTTTAGAAGGATGATCATTAGTAATAAAAATATCATATTCTGTTGTTACCGACCTCTCTAAACGTATATTACTTTTCAAATTGTACTCAATTTTTTTCTTTTTAAAAAAAAAAAATTAATTGTTCTTAAGTACTTGCTCATATTTTTTTTATGATTTAAGAAAAATTTATAAATTAAGAATAAATTTGAAAATTTTCTATTAAGTAATGATGTAACGCTATTAGATTTTTAACAAACTATATCTCACAATCATACAAGTTAGAGTGAAACTAAATAAATGAGTATAATTAATGAATTTTACAATCATATAAATTTATAATTAATTTTTTTGCTAGAATTAGACTATTAGAGTAACTGTAAGATTATGTAAGTTAAAATTTAGGTTTACGTAAAGTTAAAAATTAAAATATAAATGAATGTATATTGAGATTTAAAAGAATAATTTTTATAAAAAAAATTTGGGGAGGTCAATTTTTATTTTTATAATCTAAAAGAGAATTTTAATTATATATATATAATTATATATATATTTCTATTATAAATAAAATTTGAAAAAATTTTGGGGGGGCCAATCGAAGGCGTGGGTCCGCCCCTGCATGCATGCATGTTAGCAACTTGCATGCATGCTGTACCAGTCCTCATTGAGATAAATAATAAATAAAATTTTCTTTTTTTCATTATTAATTAAATATGACAAATTTTTTTTAAAAAATGTGCAAACTTATACATTTTGAAGGAAAGTTTTAGTTAAAACCATTGCTAGTACCCTAAGATGATTTAGGTTATTTGCCTAAAAATATAAATGATTTGTTTTTTTATTTTTATATTTTTAAAAAATTAAAAAACTCTCTCATTAAATAAAATTTATTTATTTTTAATATTTTTTAATGTGAGAAGGATCCCATACTAGGAAATTTAATATTTAATATAATAAATTATATATATTTTTAAATAATTTTTTTAAGATTATAATAAATTGAGGCACAAATTTTATATTAAGGCTTCATTTTATATAAATTGTTGTATTAAATATAAATTTAAAAATAATTTATTTAATTTTTTTTAAAATTCTCATTTTATTTCTTTATAATAATTTATATTTTATTATTTCATATATATTTTATTCATTTCTCTCTCTTACCTGTCTTTGTTCTTTCACTACAGAAAGTGGAAAGTAATTTTATTTCGTTTCAGCCCCAAGTTCCTTTTGCACCATGGTCTTCACTTTCTCTCACAATATCCTGTTTAAATATAGAGATAAGATGAGTTGAGATAAATTTAATTTATTTTTTAATATTATTATTATTTTAAAATTTAAAAAATATATATTGAGATTTAAAAAATATGTATAAAAATTTATATTTTATATAAAAAATTATAAAAATATAATAATAAAAATAAAAATAAATTATAATAAATTAAGAAGAGTTTCCAATTCAAATCAAGCCGACTGATTCTGATCTTGGATCGAGTCACAGGCGACGTTTTTTATTCATTTGCAAAGTGCAGAGAAACATGAACAGTACAGCATGCATGTTCGTGAATGAATATTATTTGGATCATGGAATAACTTGATCATCATTTGTGAAATAGATGTTCTCATAATATATTTTGAGAATATTTTTAGCTATAACTTCTTTTTTTTATTTTTTGAATTAATTTATATTTTAATTTAGCTTATAAATTTGGATTAATTTAAAATAAAACATAATTATATGACATTATATATGGAGAGATATTATAAGTATCACAAGAATATGAAAATATCATTGATAGTTAGAAAAAATATTTAAAATTAATAAAAATATTTAAAATTATAATATTTAAATAATATATATATATAAAAAAATAAACTAGTGTTTGGCATATTGTAAAAATTAGTATGTAAAATAGAAAAAATAATTTTTGATGATGTATTTTAAATGATAGGATGGAGAAGCTATTGAAAATGCTCTCCCTTATTTGTTTTTTGAGATAATATAAGATGAATTGAAATAAAAGTTGAATAAAATAGTATTAAAATATAATTTTTAATATAATTTTTATTTTAATTTTTTTTTTGTTTTTTGAGATATGTTGATATATATGAATGATAAACACTATGGTAGATTTGAATTAAATAGACTAAATGTGATGTGATATAATTTTTTATTTTAATTGATTATTTTTTTCATGATCACAAGTACATTCATAAAAAATGTTTTGTCACCAATTAGTCAAAGGGAGAGATTGTTAATGCAAATTTTTTGGCTTGGATTAGTGTTGAAGTATTTGAATTCAAATAAGATAAGATTTTATCTTATTTCTAAAGTTGTAATTTTGAATCATTGAGTTTGAATTCAAATAGGATAAGATTTTATCTTATCATTAAATTTGTAATTTTTGAATGAATGTAATTTGAACTATGGAATTTATCCATAATATTTGAAGTCCATTTAGGGGTCTAGGAAGTCTGTTAGAGTTGAATTTCGAAATCTAGAAGGACAAAATCAGAAGACAAATTGAAATTCAAATTGTAGCAGAAAATTCGGAAGTCTGTTAGCAACCTGTCAGCAGACGGATTCTGATAAAGGACAATTTGTCAGCAGACACCTTTTAGCAGCACTTTTTGAATTTAAATGAAGTTATATTGTAACCCTAAGGGGTTTTTCGGCTAGAACACATACCTAGAGATATTTGAGAGCCATTTGAGAGGAAAATTAGTGGAGAATTTTCCAATGATTTTTATACACTTGCAAGTGTGATCTTGCTCAAGGTTTGAGAAGATCGTTGATTGACGTACGTGATCAACTACTGAAGGTTCCAGTAGGAGAGGCATATATTGAAGATTGTCAGAGGTTCTGGCTGCTACTGCTACTGCGGTAGGGATAAATGAGTCGTTTGTCTGGTCAAATAAGGGAGTTAATTGACAAAAGGTTTTGTAATTGAATAGCTTACTTGTAAATTGATTATCAATAAAAATGACTTTCTTGAGTTTGGTTGCCCCGTAGGGTTTTACCTTTGAAGAGTTCTTTAAAGAGTTTCCTTTCGTAACTAAACGGTGTGCTATGCTTGTTAAATTATTTATTGCATATTTCTTATTATTCACATGATTAAAATCTAACAAGTTTGATTGTGAAGATTGTTAGATTTATTCGGTCATACAGGTGTATAAATGGAATTTCAATTATAATTAAAATAATTGACTGACGGAATAAATTATGATCCATTAACTTAATTTCAAATTCTTTTATTAAAAATAAGGATTATATTTAATTTGTATTCAATTACCATTAAGAATAATAAAGATGTAACTCTCAAAGTCTCTTTATTTTTTTTTTTATGCTCCCTTCTCCATTTCAAATTCTATTATATTTTATATTCAGCTTTCAATTAAGATCGAGCTTATTTTAATATTTTAGCCGACAACAGTACCTCTCCTTCTTAACTTACAGTGTCAAATACATGATTTTAAAAGTTTCTCCACTACTTCTTGATCATTCAGTTGTAGCTTTTGTTTGATTGACTTGACTAGACTTCCCGTGTAAAATAAGTTGTAGCTTGTGGAACAGTAGGTGACTATACATTGGTCTTCCATGGTTGCAAACTTCCACGCCATCAGCGCGATAGATTTGTCACATGGTGTTTGAAGAGGGCTTGACATCCTTTTGAAGCCTATTGGGTGACCAATGGACCTAGGTCACCAATCAAGACGCTAGCCCATGGTCCCTTGAGAGCTAGGCCCACCACCAGGGTCCAATCCATCCTAACCACCACGAGGGTAACTGCTTGAGAGTCCATCGGGCAAGGAAATCCATCATTTGAGTATTGATAAATCCTTCATTCCAAGACTTGAATTTCAAATAGCAGATAAGTCCGCTATCATATAATAACGGAAGTCTCACAGACTCAATATATACAGAGAACCCAATATGTGTAGATTTATCTGATTCAATGGTAGTGAAGAGAGAGCTTTTCACTGCAATCAGTAACATAGGCATCAGAGGCGTTCTCTTGAACCCCTAAGCAGTGGCAGAGTTAGTGATTGGCTAGAGAGGCCAAGCAAAATTAAAACAAAAATAAGTCTAGTTGGCAGATTTACTTCTTAAGGCGAGAGAAGGCAATGGGGTATAGCACACCATCTGACTTTTGTCCTTTGAGGGTATGCATTGTTGTAGAGGCTGCTTGCATTTGTTAAATTGGAGGAACAAAATGGTTTTACTTGTGATATCTAATAATTATTGTACAATTAAAATATAGCAAATAATAATTATACAATTAAAACACAGCAAATATTTAAGGAGAGGATAACGAGAATTACTAGAAGTTTGTACAGTTGTACTAAAAATATCTTTATTTTGGGATAAAAAAAAAAAGAAAAGGAAAATGCTATATTTTTGTTGTTACTCATTTCGATTGGATCCCATTTTGAGTTTTTTTTTTTAAATTTTTTTACATCATTTTTAATTAAGTGTTTTTAAATAATGTTGTGATTTTTTTATATTTTTAAAAAATATTTTAAAATATAAAAAAAAAAACATGTAAAAAAATTAATTTAAAAATCATATAAAAAAAATTAAAAAAAGGGCCCCGGACCAAATGATTGAGATGAGTAGCACTTACCAAAAAACAACAAAAAACTTGATATTTGTACGGCGTACAGGTCAGCCTCTAGTCCACCCCGTTCCTTCCCAATATTCAAATTGACACATTGGGTTGTCTTTTAATTTTGAAAATATGGTAGAGAAAACACAAAGACCAAGTTAAGAAAAGAATCTGAATCATTTAGCTCACCATGGATGCTTGGTTGTGACCTCTCTGAGCTCCTTCGTGGGTTCGGGCTCTCTCAGGTAGACAACCCAAAAATGGAAAGATTTTTAATTAGAAACCCAGAAATGGAAGAACTATGAATGAACTAATTCAGAAGCCCACGTATTGTTTTCGATCTCATTCATTAATTTCCCTTTATTGATCTCTTGGGGTGTTTCAAGCTTAGATATTGGTAAAACATGATGTACTGGGTAAAGAGCATCACTCTGCAACAGGCTCTTGTGGCCAACATCCTGGTGCCTCCCAGCCTCTTTCTGCTTTTCTTCTACATTGACAGCTATTATTGTAATATTTTTCTTCTTTCTTCTTTGATTTCTTGAAAACTTTTGCTGATCACAATCTAACAGAAGTTTAAGCCTGATCTGAAAGGAGGAAAGATTAGGGGTATATATGGAGGCTGGGTCGGAAGGGTCGTCTGTGAGCCATCGGATCAAGTCCTGGGGAGTTGTTGAAGCCCACCAATTCCACACCGGTCGGGGTCGGTGAGTGACTACAGATGTATGAATCTTGGTGGAGGCCCCACTCATGGTAGGAACTTGCCCGACTTTACTTTAAAGACACATTTGGCCGGATTGAGTTTTATTTTGTACTAACGATGGACGGCAAAAGCTTTGCACAAGTCATCTAGATGCTGCTCTGGCAACCTACTTTTAACCAGTAGGTCGTCCATGTAGACTTCCATGTTTCGCCTGATCTGTTTCTTAAACATGCAGTACACTAATCGCTGGTAGGTTGCCCTTGTGTTTTTGAGCCCGAATGACATTACTTTGTAGTAGTAGAACCCTATGTCTGTGCTGAAGGCTGTCTTTTCCTCGTCTAATGAGATCATCCTTATCTAGTTGTACCCTGAGTAGGCGCCCATGAAGCTAAGGAGAGGGTGGCCCGTGGTCGAGTCAACAATCAGCTTGATGTGGGAAAGGGGAAAGCTATTCTTCAAGCATGCTTTGTTGAGGTCGGTGAAGTCGACACATATTCGCTACTTTCTACTCGCCTTCTTTATGAGTACCACATTGGAGAGTCACTCAGGATACTGGACCTCCCTAATGAACCCCGTTGCTAAGAGGCGATCAACTTCTTCTGCTATTACTGTATATTTATCTGAGTAGAAGCTTCGCCTCCTCTACTTAACCTTTCGGGCATTGGGGTCAACGCTTAGCCGGTGTTTTGCCACGGTGTTGTCTATAGCAAGTATGTCTTCGTGCATCTAGGCAAAGACATCACAATCCTTTGCCAAGAGTCGTTCTAGACCTAGTTTCAGGTTAGGGATTAGTGGAAACACGAAAGCCAGATGGTAGCAATCGCTGAACCATTGGAGACGGTAACAATGGTTTGTTGGGTTGGCCTGCCTAAGAGTCTGCTCGTCTCGGACCTCCTCGTCCCACATGATTAATTACGAAGGAGCTGGTAGCCGGGCGTCTCGCTGTTAGCTTCAGCAAATGCTACCGTCTGGCTTTCATTGTTCAACTCGCGGGCGTAGCATTCTCGTGGCAAGACTTGCTCACCCCTGACTTCACCTGTTCCTTCGCCAGTAGGAAATATCATCTTTAGGTGGAACGTCGAAGTGACCGCCTTTAGCCGGTTTAGCATGGGGAGTCCTAGTATCACCTCGTACGAGGATGGGACCTTGACTACTAGGAAGTCCGTCATGACTATCACCGTCTTAGGGCCATTCCAGCCAGGACCAGGAGGGTGACCAATCCCTTGGGTTGGATCACGTTTCTTGTGAAGCCTTTGAGGGGGGTTGGGACCGGCCGTAGCCTGTTATGCCCGATGCCCATCCGGGTGAATGCCTCCCAGTACAAGATATCCGTTGAGCTACCGTTGTCGATCAGGATTTTCCTGGTGGTAAAGTTTGCCACCTGCAAGGTCACTACCAGGGTGTCGTCGTGAGAGTGAAGGATCATTTCTTCATCTTTCTCGTCGAAGATGATTGGGGGGCTTCGCGGGGGTTGACCCCCTATTCGGGCGCTCCGTGCCGTGAACACCTTGCCATAACAAGCCTTTCGGGTGTATGCTTTTCTAGACGAAGAGGTCGCCCTGCCCTTTAGGACTCCCTCTGGGATCGTTCAGTTTTCACCCAAGGGTTTTCTTTTCCTGGGCTGTCTTTGGTGTTCCTCGTACCTTGGTCGGTTATTGTGGGGGCTCCCACTACGTCGGGCGGGTGAGCGTCGCCGCCCATGCTGCATGCCTTGTTCCTTATCTCTCCTTATCCTTTTTAGGGCATAGCAGTTCTGAGTGCTGTGTCCGCCAAACTGGTGGTATTCACAGAATATCCTTGCAGGCGGTAGCCACTTTTGCCCCTTGCCCAGCCTTAGCTCAATTCCGCCTTCAACCGCTAGATTGGCGTGGAGGCGAGGCTGGGGCCTCTGGTTGGCTTGGTCTTATCGGCCCCTGGGGTTGGGGCCCGCTTTCCTTCTGCAGTCCCGGGGGAGGCTCTTTTGTTGATTCACAGCTATTGCGTCCGCCCTTTTGACTTCCTTGTGTCACATCACAGTTAGGGCTTGGAGGATGTCTTTTGCATTTATGCATCCGTCTGTTCTGTCCATGAACTCTGCCAGTGTGGCCAGGGTTCCTCGGGCAATTTTCGCCATGAATGGGTTCCTGGATCATATCCTGCCCAGGAGAGTTGCTAGAGTTATTTTCTCGTCTGGGTCGGCCGTCGTCATTTGCTTCCTATTAAATCACTCTACCACGTTGCTGGACAGTGAGGAGGTAGGCTGTCAGGCCAAGCAGTGGAAATTGTTGATGGTCCCTATGGGGATAGTCTCGAACCATCCCCGCATCGTACCTTTCAAAGTCAGGGGGAAGGCTCTGCACGCCACTTCACTTGGGTAGTCGTGCAAGCTCATGTGTATCCCAAACGCCTTCAAATGTTTGAACAAGTCCTTTCCTCTGTTGTAGAGGTCTATTTGAGGCACTTTGAATCTTGCCCAAGAGGGGTATGGCCATTATGTTCGCACTATAGGGCTTTCCTGAGCTATTGTGCAGCTGGCCGATTATAGAAGGTGCCTCGATCAATTTGACCACCTCTGCATATTTGTCCTCAATCTCCCTGAGCTCTCTGTGCAGCTTGCGTCTATCTTCCTCTGCTAAATTGAGGGCCACCTCCTCCTGGTGTGAGCTTGCGTGCTCGCTGGCGGACGGCTCGTGGTGGGCCACCCTTTCTTCATTGTCCTTTTGCAGCCTCTCATTTTCCTCCGTCAGATTTTTCACAATTTCTTCCATTGCTGCAAGTCTAGCCTCCATTGCACTGTTGCCAAGTTCTTTTTGACAAGTTGTTTGAGATTGTGTCGTTGTCGGCAAGCAGAGTACACGCTAAACGAATCCCACAGACGACGCCATTGTTGATGTCGTATTCCGTGACCTAGGCTATTCGGCGATGTCCAAAAAATCTTTGTTGAATGGGGGGATGATGATTGGGCGGTGGTGCCCTGAGATCACTCTGATGCCAAAGTTAGTGAATAAGAAGAATGAATTTATCAGTGTAAGAGTAGTAGAGATAGATCACTTATCCTGCGCACAGGGAAATCCCTGGCTATTTATAGGGTTTGGCAAACCCCGAATTCAGTAGTCTGGGTGGTATGGTAGTTGTCTTTCTCATCTGTCAAGCTATCATTCATTTTGCTGAATTTGAGTAGATCTCCCTGCTTCCTAGATTCTATCCCGACGTGCTATACCTAGGAGTGTCAAAATGTGTCAACGAATTGTGTTCGTGTTGTGTTAAGGCTTGTACATTACATTTAAGGGGTCAACACGAATACGACCCGTTAAGCAGATACACGAAATTGACACAATATGACCCGACACGTTTCAACTTGCAATCCGTTAGTGACCTGTTTGAATTTTAGGTTTTTTATATAGCATCACTAAGGTCACTTGAAAACTGACACATACACGATACATGTAAGGCCTCTTCTTTTGTTCAAGAGTTGTAGTGATTGATTTACATATATGGAGTTTACTACAATGTTTTAAATTATAATTGACAGAATACATAAATCTCTTCAAATTTATATTTGAATAATTATCTTCTTCTGTCCTTAACTAATTTTGTTAGATTTTACTACCGTTTATAAATATTTACACAATATTAATTATTCATAAAATCCTATATATGGTAAGTAATAGCAATGCATTAAACTTCACATAAATGCATTAACCAGAGCATAATGCATTAAACAGAGCCACGGTGAAGGGAAATCTAGGTTTCTAACACACATATAACTTCACATAAATAGCAATGAACAACTCAAACAAATAATGGAAAAATAAAACATAAGTATTAAATAGTAAAAATTGCTCCTAAAAAACCAAATCTAACTCTAAGTTTCTAACAAAGTCTCATGTTTTCAAATCAACAAATGAAACCACCTTGAAGAGGGGCGAGCGTGAGAACTGAGAAGAGGAGAGGGTTCATGTGTGGGTGGGACTGGGCAAGACTTGAGCTGCGCCGCTGCGTGGGGTGCTGACGGCAATGACGGAGGCCACGGCGTGGGCAGATCTGAAGAAGCACAACGACCGTGAGAGAAATCAAAACGATTTTCGACTTCTAGGGTACGATTAGAAATGAAAAGAGCTAGGTTGAAGATGAGTACTTGTGGGCTGTGACTATGAGTTTGCGATTTCGCCTAGGTTTGAGAAGTTGAGAACTTGAGATGAGAGTTGAAAGATCGTGGGTGTGAGCTGTGAGGCGTGAGGTGAGAGTCTGAGACTTGAGAGAGACGGGAAGGAGAAATGAGAGTTCGAGATCGGCGAGATGAGAGTCTGAGACTAAGAGAGAGTTGAGAGACGGGAGGGAGAAATCAGAAATGAGAGTCCGTCGTCCGAGAATTTATTTTTAGAAATGAAATTTGAAAAGGGGCTACGGTTGTGTGAAGTAGAAATGTCAGATGAGTTTGCGATTTAGGGTTTTTTTAGTTTAAATAGAGGGTATAAAAGTAATATATATTTTTTAACGGGTCATAACATGTTATAACGAGTTTAACTTGTTAAGAAATCGTGTCTTAATGGGTTAATCCATTGTGACTCGAAACCTGTTAAGACTCAACCCTAACCCGCTTTTATCGTGCCGTGTTCATTTCGGATTAACGGGTCATGTCACATATTGCCACCTCTAGCTATACCTTCTCCTGTGTCGTGCCAATTTTTATTTCCATTGCAGAAGCATGTCTGTACTCCTGACCCACATTTAATACGGTAAGGGGTCCTTACTTGGGATTGGCGTGCTAGAGGCTCTAGTCATTCCTGCAGAGTTTAGCATTAAAAGCGTTGTGATTGTAGCAAGTTTCGGCATTAAATGCAGGATGGGATGTCTGCTTCTCTGATTTTGCTTTAAATGCGATTTTATCGTGTCGTGTTCATTTCGGATTAACGGGTCATGTCACATATTGCCACCTCTAGCTATACCTTCTCCTGTGCCATGCCAATTTCTATTTCCATTGCAGAAGCATGTCTGTATTCCTGACCCACATTTAATACGGTAAGGGATCCTTACTTGGGATTGGCGTGCTAGAGGCTCTAGTCACTCCTGCAGAGTTTAGCATTAAAAGCGTTGTGACTGTAGCAAGTTTCGGCATTAAATGCGGAATGGGATGTCTGCTTCTCTGATTTTGCTTTGAATGCGATTTGACACGCAACGCTTGTCGCCTCTCGCTTGGTCCCTTGTCGCCTTCTCGCCCGGTCCTTGGTCGCCTCCTCGCCTAATTTTGGGGCTCGCCTCCCATAGTCTTGGGTTCATCTTTCCTTTCTGGCCTTCCTCTCGAGGTCCGGCCCGAGGCCCTATCGCTAGGCGAGACCCTCCCCTCACATTAACTTATTTGAGATTAAAAATATTTTTATACATAACATCCAAACAATTTAATTTTGCTACTAAAGAACTTTTAAAGTTATTTAAGTACTTTTTGAAACTCTACCGGTGCTCCAATCAGACACCAATATATTATTTAAAATTTAAATATTGCACGCCCATTTGCTTTAGAAAAAAGGATAGTTTTATTATGCAACTTTACGTTCAGTGTTCATTCAGATAGAAGGGAAATCACGTGAGGTCATGAATGTACGTAGGTTGCCGTGACGCACGCACCGGATAAAATGTGCTTAGCATTGAGTCCAAATAAGTATTATGTTGATGCTCTTTTAGAATTTTTTAAAAATATGAAAATGAAAATGAATGTAATTCTATGAAAAGAAATACTTTAATCATAAATTAATTATATAAAAATAATTTTATAAATTGATAAAATTTTAAATAATTCGTTAGGTTATAAAATTATTTTTATTATAAAATAAATATAATAAATCGTAAAATTACATCAATTTATAAAATTACTTTTACATAATTTATTTGTAGCCATAACAATCATCTTTATGAAATGCTTTTATAAAATGAAAAGAAAATAAATATTTTCAAAAAACGAAAATGTTTTATGAAGTTACGTTAAGGTATAAGTTTTAAGTATAAGTTTTAAGTATATGTATGTACTGGCATTCTTTAACAGCCCTTTTTACGCATTGCAAAAATATAATTACAGGGCAATGCTACTGATCCCGATTATAGGGACTCGATTGGGTCCCAATTTTAATTTTTTTTACAATTTTTTTATATGATTTTTGTTTAAGTGTTTTTAAATAATGTTAAAAAATGTAAAAAAAATCATGTAAAATAAATATATTTTACATCATTTTTTTAACATATTAAAACATTTTTAAAAAATGTAAAAAAATTACAACATTATTTAAAAACACTTGAACAAAAATCATGTAAAAAAAAGTTAAAAAAAAAAAAGAAATCGGAACCCAATCAGGATCCCAATTGTAGGGGTCAAAAGCATTTTCCATAATTATATGCATATGAATGGTTGCTATATGTAGCATGTACCGTATGTAATAATGTATGTTTCGTGAAATGGTTGATGAGATTTTATGTTTTACGTTACGGAAAAGATGTTTCATGAAATGATCTGATGGACCTAAGGAATATTGAAAGCAAAGAATGAAAGGAAAGGAAATGAAATGACTGAAAGAATTTCTTAGCAACTTGATTCCGCCACTTTTAATCTTTCTGGTACCAAAAATCTATTCATGCTAACACTGCAGACACAAAACAGCCACTCCAATACTTATTGTATGTATGTTTCAACGATGAGATTTTTTGTTTTACGTTACGGAAAAGATGTTTCATATAATGATCTGATGGAATATTGAAAGCAAATAATGAAAGGAAAGGAAAGGAAATGACTGAAAGAATTTCTTAGCAACTTAATTCCTTTTCATTGAGATATCTAATTAAATACATATGTTACATATTCTTCTAGTTGGAAACTTCGTATCTGAGCTGGAAGATCGCAGAAACCATTATTTTAAAAAAAAAAAAAAAAAAGAGAAAGAAATAAACTTACCAGGAAGTTATGCTTTAGGTTTCCACACATGAAACAAATGAATAATATTATTTTGACAATTCGTGTATTTTAATTTTTTACTTAATAATTAAGAAAATGGCTATTAGTGTATTTATATTTTTTTATATTTTTAAAAATATTAAAAAATAATAAAAAATATGAATAAAAAAATTTTTAAAAATAAAAAACTAATTTTGGCCCAACGATAATTTGCAATAGACAAATGCAAGCGACAAAATAGGACTACTCAAAACAAATTACCTCCATTTTTCGAGTCAAGGATCATCGATGATACTATAATAAAAGTATGTTTCCTTTTACAAGTTGGATATCTCTAGAAGGCAGGATCGGCTCAAGCATTAAACTACTTAGGCTATTGCTTAAGGCCCCAACAAATGCATACCCTCAAAGGACAAAAGCCAGATGGTATGCTACCCCTTTGCCTTTTCTCCTTAAGAAGTTAACCTGACAGCTAGACTTATTTTTGGAAACTTTCTTTATGTACCCTATAATATGTCCCTACCATGCCTAATTTTCTTCTGAATTTTAACTGCCCTTATAACCACTTGTGCATCCCCTTCAAAGATGACTTTGTTGAAGCCCAAATCTAAACACAACTTTGTAGCTTTTCTCAGTGCTAATGTTTCTACAATCACTATTCCTGATAATAATTCCCAAACCCACTCTCTTAGTTTCAGCATTAATTGAAGCATCAAAGTTGGCCTTGAGAAAGTCTTCAACAGGCTTTTTCCATAATTGCTTCTCTCTTCTTGTTTCCTCACAACTCTGCTTCCCACCCTTCCTCTCCCGAGCCTCTTTGTACTATTTTAGACTTGCTATGGCATTAATGATCACTTGTGATGGACCATCAAAGAGATTCTCATAGGCTACCTTATTTCTTTTATGCCAAATACCTCTCAAGATGGAAACAACTTCATCTAGCTTTTCAATTTCCAGACCTATTATTAATTTATCCCACAATTCCAAAAAATCTTCTCCAATAATTGCCAATTTCTACACTGCACTTCCTTCGTACCTCTGCACACATTATTCACAGCTAGACATTTTCATAGAGCATGTATTATGATCTCCTCTTCCTTTAGACATATAGGACAACTGGAATTTTAACCAATCTTCCTTTTAAAAAGTAGTGATTTGATGATGTGATACTTGCTTCCAACAATATTGATGAAATAGCCGCTGTAAAGAGATATTCGCATGACACATTTACAATCAAGGATCTAGGGGAGCTGAAATATTTTTTGGGAATTGAAGTGGCGAGGTTAGCTAAAGGTATCAATCTTTGCCAACGAAACTATGCTTTAGATATACTACAAGATGCTAGTTTTTCTGGTTGTAAGCCTATAGCATTTCCCATGGAATCCACCTTAAAACTAAGTGCAGATGATGAGTCTCCCCCAATATCAAATCCTGAATCATACAAAAGATTAGTGAGTCGTCTCTTGTATTTGACCATAACCAAACCAGACCTATCATATTCAGTACAAGCTTTACGCCAATTTATGGCTAAACCAAGCACCAAACATCTTCAAGCTACCGAAAGGGTGCTCAGATACCTCAAAGCACACCAGGCCAAGGCATTTTCCCTAGTGTAGAATCATCCTTACATCTCAAAGCCTATTCCGACAGTGATTGGGCTGATGCATTGATACAAGGAGGAATATTACAGGATTCATAGTATTTCTTGGAGACTCCTTAATTTCATGGAAATCAAAGAAACAGTTAATTGTTAGCCGATCATCAGCTGAGTTCGAGTATAGAGCTTTAGCATCAACAACTTGTGAACTTCAATGGTTGATGTTTTTATCAACAGATTTAAACATTCCACATCCTCAACCTATTATCCTCTATAGTGATAGCAAACAAGCACCAGAGATAGCATCAAACCCTGTCCAACATGAAAGAATGAAGCATATTCAAAATCATCCATATCCCATCTAAGTATCAAATATTTGATATTTTAACCAAACCACTTGGTTCTCTCAACTTACACAATTTAATCTGCAAGATGGGAATGTCAAACATCCATTCCCCTCTTGAGGGGGGTTGTTGGAATATACAAAGTAAAATTGAAGAGCTAGAGTTGAAATCAAGAGAAGCAAAGCTGAAAGTTTCTAAAGAAGAAGAGAAGCAATCTGTTAGTTAAGTTTGTTATACTTAGAAGTCAAGGGTCAAACTCTGTATGGTAGTTATCTTACTTCAAGTGTATATATAAGCTAGCCCCTTGATTGTATTTTGATACAATGTGTTCAATAAGATTCAAAGCATACTTGCAGATAACCTCTTGGTTTCCTCTGTTTTCATTCCCCCGCTTTCCATTCTAGATATTTTACATGTTGCACCAGGCACTTTCAGTTTCCAGATTCTCTTCCATCTCTCTTCTGCTGCTTTAATTCTCAAATCCTCCCCAACTAGCCTTCTTTTTATATTTTGAGCCACATGTAAGCCCTCCTAACTATAAATTTACCATATTTATTGAAATTCCATATTAATTATCTTTCGTGCCTCTACTACTAATAGACATCCTACCTATCATGTCAGCTTCCTCAAAGTTAAAGTTTGCTCTTACACAACTTCATTCCAAACCTTCAGTTATTTCGAGATTAACTCACTCACTTTTGCATCTATCCCAATGAAGAAACTGGGTATTGAACACGGTAAGTTTATGGTTTTGGCAACCATCTATGTCCCCAAATATTAATATTTTTTAAGCCTATTTGATATAGTTCTTGAGATTATCTTATAGAGCACGTTACAAAAACTAATAGAACTAAAATCCTACACTACCTTAGTATTATTCCCCTTTGGGAACAGAAAATATATGTGAAATTCAGAGTTGGTGATCCCAATATTTAAAAAATCAAGAGCTGCAGTGCATTCCTCCTCCTTTACAATGCTCCAATTGTTGCTGGTAAAATCCTATTCCAAACCCATCTGGTCCAGGTAATTTAGAGGAAACATTTGTTATTCTAACCACTACAGTTTCCAGCACAGCTGCTATCTCGTCTATTGAAGGAGAAGTTGAGGAGAAAATTCCTTCAAAATAATCCTCTAAAGCCTTCCCTATTCCCTCCCTCTCTGTCTACAAGTTGTTATCAGTATATCTTATTTGCTGTATATGGCTCCTCCTTTTAGTTGCACAAGCACGAAAGTATTTTGTGTTTCTGTCTTCTGTAACCCTGATGATAATTGTGTGTTTTTGCTCCTCGTCTCCATTTTAGATCTTCTAGCATAATACCCAACTCTCTTTTTAGTTTCTTTATTTTTTTTCTCAGTATTTGTTGTCCCTTCATTTAACCACAATTGTCTTAATAGCTATTAGCTCAATTTCTCTTTGATCTCTACCTCCCTCTTCTTGAAAGTAAGTATGCTCCATTTACCAAGTGCCCAACTACAAAACTGTAATCTTCTAAGTACTCTACTCACTATAACTGAATTTTGCAACACTTTCTTCCATTAAACTTCAATAACTTTTCGATAATCTTTCTCGAGTGCCCAACTGTTCTCATTTTTAAACTTCCTTCTTTGTTCAAAATTTTTAATTGGCCCCTTACTCGAGTGCAATAAAATAGGTTTGTGATGAGAACTACATGCTGCCAAGATCTCCACCATAGAGTCTATAAAATTCAGACCATTTTGGGTTTGCAGTCTTTCCTTCGTAAATGAAGCATCATTTTGGTTATTACTCCAGGTATGTAAACATCATTGTAGAAAGAAGCTAAACAATTGAATTGGCCAGATAAATTATCCTGCTTGGTATGTTTGATATATATAAACAAAGTAGTTACAAAGGAGATAAGATAAGATTGTTTCAAATACAATTTAAAATTACAACAGATTCTATCTATTTATGCGACAGCTGCTATGATCTGGTACTTGATCTTCTGTTGAGATTTTGTTCAGATTTGTAGCTGAGTAAGGATTCTTAACATCCCCTGTCAAACTAATGGGAGGTGCAGTGACCATTAGTTTGTCCTTGAGTAGCAAGAATTTCGAAGAAGTTGTCCCTTAGTAAACACATGCTACCTGATTTGCAGTGGCTATGTACCGAGCTATAATATCTTTGTTAAGGACATTTTCTCGAATGAAATGGTAATTAACCTCCACATGTTTGGTCCTTGCATGGAAAATACGATTGGAAGCTAGTGCTAGTGCTCCCATATTATCACAACAAAGCTGTGGAGTTGACTCAATTGTGCACTGTAATTCTTTGAAAAGAATCCTTAGCCAATATAACTCAGTTGTTGCAATGACCATAGCTCTATACTCTGCTTTTGCGCTGAATCTAGAGACAATAGGTTGCTTCTTTACTTGCCATGAAATCAAGCAATTGCTTAGGAACACACCATAGCCACTAGTTGGTCTTCTGTCTAAAGGATCTCCAGCCCAGTGATTTCTCTACGACCATCGAGAAGGAGACCACTTAGAGGTTCCAACTAAAGAATGCTAGAAGGTATATGCGCGAGATTTTTGTTACCTTGTAGAGCGAAGCATTGAAGTTTACTGATTTCTCTACGACCATCGAGAAGGAGACCACTTAGAGGTTCCAGGCTTTTGCACGATCTAACACCAAGCGCTCTTAGAAATGGAAAACTTGGAAAACTAGAGATCTAACATCTAACATCGTGCAATTCTTTAGCACGATCTAACACCAGGCTTCTAAAAATTGCATGATCTAACAACGTGCAATTCTTTTGCACTATCAAACATTACAGATCTCGAGTTGAGGGAACTTGGAAAACTACTAAGTTTAGGGCAATAGCTAATTGACAACATGACAAGTTTACTAAGGGATACAAGAGATTGATGTACCTCAATTAATCTCTTGCATGAAAAAAATTCTAAATTACTCTAAATTTGGAAGCTCCAACATATCGAGAATTCTTGTTAGGAATTTACACTTGAAGCAACTCAAAAATTCCAAATTCTAAAAGTTCTGTTAAAAATAAAACAAAAGGAAATGAAATATATTAGCTCGAGTAAAGTTTACATGAACATATACGTAAAATATTATAAAAAAAAAAAGAGGGCAAAAATGGTACCTTGAAATTATTTCCCAATTCTATGAGCTCCCAATTAGCCATTCTTAAAGCAACGAGTCTCTCTCCATTAAAGTTTTGTGGAAATGATGAACCATGATAGTTTTTTAAAATTAAGCACCCTCAACTCGCTGGAGAAATAACGAGGCGGTTCTAGAAAGAGTGCATTACAATTTATGAGTACTCTAAGCTTCTCCCTCTTCCCGAAAGTTTTAAGACTCAAGTGTATCAAATTCTTTTTAGGCAAGTCTATCAATATGCCTTCAATTTTGTTTGTTCCCTAGTGAGACAACGCATAAATTTACCAACAAAATCAGATCATAATAAAGTTGATCTCCATGTATATAGTGCATGTCTATACATATTACATATCAAAAGAAAACTAGCATAGCTTGTTCAGTCTTTCTCCCTTTTAAATTTTTTTAGAGTAACTTTCTTACCGTATGCAGGTACTTTTGTTACTAGAATGTTCCCAAGTAAGTGATCGAACACAAAATGTCAATGTTTGGTTTCATATTTACTAATTATTCTTACCTATTGATATGAGATAAATACAAGATATTGACAGAAAAACTAGTCTAACTGTAACCGCGGTCAATTAAGGAATTCTACATACAAACAAAATACCTCTTATGAAAGACGTGTGGTAGATGTATGCATATAAATAAATTAGTTCATGGATGCATGTGTATATGTATTTCTCAGTCCATTTTTACAATCTCGAATGAAATTTATTTTTATGTAACTCTACAATATTTTTTTCAAGTACAGAATGAACATCTTCTAGAAACCACAACCTACTGCATTTTCCAATATCTTTGGCCGACTCTTCTGTCTCTTTATGGACAATTTCTTTGCCTGTAACTTTGAGTAAATCATTGCTTACTCTGCCATACTCATTAATGGTTATGAGAGACTTCTCCCTTAGTATTGGGATACCAGCATGGGAAATTAAACCAAAACCATTAAGTATGCTAGTAACATCTTCTTCACACATCACTGAAAAGAAACATGCAATGTCCAGAAAAATATTCTCACTTTCTTCCAAACCATCATATATGGCCCATTCTAAGCTTGGCTTGAATATTCTGTGGAGGAATTTTTTTGTACTTTTCTAGAGCATCTTCCCAAAATCTAATGTTGTCTCTATTATGTAAATAGGACCCGAGCACTTTTAAAGCCAATGGAAGGCCCTCAGCATAACGCAAAAACTTTTCTGTGAGTTCTGCAAACGCTAGGCTAGGTTCTTCCTTTTTAAAGACAATCTGACAAAACAGTTGAAGAGCTTCATTGTGATCCAATTCCTTCATCTTGTATCGTAGATGAACATTATAATTAGTTAAGAAACATTCATCTCTTGATGTTATAATAATTAAACTTCCTAAATCAAGCCTATCACAATCTCCAAGTAACTTATCAACTTGGAACAATTGATCTACATCATCAAGAAGTAAAAGAACCCTTTTTTTCCAAAGCATCTGTTTTATGAGACTGATTCCTTCATTAACATTTCTAACCTTCAAACTTGAGTCTCCAAGGATCTCACGAAGAAGTGTCTTTTGCAATCGAATTAAACCCTTCTCTTGCTGTGAAGTTTTTCTCACGTCAGCAAGAAAGCAACTATATTCAAACTGGTCAATAAATGAGTTGTAGATTTCTTTAGCCAGAGTTGTCTTACCGACTCCCTCAATTCCAAAGATCCCTAGTATGCGTGCGGTGTCATTCACTTCCACGCTTAGAAGCTTACTATGGACGTCCTGTACTCTAGACTGCATTCCAACTAGATGCTTGGCAACATCATATATATATTTAGGCTTTACTACTTTAGAAACCTCTCGAACAATTTCTTGAATCAATTCTGGTTCGGTCCTAACAATGCAAAAAGTAAAAAAATAAAAAAATAAAAGAATAATAAGGTAGAATTTTCACAATAAAGAAACAAAGGAAACTAACTGGTATGCAGCTTTTTATCTGGAAGCAAATGGCAATGACTAATTTAATGAACTTTTTTTGCTTCCATTCTCGAATTCAGTTTGGCTCGAATTCATACACGTGTATTATACTGATGTATTTTATCTCGAATTCAGTTACACACATACATACACGTGTATTATAATGATGTATTATGATCACATTTTTATTTTAAAATTAAGTCATACGAGGTGAGTAGAAGTAGTATACCTATCTCCAGAAGTGTATCCTGGCAAATCGGCCACTTCTGTTAGGGCTGCTTTCCATCTCTCTATCTTTGACTCATTCTTAAACCTTTCTTTATGTTTAGCCAATGCAATTCCAAAACTCTCTCTCTGATGTCGTACATCTAAACGATCTATCTGATAAAACACTGGTATAATCATTTGTTGCTTTGTTTTCTTACACTCAAGAATCTTCACCAACTCATCCAAGCACCATTTGGATGATGCATAGTTTTTTGAGAACACGACAATTGAGATCCTAGAGCTTTCGATAGCTTTGAGAAGTTCTTCCGAGATTTCCTCCCCTCTTGGAAGCTTGTAATCTATGAATGTGTTTATTCTTTTTCGATCCAAAGCTTGATGGAGATCTGCAGTGAAATTTTGACGAGTATCTTCGCCCCTAAAACTCAAGAATATATCATGAGTCCACCATCGAGTAAAGGAAGAAGGGGAAGAGGAAGAAGCACCTTGAACGGCCATCAGAGAAGTCACAGTTTATCTATGACTGATTATTAATTAATCTGCAAAACAACTCGGATACAATTGTGTCAGAGGAAAAAGGATACACGTTTGTTATAAGCAGAAAAATAAATAAGTACACATGAAAGGTTTCTTGGCATCTTCTTTTGAAATTTGAGGTAACTTTCATTTGCTTTAGGAAAAGCATACGCGTTTGTTAAAAACTGAATAGTTTCTCAGCATTTTATTTTTCGGTTCCTTTTGTTGACCGACTTGACTTCTTTTTCCACAAGATGAAATTCAGTTGAAGGCGTTTGGTGATTGTCTTGTGGAACATAAGCTCCTAGTCTTGTGGAAAATAAGCTCTAGATCTGAAATTTTTAACTTCCATTCTTGGTGATGTTATGCACCTTATATAAGATCTGAAGATTTAAACAAGAACCATTTTGCATTTTCTTTATGTTTAGAGGATGATCATAAACAACTTTTTTTTTTCTTTTTTATCTTTTGCAGCACTAGTAGCATTATGAATGTTTACACAGTCTCTCTCTCTCTCTCTCTCTCTCTCTCTCTCTCTCTCACACACACACACACACACACACGGTCTGCATGCCTCCATTCAATTAATACAAGATGGAATAAAGAGCACTGAGAATGTTTCGTACAGATGCGTTAGAGGTGATACATCTTCACCAGATTGTGCATGCCATCTACTGTGTGAACATTCATTATAAACATGTACTTTGGCTATTATGGAACATCTTTAATCCCTGTTGGCTGTTGTCTTGGTCAATTTTTCTCCCAAACTTTTGGTAGAGCATACCTTAACTAATCAGTAGTTGTTATGTAGAAAGGCCCAGCCGGCTCTGTACATGTTAGTGAATTGACTCGGTTTTAGTATTGGATAGTGTGACATTGTCTAATACAAAGAGTAACGGGTACAACATTAAAAATGTTCGTGCGAGTCCTGATCTGATATGACACCATTTGCCATTTTATGTGTCATGTGTCACTCTACCTAGTATAGTACTCCTGGATATGATGTCCATTTGCCATTTTATCATATAGACATTAAATGAGTGTAGGTTAATAAACAAGAAAAATACCCTAAAATCTTTATAGCATGAGTCCCTGGAATCTACAGAGAAAATACCCTTGTCATCATTGATTTGCTTTTATCGATCTATTGTGTTAGTTCTTAGCGCTTGCACTGTAAACTTCCTCTAATAACTTTCTCTATTCATAATCCTGTACAGATGCCGAGGTCAATTCTTATTGATACCATGCAACATGGTCACGTTTCTGATCATTCTAATTAATTAATAAGTTCACAGAAGACCAAGGAGTATGAAAAAACAAACGACCAAGCTTTGTAGTTTACTGTTGTGTATTGGAGTTTGATTAAATCAATGTACGCTTTTTGTAATGATCTTAGAAAATTAGTTCAAACAAATTAGAAAAACTCTTATATCAACCTTGAGTTCTCTACTCAGCAGCAGCAGAAGTTATATGACTACAAATGGAAAGCTCCTCCCAAGAATTGGTATAAGCTCAACACTGATGGTGCTTTTCTTTTTATTATAACAAATCTGGCTCGGGTGCCATTCTAAGAAATTCTATGGGGGATGTCATCTTGGCGCTGAAGAAGGTGGAATATGCAGCTCATCAGAAAATGTGGAGGCTATTGCTCTTCTAAGAGGTTTTCAGTTTAGTCTAAATTTGGGCATTCAGAATTTACTTATCCATAGTGATAATTTGCTGTTAGTGGAGGAAGTAAAAAAGGCTGAGGAGTCAAATTCAGAAGTCAGAAATGTGGTGGCTGAAATTAAAAGACTAATGCCCAACTTCCCAACTTGCAAGCTGTAGTATGGTAGAAGATTCACAAATGTTGCAGCTCACAACCTTGAAAGACATGCATGGTCTCTCCAAGATGTTCAAACACAAACACTTGCCATTTGGTCCTTGCTCTGCCTTGGGGTGAACTTGAAATGCTTGAATTTCAGAGGAATAGCCCCTTCCAAATGCTCGAATTTGAGAAAATAGACTACTCCACACACAAATATATGTTTGATATGTTTTTTAATCTTTTGCTCTATCTGCATATGCTTATTGTGGGAGCCCCTAGCAAGCATGCATACATGCTAATGGAGTATAGGAAGGACCCTACAAATTAAGGCAACTTCGGGCTCTCGTAATCTCGAGTGCTCCAACTTCAGCCAATTTTAATGATATTTGGAGCTGTTTTTCTAATCATTTTTCTGTGTCATTTTGGGTACTAGTGGACTGATCAAAGAGTTTGTGCTGACTGCTGGATACTTTAATGCAGAAGATTTGGTTTTATTGCAACAAACGATCCTCAATCATGAAATATTTCGATGCAGATTTATGATCAACATATATAAAGCCTTTTGCAATGTAATTAAAGGCAGTGTGGTCCAACTGCAATCATTCTATGCAGTTAAATGCAGGATTATTCATTGTTGATGCAGGGAATATGTACACCTACATATATGTGTATATATAAATGTATGCATAATGACTCAAAGGAGTCCTAGTAGATAATAGTGTGGTCCATTGCAATCATTCTAGGTAATTAAATGCAGGATTATTTATCGTTCATGATTTCTACAAACATTTTCTTCATACTAAAATAAATAAGGATTTCTACATATATATGGCTTTACGTAGTATGTATTGTATGTATGTTTCAACGATGAGATTTTATTTTTTACTTTACGGATGCAGAGGTCAATCCTTAATGATATACCATGCAATATGGTCACGTTTCTGATCATTCTGAATAATTAATAAGTTCATATTAATTAATGCTTTCTAGTTAATATTTGCTTTTTTATGCTACAAGTTTTGCAGCAGCTTTGGAAAAAAGCTTGGAAGCATGCTAAGTTAACAGAAGACCAAGGACGGGCGGAACCACGTTTATGTTTGGGGGGGCGGTAAATTTTGAAAAAATCAGTTCGTATATGAAATTCTATCATTATCTTGATATCTACAAACATTTTTCCTTATTTGGCCCCCCCAATACTGAAATTAGTCCCCCCAAATACGAAGTGCTCTGAAACCTTCCTTATTTTCTGATATCTACAAAGCTTTTTTTCTCGTAGACTATGAAAAATACCTCAAATATGGTACGATGTTGCAGCGCAGATCTTCTTGTAGTTGTATGCCCCTCTGCTATGGACCGGTTCTTTGGAAATTTTCCAAAAGTCTATCCTTCGGACCTTTGGAAATTCGGACTATCAAGACCGTTGTGAGCTCGAGTTGCCTCGAGACATGCTATCAAGACTTTATCTTCTTCATTTGACAGAAACAAATCACTTCAGACACTTCCCAAAGGAATATTTAACTTAAACGTTGCTGAGCGTAAGCGAAATATTTCTTCTTCCTTCGAGGCTGTGTCACTCAGAGCTATTTCTTCTTCCCAGAATCCCAACGTTGCTGAATGTTCCCTACGTTCTCAAAAGAAACAAATCACTTCAGATCTATTCTTCTTGCTGGACTATTTGAGCAATTTTGAGCGATCTCGATTTTCTGCGAGTCTGTGTTGATTTTTCTTGTCGCCGTGTAACAAGGCAGGATATCAGGCGGTGGTACGAAGCGTATCGAAGAAACAAGGGTGTTGAAGTGGTTTGGGTTGTCCTTGAAACCTAATGTAGAAGCAGCGGAAGCAAGGCCATGGGCCGGGTTAGGCTTAATTGTTACGGGCCGTATGTTTTAGCCCAGTGCAATAAGAATGTTAGATGCAGCTCGCAGGAGTCGGGCCCAATCCTTTAGCCCATAGTTATTGCTTTGTTCGGCCATATTTAGGCCTTATCCATCACTGTATTAATTGCACTAGATTTTACTGTAGGCAAGTTGGTTATTTGCGAGGTTGATATAAGGTGAAAAACGTTGTAACAGAAGGTATCGAGAATATTAATTGAAATTGGCTATTTTCTCTCATCTTCTTTTCTCTGGAGGTTGTGAGTATTTCATTCTTCCGGCGTGTTACACGCTGGCATTGATTCTTCAGAGCGATAGACCCATTCTTCTTGTGAGCTATTTGAGCAACAAATCACTATAGAGAATGGCGTTGATTTCTTGGAAGTTGCGAGATAAATTTTGATCTCAAATTCTGCCTTATTTGTTTTCATGAAATAAAAGTTAAAATATATATATATTATTTTAATATATATTTTTAATATTAATTTTATTTAAAAACTTAAAAAAATTATTTTAAAATTTGAAAAAATTAAAATTTTTATTATATTTTATATAAAAAATTGAAAAAATATAATAACAAATTTGAGAAAATTTTGAAAATTTTGATTATGTCTACCAAAGCAAACTAGACAAATTTTCTACTCTACTCTCGCCTCAAGTTTTGGAAAACAAACACGTTAGCAGGCTGCCAAGTTCTATTTAAATTTAAGTTTAGGTTTATTAAGTTCTACTTTATCTTTATTATGTTATTTAAATTTGTATTGCACTCGACTCACAAGTTCTATTGCTTAATATATATATTTTTTTTGTTTATTAAGTATAACCTGGCCTCTTAAGTTTAGGTTTAGATTTATTAAGTTCTACTTTGTCTTTATTAAAGTTATTTAGATTTATATTGCTCTCGCCTCTTAACAGGTTCTATTGTTTTTTAATATTTTTTTGTTTATTAAGTTCCACTTTTTTTATTAATATTTTTTTCTATTAAGTTTAGGTTTACTTTTAGGCTTTAGCATTACTGATTTATTGTTAGATTGTTATTTTGATTAAGTTTAAGTTTTTAGACAACTTAAACAGTAAGATTTTAGCATTATTAATTTACTCTCATTTATTTAGACAACTTAAATGGTTACTCTTATATAATAAAATAAAAGAAATAATATTCTTAAAATTATAATCTTAAATCATATAATTAATTGAGAATATTCGTTAATTGACCAATTGTACAAAAAAATAAAAAAATCTATCAATTTCTTGGAATTGGTTGAAGTATAGAAAAATATGAGTAAGCCAAGAACAATTGATTCTTTTTTTTAAAAGAAAGACGTGGACAAATTGGAGATAGAGAGTAATATACATTTAGAGTTCTCGATAACAACGGAACATGATGCTTCTATCAAAGATGAGCGTCATTCTAAAAAATCGTCATCGAACTTAATTTAAAGAAAAAAATTTGAGTAGATTGTCCCCCAAACACCAAATCTTAATTCCGCCCCTAATAGCAGCAGAAGTTATATGACTACAAATGGAAAGCTCCTCTAGAGAATTGGTATAAGTTCAACATTGAATCACTGATGGTGCTTTGTTTTTTGATTGTAACAAATCTGGCTCGGGTGCCATTCTAAGAAATTCTATGGGGGATGATGTCATCTTGGCACCGAATAAGGTGGAATATGCAGCTGACGGGGAAATGTGGAGGCTATTGCTCTTCTAACAGGTTTACAGTTTAGTCTAAATTTGGGCATTCAGAATTTACTTATCCCTAGTGATAATTTGCTGTTAGTGGAGGAAGTAAATAAGCCTGAGTCAAATTCAGAAATCAGAAATGTGGTGGCTGAAATTAAAAGACTAATGCTCAACTTCCCAACTTGCAAGCTGGAGTATGGTAGAAGATTCACAACTGTTGCAACTCACAACCTTGCAAGACATGCCGCATGGTCCCTCCAAGATGTTCAAATGCGGTGGCATAGCTGTCCTGTTTTCATTGAGAATGTCGTGTTTATTAACAAACTATATTGTAAGCAGGGATGAGGTTTTATGCCTCCTTATTAATGAAGTTGATTTTCCTATAAATAAAAAAAAAAAGTTCGAACAATGTAATATGTAGTGGATTGCATTGTGTATGTTGCATGCATTTTACATGATGAATATTGTTTTGTTTTTTTATTTGTTTTACATGCATTTAGTAAAAAAAAAAAAAAAACTGCTTTATTTCCTTGACCTCTTCATCATTTTCAAAGCTCACACTGTAACAAAAGGTTAATTTGTTCAAACACAAACACTTGCCATTTGATTCATTTGGTCCTTGGGTCCTTGGGGTGAACTTGAAATGCTTGAATTTCAGAGGAAGAGCCCCTTCCAAATGCTTGAATTTGAGAAGACAGACTACTCCACACACAAATATATGTTTGATATGTTTTTTGATCTATTGCTCTGTCTGCATATGCTTATTGTGGGAGCCCCTAGCAAGCATGCATACATGCTAATGGAGCATAGGAAGGACCCTACAAATTAAGGCAACTTTGGGCTCTCATAATCTCGAGTGCTCCAACTTCAGCCACTTTTAATGATATTTGGAGCTGTTTTTCTAATCATTTTTCTGTGCAATTTTGGGTACTAGTGGACTGATCAAAGAGTTTGTACTGGATACTTTAATGCAGAAGATTTGGTTTTATTGCAACAAACGATCCTCAATCTTGAAATATCTCGATGCAGATTTATAAAGGCAGTGTGGTCCAACCGCAATCATTATATGGAGTTAAATGCAGGATTATTCATTGTGGATGCAGGGAATGTGTACACCTACATATATATGTGTATATATAAATGTATGTATGACTCAAAGGAGTTCTTGTAGATAATAGTGTGGTCCATTGCAATCATTCTGGCCCTCTGGGTAAATAAATTCAGGATTATTTATCGTTCATGATTTCTATAAACATTATCTTCATATTAAAATGAATAAGAAAGTTGTATCCTACAAATTGACGTGACTTTACGTAATATGTATTGTATGTATGTTTCAGCTATGAGATTTTATGTTTTACATTACGGAGAAGATGTTTCCTGAAATGATCTGACGCACCTAAGGAACATTGAATGCAAAGAATGAAAGGAAAGGAAATGACTGAAAGAATTTCTTAGCAACTTAGCTCCTTTTCATTGAGATATATAATTAAGTACATTTGTTAGATACCCTTCTTGGAAACTTCGTATCTCAGCTGGTAGATAGCAGATGCAATATCCCTGGCCTAAACCCTTTTTTTTTTTCTTCAAAAGAGAAAGAAATAAACTTACCAGGAAGTTATGCTTTATTTTTCCGCACATAAAACAAATGAATAATGTTATTTTGACATTTTATTTTAACACTTCAGGTATTTTAATTTTAATTTTTAATTTTTTCTACTTAATAATTAAGGAAGTGTTAAAATAAAATATATATTTTATTTAAAATATTTAAAAATAATAAAAAATATGAATAAAAATATTTAAAAATATGAAAATTTGATTTTGGCCTAAGGATAACTTGGAGTGGGCAACTGCACGTGGCAAAGTAGAACTGCTCAAAACAAATTAGGAAGATTGTTGAACTGACGCCGGATAGATCACATCCCCACCTTTGCACAGATTTGTCAATTCATAATATCTCAGTGCCATCAACGTATAATTTGACAACTTAACATCACTAACCCAAACCAATTCACTTCTTAAAATAATATGGGCTGATGTGGCAAGGCAATAAACGTGGTAGCATGTTCAAATTTAGGGTAGTGATAGGGTTTTTCTATCACTACCCGTTTATTACTCTCCTTTATATTTATTTATTTTTATCGTTTTCTTTTAAGTATTTTTTTAACATCCTTAAGCATTAAAAAAATTAAAAAATATATATAATTTTATTAATAATTATTTCCTTAATCATCAAGTACAATAAAAAATAAAAAAAATAAACACAAAATAAGTAGTAAATAAATAATAACAAAATTATAAATCTATCATTTCCCTTAAATTTAATTTCTTCTGAAAGGTTGTTGATGCATTGACAAAGTTGTACCGTGAATCTCGCAATTAATTGCCAATTACGAACATGCAGATTTTTCTGAAGATTTTTCTTAGACAACAAATTGATTTATTTCCTTCTTATTTTGTTTCTACTTTCCAATTTAAAAGGGTTTTCTTCACTGTTTGGAGTCTCTGTATGTTGGCCTCCATTGATTTTTGATTCTTTGATTGTGATTTTTGATCTAACGATCTATATTAAGCGCAATAGATATAATTAAATAGTCAAAAACAAAATGATAATTCTCATGAAATGGTCAAATATTCAACTTTCACAAGGCAAATACCATGCATTCAAGCCGATGAACGGACCCAGAAACTTCTCCAGCCTAATAGTCATCCGAAACTACTAAGGACATGATGGTGATTCGCACCCCAAAAGCAACTCAATGCCGAAACAGACAAACCCTCAACCAAAAATTTATATAACGTAAAATTTATATAATTTGACATCATTTTGCATTTGACTATTCCATTCAAAACTTATTCTAATCTTAGATTATTTATCTTTTAGTCAAAATAATCATAAAATATTATTCATTCAATAATATCTATTTTTTAATTTTTTTTCTATTAATGGCAGAATTAATATTTACTTATGTGAATGTCATATACCGTAGGGTAGCTGGCGTTTTTTTTACTGGTTCTGATCAACCAAAAATTAAAGAGGGAAAGAAATAAAAGAAAATAAAAGGAAAAAAATGTTGAAACAATTAAATAATTGAAAGATGGTGATGCTAGTTATCCCGGTGAAACGGTCCGTTTATTTTTTTTAATATTATTTTTATATAATAATATAAAAATAATTGAAAAATGGGTCCTAGCGTTTGGGTCCCGTTTCACCGATTTATTTTCTTTAATTTTTTTTATATTATTTTTAAGTATATATTTTTAAATAATAATATGATTTTTTTATATTTTTAAAAAATATTTTAAGATGCTAAAAAAATTATTTTATTTTTTTACATGATTTTTTTAACATCTTAAAACATTTTTTAAAAATATAAAAAAACCATATTAGTATTTACAAATATATACTTAAAAATAATATTAAAAAAATAAAAAATAAATAAACCGGTGAAACGGGACGCGTTTCACCGGAAAGCTTAGCATTTTCCGCATTGTAACTATGACAATCAACTTTCGCCAAACTCCAACCCCGGGGAAAGGGAAAGGGAAAGGGAAAGAGAGAAATTGTCCGAGAGGTTGCCAAGCATTCACTCCCACAATTTCTTGCTTATTGTCTGCATATGCTTATCGTGGAAACATCTAGCAAGCATGCATACACGTTAATGGAGTATTGTGGGAGCCTCTAGCAAGCATGTATACAGACTAAGCCTTGCTGTTTGAAGAGTAACTACCTTATCGAACTTTGTGAGCAAAATCCCATCTATCAATCTTGGGCTAGCTGAAGTCAAAAGGTCGGCTAATTTCTGTGTACAAAATAAAAGTGTAGCTTAAATAACTCGATAAATAAAAGGCCCCAACAATTGATGACAATCCTAAATCTAAAAGTCATACCTGGATTGAATTTTGAAAATTGATCAACGGCATCATTTCCAACCAGCGTATCTCCAACAAACAAGACTTGATCAGGATTGTTAATGTAAATAAGCTTTGAAAGTGCTCTCATCAAATGTTCATTATCCTGAAAATGGAGTACATGTATCAAATGACCATGATGGAGTAAAAACAAGCATGGCTGAGAAACACAGTATGACACATACAGCAGATTATAGCACATATTTATAACATAATACTAGCTAGAAGATGCGGCATCGAGACCTGAAGGCAACCGAGCGATACCTGCATTCGACCAGTTGTATCAACTAGAAGCCAGTAGGCAACCTGCAAAGTGATTTTTTTAAAGAAACTCTACACTCAAAATTCATAGAATATATTAAGTGAGCTCATAGGACCAAATGTATGCAAATACACACGCACATGCATCCTCCACAATACAAAAGTAGGGGCTAGCTATATTAAATCTTTTTAATATCATTAAATCTTAACGTTATAGGTTTTTTTTAATATTATTTGGAAAAGTCTCACCATTCCATTTATGTTAAAAAAGTAGAAAAATAGAAAAGAGATGGCTTACCTTGGCTAGATTAATAGACTTCCCAACTCCATTAACACCGAAAAAAACAACAACATAAGGGCCATCCCTCAATATGTCAATAGAGCACCTAGGACTTAAAATATGAACAAGAGCTTCTTTCCATTGCAGCCTGCAGTCATTGTTTCATGCCAAGGTCTTAATCTTATCACAAAGAATCAATTGATGAGAAACGAAGCAGTTGAGATAAAAAGAAAAAATTACAGGGCAAGTCGTTCTTCAACATGGTATACAAAGCCACAAAGGATTAACATCCATGGCTTCTTCTGTTAAATATTTTAAGATGACATTAATAAATGGATCTTCGATTTCTTATGATCTACAATAATAATAACAACAATATTAGAAACGTACATTTCTCCATCTGTTTGATGAAGAATTGATCTGACTATGAGAGAAGGATCGCCCTAACAACATTTGCCTCACAAGTGTCTCCCGATGGCTAGAGGTACTCTAATGTTGTATATGAGAACCTTTGAACCTCCCAGTGCTATTTATAGACTTCCGACCATCAAGAAATCTATGAGTTTGTGTTTAACTATAATTAGAGATATAGAGTTTAATCTTATCTCTTAGGAATAATTCTTATCCTTTTATAACTCAAATATTATCCAATAAGATTTTGATCTATTTCAAACTGATAAGATGGGTGTGTGGGTCACAAAATTTAAATAAAACTCTTACATTCTCCCACCTGGCCCATATGCCCATAAAAATAATACTTTTCGTTCATGGGTTTATCACAGGAAATTAACCATACTGCGCAAATTTATTTCCTGAACTTTTCATAACTCAAAACACATTTCATGAGTTCCATAATATCAATGTCAAACTAACTACCAATGCGAGTCATGGCGGTCCTCTATTATATAATCAACAGATTCCCTTCTATGTACCACAACACCAGTAACTAATTTAACACACGATCTTTAATTGAGATAATTAAGGCTAATACAGTAATGCCTTTGGGTTCCAATTCATGTCTATTGTAGACATTATCTTGTCATCATTCATCCACACAATTCAATGTACATATAAACTGGAAAGACAAGAAAACAGAAACAAAATAACCATAATTGATATCATTAAGTGTCAAAATAGAATCATAACATTCACGAGCTCAATAACATGTTTACATCAGAAGACCCATACTGTTAACATGTTCTTTAAACTGTTTCGCTATCAGACCCTTTATTAATGGGTCTGCTATCATAAGCGAAGTCCTAATAAATTCTATGGACACTGTTTGTTTCTGTACTTCTTCCTTGACGCTTAGGTATTTGAGCTCCATGTACTTAGCACCTTTAGAATACCTATCATTCTTGGAGAAAAAAACTGTAGAGGAATTATCACAATAAATTCTCAGCGGCTTAGTTATAGAGTCAACAACTTCAAGTCCTGAGATAAAGTTCCTTAGCCATAAACCATGCACTGTGGCCTCAAAGCACGCCACAAACTTAGCCTCCATTGTTGATGAAGCAGTGATTGTTTGCTTCATACTTCTCCATGAGATCACTCCATCGGCCAACAAGAAAACATAACTCGAAGTGGATTTCCTGCTATCAGGACAATCGGCAAAATCAGAGTGAGTAACCAGTTACCTCCAAACTGTCAGTTCTTCTAAAAGTAAGCTGGTAATCCTTAGTTCATTGCAAGTATCGCAATACCCTCTTTGCTGCTTTCCAATGAGACATCATTGGGTTACTCTGGTAGCACCCAAGCATGCCAATTGCAAAACTAATATCCGGTCTCGTGCAAATCTGTGCATATATCAAACTTCCCACAACCGAAGCATAGGGAATCTTTGTCATCTCTTTACGCTCCCACTTAGTTTTAGGACACTGTGATTGGCTAAACTTATCACCTTTTGATATCGGAGTATCCAGTGATGAACAGCTTTTCATACCAAATTTCTCAAGAATCCTCTCCAGGTAACTCTTCTGAGACAATCCCAACAGTACTTGTTTTTTATCTCAAAAGATTTTGATTCCGATCACAAATGATCTTAATGGCTTCACCCCACAATGATTGGGGTAAGGTAGAATTACTTACCATACTTCTGACCATATCCAATAAGGTCCGATTACGTCTTTCAGAAACTTCGTTCTGTTGTGGCGTCCCAGGCATCATATACTGTGCAATAATGCCACGCTATTCAAGAAGTTTGGCGAATGGGCCCGGATTATAGCCCGATTCATCATACTTTCCATAGTATTCTCCACCTCTATCTGACCTGATGATTTTCACTTTTCTATCTAACTGTCTTTCCACCTCCATGAGAAATACCTCAAGTATCAATATAGCTTGAGACTTCTCATGGAACAGATAGATATATCCAAAACGTGAAAAGTCATCTATAAAGGTGATGAAATACTTTTCTCCACCAAAACATTCTATGGAAAATGGTTCACATATATCTGTGTGAATTATTTCAAGAAGCTCTTTACTTCTTGTGGCGCCTTTCTTAGTTTGTTTGGTTTGCTTTCCTTTTATGCAATCCACACACACTTCAAGAATAGTAAAATCAAGGTGCGGAAGAATCCCTTCTTTTACTAATCTCTGTAACTTTTTTTTGGAGATATGCCTTAACCTTTTATGCCACAAGTCATAGGAGTTTTCATTCATCATGTTTCTTTTCATTCCAATACATGTTTCATGGCGTTGGGTATATGTATTTTTAATGAATGTATTATTAAGGCAAAGTTGATAAGGACCATCGGAAAGAAACCTAGAACCAATAGATAAACTGTTTTTAAACAAATTGAAACTACCATTATGGAATGAAAAAGAATAACCATCAGCATCAAGTCTGGAAAGGGAAATTAAATTACGCCTCACAGAAGGCACAAATACTGTGTTATAAAGGTCTAAACAATGACCGATACTCAAAACTAAATGAAAGGTCCCTATGGCTAAAACTTCAGTCTTATTCTCATTTCCCATAAAAATGAACCGCTCATTAGGGTTTGGTGTTTGGCTTGTAAGGTATCCCTGCATGGTTATAGAAACATGAACATTAGCACCTAAATCTAGCCACCGAGAATTAGTAGGAACATTTACAAGGTTTGATTCAAGACATACAAAGGTAAGTAGCTTACCCTTCTTTTCAAACCAAGCCTTACGTTTTGGACACTCAGCTTTCATGTGTCTATATTCCCTACAAAAGTAGCATTTGCTACTGTTGTTCTAAACCTGATTAGCTTTCACAGGTTGCTTTCCTTTCAGTAGTCCTGTTCACTTCTTTTTACCATAATGGTGCTTTTTTTTTCCAATTTCTTTATTCACGAAATTGACAGAGTGATGTCCTTGTTGTTTCAGTCTTACTTCCTCCTGAACTACCATACTTTCCAACTCATTCACATTCCATTTATCTTTTATAGTATTGTAATGCATTTGGAATGGACCATACTGAGGTGACAATGAGTTCAGAATAAACTGAACAATGAAAGACTCATCTACTTTCATTCTTAGGGTTTGCAATCTGGCAGCAATATTGGTCATTTCAACGATATGCTCCTGCATTCCTTTAGCATCATCATATTTCATGGTGGTGAGTCTAGCCATCAGTGTTCCTGCTAAAGACTTATCAGTGGATTTAAACCTCTCCTCAGCATTTTTCAAACAGGTTTGGGCTTCCTCAGTATTAGGGAGTGAATTTTTTATATTTTCGGCTATGGTCATTTTTATAAACATTAAACTCAGCCTCTTTGATCTCTCCCACTGCTTAAATGATTCTTTCTGATTATTGGTACTAGTTTCAATAATAGGTGATGGTTTTGGACTCATAAGGAATAAGTCTAAATCAAGGACTTCTAAGGTGAACCTAACTCTCTCAACCCATTCAGAAAAATTGGAGATATTCAAAACATGAATAGATGAAGTATGTGAGTGTAGTGATGCAGGTACGTTTACTACAAGAAAATTTTATAATAAGTTGTTTTGAGTTAGACACTTATAAATAATAATCAGAATTTAAACAATTATGGAAGAACTAGTAGTGTCATCAAAACTATTCTTTGGGAGTAGATCTTGACACACAAGATGTTCCATCCAGTATTAAATTATGTGGATGAACTAGCTGTATCATTAGAATTCTCTTTTGGGAGTAAACTCTGACATACAAAGTATTCCCTCCAACCTTACTTTGATGGATAAACTACTAGTATCATCACGACCCTCATTTGAGAGTAAATCTTGACACACCAGGTGTTCTCTCCATCATATCCACCTTACTATGAGTTTAACGACTTGTCACCAAAATCAAGAAAATCTTGTACCTTTGGGCAACCAATTTTCTCTTGATTTTGACGTAAATCATTTATCCCACATTGGATATACATGGCATGATAATAAAAGCCATAGACATTGCACAATAATAATATACATACAAATGTGGATAGCAATAATATGCATGAAATAAAAGGTTTGATGAATTTTACAACATATGTGAATAATACTTACTAAGTAAGTTCCCATGAAAGAATATTCTTTTCTAGATAGAATTTCAATATTCCCAGGAAAAATTGGAGGGTCACAACGGACACACTTGAAATTTCTAATCTCCTAGATAGAACCGCCTTAGTTTGTACACATTCACACTCCCAGAGCAAAATTCATAAAAAAAAAAAGGAATTTTCATGTTTAAACCTTAATTGATTTTACAGGAAAATCACAATAATAACATGTATATAAATTATATAAATATTTCATACATACATGTAGATAATCATAATAACATGTACAAAATTTAAATGCATACATATAACATTAAGGTATGCATATAATAAAACTTTAATTAATTAATTGATTTTTTTTTGAAATGATATTATAATATCAAAATAATATTATTTAATTCGAGCTGGGTCTAAATCGGGTCGGGTCTTATTGTCTGGTCTGGTCCGGGTCGAAATCGGTCCTGTTCAGCAAACCGGGTTGAGACCCAGTCCGGTTAAATGGTTTTCGGGTGGGCCACAATAAATCCAGCCCTTTAATATTGTTTTGCTCCTTTCTGGGCCTGAGACCTACGGCTCGGCCCACGGCCCTAATTTAACTGAAGAAGGAAACCCTAGTTTCCTTTCTTCAACCTTTAGTGCCGCTACACCATACCCAAATAGATTTAAAGCAGTCCTTTGCTTTGGTTTCTATTAAACTTTCTATGATATGTAATGAAACCACATGAAGAAACTCCTCTTGGAAAAGTAGGAATTGATGGCAATGGGTCAATGCAACTTAATGAAAACATCGATCAATTTCACTTACTCCTTTCGATTTGGACCGGGGACCCAATAAACTTTCCTTAATTAATAAATGTATACATGCCCATAAGTTTCTTTCTCCACGCAGCAATATACAACAGAGAAAGAAAAGTATGAAATAACACTAGTAGATGCACAAGACGGCAAATGCAAAATAGTTATACTGGAAACCGAATACTTTAATGAATGTGCATAAGCGGATGGAATTTCCAAAACCCAACAATAAAAGAGAATATATCGTAATCTTCCTTTCAGATAAAAAATAAAAAAGTAATCTTTAATTCCTTCACAGTGGTAAACTCACTGATGCGAAAGTACAATATAAAAAGGTATCAAATAATTATTTAACCTATATTTTATTGAGATCATAAAAAATCTACAACCTATAGCTCTGATACCACATATTAAATATTTTAACATGACATTAATAAATGGATATTTGTTTTCTTATGATCTACAATAATAATAACAACAATATGAGAAACATATCTTTCTCTACCCGATTGATGAAGAATTGATCTGACTATGAGAGAAGGATCGCCTTAACAACATTTGCCTCACAAGTGTCTCCCGATGGCTAGAGGCACTTTAATATTGTAGGTGAGAACCATTGAACCTCCTAGTGCTATTTATAGACTTCCGACCATCAAGAAATTTATGAGTTTGTATTTGACTATAATTAGAAATATAATATTTAATCTTATTTCTTATGAGTAATTTTTATCCCTTTATAACTCAAATATTATCCAATAAAATTTTGAACTATTTCAAACTGATAAGATGGATGTGTGGGACATAGAATTTAAATAAAACTCTTACATCTTCTCCCTCGCCCCCCACTCTACCTCACACTGATTTCTACCATACCATATCTGTCAAACTCACACCTGAAAATTACTTGCTATGGAAGGTGCAATTAATTCCTTACCTTCATGGTCAAAGACTCAACCAGTATGTCGATGGCTCCTGCCCTCCCCCCCAACTTGAGCTAGATGATTCCACACTTGTGAGGATTCATAAATTTACTCTCTATGTAATATATATTTTAATATTAAATATATTTTAACTGTAATTATATTATTGGGTGTTATGAGTTGGTTGATATTAATATTATTTTATTGTGCTTATATTTAAATATTTGAATATATTTCTTATTCGTTTGAAAATATTATTTTCCATGATTTAATTATAATTTGAATTATTTTCTTAATATATTATTAATGCATTTAATTTGAGGCTTGAAATTTATCTCTTTATTTTATTATGTTGATAAATAAATTAAATTGTAAATTATTTTAGTTTGATTTAATGTGTTTGAGCTAATTTATGTTGTGTTTACGGATTGGGCTTAAGCTTATAATTATATATGTGTGTATATATATATATATATATATATATATATATATGAAAGTGGGTTTTAAGTGTTTTAAATCTTCCCTAAGCCCAGTCGTTACTAGCCCAGCCTTAACTCTTTTAATTCAATCCCTTTGTGCCATTAAACAACATCATTTTGATCACTTAGTTATTTGGATTCCAAACCTTTCTTTTCACGTGCACCGGCTCTTTCCACTGGAGTAAGCGACGACGTTTTGGATGGGTTAAATGAACCCAAACGTCTTCCTTCTCCCGCATGCGACTTCTTCTTCATTTTCTTTCTTCTTTCCTTCTTTTTCTTCCTCTGTTCATCCTGTTTACCCGTGATACTCCAAGTCAAGTTTTGCAGCCTTTCTCTTCTTCTTTTCATCCATGTGTTGTTCCATCAATTTCCCTGTACCTAGATGAACTTTTCCCCTATACTGCCAACGGATACTTCACGTGCCCATATTTCCACCTCAATCAGTGAATTTCCGGTATTGCTTCCATTTTTCATTTGAAAAGCTGAACATTCTCCTTCTTTTCAGCTGGGTGTTCTTGATTTTATTTTGGTAAGCTTTTTCGTGAGTATTTCCCGCTCATTTGCACTCCCTGATGTCTAGTTTCAGGCCTATATAATGCATCGACCCACTTGCAAGAAATGCATCCACAACTCTCTTTCTCATTCATAAATCCAAACGTTTAGCTTCCATTTTATTCAGTTCTTTTTTCCTTTCTTCAACTAGAACGTATCCTCTTCAAAACCCATCTATCCGAATATTATAGTGTAGTTTTTAGTAGGTAATTTTTCGCCGTAAAAACACAATATTTCAACGTTTACGATAATCTCGGTAAGCTTTTTCTCTAATTTAATTAATTAATTTGTTGGGTTGCAATATTTGAGATTATTTTCTGTGTTGGTTATATATAAATAAATGCCGTTCTATTTACGTGATCTGTTTAATTAATCTGTTAATATTAATTATTGTTTTTATTGATGTTACCATATTTTATTAGTGTTTTATTTATGTTTATTTTTAATTATTTTAGTTGTTTTCGATATTGATATTTATTTACTTGTAATGTTTTATATACGTTGGCGCTTTGGGCATGACTATAGCGGCGAGTACGCGAGTGGAAGCGCGGAATCGTTGTTCGGCATTTGCGGTAACTTCAGGAATTATTAACGAACGTACTGTAAGTACTTTCCAAACGAACTTTAAGATTTAAATATATTTTTGGCATCAACAAATATTGTATTTGGTTATTTTTGGAATTTATTAGTTGTTGGTTATTTGGTGCATGATCATCTGCATTGTGTATTTGCACGTATATTCATGTGTTGGATTTGAAAACGGAGTTTTCAAATGTGTTTATGATTTTCGGGTGCGTGTGTATCACAACCCCAAGTCGAGATGGCGCATTATCCTGGTGGAGCTCCTCTGGTTACTCGGGAGCGGAATATACTGAGTAACGTCCCCAAGGTCGTTGCCGGGCGATGACAGAATTGGACGGGATGATAACGCTCTCGTGCCGACTCCGTGGCTCCTTTACTGGCGGTAGCTAGGGGATGCCTGGTCATGGTACGTGCTGGGCGCGGTTAACTGGGCATCGCCTGTTCTGAAGTCACATGCGTGGTCATTACTTTCGGTGTGATGATGAAAGTCAGGGTATGCGGATGATCCCTAGGAGAGATCATGGTACATACGGTTAATAAAATGAATGTTTAGGCTATTTTTTGGGAAAGTGACGGGTTTTAATTATTGGTTTTACGTGAACCATTTTCTGGGAAAATAGTTGTGGTTTTAATGGATTTATGGTCATTATTTTCTGAGAAAATGATAGATGATTTTATTAGAGATTTATCTTGGGATTTTGAAGTATGTGATTTATTTATTTATTTATTTATTTGAGGGTGATGATTTTAAACCTCATGCATACGGTATTTTGTTCATGTCTTTTTGTTGTTATGCATAAATGTATTTATTATTTTGGGTTTGTTTAAGATTTTACTTACCTGCGGTACTATTTTGGTATCGTAGATTTTGATGCAGAGATCGAGTAGGTTGAGCCTAAGGAGGTGGCTTCACCGTTGGAATGAATTAGTGTAGTTAGTTTCCTTGGATGACGTTCAATTAATTCTGATGGTTGTGTATTATTTTTATTTGGTCTTTGGATGACTGTATTAAATCTTCTGTTGGAAAATTTACATTAACTTAGTTTGTAATATTCTAAAATTCTGGTAATTAGTTATAGACTTAATTTATCCGCTGCAACTTTTATTTATATATGTCACGTGTTCACACACTTAGCACTTGACGTTAGGGGTGCGTGACCCGTGTTATCAGCATCCCGACGCCTCGATTCCCGTGTTTATTTTAAGGAAAATTTGGGGGCGTCACAATACCCATCCAGCCTATGATACTTGGCTGCTGCAAGATCAACTTGTTATGTCAGTTCTCCTTTCTTCCCTGTCAAAACCTCTCATAACTCAAGTTGTCGGTTGTGCCTCTGCCCAACTAGTTGTAAATTCTCTAGAGAGTGCATGAGCTTGAAAGAAAGGGAGGCCAGCTACACAATATAGATAAGAAAACCTAGAAATTTTTTTTATGAATAATAGAGATGAAACCAAAGCTTAATTTTTTTTATTAAAATATAAATATTTTAATAAACAAAATTGAAGAATGCACCTTTTAATTATAACCCAAGTTTTGTTAGGAATCTGGACCATCCAAATTCCGCTCACCAGGATCTACTTTTGATAGAATATCAAGAAAAATAGAAAAATAAACACAACACAAGAATTTACATGGAAAACTCCAAAACAGGAGAAAAACCACTAAACCCAGAGAAGAAAATACACTATGTAAAAAATTATTATAATCGCACAATTTTTCTTCTCACCCCAACGACACCCACAAAAACTTCTTCCACTAATAAAATTCTAACTTTCACCTCTATTCCTTTTACATACAAAAAGGACAATAGAAGAATTTTACTAAAGTCAAAAGTTATTAGATAAGTTTCTGACTGGTGTATTTAAACCAAGGAGGCTAAGTCCCCTCATATAAGCCTTGGCCTTGCCCCTTCACCCACATCTTTCCCATGTGAGACTCCAAAGGAGCAAACAACCAACAATCTCTACCTTGTAATTTTGACTGATCCCACAGCCACACTCCACCGCAATGAAGATCTTCATAACTTCCGCTATCATGCTCCACCATAAAAGCATACTCACTCAGAATAAACAAATTCCAAACATTTCGCTTCGGCCCATGTCAAAAATAACCTTGCTAAAAAATTACGGTGCAACTCCCACGTTTGACTTTCCTGGAAGTTCATCAGCCATCAACATGAATTTCTACCACACACCTTGCATCTATGCCAAACCAATGCCTGTGTGCAAACTTGTGGAACCGCTAATATTAACGCATCCTCTATCATAACAATTTTAGAATTAGCGGCATGTCATAATGATATACATGTCTCTTTTTTTTCATGGAGAGAGACATGACGTTAGCTTCATACCAGTATCTCCATTTACTGACTTGGAGTCACTTGTCGAACTTACTCCAACGCTTGTTGACAACTTTTCTTAACGTGCCCAGGTTGTCCACACCTCTAACAAATTACTGACTTCATGAGTTGGTCGACGCCTTGTGTAATCTTGATGGAATCAAAATATCTTTGACTTGCACTTGCCACAAGCCAAAATTGATTCTCTCTTCAAATTTCTCTAACTCCATTCTTGACATTGCCTCGATGAATTTTACCGTAGAAATGAATAGTACCCACTAAGTAAGTTCTCATGAAAGACCGATATTTCCTACACAGAACTTTAAGGTTCCCAAGAAAGATTGGAGGGTCACAACGGACACACTTAAAATTTTCAATCTCCTAGATAGAACCTCCTTAGACTGTATGTATCCACACTACCACACCAAAGCTCCACCCCGCCAAAAGAACCTAGTGGCTCTGATACCACTTGTTGGGAATCTGGACCACCCAAATTCCCCCCATCAGAATCTACTTTTGACAAAATATCAAGAAAAATAGAAAAATAAACACAACACAAGAATTTACATAGAAAACTCCAAAACAGGAAAAAAACCACCAGACCCAGAGAACAAAATAAACTATGTGAAAAATTGTTACAATTACATAATTTTTCTCCTCACCTCAACGTCACCCACAAAAACTTCTTCCACTAGTAAAACTCTAACTTTCACCCCTCTTCCTTTTACATACAAAAAGGACAATAGAAGAATTTTACTAAAGTCAAAAGTTTCTAGATAAGTTTCTAACTGGTGTGTTTAAACCAATGAGGCTAAGCCCCCTTATATGGGCCTTGGCCTTGCCCCTTTACACACATCTTTCCCATGTGGGACTCCAAAGGAGCAAACAACCAACAAGTTTAAGCTCTAAATCGAAATCTTCCTTTGGATTCTCATCGTCATTTTCTACTTCTGTTATTCTGATGCCCTTGGTTGAGGAATGCTGCCTCTTTTGTTGAGGGTACCAATTGAATTCCAGGTTGCAATCATCTTCATTATGACGCTTCTTACCATCCATTAAATCTACCCAACCTTTAACTCCTTCATTGGACACATATTCGTGGAGCACACCTTTATCATGATCTCTTGCCTTTTCTTCTTCCTTCTCTACCAAATGGACCCCAAGTTCCAAATCATCATTTGGATTCTCATTCTCGCTTTTATTCTCTAAATCAGAAATGATTGATTCTGAAGAAGGCTGGATGTTAACACAAGGACTCCAATTTGCAACGTCTTGCAATGTATTGATCTCCTTCTGCTTGCGTACCACATAGATTCCAAAACTTCTAATTAGGACTCTACCTTCATCCCTATCAAACTTAAGTTGCAGAATTCCCTCCACTGATTTGAAACGCTTTGCTTTTCGTTTGTGGTAATACAACCATACATTATTTGAGCTACTTGGATCAATATGTATTGTACGCGTATTGGTATACTGATAAACACCATTACAGTAGATCTCGATATGCATATTATTGTTGGAAGACCTTTGGGAGGGATCGGAAAGAACAACAGCACATGCAATGAATCCTTTAATCTCATCCGAATACACTAAATCAACATTTATCCCATCACATACATAACTATTTCGAGTCTTTTTCAGCTTGCAATGGTAGTCCAAATTTGGAATCTTATTTCCCGGACATATAAGTTCACAATTATCTTCATCCAAGTCCTCTACATATTCCTATTCAACAAGCTAGCTAGCACCATAATTCTTAGTAGACAAAGGTAGTACATAGTATGACACACACACCTCAAACCGTAGAGGATTTACAAGCATTTTATGGCATTCACTCAAGTTAATCGAACGTATTTTATGGCTGCTTGTATTGAATTCAAACATCTTTGATACTTCAGGAAAACTCTCCAACGAAATGCATCCCCTAGCGTTGACCGTAGTTATATTTGGAGGAAGTTCTAAGATTTCTTTAAGTTGCTCGCAATGACACAACTCAAGTAACTGTAATTGAACAAATCCTCTGATCCACTCAGGAACGATAACGACAATATTGCTTCTCGATAAATCTAAAACCTCCAATGTGGAATAGAAGGCAGTTTCCAATAAATCTAGATTCAGGAACGCTATTGAATTCATTGGAGGAGAATATGATGAGAACAATTCTGCAGTGGAGGAGGGTAAGAGATATTGGCTTTGGTCATATGACCAACGCTCGAGAATGAGACAACGTAAATGTTGCAACTGACGAATGCTGTCAGGGATATGCCTTAACTTGTAGCAATGGCTTATTTGTAAATCCAATAGGCTAGTAAGATTCCCAATAGATGAAGGCAATTCATTTATTGCAGTCATGTGTTCTAGTTTAACATATGTCAAATATTTCATTTCAACCTGAATTTTAGGAAACTTCTGCAGCCTTTTGCAATAAGAAAGATTAAGGTATTCTAGAGATCTCAACTTGAAGGATCTTGGAAAACTAGTAAGGCTCCTGCAATTTTCAATAGACAATCTGAAAAGTTTATCAAGGAAGCCAACAGATTGATGTACCTCAACTAAGTTATTGCAATCCTTAATATCCAATCTATTTAAAGTCTGGAGCCCCGACACGTCAGCAATGTTTGTTAGGAATTCACATTTAGAGAATTTTATAGTAGTCAACTTCTGGAAATTCTGTCAAAAAGAAAACAAATCAGGAGAAAATCTATTAGCTTGTAGAAAATTTATAGTATATATATACACACACATATATAGTTTTAAGAAAGAAATCATGGTACCTTCAATCCTTCTCTCAATTCTTTGATGAAGCAATCATCCATTTTTATAACGATGAGTTTCTTTCCATGGAAGTTTTGTGAGAAAGAATGACTAGGATAGTTGTGCCAATCGAATACTCTTAATTCATTTGACAGATAATTAGGCTTTCTTGAAAAACGTGCATTACGATTTATAAATATCCTGAGCCTTCTTGTAACACTCGGGCCCAAGCCCAAGCCCGAACTAGTTCTGTCCTAGCCCCGGAACGGCGTCGTTTCGCCTTAGGTAAGCTGTTTTTCTTTCCTTTCTTTTCTTTTCTTTTCTTTTCTTTCCTCTTCACCCCGACGGTTTCGTTTCCCCTGTTTTACGGTCTTCCGCTTCTCTCTCGCCTATCTTTCGACGTTCCTAGCGGTTTCTGGTTCCAGATGAAATTATCTCTCCCTCTCTCTCCCTTCGGCATCTGTGCTTCCGTTTTGGTCTTCTCTCCGCCGATTTTCTCCTCAGCTTTGTTCAATTTACAGACCTCACCGGTAAGTTTCCAAACCTCTCTGTTTCTTTTGGTTTGTACACCATTTTATGGATGCGATTTATGGACTTCGTTTTATATTTTTGTTGATGACCTGGTGTGTGGTTTCGGTGGGGGAACTTAGGCATAACAGGTTCAGGAACTTTGACTCTTAGCCTCTTCCTCTTCGAGCAATCCTCCTTTCATTTCAAGTAAGAATGATGGTTCCTTTGAATGGATTTCTTCTCTTACGTAATTGTATAAAAGAGTTCCTTAATTACCAAATCTGTTCTTTTCTTTTTCGAAGTATATATTTGGTGAATTTTTTTTAAGGGTTTCGTGTCCATTCGTTGTTGATTTTGTACTGCTCTAGTGGTTTGGTTGAAGATGTTTCCGAGTTAATGATGAGCAGTTGTTAGAAATTGTTGGATATGTAAGATGTTTGATGATCGTTAAAAACAACCTCTTCGTTGGGCCTGCTTATTGTTCCGGAAGTTTGGATATTTTGTTGGAAGTGGTTTGATTTATGGAGGTTGCTGGTTTACTTGTTGGAATCAATTAGGAAGTTTTAACTTCTTAGCCGTGTTGAGTTATAAGTGTTTTGTTTAAGGAAATCAATGCTAATTGGTTGTGTGGAACAAGAAGACCATTTTAATGTACCTTCGAATCAGTCTAGTTGATTAAGGTATAGCTGTATGTGTATATTTTGGGGCTGGTTAGCATGTTAATGGGTGTTATTTGACTTGAAATTTGTAGTAAATGGTAGTGCTTTAAAGCCAGTGCTGTTGAAGAAGGGAGTTTTTGGCTAATTTTTATTTTAGAAATAATAGATTATATGTTTTTATAGATTGGGTTGCTGGGCATTAATGCTGGATTTTGTTTTTATGTTATTTTATTATGAATAGGTGGCGAGATTAATTTAGGTCGGACTCGAGAGTTTTTCAATACTTTACAAGAGTCAGGTAAGCGGGGTTTCTATGCTAGATTTGCATAAAAAAATGGTTTGAAGTTGGTTTTTATAAAATGTGCATGTGATGCTTTTAAAATAAAAGTGGGAAAAACAACCTCAATATATGTATTTTCTGCATCCTTTCATTAAAATTTTTATGATAGAGAAAGTTTCTTTTGACATGAAATGTGTAGACATGAGCAACATTAGACATGTTTCTAAGATATGCATTTGTGCAAACACGAATTTTAATGTTTTCTTATACATGTGAAGTAAAATGTTTTGATATGTTATATTCATGGAAAATCTTTGGCATGCTTATCTGTTTGTCTTGGTTTTTTAATATGGTTCTGATATGAAAATTTGGATTCACGTGATATGGTTGGTACCACCATGATATGATATGATATGATATGATATGATAGGAGTGCAATCACTTTGAAAACAAAGTGATCCTTTATGTGTTTTTTTCCTTTTGTACACACTCGGGGCTCCGAGAACGAATAAGGGAAAGTCTCACAATATGATACATGGGATAGCACAACCCTACCACGGGGGTTAAACATGGTACATGTTCTGGAATGTTGATATGATGAGATGTTACAGTTAATTGTGCCAAAGTGTTTTGTTTGAAAAGTTGATTTCTGGTTATGCTTTATAAAAAAAAAAAATACAGGTTCACTTAACTTTTCGTTTATTTATATGTTTTAGAGATGTTTCTTATGAATAAAAGTTTTTCGTGCATAAATAAGAGTCTTATTGAAAATGCTCATATATTACATACTAGTATAGGTACTTTGCTTACTGAGTTGTAGTTGAACTCACCCCCTTATCTATATACTTGTTATATAAAGTAGATGTTTCAACAGGAGATCAAGAATAGAAGTTTTAAGCAGACTAAGCCGTTATAGTCAATTGTCGATGGAGAGAAAATTGTTACCTTCTAGTTGTATTGTTCCTAGATATTGGATTTAGAGTATTATTCATTCTTTATGTTAATTTTATTTGGGAGATTTTTGGACACTCTATTCTCAGTTATTCCCCTTTTCTTTAGTATTGACTTAGTGGATAATTATTTTACGTATGGATTTGAAATTAGAGCATTTATTTACGGACTTTAGAAATTCGTTGAATATGGTATTGGCGATGAGACAGGTTTATTTTGAACAAGTAGTGATGAATATTATTTAATGTGGAAATATTTTTTTTATGAGAGACTTTGGAGATATGTCGTTTGTAGATGAAAACAGGCTTTATTAAATAGGTTGGACTCCACGACCCCCTGTGAGTACGGGGCGTTACACTTCTCATCGCCGAGAAAGTCTCAAGATTCAAATCTATCAAATCTTGTTTTGGAAACTCTATCAATATGCCTTGAGTCTTGTTTGTTCCCTAGAGAGACAATGCAAACAAAATCAGAGCATAAAAATCTTCATATTTTACCACCTTGCTAGAATCATAATTTTGTTTATATACATTGTGCATGTACTTTCTTTTTCTTTTCTTTTTTAAACCTTATGTTTGATTTTTATTTTTAGAATGTCCCAATCAAAGTGATCAAACACAAAATCATGTCCATGTTTGCTTTCACATTTACCTCTCAATTTTATCTTTTAATATAAGAAAAAAGCAGGATACTAGTAGGCAACTTTTTATCTGGAAGCAAATAGCAATGATCTATTTAATGAACTTTTTTGGCTTTGATTCTCGAATTTGTTTTGGCTCATTAAGAAGCAGGAGCCTTTCGATTTAATGATGAGTTCCTAAATTCTGATATACACACATGCATACACTTGGGTTATAAAGATGTATCATGATCACATTTTTGTTGTTAAATGAAAGCATAAGTACGAGTGAGTAGAAGTAGTATACCTATCTCCAATAGTGAATCCAGAAAAACCGGCCACTTCTGTTAAAAGCTGCTTTCCATCTCTCCACCTTTGACCCATCCTTGAACCTTTTAAGTTTACCCAATGCTTGTCCGAACCCCTCTCTCTGATGTCGTACTTATGTTGGATTTACATCATAAAATACCGGTAGAACCTTTTGTTGCTTTGATTTTTTCCACTCTAGGATCTTCATCAACTCATCCAAACACCACGTGGATGATGCATAGTTTTTTGAGAGGACGACAATTGAGATCCTTGAGCTTTCGATAGCTTTGAGAAGTTCTTCTGAGATTTTCTCACCTCTAGGAAGCTTGTAATCTATGTACGTGTTTATTTTCTTTTCCACCAAAGCTTGATGAAGATAGGCAGTAAAATTTTGTCGGGTATCTTCGCCTCTAAAACTCAAGAATACATCATAAGTCCACCAACGATTAAAGGAAGAAAAGGAAGAGGAAGAAGCACTTTGATCGGCCATCAGATCAGAAGTAACTGTTTATCAATGACTGATTACTAATTAACCTGCAAAACAACTGATCTTCTTCAATTGAGTAGAAGCCGCGTTGCATCATTTAATATAAATATTGCACGCCCATTTTCTTTAGGAAAAAGGATACGCGTTTGTTATAAGCAGAAAAATAAATAACACATGAAAGTTTTCTCAGCAATTTTTCTCGGCTCCTTTTGTTGTTTGATTTGACTTCTTTTTCACAAGAACAAATTCAGTTTGGCGTTTAATGATTGTCTTTGAGGAAAATAAGTTGTAGCTTGTGGAAAATAAGCTGTAAGTCTTGTGGAAAACTATGGCCTCTAGTGTTATAATTAGGCAGGTATTTACTCGAGGATATATACTTAATTCGTTATCCACTTAAAAAATAAAAATAAAATCTCATTCTAATTATGATGTATCTTTTAAATTTTAAAAGATCATTTAGTTATCCAATATTAGTGCTTTAACATTTCTTTCGCTGCACGCGTGCTTGTACCCATGCATACTTATTCTTTCGGCTTAAAAATGCTAGTCGTGGCTGTGGTTACCATGATTAAGCATATTTAAGGCAAAGCTTAGAGATAGAAGGAGAAAATGAAAGAGTTGTAGCTTTGAGGTTGTCTATTTTCCATTTGTATCTTACAATTTTACACGCGTCTCTTGTTTTATGTTGTTATTTAAGAAAGTAGTTGCATCAAAATGATTGTTGTCCGAGTTAAAAGAATGATCTTTACAACACAATAATTTCTTTAAGAGTTGAGATGATCTTTTCTGTTTTCTTTTTTGACATTTTCAGAATATTTTTCATTAAATAATTTGTTGTAAATGATTAGAACTTTTAAATAAATTTATATATGAATCAATATTTAAAAAAAAAATTAATGTATCATCATCTTGTTACATAGCTGGTCATTCAGGGGTTTAAAGTCTTTTTTTTTTTTTTTAATCATATTTGCATATTTTTCGGTGGTAGCGTTTTTCTTCCCAGAAGCTTTGGATCTGATCATATTTGGTTTGATATTTAAATTTTATTGAAAATTATTCCTTGTGAGTTATGATATAAATCGATGCTTGATGTTTCCCTGTTCTTTATTTTTATTTCGTCCTTGCCTTTGTAACTAGACTACTAGTTCTTTGTTCTCTCTATTGATTTGGGTTTGTTTTGATGAAAATGTTTGAATGGAATAATCTTTGAGTAGTATTTTTATGGTTAGATCCTGATTTGCGAGTCCTTTTACTGGTTTTCGAATCCTTTTGCTGGTTTAATTTTGTAAATTTGAAAAATAATAAAACAAGTTGGCGAAGGATAAGCACCTGTAGCAGAACAGTACTGAAGCTACCAGAAACATACAACCCAAACGAGAAAAGCATTAAAAAAAAAATCAACACGACACGGTATTAAAATCCTTGCACAATAAGCAAAAGAAACAAAGAAAAAACCTGCAGATTCATGAGTTGAGAATGAGCCCAAAAGATCAAAAATCCTGAGCAAACAGTATAGAAATCCGTGACATGCATTCGTTCATCGATGTGAGAAGAAGAAACGGAGAGCACGCCTTCAAAAGTGGACGACGGGAAGCATAAGAAAAAGCGCGGGACGCGACGAGTGAAGTAGTTCGATGGCCATGGCTAAAGCGCAGAGAGAGAGAGACAGAGAGAGAGAGAGACCGAAATCAAATGTGAAAACAAATTCAGAGTAACATTGAAATTTATGGAGACGAAGCTACACAGAGAGAGTTGAAGGAGTGTTGAACCTTGGCGTGGGGAACCAGCTAAGGGGAGAAAGTCCAGAGTTGAGTAGCTACCTTTAGTGATGGAAGATCCGAAGCTTCATTCATTTTCCTTCTACGAAGAGCAGAACTGGGCAGTCTCCGTGAAGAGAGAGAGAGAGCACATATGAGTCCTACGCACCGTTTTGCTGAAAGCTTCTCTTCTCACCGTTTTTCTGAAAGGCAATCATATTTTGAAACGTATGCATTCCTACGCCCGTTTCCTTTTAAAGAATAGATGAGATAAAAATTAAAAAAATTAAATTATTATTATAATATATTTTTTTGATATTAATTTTATATGAGTATTTAAAAAAATAATTTTAAAATTTTAAAAAGTAGTATTTTTTATTATATTTTATATAAAAATTTAAAAAAATATAATAATAAATTTGGAATGTATTTAAAATTTTGATTTCTTTTCAAAACAAATCAGTCCTAAATTTTACAGTGAACCCGCATGCACCCTACTCTTCTCACAAATTTGCTGATAACCAAACTCAAGTGAGAAAGGACTCATGCAAATGCCCAGTCCTGTGCGAACGAAGCCACGAACCAGCCGAAATAGTTGCCGCCGCGGCCGATTTCCAGCCGCGGCTGTGCCATGGTTTGCTTGACCAAGTTCACTCATGATCCGCTCCTTTTATGGCTGACCTGACAAAATTTAAAAAGGCTAAGACTTTCGGTTCTATGGCAAAGATGGAAGAAGAGGTTAACTCTTCAACAAAAAGTGAAACTCTGAAAGTTTCTACACAAAATAAATTTGTGTGAGTCTTAAATACCAACCCCTACCCCACATTAACGGTTAACCATATGCACAAATATTGAAAAGATATCCCTGAACCCAAACCAATTCACTAATAAAACTTTTTCCAACACTCTCAAAGATTCTGTCCAATTGAAAAATTGGCCAAACCCATATTAACCAAGTATAATGGTGTCGACCGTGGCCTTCATTTCTGAAGGTTTGGCATCATTTTGAAAATGCAAAGCTTCATGTCCAGCTTATTTAAAATTTTGGCAGAGAAAAATAAATGCTCATCCTGAACATTTTTTTACTAGTTCCTCCAACAACCCTCTTCTTTCTTCCCAAAACCCCCAGGACTTTGACAGTCAATGTCTTCTTCAAAAGAACTTTTTAAAGAGAAACAAAAGGATAATGGCATGGCCACACCCCTCTTCTTTCTGCCCACACCCCAGACCCACCCCGACTTTGAGTCCACATCTTCAAAAGTCATCTTTAAATAGAAACATATATAATGTACTGGCACCGTCAAATATTCAACTTCCGAAGAAATCCCACCCCTAATGGTCATCCCAAACTATTAAATTGAGAAATACTGAAAACATAAGGGGATCGGTACTACAATCAACGTGGCAACGTGCCAAGTGACAGTTAGAATGATGATTCTCTGTTTTTTACCGAGTGGAAATAATTACATATCATATGTACTGAATCATTATTTTCCCCCAGTGATCCTGATGTTGCTTTGAACCCAAGAAAAACAAAACTTTGCCCTCAATTACATAATATTGACCTTATTGAAACATGAGAGATTATGTTTTTATACAAACAAGTTTTTAGTGTTTTAAGCCATAAGCAGCAAGTTTTTTTGCCACCCGTACTGCCTCAACTTGGACAACCATCTATGCCTTCTTCACCGTTTCATAAATATTTCTGCATGTTTCCATAAATTCCTACCTACAATTAACAAGTATATATTAGCCTTAGCCCAGTTATGTCAGTCCAACTCCAAGCTATCATGCATGTAAAATACACCGCACTAAATAAAAAGATCGTCCTTATAATTTTAATTTTGGGCATAAAAATATTCTTCTTTCCCCTATATTCGCAAGTATATCTCAGTGTCAAAGAAACACATGTTCCGGCACACGGATGAGCAGAAGCGTCTTCTTTGGGAGGAGCTGAATTCTCCTGAACATGGAGGGGGTAATGTAAATCCCTCTTTGAAAAAGGCCGAGGTGGTGCAAGAGTTAGAACGGGTCTTACTTTTGGAAGAAATATCTTGGAGACAAAAATCTAGAATGACTTGGTTAAAGGAAGACCATAAATGTACCAAATTCTTCTACTAAATGGCTAATTCACATAGGTGAAGCAACACTATTGAGGTTCTCCAATTGGGCAACACGGTGTTTAATATCCAAGAGGAGATTCACGATCATATTGTGAGTTATTATGATGAGCTCCTTCTTGTTTGGGGAAGTCTCACCATTCCATTTATGTTAAAAAAAGTAGAAAAATAAAAAAGCTTACCTTGGCTGGATTAGTAGATTTCCCAACTCCATTGACACCAACAAAAACAACAACCTAAGGCTTCCTTTGTTCCCTGGCAGCATGCACATCCCTCAATATATATGCCAATAGAGTGAGTAGGAGTTAAAATACGAACAAGAGCTTCTTCCATTGCTGCCTGCAGTCATTGTTTCGTACCAGAGTTTCTCTGCTATCTCCTCGGCCTGTGATGTAATAACAAGGAGCTCTAAGTATGAGTGTATTTGAGAAGTACAGATAAAGAAAATGATGAAACATAGTAAATCACTGAAGCCAAAAGGCAAACATACCACATTCTTTGTCATAAGCATTAAGCCTATCCTTGAGAGCTTTCAAAGCTGGTTCCAGGTCTGACTTCTCCAGATTCGCTTCGCCCGCAATACTGAACATACGAAAGTGAATAACTAATGAAGCAAGTATCTGATAATGTCAATTCAGATTTCAACAAAAAATGAAATGGTAAGGCGACAGCCCATTTTAATGCTAAAAGCCTGAACTTTACAGTTGATTCATGGGTTCTTCCAAAATACAAAACAAATATGAAATTTCAGCCATCAACAACATAAACTTCAAGGAAGCCTACTTGACTACTTGTACAGGCCAGGCTTTTTAAAAATAGATAGAAAAGTCACTACAAAGAAAACAATGATTTCTCCCAACAATTCCATTAGATAATATATTTATTTATTTCTTTTACAACATAATTGTAAGAGGGAAGGGGGGGAGGTTAAACTGCTCAAGGGAAACTTAGGCACTTAAACTTCATTTACAGTTTAATGGCACTGTCTAGATTGAAAATAAGTAGATTTCAAAAGGAAGTAACCACGTAAAAATTGGCCCAAAACATTATATTGATTTGTCAAAACGACAATCACCGGGATGGAGATCAAGAACTCACTATCATAATTTTTTCATGAAGAAAGACATTGTCGAAAAACTCAAGCAGTATCCTTCAACTAACTATGCCCAAAACTACAAGGACTGCAGATACCGAATGGAAGTCATAAAAATAAAATTAGGTGTAAGCTCTAAATTAAGTGATCATACATGCACACACAATAACCAAAGGAATAAAATTAATAAACTAACCTTCGGAACATTGTTGAAAACTACCCCTCCTTCTTAGGTTCCGGCTTGCTGTCTTTCCCCACTTCTACATCTTCTTCAGCCTCGCTTTCACTGCTAAAAATCTTTTCCTTGTCTATCATACTTCACCATGATCTGCTGCAACAACCTCTATATTGTCCCCATTCTTACCCACATCATCTGTGAAATCCAATTTTGCCTGAGGACATGAATCGTCCTAAACTCTATTCTTCTTTCTTGTCTTTTTTCTTTGGCTCTACCTTAGAGCCCTTGCTAACAAGGGTTTCGGCATTCTTCCCACCTTTAGCTATAAGCTTCTGAAGCTTATTTACATCAAAATCCCCAGCATCGGAGCTCCCACTTTCTATACTGTTAACACCACCATTCATCTTAGAGTCTTCATTATGAACATAGTTAGCATTGAGTGACCATTCTCCAAGTTGTGGCCTTTCGTATCATCACCATCCCCACCATCAGTGGCAGAAGTACTTTCACTCTTTTTGTTACTTACTCCAAATCTAGCATTTTGCATCTGCCCTTGCTTTTTACTGTTATTTAGAGGTTTGCCCACCACTTGCTTTAATCTCTTCAAATCTACAGCACAAGCTTTAGCTTCCTTTTTCAATTGCCTAAAAGTTTCATCAGAATCACCATAGGCTGTCCGTTTTGGATAACACATCTCCAAAAACTCACGCTTCACCATTCAAGCAGATCATCCACGTACAACAAATGGAGCATCTGCTGATATGCAACAACAAATACAAGGCCAAGCTCGTTATGGCAGGTCCATTTGAGTGTGTAAGCAGCACCGGTGGCATCATGGTTGGATGATGCTGCACCAGACCGCTCTTCCAGAAGACAGGAATTCAAATATGTCAGGCATTCAAATATGGCATCATAGTTGGAGCGGTTGACACCCGGAATTCAAATATGGATTGTAAAATAGGAGATGTGGGGGAAAAAAGGGCAAAGCTCCGCTGAAACTAAAATTTTTAAATAATTCTTTTTAAATTTTTTACTTTTTTTTTTTTTTTTCTTATAGATAAGAGATAAGTTTCATTGATGATAGTGAAAAAGGTGAAGTCCAAGTATACAGGGAATATACAAAAGAGCATCTAAGTACAAACTACAAGCTGGGAATTAGAGACAAGAAATTATAGACATTGTTTTCATTTAATACAATAGCAGAGAACCAGAACAATAAAGTATGCTTGAAAAAAACTTGTAGCTCCGCCAATGTGCGCTCCCTGTTTTTAAAGTAGCGTTCATTTCTTTCCGCCCAAATACACCACATTATGCATAACGGAACCATCCTCCACACTACTGTTACTTGCGGACAACCATGTATGTTCCTCCAACCACTCAACAAATCCACCACCCTCCTTGGCAGAACCCAAGCAAAAGCAATCTTGCAAAAAACTTCATTCCACAACACCCTTGCAATCTCGCAATGCAATAAGAGATGATCCACAGTTTCCCTTTTTTTTTGCACATATAGCACCAATCTAATACTACACATCTCCTCGTACTCAAATTATCCGTAGTCAAAATCTTCCCAAAAGCCGCGGTCCATACAAAAAAAGTAACTTTAGAAGGCACACGAGATCTCCAAATATTTTTCCGAGGAAAATGAGCATCCTCTTGTGTTTCCAAGATTTTGTGGTAGGCCTTAACTATACACTGTTTGTGGTCATTGTGCTTCCATTTCAATCTATCTATCCGTGCCAATAGAGTCCTCAAGGAGTATAGAATACTGAAAAGATCTGCTACCATGGATAATTCTCAATCATTAAAATTCCTAATGAAAAGTATATTCCATTGATAAGAACCATGAGAGAGAGAACGCATATCAGCATCCGAGGCTTCCTTATTCACAGTAATTCGATATAAATTTGGAAATGCTTTACCCAACGTAATCTCACCGCACCACACATCTATCCAAAACCTTATTCTAGAGCCCTCTCCTGCTACAAAGCGAATGTGACTTTCAAAATATGGCCAGCGTTTCCTAATGTACATCCATAAACCCACACCATAACCTCCCTGCAATCATTAGAATACCAGCCCCCCCAAGCCTCACCATATCTAAAGTCGATAATCTCCTTCCATAAAGATCCACCCTCCTGATGATATCTCCATAATCATTTTCCCAAAGGGGCTTTGTTAAAATTTCTCAAGTTACACACCCCTAAGTCACCATATGATATTTGGAAACATACTGTCTTTCAATTAATCAGATGAAATTTTTTCTCCTCCCCCTTGCCCCCCCCCCTCCCCTAAGAAAGCCCTGAAAAGTTTCTCAATTCTAGTCATCACTCCTGCGGGCATAGGAAACAAAGAGAGAAAATATGTAGGAAGATTAGTAAGAGTGCTTTTGATAAGGGTGAGTCGACCCCCTTTCGATAAGTACACCCGTTTCCATCCCGCTAGTCTTCTTTCAATCTTTACCACAACCCCTTCCCAAATTGTTGTAGCCTTGAAAGTTGCTCCCAGTAGAAGGCCCAAGTATTTCATTGGCAAAGAAAAAACCTTACAATCCAAGAAGTTTACTAGTCTGGTAATATGTGGAACTGTACCCACCGCCACCATCTCAGACTTGCCAAGGTTCACCTTCAACCTCATTGCAGCTTCAAAGCAAAGTAACAGTGCACGTAGACTTTGTATTTGACTAGCATCCGCATCACAGAAGAGCAGTGTATCATCTACAAATAATAGATGAGAGATGTTAACAGACCCACTATTGCCACCTCCAACCTGAAAGCCAGATATAACACCACCCCCAACTGCGGCCGTTATCATCCGGCTGAGTGCCTCCATAACAATGACAAAAAGAGGATCTCCTTACCATAAGCCTTGGGAGCTCTCAAAAAAACTTGCGGGTGAGCTATTAACGAGAACTGAGAACTGTACAATAGAGATACATTGACGAATCCACGAGATCCACCTCCCCCCAAATCCACACCTCCCGAGTAAGTATAAGAGAAAATTTCAACTCACACGATCATAAGCCTTTTTCATATTAAGTTTACAGAGGATACCTGTACTCCCCTCACGCAATTTATGATCCAAACATTCGTTTGCAATAAGAATCGAATCAAGAATATGTCTCCCACGAATGAAGGCATTTTGGGGCTTAGAGATGATTTGCTCTAGAAGAGGACTCAGGTGGTTAGCAAGAACCTTAGCAATAATTTTGTACACACTACCAACCAAGCTTATAGGGCGAAACTCTTCAATAGCCGAAGCCCCAATTTTCTTGGGGATGAGAGTAATAAATATTGCATTAATGGATTTTTCAAACTTTTGGAATGAATGAAATTCACTAAAAACTTGCACAACATCACATTTCACAATGTCCCAACAAGTTTGAAAAATACCCATTGAGAAGCCATCCGGGCCTTGCGCTTTATCCTTAGCCATAGTAGAAATGACCTTATAAATCTCCTCTTCCTCGAAAGGTCTCTCCAACCAACTCATACTCTGCGAGTCAATAGCTTCAAACGGCAAATTATCCAGCTTAGGTCTCCAACCAACTGATTCTGAAAGAAGATTCTCATAATAATGCACAATGTGATTTTCAATGTTCGATGGAGAGGTAAAAACCTGATTATCAGAGTGAGATACCTCAATAGCGTTGCTTCGTCTGTGAGAATTAGCCACTTTATGAAAGAACTTTGTGCATTTGTCCCCTTTTTTCAACCAAAGGGCCCTGAATTTCTAGTACCAGGAGATCTCCTCTGCCAACAAAACTCTTTCCAAACTAGCCACAACTATACATTTTCTTCCTAAGACTTCTTCCGAGTTATCCCCCAACAAAATCTTGTCCTCTAACTCTTGCAATTCCTCTAAGAGGGCTGCTTTTTGATTGTCAGTGTAGCCAAAGATTTCCAAGTTCCATTTCTTTAGGTCCAGCTTCAAAGCCTTTAACTTACCTGCAAGATTGAAACTAGGAGTGCCATCAAAATGGTATGACGCCCACCAAGCACAAACTAAATTCTCAAACCCATCCGTTGTAAGCCGCATGTTTTCAAACTTGAAATAATGTCGGCCCCTGTGGATGCCTCCACCGTCTAGCAAAATAAAAAAATGATCTGATCTGACACGAGCCAACCACTTCTAGCACAACTCAGGGTAGTGTTCTTCCCATGTTGGGGAAACTAGGAATCTATCAAGCTTCGACTAGACCCGTCCATTCGACCAGGTGAACTCTACCCCATTTAAAGGAATATCCATAAGATCCAAATCAAAAATGAACTCTGAAGATTCTTCCATAACCAGAGAGTTCCGAGAATTTCCTGAATGCTCACTATGAAAATGAGTGATATTAAAATCACCACCCATACACCAAGGAACATTCCAAATGGAGTAAATACCCACCAGTTCCTCCCATAGCCCTCTCCTCTCCCTGTCTACATTTGGCCCGTAAATGCCTACAAAAGCCCACTCCCACCCATCTGAAACATTTTTGAAAAGGGAAGCTATTGAGAACTCGCCAATACATTCTTCTACTGCCTCCATAACTCTTTTATCCCACATTAATAACACGCCACCCAAGGCTCCCATGGAGGCCAAGTATGACCATCCCACATATGAACAACCCTATAGAGTCCGGACAATTCGTCTATCAATGACCCGAAGCTTTGTTTCCTGCTAGCACACTACATCCACCTTCCACATTCGCAATAATGATTTGATATGAAGGCATTTATTGTGATCATTGAGCCCTCGCACATTCCAAGAGAGGATCTTGTGCTTCATGGAAATAATATGGTACCCCTCCCTTTTGATCTATCCCTACCACAGCTCCCTTATTTGGCGTCATAATTAATGGAACAAGTTAACTTTTTTAATTCTCTCTCTCGTTTAGAACATGACTTTGAATGCCCGTTTTCCATTGCAATAAGAAGGGCACAGAATTGCTCTTCGTATCCTCCAAAAGTGATCCCAATAACACTCTTCATCACCTCCACCTGATCGAAGACCCAATCTAATGAATCTCTCTCCCTGATAGGGCTGGAAGGAAGTGTACATAGGGGGGTTAGATGGATCCCCTCTCCCCTAGACTGTGATGGGTCACAAATGACCAACTGACGGTCTTGATCTACAACCTGAGCACTGTTTTACCTTATTTTTAAGCAACATACTTTTGTGAACTAAAATAATTTCTAAAAATTGGAATGACAAATAGAACCTTGTAAGTAATTATTAAATATTCTCAAAAATGGACACATAGTATTTTTATATTATATTAATGGTATACTAATTAAAAATTATGCTTAAATAAATAATTTTAATAAAATATATAATGATAAGACTATTGTAATATCATGTTATTCATTTTGAAAGTATGTAATAGTTTTTTTTATATTCAAAAATAAAACAAGAGAGATATTAATGTTGTAAACCTTTTAATGGTGTAAATCTTAATCCTCGTCGCCATCCTCTAAACTGACATCCAATCAATTGTCATCATTATCACCCTCCTCTGAGTCTGAATGGTTCTCCTCGTCTTCGTCAAAATATGAAATCACGGTGTTCGAAGAATGCCTCTTCTGCTGCGGATACCAATTGGATTCGAAGTTATCATCCTCATCATCATCATTATCACGCTTCCTCTTAGCATTCTCCTCGTCCTTGCATACCAGATGGACTCCGCAATGTTTCAAGAATACTCCATCTAAACGGCAACGAAAAAGAAGTTGCAGACTTCCCTTCGCTAGGGTGAAATGCTCTAGATCGTGGAAAGCCAACCATACATGGTCTGAGCCCATTAAAGGAATTAATCTTTTCATATGTCTTAGACATCTACCATCATAGTTGACCGCAATAGAAATATCAGCCGAGTCATGTTCATGGTAGTAGTTGAAACGAGCACTGGTTTCGAAAACAACACATGTAAGGATTCCTTTAATCACACTAAGATTGAGCAATTCAACTTCAATGGATATATCCCGTGAACAACTATTTGAAGCCTCCTTGCAATTATATGGGTAGAACCAAATTGGAATCTTATTTCCCGGAAATAGAAGGCCACAAGAATGGTTGTCCTCTGGATCTTCCTATCAAAAAAGCATCATTCTTTTAGCAATGCATATCTCTATAGAGAGAGAGAGAGAGAGAGAGAGAGAGAGAGAGAGAGCTACTCGTGTGTATGTATGTATTTTCATATATGTTTTACATTTTGTTATAATGTTCAGTTACATGTAGCATAAAATTGTTCATAAATGTAAACATATTTGATTTATTTTCTTTCTTTTCATATACTTGTTCTCTTATAATAATTTCTCTCTTCTTGTACTTTTTCTCTAGAAAAAATATTAAATAATATAACATTTAAATGATATTAAAAAAAATAGATAAGTTGATGTATAATGTATTTGTAAAAATCAACATGTAAAATAGAAAAAATGATCAATTTTAGTAATGCATTTTAGAAGATAGGATACATAATCCATTAAAAATGCCTTATCTAACAAACAATAAAAGATAAGTGTGCATTTGAGAGAGAGATACCTCGCCCCGTAGAGTAGCTGCCACATGACTCGCAACATTTACAAGCATTTTAGAGCATCCAGACAAGTTAATCCAGCGTAGTTCACTCAAGTTGCTGGTATTGAATTCAAACCTTTTTGATACTTCTGGAAAACTTTCCAATGACATGCATCCAATAGCATTTACCTCTTCTATATTTGGGGGAAGTTCTTCAATTTTTTTAAGTTGCTCGCAATAATTCAAACTGAGTATCCTCAATTGAACAAATCGATCCATCCATCCAGGAAGGATAACAAAAGTGCTCCACGATAGACATAATTCTGTCAGTGTGGAGAAGCAGTTGGCAAACATGGAGAAATCTAATTTTGAAAGGGGCCGTTTGTCAAGACCCAAATATGTCAGTTTTGGAAACACTATTGAGGAAGAGTACCCATCATTTGAAATGTATGAATTCATTGGAGGTGGTGGCAAGAGCAATTCGAAAATAGAGGGCAAGGCCGAATATCGTATTTCCTCCCCCACCATCTCTGGATGCATAATAATTTCTGTGCAGCCATTGAGATGGAGACGACTTAGATGTTCCAACTGAAGAATGCTAGAAGGGATATGTGCAAGGTTTTTATTGGCTTGTAGATTTAATTCCCGAAGTTCACTGAGATTTCCAATAGATGAAGGTAGTTCTTTTATACCAGTGTAGCCAAAGTCAATCGACGTCAAACATTTCATTTCCAACCCAATTTCAGGAAAGGACATCAGGCTTTCGCAGGAGTCAACAAAAAGCTCTTTTAGAGATCTCGAGTTGAGATAACTTGGAAAACTTTTAAGTTTAGAGCAAAAGCCAATTGACAACAAGACGAGTTTACTATGGGATCCAATAGATTGATCTACCTCAACTAATCTATTGCAACACGAAATGTTCAATTCCTCTAAATTTGGAAGCCCCGACACATCAGGAATTCTTGTTAGGAATTTACACTTGATGAAACTCAGAAATCTCAAATTCTGAAAGTTCTGTTAAAAATAAAACAAAAGGAAATGAAATATATCAGCTCGAGGAAAGTTTACAATATATACATAGAATATTAAAAATATTAAAAAAAATGGTACCTTAAAATTATTTCCCAATTCTTTGAGCTCGCAATTAGCCATTCTTAAAGCAACAAGTTTCTCTCCATTAAAGTTTCGTGGAAATGATGAACCATGATAGTTTTTAAAATTAAGCACCCTCAACTCATTGGAGAAATAACTAGGTGGTTCTGGAAAGAGTGCATTACGATTTATGAGTACTCTGAGCTTCTCCATCTTGCCGAAAACTTCAGGACTCGGGTGTATCAAATCCTTTTTAGGCAAGTCTATCAGTATGCCTTCAATTTTGTTTGTTCCCTAGTGAGACAATGCATAAGTTTACCAACAAAATCAGATCATAATAAAGTTGATCTCCATATATATAGTGCATGTCTATACATATTACATATCAAAAGAAAACTAGCATAGCTTATTCAGTCTTTCTCGCTTTTAAATTTTTTAGAAAAACTTTCTTACTGTATGCATGCACTTTTGTTACTAGAATGTTCCAAAGTAAGTGCTAGAACACAAAATGTCAATGTTTGGTTTCATATTTACTAATTAATCTTATCTATTGATATGAGATAAATACAAGATATTGACAGAAAAACTATGTCTGATTGTAACCAAGGCCAATTAAGGAATTCTACTTATAAACAAAATAATTCTTATGAGAGATATGTGTGGTAGATGTATGCATATAAATAAATGAGTGCATGGATGCATGTGTATATGTATTTCTCAGTCCATTTTTACAATCTTGAATGAAATGTATTTTTATGTAATTCTTACCATATTTTTTTCAAGTACAGAACGAACATCTTCATGAAACCACAACCTACTGCGTTTTCCAGGATCTTTGGCTGACTCTTCTGTCTCTTTACGAACAATTTCTTTGCCCATAACTTTGAGTAAATCATGCATGTTTACTCTGCCAGACTCATCAATAGTTATGAGTGACTTCTCCCTTAGAATTGGGATACCAGTATGGGGAAATAAACCACAATCATTAAGTATGTTAGCAACAGATTCTTCATGCTTTCCAGCAAAAAAACATGCGATGTCCAAGAAAATACTTTTCTCACTTTCTTCCAAACCATCATAGCCTATTCTAAGCTTGTCTTGAATATTGTCAGGAGGAATTTTTTTGTAATTTTCTAGAGCATCTTCCCAAAATCTAATGTTGTCTTTATTATGTAAATATGACCCGAGCACTTTTAAAGCCAATGGAAGGCCCCCAGCATAACGCAAAAAATTTTCTGTGAGTTCTGCAAAAGGTTGGTTAGGTTCTTCCCTTTCAAAGACAATCTGACAAAACAGTCGAAGAGCTTCATTGTGACCCAATTCCTTCATCTTGTATCGTAGATGAACATTATAATTAGTTAATAAACATTCATCTCTTGTTGTTATAATAATTAAACTTCCTAAACCAAGCCAATCACGATCTCCAAGTAACTTTTCAATTTGGAACAATTGATCCACATCATCAAGAAGTAAAAGAACCCTTTTACTCCAAAGAAACTGTTTTATGAGACCGATTCCTTCATTAAAATTTCTAACCTTCAAATTTGTGGCTCCAAGGATCTCACGAAGAAGTGTCTTTTGCAATCGAATTAAACCTTTCTCTTGCTGTGAAGTTTCTCTCACGTCAGCAAGAAAGCAACAATATTCAAACTGGTCAATAAATGAGTTGTAGATTTCTTTAGCCAGAGTTGTCTTACCGACTCCACCAATTCCGAAGATCCCTAGTATGCGTGCAGTGTCATTTACTTCCACACTCCGAAGCTTATTATGGACGTCCTGTAATCTAGACTGCATTCCGACTAGAAGCTTGGCAGCGTCATTTTTATATTTAGGCTTTATTACTTTAGAAACCTCTTGAACAATTTCTTGAATCAATTCTGGTTCGGTCCTGACAATGCAAAAAATAAAAAATAAAAGAAAAATAAGGTAGAATTTTCACAATAAAGAAACAAAAGAAAATGAACTAGTACACAGCTTTTTATCTGGAAGGAAATGGCAATGATCTATTTAATGATCTTTTTTGCTTCCATTCTCAAATTCGGTTTGGCTCGTTAAGAAGCAGGAGGCTTTTGATTTAATGATGAGTTCATAAATTTTGAAATACACACATACATCCAATTGTATTATAAAGATGTATCATGATCACATTTTTATTTTTAAATTAAGGCATTCGAGTGAGTAGAAGTAGTAGTATACCTATCTCCTAAAGTGAATCCAGACAAACCGGCCACTTCTGTTAGGGCTGCTTTCCATCTCTCCACCATCAATTCATCCTTGAACCTTTCTTTAAGTTTGGCTAATGCTTCTCCAAAACTCTTTGTTTGATGTCGTACATCTGATGGATCTGTCTGGTAAAACACTGGTAGAATCTTTTGTTGCTTTGTTTTCTTACATTCAAGAATCTTCATCAACTCATCCAAGCACCATCTGGATGATGCATAGTTTTTTGAGAGGACGACAATTGAGATCCTTGAGCTTTCTATAGCTTTGAGAAGTTCTTCAGAGATTTCCTCCCCTCTTGGAAGCTTGTAATCTATGTATGTGTTTATTTTCTTTCGATCCAAAGCTTCATAGAGATGGGCAGTGAAATTTGGACGAGTATCTTGTTCCCTAAAACTCAAGAATGCATCATAAGTCCAGCGCCGACGAGTAAAGGAATACATGGAAGAGGAAGAAGCACCTTGAACGGCCATTAGAGAATTAGTTACTGTTTATCTATGACTGAATACTAAATCTGCAAAACAACTCTGCTTAACTGAGTTAAAAGCCGTGCGCGTTGCCCATTTGCTTTAGGCCGAAAGGTTTCTTGGCATCTTCTTTTGAAATTTGAGGTTAACTTTCATTTGGTTTAGGAAAAGCATACGCGGCTTCAGGAAAAGCATGCATGCGCGTTTGTTAAAAATTGATGTTTCCTTTTGTTGATTGACTTGACTTCATTTAATACAAAAAGAAATTCAGTTTAAGGCATTTAGTGATTGTCTTGTGGAAAATAAGCTGTAAGTCTTGTGGAAAAATATGGCCTCTAGTGTGCTATGATTAGGCAGGTATTTACTCGAGGATATATACATAATTCGTTCTCCAATTAGCTTAGTGTTCACGCTCCATTCACCCCATGCCGCCAATCATTCTTTTTAAGTTTAGAATTTTAAAATAAATTTACATATGACTTAGGGGTGGTTTGGATTGATAGATGAGATGATATGAGTAGGGGTGTAAATGGTCTGGTCCGGTCCGATACGGAAAATTTGAGATCGATTCCATTCGTTCAAGAATTCTCTTACCCTGGACCAGACCGATCAGGAGTTCGGTCCATTCCGGTTCGATCCAATTCGGTCCAAGAGCGGTCCGGTTCAGTCCAAGAGTGCCCCATATGTTTAATGGGCTAAATTTAATCTGAAATTCTATAATGATCAAATATTTTTTTGGCCCAAATTTAACTACTATAAATTATAATATGTTAATATTATAGAAGTATATATTATATATTAATATGTTAGTATATATTATATATTAAGTATATTAGTAAATTATAACTAATAACACTATAAATAATAATATGTTAATATTATAAGAGTATATATTATATATTAATATGTTAATATATATTATATATTAATTTATTAATTTATATTAATATTAATATTATAATTTATATACTATTTTTATATATACATATATAAATATATATATATGTGGGGTTCGGTCCGGTCCGGTCTAGAGGGAGAAATCCTTTGGACCGAACCGGACCGGAATTAATCGGTCAATGTAAAATTTAGACCGGACCAGACCGAATTCCATTCGGTCCGGTCCGGTCCACCGATCCGATCCGGTCTTTTTACAGCCCTAGATATGAGATAAGTTTTAAAAGTTAAATAAAATATTATTAGAATGTTATTTTTTAATATTATTATTATTTTAAACTTCAAAAAAATTATTGAGTTGAGATAAGACTTCGTTTAGATTTTGAAATGAGATAAAATAAGTTTTAAAATTAAATAAAATATTATTTTTTAATATTATTATTATTTTAAAATTTAAAAAACTTGAATTGAAATATTTAAAAATTGAATTATTTATTATATTTTATATGAATATTTAAAAAAGTATAATGATAAATTTAAAATAAGTTGAAATCAATTTAGATGAATTCTAAACGCAAAAAAGACTTTAAAGATCATGAGGAGTTTGTTCACTACTTGTGCTAGGTGCCGTTCATTGCATTAAATAACAAAGGAGTAAGAGTTTGTTTGAGGTTACGTTTAAAAAGTAAAAGTGTTTTTAATTGTTATAAAGAAAATATAATATATTTGGTAAAATTATAAAATATATTTTTATCACTTTAAAAAATTGAAAATCTTTTTTTTTAAATGTATCAAATTGAAATTTTTATCAAAAATTTTTTACGGATAACTATATATTTTTCAAAAAAATTACTATAACTAATTTTAAAAGTAATTTTAATACATATTTACTAAATAATAAACATCTTTTAATTATCGAGTTTATCATTTAAGTTATAAGCTATAAATCTTAAAACTATAAACTATATTTTTTACTACAATTTCAAACCTGCACTAATACTAAATATAGTTAAGGGTTGTGCAAAGCTTGCTATTTTTAATAAATGGTGAGATCCATTATAGAGAATCGGAAGATAGAATCGCAGGCAGGGTCACAAAACCATCGAGAAACGAATTTACCTTTACGGAAGAAGAAACGCTACTGTCCAAAAAAGCCAATAAGCTATGCCTTGCAGCACTTGTGGTAGCTGAGAAAGAAGTAAATAAAGGTACTTTCAAGAGTACAATGGCAAACGTTTGGAAGCTCAACAAGGCAACCATCAAAGACATTGGCAAGAACAAGTTTCTAGTGAAATTTCAGACAGCCGAAGAGAAACATAGAGTGAACCAAGGATGACCTTGGTCTTTCGACAAGCACCTTATGTGCATTCAAGAGTGTGAGGGACATATAGCTCCCTAAGAGTTTAACTTTGCCTTTGAACCTTTCTGGGTTCAATTTCACGATGTCCCTTTTGCAGGTCTAAACAAAAAGATAGGACAAAAGCTTGGTGAGTCAATCAACAAAGTAATCTTACTTGATGTGGACTCCGACGGCAGGGCATGGGGAAGTTTTTTCCTTGCAAAAATCCTGATCGACACCATGAAACTATTGGCAAGGGTACATGTTCTCAACCTCGAGGGCGTTCGGCGATGAATCTGCAACAAATATGAACATATGCCAAATTTCTGTTTTCAGTATGACACCATCCGGCATCTACATTCAAGCTGCCCCAACGCTGCAATAGACGGAAGGACTAGGGATATTCACCACTTACAATATGGGCCTTGAATTAGAGCTGGTGTACTAGCCAAAACCGAGGCACCCTTCGTCCTTTCTAGTAGCACTAACACAGAGGAAAAGACCCCCACCGGGCAGCAAGCTCATTCCGACGAACACAATTTCGAAGGGGAAGACTCGTATTCGGGACCAGCTGGGACCGAAAAACCCAACGGTTCTCCCTTTACTCTGTCCGAAGCAGGGGAAGACCTGGACAATCACAAGAGTGCCGTTGGAGACAGCATGGAACTTTCTAAGAGGTCCTATCACCTCGATACATCTTACCAGCTCTACACTACTGCCACAACACCCAAAAGGGGATTAGAAATGTCGGACAGTGTACCTTACCAAGCCTTGAGAGGTACGACACTCAGAGCCAGACCGAATCTTCTAGACTCACCAAGGGGTATGGCAGAGCAGCACTTCCAAGACTAGGTGATGACCCACGTAGAACCAGCATTCCAGTCAATGCTTCCTCCCCTTCTAAAGCCCTCTCCCCCAGGAACACGAACAAGAATGTCCCTGCTTCCACCTGGAAGCGTCGGGCTAGGGGGGGAGTGTTGGAAAATAAATCTAAACAGCGGAAAAATTATCTCCCACTTTGTGTGAACCTATTAGGAAGTAATTGAGTAGATAACAATACAAGGAAAAATCTCACACACAGAAAACCAATTTTTTACGTGGAAAACCCTTCAATGCAAAGGGAAAAACCACGGGACCTAGTCCAGTTAAAACTTCCACTATCAACAATGTTTGAGTACACAAATATTCTCTCTAGATAATACTAGAGGCATACAATCAATAATGATTTCAAGAAAAATACTTTCTTTGCAACCAAACAATGTGATTAGGAAAGAGCTCACCAAAACGTATTACTGTTCACGAACTCGAGCACCAGAAATACTGCTCAAAATCTGATCTCCACCGTTCAGATTGTAGAGCCTTGAGTTGTGAACGTTCCTACAAAATTTTAGCTCAATCGGACCACAGAAGACTTTGATCGGAGCTTTCAAAGAAGTGTTACTGTTTACAATCTCGAGCACCAAGATGCAGTACTGTTCACGAACTCGAACGAACACCAGAAATACTGCTCAAAATCTGATCTCCACCGTTCAGATTGTAGAGCCTTGAGTTTTGAACGCTCCTGCAAAATCTCAGCTCAATCGAACCACAGATGACTTAGATCGGAGCTTTCGATTGAAACTGGACGAGAGTTTCTTTCTCTCCCCGTTTTGCTTTTCTCTTCTTTCTGCTCTCTACGTCTCTCTGTCCGCTCTCTTCTCTCTTTGACTGAAAAAACATATACTAATATGAGTTGGCTTCCTCCTCACATGGAGGGACCCACAACAAATCTCCCCCTCCCGACTATGTGAGAGGCTCCATCAAACCTGCTTTTACTCTGCATACTTCGAGTTTTTGCATAGGCAGTGATTTTGTCATCATATCTGATCCATTTTCATCAGTATGGATTTTCTCAATCTGTAACAACTTCATCTCCAAAGCATTACGAATCCAGTGATATCTCACATCAATATGTTTGGACCTAGAATGAAAAGTTGAGTTCTTGCTGAGATGGATGGCACTTTGACTATCACAGTAGAGAGTATACTTCTCTTGTTTCTGACCCAGTTCTTCTAGGAACTTCTTCATCCATAGCAACTCTTTGCTAGCTTCAGTTATGGCAATATACTCAGCCTCTGTTGTAGACAGGGCAACACATTTTTGTAATTTGGATTGCCATGACACAGCTCCTCCTGAGTAAGTAATCAAATACCCTGAAGTAGATTTTCTGGAATCAATGTCGCCAGCCATATCAGCATCAGTAAACCCATCAAGCATACGCTTACCATTTCCAAAGCATAAACATACTGTGGAAGTTCCTTTGAGGTATCTCAAAATCCATTTAACAGCATTCCAATGCTCTTTACCTGGATTTGAGAGAAAACGACTTACTACACTAACTGCATGAGCAATATCTGGCCTCGTGCATACCATTGCATACATTAAACTACCCACTGCTGAGGCATATAGGACTCTTTCCATATCTTCCTTCTCTTTATTTGTGGAAGGGTTTTGCTTTGTGCTTAACTTAAAATGAGTAGCAAGAGGAGAGCTAACTGTCTTAGCTTTATCCATATTGAATCTGTCAAGCACCTTCTCAATATATCGCTCCTGTGACATCCGTAATTTCTTCTCTTTTCTATCTCGGTAAATTCGAATACCAAGAATTTGCTTTGCTGGCCCCAAGTCCTTCATAGCAAAGGACTGACTTAATTCCTTCTTTAGATTTTCAATCCTTGAAGAATTCCTGCCAACAATCAACATATCATCAACATAAAGCAATAATATTATGAAGTCATCATCACAAAATTTCTGCACAAATACGCAATGGTCAGAGGTGGTCTTCTTGTAGCCTTGCTCTTCCATAACTGACTCAAATTTCTTGTACCATTGTCTGGGTGCCTGTTTTAAACCATATAGGCTTTTCTTTAACCAACACACATAATCTTCTTTGCCATTCACACTGAAACCCTCAGGCTGCTCCATATAAATCTCTTCCTCTAAATCACCATGTAGGAAGGCAGTTTTCACATCCATCTGTTCAATTTCTAAGTCTAGGCTAGCTGCTAAGCCAAGAACCACACGGATGGATGACATTTTCACAACTGGAGAGAAGATCTCATCAAAGTCGATACCCTTTCGTTGACTGAATCCCTTAACAACAAGTCTAGCTTTGTATCGTGGCTTGGAAGTGTGTTCATCTTGCTTCAATCTATAAACCCACTTGTTCTTCAAAGCTCTTTTGCCTTTAGGCAACTTTACCAACTCAAAAGTGTGATTGTCATGTAATGACTGCATCTCATCTTGCATGGCATCAACCCACTCTGCCTTATGTTCATCTTCCATTGCTTCTGCATAACATTCGGGCTCTCCCCCGTCAGTCATTAACACATACTCATCTGTAGGATACCGAATGGAAGGATGTCGGTCTCTGATAGACCTCCTGAGTGGAACATCTAATGGCAGCTCTGATTCTGGCAACTGATCAGGGGTCTCATTCTGAAATGAAGGATCTGCATCACTAGGACTCTGTTGGTAATCTTGGATAGCATCTTCAACTTGTGCTGGCAAGTCAGTCAATGGCACTGGATCCAAGTTAACTGAACTATCATTGGACCGAAGCATTGCTTTGTCTGTTTTCTGAATATCTTGTATGGTTTGATCTTCAATAAACACAACATCTCGGCTTCTCACTAGTTTCTTATCAACTGGATCATACAATCTGTATCCAAACTCATCCAAACCATAACCTAGAAAGATGCATTGTCGGGTTTTCACATCGAGCTTAGATCTCTCATCTTTGGGAATATGCACAAATGCTTTACATCCAAAGACACGTAAGTGATCATAAGTAACATCCTTACCAGTCCAAATTCTGTTTGGTACGTCAAACTGAAGAGGAACACATGGTGTGAGATTGAGAACATGTACAGTAGTACTCAAAGCCTCTCCCCAAAAAGATCCAGGCAATTGTGCTTGTGAAAGCAAACATCTCACCCTCTCAATCAGTGTTCTATTCATCCTCTCAGCTAAACCATTCAACTGAGGAGTCTTTGGAGGTGTCTTTTGATGTCGAATACCTTGCTGTCTGCAATAGTCATCAAATGGGCCTGAATACTCTCCTCCATTATCAGTTCGGATGCACTTCAGTTTCTTTCCAGTCTGTCTCTCAACTAAGGCCTGAAATTGTTTAAACATTTCCAATACTTGATCTTTTCTTTTCAGGGGATATACCCATGACTTTCTTGAATGATCATCTATAAAAGTCACAAAATACGAAGAGCCGCCAAGTGTTCTTGTCTTCATAGGGCCACAAACATCTGAATGCACAAGATCAAGTATTCCTGACTTTCTTGAAGAAGGAGAACTTTTGAAGGAAACTCTGTTCTGCTTCCCTTCTAAACAGTGAGTACACTTTTTCAAAGGCGCACTCTTCATCCCAGATAGAAGATTCTTTTTAGCCAATATTATCAAGCCTTTCTCACTCATGTGGACAAGTCTCTTATGCCACAATTGTACTGTGTCCTCATTCTTCATAACATTAACAATGTTACTGGAGAGCCTTGCTTGTAGCATGTACAAGGTTGATACCCTATTTCCTCGAGCAATAACCATAGCACCCTTTGTAAGCTTCCACTGCCCATTATAAAAGGTGTTGCAATACCCTTCATCATCAAGTTTACTTGTAGAAATCAAATTCAAATGGATGTCAGGAATATGCTTTACATCTCTAAGAACAAGAACCGTGCCGTTACTCGTTTCCAAGCATACATCTCCACTTCCGATAATTTTAGCCAAACCACCATTGCCCATCTTTACTGTGCCAAAGTTACTGGGCACATAATTTATGAAGAAATCCTTTCGAGGTGTAGCATGGATGGAAGCACCACTATCAATCACCCAGCTAGTTTCATGAGAAGTGATGTTTACAGTATCATTATCATCATAAACAATGAAGAAGTCTCCAGTAGTAGTGGTAGCAACTTGATCATCTTTCTTTTCATCGTCGTTCTTCTTCTCATGCCCCTTTTCTTTGTATTCTCTCTTCAACTTTCTGCAATATTTCTTTATATGCCCTTTCATGCCACAATGGTAGCACTCAACATTTGCAAACTTGTTTGACTTGCTTCTGCCCTTATCTCTGTTCTTCGGACCTCTGCTTTTACTCCTCCCTCTCTTTTCTGTAACCAAGACATCTGACTGCGAAGAAGAGCCCTGTGATTTTCTTCTCATCTCTTCATTCAAAACACTACTTTTTGCCATATCCATACTGATTACACCATCCGGGGCTGAGTTAGATAATGACATTCTAAATGTCTCCCAATAGTCCGGCAATGTACCAAGCAAACACAATCCCTGTACTTCATCATCAAACTTGATACCCATTCCAGCCAACTGATTAATTATTCCTTGAAATGTATTCAAGTGATCTGTCAACGGAGTTCCATCTTGGTATCTCAGAGTCATCAAATGCTTGATCAAATACATTTTATTATTTCCGGTCTTACGAGCATATAACTGTTCAAGTTTGTTCCAGAGTGTACGTGCATGTGTCTCTCCACTAATATGATTCAAAACATTATCATCTACCCACTGCCTGATGTATCCACAGACTTGTCGATGTTGCAAAGTCCATTCTTCATCAGATTTATTTTCTGGCTTCTCAGAAGCAAACACCGGTAAATGAAATTGCTTCACAAATAAAAGGTCTTCTATTTTTCCTTTCCAAATATGATAATTTGAACCATTCAAAGTAACCATTCTACTCAAATTAGCTTCCATTATTCAACACAAAGTACTAAGCGGTTATAACCCCGCTCTGATACCACTTTGTTGGGAAATAAATCTAAACAGCGGAAAAATTATCTCCCACTTTGTGTGAACCTATTAGGAAGTAATTGAGTAGATAACAATACAAGGAAAAATCTCACACACAGAAAACCAATTTTTTACGTGGAAAACCCTTCAATGCAAAGGGAAAAACCACGGGACCTAGTCCAGTTAAAACTTCCACTATCAACAATGTTTGAGTACACAAATATTCTCTCTAGATAATACTAGAGGCATACAATCAATAATGATTTCAAGAAAAATACTTTCTTTGCAACCAAACAATGTGATTAGGAAAGAGCTCACCAAAACGTATTACTGTTCACGAACTCGAGCACCAGAAATACTGCTCAAAATCTGATCTCCACCGTTCAGATTGTAGAGCCTTGAGTTGTGAACGTTTCTACAAAATTTTAGCTCAATCGGACCACAGAAGACTTTGATCGGAGCTTTCAAAGAAGTGTTACTGTTTACAATCTCGAGCACCAAGACGCAGTACTGTTCACGAACTCGAACACCAGAAATACTGCTCAAAATCTGATCTCCACCGTTCAGATTGTAGAGCCTTGAGTTTTGAACGCTCCTGCAAAATCTCAGCTCAATCGAACCACAGATGACTTAGATCGGAGCTTTCGATTGAAACTAGACGAGAGTTTCTTTCTCTCCCCGTTTTGCTTTTCTCTTCTTTCTGCTCTCTACGTCTCTCTGTCCGCTCTCTTCTCTCTTTGACTGAAAAAACATATACTAATATGAGTTGGCTTCCTCCTCACATGGAGGGACCCACAACAGGGAGGCACTGGGTTTCCTAAACTCCTCGTTCAATCACCCTCTAAATTGGGTCTTAAAAAGATTATTGCAAGAAACGTCCGACTAGCCCAAATGGGAAATTCCCCAGGAGTATCAAAAAACTCAAACAAACTGAATTGGCAGAAGCTGTGGCATAGCCCAGCCATACCCCATGAAAACACCATTGGAATTGTCGAGGTTTGAAAAATCTTCAGACAATTTGCGAGCTCCACCTATTGGTAAAAGAAAAATTTCCAAACCTTATTTTCCTGATTGAAATGAAGTGTGTTAAGGACGTATTCTGCTGTCTGGTTTATCAAATTCCGACCGACCGTAACCTGCAAAACAAGAACAAGGAAGATCGGGGTCCGGGACCGCTCCGACGATCAAGTTAGTTTTAGGGAGAAAATATATGGATGTTTGCTTGAGAGAATTTGAGAATGTACCCCTTTTCGTCTTTGGTTTGGTATTATTTATAGGTGTTCCCTTTGAAGGAGGGTTCTTATGATAAAAGAGCTGGAAATCGGGACATCACTCGATCGTCATCCTCGATAGAGAAAAACCTGATCTGATTCGGTCGGTCTCATCGCATTAATTGAGTATCATTCATTTAATGCTCAATTAGACCCTTTTGGAAAGGGGAATTAAATGTCGCTGTATCTTTCGTCAATCTAGCAATTAATAATGTGCATTTATAGTGTCTCCGCATTTAAGAGGGGAGATATGTAGACCGGCGGTTGTCTGTCGTTCATAAATGCGGGAGTGATCTTGATGTGAGATGGATCTAGGAGATATATCAGTACGTGAACCGTCGTTCTGGCCTTAGCGTGTCCTCGAAGCCGATTTAATCTCATTTTGCCGGTTCGGGATAACCAGGGACTTGGATCGTCCCCGGTTTCAGTCTCCCTAGTTGAATTCGAACACCGCGTAGTGATGGGTGCAGATTACGGGCCTTGGGCTTGACAACCCTTTTGGGCTCGGGTCCAGATGGGTTGGACACCCTTTCAAAGTGTATAGGAGATAAAATGGAAGCAATTCGAAATAAACTTGGTCTTGATATTAGCTTTATTATTGATTGTGTTGGAAGGAGTGGAACGTTAGCCGCCCTCTGGTCCAAATTCTAACTTTGAATTGTTTTCTTATTCTTTTAGACATATTTCCATTAAATTGTACAGTGGTGTGAATAATGATTATGGGTTGATAACTAGGCTCTATGGCCATCCAGTGGCCTCTAAAAGAAGGGAAGGATGGAGTTTACCTGGCAATGCATGGGTGACTTCAATGAGATTACGTGGCAAAATGAAACTACTAGCAAGTGTCTAAGGTCTCCAAGACAGATGGAAGACTTTTTGGATGCACTCGTTGATTGTGACCTTGGCGATCTCGGGTTTAAAGGAAGTGAATTCACATGGTGTAATAATAAACCAAGTCCAGAGTTCACGGAGGAGAGATTGGATAGGGTATTGTCTAACAGCGCATGGAACAACATCTTCCCCATTAATTTGACCCAAGTGTTGCTTATGCAACGTTCAGATCATTGCCCTCTACTCACAAGCAGTACTTTTTCCGACCAATGACCCCAAGCACGGGAAAATTTTTAGATTTGAAGCAGCTTACTCTAAACATCCTGATTGCATTGAAGTGATCAAAAAATCCTAGAACGGGGTGCTACAAAAGGGAACACCTCTGGTGATCACGAGGAGAAGTATTGAGCGATGTGGTTATCAATTGAAGGAGTGGTGTCAAGTGGAAAAGACATTTAAAAAATATCGGCTTTGAGTACGCCTAAAGAATAACGTAGTAGTTATAGTGTAATTCTAGAATGTCAATTTCACAAAGATACAAATTAAAATAATAGCAGAAATAACAAAAAAACTAAAAACAATATTAAATGATTTATGGGAAAAGAAAAATTGATTTTAAATGTAAATTAAAATTAAACTAAATAATTAACGAAAAAAATTTATTCAAATTGACGAATAGTAGAGTTTCAAAAATCTCTTACACATATCCGATATTTTAATTATTCTTAATTTATTGATAATTCAATTGGGAATTCAATTTCAAAATTTTTAATCGGATGATATAGAATTATAAACCAAGATTAAACTAAATGTAACCTTTTGAAAAATCATTCATCACTTTCAAATTATACAAATTGTTATCTATATTGAGAAAATCCAACAACGATAATATAATCAGAGAGCGATATTGAAACAGAGAATTAAATTAATATAGACAATTAATTGATCCAAACATAATTAGAAATCTAAACCATTCAATAAAAAAAGTATGATTTAATCCATAAATGATATAAACTATATGATTATTCGGAGAAAAAAATACTAATAATATATTTAGAATGATAAAATAAAAATTTTAATTAATTAAAATTATATTAAAAATACTATCTAATATATAAGTTCATCCCTGACCCTATTTGAAAATTTAGTTTTCATAAACCTGATAGAAGAAAAATCAAATAACAATCAGACATGCGTTTTCGTTCTTTCTCCTCTCTCCGTTCACGTCCATCTAACGGCGCTCCCAAACATCTATATGTATGTATGCCTTCCAGTGAAAATTGAAATGTTATGCGGCGCCTTAGGTCTCCAAGTCCAGGTGGAATTCAAGTTGCCATGTAGAAGTCTCATGTGTGATTGAAGCCCAGTTTGGTTTGTTGACACAGAACGTGCGTGGGCCTTGATGAATTGTGCTTTGCCGTGGGCAAGTATGAGTGGAGTCCTATCTGCGTGATGCTCTCATGTGAGTTGGTGGATCAAATTGCAAGTGGGCCATGGAGTGGGGTCCATGTGAGAGTTTATATATATATATATATATATATATGGATATGTCGCCTTGCGTCTACTCTCTATCATATATATGTGTCGTCCCTTTTGAAATCCCAAGAGCCCTGCCTAGGTGAATGGCTCCATGAAATGCTGCTCTCACAACCTAATATATCCGTATATGCCATATGCCAAATAATATAAAGTGAAATTGAATTAAATGTGAAATGTAAATGTGAACCATCTCTCACTTATCAAAAATATGCGCTATTTGAGATATATAAAATATTATAAAAATTTGTTTAAGCATATCTCAATATAAGTAGAAACTAAATTTAATAAAATAAATTATAATCTATTATTTCTATTTACAATCTAGCATTTTAATCTAATAATAGGGTATTTAAAATGCACTTTCGCACACTGATCAGACTCCAACAAAAAAGGGAACTATGATTACTCCAAATAAGTAGCTCAATCAGAATATAGAGAGGATACAGTCTTTGCAAAGGGACTTAGATGCAACCTTAGAAGAGGAATAGACTATTTAGAAACAAAGGGCTAAGCAGACATAGTTACATGATGGAGACAGGAACACTACCTATTCCACAAATGTGCCACCCAAAAAAACAAAGAATACTATTAGGAAAATCAATGACGAAGGGGGGGTCATATATGGCACTCACCTTAAGACATCACCCTAAATTCCAGAGTTTCTACTCTCAATCGTTCATGGCTACCTACCCCACAGACCTAGACTCCTACTAGGTATATTTTACCCCCACCACAACTCTTGACATGAATAGAGATCTTACTAAAGAATACACTTGGAAGGAAGTCGAATTAGCTATCAAAAGTATGAATCCACTTGGCTCCTCTGGCCTCCCTGCCATCTTCTATCAAGACCATTGGACAATCGTTGGTAACAAGGTAAATGGAACTGCTCTTGTGATTCTTAGGTCCAACTCTGGCTTTGGAGGCATTAATTAAACTTTCATTTCACTGATTCTGAAGAAGAACGCTCCTCGGCTGGTTTCAGACTATCGACCTATTAGCCTATACAACATACTTTATAAAATCATCTCCAAAGTTATCTTGAATAGGCTTAAAAGAATTTTACCCCGATTGATCTCTCATACACAAAGTGCTTTTGTTCCAAGCAAATTAATCTCTAATAACATCCTGGTGGCATACGAACATTTTCACTCAATGCAGATAGTAGGATTAAAAGCAAGAAGGAAGGATATATGGCCCTGAAACTTGACATGAGTAAGGTGTATAAAAAAGGTCGAGTGGAGTTTCTTAAAGCGGCAATGACAAAGATGAAATGGTTGACTTAATAATGCAATGTGTAACGATGGTGTCCTATTCAATGGGGAACCACAAGCTCCCATCCAACATTCTAGAGGTATTAGACAGGAAGACTCTTTATATTGTGTTGGAAGATGGCTTGGATAAAAGCCTGCCTAGTAATCTCGCTCGAGCGAGACTTGAGTTCGCTCGACACCAGCTCGAGCGAAGTGGTAACCCGAGAATTCGCTCGACATTCACTCGACTCCAGCTAGAGTGCCAAAAGGAAGACCCTCGCTCGACTTTCAACTCGAGCGAGTGTGACCTAGAAATGTTCGCTTGAGCGAAATTTAAGTTCGCTCGAGCGAGATCGCATAAATATAAATATCGCGATCTTCATTTCGCGAACGCAGACGACGAACGATCGCTGCTCTGTTTCGCACGCGAAAAATAGAGGTCCCCATTGGTGCTCTCTTGATCATTTCTCCTCCATTTTCTTGAGTAATTGAGTGTAAACACGTGAGGTAGAATGTATACACGTGAGGTAAGTGTTTTCTCTTGTAAGAATTGTTTGATTCTCCCTCTATGTACTCCATTTGTCAATAGTGAAGATTTGAGACCAACCCTACAGTGGATCTAGGCTCAGTTGAGCTGAACCACTTAAATATGTGTGTTCTGTTTTGTTATTTTCTTCTCTTGGTTGCTACCGCTGCATTTGATTTCATAGCTCTTGTTGTTTGTTTATTGCCTTATTTCTAACAAAATTGACGAATAGTAGAGTTTCGAAAATCTCTTGCACATATCCAATATTTTAATTATTCTTAATTTATTGATAATTCAATTGGGAATTCAATTTCAAAATTTCTAATCGGAGGATATAGAATTATAAACCAAGATTAAACTAAATGTAACCTTTTGAAAAATCATTCATCACTTTCAAATCACACAAATTGTTATCTATATTGAGAAAATCCAACGACGATAATATAATTAGAGAGCGATATTGAAGTAGAGAATTAAATTAATATAGACAATTAACTGATCTAAACATAATTAGAAATCTAAACCATTCAATTAAAAAAGCATGATTGAATCCATAAGCGATATAAACTATATGGTTATTTGGAGAAAAATATACTAATAATATATTTAGAATGATAAAATAAAGATTTTAATTAATTAAAATTATATTGAAAATACTATATAATATGTAAGTTCATCCCTAACCCTATTTGAAAATTTAGTTATCATAAACCTGATAAATAACATAAATTCTCCAAGAAAAATCAAAGAACAATCAGACATGCGTTTTTGTTCTTTCTCCTCTCTCCGTTCACGTCCATCTAACGGCACTCCCAAACATCTATATGTATGTATGCCTTCCAGTGAAAATTGAAATGTTATGCGGCGCCTTAGGTCTCCAAGTCCCGGTAGAATTCAAGTTGCCATGTAGAAGTCTCATGCGTGATTGAAGCCTAGTTTGGTTTGTTGACACAGAACGTGCTTGGGCCTTGATGAATTGTGCTTTGCCGTGGGCAAGTATGAGTGGAGTCCTATCTGCGTGATGCTCTCATGTGGGTTGGTGGATCAAATTGCAAGTGGGCCATGGAGGGGGTCCATGTGAGAGTTTATATATATATATATATATATATATATGGATATGTCGCCTTGCGTCTACTCTCTATCATATATATGTCGTCCCTTTTGAAATCCCGGTGAATGGCTCAATGAAATGCTGCTCTCACAACCTAATATATCCGTTTATGCCATCTGCCAAATAATATAAAGTGAAATTGAATTAAATGTGAAATGTAAATGTGAACCATCTCTCACTTATCAAAAATATGCGCTATTTGAGATATATAAAATATTATAAAAATGTGTTTAAGCATATCTCAATATAAGTAGAAATTAAATTTAATAAAATAAATTATAATCTATTATTTCTATTTACAATCTAGCATTTTAATCTAATAATAGGGTATTTAAGAGACACTTTCGCACACTCATCAGACTCCAACAAAAAAAAGGAAGAGCTACGGTTACTCCAAACAAGTAGCTTAATCAGAATATGGAGAGGATACAGTCTTTGCAAAGGGACTTAGATGCAACCTTAGAAGAGGAAGAGACTATTTAGAAACAAAGGGCCAAGCAGACATAGTTACATGAGGGAGACAAGAACACTACCTATTCCACAAATGTGCCACCTAGAAAAACAAAAGAATACTATTAGGAAAATCAATTACGAAGGGGGGTCATATATGGCACTCACCTAAAGACATCACCCTAAAATTCCATAGTTTTTACTCTAAATTGTTCATGACTACCTACCCCACAGACCTAGACTCCTACTACCCCCACCACAACTCCTGACATGAATAAAGATCTTATTGAAGAATACAATAGGGAGGAAGTCGAATTAGCAATCAAAAGTATGAATCCACTTGGCTCCCCTGGCCTCCCTACCATCTTCTATCAAGACCATTGGACAATCGTTGGTAACAAGGTAAATGGATTTGCTCTTGAGATTCTTAGGTCCAAATCTGGCTTCAGAGGCATTAATCAAACTTTCATTTCACTGATTCTGAAGAAGAACGCTCTTCGGCTGGTTTCAGACTATCGACCTATTAGCCTATACAACATACTTTATAAAATCATCTCCAAAGTTATCTTGAATAGGCTTAAAAGAATTTTACCCCGATTGATCTCTCATACACAAAGTGCCTTTGTTCCAGGCAAATTAATTTTCGATAACATCCTGGTGGCATACGAACATTTTCACTCAATGCAAATAGGATCAAAAGCAGAAAGGAAGGATACATGACCTTGAAACTTGACATGAGTAAGGTATATAAAAAAGGTCGAGTGGAGTTTCTTAAAGCGGCAATGACAAAGATGAAATGGTAGACTTGATAATGCAATGTGTAACAATGGTGTCCTATTCAACTCTTATCAATGGGGAACCACAAGCTCCCATCCAACCTTCTAGAGGTTTTAGACAGGGAGACTCTTTTTCCCTTATCTCTTTATATTGTGTTATGAAAGTCTCAGTCAAGCGTTGTGTAAAGCAGAACAAAGTGGTTTAAATTTTGGTTTTCCTGTGTCAAAAAATTCCTTAACCATTAATTAATTATTTTTTGCTAATGACATCCTGGTTTTCTACAAAGCCCTTCCCTCCAACAAATGGAATAGATTACATGGCATTTTAAATGACTATGAATCGACCAAAGGCTCAACCTGGAGAAAACCTCAACTATGTTCAGCAAGAATACAAAGATGGAAGTGCAACAAAACATCTTAACAACAATAGGAATCAGAGCCACTGGCCCTTTTGAAAAATATCTGGGTCACCTACCCTTCATTAGTAGACACTGAACAAGAGCTTTCAATCCAACCCTAGATAGAATAAAGTCCCAAATGAACAATTGAAAAACCATTTTTTCGTCACATGCCGGAAAAGAGATTCTTCTTAAAGCAAAAGTCCAAGCGATTCCCACATATTGCATAAGGATCTTTAAAATCTCAAAAGGCCTTCTTAGAAGTATCAACAAATTAATGCAAGATTTTTAGGGGGGGTCAAAAGGATAACAGATCAAAAGTATATTGGCTTAGCTGGAAAGGAACGGGGGCAGTAAAACAGCACGGTGGATTTGGGTTCAGAGACTTCGAGGTTTTCAATTTAAGCCCTTCAAGCCAAACAAGGTTGGCGCCTTGTGCAAACTCCATCATCTCTAGTGGCTATAGTGTTATAAGCAAAGTACTACAAAGGAAAAGAATTTCTGAGTGCCAACTTGAAGAAAGGAGACTCCTATGTATGGCAAAGCATCATGGCAGCAAGACTTCTATTCTGTGAAGGAATCTTGTGGAAAATAGGCACTAGAAACTCAGTAGGTATTTGGAAAGATAAAAGGGTTCCAATTCACTCCACCTACAAAATCCAAACCCCTCCAATGGCACTACCTCAAGATTCCAAAGCGGCAACCCTCATCGATTCAGACACTAAAATGTGGAAAACTCAGCTCGTTCAAGACTTATTTAGCACGGAGGAAGCAACGAAAATTCTACATTGCCCAATTAGCCCACGTGGTAGCGCTAATAAGCTCACCTGGAGATGCACATTCATGGAAAATTCACTGTAAAATCGGCCTATCACCTTCAAGGTAGTATTAACGATAGCAAAACAGGCCAACCATCCAAACCTCCTGCGCATCCAGACATCTGGACCAATATATGGAAACTGGAACTGCCCCGTGGACTCCACACCTTCTTTTGGTAAGCTGTAAAAGACATATTATCTATAAAAGTTAACTTGGTTAAGAAGAGAGTCCTTGACTCACCGGAATGCCCAATATGCTTCGACCAAGCCAAAACTATCACTCATGTGTTTTAGTCATGTCCGACAGCACAAGATGTGTGCAGCATTTGCTCCAAGAAATTTCAAGAATTTTCCACTCAAGTGGCGGCTTTCACTAACATTATCTCTCTGATTTTGTCTACAAGTACAAGTCCATCATTGCAGAGGTTGTGTACACTTTTAAACACCTATGGCAAAGAAGGAATAGGGTGGCATTCGACTCCCTCTTCCATTTCCCGATGCAGGTGGCTTAGCAAGTGAGGACAAATCTAGCAGATTTGGATGTTTACTTAGAATGAACCCGAAGGTCCAAGACCCCGAAATTGCAAGATGATACACCCCTCCGATGGCAAAAACCCCTAGCAGACCATGCAAAAGCAAATTGGGATGCAGTGATCGACAAAACAAATTGCAAAATTGGAATAGGGGTGATAGTCCGAGACTAGCGGCATGGTTCTAGCCACCCTCCAAGACTCCCAAAATCTTTTCTCCGATCTCCTGCTAGGGAAGTTGTCACGACAACGCAAGCTATATTCTTTTGTCAAGATTTAGGTTTGAGAGCCATCATGATATTGGAAGGGGACATCAAAATTGTTGTAGATGGCTTAAACAACAAAGACGATAATTGGAGTATCACAGGCCTTCTTATCCTAGACGCTAGAAAGTTGATTAGGAATTTTAGAACCTGTTCTATTGTCCATACCCCAAGGTAGGCACATATGACAGCCTATGTTTTGGCCCTAATAGTTTTGAACCTTAAAAATGAGTGTATTCTCTTAGAATCATTCCCTTCATGCATTAGCTCTTTACTTCAATTTTAATGAAATTCTGAGGTCTTCTTTCAAAAAAAAAAAAGTGAGATCCATTATAAAATAATAATAATAATAATAATTTTTCATGTGAAATATCATATTTACTTAGAAAGAGTACACAATGTTTGCGCACTCTATGAATGCTAATATAATTTTTTCTAACAAAGAACAATACTAGGATCCCTACTTTCGGATCCCTATTTGAGACATTTTTTTTTAGTTTTTTATTTTACATGATTTTTATATAAGTATTTTAAAACAATGTTGTAATTTTTTATATATTTTTAAAAAATAGTTTAAGATGTTAAAAAAATCATATAAAATATAAAAAAAATCACAGCATTGTTTTAAAACACTTATATAAAAATCATGTAAAATAAAAAACTAAAATAAAATTAAAAAAATTCAAGTAGGAATTCCCAAGTAGAAATTCAAAAGTAGTGATCATTAGCATTTTTCCCTAACAGAATACATATGATCCTTTTTTTGGCAAATTTGTATTATGCTTGTTTCATATATAATGAAATGAGATGAAAGTTAAGTACAATATTATTAGAATATGATTTTTAATATTATTTATGTTTCTAAATTTGAAAAAATTGAATTGTTTATCATATTTTATTTTAAAAGTTTAAAAAATTTGTAATTATTAGATGAGATGAGAGTTTAATTTTGAATAGAGGTAGAGACACACACTAGACACATTATGTAAATTTTAGCATATTAATACCATACGTTTAGCAGTTTAGGATCATCTCAATTGATGGCATGCAGCTGATCCTTGATACCCCCTCCCCCTCCCTTCTTCCTTCTCTCTTTAGCCGGGCAAAGGGATTTTTTTTTTTTTTTTATGAGAAATGTTACTTATTATAGATTATGTCATTTATTATTTTTGTCTTTCTATTTAAACACATATCAATTTATGTTTAAATGGAAGGGTGAAAATGATAAATTATTTATAAAGTGTGTAGTATAAAGAATGATAAGTAATTTTTTTTTTCTAGTATAACAAAATAGTAGTGCTATTTAAAGGTCCTTACATGACACATCATAGACCATATGGTATAATTTGACTTATAAGATTCAAGTTTTAAAAATGCATAATTCAAATTTTAAAAATCTATCAAAATTATTACTATTATTTATTTATTTATTTATTTTGGTATGCAAAGGGGAAAGAAAGAAAAGTTTTTTTTCTCTAAGCAAGTTGAGTAGATTAGATAAACTAACATATTACAAGATACAAATTTCAGTAGGGTGAGAGTGTCCTACAGTCTTTTCAAAAAGCTAACGCACAATATAATATTAAAGAAGGAAATTAAGTGAATGGTTTCCTAAAGAGGGGCAGCGGAGCCAAGAACTGGCTCCCGACCCATAATTCCAATAAAAGGAGAAACCGCCTTGAGACGATTTTAGGCTACGGTTAAAAGCTACAGCGGTAATGTGTGTGCTGCACCGTGTTAATTTAGACAAGCTACAGGGAACTTCCACTTATACTTCGGTTAGGGAAATATAAAACATACGGATAATAGAAATAACACCAAATTGCCGACAGAAGACCCAAGCGTCGCAACTAGGAAAGGGGAGCAGGCAGTCGGATAAGGGAGATTAGGTGCTGCAGAATCTGTTGGGATGGCGTATGGTTCACAATGCCCTTCAAGGACACGGCCCACACGCCCATCAAAACTGCAAAGTCACCTCTGGATTGGAAGATCGACGACTATAAAGGGTTGTGCAGTGGTGCGTGTGGGTCATTGAGGGCCTGTAAGCAATATATTTTGTAGAAAGAGAACACCTACCCACATTAACAATATGCATTATTAGATAGGTGAACTCAAACAAATTCACTACTTAAAAAACTATTTCCTTCATCTTCAAAGATTCTGCCCAATCGGAAGAATGGCCAAACCCAAATTAACCAAGTATGATAGTATCCTGGCCACGGGCCCTCAGAGCACTTTTATGAGATTGTCTAAAGTCTAAAGTTAAAGGACAATTTTAATCAATAAAAGGAAAATTTAAGTTTTGATTATTCTATTCACAAAAGTCTTCACATTGAATTAACTATTTTTTATTATATAATAATAAAATAATATAACAATAATTTTATTTTAGCTATTCAGGTCAAATCTTCATATTAAATTATTCATTTATTTATTATATATAATAATATATAGTTAATAATTAAAAAAATATTTAACTTTTTGTAATTATTAATTTATTTTATTTTATTATATTTTACAATTCTACCTATTATATATTAATTCACAATTATATTCTAATTAAATTATGGGTTAAAAATTAATTTAGTAATCCTATTCTATTTAAATTAAATTAATAGTTAATCATCTTTATAAAAAGTATTTAATAAAATAAATATTTGCATGAATATAGATATTTACTCTATGCCAAAGAAATCAATAAAATAGATATTTCTATGAATAAGAGAGACAAAAAGTTAATATAATAGTCATTTAATTAATATAAAGTAATTGTCAAAAATGAAAAAAAAAAATAGCAATTAGATAGTTAAAGTCTAGAATCTTAACCAATCTAATATAATTTATTTTAAAATTTATTGACTAAATAATAAATAAATAATTTATTGACTAAATAATAAATAAATTTAATATTTAATCAATATAATGAGAGTACTCTTATAATCATCCAAACGATGAACCTACAAAATTGAGAAATAATGAAATACCATGAGGGAATGAGTGACTGCATTATTAATGAACATGTCTGCCCCTATGAGTAAAGGGACAAGTGAATGTCCCGCAAGGGGACATGAGCTAATATGGGCTGACGTGGCAACCCAGTAAACGTGGAGCATAATTTGAATGGGCAGTGCTGGGGGATACGCAGCACTCAGCGTATCCCCCTCACATGAACAGTACCATGCACTGTTCATGGCACTGTTCATGTGAGGGGGATGCGCTGAGTGTGCGTGATCCCCCTCATTTCTCGATTTGAATATCTTCTGGAAGGTCGTTGAAGACGATGAATGCAAGGATAAGCATTAACAAAGTGGTACCGTGAATCTCGCGAATGTCCTTTCCTGTTACAGTAGTTGGGAGCCTGTAAATGTCCTTTCCGGATTCGGACATTAGACGACTTTAGCATTTCTATATTATATAAGACAATTGAATGGATAAAGACCAGATTAAAAAAAAATTGACAAATGACAATGACCAAATCCAAATTAACCAATTTAACATGAATAATGATAAGGTTTGTTTTTTTATTACAATTTTTTGTGTTTTTAAATCTTTTAAAATTTTTTATTTAATGAATAAAAAATTAATTAATAGTAAAATTCTATATTTTTTATTTTTTTTATTAATAATTAAAAATATTTAAAAAATACATAAAAAATAATAAAAAGTTTCAAACATATTATAAATAATAAGTAAATAGTAAAACAATAGTAACAAGCACCCCGTACCTATTTAATATTTTGGAGAGAAAATAAATGGCCATCAAGATTAATATTCTTTGCTAGTTCCCACGTACAACCAGCCTTTTCTTTCTTCGTGAATGGAAAATAATATTATATATAATATTTTACATAATATTTTATAAAAATAAAAAATATAAATTTATAAGATATTTTATAAAAATATTTTTATTTTTATTAAATGTTATATAAAATATTATATATAATATTATTATGTATATATCACTTTTCAACTCAAAAATCCCACCTGGGTAAAGGTAAAGGGAAAAAGAATTACCAAGAGTTTCCACAAACCGATGAACGGACCCAAAAACTCCTGTGGGTACAAGGAAATGATTCTAAAACCAAGAGGGAATTGGTGACTGTAACGGACATGGATGCCGATGATGATTATAGGTGCAGTAGATTGAAAACACTTCAAAAAGAAAAGAAAAGAAAAGATTGAAACACTTTTAAACATAACAATAAATAATTTTTTAATAATAAATTTATTATTTAAATTACAAATCTTCAAATTATAAAATATATATTTTTTATCATAATCCTAAACATGCACTATAATTATATTCTTAAAGGTTTGAAAATTATAATTATCTAAAAATTGTATAGATATTTTTGCCCATTGACAATGTTTTTAAATTTAAACTATATTTCGTATTAATAAAAAAAAGTGCATTTGAGAAAAATCATTATTGAGCAAACAACCTAAATTTTTCCTTAAATAACTTTTAATTATTTTAAAAATTATAATTATTTTAAAGTTATACAGATATTTTTATTCATTAATGACCTTTTAAAATTTGAATTACGTTATGCACTTTTCAAAAAATACAAAAAATCATTAAAGCCTAATTTTTAATTGTTGACATCGCGTTTCGTAACATGGACTATTCTACGATGTCCAAAACTTCAGGTTGAAGGGGGGATGATGATTGGGCGGTGGTGCCTTGAGATCATTTCAATGCCAAAGTTAGTGAATGAGAAGAATGAATATATCAATGTAAGACTAGTAGAGATTAACCACTTATCCTGCACACAGGAAAATCCCTGGCTATTTTTAGGACTTGGCAAACCCCAAACTCAACAGTCCGGGTGGTATGGTAGTCGTCCTTCTCATCTATCAAGCTATCATTCATTTTCCTGAGTTCAAGTAGATCTCTCTGCCTCCAAGATTTTGTCTCGGCGTGCTATATCTTCTCTTATGCCTTGCCAACTCCTCATTCCATCGCAGATGCATGCCTGCATTCCTAACCCGCATTTAATGCGGTGAAGGAGTCCTTACCTGGAGTTGGTGTGCCAGAGGCTCTAGGCACTCCTGCAGAGTTAAGCATTAAATGCGCTGTGACTGTAGCAGGCATTCCAGGCACTTCTTTGATTCTGCTTTGACTGTGATTTGACCCACAGCGCTTGTCGCCTCTTGCCTCCTCCGTGGTTGTCTTCTTGCCCGATCCCTGGTCGCCTTCTCACTCGATCCTTGGTCACCTCCTCGCCTAGTTTTTGAGTTCACCTCCCATAGTCTTGAGCCCATCCTTCCCTTCTAGCCCGCCTCCCAAGGTCTAGCCCGAGGCCCAGTCGCCAGGCGGGACCCTTCCTTCATAGTATCTAGTAAATTCTTATCGAAGGGATAGAGGTGATAATTATTCCAATACCCCCCTCATCTCTTGGGCGAGCAACTCTGTTAACCATTGGTCCAGATTTGAACACTAGATATGCCTGCTCATTTGGGTGCCAAATTGCCGTGGAAGGGATCGCTGGGCTCTTAGTCCTCCTAACTAAGACGGGCTTACCCCAGGCGGGTAGGTGGCCCACCCGTTCATGACCTTTGGATATCTAGACGAGACACTTGGTCTTCCCAAGGGTTGAGTTGATAGTTGGCCATTATTTCGTAGTCTATGCATGCATGTCTCTTTGACTTTCGGAGTGACCGTTTGAGTTTCCTGATGGGTGATCTGTCCGTTAGCCATTTATTGCGTAGTTTGTGCATGCATGCCCCCTTGGCTTCCTGAACAGATGCTTCATGTTCTTGGATCCTGATTGGTGTGTAGCCCTTGCACTCCAGGCCATTATTATTTTTCTAGGGTTTTCGTCCACGCTCCATGCCCCCATTGGTCTGTCCCGAATACATGCCTATTGCCCATCATCCCAACGGTTGTAGAGGGTTTGAGAAGACTAGGAGAGGGAGGTCTTAGGCAATCCTTATTTTGACCTAAAGGGTATGGATCCTCCCAATCTTGGCCTGGACGCCATTGCCTGGTCCTTCGCCAAACTAATCGAGACCCCTGGTTATCCGCCTTTCGCATACAGTGATCCTCGCAAGCCGCTGCCCGAGTGACCAGCTTTACATTTATTTTCCTCTTCTTGTTCTAATGACTAATTTTGCATTTATTTATCAATGAAATGCCAAATTTTCTATATGTTTCGCACTTTTTGTCTTTGCTCGCCTTCTTGTTCTTGTGGTGCCCGTTTTAGTACCTCACAAATCTTTATCGAAGTAACATCGATAGGGATTATTTTGAGGGTTTGGTCTTTGCTGATTTTTGTTTTTACCCCCCCTCCCCTCCCATTTTTTTTTTGTGGTGGAGGAGAGAGTCGACCCTGTGATGAATCAGCGTGTGAGGGTTTAGGAGAAGGAGAGAGCCCAGGACTCAACCCTGCAATTCATTATCACTTTGCTGATGGAGATGGCTGAATCGGACTACGAGAGTTTAGGAGTGGGCGAGAGCCCAGGACTCAACCCCGCAATTCGTTATCACTTTGCTGATGGAGATGGGCGAATCGGTGTGCGAGGGTTTAGGAGTGGGCGAGAGCCTAAGACTCGACTCTACGATTCGTTACCACTTTGCTGATAGAGATGGGCAAATCGGCATGCGAGGATTTTAAGAGGGGGCGAGAGCCCTAGACTCAATCCCGTGAGTCATTATCGCTTTGCTGATGGAGGTAAGCGAATCGACGTGCGAGGGCCTAAGACTCGACCTCGCGATTCTCTATTGTTTGCTAATGGATATGGGGAGAGGATTTACGAGTATGCTTGGCTAAGGCCCTAGCTTGGAGCCTCAACCCCATGAAAAATTGCGTGCAAGGGTTTAGAAGTGGATGAGAGCCCTAGATTACACCCTACGATTCGTTATCATTTTACTGATAGAGGTGGGTGAATCAACGTGCAAGGATTTAAAAGTGGGTGAGAGCCCAAGACTCGACCCTGCGATTCGCTATCATTTGCTAATGGAGATGAGGTGAGGATTTATGAGTATGCTCAGTTAGGGCCTTAACTTGGAGTCTTGACCTTATAACAAATCAGCGTGTGAGGGTTTAGGGGTGGGCCAAAGCCCTAGACTCGACACTCCAATCCATTATCATTTTGTTGATGGAGATGGGTGAATCAGCGTACGAGAGTTTAGGAGTGGGCGAGAATCCAAGACTCGACCCCGAGATTCGTTACCACTTTGCTAATGGAGATGGGCGAATCAACACGCGATATTTTTAGGAGCAGGCGAGAGCCCTAGACTCAACCTCATTAGTCTTTATCACTTTGCTGATGGAGGTGGGCGACTCGGCGTGCGAGGGTTTATGAATGGACGAGAGGCCAGGACTCACTCTTGCAATTCGCTATCGTTTGCTGATGGGATTAATTATATATTATAATAAATATGTATATATATAAAAAACTAACAATTAATAGAATAAATACATATACATGTAAGTGTGTATTATGTATATGTATACATATTGGAAGAATAGAAAATTTATAAAATGAATATAGATTAAAAAAATATAAACTTGAGTTGAGATTAAAAAATAAATAAAATAATAGATAAAATATTAAAAAATAATGATATTTAAAAACATGTATCAGAATGTTTCGTACAGATGCTTTAGAGGCGATACATCTTCACCATATTGTGACTGCCATCTACTGTGTGAACATTCATTGTAAACATGTACTTTGGCTACTATGGAACTTCTTTAATCCCTGTTGTCTTTGTGAATTTTTCTCCCAAACTTTTGGTAGAGCATACCTTAACTAATCAGTAGTTGTTATGTAGAAAGGCCCAACCGGCTCTGTACATGTTAGTGAATTGACACTGTTTTAGTATTGGATGGTGACATAGTCTAATACAAAGAGTAACAGGTACAACATTAAAAAATGTTCGTGCGAGTCCTGATCTGATATGACACCATTTGCCATTTTATGTGTCATGTGTCACTCTACCTAGTATGGTACTCCTGTAGATGATATCCATTTGCCATTTTACATATCGATCTGCTAAAAAAATGTGCATGACAAAGATATGGCTGCAGGTTAATAAACAAGAAAAATACCCTAAAATCTTTATAGCATGAAATCTACAGAGAAAATATCCTTGTCATCCTTGATTTATTTTATCAATCTGTTGTGTTACTTCTTAGTGCTTGCACTGTAAACTTCCTCTCATAACTTTCTCTATTCATAATCATGTACAGATGCAGAGGTCAATCCTTATTGATACCATGCAACATGGTCACGGTTCTGATCATTCTAATTAATTAATAAGTCCACAGAAGACCAAGGAGTATGAAAAAACAAAGACCAAGCTTCGTAGTTTACTGTTGTGTATTGGAGTTTGATTAAATCAATGTACGTTTTTTGTAATGATCTTAGCAAATTAGTTCAAACAAATTAGAAAAACTCTTATGTCAACTTAAAGTTCTCTACCCAGCAGCAGCAGAAGTTATATGACTACAAATGGAAAGCTCCTCCAGAGAATTGGTATAAGCTCAACACCGATGGTGCTTTGTTTTTTGATTATAACAAATCTGGTTCGGGTGCCATTCTAAGAAATTCTATGGGGCATGTCAACTTGGCGCCGAATAAGGTGGAATATGCAGCTCACCGGAAAATGTGGAGGCTATTTCTCTTCTAAGAGGTTTACAGTTTAGTCTAAAATGGTGGCTGAGGAGTCAAATTCAGAAATCAGAAAGACTAATGCTCAACTTTTCAACTTGCTAGCTGGAGTATGGTAGAAGATTCACAAATGTTGCAGCTCGCAATCTAGCAAGACATGCATGGTCCCTCCAAGATGTTCAAACACAAACACTTGCCATTTGGTCCTTGCTCTATTTTGGGGTGAACTTGAAATGCTTGAATTTCAGAGGAAGAGCCCCTTCCAGATGCTCGAATTTGAGAAAATAGACTACTCCACACACAAATATATGTTTTTTGATCTTTTGCTATCTACAAACAATTTTCCTTATTTAGCCCCCCCAATACTGAAATTAGTCCCCCCAAATACGAAGTTCTCTAAAACCTTCCTTATTTTCTGATATCTACAAAGCTTTTTTCTTGTAGACTATGAAAAATACCTCATATATGGTACGATGTTGCAGCGCAGATCTCCTTGTAGTTGTACGCTCCTCTGCTATGGACGGTTCATTGGAAAATTTCCAAAAGTCTATCCTTCGGACTTTTGGAAATTCTGACTATCAAGACCGTTGTGAGCTTGAGTTGCCTCTAGACCTATGCTATCAAGACTTTATCTTCTTCATTTCATAGAAACAAATCACTTCAGACACTTTCCAAAAAAATATTTAACTTAAACGTTGCTAAGAGTAAGCGAAATATTTCTTCTTCCTAGAATCCCAACGTTGCTCAACGTTCCTAACGTTCTCAAAAGAAACAAATCACTTTAGATTTATTCTTCTTGCTGGGCTATTTGAGCAATTTTGAGCGATCTCGAAGAAAAAAAGGGTGTTGAAGTGGTTAGGGTTGTCCTTGAAACATAATCTAGAAGCAGCGGAAGCAGGCCATGGGCGGGGTTAGGTTTAAATGTTACGGGCCGTATTGTTTTAGCCCAGTTCAATAAGAATGTTAGATGCAGCTTGCAGGAGTTGGGCCCAGTCCTTTAGCCCATAGTTATTGCTTTGTTCGCCATTGTATTTAGGCCTTATCCATTACTGTATTAATTGCACTAGATTTTACCGTAGGCAAGTTTGTCATTTGCGAGGTTGATATAAGGAAAAACGCTGCAACAGAAGGTATCGAAAATCTTAATTGAAATTGCCTATGTTCTCTCATCTTCTTTCTCTCTGGGGGTCACTCCCTCGAAGTGAGTATTTCATTCTTACGTGTTACACGCTGGCATAGATTCTTTAGACCGATAGAACCATTTTTCTTGCTGGACTATTTGAGTAACAAATCACTTTAGAGAATCAGATCCATTCTTCAGCCGACGTTGATTTCTTGGAAGTTGGAAGACAAATTTTGATCTCAAATTCTGTCTTGTTTGTTTTTAAAAGTAAGATAAGATAAAAGTTCAAAAAATAAAATATTGTTATAATATTTTTTTTTAATATTAATTTTATTTAAAAATTAAAAAAAATCGTTTTAGAATTTGAAAATCTGAATTTTTTTAATTATATTTTATATAAAAATTTAAAAAAGTATAATGATAAGTTTAAAAAAAATTTAAAATTTAAAATTTTATCTATCAAAACAAACCAAGCCTAGATTTTCTGCTCTGCTCTCGCCTCCCAAGTTTTGGGAAAAAAACATGTTAGCAAGCTGTCAGGTTCTATTGTTCTTTATATATATATTGCTCCCGCCTTTAAGTTTAGGTTTAGGTTTATTAAGTTCTACTTTATCTTTATTAAGTTATTTAAATTTATATTGCTCTCAACTGACAGGTTCTATTCTTTTTATATATATATATATATTGCTTTAAGTATGTTGAACTCAAAATTTCAGGTCTCGTATCTACGTATAAATTTTGATAATAATAAATAACTTCAAGATTCAAGCTCAAGTTGTCTACGGATGAATGAAACTAAATACGTCAAGAAATCAAGTATGAGCAAGAAAGAGAACAAGTCTACAAATGATACTTATAGAATAATTTTGTACATTTCTTGATAAAATTCGAAATTGGATTAAAACTCAAAATTAATCTTTTCTTATAAAGTATCAAATTATATTTTTTACATATGCATGACATCATTAAAAGATTTAATTTCAAAAATTATATTTTACATGCGAATGACTTATGCATAACGTCATTAAAAACTTTAATTTCAAAAATTATATTTACAAATGTATGACATATGTAATGACTTCATCAAAACGTATGACATATGCAACAACTTCATCAAAATGCATGACATATGCAATGACTTTATCAAAACGTATGATATATGCAATGACTTCATCAAAACGTATAATATATGCAATGACTTCATCAAAATTTGAATTTTAAATTTGAAAGATGATTGAGTGTGACTCATTTGTCTATAAATCAATGTTTTGAATACCGTACCGGTACCGGTACCGATCAAGTCACTGAAACGAAATATTTCGATACCGGTACTGTTTCATGTACCGTTTCGAAATAATTTATACATAAATAAATTATATATATAAATACAATTATAAATTATATTTCAAAATAATAGTCAATATATAAATAAATTATATAGATAAATATATATATGTAATTAATTTAGTCTAAATTGAAGTTAAAACATAGTAAAAAATTAAAAAAAAAAAAACCTCAAAGGCCGAAATCCGGTATGGCCGGTACCGGCTGTACCGGATATTTTTCGGCCGAAACGAAATGCCAGTTTTTTTGTACCGGCCAACCAGCCGGTACGGAAAATTCCGGCCGTACCGGCCGGTACGGCACGGTATTTAAAACACTGCTATAAATAGCTCACTTGTCTTTTGTAAAAATCACAACAATAAGAGCCTTTGTATATTTCTTTCAAAACACTCATTATCTTTTCTCTAAGTTTTGTGTATTAATCTTTGTTGGTTTTGAGAGAGATATAGATTGCGCTGTATTGTTTTTATCTCACTAATTGAGAAGTGTATTCTGATAACATACATACTATCAGTTTTTATATTTGTAAGAGGATGCGTATAACCCTTGTGTGTGTAGAATGTGTTCTATACAAGAAATAGTTGAATCACCAAGTGTGAGGTGATTGGAAGTGTAGAGGGTGTTCTACACGGATTCTTTGTAGCAATGTTACTCAAAGATGTAATAGGTTTCTATCTTCACCCGAAGGAGATTGAATAATAAATTTGAGATCCTCAAAGGGTAACTTGAGGCAAGAATGTAAGCAGTGGGGCTGAATCGCGTTAAAATACTGAGTTTGCTTCTTTTTACCTTTATTTTTTTATATTTTCTACTGCTTAATATTCTGTTTATATTTTATATTGTATATTTGGTTTATAAGTATTAATTTTTTAATATAACCCAATTCACCTCCTCTCTTGTGTTATTCATCTGGGTAATAATTGGTATCAGAGCAAGAGCTCTGTTATAAAATTAATTATCTGTTGAGTTAAGATCATATGGCTAATATTGTAGCTATATTTGCTGAAAGTCAATCCAGTAGTCGGCCTCCGCTATTTTGTGGAGACAATTATACATTTTAGAAAGCTAAAATGAGAATGTTTCTTCAGTTTCAAGGTCGAGAAATCTGAAAATGCATTGTAAATGGGCCTTATATTCCAACAAAAATTGTTGATAGAGTAAAGGTCAAAAAGGAAGAGGAAGAGTTTGATCGTGAAGATGATAAATTTTATAAAATGAATGTAATGGCTATGAATTTTCTGTATAATGTTCTTAACGATAATGAATTTAATAAAATAATGACTTGCAGGACATCAAAAGAAATTTGAGACAACTTGAAAGTAACTTATAAAAGAACTTCGCAAGTCAAAAAATCAAAAATTTATATTCTTACGCATGAAGATGAAATGTTTAAAATGATTAATGATGAATCTATTTCTTCTATGTATACCCGTTTCACTAATATCATAAATAGCTTGACAGCTCTTGGTAAAGTTTATTCTACTTTAGAGATAATAAGAAAAATTCTTAACTCTTTGCCAAAACGTTGGGAATCAAAGTGACGGACATTCTTAAAGTTAAAGATCTCAAAAAACTCGAAATAAATGAAGTCATCGGATCACTTATTACCCATGAGTACATATTGAAAAGAAGAAAAGAAGAAGGAAAGCAAAATAAGAGTTTGGGACTCAAAGAAGTTCCTCATGAAAGTGAAAGCGATGAAGATCAGAAAAACGATAACAAAGATGATGAAGTTGCAATGATCACAAGAAAATTTCAGAGATTTTTAAAGAAAAATAAAGCCCTCCAAGAAAATCTTTCAAAAAATTTTCTAACAAAGATACAAGTAAAAACGACTCCTTAACTTGTTATAAATACAAAAAGTCAGGACATATCAAGGTAGAGTGTTCTCTGCTAAAGAAAGATCGATACAAAGGCAAAAAAATAATGAAAACTATATGGGATGATGATTCAAGTAGCTCAGACAGCGACGTAAGTAATGAAGAATCTGCAAATTTTTGTCTTATGACTAAAGATGATCTTGAGGTAATAAATTTCGAAAATATTAAAAATCTTTCTTATGAAGAATTACAAAATGTTTTGGAAGAGGTATACGAGAAATTTGAAAAATTGGGTATCAAGTATACCGCTTTGAAAAAAAAAATCTTCTTTAATAAATAAAATTGATGTTTTAAGAAAAGAAAACATAGTTTCAAAAGATAAAAATGATGAATTGAAAAAGAAAGTAATTGATTTAGAAAAGATTGTTGAAAACTTTACTAATGGAAAAAGAAATTTTAAAAAATTTCTTGGTAGTAAAAAATGTGTTTATAATAAGGTAGGCTTGGGATACATGCCAAAAGAAAAACTCAAACTTTATAAATTTTTTTTTGATAAAACTACTAAATCAAGATCAGATTTTCAAAATTATTTTCCTAAAAATAAATTTGTCAAAAAAAGATATTATTACAACCACTCAAGATCTTCAAAGATATCACAAGTTATTTGTAATTTTTGTAATAGAAATAGTCATAACTATCATGATTGTCCTATTAGAAGAAAACATACAATGACTATTAGAGCCATATGGGTACTAAAGAATATTGTTTATTCTAATACTAATAAATAAAGGACCCAAAGAACATGGGTACTAAGAAAAATTATTTTAATTATTTTTGTAGGTATGCATGAAGTTCTCCATAAGTGAAACCAAATGGTTTTTAGACAGCGGATACTCAAGACACATGACAAGAGACAAAACTAAGTTCATTGACTTTACTCATAAAGAAGAATCACACGTGACATTTGGAAACAATTCAAAAAGGAAGATCGTGGGAATAGATAAAATTGGTAATAAGTTTTCTCTCATAATTGAAAATGTTTTACTTGTTGAAGGTCTAAAATATAATCTTTTGAGTATAAGTCAGTTATGTGATAAATGATTTATAGTTACTTTCAAAAATGATAAGTGCATTATTTTGAATAATCATGATTACAATATTTATTTTATTACTCTTAGAAACAATAATGTTTATACAATCGAATTTGAAGAAATTGTCTCACAAGATGCTATTTGTTTATCAGCTCAACATGAAAATAGTTGCTTATGACATAGAAGGTTAGGTCATGCAAACATGGAACTTATTTTCAAACTTTCAAAAAATGATCTTGTGAGAGGTTTGTTAAAAGCAAACTTTCTTAAAGACAAAATCTATGATGCATGTCAGTTTAGTAAACAAACAAAAACTTCTTTCAAAATCAATAAACATATTTCCACTACTAGACTATTGCAACTAATACACATGGACCTTTTTGAACTAAACAGAGTTGCGAGTCTGAGAGGAAAATATTATGCATTTGTTATTGTTGATGATTTCTCTAAATATACTTGGGCCATCTTTCTTACTCATAAAGATGAGATACATAATGTCTTTACCAAGTTATGCAAGATAATTCAAAATGAACAGAGCTATACTATCTCAAACATCTGAAGCGATAGGGGAAAAGAGTTTGTCAATAAAGATATTGAATTTTTTTGTGATGAAAATAGTTTTGTGCATGATTTCTCTACTCATCGAACTCTTTAACAAAATGGGGTAGTCGAGAAGAATAACAGATCTCTTCAAGAAATGGTAAGAATAATGTTTAATGAGAATAATTTACCCAGTTATTTTTGGGCTGAAGCAGTAAGTACTGCATGTTATATTATAAATAGAGTTATGTTAAGGTCTAAATTAGATAAAATCCCTTATGAATTTTAGAATGAGAAAAAACCCAACATTAGTTATTTTCATGTATTTGGATGCAAATGTTTTAATCTCAATGACAGAGATAATTTATGAAAGTTTGATACAAAATCTGATGAAGGTATCTTTCTTGGGTATTCTACATATAGTAAAACTTATAGAGTATTCAATAAAAGGGTTTTGACTGTACAAGAATCTATGCATGTAGTATTTGATGAATCTAACTTTCTACTCTCCAAGAAATCTATTGATAAAAAACAGAAGGTACAAATAGTACCAATAGTTTCAATCTCAACAAAGATAATACAATGGAAGAAATCCAACATGGAGACATCAGAAAAGATCATCAAAACTTAGTACAAGATGCAATCAAACAGTGGAAACATGTGAAATATCATCCAGTGGAACAAATTCTAGGAGAACTTTCACGAGGTATAAGTACTTGATCATCTCTTAGAAATATTTGTAATCACATTACTTTTCTATCTCAAAAATGATGAAACACTTATTAATGAATTATGGATTCTAATTATGCAAGAAAAGTTAAATCAATTTGAAAGAAATGATGTTTGGACACTTCTTCCTAGACCCAAAAATCATGCTGTTATTAGAACAAAATGAGTGTTTAGAAATAAAAAAGATGAATCTTGAATCATCACTAGAAATAAGGCTTGACTCGTAACAAAAGGTTTCAACCAAGAGGAAGAAATCGATTATGATGAGACATATGCATCAGTCATACGATTAGAAACTATTCGTATGTTACTTACATATGCATGTTATAAGAATTTCAAATTTTTTCAAATGGATGTTAAAAGTGCTTTCTTAAATGATTTTATAAATGAAGAAGTATATGTTGAGCAACCTCTAAGTTTTAAAAATCATATTTCTCCTAATCATGTTTTCAAGTTCACAAAAATATTATATGGACTCAAACAAACTCCTAGAGCTTGGTATAAAAAGTTTAGTGATTTCTTGATTGAAAAATATTTTTTAAAAGAAAAAATCGATACAACTTTTTTCATCAAATATGAATATAATGATATTCTTCTAGTTCAAATTTATGCGGATGATATAATATTTAGTGCTACTAATGAAAATATGTGCCAAGTTTTTGCTAAGAGTATGCAGGAAAAATTTGAAATGAGCATGATGGAAGAATTTAACTTCTTTCTTGAATTGCAAATCAAGCAAGTAAAAAGTGGAACATTCATTAATCAATCAAAATATATTAAAGAGTTACTCAAAAAGTTTGAGATAGAAGGTGCGAAAATAATTGGAACACCAATGCGTCCAACCACTAAACTTGATAAAGATGAAAGCGGTATATCAATGTATGATTGATAGTATATTATATTTGACAGCTAGTAGACCTGATATTATATTCAGTGTATGTTTATGTGCACGTTTTCAATCATCTCCGAAACAATCTCATTTGATTGCAATTAAGCGCATTTTTAGATATCTTACTAGTATAATTGACTTAGGATTATGGTATCTTAAGCACACTTCTTTCGATCTTATTAGTTATTCAGATGCAGATTATGCTGGTTGCAAAGTTGATCGAAAAAAGACTAGTAAAACATGTCATTTCTTAGGTCATGCACTTGTTTCATAATTTAGTAAAAAATAAAATTCTATTGCAATATCTACTGCTGAGGTAGAATATGTTGCTGCAGGTAGTTGTTGTACTCAAGCTCTTTATGAATCAACAACTTGAGGATTTTAAGTTTATATATAATCATATTTATATCAAATGTGATAATACAAGTGTTATAAATTTTCAAAAAATCTAATACAACATTTTAGGACTAAGCATATTGAAATTAGATACCATTTTTTTAGAGATCATGTGCAGAAGGACGATATTGTATTAGAATTCACAAATACACATGATCAATTGGCAGATATTTTCACAAAATCCCTACCAGAAGATAGACTATGCATGATTAGAAGAGAAATATGAATGATACATGCCATGAATATCTGCTAGATATTTTTATTCCTTTATCTCAAATAACTTACAATAACTTGAGGCTTCTAATTTCATCTTTCAGATGCATTTGCTCTTCATTAATCAACATACCATCATTGTTTAAAGGATTAGACAATCGAAATGAAAATGCAAGCAATGATTTTAAATCCTTATTCTGTTGCTTTAACTTTACTATTTTTCTGTTTGACTCATAAACAAGTCATTGAAGTACAATGACCGTTTCATTAAGTTTCTCAATTTCGCGAGTCTTAGATTGAAACCGAGCGGAAAAAGCGACAATGGACGATGAGTATCGAGTTCCAAGACTCACAAGCTCATAAATGTCGTCATGATTTGATTTATTAGCCAAATCAGTGTTCTGTTGCTTCATGACATCTACAATAGATGCAGAAATAGTTTGAGACTGAAGTGAAGAATACCTCATATCTTGATCATGAGAAGTACTGAAGGAAAATTGATGAGCCATTGAAAATTTGTAGAATGAGAATGCAGAGATGAAAAGAAGATTTGATGCGAATTAGATAAAACTAAAGATTGTTTTTATAGAGATAGAAATAAGTATGAGACAAACTATTATCTTTTCAAATCTTACTTAGTCAAGCTTACAAGATATGTTGGATACGTATTGTCAAAAGTTACTGAGTTAAGCCAGCGAGACTAATTATAATTGTCCCTATTTCTCTCGTTAAACGCTGCCATTATCTGCTGATGTTGACTCTGTGTTTGAGTTTTTAGTCGTTCCGACTCCTCTATTCGAAGTTTCAGAACACGAGCTAATTCCGTCAAATCCTTATTTTCTTACTTTAACCTCTTATTTTTTTTACCTTTATTTGCAAGCTTTTTATGCAGTACAAATATTTTCCGAGACATGGTCATAACTGAGGCAGTATATTGAGCACTGAGAGTTCTTGATCCTGCAACAACCTCAGAATCAGTCCTACCAGAAAAATGTATCTCTGCTTCTATCATGGTATTGACAGCATCAGGAGATAAAATAGCTGGTTGAGACGATTCTTTGTTGAAATCCGGAAGATTACTAGAAGAAATTTTCTCCGTCATTCTGTCTTTTTGGATAAACAGATACTTGATCAATGAGTAATGTGAGATTTATTTTGTGAGTATTCGATGGGTGAAAATGGTCTTTTAAACAGCAACTCAAAACTTTCAAATATCGGTAATATCTCATTTGTCAACAACATCAAGCAGATTTTAAATTTCTGTACCGAGACGATACAACTAGGCCTCCAGCCTTTACAGTTTTTGTTGGACACGGGTGGCTCCAATTATTCAACTCTCTACAGTTCCTACTAATGTACCGTTTTATTTAGTTAATTGGTTATTACGGGAATAAATCTTACTGAAACTTATTCCGGTTCCTTTTTAATGACCAAAAGGGGGAGAAGTCTTATACTAATATTATACCAATATTATACTACCCTGTTATATATGCTAGAATCATATTTATATTTTACTTGAAAAATTAATGCATATTTTCAGGGGGAGCTTAAAGATTATTGCAGATCGCAAATTTCTACTAAGTATTTGTTATCATCAAAAAGGGGAAGATTGTTGAATCCAAGGTTTTAAGTCTCATATTTACGTATAGATTTTGATGATAACAAATAAATTCAAGACTCAAACTCAAGTTGTCTACGCATGAATGGAGTTAAACACATCAAAAAATCAAACTTGAGCAAAAAAGAGAACAAGTCTACAAATGATGCTCATAAAGTAATTTTGTACATCTCTTGATAAAATTCGAAATTGGATTAAGGGTCAAAATTAATCTTTTTTCATAAAACATCAAATTGCATTTTTGCATATGCATGACATCATTAAAAGATTAAATTTCAAAAATTATATTTTACATGTGCATGATATATGCATGACGTCATTAAAAGCTTTAATTTGAAAAATTATATTTTACAAATGTATGACATATGCAATGACTTCATCAAAACATATGATATATGCAATGACTTCATCAAAATTTGAATTTTGAATTTGAAAGATGATTGAGTGTGACTCATTTGCCTATAAATAGCTAACTTATATTTTACAAAAATCAAAACAGCAAGAGTCTTTGCATCTTTATTTCAAAACGCTCATTCTCTCTTCTCTAAGTTTTGTGCTTTAATCCTTGTTCATTTTGAGAGATATATAGATTGCGCTGTATTGTTTTTATCTCATTCATTGAGGATTGTATTCTGATAACCTACCCACTATCAGTTTTTGTATTTATAAGAGGGTGTGTATAACCCTTGTATGTGTAAAAGGTGTTCTATACAGGAAATAGTTGATCACCAGTGTGAGGTGATTGAAAGTGTAGAGGGTGTTTTACATGGATTCTTTGTAGCGGTATTGCTCAAATGTGTAATAGGTTTCTATCTCCACCTAAAGGAGATTGAATAGTAAATTTGGGATTCTTAAGGGGTAGCTTGAGGCGAGGACGTAGTCAGTGGGGCTGAACCTCATTAAAATACTGAGTTTGCTTCTTCTTACCCTTACTTTTTATATTTTCTACTACTTCATATTCTGTTTATATTTTATATTGTATATTTGGTTTATAAGTATTAATTTTTTGATATAACCCAATTCACCTCTCTCTCTTATGTTAGTCATTTGGACAATAAAGTATAACCTCGCCTCTTAAGTTTAGATTTAGGTTTATTAAGTTCTACTTTGTCTTTTTTAAAGTTATTTATATTTATATTGATCTCGCTTGTTCTATTGTTCTTTAATATTTTTTTGTTTATAAAGTTCTACTTTTTTTATTAATATTTTTTTCTATTAAGTTTAGGTTTTTCTTTTAGGCATTAGCATTACTAATTTATTGTTAGATTGTTACTTTGATTAAGTTTAGGCTTTTCGATAACTTAGACAGTATGATTTTGGCATTATTAATTTACTCTCATTTATTTAGACAATTTAAATGGTTATTCTCATATAATAAAATAAAAGAAATAATATTGTTAAAATTATAATCTTAAATCGTATAATTAATTGAGAATATTCCTTAATTGACCAATTGTACAAAAAAAAAAAACCTAGCAATTTCTTGGAATTGCTTGAAGTATAGAAAAAATATGAGTAAGTTAAGAACAATTAATTCTTTGTTTAAAAAGAAAGACGTGGACAAATCGAAGACGGAGAGTAATATACATTTAGAGTTCTCGATAACAACGGAACGTGATGCTTCTATCAGTGATGAGTGTTCTTCTAAAATATCGTCGTCGAGCTTAATTTAAAGAAAAAAAATTTAAGTTGATTGCCCTCCCCAACGCGAAATTTTGGTTCCGACCTTGACAGCAGCAGAAGTTATATGACTACAAATGGAAAGCTCCTTCCAGAGAATTTGTATAAGCTCAACACTGATGGTGCTTTGTTTTTTGATTATAACAAATCTGGTTCAGATGCCATTCTAAGAAATTCTATGGGGGATGATGTCATCTTGGCGCTGAATAAGGTGGAATATGCAGCTCACGGGGAAATGTGGAGACTATTGCTCTTATAAGAGGTTTACAGTTTAGTCTAAATTTGGGCATTCAGAATTTACTTATCCATAGTGATAATTTGTTGTTAGTGGAGGAAGTAAAAAAGGCTGAGAAGTCAAATTCAGAAATCAGAAATGTGGTGGCTGAAATTAAAAGACTAATGCTCAACTTCCCAACTTGCAAGCTGGAGTATGGTAGAAGATTCACAATGTTGCAACTCACAACCTTGCAAGACATGCCGCATGGTCCCTCCAAGATGTTCAAATGCGGTGGCATAGCTGTCCTGTTTTCATTGAGAATGTCGTGTTTATTAACAAACTATATTGTAAGCAGGGATGAGGTTTTATGCCTCCTTATGAATGAAGTTGATTTTCCTATAAAAAAAAAAAAAAAATTCGAACAATGTAATATGTAGTGGATTGCATTGTGTATGTTGCATGAATTTTACATGATGAATATTGTTTTGTTTTTTTATTTGTTTTACATGCATTTAGTAAAAAAAAAAAAAAACTGCTTTATTTCCTTGACCTCTTCATCATTTTCAAAGCTCACACTGTAACAAAAGGTTAATTTGTTCAAACACAAACACTTGCCATTTGGTTCATTTGGTCCTTGGGTCCTTGGGGTGAACTTGAAATGCTTGAATTTCAGAGGAAGAGCCCCTTCCATATGCTTGAATTTGAGAAGACAGACTACTCCACACACAAATATATGTTTGATATGTTTTTTGATATATTGCTCTGTCTGCATATGCTTATTGTGGGAGCCCCTAGCAAGCATGCATACATGCTAATGGAGAATAGGAAGGACCCTGCAAATTAAGGCAACTTTGGGCTCTCATAATCTCGAGTGCTCCAACTTCAGCCACTTTTAATGATATTTGGAGCTGTTTTTCTAATCATTTTTCTGTGCAATTTTGGGTACTAGTGGACTGATCAAAGAGTTTGTACTGGATACTTTAATGCAGAAGATTTGGTTTTATTGCAACAAACGATCCTCAATCTTGAAATATCTCGATGCAGATTTATAAAGGCAGTGTGGTCCAACCGCAATCATTATATGGAGTTAAATGCAGGATTATTCATTGTGGATGCAGGGAATGTGTACACCTACATATATATGTGTATATATAAATGTATGTATGACTCAAAGGAGTTCTTGTAGATAATAGTGTGGTCCATTGCAATCATTCTGGCCATCTGGGTAATTAAATTCAGGATTATTTATCGTTCATGATTTCTATAAACATTATCTTCATATTAAAATAAATAAGAAAGTTGTATCCTACAAATTGACGTGACTTTACGTAATATGTATTGTATGTATGTTTCAGCTATGAGATTTTATGTTTTACATTACGGAGAAGATGTTTCCTGAAATGATCTGACGCACCTAAGGAACATTGAATGCAAAGAATGAAAGGAAAGGAAATGACTGAAAGAATTTCTTAGCAACTTAGCTCCTTTTCATTGAGATATATAATTAAGTACATTTGTTAGATACCCTTCTTGGAAACTTCGTATCTCAGCTGGTAGATAGCAGATGCAATATCCCTGGCCTAAACCCTTTTTTTTTTTTTTTTCAAAAGAGAAAGAAATAAACTTACCAGGAAGTTATGCTTTATTTTTCCGCACATAAAACAAATGAATAATGTTATTTTGACATTTTATTTTAACACTTCAGGTATTTTAATTTTAATTTTTAATTTTTTCTACTTAATAATTAAGGAAGTGTTAAAATAAAATATATATTTTATATAAAATATTTAAAAATAATAAAAAAAATGAATAAAAATATTTAAAAATATGAAAATTTGATTTTGGCCTAAGGATAACTTGGAGTGGGCAACTGCACGTGGCAAAGTAGAACTGCTCAAAACAAATTAGGAAGATTGTTGAACTGACGCCGGATAGATCACATCCCACCTTTGCACAGATTTATCAATTCATAGTATCTCAGTGTCATCAACGTATAATCTGACAACTTAACATCACGAACCCAAACCAATTCACTTCTTAAAATAATATGGGCTGATGTGGCAAGGCAATAAAAGTGGTAGCATGTTCAAATTTAGGGTAGTCACAGGGTTTTTCTATCACTACCCGTTTATTTCTCTTCTTTATATTCATTTTTTTTTATCGTTTTCTTTTAAGTATTTTTTTAACATCCTTGAGCATTAAAAAAATAAAAAAAAATATATAATTTTATTAATAATTATTTCCTTAATCATCAAGTACAATAAAAAATAAAAAAAAATAAAACACAAACTAAGTAGTAAATAAATAATAATAAAATTATAAATCTATCATTTCCCTTAAATTTAATTTCTTCTGAAAGGTTGTTGAAGCATTGACAAAGTTGTACCGTGAATCTCGCAATTAATTGCCAATTACGTACTTGCAGATTTTTCTGAAGATTTTTCTTAGACAACAAATTGATTTATTTCCTTCTTATTTTGTTTCTACTTTCCAATTTAAAAGGGTTTTCTTCACTGTTTGGAGTCTCTGTACGTTGGCCTCCATTGATTTTTGATTCTTTGATTGTGATTTTTGATCTAACGATCTATATTAAGCGCAATAGATATAATTAAATAGTCAAAAACAAAATGATAATTCTCATGAAATGGTCAAATATTCAACTTTCACAAGGCAAATACCATGCATTCAAGCCGATGAACGGACCCAGAAACTTCTCCAGCCTAATAGTCATCCGAAACTACTAAGGACATGATGGTGATTCGCACCCCAAAAGCAACTCAATGCCGAAACAGACAAACCCTCAACAAAAAATTTATATAACATAAAATTTATATAATTTGACATCATTTTGCATTTGGCTATTCCATTCAAAACTTATTCTAATCTTAGATTATTTATCTTTTAGTCAAAATAATCATAAAATATTATTCATTCAATAATATCTATTTTTTAATTTTTTTCTATTAATGGCAGAATTAATATTTACTTATGTGAATGTCATATACCGTAGGGTAGCTGGCGTTTTTTTTACTGATTCTGATCAACCAAAAATTAAAGAGGGAAAGAAATAAAAGAAAATAAAAGGAAAAAAATGTTGAAACAATTAAATAATTGAAAGATGGTGATGCTAGTTATCCCGGTGAAACGGTTCGTTTATTTTTTTTAATATTATTTTTATATAATAATATAAAAATAATTGAAAAATGGGTCCTAGCGTTTGGGTCCCGTTTCCCTGGTTTATTTTCTTTAATTTTTTTATATTATTTTTAAGTATATATTTTTAAATAATAATATGATTTTTTTATATTTTTAAAAAAGTATTTTAAGATGCTAAAAAAATTATTATATTTTTTTACATGAATTTTTTAACATCTTAAAACATTTTTTAAAAATATAAAAAAACCATATTATTATTTACAAATATATACTTAAAAAAAATATTAAAAAAATAAAAAATAAATAAACCGGTGAAACGGGACCCGTTTCACCGGAAAGCTTAGCATTTTCCGCGTTGTAACTATGACAATCAACTTTCGCCAAACTCCAACCCCGGGGAAAGGGAAAGGGAAAGGGAAAGGGAAAGGGAAAGAGAGAAATTGTCCGAGAGGTTGCCAAGCATTCACTCCCACAATTTCTTGCTTATTGTCTGCATATGCTTATCGTGGAAACCTCTAGCAAGCATGCATACACGTTAATGGAGTATTGTGGGAGCCTCTAGCAAGCATGTATACAGACTAAGCCTTGCTGTTTGAAGAGTAACTACCTTATCGAACTTTGTGAGCAAAATCCCATCTATCAATCTTGGGCTAGCTGAAGTCAAAAGGTTGGCTAATTTCTGTGTACAAAACAAAAGTGTAGCTTAAATAACTCGATAAAAAAAAGGCCCCAACAATTGATGACAATCCTAAATCTAAAAGTCATACCTGGATTGAATTTTGAAAGTTGATCAACGGCATCATTTCCAACCAGTGCCTCTCCAACAAACAAGACTTGATCAGGATTGTTAATGTAAATAAGCTTTGAGAGTGCTCTCATCAAATGTTCATTATCCTGAAAATGGAGTACATGTCTCAAATGACCATGATGGAGTAAAAACAAGCATGGCAGAGAAACACAGTATAATACATACAGCAGATTACATCACATATTTATAACATAATACTGGCTAGAAGATGCGGCATCGAGACCTGAAGGCAACCGAGAGATACCTGCATTCGACCAGTTGTATCAACTAGAAGCCAGTAGGCAACCTGCAAAGTGATTTTTTTAAAGAAACTCTACACTCAAAATTCATAGAATATATTAAGTGTGCTCATAGGACCAAATGTATGCAAATACACACGCACATGCATCCTCCACAATACAAAAGTAGAGGTTAGGGGTGTTCATCCGGGTTCCGGATTCCCAAATCCGAAACCCGGATTCAAAATTTCTTTAAACATTTTTAAAAAAAAAATTCAAAAATATTAAGAAATAAATAAAATTTTAAACTGGGCCGGGTTGTAAGGCCTAGTAGGAGCTAGCTATATTAAATCTTTTTAATATCATTAAATCTTAACATTATATGTTTTTTTTTAATATTATTTGGGGAAGTCTCACCATCCCATTTATGTTAAAAAAGTAGAAAAATAGAAAAGATCGGCTTACCTTGGCTAGATTAATAGACTTCCCAACTCCATTAACACCGACAAAAACAACAAAATAAGGGCCATCCCTCAATATGTCAATAGAGCACCTAGGACTTAAAATGTGAACAAGAGCTTCTTTCCATTGCAGCCTGCAATCATTGTTTCATGCCAAGGTCTTAATCTTATCACAAAGAATCAATTGATGAGAAACGAAGCAGTTGAGATAAAAAGAAAAAATTATAGGGCAAGTCATTCTTCAACATGGTATACAAAGCCACAAAGGATTAACATCCATGGCTTCTTCTTCCTCGCCCCCCACTCTACCTGACACTGATTTCTCCCATACCATATCTGTCAAATTCACACCTGAAAATTACTTGCTATGGAAGGTGCAATTAATTCCTTACCTTCATGGTCAAAGACTCAACCAGTACGTCGATGGCTCCTGCCATCCCCCCAAACTTGAGCTAGATGATTCCACACCCACCCAGCCTATGATACTTGGCTGTTGCAAGATCAACTTGTTATGTCAGTTCTCATTTCTTCCCTTTCAGAATCTCTCATAACTCAAGTTGTCGGTTGTGCCTCTGCCCAACTGGTTGTAAATTCTCCAGAGAGTGCATGAGCTTGAAGGAAAGGGAGGCCAGCTACACAATATAGATAAGAAAACCTAGGAATTTTTTTTTTATGAATAATAGAGATGAAACCAAAGCTTAATTTTTTTTTATTAAAATATAAATATTTTAATAAATAAAATTGAAGATTGCACCTTTTAATTATAACCCAAGTTTAAGCTCTAAATCCAAATCTTCCTTTGGATTCTCATCGTCATTTTCTAATTCTGTTATTCTGATGCCCTTGGTTGAGGAATGCTGCCTTTTTTGTTGAGGGTACCAATTGAATTCCAGGTTGCAATCATCTTCATTATGACGCTTCTTACCATCCATTAAATCTACCCAACCTTTAACTTCTTCACTGGATGCATCAAATTGGGCACCAACATATTCGTGGAGCACACCTTTATCATGATCTCTTGCCTTCTCTTCTTCCTTCTCTACCAAATGGACCCCAAGTTCCAAATCTTCATTTGAATTCTCATTCTTGCTTTCATTCTCTAAATCAGAAATGATTGATTCTGAAAAAGGCTGGACGTTAACACAGGGACTCCAACTTGCAACGTCTTGAAATGTATTGATCTCCTTCTGCTTGCGTACCACATAGATTCCAAAACTTCTAATTAGGAGTCTACCTTTGTCCCTACGACATAGATCAAACTTAAGTTGCAAAATTCCGTCCGTTGATTTGAAACGCTCTGCTTTTAATTTGTGGTAATACAACCATACATTATCTGAGATACTTGGATCAATATCTAATGTACGACGATAGGTATACTGACAAACACCATTAAGGTAGATCATGAAACCAAAATTGCTGGAAGACCTTTGGGAGGGATCGGACAGAACAACAGCACATGCAATGAATCCTTTAATCTCATCCGAATACACCAAATCAACACTTATCCCATCACATGCATAACTATTTCGAGTCTGCTTCAGCTTGCAATGGTAGTCCAAATTTGGAATCTCATTTCCCGAAAATATTAGTTCACAATCATCTTCATCCAGGTCCTCTACATATTCCTGTTCAACAAGCTAGCTAGCATCATAATTTTTAGTAGACAAAGGTAGGAGAGAGAGAGAGAGAGAGAGAGAGAGAGAGAGAGAGAGAGAGAGAGAGAGAGAGAGAGAGAGAGAGAGAGAGAGAGAACATACCTCAAACCGTAAAGGATTTACAAGCATTTTATGGCATCCACTCAAGTTAATCTCAAGTATTTTAAGGCTGCTTGTATTGAATTCAAACATATTTGATACTTCAGGAAAACTCTCCAATGAAATGCATCCCCTAGCATTTACCCTAGTTACATTTGGAGGAAGTTCTAAGATTTCTTTAAGTTGCTCGCAATGACACAACTGAAGTAACTGTAAGTGAACAAATCCTCTAATCCACTCAGGAACAATGACGACAATATTGCTTCCCCATAAATCTAAAACCTCCAATGTGGAATAGAAGGCAGTTCCCAATAAATCTAGATTTGGAAACGCTATTGAATTCATTGGAGGAGAATATGACGAGAACAATTCTGCAGTGGAGGAGGGTAAGAGATATTGGCTTTGATCATCTAACCAACGCTCGAGAATTAGACAACGTAGATGTTGCAACTGACGAATGCTGTTAGGGATATGCCTTAATTTGTAGCAATGGCTTATTTGTAAATCCAAGAGGCTAGTAAGATTCCCAATAGATGAAGGCAATTCATTTATAGCAGTCATGTGTTCTAGTTTAACATATGTTAAACATTTCATTTCAACCTCAATTTCAGGAAACTTCTGCAGCCTTTTGCAATAAGAAAGATTAAGGTATTCTAGAGATCTCAACTTGAAGGATCTTGGAAAACTATTAAGGCTCCCGCAATTTTCAATAGACAATCTGACGAGTTTATCAAGGAAGCCAACAGATTGATGTACCTCAACTAAGTTATTACAATCCTTAATGTCCAATCTATTTAAAGTCTCGAGCCCCGACACATCAACAATGTTTGTTAGGAATTCACAATTAGAGAATTTTATGGTAGTCAACTTCTGGAAATTCTGTAAAAAGGAAAACAAAACAGGAGAAAAACTGTTAGCTTGTAGAAAATTTACAGTATATATATATACACACACATATATATAGTTTTAAGAAAGAAATAATGGTACCTTCAATCCTTCTCCCAATTCTTTGATGAAGCAATCATCCATTTTTAAAACGATGAGTTTCTTTCCATGAAAGTTTTGTGGGAAAGAATGACTAGGATAGCTGTGCCAATCAAGTACCCTTAACTCATTTGACAAATAATTAGGCCCTCTTGAAAAACGTGCATTACGATTTATAAATATCCTGAGCCTTCTCATCGCCGAGAAAGTCTCAAGATTCAAATCTATCAAATCTTGTTTTGGAAACTCTATCAATATGCCTTGAGTCTTGTTTGTTCCCTAGAGAGACAATGCAAACAAAATCAGAGCATAAGAATCTTCATATTTTACCACCTTGCTAGAATCATATAAATTTTGTTTATGTACGTTGCGCATGTACTTTCTTTTTCTTTTCTTTTTTAAACCTAACGTCCCTAGCAATGTGATCAAACACAAAATGTCCATGTTTGCTTCCACATTTATCTCTCAATTTTATCTTTTGATATAAGAAAAAAGCAGGATACTAAAAAAAATTGTCTTGATGTAACCAAAAGTATTTGTTTTTTTCTTCTCCTCATTTAAGGCATTCTACACATAAACAAAATACCTATTATGAGATGAAACATGGTAGATGAACTCATAAAGATAAATGCGTGCACTTTATGTAATCTCAATCTGAGTTTACAATCAAAAGATGAATTGTGGGTTTTTTTATTTTTTATTTTTTATGCAACTCTTACCTTAGTTTCTTCAAATACATGACGGACATCTTCATGAAACCACAACCTACTGCGTTTGTCGGGTTCTTCAGGTGATTCTTGACGAATAATTTCTCTACCCATATCTTTGATTAAGTCGTGCATGATTACTTGGCCAAACTCAATTGTGATGAGAGACTTATCCACTAGTACTTTGATACCACAGTGAGCAAAGAAACCACAAGCATCAAGTACTTTAGTAACATATTCTTCTTTCTCTCCAGCAAAGAAACATGCAATATCCAAGAAAATATTCTTCTCACTTTCATCCAATCCATCATAACTTATTTTAAGCTTTTCATGAATGTTGTTATGAGGAATTGTTTTGTACTTTTCTAAAGCACTTCTCCAAAAATGAATATCTCTACCATATAGATTCGAGCCTAGCACCATTAAAGCCAACGGAAGGCCCCTAGCGTAACGCAGTACATCTTCTGTGAGTTCTACAAAATCAAGGTTAGGATTTTTATCTTGGAAGGCATTCCAACAAAATAGTTGAAGAGCTTCATCGTGATCCAATTCCTTCACCTTATATCGTAAATGAACATTATTATTAGTTAATAAGTGTTCATCTCTGGTTGTTATAATGATTATACTTCCTAAACCAAACCAATCACATCCTCCAAGTAAGGTTTTCACTTTGACTGACTGATCCAAATCATCAAGAACTAAAAGAACCTTTTTACTCCAAAGCCTCTCTTTTATGACACCAACTCCTTCATCAATATTTCCAACCTTCAAACTTGAGTCTTCTAAGATCTCGCAAAGAAGTGTCTCTTGCAATTGAATTAAACCATACTCACACTTTGAAGTTTCTCTCACATTTGCAAGAAAGCAACAATTTTCAAACTGGTCGATAAATGTGTTGTAGATTTCTTTAGCCAGATTTGTCTTACCAATTCCTCCAGTTCCATAGATCCCTAGTATGCGTGTATCATTCACTCCCACACTTTGAAGCTTATTATGGACGTCCTGCACTCTAGACTCCATTCCGACTGGATGCTTGGCAACGTCATTTAAATATTTACGCTTGACTAATCTTGAAACCTCTCGAACAATTTCTTGAATAAGTTCTGGTTCGGTCCTAATGATGCCAAAAATAAAAAATAAAAGAATGAAAAGGCAGAATTTTCACAATAAAGAAACAAAAGAAAATGAGCTAGTAGGCAACTTTTTATCTAGAAGCAAATGGCAATGATCTATTTAATGAACTTTTTTTGCTTCCATTCTCGAATTCGTTTTGGCACATTAAGAAGTAGGAGCCTTTTGATTTAATGATGAGTTCCTAAATTCTGATATACACACATACATACATGTGGGTTATAAAGATGTATTATGATCACATTTTTGTTTTTAAATGAAAGCATAAGTACGAGTGAGTAGAAGTAGTATACCTATCTCCTATAGTGAATCCAGACAAACCGGCCACTTCTGTTAGGGCTGCTTTCCATCTCTCCACCTTCGACTCATCCTTGAACCTTTCTTTAAGTTTAGCCAATGCTTTTCCGAACCCCTCTCTCTGATGTCGTACTTCTGTTGGATTTACATCGTAAAATACTGGTAGAACCTTTTGTTGCTTTGTTTTTTTCCACTCTAGAATCTTCATCAACTCATCCAAACACCACGTGGATGAGGCATAGTTTTTTGAGAGGACGACAATTGAGATCCTTGAGCTTTCGATAGCTTTGAGAAGTTCTTCTGAGATTTTCTCACCTCTTGGAAGCTTGTAATCTATGTATGTGTTTATTTTCTTTCCAACCAAAGCTTGATGGAGATAGGCAGTAAAATTTTGACGAGTATCTTCGCCTCTAAAACTCAAGAATACATCATAAGCCCACCAACGAGTAAAGGAAGAAAGGGAAGAGGAAGAAGCACCTTGATCGGCCATCAGATCAGAGGTCACTGTTTATCTATGACTGATTACTAATTAACCTGCAAAACAACTGATCTTCTTCAATTGAGTAGAAGCCGCGTTGCATCATTTAATATAAAAATATTGCACGCCCATTTTCTTTAGGAAAAAGGATACGCGTTTATTATAAGCAGACAAATAAATAACACATGAAAGTTTTCTCAGCAATTTTTCTTGGCTCCATTTGTTGATTGATTTGACTTCTTTTTCACAAGAACAAATTCAGTTTAAGACCTTTAGTGATTCTCTTGTGGAAAACAATAAGTTGTAGCTTGTGAAAATAAGCTACAAGTCTTGTGGAAAAATATGGCCTCTAGTGTTATAATTAGGCAGGCATTTACTCGAGGATATATACTTATTCGTTCTCCACTTAAAAAATAAAAATAAAATCTGATTCTAATTATGATGCATCTTTCAACAGTCTTTCATATTCTAATGAGCTTAGTGTCCACGCTCCAATCGGCCCCCATGCCACCAATCATTTCCACAAAATTAAATAGCAACCATGCATTATTGATCTTGGTACAAAATTATTCCTATCATGTCCGGCTTTGGTGGAGTTGACTTTTTTTTTTTTTAGGAAATATAATTTTAAATGGAAATAATATGGTTAGGATGCTTTAAGAGTTGAGATGATCTTTTCTGTTTTCTTTTTTGACATTTTCAAAATATTATTCATTAAATAATGATTAGAACTTTTAAATAAATTTAGTTATGAATCAATATTTAATAATAATAATAATAATAATGTATCACCATCTTATTACATAGTTGGTCATGCAGAGTTTAAGCTAGGTTTGGCTAGTACAAATTCTTCAATATTCTCTAATATTTTTTAATATTATTCATTACTTTATTATTATTATTTTTTTATCTATTTTTATTACTATTTAATATTTTATTATTATTTTTTACCTACTTTTTATTACTATTCATAAACATTCTCAAACACTCTCAACATATTGATTTTATTTGCATATTTTTCGGTGGTAGCATTTTTCTTCCCAAAAGCTTTGGATCTGATCATATTTGGTTTATTATTTAAATTTTATTAAAAATTATTCCTTGTGAGTTATGATATAAATCGATGCTTGATGTTTCCCTGTTCTATATTTTTATTTCGTCCTTTCCTTTGTCACTAGACTACTAGTTCTTTGTTCTCTCTATTGATTTGGGTTTGTTTTGATGAAAATGTTTGAATGGAATAATCTTAAGGAGTATTTTTATGGGTTAGATCCGGATTTACGAGTCCTTTTACTGGTTTACGAATCCTTTTGCTGGTTTAATTTTGTAAACATATAACCCAAACGAGAAAAAGCATAAAAACATCAACACGACACGGTATTAAAATGCTCGCACAAGAAGCAAAAGAAACGAAGAAAAAACTTGCAGATTTGAAGGTCATGAGTTGGGAATGAGCTCAAAAGATCAAAAATCCTGAGCAAACGGTACAGAAATCCGTGACGCATTCGTTCATCAATGTGAGAAGAAGAAACGGAAAGCACGCCTTCAAAAGTGGACGACGGGAAGCAGAGGAAGCATAAGAATGAGCGCGGGACGCGACGAGTGAAGTAGTTCGATGGCCATGGCTAAAGCGCAGAGAGAGAGAGAGAGAGAGAGAGAAATCAATGTGAAAACAAATTCGGAGTAACATTGAAATTTATGGAGACGAAGCCACACAGAGAGAGGTGAAAAAGTGTTGAATCTTGGCGTGGGGAACTGGCTAAGGGGAGAAAGTCCAGAGTTGAGTAGGTGACCAGGTGGGGGTTGACGTCTCACCTGCATTTTCATTTGTAATTCCTTAAAAAAATATTGTATGAAAATTAATATTATAAAATTATAAGAGAAGAGGAGCTGCGAAATGAAGGGAAGCTACCTTTGGATAGAAGAGGAGCGAGCTACTTTACGACCCAAAGACCTTTTCAATCGATTTCGGAAAGCATAGTTGGAGATGGAAGATCCGAAGCTTCATTCATTTTCCTTCTGCGAAGAGCAGAACTGGGCAGTCTCTGCAAAGAGGGAGAGCGAGGGAAAGCACAGATGAGTCCTACGTACCGTTTTGCTGAAAGCTTCTCTTCGCACCGTTTTAATTACACCTAGTCATATTTTGACACGTTCGCATTCCTAGACTTTATTGTGAACCCGCACGCATTCTACTCTTCACACGAATTTGCTGAGAACCAAACTCAAGTGAGAAAGCACCATGCGAACGCCCAGCCCTGCGCAAGCGAAGTCACGAACCAGGTAAAATAGTTGCCGCCGACGACGAATCCTATCCATGTTGACTGACTTGACTTCTTTTTCCACAAGATCAAGAAAATCAATTGAAGGCCAGCGTTTAATGACTGTCCCGTGGAAAATAAGTTGTAGCTTGTGGAAAATAAGCTCTAGATCTGAAATTTTAATTTTCTTTCTTGGTGATGTTATGCAGCTTATATAAGATCTGAAGATTTAAACAGAAACCAGTTTGCATTTTCTTTATGTTTAGAGGCGATACATCTTCACCAGATTGTGCATGCCATCTACTGTGTGAACATTCATTATTATCTCTGTTGTCTTTAAGAATTTGTCTCCCAAACTTTTACTAGAGCATACCCTAACTAATAAGTAGTTGTTGTGCAGAAAGGCCCAGCCGGCTCTGTACATGTTAGTGAATTGACTCTGTGTTAGTATTGGATAGTCTAATGCAAAGAGTAATAGATACAACAATTGCCTGATGTTCGTGCGAGTCCTGATCTGATATGACACAATTTGCCACGTGTCATGTGTCACTCTACCTAGCATAGTGATCCTGATACGGTAGTTCTACACATAGTCGACTTATGCGTAGTCGAAGCATAGTCGACGGGCATGACATTAGCCACAAATTTATAAAAAAAATTGAATTTTCGTTTTTTTTGTCTGGATTTAGTGGGGAAAGCGGGAGTTTGGAGAAAGTAAGCATTTTAACCCGCGTGTTTGGAGAGAGGCTCTGCAATTTCGACTCCGGCATCATCATCTCAAATGCCGCTGTTCTTCAGGCCAGACTCCGGCAAACTCCCACCCTATCTCTGGCCATCCTCCTAGTGGGACGAAATCAACAAACCAGATGATTTTCTCCGACATTTTTTTGATCGCAGAGTCCAGAGTTCTTCAACTGAAACTCCAGTTAGCTCGCCCCCAATTCCGGCTATCTTCATAATTCCATGAAATCAATAAATGTAAAAAAAAACAATTAACAAAGCATGAGCCATGAGGGTTTCTTCAGGTGGTAGAACCATAGAAAAGGCCAAGAGAGAGAGAAAGTAGCTGACTGTTGAAGTGAGTTGAAGAGGTCTTTTGAAAAGTCTCTGTGCGATTCAAAACAGTATTCATTAACCGTGAATCCTTGTTGCTTGGTATACTTTCTTGATTTTCTCTATACCTTTGCTTTTTTTTTTTTTGAGCTTGTTCCTGAAACTAAAGACTCATTATTTGATAACCTTTCGTCTCTAATTCAGAGGACCAATATTTGGTAATTCTCACAGATCAGATCCAAACCATTCCTATATAATCGTGATTGAGGTAATCATTAACCCCCGTACCCTACTTCTTTTGGATGCACTTTGTATGTGTGTGTGTGAGATGAGATGAACTTTTTTGGGCTGATCGAAGTTGGAGTGGGGATTTTTTGGAGTCTGGGTTGGAGAACACCGTTTGGGATGACGACAAGGGAGACGGGAACTCGATTTGTAGGGTTTGTTTGAGTGCAATTTCGTCGTCTTCCTCTAACTGCAATGATGCCGGAGTTGGGATTTGTACTAGCCGGAGTCAAGGTTGAAGAACAGCGGTGGATGATGACACTGGAGACAAACGTGGGTTGAAGATGAGCTTCTTTCTGCTTCAAACGCAGGTTTGATGAAAATGATAAGTCTGTTTAGTCCTGCTGCCTTCAGAACCCATCAAGAAGACTAGACCACAAAAATTCAATTTTTTTTTTTAAAATTTGTCAGCTGACGTCACGCCACGTCAGCCGACTATGCTTCGACTACGCATAAGTCGACTCTATCTAGCATTTTTCTTTGACACGATATATACCATTTGCCATTTTATCATATAGATCTTCTAAAAAAATGTGCAAGACATAGATATGGTTGCATGTTAATAAACAAGAAAAATACCCTAAAATCTTTATAGCATGAGTCTCTGGAATCTACAGAGAAAATACCCTTGTCATCTTTGATTTGCTTTTATCAATATCTGTTGTGTTACTTATTAGTACTTGCATTGTAAACTTCCTCTAATAACTTTTTCTATTCATAATCATGTACAGATGCAGAGGTAAATCCTTATTATTGATACCATGCAGCATGTTCACGTTTCTGATCATTCTAATTAATTGATAGGTTCATATCAATGCTTTATAGTTAACATTTGCTTTCTTATGCTTCAAGTTTTGCAACACCTTATATAGGGAAAAAGCTATGAAGCATGCTAAGTTAACAGAAGACCAAGGAGTATGAAAAAACAAAAGACCAAGCTTAATTCGTAGTTTATTGTTGTGTATTGGAGTTTGATTAAATCAATGTATGTTTTTGTAATGATCTTAGCAAAATTAGTTCAAACAATGTAATATATAGTGGATTGCATCGTGTATGTTGCATGCATTTTACATTATGAATATTGCTTCTTCTTTTTTTCTTTTTTACATGCATTTAGTTGTTTATATATTTTGTTTTCTACATTTAGCTAATTTTTACTTAAATTTAGTTTTCTATTTTGATATATTTTAGACTTTTATATTTTAAAAAATGCTCCTCAGTAATATTTTTTCTTGAAAAAAAACGTACAAGCTTTTCGAATCAACAAAAAAGTCTAGATACAGCCTGGAATCCGGATTTCCAAGTTTCAAAAATCCAAATTCATTTTGGTATATCCAGATTTAAGTTGCATTTGAATGTCAAAAAATTTTGAAAAATTTTGAGAAAACTTGTGAATAATTTGAGTAGAGATTGAAATAGGTTTGTGGGTTCCATTAAAAATATTTATTTGGATGTATGAAAATGATGAGGTGTTGACTTTTTGAATAAGAAAATAGAAAATGTGTGGATTCCATTAATAAATTATAGATGGTGAAAAGTGAAATTATTATTTTATTTATATATTGTAATGAAATATAATTATTATAAGAAAATCATTTTAAATATGTTTAAAAATAATTTTACACAACAAATTTTATTTATATCAAAATTGATGAGAATAAATTTTTAGCAATATATTATTTTTGTAAACCTACAAAAATATTCACTTTTTTTTTTCTTGTACGTGTCTTGCACTACACGGTGTTTGACTTCCAAACTTACCCTTAAACATTGCTCAAAGCCCTTTAAAAGTCCTCAGGCACTTGTCCAGTTTATAAATTTCAGTTCTTACCATAATGTGGTACAGGACATGTGTTTTATGACAAACAAATACTCTTTTGCAGAACTCTGTCTCTGATTTGAAGAGTAACTACCTTATTATCAATAGTATCGAACTTTGTGAGCAAGATCCCATCTATCAGTCCTGGACTAGCTGAAGTCGGAAGGTCGGCTAGTTTCTGAATACAAAACAATAGATGACAATCCTAAATCTTATAAAAGTCATACCTGATTGAATTTGAAAGTTGATCAACGCCATCATTTCCAACCAGTACCTCTCCCACAAACAAGACCGGATCAGGATTGTTAAGGTAAATAAGCTTTAAAAGTGCTCCCATTTTCTATACCGTTAACACCACGATTTAGCTTAGTCTCTTCATTATGAACATATATAGTTAGCATTGGAGTGCCCATTCTTTAAATCTAGCATTTTGCAACTGCCTTTGCTTCTTACCATTGTTTAGAGGCTTGCCCACCACCTGCTATAAACTCTTCAAATCTTCAGAATGAGCTTCAGCTTCCTTTTTCAGTTGCCTAAAAGTTTCATCAAAATCACTATGGGCTATCCGTTTTGGATCATACATCTCCAAAAACTGACACTTCACCATTGCAAGCAGATCATCCACATACAGCAGATGGAGGATCCGCTGATATACAGCAACAAATACAAGGCCAAGGTGTGCATGATGCTACATCAGACCACTCTCCCAAAGGACAGGACCAGATCAAGGTGTCAGTTGGTGATTCCTTGAGCGCATTTCCAAGCTCTTTACTTGTCCAGAGGCTTAATCCTCCACGAGTAAATATTAATAGCTGCTCTAAGATCTCCTATACTCGTATATACCCTGTAATTGAATCCAGAAAAGTGTTAATAAATCAGAACCAGGAATTCAAATATGGCTTGGAAATAGGAGATATGCGGGCAAAAGGGCAAATCTTCGCTTAAGCTAAAAGGAAACACGGATTTAAATTTAAATTTCATTATTAACTTTTTCATTTTTGGATCCAAGAAACACCAAAAATAAAGTTTATATATATGTTTTCTCATGATTAAGGGCTTGTTTCGAAAATGATTTTATCTCATATCGAAATTTTTCTTATTTTTTTTCTAAATATGATCACTCAAACACACACTTTTCAATTTTAAATATTTAACTTTTTTCATCTCATTATGACCTAATAATTATAATTTTTCAAAACTTCCAAACAAACAGTACCAGACACAATAAAACTTTTTCAAATTAAAAAAAAAATATATTAAAAAATTATATTATAATAATATTTTTATTCAAAATTTTCTTTTTCAAAATTTAATAAAAACATCTTAATTGATCAAACTATTTCACTATTATTCGCAAAAAAACTATTCATAAAAAATATCTCTACCATGCCCACTCTATCAGCCCATCCCTCAACCATTTTTTAAAGGGTAGTCCTACTCAACCTTCTCAATCTCGACAAGATTACACATGATATATTGTTAATTTTTTTAAAAAAAAATTGAATTTATTTTTCTTAAATTAATTGAATTATTCTATTCATTATTCATATATTAAATATTTGATAAAATAAAATTAAAAAAAAAAGTATGATGTGTGGAAATTATGTAAATAGTAAGAGGTTTTGTAACTTTTTTCTTTCCAAAAAATTAAATAGCAACCATGCATTAATTTTGATTGAATATTAAGACTGTGTTTGGGAATGCAACTCTCCTAAGATATTTTCCAATTATTTTATTACTGTTCACAAACAATTCACTTTTATTTACAAACTATTTACTACCGTTTCACTGTTATTCTAGACTATTTTAATATCGTTTACAGTTGACTTGAGATACTGCTAATATCCAAATAGACAATTTTTATTTTATAAAAGGTCAAAATAATTGGTACAAGAATACCTATCATGTCCGGCTTTTTTAATGTCATGTAATAATGAGAAAATAGATGATGAATAGATTTTTTAAAAAAAAAATATAATTTTAAATGGAAATAATATGATTAGGATGCTTTAAGAGCTGAGATATTTTCCCTTTTCTTTTTTAACATTTTAGGAATAATTTTCATTAAATAAATTTTATTTATGTTATTATCACGTAATTTTTTAATGATTAGAATTTTTAGAAGGGTCCAATAAATATTTGTATGTGTATAATTACTGATAAAATATTCTCCTGATTAATCGTATAGATATTTTAGTGGGTGCATGTAATTTCTAGTTTGTATCGCTTTTCTATTATTTATTGATGGATAATTAACAAGTGTTGGATAGTATTTTTCAAATGCATAAATCAAGTGAGAAGTCCAAATGAATAAAGAAAACTGGGAATCTTTTTTCGGCGTGAGTTTATACCTTCCTGTACCATTCTAAATCTGACTATTTGTTGGTATTCCATGGTTGCGAACTTGCACACCATCAGCGCGATAGATTTGTCACATGGTGTTTGGAGAGGGCTTTATATCTTTTTGAAGCCTATTGGGCTGACCAATGGACCTAGGTCACCAATCAAGCCGCTAGCCCATAGTCTCCTGAGAGCTCGACCCACCTCTAGGGTCCAATCCATCCTAACTACCGAAACCGAGAGAGTAACTGCCTGAGAGTCCATCGGGCAAAGAAAATCTATCATTTGAGTATTGATAAACCCATCATTCCAGGACTTGAGTTTCGAAGTCCGCTATCATATAATAATCGAAGTCTCGCAGACTCTATGTATAAAAAGAATTTAGTATGTGTAGATTTATCTGATTCATTGATAGTGATGAGAGAGCCTTTCATTGCAATTACTAATTTAGATATTAGAGGTGTTCTCTTGAACTCACAAGCCACTCTAGCCTTTAATCGCAGATGATCGTACATGAGTGGCGGAAAAACACGTCCATAACAGTAATTGTACAACGTCATAAAACACGAGACGTACTATGTCAATGTTTTGGCACATTTTTTCCACTTCGTAAACGAATAAGGAATACTAAACAAAAGTTAATAGAAATAGATCGAAAAAGGAATAGATATGAAACCTATATATATCCGCACAAGAACAGGTCAATGAAGTCTTTCATATTTAAAAATAGCCAGCCAATGCCCTTTTCGCAATCCATATGGTGCGTTTGGATGCAAGGATTTTGGAGGATGATTTGGAATTGGATGTTTAAAATTTAAATTTTTTACCAAGGATCATATTCAAAGAAAAAAAAATGACGCATACCACACTTCTTTTGAAAAAAATGAAGTTGAATTTATTCATAACCATTCAATCAGTACATAACATTTCAGTTCTAATCATACTAGCTATAGCATCTGGTCCATCGGCCTCTACCAACAGTGCATACCCTTAAAGGACAAAAGCCAGATGGTGTGCTATACCCCATTGCCTTCTCGTCTTAAGAAGTTAATCTGCCAATTAGACTTATTTTTAAAGGACCATGAAAGAGATTCTCAAAGATTACCTTACTTCTTCTATGTCAAATGCCTCTCAAGATGGAAACAGTTTCGTCTAGTTTTTCAATTTCCAGACATGTTCTTAATTTATCCCAATGAAGAAATTGGGGATTGAACAGTACAGTAAGTTGATGGTTTTGGCAACCATCTGTGTTCCTAGATATTAATATTTTTAAATCCTATTTGATATTAAATGCACACATGCATAATAGTGTGGTCCATTGCAATCATTCTAGGTAATTAAATACAGAATTATTTATGGTCATGATTTCTACAAACATTATCTTGGTACTAAAATAAATAAGAAAGTTGTATCAGTGTTTCAAACTACTTTCAGTTTGTGATGTGACAATAGTAGAGGCTGCTTGTACTTGTTAAAAAATGATTGGAGGAACAAAATGATTTTTCTTGTGACAAAAGGTCTCTTGAGATGTGATTGAAAAACATCTCTATGCTTCAGTTAAAAAACAGAGGTGGTTATGTTGGATTCTGGCAATTTTGAGATATATAAAAAGTAATAATAATAATAATAATAAAAAGGAAAGAAAGAAAGATAGTCAACCCTACATCCAAGCTCGACCCGAATTTGTCATGTAGGCCGGGTCGGGCCCAACTTGAGTTGGTTGGGTTGCAGCCCTAAATAGCTCCACAATTTTACACTAAACTGTGAATTACTTAGTGTAAAATATAAACAACATAGATGTTCTTGTGCGGATGACACATAAAGTCAGCAACAACATAGATGTTCCCAAGTGACAGACAAATATAAACATATATATATATTTTTTCATGTAATTTGTCTCTCACAATAGTGTCTCTCTCATGATATATATTTTTTCTAATAAAATATTATATAATATAACATTAAAATGATATAAAGAAAAAATAGATAAGTTGATATATATCGAATAAAAATTAATATGTAAAATAAAAATAAATAAATATTAGTGATGCATTTTAAAAATAGGATACATAAGGAATGCTTTACGTATCAAATCCGTTCTATTCAAGTTGTCTATCAGCATGCCTTCAATTTTGTTTCCTCCTGGCAAGACAATGCATAAATTTACCAAAAGTATCAAATCCTTTTTAGGCAAGTCTATCTAAAACTCATACCTGATTGAATTTTGAAAGTTGATCAACAGCATCATTTCCATCCAGTGCCACTCCAACAAACAAGACCAGTCAGTATTGTTAAGGTAAATAAGCTATGAGAGTACTCTCATCACTCTCATCAACATTCATTATCCTGAAAAATAGATTACATGTATCAAACGGCCATGGTGGAGTAAAAACAAACATGGCAGAGAAACACATAGCCCTAATCATCTGTAAAACTCAGTATAATACATAAAGCAGATAAAAGCTAAGAGCGATACCTGCATTCAACCTGCTGTATGAACTAGAACCACATCATAACCATTTCAAATATATTAACATTTCAAATGAAACCATTTCTTCCCAATTATTGCCAACATGAAAAGCAGATAAATGCTGTAGAAGATCAAGCTCTGTCTTTTCTACCGACGATTGAACACATAAAAGTTAAAACACAAAACAAAACAGAACAATCTCCAAGAAAATTTCAAAGATTAATTAAACACAAGAAAGTAATTAAAATCAACAAATGATTGAGGAAATCATCTCAGAGAGTATTTCCAAGAACACCGAATGAACTCATCACCTACAAATTTTCAAATCTCAAATAACATATTATAAAATGTAAAAAACGATTCTGTGTGCACAAACTACAGCACACAAAATTGCCTTAAAGAGATTCCTTGCAGTCGCAGTGACAGCTTCACATATGCAGTGACATGATTTCCCTATCTCAAGAAGGCAGCAAACAGCAAAGTAAACAGCAAAACAGCACAGCCAAGCATTCTTCCTTTGGATTCTCATTCTCATCCTCATTCTCTAATTCTGTTGTTCTGATGCATCAAAATCATGGGTACCAGCATCTTCGTGGAGCACACGGCCTGAATTATAAGGAGAGATGGCATATTCCAGACAATCATCATGTTGTAGCTTCTCCAAGAGTGCATGAGCTTAAAGGAAAGGGAGGCTACAAAATATACATAAGAAAGGTGAGGAAATTGTTTTTATGAATAATAAAGACCAAACCAAAGTTTTTCTTAGATTTTTATATAAGATTTTTTGTTTAGATTATATCATAAAAAATAAAATTATTTTAATAAACAAAATTGTAGATTGTACCTTTTAATTACAACCCAAGTTTAGGCTCTAAATCCAAATCTTCCATTGGATTCTCATTATCATTAATTCTCTAAATCTGTTATTCTGATGCCCTTGGTTGAAGTACAGTGCCTCTTTTTTTTAGGGTGCCAATTGGATTCCAGGCTGTTACAATCATCATTGTCGTCGTCGTCGTCATGGTTTCTCTTAGCATTATCCACATCCTTGCGTACCAGATGGACTGCACCATGTTTCAAGAGTACTTCATTTGAACAGCGAAAAAGAAGTTGAAGACTTCCCTTCGCTACAAGGGTTAAAGGCTCTAGATCGTGGAAAGCCAACCATACATGACCTGAGCGTTGAGAGGTGGCTTGAATAAGCGCCTATCCTGTCTTCTCGCTTGACCCTCGCTCGACACCCAGCTCGAGCGAGATACCATACAGAGAGTTCATGTGACCCTCGCTCGACATCCTGCTTGAGCGGGATTTAGGTAGAGACTTGCGTGATTCTCGCTCGACATCCAGATCGAGCAAGATTCTAACCAAGATTTGGCTCGACTCTCACTCTAGTCCCGCTCGAGCAAGATGACGATGTGTCGGGTTACTCAACAGTTCGCTTCAAGCTAATGTTTTTTTCGTAGGATTTGTGACGTTTACAACAGTATCTAGCTCGAGCGAGAGCATTCTTGCTCGAGCGAATGTCACTTATATAAGAGAAACACGTTCATTTGAATGCACGATGCCCAGAGCTCTATTTTTAGTTATTCCTCTGTATTTTTGTAAGCCTTAAGTGTTCTTGAGTATTTTTGAGAGTAAACACTTTTGAGGTTGAGAGTATACACGTGAGATTGAGTGATTACTTTGTAGAATCTTATTGATTTAATCTCTGTACTCTATCTTTGATTTATAATGATAGTTTGAGACCGACCCCACAGCGGACGTAGGCTTATTCTAAACCGAACCACTTTTATCTGTGTGTTCTATCTATCATTTTATATTTTCCTGTGTTGCATCCGCTGCGTTACTTCATTTATTGTTATTTGATCAACTGTTTATTCCCAACAAACTGGTATCAGATCTCCTACTTTGTGAAGATTTAAAGGGATGGTTACAGCATGATTTGAAGTGGAGAAATTTGATAGACAGAACAACTTCAGTTTATGGTGCATAAAGATTAAGGCATTGTTGCTTCAGTTGAGTTTGTTCAAAGTTCTTGAAGAGAAGGTTGCTACTGATTCTCTTAAACCGTCTAAGGACGATGAAGACAAGGTACATAGTATTATTCTTTTATCACAATCTGATGGTGTTTTGAGAGAGGTTGCTGAGAAGGATACCGCCGTTGGTTTCTGGGAAAAGTTTGAAAGCTTATATACGAAGAAATCGCTCACTAACAGTTTGTATTTGAAACAACAGTTGTATACTCTTAAAATGCATAAAGGAACTTCCATTACTGAATATCTAGATGAATTTAATAAGATTATCACGGATATTAGAAATATAGACATTAAGCTTGAAGAGGAAGATCAAGTTTTAATTGTTTTGTGTTCATTACTTATGCCATATGAAAATTTTGTAAATTCCATGCTTAATGGAAGAGATACAATTTCCTTAGCAGATGTGAAATCTGCTTTGAATTTCAAGGAATTGAGAAGTAAGTTCGGTGACAATGGTAATGAAAATTAAGCCAGTGACTTGTTTGTCAAAAGTTCCTCTAACCGAGGAAGATCCAGTAAGAAGAGTTTAGAGAAGGGAATAAGCAAGTCCAGGGATAAGTCGCAGTCGAAGGGTAACAAGAAAAATGTAAAGTGTTACTATTGTCACAAGTTCGATCATTACAAGAATGAGTGTACCAAACTAAAAAAGAATGAGGAATCTACCAATTCTTCAAGTGCCATCAGCATTGCAGATGATAGTTATGATGGCTTAGATATTGTCCTTGCAATTAGTGACTTGAGCAGTCGCTTCAGTGACAAGTGAGTGATGGATTTAGCTTGTACATTCCATATGTGTCCTAAGAGAGATTGGTTCACGTTTTATGAATTAGTCAACAGGGGTTCCATTTTATTGGGAAACGATATGGGGTGCAAGATTGTAGGACTCGGCTTAGTTCAGATAAGGATGTATGATGGGACTGTTAGGACATTGTATAATGTCTGACACATTCCAAACTTGAAGAAAAATCTTATCTCGATAGGGGCACTCGACTCTTTAGGCTTTAAGTACACAGATGAAGGTGGAGCGATGAAAGTTAGCAAGAGCTCCATGATTATAATGAAAGGAGATAAGTCTGATGGACTTTATTTCCTTCAAGGCAGTACAGTGATAGGTGCAGTTTCAGTTTCTGTATCAGTTGATCGAGATTTAGATCTCCTCGCTTATGGCATATGCGCTTGGGCCATATGAGTGAGAAGTGGATGTCTATCCTCGATAAGCAGGGGTTGTTAGGGAATAAGAGAATTGGCAAACTTGACTTGTGTAAGCATTGCGTCTTTGGGAAACAGTTCAGAGTGCAGTTTGCTACAAGAGTTCACATAACCAAGAGTACTGTGGACTACATTCATTCCAACCTTTGGGGTCTATCTTCTGTTCCATTGAAATGAGGAGCTAACTACCTACTTACATTGATTGGTGATTATTCACTGAAGGTGTGAGTATATTTTCTCAAGCAGAAGAGTGATGTTTCACCAATTTCAAGCAGTGGAAAGCTTTCATTGAGAATCAGACAGGCAAGAAAGTGAAACGGCTTTGGACTGACAATGGTATGGTGTTCTGCAGAGGAGAGTTCGATGAATTATGTAAGAACAAAGGTATTGGCAGACACCTTATAGTTAGACACACTCTACAACAAAATGAGGTAGCTAAACGGATGAATTGGACACTGTTGGAGAGAGCACGCAGTATGCTCACTAATGCGGACTTGTCTAAAGACTTTTGGACTGAAGCAGTCAACAAAAACTGCTTTCTAAGTAACTGCTCACTAGCCACGGCTATTGGTTTGAAAACACCAAATTAGGTATGGTTTGATACTCCTATTGATTATTCAAATTTAAAGATTTTTGGTTATCTTGCTTATTTTCATGTCAATGAGAGTAAACTTGAACCTAGGGCAAAGAAATGCATATTCATCGGATATGCTAGTGGGGTGAAGGGATATAGATTGTGATGTAATGATCCCAAATCACCTAAGTTTGTGATAAGCAAAGATGTTGTTTTTGATGAACAGTCTATGCTTAATCTGAGAAAGAAGTTTACTGTGATAACAAGTACAAACCAGGAAAAGGACAAACAGGTGGAGCTACCGGCTCCATAGAGAATGCCAGTTGACATCGAGGATCATGCCACTGCTGATGGGCATGATTCTGATTCAGAGGCTGACGCATGTGATGAGTAGGAATATAGTATTGCTACTGGTAGACAGCAGAGGCAAATTAGACCGCCTCAAAGATATACTAATGTAGACATGGTGACGTACGCTCTTACTACAGTAGAAGTTACAGTTGGTCAGGAGCCTTCTAGTTATTTAGAGGCTATGAGGAATATAGACTTTGCTTAGTGGTGCTCAGCGATGATTGAAGAGATTGAGTCTCTTCATAAGAACCAAATGTGAGATTTGGTTAAATCACCAGCGAAGATGAAGACTATTGGCTACAAATGAGTCTTCAAGAGAAAAGAAAGAATCCAGAATGATACAGATGCAAGATATAAGGCACGCCTAGTTTCAAAGGGCTACAGTCAAAGAGAGGGGGTCTACTTCAATGAGGTCTTCTCCTTGGTTGTAGAACACAGTTCGATCATAATTTTACTTGCCATTATGGCATTGTATGACTTGGAGCTCCAGCAGCTTGATGTTAAAACAGCGTTTCTATATGGCAAGCTTGAAGAGACTATTTATATGCATCAACCAGATGGATTCATCATTCTAGGCAAGGAGGACCGTGTATGCAAATTGAAGAAATTATTATATGGTTTGAAGCAGTCCCAAAGGCAATAGTATAAACGTCTTGATTTGTTTATGATTGATCATGATTATTTAAGAAGTAGCTATGAGCTGTGTTTATCACAGATAATTGCCTGATAAATTTTTCATTCACCTATTGTTTTATGTTGATGACATGCTTATAGCTGCTAAGGGCATATATAATGTTGATTTGATGAAAACTCAACTTAGAAATGAGTTTGAGATGAAAGACTTAGGTATGGCAAGGAAGATTTTAGGTATGGAAATCCATAGAGATAGGAAAGTTGGTAAGTTGTACTTGTCTCAGAGAAAGTACATTGAGAAAGTACATTGAGAAAGTACTTAATAGATTTGGAATGTCAACTTCCAAACCTGTGAGTACACTGCTTGCACTATATTTCAAACTTTTAGCTTCCCTATCTCCTTAGACAAATAAGAAGGAACGGACTATGGCGAGTGTTCCCTATTCTAGCATAGTTGGCAGTGTGATGTATGCGATGGTTTGTACCCATTCAGATATTTCACAGGTAGTGAGTGTTGTCAGCAAATACATGGCTAATCCAGATAAAACTCACTAGCAGACAGTGAAATGGATTTTGAGGTATTTGAAGGAGACTTTGTATGTTGGCTTAATCTTTGATAAAGATGTAAATTTTAGGTCTAGTTGTTGGATATGTTGATTTTGATTATGCTAGAGAATTAGATAGAAGAAGATCATTGACAAGTTATGTGTTTACACTTTGTGGTTCTGCTATTAGTTGGAAAGTAACACTACAATCAACTGTTGCTTTATCAACTACAGAGGCAGACTATATGGCAGCAACTGAGGTTGTTAAAAAGGCTATTTGGCTAAAAGGTCTGATCAGTCTTGGGTTTAAAGCAAGAGGGGATGTCAGTTCACTATGACAGTCAGAGTGCAATACATTTGACTAAAAATAAAATATATCATGAGAGAACAAAATATATTGATGTCAGGTATCATTTCCTTAAAGGTATCGTTGTAGACGGTATTGTAGCAATTAAGAAGATTATTACTACAGAGAATCCAGCAGACATGATGACTAAGCCAATTCCAATACACAAGTTCAAACTCTGTTTGGACTTGATTGGTGTTCGGGATTTCCAGATCCCTTAGTGGATCTTGATGGGGTTAGTCCTTTGACGATTTCTGTGAGGCTTATGAGTATTCAAGTCAAGGTGGAGATTTGTTAAAAGGTGGCTTGAATAAGCGTCTCCCCTGTATTCTCGCTTGACCCTCGCTCGACATCTAGCTCGAGCAAGATAGCATATAGAGACTTCGCGTGATCCTCACTCGACATCCAGATCGAGCGAGATTCTAACCCAAGACTTGTCTCTACTCTCACACGAGTCCCGCTCGAGCGAGATGATGACATGTCCGGTTGCTCAACAATTCGCTTCGAACTAATGTTCTTTTCATAGGGTTTGCATTATTTACAACAGTGTCTAGCTAGAGTGAGAGCATTCTCGCTTGAGCAAGTGTCACTTATATAATAGAAACGCGTTCATTTGAATGCACGACGCCCAGAGATTTGTTTTTAGTTATTCCTCTATATTTTTGTGAGCCTTAAGTGTTCCTGAGTGCCCTTAAGAGTAAACTTGTGAGGTTGAGAGTATACATGTGAGATTGAGTAATTACTTTGTAGAATTTTGTTGATTCAATTTCTGTACTCCATAGTTGATTTATAGTGAAAGTTTGAGACCGACCCCACAGTGGATAGAGGCTTATTTTAAGCCGAACCACTTATATCTATATGTTATATCTATCATTTTATATTCTCCTGTATTGCATCCACTACATTACTTCATTTATTATTGTTTGATCAACTGCTTATTCCCAACAAACGCCCATGTAATAAATTGGTCCTTTTAAAATATCCAGACATTCACCATCATAGTTGACCGCAATTGAAATATGAATCGAGTCATGTTCAAGGTAGGAGGTAAAACGAGCACTGGTTTCGAAAACAACACAAGTAAGAATTCCTTTAATCACACTATGATTCAGCAGTTCAACGTCAATGGATATATCCCGTGAACAACTATTTGAAGCCTCCTTGCAATTATATGGGTAGAACCAATTTGGAATCTTATTTCCTAGAAATACAAGGCTGCATAGATAGGACTTTGTCTCTGTGTCTGGACATTCCTATTAAACAAGCATCATTGTTTTTAGCAATGCATATTTCTATATATAGAGAAAGCTACTTGTGTGTATGTGTGTGAGCCTAGTGGCCCTAGACCCAAATGGAACGAGCTTTAGTTCAATCCCCCACCATGTTAAGCATTCTGAGTTTGAATGGATTTTGTAAAACTCATTTTTATGTTAAATTTGAAGAAAAGTAGTCTAAATGTGCCTCCAACGGGTTATGCATTTTAAAATTTATTTTATATTGTAACACCTGGCTCAGCCCAGAGCCAAGCTCGAATTTGCTTCAGCTGCAGCCCAAGCCCAGGCCCATGTCAATTCAACCTCTGCCCCAACCCTAAAAACACCCAAACGACATTGTTTCAGCACAGATTAAACTCTCCTTCTTTCTCCTTTCCCCTGTCTCCGACGGTTTCTTCTCTAGACTTTTTCTTCCGTTTTCCTCTCACCTGTTTTCCACGTCTTCAGTGGTTTCTGGTTCCAGATGAAATTATCTCTCTCTCTCTCTTCCTTTGGCATTTTTTTCTTTTTCTCTCCATCGATCCTCCCCAATTTATGTTGTTCAACAGCTCTCATCGGTAAGTATTTGTTTCTTCTCTAATCATCATTTAATGTTTTTAACTTTTTCTTCTTCCTATATATTTTCTTTGGTGCTGTTTTAAGTCTCAGAGATTTGGGTATTTTCGTTTGTGAAGTTGTGGAACGGGTGGTTGAAAATGCATCGTTGGTAGTATATTTAATTATGTTTTTAGTTTTTCCGATTAAAGAGATTAGGGTGGTTGCATTTCCATCGTTGGTAGGATTTTTAGTGCATCTTAGAGTTATTTAAGTTGACTAAAGTTTTGGTTCTACGTGCATTTTTGGGGTTGTCCAGGTTACGGAGTGGCTGGTTGAGTGGTGTTATTGTGCTATGGTTATAGTTTAGAAGCATAGTACTGAATCTTTTTGGATCGAAGATAAGTGCTTGTCATAAATTTTTAGTGTGTATTTTTATGTTTAGGTGGTGAGATTACCATAGAACGGACTCAAGAGTTTAACACTACTCAACAAGAGACAGGTAAGCAGGGCTTCTATACTAGATTTACATAAAAAGAAGAATGACTTGAGGTTGGTTTTATAAAAGTGTGCATGATATGTTTTTAAAAGAAAAACGTGAAAACAATCTCAGTATATGTTTCTTGCATCCTCTCATGAAATTTATATGATAGAGAAAGTTTCTTTTGACATGAAATGTGTAGACATAAGCAACATTAGACATATTTCTAAGATATGCATTTGGGCGAACATGAATTTTAATGTTTTCTTATACATGTGAAGTAAAATGTTTTGATATATTATATTCATGGAAAATCTTTGACATGTTTATCTGTTTGTCTTGGTTTTTGAATATGGTTCTGATATGAAGATATGGATTCATGTGATATGGTTGGTACTACCATGATATGATATGATAGGAGTGTAATCACTTTAGAAACAAAGTGATCATTTATGTGTTTCTTTCCTGTGTGCACACTCGGGGCTCCGAAAACGAATAAAGGAAAGTTTAACAATATGATACTGCCTGGTTTGCCCATTAGGGATAGCACAACCCTACTACGGGGGTTAAACATAGTACATATTCTGGAATGTTGATGTGATGAGATGTTACAGTTACTTGCACCAAAGTATTTTTTTTGAAAAGTTAGTTTCTGTTTATGCTTTATAAAAAAAAAAATATAGGTTTGCTCAACTTTTCGTTGGTTTATATGTTTTAGAGATGTTTCCTATGAATAAAAGTTTTTCGTGCATGAACAAGAGTCCTATTGAAAATGCTAATGTACTACACACTAGTATAGATGCTTTGATTACCGAGTTGTGGTTGAACTCATGCCCTTATCTATATATATTTTAGATGATGTGGAGGTCTCAACTGAGAACCAAAACTAGTATGTTGGGACTAGACTAAGCTGTTACTTTTTGGTTGAAATAAAGATTGTATTTATTGATCTGATGTTACGTTTTCAGTATTATTAGATTCATGTGTTAGTAGATCATTTTATTGATTTGATGGAGAGATTATGGAGACCCTATGTTATGGTATTACTTTAATTTATGAATTTGTGAATATATTTATCATTGAATTTGTGGACCCTATATTTATGATTTGGAGATGAGAATTTATTTGTGGATTTCAGAAAATATTTAGAGATAATATTGGTGATGAGACAAGTTTATATGGGCAAGTAGTGATTGGAGGTATTCTTTTAGTTATGATTAAATGGATGTATAATTGTTTTTTGAGTATGGATCTTAATGTGGAAATTATTACTTTATGAATATCTTTGGGAATGTATGGTTAGTAGATGAAAACAGGTTATATTAAACAGGTTGGACTTTATGACCCCCTATGAGTACGGGACGTTACATATATTTTGCTACAGTCTTCAGCTACATGTAATATGAACTATTTACAAATATAAATATATTTTATTTATTTTCTTTCTTTTCATGTATTTTGTCTCTTATAATAGTTTCTCTCTCATTATATTTTTTTCTAATAAAATATTAAATAATATAACATTTAAATAAAATAAAGCAAATAGATAAATTGATATATGACGTATTGTAAAAATTAATATATAAAATAAAAAATAAATGTTAGTGATGGTTTTTAAAAGATAGGATAAATAAACTATTAGAAATGCTTTACCTAGCAAAAAGAAAAATAAGTGTGTGCATGTGAGAGAGATACCTCGTCCCTTAGTAGTTGCCGCATGACTGCCAACATTTACAGGCATTTTAAAGCATCCAGACAGGCAATTCCAACGAAATTTCCTCAAGTTGCTGGTATTGAATTCAAACCTCTTTGATACTCCTGGAAAACTTTCTAACGACATGCATCCAGTAGCATTTACCACTTCTATATTTGGGGGAAGTTTTTCGACTTTTTTAAGTTGCTTGCAATATAACAAATGGAGTATCCTCAATTAAACAAATCGATCCATCCATCCAGGAAGGATAACGAAAGTGCTCCATGATAGGTCTAATTGTGTCAGTGTGGAGAAGCACTTGGTGAACGTGGAGGAATCTAATTTTGAAAGGGGCCGTTTGTCAAGACCCAAAGTTTCTAGTTTCGGAAACACTATTGAGGAAGAGTACCTATCATTTGAGATGCTTGAATTCATTGAAGGTGGTCACGAGAGCAATTCGAAAATTGAGGGCAAGGTCGCAATAGTTGTTGTGCGGCCTTTGAGATGGAGACGACTTAGATGTTCCAACTGAAGAATGCTAGAAGGGATATATGCACAAGGTTTTTGTTGCCACATACATAAAAGTCTTGAAGATGAAGGCATTTCTTTTATACCAGTGTTGGTGAACTGAATCCGTATCTAACATTCCATTTCCAGCCCAAATTCAGGAATGGACACCAGGCTTTCGCACCAGTCTACAGAAAGCTCTTCTAGACATCTTGAGTTGAAGGAATTTGAAAAACTATTAAGTTTAGAGCAAAAGCCAATTGAGAAGAAGACGAGTTTACTATGAGATCCAATAGATTGATCTACCTCAACTAATCTATTGCAATTCCAAATGATAAAATCCTCTAAATTTGGAAGCCCTGACATATCGGGAATTCTTGCTAGGAATTCACATTTGATGAAACTCAGATATATCAAATTCTGAAAGTTCTGTAAAAAAAGACAAAATAAAAAGAAATAAAATATATCAGCTCGAGGAAAGTTTACATGAACATATAACATGCACAATATTATTAAAAGAAGAAAGGGAAGAGGAAGAAGCAATGGAGGAGATGGGCTGTTTCCTCGAGCTGAAATAATGGTACCTTCAATCTTTCTCCCAATTCTTTGATGAAGCAATCATCCATTTTTAAAACGAAAAGTTTGTTTCCATGAAAGTTTTGTGGGAAAGAATAACCAGGATGGCCGTGCCAATCAAGTACTCTCAACTCATCTGACAAATAATTAAGCTCTGTTGCAAAGCGTGCATTACGATTTATAAATATCCTGAGCCTTTTCATGGTCGTGAAAGTCTCATGATTCAAATCTATCAAATCTTGTTTTGAAAACTCTATCAATATGCCTTGAATCTTGTTTGTTCTCTAGCAAGACAATGCAAACAAAATCAGAACATAAAAATCTTCACATTTTACGACCTTGTTAGAATCATAATTTTGTTTATATACATTGTGCATGTACTTTCTTTTTCTTTTCTTTTTTAATCCTAATGTTTGATTTTTATTTTTATTTTTAAAATTTCCCAAGCAAAGTGATCAAACACAAAATGTCCATGTTTGCTTTTACATTTACCTGTATATTTTATCTTTTGATATAAGAAAAAAGCAGGATACTAAAAAATTAAATTTGTCCCGATGTAACCAAAAGTATTTGTTCTTTTGTTTCTCCTCATTTAAAGTGCTACACATAAACAAAATACCTATCATGAGTTGAAACGTGGTAGATGTACTCATAAAGATAATTTTTTTTTTTTTTTATTCCGTTTGGTAGTTTTGTTATTCAAAGTAAGTGATCGAACACAAAATTTCGATGTATGGTTTCATATTTACTAATTAATCTTACCTATTGATGTGAGGAAAATACAAGATAACAGCAAAACTATGTCTAATTGTAACCTGCTAATTATCAAGGAATTCTACTTATAAACATAATGCCTCTTATGTATTTTTCTTTTTTTTTTTAAACAAAAATCTTATGTCTGATTTTTATTGTTAGAATGTCCCAAACTTAGTGATCAAAGACAAAATGTCAATGTTTGCTTTCACATGCACCTATCAGTTAATTAATCATTCAGTAATATAAAAAAAAAGCAGGATGCTAAAAAAGAAATTATCTCGTCGTAACCAAAATATATATATATATATATATATAATATTGTTTCTCCTAGTTTAAGGCTTTCTACTCATAAACAAAATACCTATTATGAGATAAATACATGGTACATGAACTTACAAATAAATGGGCGCACATATGTATTCTCAATCCGATTTTACAATCAAAATATGAAATGTGTTTTTTTATGCAACTATTATGTACGTACGTATCTTAGTTTCTTCTAATACATGACAAACGTCTTCATAAAACCACAATCTACTGCATTTTTCAGGTTGTTTAAGTGATTCTTGACGAACAATTTCTCTACCTATATCTTTGAGTAAGTCATGCATGATTAATCTGCCATACTCATCAATGGTGATGAGCGGCCTATCCACTAGTACTTGGATACCACATTTAGGAAAGAAACCACAGCCATCAAGTACTTTAGTAATATATTTTTCTCCCTCTCCTTTAAAAAAATCATGCAATGTCCAGGAAAATATTCTTGCTTTCATCCAAGTCATCATAACTTATTGAAAAATGAGGGAAAGAAGCCATACTCAGCATACTCCACACACATAAACAGTGTTATGAACAGTACATGTGAGGGAGAGTACGCTAAGTGTGGCTTCACCCCAGCACTCCCCTAACTTATTTTAAGCTTTTCTTGAATATCATCATGGGGAATTCTTTTGTACTTTTCTAAAGCACGACTCTAATAATAAACATCTCTACTATAGAGATTCGAACCTACCACCATTAATGCCAATGGAAGGCCCCCAGCGTAATGGAGCATAGTCCCTCCAAGATGTTCATATGTGGAGGTATAGCTGTCCTGTTTTGATTGAGAATGTCATGTTTATTGACAAACTATATTGTAAACAGGGATGAGGTTCATTGCCTCCTTATGAATGAAGTTGATATTCCTATAAAGAAAAAAAAAAAAAAGTTCAAACAATGTAATATGAAGTGGATTGCATCGTGTATGTTGCATGCATTTTACATGCATTTAGTAAAAAAAACTGCTCTATTTCCTTTACCTCTTCATCATTTTCAAAGCTCACACTGTAACAAAAGGTTAATTTGTTCAAACACAAACAATTGCCATTTGGTCCTTGCTCCGCCTTGGGGTGAACTTGAAATGCTTGAATTTCAGAGGAAGAGCCCCTTCCAAATGCTGAAATTTGAGAATATAGACTACTCCACACAAATATATGTTTGATATGTTTTTTGATCTTTTGCTCTGTCTGCATATGCTTATTGTGGGAGCCCCTGGTAAGCATGCATACAAGCTAATGGAGTATAGGAAGGATCCTACAAATTAAGGCAACTTTTTACATACCCAAAAAAATAATTATATGCATATGAATGGTTGCTATATGTAGTATGTATTGTATGCATGTTTCAACGATGAGATTTTTGTTGAAGCATTGCCAATTACGTACGTGCAGATATTTCTGAAGATTTTTCTTAGACAACAAATTGATTTATTTCCTTCTTATTTTTTTCTATTTCCAATTTAAAAGGGCTTTCTTTACTTTTTGGAGTCTCTGTATGTTGGCCTCCATTGCATATCTGACATCTCTAGAAGGCACGGCTCTTCCTCACTGCTAATAAACCAACTTTGAAATAAAATTTACAACAAATTAGGCATTTGGCAGACAACTACTACTACCTAGCCAATTACCTGCCGCTTCCTGTTATGCATTTCAGATTGTGACATAACATCCATAATCCCCTTTTGATTTTTGATTCTTTGCTTGTGACTTTTGATCTAACGATCTAGATTAAGCGCAATGGATATTTTTAAATAGTGACAAACAAAATGAATCAATGATAGTTCCCATGAAAAGATGAAATATTCAACTTTCACAAGGCAAATACCATGCATTCAGGACGTGATGATGATTTTCGTACCCCGAAAGAACTAAATGCCAAAACAGACAAACCCTCAACCAAAAATTTATATAATGTAAAATTTTATAATTTCACATCTTTTAGTCAAAATAATAATAAAGTTTTATTATTTATCTTTTAGTCAAAATAATAATAAAGTATTATTCATTTAATAATTTTTTTTTCTATTAATGGCAGAATTAATAATTACTCATGTGAATCTCATGTAGTGTAGAGTAGCTGGCGTTTTTTTTATTGATTCTGATCAACCAAAAATTAAAGAGGGAAATAAATAAAAGAAAATAAAAGGAAAAAATGTTGAAACAATTAAAATAATTGACAGAAGGGTTAAAATATTATTCAAGAAACTAAATTAACTTCTAGCTAGAGTACTGCATTGTAAATATGACAACCAAGCTTAATTTACTGTAGCTGAAAGCCAACTTCTTTTGAGGTTACATAATCCAATGTATACGAGTTTTTTAAATTTCTATTAGCTAAATTCTTTATTAGATTTTCATATGCATAATTCAATGAAAATGTTCTAACGATTCTTCTCTAATTAATAAATTATTAAAACGACTTACTAACGAAATAAATTATACATGACTATTTAAGATTAATATAGTTATCACTTGGTTCAAAAACTCTGATATATATACACATCAGCCTTTTGTTATATATATATATATAGATATGATTTTCACTTATAAAGTCAAATATATGATTTTTCAAATGTCATTTTTAGAGAGAGAAACAAAAATTATAGTAGGGACATGGTCAAATATTCAACTTTCTCTAGCCTCCAAACCCTTTATGCCCAAATCAGTTTCATTGTTTGGTATACGTGCACTCACCAAGACCACCTTCACCCCCACCCTAACCAAGAGTTTTCTAAGATCGTCTTCTAGAACTGTTATTGATTCTGCAATATTGTATCTCAATCAAACCAAACAATATCATTATCCAGTACCCTAAACTGTTTCTTCTTATTACTTTTATTTCTATTTCTAAAACAAAATAATTCAACCATTTTCTACTAAGAATGAGGCAATGGTGGCAATTCAAGTGCATAGGTCAGGTTCATGTCAATGAAGTTATGGGAGTACAGTCATATCTCACTAATCCAATTATAATTAAACATATCAAACAACTCAATCCTAAAATTATCCACTTAAATAAATATATAATGTCAAGTCATCTGCATAACTCATTTCATAAACTAATAATATTAGATTCATTTGAATGGAACTCGTTTTCAGCCTATTTAATATAAATGGACTGAAGTGACCCCTATACTAAATCTAACCTGATCAACATCATGTCATGTCTTAAAGGCATAAATTATATTAAGTATACGTATATTAGTTGGACATGTGTTGAGGTGTTAGATTATGTTTAAGAATACATATTACCAAATTGATTTATTTATGGATCTAGTTATGAATAGCCTAAAAATCATCTAAATGATTAAATACATAATGATAAAAAAAAAAACAAAACAAATTGCATTGAAACTCTGTTTTCTGCAACCAAAATAACCAATAGTTTGCCCAAATTTTTTATCCCTAGAAAAAAAAATGCATTAAGCTAAACTGAGATTTTTTATCCCAATCCCAACTCATTTAGTAAGAAAAAGGTCCAATTGGATGTGTGAGGGGGAAGAAAAGTAGAGTCCAAGCTTATTATTTAATGCACTAGAGGACAATAAAAAGAAAAAAGAAAAAAGAAAAAAGAAAAAAAGACATAATGGGTCCATAAGGCATGGGGTGTCAGGAAAAATGAGGCTGATAGGTGAAGTGACGTGGGGGATGGGTGGCAAGCATATGGGATAAAGCAAAGTAGGGCATGAGCATACAGATAGGAAAAATGGAAAATAAATGGAAGAAATCTACTTTCTGACACATGCAAGTCAAGAAGTCCTATAAAAGGCAGCAATGAGACGAACGTCTTACGTCAAATCATGTAAATCTTATATTTATGTTTATTTATTTTATTTCCTATGAATATATGCGCTACCGCACTGGAATCTCATTGAGGGTCCCAAATGACTTCGAACGATACCCAAATTGCACCAATGGGCTATGAATGACTCTTTTTCCTATCCCGACATGTTGACCAATTTTCTCGACATCAACAGGATGTCACCCAAAATTCACTTTTACATATTTAAATTCAGAACACACTCCAATTTCATTTTAACATAGCCAACCCACAACAAAATCGTCCAACAAAATCCTCTCTCTTTGTCTCTATGTTACCTGGTTAACCTGGTTACCTAGATTTAGCAGTGGAGATAATATTATAGGCTCACCAATTAAAATCATGAGGAAGTTGGTAGCAGGTGACCCTTACCCATTGCTCAAGACCAGCATTTTCATATTCCAATTTCAAAGTTTCCAACCATGTTATGGCTTCTTGAAAACATGTACTTTGGCTATTGTGGAACATCTTTAATCTCTTGTCTTTATGAATTTTTCTACCAAACTTTTACTAGAGAATGCCTTAACTAATCAGTAGTTGTGTAGAAAGGCCAAGCTGGCTCTGTACATTTCAGTGAATTGACTCTGTGTTAGCATTGGATAGTCTAATACAAAGAGTAATAGATACAACATTAATGTTCATGCGAGTCCTGATCTCTGATATGATACTATTTGCCATTTTTTGTGTCATATGTCACTCTACCTAGTATTGTACTTCTGGATATGATATCCATTTGCCATTTTATCATATAGATCTTCTAAAAAAGATGTGCAAGACATAGCTATGGGTGCAGGTTAATAAACAAGAAAAATATCCTAAAATCTTTTTATCGCGAGTCTCTGGAATCTACAGAGAAAGTACCCTTGTCATCTTTGATTTGCTTTTATCAATCTGTTTGGTTACCTCTTAGTACTTGCACTGTAAGCTTCCTCTAATAACTTTTTCTCTTCATAATCATGTACAGATGCAGAGGTCAATCCTTATTGATACCATGCTTGTCACGTTTCTGATCATTCTAAGTAATTAATAACTTCATATTAATGCTTTATACTAAATATTTGCTTTCTTATACTACCAGTTTTGCAGCAGCTTAGGAAAAAAGCTTGGAAGCATGCTAAGTTAACAGAAGACCAAAGTATGAAAAAACAAAAGACCAACCTTCGTAGTTTACTGTAGTATATTGGAGTTTGATTAAATCAATGTATGTGTTTTTTAATGATCTTAGCATATTAGTTCAAACAATGTAATATGTAGTGGATAGCTTCGTGTATGTTGCATGCATTTTACATGATGAAATATGAATATTTTTTTATTTTTTATTTTTTACATGCATTCAGTTGTTTATATTTTTAGTTTTCTACATTTAGCTATTTTTTACTTAACTTTAGTTTTCCATTTTGATATATTTTAGGCTTTTAGATTAAAAACAAATGCTTCTCAGTAATTTTCTTTTAATACAAAAGAAAAAAAAATGGGTACAGCCTGGAACTCATATTTCCGGGTTTCAAAAACCCGGATTCATCCATGTTTTGGCCCGGATCTGGAACCAGGCTATTGGATGCCCATTTATTTGTCCAAACTTGCTCTGCCTTGGACTTTCTCAATGATGTGGTATAGGACATGTGATTTATAATTTCCCAACTTGCAAGCTGTAGTATGGTAGAAGATTCACAAATGTTGCAGCTCACAACCTTGAAAGACATGCATGGTCTCTCCAAGATGTTCAAACACAAACACTTGCCATTTGGTCCTTGCTCTGCCTTGGGGTGAACTTGAAATGCTTGAATTTTAGAGGAAGAGCCCCTTCCAAATGCTCGAATTTGAGAAAATAGACTACTCCACACACAAATATATATGTATATAAATATATATATATATATTTTTTCTCCACACACAAATATATGTTTGATATGTTTTTTAATCTTTTGCTCTATCTGCATATGCTTAATGTGGGAGCCCCTAGCAAGCATGCATACATGCTAATGGAGTATAGGAAGGACCCTACAAATTAAGGCAACTTCGGGCTCTCGTAATCTCGAGTGCTCCAACTTCAGCCACTTTAATGATATTTGGAGCTGTTTTTCTAATCATTTTTCTGTGTAATTTTGGGTACTAGTGGACTGATCAAAGAGTTTGTGCTGACTGCTGGATACTTTAATGCAGAAGATTTGGTTTTATTGCAACAAACGATCCTCAATCATGAAATATTTCGTTGCAGATTTATGATCAACATATATAAAGCCTTTTGCAATGTAATTAAAGGCAGTGTGGTCCAACTGCAATCATTCTATGCAGTTAAATGCAGGATTATTCATTGTTGATGCAGGGAATATGTACACCTACATATATATATGTGTATACATAAATGTATGCATAATGACTCAAAGGAGTTCTAGTAGATAATAGTGTGGTCCATTGCAATCATTCTAGGTAATTAAATGCAGGATTATTTATCGTTCATGATTTCTACAAACATTATCTTCATACTAGAATAAATAAGGATTTCTACATATATATGGCTTTACGTAGTATGTATTGTATGTATGTTTCAACGATGAGATTTTATGTTTTACGTTACGGATGCAGAGGTCAATCCTATGATACCATGCAACATGGTCACGTTTCTGATCATTCCGATTAATTAATAAGTTCATATTAATGCTTTCTAGTTAATATTTGCTTTTTCTTAGATTTTTTTCTTTTAATCACAGTAACATCTTCTTATGCATTCCTCTTATTTTCTTTTCTTTTTCTCTCCATACACTTCTACAACCATGCTTTCGTTTCCTCATCTTTCAGCTTGTGTTTGGTGAGATTAGTTGTTTAGTCCAGCTTTTCCATTGATTTAACTAGGTTGTTAGCGATGGGGTTGACTAGGAATGTGATTATTGATCATAAATGTTTTGAGTTTAAGAGGGAGAGAGATAAGGGGTCGAAGATCATAGAAAGCAGCCCTCGTCTGGTGAAACATGTGTTCATTGATCCTAAAGCTCTAGCATGGCTGATTGCCATGGTGAAGGAGGGCATTGCTTCTGTGGGAGCCCCAGATTTTCTCAAGTCGCGTAGAAGAGGAACTTCTGTGTTGGTGTTACAGAGGCGGCATAACTCGTTTGGGAGGTTCTTCTCCCTCTCGGAGTTTAGCCTTGAAAGGTAACGAGGCACTATAATGATTCCGGAAGGGATTTTAGGTGTAGGGTGGAGAATTTCCATGATACTTTAATGGAGATAGTGGCAGACTCTGTTTCGGAAGTTTCACAGATGAGAAACAGAGGAGCAACTTCCCCATTGGTGCAGGTGCAGGGGTCAGAACCGTCGGCGTGGTCATTTAGGTCATACAAGGAAGCTCTGAAGCAGGAAAACATCGCTCGAAGGAAACCTGCACCTTTGGGAGGCTCGAAACAGTACGAAAATACATGTCTGTCGTCCTTGGAGAAGAAGAGATCAATTTTGCTGGCCTTAATAAGGAAAGAATTCCGGGGGTAATCGTCGAGATGGAACTTCAGTTGGATTTTGTGAGTCAAAACTTAGTCTGGCTGAAACGGTGCGTTGAGGACTTAATTGTACAGGAATCGGGCCTGGGTTTGGGCCTAGGGGAGACGAGAGACCAATCTGATAGCTTGGGGAAGGGGAAGAAAGTAATTTCGGGCCAGGATGGTTACGTTGAGGGCCTTGGGCTTGAGCCCAAATCGAAGGAGATGCAGCGTCCGAATATCGCAGTTGGGCCGAGCTTCGTGCTAAAGATTGGGGCTCGTAACGATGGGCCTTCGGAGACTTAGCTACCGGACTTAGATACGCGACAGTGGACTGAAGTTCTCCTGTGGCAGATACTCTGTCGGCGTCGTCGCAGGGGGAGGTGATTGATGAGACCGATGCGCCGTTAGTGCCAGAAAGAGTAGAAAGTCCAGAAATTGCTGGAATGTGTCGGATTGACTCACCGGCGACTGAACAGACAACGCCGATGAAGGTTGATGAAGACCCTAGTCCCAGTCACTCGCTTCCAGAAACGCTGAAACTTATCAGTGAGCAGATGGAAGCGCCGACAACCCTTTTTCAGAGCGATCCCACTTTAACAGTGACGCAGGTGGTCTCTGGAGAGGGCCCTATAACGCCAGTAGCCTCTGGGTTTTCCGATAGGCTCCCTGTTTCGACTTCTAGACTGGACAGTGAGTCCGAAAATCCCATTCCTCTTGACTCTCTCAACCTTAAGGAATCTAGTTGGGTTATCCAGACAGCATGGAAAATAAAAGATATCATTGGTATTTCCTACACGGGTTTTGAAGCTGAATTCTTGGCTCTCCTCACAGCAGTTGAGGCTGCTCACTATCTGTCCAAATCTGAAAAGTCCATTCACTCGGCAAAGAAGAAGGATTGCGAATTGAAGAGACTCACTTGGGATATGAATGATGATGGGGGAGAAAAGAGCTCTATTCGGGAGCGAGTTAAGGGAAGGGGTAAGACAATTGGTCAATGATGCCAAAACTTATTTCATGGAATGTGAGGGGGTTGCATGACGTTAACAAGCAGCTCCAAGTGAGGAATCTACTTAGACAATGGAAGGGAGATGTTATTTGTTTACAGGAAACCAAACTAGAATATATAAATACCCAACTAGTTCGTAGTCTATGGAGAGGACAACATGTTGGGTGGTCTTACCTCCCAGCAAGAGGCGCCTCTAGGGGTATCTTAATAATGTTTGACACAAGGGTGGTTGAAAGGGTGGAAGAGTGTGTGGGTGATTTTACTGTTGCATGTTCCTTTGTGAACTTGGTAGATGGCTTGAAGTGGGCTTTTGCTGGAATTTATATACCTAATCTGGATTTAGAAAGACGACTTTTGTGAGATGAGTTGGCTGGTTTTCTTACCTGATGGGAGCTATCCAATTGTATTGGGGGTGACTTCAATATAACTCGCTTTCCTAGTGAAAGGTCGGATGTCTCTCATATCTCTAGGCCTATGAGAGAGTTTTCTGATTTCATTGCAGAACAAGATCTTATAGACATCCCCTTGATGGGAGGTACCTTCACATGGTCTAACAATCGTGACTGCCCTTCCTGGCCACGGATTGATAGATTCCTGCTATTCCCTGAGTGGGAATCACACTATCCGGATGTAGTGCAAAGAAGATTACCCCGCTTGTGTTCTGACCATTTTCCTATCATTCTAGATAGCAGAGGGATTCAAGGTGGTAGAAGGTATTTTAAATTTGAAAATATGTGGCTTAAATCTGATAATTTTGTTGACAAAGTTAGAGCTTGGAGGACCTCATATAATTTTGAAGGTCATCCTAGCTACGTTATGGCAAAGAAACCGAAAGCTTTAAAGCAAGATTTGAAGCAATGGAATGAACAAGTCTTGGCAACGTATACCAACAGAGAAGCTCTCTTGTAGAGGAGCTTCAGGTTATGGAAGGTGAAGAGGAAGCTAGAACTCTTTCAGAAACAGAGAGATCTCGCAAGCATCTGGTACTTGTGGAACTTGAAAGAATTACTCTGTTGGAGGAAATATCATGGTGTCAAAAATCCAGAGCACTTTGGCTTAAAGAAGGGGATAAGTGCACTAAATTCTTCCATAGGGTGGCTAATTCTCACAAGAGGTACAACACATTAGACACATAGATGGTAGATGGGGTAGTTTCAATGGATCAGCTAGTTATAAAGAATCATCTGGAACAGTATTATCAACAACTTTTTTCTGAAGAGCATAGTTGGCAACCAACGGTGGATGGCTTATCTTTCTCAGTCTTAGATCCTCAAACTGTAGGCTGGCTAGAAAGGCCGTTCTTGGAAGAGGAGGTATACAAAGTAATAAGAGGTATGACTAATGACAAAGCTCCTGGGCCTGACGGTTTTACTATGGGTTTTTTTCAAACCTGTTGGGAGGTGATCAAGTAGGACCTCATGCAAGTTTTTTATGACTTCCATGTCAATGCTAGATTTGAAAAGAGCATTAATTCTACATTTTTAACTCTCATCCCTAAAAAGATGGGGTCTTTGGAAGCTAAGGACTATCATCCCATTAGTCTTGTGAATGGGGTACAAGATCCTTCCCAAAATGCTTGCAAATAGATTAATTATGGTGGTGGAAAAGCTTATATCGAAGCCCTAGAATGCTTTTGTAAAAGATAGACAAATCCTAGTTTCGGTGCTCATTGCCAATGAAATTGTGGACAGTTGCCTTAAATCTAGGGAACCCGATTTGATTTGCGAATTGGACATGGAAAAAGCCTATGACCATGTTAACTGGCGATTCCTGCTAGATCTTCTTTCAAGATGTGGTTTTGGAAACAAATGGCTGAAATGGGTAGAATTCTGTATCTCTTCAGTTCGGTTATCTATCTTGGTAAATGGTTCGCCAATGAGATTCTTCAATTCCTCTCGTGGTCTAAGATAGGGAGACCCTTTATCTTCGCTTCTCTTTCTATTTATTATGGAAGCCCTAAGCAAAATGATTGAGAGATTGGGGGATGCGGGATTTCTTCATGAATTTTCGGTTGGGAATGGAGCCCTTTCCATCTCCCATCTTTTGTTTGCTGATGACACGCTTATCTTTTGTGGTGCACACCCTGGACACATTCAAGTTTTGAAGGGACTTCTACTTTGCTTCAAAGCCGCATCAGGTTTGAGAGTCAATCTTTCGAAGTCTACTATAGTACCAGTGGGGGTCGTTCAGGATTCAGAGTTTTTGGCTACTTTATTGGGTTGTCAGGTATCTTCTTTACCCCTCAACTACCTTGGACTACCTTTGGGAGCCTCCTTTAAATCCGAAAGGATTTGGAATTAGGTAATTGAAAAGGTAGAGCGTAGATTGGCCACTTGGAAGAGGTTATATTTATCTAAAGGGGGAAAACTGACATTGATTAAAAGCACCCTTTCAAACCTCCTCACCTATTATCTATCTCTCTTCTCGCTTCTCACAAAGGTATCCAATCGCATTGAGAAGCTACAAAGAGATTTCTTGTGGAATGGAATAAGGGAGGAGTTCAAATATCATTTAGTCAGGTGGCCAACTGTGTGCACACCAATATCTGGGGGAGGCTTGAAAATTCGTCACTTGGTGAAATTCAATCAAGCTTTCTTAGATAAATAGTTGTAGAGGTACCAAAATGAAGGGGAGGCACTTTGGAAGTCGGTAATAAATTCAAAATATGGAGTGTCCTGGGGTGGTCGGTGTTCAAATGAGTTCCATGGCATACATGGGGTGGGTTTGTGGAAGTTCATTAAGAAACAATGGGAGTCTTTCAGAGATCAAGAATATCTTGTGGTAGGGGATGGCTCACAGGTCAGATTTTGGCATGATATTTGGTGTGGAGGCATAACTAACCTCAAAGACTCATTCCCTATTATTTTTGACATTGCAAGAGACAAGGATGCATCGATTGCAGAGCTTGTGGTTCTTTCAAATGGCACCCCTCAATGGAATATTGAGTTTGTGAGGGATGCCCAAGATTGTGAGATGGAAAATATTTTGGACTTTTTAGCATCATTATACTCATTCAACATCCCTGGTGGCATAGACGATAAGTTGCAATGGAGACCTTCCAAGAAATGTATTTTCTCGGTTAGTTCTTACTATCAAGCCCTTTCTAATCCCAGATTACCAAGATTCCCCTGGAAGAGTATTGGCAGACGAAGGCGCTATCGAGAGCGGCTTTTTTTGTATGGACAGCAACCCTGGACAAGATCCTTACTATAGACAACTTGAGGAAACGCCATATTGTTGTGATAGATTGGTGTTGTATGTGCGAAAAACGACGGGAATCAGTAGATCATTTACTTCTCCACTGCGAGGTGGCCAAGAAGTTGTGGAATGAGTTTTTCACAAGACTTGGTTTATCATGGGTCATGCCTCTTCACTTGGGGGATTTTCTAGCGAGTTGAAGAGGTATCCGAGGCAACTCACAGGTGGCGATTATATGGCGTATGGTTCCTATTTGTATGTGTTGGTGCATTTGGAGAGAGAAAAATGCAAGGAACTTCAAAAATTATGAGAGAACTTTGGAGGAACTAAAACTTTACTTTTATAGGACTTTGCTTTCATGGGCGGGATCTATCGCTTGTAACGGACTTAGTATCCATAAACTTCTCTCTTCTTTGTAACACTAGCTAAGTTTTCTCAAGTATACCTCTGGTATACCTGGGCTTAGCCTTTTTCTATTAATGAAATCCTTTTGATTACCTATCAAAAAAAAAATATTTGCTTTTTTATGCTACAAGTTTTGGAGTAGCTTTGGAAAAAAGTTTGGAAGCATGCTAAGTTAATAGAAGACCAAGGACGTGCGGAACCACGTTTATGTTTGGGGGGGCAGTAAATTTTGAAAAATTCAGTTCGTATATGAAATTCTATCATTATCTTGATATCTACAAACATTTTTCCTTATTTAGCCCCCCCAATACTGAAATTAGTCCCCCCAAATACAAAGTGCTCTAAAACCTTCCTTATTTTCTGATATCTACAAAGCTTTTTTCTTGTAGACTATGAAAAATACCTCAAATATGGTACGATGTTGCAGCACAGATCTCCTTGTAGTTGTATGCCCCTCTACTATGGCCTGGCTCTTTGGAAAGTTTCCAAAAGTCTATCCTTCGGACCTTTGGAAATTCTGACTATCAGGACCGTTGTGAGCTCGAGTTGCCTCCAGACCAGTGCTCTAAAACCTTCCTTATTTTCTGGTATCTACAAAGCTTTTTTCTTGTAGACTATGAAAAATACCTCAAATATGGTACGATGTTGCAGCGCAGATCTCCTCGTAGTTGTATGCCCCTCTGCTATGGCCTGGCTCTTTGGAAAGTTTCCAAAAGTCTATCCTTCAGACCTTTGGAAATTCTGACTATCAGGACCGTTGTGAGCTCGAGTTGCCTCCAGACCCATGTTATCAAGACTTTACCTTCTTCATTTGACAGAAACAAATCACTTCAGACACTTTCCAAAAAAATATTTAACTTAAACGTTGCTAAGAGTAAGCGAAATATTTCTTCTTCCTTCGAGGCTTTATCACTTTGAGCTATTTCTTCATCCCAGAATCCCAACGTTGCTGAATGTTCCCAACGTTCTCAAAAGAAACAAATCACTTTAGATCTATTATTCTTGTTGGCCTATTTGAGCAATTTTGAGTGATCTCGATTTTCTGCGAGTCTACGTTGATTTTTCTTGCTGCCATGTAACAAGGCAGGGTATCAGGCGGTGGTAGGAAGCGTATCGAAGAAAGAAGGGTGTTGAAGTGGTTTGGATTGTCCTTGAAACGTAATCTAGAAGCATTGGAAGCAAGGCCATGGGCCAGGTTAGGCTTAATTGTTACCGGCCGTATGTTTTAGCCCAGTGCAATAAGAATGTTAGATGCAACTCGCAGGAGTCGGGCCCAATCCTTTAGCCCATAGTTATTGCTTTGTTTGGCCATTGTATTTAGGCCTTATCCATTACTGTATTAATTGCATTAAATTTTACTGTAGTCAAGTTGGTTATTTGCGAGGTTGATATAAGATGAAAAATGCTGTAACAAAAGGTATCGAGAATCTTAATTGAAAGGAAAAAACTATATATCCCCGACATTTGAACTCTACCGCGGCCCCATGGAAGTTTTAAACAGAAAAAAAATTAAAAAATTACATATATTTTATCTCTACACATTAGTTTATTGTTTTTGTAAAAAAAAAATGAAATGAAAAAAAGTATAAACAAATTTACACTACGTGGCCGCAGCGAGGATCCCCTCCCGGGGATCCCTACCACTACTCTGATTGAAATTGGCTATTTTCTCTTATCTTCTTTTCTCTGGAGGTTGTGAGTATTTCATTATTCCGGCGTGTTACACTCTGGCATTGATTCTTAATATTAATTTTGATTCTTCAGAGCGATAGACCCATTCTTCTTGTGAGCTATTTGAGCAACAAATCACTATAGAGAATGGCGTTGATTTCTTGGAAGTTGGGCGATAAATTTTGATCTCAAATTCTGCCTTGCTTATTTTTAGAGATAGGATGAGATAAAGTAAAAAAATATATATATATTATTTTAATATATATTTTTAATATTAATTTTGTTTAGAAATTTGAAAAAATTAAAATTTTTATTATATTTTATATAAAAATTTGAAAAAATATAATAACAAGTTTGAGAAAATTTTGAAATTTTTGGTTATGTCTGCCAAAGCAAACTAGGCAAATTTTCTGCTCTACTCTCGCCTCTCAAGATTTGGAAAAAAAACATGTTAGCAGGCTGCCAGGTTCTATTTAAATTTAGGTTTAGGTTTATTAAGTTCTACTTTGTCTTTATTAAAGTTAATTAGATTTATATTGCTCTGCCTCTTAACAGGTTCTATTGTTCTTTAATATTTTTTTGTTTATTAAGTTCCACTTTTTTTATTAATATTTCTTTCTATTAAGTTTAGGTTTACTTTTAGGCTTTAGCACTACTAATTTATTGATAGATTGTTATTTTGATTAAGTTTAGGGTTTTAGACAACTTAGACAGTAGGATTTTAGCATTATTAATTTACTCTCATTTATTTAGACAATTTAAATGGTTATTCTCATATAATAAAATAAAAGAAATAATATTCTTAAAATTATAATCTTAAATCATATAATTAATTGAGAATATTCCTAAATTGACCAATTGTACAAAAAAAAAATCTAGCAATTTCTCGGAATTGCTTAAAGTATAGAAAAATATGAGTAAGTCAAGAACAATTAATTCTTTTTTTAAAAAGAAAGACATGAACAAATCGGAGACGAAGAGTAATATACATTTAGAGTTCTCGATAACAACGGAATGTGAAGCTTCTATCAATGATGAGTATTCTTTTAAAATATTATCGTCGAGCTTAATTTAAAAGAAAAAATTTAAGCCGATTACCCTCTCAAACATCAAATCTTGATTCTGACTAGCAGCAGAAATTATATGACTACAAATGGAAAGCTACTTCCAGAGAATTGGTATAAGCTCAACACTGATGGTGCTTTGTTTTTTGATTATAACAAATCTGGTTCAGATGCCATTCTAAGAAATTCTATGGGGGATGATGTCATCTTGGCGCTGAATAAGGTGGAATATGCAGCTTAAGGGGAAATGTGGAGGCTATTGCTCTTATAAGAGGTTTACAGTTTAGTCTAAATTTGGGCATTCAGAATTTACTTATCCATAGTGATAATTTGTTGTTAGTGGAGGACGTAAAAATGGCTGAGAAGTCAAATTCAGAAATCAGAAATGTGGTGGCTGAAATTAAAAGACTAATGCTCGACTTCCCAACTTGCAAGCTGGAGTATGGTAGAATATTCACAAATGTTGCAACTCACAACCTTGCAAGACATGCCGCATGGTCCCTCCAAGATGTTTAAATGCGGTGGCATAGCTGTCCTGTTTTCATTGAGAATGTCGTGTTTATTAACAAACTATATTGTAAGCAGGGATGAGGTTTTATGCCTCCTTATGAATGAAGTTGATTTTCCTAAAAAAAAAAAAAAAGTTTGAACAATGTAATATGTAGTGGATTGCATTGTATATGTTGCATGCATTTTACATGATGAATATTGTTTTGTTTTTTATTTGTTTTACATGCATTTAGTAAAAAAAAAAACTGCTTTATTTCCTTGACCTCTTCATCATTTTCAAAGCTCACACTGTAACAAAAGGTTAATTTGTTCAAACACAAACACTTGCCATTTGGTTCATTTGGTCCTTGGGTCCTTGGGGTGAACTTGAAATGCTTGAATTTCAGAGGAAGAGCCCCTTCCAAATGCTTGAATTTGAGAAGACCGACTACGCCACACACAAATATATGTTTGATATGTTTTTTGATCTATTGCTCTGTCTGCATATGCTTATTGTGGGAGCCCCTAGCAAGCATGCATACATGCTAATGGAGCATAGGAAGGACCCTACAAATTAAGGCAACTTTGGGCTCTCATAATCTCGAGTGCTCCAACTTCAGCCACTTTTAATGATATTTGGAGCTGTTTTTCTAATCATTTTTCTGTGCAATTTTGGGTACTAGTGGACTGATCAAAGAGTTTGCGCTGGATACTTTAATGCAGAAGATTTGGTTTTATTGCAACAAACGATCCTCAATCATGAAATATTTCGATGCAGATTTATGATCAACATATATAAAGCCTTTTGCAATGTAATTAAAGGCAGTGTGGTCCAACTGCAATCATTCTCTGCAGTTAAATGCAGGATTATTCTTTGTTGATGCAGGGAATATGTACACCTACATATATATATATATATATATATATATATATATATGCGTGTGTGTGTGTGTGTATAAATGTATGCATAATGACTCAAAGGAGTTCTTGTAGATAATAGTGTGGTCCTTTGCAATCATTCTAGGTAATTATATGCAGGATTATTTATCGTTCATGATTTCTACAAACATTATCTTCATACTAAAATAAATAAAAAATGTGTATCCTACAAACTGATGTGACTTTACATAATATGTATTGTATGTATGTTTCAGCGATGAAATTTTATGTTTTACATTACGGAAAAGATGTTTCATGAAATGATCTGATGCACCTAAGGAACATTGAATGCAAAGAATGAAAGGAAAGGAAATGACTGAAAGAATTTCTTAGCAACTTAATTCCTTTTCATTGAGACATATAATTAAATACATTTGTTAGATACCCTTCTTGGAAACTTCGTATCTCAGCTGTTAGATGGCAGATGCAATATCCCTGGCCTAAACCCTTTTTTTTTTCTTCAAAAGAGAAAGAAATAAACTTACCAGGAAGTTATGCTTTATGTTTCCACACATAAAACAAATGAATAATGTTATTTTGACATTTTATTTAACACTTCATGTATTTTATTTTTAATTTTTAATTTTTTCTGCTTAATAATTAAGATAGTGACTATTAATTTATTGATATATTTTTTTTTATTTTTAAAAATAATAAAAAGTATGAATAAAAAAAATTTAAAAATATGAAAATTTGATTTTGGCCTAACGATAACTTGGAGGGGGCAATTGCAAGTGGCAAAGTAGCACTGCTCAAAACAAATTAGGAAGATTATTGAACTGACGCTGGACAAATCACATGCCACCTTTGCACTAATTTGTTAACTCATGGTATCTCAATACAATCAACGTACAATCTGACAACTTAATATCAATTGACTTAAAATCTCCTGCATCACAAACCCAAACCAATTCACTTCTTAATATAATATGGGCTGACATGGCAAGGCAATAATCATGGTAGCATGTTTAAATTTAGGGTAGTGATAGGATTTTCCTATCACTATCCGTTTATTACTCTCCTTTATAATCAATTTTTTTTTTATCGTTTTCTTTTAAGTATTTTTTTAACATCTTTAAGCATTAAAAAAAATGAAAAAAAAAATATAATCTTATTAATAATTATTTCCTTAATCATCAAGTAAAATAAAAAAATTAAAATCAAATCAAATACAAAATAAGTAGTAAATAAATAATAATAAAATTGTAACTCATCATTTTCCTTAAATTTAGTTTCTTCTGAAAGGTTGGTGAAGCATTGACAAAGTTGTACGGTGAATCTCGCAATTAATTGCCAATTACGTACGTGCAGATTTTTCTGAAGATTTTTCTCAGACAACAAATTGATTTATTTCCTTCTTATTTTGTTTCTACTTTCCAATTTAAAAGGGTTTTCTTTACTGTTTGGAGTCTCTGTATGTTGGCCTCCATCGCATATCTCTAGAAGGCACGGCTCTTTCTGTTATGAATTTCATATTGTCATATAATATCCATAATCCCGTTTTATTTTTTATTCTTTGATTGTGATTTTTGATCTAACGATCTAGATTAAGCGCAATTAAATAGTCAAAAACAAAATGATAATTCTCATGAAATGGTCAAATATTCAACTTTCACAAGGCAAATACCATTCATTCAAGCCGATGAACGGACCCAGAAACTTCTCCGACCTGATTAGGGGTGAACTTTCGACCCGATCCGAACCGCCAGGTGAGCTTCCGACCCAACCCGACTGTAACAGGTTCCGATAAGCCGTTTGACCATTTGGCCGAATAGCCGACCCCAATACCCTTATCGGTAATCGGTATTCCGAAGCTTTGAACCCAATGAGATATTTTAATCGGAGAGTTTTAGCAATGGGAGATCGACTTACAGTAGATTAATCAAAGATAAAAACAAGACTCATTGTGAAGAATTTATGTCATTCTTGAATCAAATTGAAGTCTTGCCCAGTGCTTTGCGTTGTACCTGATTGTGTTGTTGGTCCGCATATGGATCCAGTGGGGAATGGGTCGGTTCTACCTCATCTTCTTGGCCAGCTTCTTCTTGATCATGAAGGTCTTGTGTGACAGCATTTTCGCTACGGGAGGTTGGGGCCGATCGAACAAGCTACAGACGGAAACCCTAGTGGGACTGGAGAGCCATGGCTCTCTTGTTTTTCCACTTATTTAGTGGATTTTCACCATTTAAAAAAGAAATCACCATGGTTGACTCAAATCCAAGCTGATCATGATATATATTATTTACTAATCAGCTTGTATAGAAAAATAATAATAAAATGAAAAGTAAATATATATACCTTGCCGAAAATGTTCTTGCCACCGCCTGTGTAGATTTCGTCCACCTCAAAGATGGTAGCGTGTAACGTCCCATGTAGCAGAAGAGATCACAAGAGAAGGAGAGAGAGGTTAGAAGAAATCTTTTGTCCAGTGGCTCCAGCTTGTGGCCTGAGGTTGAAATAGAGAGAGAGGATCAATCTTCCAACCATTCGGGGCGCAGAAATGGAGAGGTCTGTTTAGCCTAATGAAATCAACATATCGGGTATTACCCGATTCGAAAACGATGGAGCGGTAACGGTATCGGAATGGGTCAATTCCGTTTAAAGCTTATCGGGTCGGAAGCGGGTCGGTAGCGGGTCGATATATTGGACGGGTCGGGTCAGCGGGTTTTTTGTTCACCCCTAGGCCTGATAGTCATCCGAAACTACTAAGGACATGATGGTGATTCGTACCCCAAAAGCAACTCAATGCCGAAACAGACAAACCCTCAACCAAAAATTTATATAATGTAAAATTTATATAATTTCACGTCATTTTGCATTTGACTTCCATTCAAAACTTATTATAACCTTAGATTATTTATCTTTTAGTCAAAATAATAAAAAAATATTATTCATTCAATAATATATATTTTTTAATTTTTTTCTATTAATGGCAGAATTAATAATTACTTATGTGAATGTCATATACTGTAGAGTAGCTGGCGTTTTTTTACTGATTCTGATCAACCAAAAATTAAAGAGGGAAAGAAATAAAAGGTAATAAAAGGAAAGAATGTTGAAACAATTAAATAATTGAAAGATGGTGATGCTAGTTATCCCGGTTTCACCGGTTTATTTTTTATTTTTTAGTTTATTTTTATATTATTTTTAAGTATATATTTTTAAATAATAATATGACTTTTTTTATATTTTTAAAAAATATTTTAAGATGCTAAAAAAATCATTATATTTTTTTACATGATTTTTTTAACATCTTAAAATATTTTTTAAAAATATAAAAAAATCATATTATTATTTAAAAATATATACTTAAAAATAATATAAAATAACTAAAAAAATAAAAAATAAACCGGTGAAACGGGACCCAAACGGGACGTTTGGGACCCGTTTCACCGGAAAGCTTGGCATTTTCCGCATTGTAAATATGACAATCAACTTTCGCCAAACTCCAACCCCAGGGAAAGGGAAAGACAGAAATTGTCCGAGAGGTTGCCAAGCATTCACTCCCACAATTTCTTGCTTATTGTCTGCATATGCTTATCGTGGAAGCCTCTAGCAAGCATGCATACACGGTAATGGAGTATTGTGGGAGCCTCTAGCAAGCATGTATACAGACTAAGCCTTGCTGTTTGAAGAGTAACTACCTTATCGAACTTTGTGAGCAAAATCCCATCTATCAATCTTGGGCTAGCTGAAGTCAAAAGGTTGGCTAATTTCTGTGTACAAAACACAAGTGTAGCTTAAATAACTCGATAAAAAAAAAAAGGCCCCAACAATTGATGACAATCCTAAATCTAAAAGTCATACCTGGATTGAATTTTGAAAGTTGATCAACGGCATCATTTCCAACCAGTGCCTCTCCAACAAACAAGACTTGATCAGGATTGTTAATGTAAATAAGCTTTGAGAGTGCTCTCATCAAATGTTCATTATCCTGAAAATGGAGTACATGTATCAAATGACCATGATGGAGTAAAGACAAGCATGGCAGAGAAACACAGTATAATACATACAGCAGATTACAGCACATATTTATAACATAATACTAGCTAGAAGATGCGGCATCGAGACCTGAAGGCAACCGAGCGATACCTGCATTCGACCAGTTGTTTCAACTAGAAGCCAGTAGGCAACCTGCGAAGTGATTTTTTTAAAGAAACTCTATAATCAAAATTCATAGAATATATTAAGTGTGCTCATAGGACCAAATGTATGCAAATACACACGGACATGCATCCTCCACAATACAAAAGTAGGGGCTAGCTATATTAAATCTTTTTAATATCATTAAATCTTAACATTATATGTTTTTTTTTAATATTATTTGGGGAAGTCTCACCATCCCATTTATGTTAAAAAAGTAGAAAAATAGAAAAGAGATGGCTTATCTTGGCTAGATTAATAGACTTCCCAACTCCATTAACACCGACAAAAAACAATAACATAAGGGCCATCCCTCAATATGTCAATAGAGCACCTAGGACTTAAAATGTGAACAAGAGCTTCTTTCCATTGCAGCCTGCAATCATTGTTTCATGCCAAGGTCTTAATCTTATCACAAAGAATCAATTGATGAGAAACGAAGCAGTTGAGATAAAAAGAAAAAATTACAGGGCAAGTCATTCTTCAACATGGTATACAAAGCCACAAAGGATTAACATCCATGGCTTCTTCTTCCTCGCCCCCCACTCTACCTCACACTGATTTCTCCCATACCATATCTGTCAAACTCACACCTGAAAATTACTTGCTATGGAAGGTGCAATTAATTCCTTACCTTCATGGTCAAAGACTCAACCAGTACGTCGATGGCTCCTGCCCTCCCCCCAAACTTGAGCTAGATGATTCCACACCCACCCAGCCTATGATACTTGGCTGCTGCAAGATCAACTTGTTATGTTAGTTCTCATTTCTTCCCTTTCAGAGCCTCTCATAACTCAAGTTGTCGGTTGTGCCTCTGCCCAACTGGTTGTAAATTCTCCAGAGAGTGCATGAGCTTGAAGGAAAGGGAGGCCAGCTACACAATATAGATAAGAAAACCTAGGAATTTTTTTTATGAATAATAGAGATGAAACCAAAGCTTAATTTTTTTTATTAAAATATAAATATTTTAATAAACAAAATTGAAGATTGCACCTTTTAATTATAACCCAAGTTTAAGCTCTAAATCCAAATCTTCCTTTGGATTCTCATCGTCATTTTCTAATTCTGTTATTCTGATGCCCTTGGTTGAGGAATGCTGCCTCTTTTGTTGAGGGTACCAATTGAATTTCAGGTTGCAATCATCTTCATTATGACGCTTTTTACCATCCATTAAATCTACCCAACCTTTAACTCCTTCACTGGATGCATCAAATTGGGCACCAACATATTCGTGGAGCACACCTTTATCATGATCTCTTGCCTTCTCTTCTTCCTTCTCTACCAAATGGACCCCAAGTTCCAAATCTTCATTTGGATTCTCATTCTCGCTTTCATTCTCTAAATCAGAAATGATTGATTCTGAAAAAGGCTGGACGTTAACACAGGGACTCCAACTTGCAACGTCTTGAAGTGTATTGATCTCCTTCTGCTTGCGTACCACATAGATTCCAAAACTTCTAATTAGGACTCTACCTTCGTCCCTATCAAACTTAAGTTGCAGAATTCCCTCCACTGATTTGAAACGCTCTGCTCTTAGTTTGTGGTAATACAACCATACATTATTTGAGCTACTTGGATCAATATGTACTGTACGCATACTGGTATACTGATAAACACCATTACAGTAGATCTCAATATGCATATTATTGTTGGAGGACCTTTGGGAGGGATCGGAAAGAACAACAGCACATGCAATGAATCCTTTAATCTCATCCGAATACACCAAATCAACATTTATCCCATCACATACATAACTATTTCGAGTCTTCTTCAGCTTGCAATGGTAGTCCAAATTCGGAATCTTATTTCCCGGACATATAAGTTCACAATTATCTTCATCCAGGTCCTCTACATATTCCTGTTCAACAAGCTAGCTAGCATCATAATTCTTAGTAGACAAAGGTAGTACACGGTATGTGAGAGAGAGAGAGAGAGAGAGCATACCTCAAACCGTAGAGGATTTACAAGCATTTTATGGCATTCACTCAAGTTAATCGAACGTACTTTATGGCTGCTTGTATTCAATTCAAACATATTTGATACTTCAGGAAAACACTCCAACGAAATGCATCCCCTAGCGTTTACTGTAGTTATATTTGGAGGAAGTTCTAAGATTTCTTTAAGTTGCTCGCAATGACACAACTCAAGTAACTGTAATTGAACAAATCCTCTGATCCACTCAGGAACGATAACAACAATATTGCTTCCCGATAAATCTAAAACCTCCAATGTGGAATAGAAGGCAGTTCCCAATAAATCTAGATTCGGGAATGCTATTGAATTCATTGGAGGAGAATATGATGAGAACAATTCTGCAGTGGAGGAGGGTAAGAGATATTGGCTTTGGTCATATGACCAACGCTCGAGAATGAGACAACGTAGATGTTGCAACAGACGAATGCTGTTAGGGATATGCCTTAACTTGTAGCAATGGCTTATTTGTAAATCCAATAGGCTAGTAAGATTCCCAATAGATGAAGGCAATTCATTTATAGCAGTCATGTGTTCTAGTTTAACATATGTCAAACATTTCATTTCAACCTGAATTTCAGGAAACTCCTGCAGCCTTTTGCAATAAGAAAGATTAAGGTATTCTAGAGATCTCAACTTGAAGGATCTTGGAAAACTAGTAAGGCTCCCGCAATTTTCAATAGACAATCTGACGAGTTTATCAAGGAAGCCAACAGATTGATGTACCTCAACTAAGTTATTGCAGTCCTTAATGTCCAATCTATTTAAAGTCTGGAGCCCCGACATGTCAGCAATGTTTGTTAGGAATTCACATTTAGAGAATTTTATTGTAGTCAACTGCTGGAAATTCTGTAAAAAAGAAAACAAAACAGGAGAAAATCTATTAGCTTGTAGAAAATTTACAATATATATATATACACATATATAGTTTTAAGAAAGAAATAACGGTACCTTCAATCCTTCTCCCAATTCTTTAATTAAGCACTCATCCATTTTTAAAACGACGAGTTTCTTTCCGTGAAAGTTTTGCGGGAAAGAATGACTAGGATAGCTGTGCCAATCAAGTACTCTTAACTCATTTGACAGATAATTAGGCCCTCTTGAAAAGCGGGCATTACGATTTATAAATATCCTGAGCCTTCTCATCGCCGAGAAAGTCTCAGGATTCAAATCTATCAAATCTTGTTTTGGAAACTCTATCAATATGCCTTGAATCTTGTTTGTTCCCTAGCAAGACAATGCAAACAAAATCAGAGCATAAAAATCTTCATATTTTACCACCATGTTAGAATCATAATTTTGTTTATATACGTTGTGCATGTACTTTCTTTTTCTTTTCTTTTTTAAACCTAACGTCCCAAGCAATGTGATCAAACACAAAATGTCCATGTTTGCTTCCACATTTACCTCTCAATTTTATCTTTTGATATAAGAAAAAAGCAGGATACTAAAAAAAATTGTCTTGATGTAACCAAAAGTATTTGTTTTTTTTTCTACTGATTTAAGGCATTCTACACATAAACAAAATACCTATTATGAGATGAAACGTGGTAGATGAACTCATAAAGATAAATGCGTGCACTTTATGTAATCTCAATCTGAGTTTACAATCAAAAGATGAATTGTGGTTTTTTTTTTTTTTTATGCAACTCTTACCTTAGTTTCTTCAAATACATGACGGACATCTTCATGAAACCATAACCTACTGCGTTTGTCGGGTTCTTCAGGTGATTCTTGACGAACAATTTCTCTACCCATATCTTTGAGTAAGTCATGCATGATTATTTGGCCACACTCAATTGTGATGAGAGACTTATCCACTAGTACTTTGATACCACAGTGAGCAAAGAAACCACAAGCATCAAGTACTTTAGTAACATATTCTTCTTCCTCTCCAGCAAAGAAACATGCAATGTCCAAGAAAATATTCTTCTCAATTTCATCCAAGCCATCATAACTTATTCTAAGCTTTTCATGAATGTTGTTATGAGGAATTGTTTTGTACTTTTCTAAAGCACTTCTCCAAAAATGAATATCTCTACCATATAGATTCGAGCCTAGCACCATTAAAGCCAACGGAAGGCCCCCAGCGTAACGCAGTACATCTTCTGTGAGTTCTACAAAATCAAGGTTAGGATTTTTATCTTGGAAGGCATTCCAACAAAATAGTTGAAGAGCTTCGTCGTGATTCAATTCCTTCACCTTATATCGTAAATGAACATTATTACTAGTTAATAAGTGTTCATCTCTGGTTGTTATAATGATTATACTTCCTAAACCAAACCAATCACATCCTCCAAGTAAGGTTTTCACTTTGACTGACTGATCCAAATCATCAAGAACTAAAAGAACCTTTTTACTCCAAAGCCTCTCTTTTATGAGACCGACTCCTTCATCAACATTTCCAACCTTCAAATTTGAGTCTTCTAGGATCTCGCAAAGAAGTGTCTCTTGCAATTGAATTAAACCATACTCACGCTTTGAAGTTTCTCTCACATTTGCAAGAAAGCAACAATTTTCAAACTGGTCGATAAATGTGTTGTAGATTTCTTTAGCCAGATTTGTCTTACCAATTCCTCCAGTTCCATAGATCCCTAGTATGCGTATATCATTCACTCCCACACTTTGAAGCTTATTATGGACGTCCTGCACTCTAGACTCCATTCCCACTGGATGCTTGGCAACGTCATTTAAATGTTTACGCTTTACTAATCTTGAAACCTCTCTAACAATTTCTTGAATAAATTCTGGTTCGGTCCTAACGATGCCAAAAATAAAAAATAAAAGAATGAAAAGGTAGAATTTTCACAATAAAGCAACAAAAGAAAATAAACTAGTAGGCAACTTTTTATCTGGAAGCAAATGGCAATGGTCTATTTAATGAACTTTTTTTGCTTCCATTCTCGAATTCGGTTTGGCTTGTTAAGAAGCAGGAGCCTTTTGATTTAATGATGAGTTCCTAAATTCTGATATACACACATACATACACTTGGATTATAAAGATGTATTATGATCACATTTTTGTTTATAAATGAAAGCATAAGTACGAGTGAGTAGAAGTAGTATACCTATCTCCTATAGTGAATCCAGACAAACCGGCCACTTCTGTTAGGGCTGCTTTCCATCTCTCCACCTTCGGCTCATCCTTGAACCTTTCTTGAAGTTTAGCCAATGCTTTTCCGAACCCCTCTCTCTGATGTCGTACTTCTGTTGGATCTACATCGTAAAATACTGGTAAAACCTTTTGTTGCTTTGTTTTTTTCCACTCTAGGATCTTCATCAACTCATCCAAACACCACGTGGATGACGCATAGTTTTTTGAGAGGACGACAATTGAGATCCTTGATCTTTCGATAGCTTTGAGAAGTTCTTCTGAGATTTTCTCACCTCTTGGAAGCTTGTAATCTATGTATGTGTTTATTTTCTTTCCATCCAAAGCTTGATGGAGATGGGCTGTAAAATTTTGACGAGTATCTTCGCCCCTAAAACTCAAGAATACATCATAAGTCCACCAACGAGAAAAGGAAGAAAGGGAATAGGAAGAAGCTCCTTGATCGGCCATCAGATCAGAAGTCACTGTTTATCTATGACCGATTACTAATTAAAATGCAAAACAACTGAACTTCTTCAATTGAGTAGAAGCCGCGTTGCATCATTTAATATAAATATTGCACGCCCATTTGCTGAACTTCTCAGCAATTTTTTTCGGCTCCTTTTGTTGATTGATTTGACTTCTTTTTCACAAGAACAAATTCAGTTTAACGCGTTTAATGATTGTCTTGCGGAAAATAAGTTGTAGCTTGTGGAAAATAAGCTGAAAGTCTCGTGGAAAAATATGGCCTCTAGTGTTATAATTAGGCAGGTATTTACTCGAGAATATATACTTAATTCGTTCTCCACTTAAAAAATAAAAATAAAAATAAAAATAAAACCTCATCTAATTATGATGGATCTTTCTACAGTCTTTCAGATTCTAATAAGCTTAGTGTTCACACTCCAATCCCCCCATGCCACCAATAATTTCCACAAAATTAAATAGCTACCATCCATTATTAATCTTGGTACAAGAATTATTCCTATCATGTCCGGCATTGGTGGAGTTGACTTTGTTTTTTTTTAATAAATATAATTGTCAAAAATCCTGAGCAAACAGTACAGAAATCCGTGACACGCATTTGTTCATCGATGTGTGAAGAAGAAACGAAGAGCACGCCTTCAAAAGTGGACGACGGGAAGCAGAGGAAGCATAAGAAAAAGCGCGGGACGCGACGAGTGAAGTAGTTCGATGGCCAAGGCTAAAGCGCAGAGAGAGAGCGAGAGAAATCAATGTGAACGCAAATTCGGAGTAAAATTGAAATTTATGGAGACGAAGCCAGACAGAGAGAGGTGAAAGAGTGTTGAACCTTGGCGTGAGCGCCGTGGGAAACCGGTTGAGGGGAGAAAGTCCAGAGTGGAGTAGGTGACCATGTGGGGGTTGACCTCTCACCAGCATTTTCATTTGTAATTTCTTGAAACAATATTGTATAAAAAATAAAATTATAAGAGAAGAGGAGCTGCGAAATGAAGGGAAGCTACCTTTGCAGAGAAGAGGAGCTACGACCCAAAGACCTTTTCAATCGATTTCGGAAAGCATAGTTGGTGATGGAAGATCCGAAGCTTCATTCATTTTCCTTCTGCGAAGAGCAGAACTGGGCAGTCTCTGCGAAGCGGGAGAGCGAGGGAAAGCACAGATGAGTCCTACGGTTTTGCTGAAAGCTTCTCTTCGCACCGTTTTACTTACAGCCAATCATATTTTGACACGTACGCATTCCTAAATTTTATTGTGAACCCGCATGCATCCTACTCTTCTCACAATTTTGCTGAGAACCCAGTCACCCAACTGAGATATGACTTAAGTTGGTTTGGATTGAGAAATTAATTTTAAAAATTAAATAAGATATTATTAAAATATTATTTTTTAATATTATTATATTTTAAAATTTTAAAAAATTAAATTATTTATTAAATTTATATAAGAATTTAAAAAAATAATAATAATAAATTTAAAATAATTTAAAATGAGTTCGCGAAATTCCAGTCCTGCGCGAACGAAGTAACGAACCAGCTAAAATAGTTGCCGACGACTACGAATCCAAGCCGCAGCTCTGCCATGGTTTGCTTGACCAAGTTCACTTATTCGCGCCTTCACGAACCATGACTAGCCTGACAAAATTTAAAAATGCTAAAATTTTCGGTTCGATGACAAAGATGGAAGAAAAGTTCTAACTCTTTAACAAAAAGTGAAACTCTGAAAGTTTCTACACATAAAACAAATTTGTATGTCTTAAATACCCAACCCCTACCCCCACATTAACCATATGCACAAATATTAAAAAGATTCTGAACCCAAATCAATTTACTAATAATCAGTTTGAATTCATAATTTATCTTAATTTATTTCTATTTTATTTTTTTATTTTTTTTATTTTTTTATATAAAATATAAATTTTTATATATTTTTTTAAATTTTAATACACATTTTTTAAATCTTAATTCAATTTTTTTTAATTTTAAAATAATAATAATATTAAAAAATAAATTAAACTTATCTTAACTCTTCTCGTCTTCAAATCTAAATGAGACGTATTTAAACTATGAGAAATCCTGGGGGGCAGACGGGCTGCCCCCTACACAGAGCAGCCCCCGCCGCCGCCAGTGGCGGTGGGCGACGCCGCCCCCGCCATCGGGACCGTAAGGGTCCGAAACAGGTTTAAAGTTGCCGGGGGCACACCGGAACTCGTCGTCATAGGGGTGAGGTCGCCTTACTCTGTCGGTCCCGATGGCGTGGGCGGTGTCGCCCACCGCCACCGGCAGCAGCTCTGTACGCTCCATGGCCGAATCCCTTTAAATTAATTTTTATTTTATTTTTTTATTATATTTTTTATTATGTTTTTATTTTTTTATTATATTTTTTATTGTGTTTTTTATTATATTTTGTTCATTTTATTTTTTTAATATATTTTTAATCTTCATTTTTTTATTTAATCATATTTTTTATTTTATTTTAATACATTTTTTATCATTAAACAACACAATTAACATTAAACTGCTTTAAACGCTGGGGACAGTCAGACCGGCCCACAGCGTCTCCCTTAGACTATTTCCTCACTTTCAAAGATTCTGTCCAACTGGTAAATTGGCCAAACCCAAATTAATCGAAGAGCTCCAGTTCGGATGGGGTTAAAATCTATTTTCATACCAGCCAATTAAAATAGACACGTATGCAAGTTTAGACTAAGATAGATGAACCTTGCCACACCAAACTCCTCTCTCTGTTCTCTGCTTTTCTCCCTCTTTCTCCCATCTGCGTGCGTTCCCGATCCCATCTCTCTCGATCAGTACTCCCACAATCTAACTGGTTTTCCATCTTCTTCCTTTTTCTGAGGAAATTTTCAAGGTTGACAAGGATTATTATTCTTATTTTTGTGATCTCATTTGTCCCCTACACAAATTGTCTATCCTTGTTAGCCTCGTCGCATCAGGCTCAGCGACAGTGGCTTTGCTGCACCGTTACACTTGCTTCTCCCTTCTTCAATACACAATCCCAGGCCCCCACGTGCCTTAGTTGTTCCTTCTGAGCTTTCTCGGTCACCAGAGTTCGGTTAGGGTCTTCAGAGGAATAAAACCCTCAAGACTACAAAAAATTCAGAGCAAATACTACCGATATTTAAATTTGTGAAAAGGAGGTGCTGCTTCCATTCTATCTCAAATAAAATCACATTTCCTGAAACCCTAAACCCTAAACCTCTGATCTAACATGCAAGTTCTTACACAGACAGTACTCTGACAACTACCTCGAACAAAACCTTGCGACATCATGAGCTCCCACAAATGCTAAACCCATTTGTTATCCAAACCCATTACAGAATGCAAAAAGAAAGAAATCAATGGGTCTGGACAGATGGGGTCGCAAACGAACGCAGACGGGAGAGAGAGAGAGAGGGAAATGGCAGAGAACGGGAGAGGGGTTCAATCATCAATGTGGTACGCTTCATCCATTTTAGTCTAAAACTGCATACGTGTCTATTTATGATTAGGCTGGTGTGAAAATGGGTTTTGCACCTATCCGGATTGGAGCTTTTCTCATTAAGCAAGTATAATAGTGTCGACCGTGGCCTTCAATCCTGAAGGTTTGGCATCATTTGGAAAATGCAAAGCTTCATGTCCAGCTTATTTCAAAAATTTAGCAGAGAAAAATATATGCTTATTCTGAACAATTTTTAACTAGTTCCTCCAACAAGCCTCTCCTTTCTTCTTAAAACCCCCAGGACTTTTATAATCAATGTCTTCTTCAAAATAAATTTTTAAAGAGAGAGAAAATGATAATGGCATGGTGAAATATTCCTCCCACACCCCCTCTCCTTTCATCCCACACCCCCGACCCGCTCCGACTTTGAGTCCACATCTTCTACAAAAGTCATCTTTAAATAAAAATATAATGATATTGGTACGGTCAAATATTCAACTTCCGAAGAAATCCCATCCCTAATGGACCAATGGTCATCCCAAACTATTAAATTGAGAAATACTGAAAACATTAGGGGATCGGTACTGCAATCAAAGTGGCAATGTGCCAAGTGACATTTAGATTGATGATTCTCTGTTTTTCACCAAGTGGAAAAAACTTCATATCAAGTATAGAATCATTATTTTTCCCAACGATCCTGATGTTGCTTTGAACCCAAAAAAAAAACAGAACTTTGCTCTCAATTACATAATATTGACCTTTTTGAAACATGAGAGATTATGATTTAATACAAACAAGTTTTTAGTGTTTTAAGCCATAAGCAGCAAGTTCTTTTTGCACCCGTACTGCTCCAACTTGGACAACCATCTATGCCTTCTTCATCGTTTCATAAATATTTTTGCATGTTTCCATAAATTCCTACCTACAATTAACAAGTAAATATCAGTCTTAGCCCAGTTATGTCGGTCCAACTCCAAGCTATCATGCATATAAAATACACCACACTAAATAAAAAGATCGTCCTTATAATTTTAATTTTGGCCATAAAACATGTTCTTCTTTCCCCTATATTCACCAGCATATCTCAGTGTCAAAAGAAACACATGACATCATCCATAATATCGTTTCTAAGTTCCTAAGAATATGTGTTTGGCCTTTGACAGTGAGATATAAGTCATCATCAGTTTTGCCATATAATAAAAAAAACATGACACTCCTCTGAGGCATTGCTTTATGACATGAGACTCACTAGGTACTACACTATAATTCCCTTTGCTTGAAATCTCCATTTTCTCACATTTCATGAAAATTTTATCCTCGTCATATGTGTTGCTTATTTTGCTTCACAGTTTGGACCTATGATCCAAGCAAGGACTTTGTGCTTCAAGTGAGCGAAAAAGACTACGATAGTGGCATGCATGGTCAAACATACATTCAACAATATTGAGTTGGATGTATTTTATCAGATGTATCACAGATGTATTACCGGCACCTTCTCCGGTGGAATCCAAAAAACTGACAGTGGCTCCAACAAGTAACCATATGAAGCTGAGGGGTGGTTTTGGGGGTTGTGGGAATGTTGGTGTTGTTCTAAGGAGGAAATGATGATATCACAATCATTTCACTACAATTCACAAAACACTTTCTTCATATTTCAAGTACAGCAAAACCAACCGCAACTTATTTTTGCTCTATACGCATCGTTCTATGAAGAAACATAAGATTTGTATGCAAGTGATTGATTCACCTCGAACAAGTTCAGGGGCTCATATGGGAATTGGGATGACACAGAAAGTTGAGCAACAACATACATGTTCCCAAGTGACAGACGGACACACACAGCACACCATGAATAATGAAACCAACACATTCTCATTTAAGGAGGGTCTTCACAATCGATTTTACATTGATCTTCTTCAGATCTACATATGAAGTTCTGTTATGCATTAGTCATAAAAGATGACCACAATGGACGCAAATCAAGCAATCATAACTCTCAAACTCCTTGCTGTTTCAAGAGTAACTACCTTATTATCAACAGTATCGAACTTTGTGAGCAAGATCCCCATCTATCAGTCTTGGACTAGCCGAAGTTGAAAGGTCGGCCAATTTCTGTATGCATAACAAGTGTAGCTTAAATAACTCCATAAATAAAAGGTCCCAACCATGGATGACAATCCCAAATCTAAAAGTCATACCTGATTGAATTTTGAAAGTTGATCAATGGCATCATTTCCAACCAGTGCCTCTCCAACAAACAAGATCAGATCAAGATTGTTAAGGTAAATAAGCTTTGAGAGTGCTCTTATCAACGGCTCATTATCCTGAAAAATGGAGAACGTGTATCGAATGGCCATGATGGAGTAAAAGCAAACATTGCAGAGAAACACATAGCACTAATTATCTATACAAATTCACTATATTAATACATGGGTAATGCTACTTTGCCCTCTCATTTTGACACCTAATACATTTTAATTTTTTTTCTAATTTTTTATTTTACTTGATGATTAAGGAAGTGATTATTAGTGTATTGATATTTTTTTCATATATTTTAAAAATATTTAAATACATTAAAAAAATATGACAAGAAAAATAACAAAAAAAAAACATTTTCCCTATTTTTTTATCATAATTTTTGTATCATTTTAAAATATTTTTAAAAAATATGAAAAAAATATTTATACACTAATAATCACTTCCTTAATCATCAAGTAAAATAAAAAATTAGAAAAAAAATTAAAATGCATGAAGTGTCAAATTAAGGTGTCAAAATGAGAGGGCAAAGTAGCATTACCCATTAATACATATGGCAGATAACAGCACATATTTATAAAATAATACCAACTATGCGCGATACCTGCATTTGACCAGCTGTATCAACTAGAACCACATCAGAACCATTATGTGTTGCCTCCTGGATTGCTTCCTTTGCTACAATGGCAGAATCTTTCTCATAGCCCTTCTCAATTATAGGAATCTTACAAGAGAAAAAGGTGACAATTCAGCAAAAAGGGTCCAGCTTGTATTACTTACATATTTTATTCAACAAACCCACCCTCTCTGAGTAAAGAAGCCAGATAGCCTGGTAATAGGCTGTAAAATCAAATGTTCTACCAGGAGCCTTTGCGCATGAGTCTGCAGCTGCTCAACCGCTCCAGATCGGAATGTGTCACAAGCAGCCATCATGACACTGATCTCGTGCTGCAGAAGTCCGTAGGCAACCTCCGAAGTGATTTTTTTAAAGAAACTCTACACTAAAAATTCATAGAATATAATAAGTGTGCTCACAGGCCAAATGTATGCAAATACACACGCACATGCATCCTTTACAATGCAGAAGTAGGGGCTAATTATTAAATCACTCCGGATCTCCTCAGCTATCTCCTCAGCCTGTGATGTAATAACAAGGAGCTCTAAGTAGCAGGCTGAGTGTATTTGAGAAGTACAGATAAAGAAAATTATGAAACATAGTAAATCACTGAAGCCAAAAGGCAAACATACCACATTCTTTATCATAAGCCTATCCTTGAAAGCTTTCAAAGCAGGTTCCAGGTTTGACTTCTCCAGATTTGTTTCGCCCGCAATACTGAACATATGAAAGTGAATAACTAATGAAGCAAGTACCTGATAAAGTCAATACAGATTTCAACAAAAAATGAAATGGTAAGGCCACAGCCCATTTTAATGCTAAAAGCCTGAACTTTACAGTTGATTCATGGGTTCTTCCAAAATGCAAAACAAATATGAAATTTCAGCCATCAACAACATAAACTTCAAGGAAGCCTACTTGACTACTTGTACGCGCCAGGCTTTTAAAAAATAGATAAATAAATCACCATAAAGAAAACAATGATTTCTCCCAACAATTCCATTAGATAATATATTTATTTATTTCTTCCAATATTCCAAAACAAATATGAAATTTCGGCCATCAACAACATAAACTTCAAGGAAGCCTACTTGACTACTTGTACACGCCAGGCTTTTAAAAAATAGATAAATAAATCACCACAAAGAAAACAATGATTTCTCCCAACAATTCCATTAGATAATATATTTATTTATTTCTTCCAATATTCCAAAACAAATATGAAATTTCGGCCATCAACAACATAAACTTCAAGGAAGCCTACTTGACTACTTGTACACGCCAGGCTTTTAAAAAATAGATAAATAAATCACCACAAAGAAAACAATGATTCTCCCAACAATTCCATTAGATAATATATTTATTTATTTCTTCCAATATTCCAAAACAAATATGAAATTTCGGCCATCAACAACATAAACTTCAAGGAAGCCTACTTGACTACTTGTACACGCTAGGCTTTTTAAAAATAGATAAATAAATCACTACAAAGAAAACAATGATTTCTCCCAACAATTCTATTAGATAATATATTTATTTATTTCTTTTATAACATAATTGTAAGAGGGAAGGGGGGAAGGTTAAACTGCTCGAGGGAAACTTAGGCACTTAAACTTCATTTACAGTTTAATGGCACTGTCTAAATTGAAAATAAGTAGACTTCAAAAGGAAGTAACCACGTAAAAACTAAATTATGGCCCAAAACATTATATTGAATTTTCCAAACGACAATCACCGGGATGGAGATCAAGAACTCAATATCATAATTTTTTCATAAAGAAAGACATTGTTGAAAAACTCAAGCAGTATCCTTCAACTAACTATGCCCAAAACTAACTTTCGTGTATGCTCTAAATTAAGTCATACATGCACACACAATAACCAAGCAAGGTTTGAAATTAATAATAAACTAACGTTTGGAACATTGTTGAAAACCACCCCTTCTACTTAGTTTCAGGCTTGCTGTCCTTCCCCACTTCATCATCTTCTTCAGCCTCGCTTTCACTGCTAAAATCCTCTTCCTTGTCCATCATACTTTCACCATGATCTGTTGCAACAACCTCTATATTGTTCCCATTCTCACCCACATCATCTGTGAAATCCAATTTTGCCTGAAGAGGTGAATCGTCCCAAACTCTATTCTTCTTTGTTATCTTTTTTCTTTGGCTCTGCCTTAGAGCCCTTGCTAACAAGGGTTTCGGCTTTCTTCCCAACTTTAGCTCTAAGCTTCTGAAGCTTATTTACATCAAAAGCCCCAGTATCGGAGCTCCCATTTTCTATATTGTTAACACCACCATTCACCTTAGAGTCTTCATTATGAGCCTAGTTAGCATTGGAGTGCCCATTGTCCAAGTTGTGGCCTTTCGAATTATCACCATCCCCACCGTCATTGGGGGAAGTACTTTCACTCTTTTTTGTTACTTACTCCTTCAAACTAGCATTTTGCACCTGCCCTTGCTTCTTACTGTTGTTTAGAGGCTTGCCCACCACCTGCTTTAATCTCTTCAATTCTTCAGCATGAGATTCAGCTTCCTTTGTCAGTTGCCTAAAGCCTTAAAAGTTTCATCAAAATCACCATGGGCTGTCCGTTTTGGGTCATACATCTCCAAAAACTCACGGTTTACCATTGTAAGCAGATCATCCACATACAACAGATGGAGGATCCGCTGATATACAGCAACAAATACAAGGCTAAGCTCGTTATGGAAGGTCCATTTGTGTGCAGCACCAGCGGCATCATAGTTGAATGATGCTGCACCAGACGCTCTTCCAAAAGACAGGACCAGATCAAGGTGTCAATCGGTGATACCTTGAGCGCATTTCCAAGCTCTTTACATGTCCAGAGGATTAATCCTCTGAGTAAATATTAGTAGCCGCTCTAACATTCTCCTATACTCGTATATACCCTGTAATTGAAGACAGACAAAGGTTAAAATATAAGAACCAGTAATTCAAATATGGAATGGAAAATAAGAGATTGTTGTTGGGGGGTGGGGGGGGCGCAAATCTCCGCTAAAACTAGAAGGAAACACGAATTTCAATTTAAATTTTGTAATTAATTTTTTCATTTTTGGTTGAGTAATTCTACAGGGATTCAAGGAACACCTTCACTAATCACGCCAAATGCAAGCTCATATCTAAGAGGAAGGATTCTCATATATGATATACATAACATAGACCATAGTAAATAAATCAATTTCTGATCTTTACCCATTTCTATGAGCAAACAGCCTAAAAATATTATGCATATTCACCGTCGTCCTCCGCAAAAACTTAAAATTTAAAAGAGAGAGAGATCGTAGAGGCCAATCAAATCACAATCCATACCAGATCGGGTTCATCGTATCAATGCACCAAAAGTTAAAAACAAACAGAAAAAAAATCTACATAAGTTGGATCAGTGTATCTACAAATGACAAAAGAAAAAAAAAGAGAGTGGTAATTCGAAGAAATCGAAAAAGAGAAAGCAAATACCTACTTCACCTCGGATCTTTGAGAAAACCTGCAAAGGAAGAAAAAAAAAAAAGAACTGGAAAGAATCTAAAAAGGAAAATAAAGATTGAGAAAGAAGAAGCAGAGACAAAGGAGAAGAGGGAAGAAAACAAAACTTGGCACACGCCAGTCGCCGCTAACCTTTGATAGTCCCACGATTTACACCAACTGTAAATTACTTTGGATCAACGATCACTAAATATTGTTAAGAAACGTGATAAACTAAATATTGATGAAACAGCAAAATAAGAATAATTTGAATTAGTATATTACATAACATTTTTCAAATTCATAAATCAAGTGAAAATCCAAACCTAAAAATAAAAATAAAAGAGGCACAAAAATTCAAGAACTCCATCAAGCGCAGGGTTCAAAGCCTGAGACTTCGAATTCCTGAGGATCACTGTGGGAGGCTGCACAATAGAGACGAGAAAAAGTTAGAAAATTTGTATCATTAGTAAAGAAATATATTTAATAATTTAAATTATTTTTGTAATAATCTGAATTTTTATTAAAAAGAAGTATTTTTGAATGAATGAATTATATTGGTGAGAAAACAGATTCGCCTATTCTATTTAAAATGTGTCTTTTTTTTTTCTTCCAAATAATAATAATTATTATTTTTTATTTTAAAGCAACATACTTTTGTAAACTCAGAATAATTTCTAAAGATTGGAATAACGAATAGAACATTGTAAGTAATTATTAAATATTCTCAAAATATTGGCACATAGTATTTTTATATGATATTAGTGGTATATATGCTAATTAAAATTTATATTTAAATAAATAATTTTAATTATAAAATATATAATTATAGGACAGTAGTAATACTGTAATCTCATGTTATTCATTTTGAAAGCATGTAATAATATTTTTATTAAAAATAAAACAAGAGAGATATTAATGGTGTAAACCTTTGAATGGTGTTCTTAATCCTCATCCCATCCCAATGAATCGTCGTCGTCGTCGTCATCATCATCACGCTTCCTCTTAGCATTCTCCTCGTACTTGCATACCAGATGGACTCCACCACGTTTCAAGAGTAATTTATCTGTATGGCTATCAAAACGAAGTCGCAGACATCCCTCTGCTAGGGTAAAACGCTCTAGATAGTGGAAAGCCCAAATTACATTGTGTGAGCCCATGAGATCAACTGATACAATTATACCATCCAGACGTCTATCATGCTGGTAGACACGAATAGAAATCTGGTCGAAACGGTTAAGACGAGTAGTGGCTTCGAAAACAACACATGTAAAGATTCCTTTAATCACACTAGGATTGGGCAGTTCAACTTCAATAGTTATAAACGTTGAACAACTATTTGAAGCCTCCTCGCAATTATATGGGCTGAACCAATTTGGAATCTTATTTCCCGGAAATGTAAGGCTCCAATTTGAATAGTAGTCCTGTGGACCTTCCTGTTAAACAAGCATCATTCTTTTTAGCAATGCATATTTCTATATATAGAGAACTTAAAGCTACTGGGGTGTATGTGTGTGAGCTAGTGGCCCTTGACCCAGATGGCACGAGTCTTGGTTCAATTCCCCGCCATGTTAAGCACTGGATTTTGTAAGACTCATTATTATGTGAAATTTGAAGAAAAATAGTTTAAATGTGCCTCCGACGGATATGTATTTTTATATTTATTTTAGACTACTTTTGTTATAGTGTTCAGCTATATGTAACACGAATTGTTTATAAATATAAACATATTTTTATTTATTTTTAGATATTTTGTTTCTTGCAATAGTTTTCTCTCATTATATCTCTTTTCTAATAAATATTAAATAATTTAACTTTTAAATGATATAAAAAAAAATAGATAAATTAATATATGATCTATTGTAAAAATTAATATGTAAAATAAAAAATAAATATTAGTGATGCATTTTAAAAGATAGGATACATAAACCATTAAAAATGCTTTATCTAGCAAAAAGAAAAGGAGGTGGGCTCATGTGAGAGAGAGATACGTACCTTGTCTCTTAGAATAGCTGGGGCATGACTCGCAACATTTACGAACATTTTAAAGCATCCAGACAAGTCAATCGACCCTGGTACACTCACGTTGCTGGTTTTGAATTCAAACATCTTTGACACTTCTTGAAAACTTTCTAATGATATGCATCCACTAGCTTTTACCTCTACCATATTTGGGGGAAGTGCTTCGACTTTTTTAAGTTGCTGGCAATGTAACAAACAGAGCTCCTCCAACTGAACAAATCGATCCATCCATCTAGGAAGGATAACGAAAGTGCTAAATGATAGATCTAATATCTTCAGTGTGGAGATGCAGTTGGTAAACAAGGAGGAATCTAATTTTGAAAAGGGCCGATTGGCAAGATACAAATATTCGAGTTTCGGAAACACTAATGAGGAAGAGTATCCATCATTTGAAATGCTTGAATTCATTGAAGGTGGTAACGAGAGCAATTCCAAAATTGAGGGCAAGGGCTCAATGGTTTCTTCAAAGTAATCGAGATCGAGACGACTTAGATGTCCCAATTGAAGAATGCTATAAGGGATATGCACAAGGTTTTTGTTGCCATATAGATCAAGGTCTCGAAGTTCAGTGAGATTCTCGATAGATGAAGGCAGTTCTTTTATACCAGTGAAGCAGAACTCAATCGATGTTAAACATTTCATTTCCAATCCAAATTCAGGAAAGGACACCAAGCTTTCGCACGATGCAACAAAGAGCGTTTGTAGATATCTCGAGTTGAGGGAACTTGAAAAACTAATAAGTTTGGGGCAATTGACAATTCTCAAATTGACGAGTTTACTACAGGATCCAAGAGATTGATCTACCTCAACTAAACTATTGCAATTCCAAATCCGCAAATCCTCTATATTTGGAAGCCCCGACATATCGGGAATTCTTGTTAGGAATTCACACTTAGTGAAATTCAGATATTTCAAATTCTGAAAGTTCTGTAAAAAAAAAAAACAAAATAAAAGGAAAAGAAATATATCAGCTCGTGGAAAGTTTACATGAACATATAATACGTACAATATTATTAAAAAAAAGAAGAAGATAATAATGGTACCTTGAAATTATTTCCCAATTCTGTGATCTGGCACTCAACCATTCTTAAATGAACGAGATTCTTTCCAAAGTTTGATGGAAGAGATGGAGCATGATAGTTTTTAAAATCAAGCATCCTCAACTTGTTGGAGAAATAATTAGGCGGTTCTGAAAATAGTGCATTAAGATTTATGAGTATTCTGAGATTCACCATCTTCCTGAAAGCTTCAGGACTCAAGTGTATCACATTGTCCCCTCTAGGTAAGTGTATCAGCATGCCTTCAATTTTGTTTGTTCCCTAGCAAGACAATGTATAAATTTACCAACAAAATCAGATCATAATTAATAAAGTTCATATCCATATATATAGTGCATGTCTATACATATTACATATCAAAAGAAAACTAGCATAGCTGGTTCAGTCTTTCTCGCTTTTAAACTTTTTTAGAAAAACTTTCTCCTACCGTTTGGTAGTTTTGTTATTAGAATGCTCCATTATAAGATGAAGAAAACAAAATTTCAATGTTTGGTTTCATATTTACTAATTAATCTTACCTATTGATATGAGAAAAATACGAGATAATAGAAAAACTATGTCTAAATATAACAGGCTAATTATTAAGGAATTCTACTTATAAACAAAATATCTGTTATGAAAGATATGTGTGGTAGATATATGCATATAAATAAATGAGTGCATGGATGCACATGTATATGTATTTCGCAGTCCATTTTTACAATCTCAAATGAAATCATGTAACTCTTACCTTATTATTTTCAAGCACAAAACGAACATCTTCATGAAACCACAACCTGCTACGTTTTCCAGGACTTTTGACTGACTCTTCTGTCTCTTTACGAACAATTTCTTTACCCATAACTTTGAGTAAACTGTGCATGTTTATTCTCCCATACTCAATGGTTATGAGAGACTTCTCCCTTAGTATTGGGATACCAGTATAGGGAGATAAACCACAACCACTAAGTATATTGGCTACATATTCTTCATCATACATCCCTGCAAAGAAACATGCAATGTCCAGGAAAATATTCTTCTCACTTTCTTCCAAACCATCATAGCCTATTCTAAGCTTGTCTTGAATATTATCGGGAGGAATTCTTTTGTACTTTTCTAGAGCATCTTCCCAAAATTTGATGTTGTCTCTATTACGTAAATATGACCCAAGCACTTCTAAAGCCAATGGAAGGCCCCCAGCATAACGCAAAAAATTTTCTGTGAGTTTTGCAAAAGCTTGGTTAGGTTCTTTCTCTTTAAAGGCAAATTGACAAAATAGTTGAAGAGATTCATTGTGATTCAATTCTTTCATCTTGTATCGTAGATGAACATTATAATCAGTTAATAAACATTCATCACTTGTTGTTATAATAATTAAACTTCTTAGACCAAGCCAATCACGATCTCCAAGTAACTTCTCAACTTGGAATAATTTATCCACATCATCAAGAACTAAAAGAACCCTTTTCTTCCAAAGCATCTGTTTTATGAGACGGACTCCTTCATTAACATTTCTAACCTTCAAACTTGAATCTAGTAGGATCTCACGAAGAAGCCTCTTTTGCAATCGAATTAAACCATTCCCTTGAGTTGAAGTTTCTCTCACATTTTCAAGAAAGCAACAATATTCAAATTGGTCGGTAAATGAGTCGTAGACTTCTTTAGCCAAAGTTGTCTTACCAACTCCATCAATGCCATAGATCCCTAGTATGCATGTAGTGTCATTCACTCCCGCACGAAGAAGTATATCATGGACTTCCCGTACTCTAGACTCCATTCCGACTAGATGCTTGGCTACATCATTTAAATATTTAGTCTTTACTACTGTAGAAACCTTTTGAACAATTTCTTGAATCAACTCTGGTTCGGTCCTAACAATGCAAAAAAAAAAATAATAATAATAATAAGGCAGAATTCACACAATAAAGAAACAAAAAAAAAAATGAACTAGTGCCCAACTTTTTATCCAATAGCGAATGACAATGATGAATATCTATTTAATGAACTTTTTTGTTTCCATTCTCGAAATCAGTTTGGCTGGATAAGAAGGATGAGGCTTCTGATTTAATGATGAGTTCCTACATTTTGATATACGCATACATACACTTGTATAATAAAGATGTATTATGATCAGATTCTTCTTTCTTAAATGAAGCCATGAGATCAATGAGTAGAAGAAAAATACCTATTTCCTAAAGTGAATCCAGACAAACCAGCCACTTCTGTAAGGGTTGCTGTCCACCGCTTCACCTTCGACTCATCCTTGAGCCTTTCTTTAAGAATAGCAAATGCATTTCCGAAACTCTCTTTCTGATTTCGCACATGTGATGGATCTATACGGTAAAATACTGGTAGAATCATTTGTTGCTTTGTTTTCTTACATTCAAGAATCTTCACCAACTCATCCAAGCACCATCTGGATGATGCATATTTTTCTGAGAAAACGACAATTGAGATCCTTGAGCTTTCGATGGCTTTGAGAAGTTCTTCCGAGATTTCCTCCCCTCTTGGAAGCTTGTCATCTATGTATGTGTTTATTCTCTTTCCATCCAAAGCTTGATGGAGATGGGCAGTGAAACCTTGACGAGTATCTTCGCCTCTAAAACTCAAGAATACATCATAAGTCCACCAACGAGTAAAGGAAGAAAGGGAAGAGGAAGAAGCACCTTGAACGGCCATCAGAGAATTCGTCACTGTTTATCTATGACTGAATACTAAACCTGCAAAACATCATTTAATATAAATATTGCACGCCCATTTGCTTTAGGAAAAAGGATACGCGTTTGTTATATAAAAAAATAAATAACACATGATATGTTTCTTGGCATCTTCTTTCGAGGTAACTTTCATTTAGATGAATAATATATAACAGTACAAGATCCTCAGCTTTTGGCAACGTCGAAGAAAGTCGGGGGGAGTTTCTTGCCAACTTCCTCACTAGCTATACATTTCATTGAGATATATAATTAAATATATGCGATACGTAATGTGAAATATAAGTCTTAAATGTATAAATCTTAAATGTACAGTCTTTAATGTAATAATATGGGCCTTATAAAAAAAAAAATGTTTTTCATGTTTTTCATTTAATATAAATATTGCCCACCCATTTGCTTTAGGAAAAAGAAATAAGTACACATGAAAGGTTTCTTGGCCTCTTCTTTTGAAATTTGAGGTAACTTTCATTTGCTTCAGGAAAAGCATAAGCGGCTTCAGGAAAAACGTGCCATACGCTTTTGTTGAAAATTGATTAGTTTCTCAGCAATTTCTTTCGGTTCCTTTTGTTGACTTGACTTCTTTTTCCACAAGATGAAGAAATTCAGTAATAGGCCAGCGTTTAATGATTGTCTTGTGGAAAATAAGGTTTAGTCTTGTGGAAAATAAGCTCTAGATCAGCTGAAATTCTAACTTTCATTTTTGGTGATGTTATGCAGCTTTATAAAAGATCTGAATATTTAAATAAAAACCATTTTGCATTTTCTTTATGTTTAGAGGATGATCGTAAACAATTTCTTTTTTCAGCACTATTAGCATTATGAATGTTTATACAGTCTCTCTCTCTCTCTCTCTCTCTCTCTCTCTCTCTCATACACACACACACACACATTAATAAGAAAAAATAAGTGTTGGGTCATGGTGGTCCAAGGTCTGCATGAATCCATTCAATTAATACAAGATGGAATAAAGAGGTATAAGAATGTTTCCCACAGATGAGTTAGACGCGATACATCTTCACCAGATTGTGCATGCCATCTATTGTGTGAACATTCATTATAAACATGTACTTTGGCTATTGTGGAACATCTTTAATCTCTCGTCTTTAAGAAATTTTCTCCCAAATTTTTACTAGAGCATGCCTTAACTAATCAGTAGTTCTTGTGTAGAAAGGCCCAGCCGGCTCTGTACATGTTAGTGAATTGACTCTGTTTTAGTATTGGATGGTGACATAATCTAATACAAAGAGTAATAGGTACAACATTAAATGTTCGTGCGAATCCTAATCTGATATGACACCATTTGCCATTTTATGTGTCATGTGTCACTCTACCTAGTATAGTACTACTGGATATGATATCCATTTGCCATTTTATCATATAGACATAGATATGAGTGCAGGTACAAGAAAAATACCCTAACATCTTTATAGCATGAGTCTCTGGAATCTACAGAGAAAATACCCTTGTCATCTTTGATTTGCTTTTATCAATCTGCTGTGTTACTTCTTAGTACTTGCACTGTAAACTTCCCTTAATAACTTTCTCTATTCATAATCATGTACAGATCGATGGAGAGGTCAATCCTTATTATTGATACCATGCAGCACGGTCACGTTTCTGATCATTCTAATTAATTAATAAGTTCATATTAATGCTTTATAGTTAATATTTGCTTTCTTATGCTACAAGTTTTGCGGCACCTTCTATAGGAAAAAAGCTTGGAAGCATGCTAAGTTAACAGAAGACCAAGGAGTATGAAAAAACAAAAGACCAAGCTTTGTAGTTTACTGTTGTGTAATGGAGTTTGATTAAATCAATGTATGTTTTTTGCAATGATCTTAGCAAATTAGTTCAAACAAATTAGAAAAACTCTTATGTCAACCTAAAGTTCTCTACTCAGCAGCAGCAGCAGCTATCTTGGCGCTGAATAAGGTGGTATAAGCTCAACACTGATGGTGCTCTGTTTTTTTATTATAACAAATCTTAATAAGGTGGATGTCATCTTGGCGCTGAATAAGGTGGAATATGCAGCTCTTGAACCGGGAAACGTGGAGGCTATTGCTCTTCTAAGAGGTTTACAACTTAGTCTAAATTTGGGCATTCAGAATTTACTTATCCATAGTGATAATTTGCTGTTAGTGGAGGAAGTAAATAAGCCTGAGGAGTCAAATGCAGAAATCAGACTAATGCTCAACTTCCCAACTTGCAAGCTGGAGTATGGTAGAAGATTAAAAAATGTTGCAGCTCACAACCTTGCAAGACATGCATGGTCCCTCCAAGATGTTCAAATGTGGTGGCATAGTTGTCCTGTTTTCATTGAGAATGTCGTGTTTATTGACAAACTATATTGTAAACAGGGATGAGGTTTTATGCCTCCTTATGAATGAAGTTGATTTTCCTTTACCTCTTCATCATTTTCAAAGCTCACACTGTAACAAAAGGTTAATTTGTTTAAACAAACACTTGCCATTTGGTCTTGCTCTGCCTTGGGGTGAACTTGAAATGCTTGAATTTCAGAGGAACAGCCCCCTTCCAAATGCTTGAATTTGAGAAAATAGACTACTCCACACACAAATATATGTTTGATATGTTTTTTGATCTTTTGCTCTATCTGCATATGCTTATTGTGGGAGCCCCTAGCAAGCATATGTATGTTTCAACGATGAGATTTTATGTTTTACGTTATGGAAAAGGTGTTTCATGAAATGATCTGATGTACCTAAGGAATATTGAAAGCAAAGAATTATGAAAGGAAAGGAAATGACTGAAAGAATTAATGTATGGATTCTTAGCAACTTAATTCCTTGCTGTACCTTTCATTGAGATATATAATTAAATACATTTGTTAGATACTCTTCTTGGAAACTTCGTATCTTAGCTGGTAGATGGCAGATGCAAAAGAGAAAGAAATAAACTTACCAGGAAGTTATGCTTTAGGTTTCCACACAAAAAACAAATGAATAATGTTATTTTGACATTTTATTTTAACACTTCAAGTTCATGTATTCTAATTTTATTTTTTAATTTTTTATATTTAATAATTAAGGAAGTCTATTAGTGTATTGTTATTTTTTTATCTATATTTTTAAAAATATATTTTTTTTTAAATATGAATAAAAAAATAAAAAGCTGATTTTGGCATAGCAATAACTTGGAGTGGGCAACTGCAAGAAGCAAAGTAGCACTCTTCAAAACAAATTAGGAAGATTGCTAAATTGACGTCAAACAGATCACTTGCCACCTTTGTACTGATCTGTCAGTTAATGGTTTCTTAGTGTCATCAATGTGCAACAAATTGAATTATTTCCTTCTTATTTAGTTTCTACTTGCCAATTTAAAAGGGTTTTCTTTACTGTTTGGAGTCTCTGTATATTGGCCTCCATTACGCGCATATCTCTAGAAGGCACTGCTCTTCCTCAAACCCAATAAACCAACTTTGAAATAAAATTTACAACAAATTAGGCATTTGGGAGACAAGTACTACCTAACTGATTACCTGCCACTTCCTGTTATGCATTTCAGATTGTGATATAATATCCATAATCCCGTTTCGATTTTTGATTCTTTGATTGTGACTTTTGATCTAACGATCTAGATTAAGCGCAATGGATATTATTAAATAGTGAAAAACAAAATGATAGTTCTCATGAAATGGTCAAATATTCAACTTTCACAAGGCAAATGCCAAGCATTCAGGCCGATGAACCGACCCAGAAACTTCTCCGGCCTAATAGTCATACGAAACTACTAAGGACAGCATGATGATTCGTACACCAAAAGCAACTCAATGCCGAAACAGACAAACCCTCGACCAAAAACTTTAAAATCGCTGTAAAAAATTTTAAAATTGTCACAAAAATTTTAAAATAGTGATAAAAAGTTATTTGCTGCGTTTTGAAGATCGCAGGTTAATCGTGACTATTTGGGCATGACAATAAATTTAATTTATCGCTGCAAATGCCTAATTTATCACTGCAATACTACTATTTATAACTAGAAAATGCAGTAAATGCTACTATTTACGACATAATTTAATTCTCAACTAAATAAAACGCAGCAAAAAGTCTTATTTATTATAGTGTTCTCACCTTAGATTATTTATATTTTAATCAAAATAATAAAAAAAATATTATTCTTTTAATAATTAAAATTTTTTTTTCTATTAATGGCAGAATTAATAATTACTAATGTGAATGTCATATGCGGTAGAGTAGCTGGCGTTTTTTAACTGATTCTGAGCAACCAAAAATTAAAGAGGGAAAGAAATAAAAGAAAATAAAAGGAAAAAATGTTGAAACAATTAAAATAATTGTTGAAATAATGAGAATGGTAAGAATAGCACTTGCCACTGCTGCCTGCAATATTATTCAACCAAAATAAATGAAGACTTGTGCGCAGAACCAAGATTGGAAGAGAGAATGTGTATTTTATTCATTTGGTCTAAGCTAGAGTAATGCATTGTAAATATGACAATCAAGCTTAATTTACTGTAGCTAAAAGCCAACTTCTTTTGAAGTTGCATAATCTAATGTAGAGTTTTTTTTAAATGCTATTAGCTAAATTCCTCATTAAATTTGCTTATGCATAATTCAAAAAAGATGCTCTAACGATTCTTCACTAATTAATACATTATTAAAACGACTTACTAACTGAATAAATTATATATTCAAGACTCTTTTAGATTAATATAGTTATCAATTGGTTCAAAAAGACTGATATATATATATATATATATATATATATACATCAACCTTTCGTCATTTATATATATATATATATATGATTTTTCCAATGTCATTTTTAGAGAGAGAAACAAAAATTATGGTAGGGACATATTCAAATATTCAACTAATTTCTCCAAAATCCAACCCCGGGAAAAGGAAAAGAGAGAAATTGTCCGAGAGGTTGCCAAGCGCCATTCACTCCCACAATTTCTTGCCAACTTCCTTGCATGCGTTATGCTATCCCATTATAATCTATATATGCGGCATGGTCATTTTTTACGGCCGCGCGCTTTTATCGGTTCAACTAACATTTTCTTAAACAAAGATAAGAGTTTCTCGGCTACTTCTTGATCATTAGGTACCATTTCTTAAGTATGATTGACTTGACTTAAACAAAAAATGTCTCTCTACAGTAATTCCAATTAAAAAATAAACTTCTCATTCTACTTACGACAGATCTTTCTACCGTTTTTTTTTTAATAAAAAATGATATATACAAATCTCGAATACACAAGTTTCATATAAAATTTTTATAAAATAATAGACTACATCATAAAAAAGTGTAAAAAGCTCATTTTTTCTTGATGAAGCCTATATTATTACAAAAGGCTTATAAAATACTTGTATTTAAGATTGTGTTTGGGAATGCAACTCTCTTTAGATATTTTGAAACTATTTCATTATTATTCTTAAATAAGTTACTATTATTTACAAATTATTTACTACTATTTTACTATTATTAATAAATTATTTTATTACTATTTATAGGTGATTTGAGATACTGTTATCATCCAAATAGACAACTTTTATTTTATAAAAAGTCAAAATGATTGGTACAAGAATTCCCGTCATGTCCGGCTTTGGTGGAGTTAATTAATTTTTGTTTTGAATGTCATGTGAATATGTGATGAATAGAAAATAGATAATGATGGATTTTTTTTTTTTAAATATAATTATAAATCGAAATAATATGGTTAGGATCCGTTAAGAGTTGAAATATTTTCTCTTTTCTTTTTTGGCATTTTACAATCAGACCAAACAATATCATTATCCAATACCTTAAATTGTTTCTTCTTATTACTTTTCTTTTCTATTTCTAAAATAAATAAATTCAAAATAATCCAACCATTTTCTACTAAAAATGAGGCAAGGGTGACAATTCAAGTGCATAGGTCAGGTTCATGTCAATAAAGTTACGAGCGTACAACCATATCACACTAATCCAATTATAATTAAACATACCAAACAACTAAATCCTAAAATTATCCATTTAAATAAATATATAGTGTTTGATCATCTGCATAACTCATTTCATAAACTAATAATATTATATTCATTTGAATGGAACTCATTTCAACTTATTTCGACCTGTTTAATATAAATGGGTTGACCTAACCCAAATACTAAATTGAGATTCTTTATCCCAATCCCAACTTATTTAGTAAGAAAAAGGTCCAATTGGATGTGTGAGAGAGAAGAAAAGTAGGTCCAGGCCTATTATTTAATGTACTAGAGGACAGTAATGGAAATGACATGATGAGACCAAAAGGCATGGAGTCGTCAGGAAAAAGGAGGTTGGCAGTTGAAGTGATATAGGAGAAGGGTGGCAGCTCGTGGGGTAAAGCAAAGTAAGGCATGGGCATGCGCACAAGAAAAATGGAAAAGAAATGGAAGAAAAGAAAGTAGACTGATTAACACACGCAAATCTAAAAGTCCTATAAAAGGAAACATCTCTCCAACCCACAGTTTCCTCTCCTGTATCAACTTCTTCAATTTTCTCCTTCTTCTCGAAGGCATTTGAGGGCTTCAACCAAAGGAATTTCCTTCATAGATGTTTATATTTTTTCTTTTATGGTGAGATATGAGAGACTGTAAAATATTTATTATTATAGTGGATTCCCCTTTCCAAATACCCATGGATATAGGCCTTACGCCGAACCACATATATCTTGTGTTTATGTCTGTTTATTTCATTTTCTATCAATGTACGTGCCAGCCGCAATGGGATCTCATCGAGGGTCTCAAATGACTCTTAACAAAAGCCTAAATCCTACCAATGGGCCAAGAATGACTCTTTCTCCTATCTCGACATGTTGACCGATTTTCTCGACATCAACAAGATGTCACCCAAAATTCACTTTTATCAATTTCAATTCAAAACACACTCCACTTTCATTTTAACATAGCCAACCCACAAAATTATCCAACAAAATCCTATTTCTATGTCTCTGTATTACCTGGTTAACCTAGTTACCTAAATTTAGCAGTGGAGATGATATTATAGGCTCGCCAATTAAAATCATGAAGAAGTTGGTAGCAGGTGACCCTTACCCATTGCGCAAGACCAGCATTTTCATATTTCAATTTCAAAATTTCCAACCATGTTATGGCTTCTTGAAAACATGTACTTTGGCTATTGTGGAACATTTTAATCTCGTCTTTATGAATTTTTCTCCCAAACTTTTACTAGAGCATGCCTTAACTAATCAGTAGTTGTGTAGAAAGGCCAAGCCGGCTCTGTACATGTTAGTGAATTGACTCTGTTTTAGTATTGGATAGTCTAATACAAAGAGTCATAGATACAATATTAATGTTCATGCGAATCTTGATCTCTGATGACTTTTTAGTACTTGCACTGTAAACTTCCTCTAATAACTTTTTCTCTTCATAATCATGTACAAATGCAGAGGTCAATCCTTGTTGATACCATGCTTGCCACGTTTCTGATCATTCTAAGTAATTAATAACTTCATATTAATGCTTTATACTTAATATTTTCTTTCTTATACTACCAGTTTTGCAGCAGTTTAGGAAAAAAGCTTGGAAGCATGCTAAGTTAACAAAATACCAAGGAGTATGAAAAAACAAAAGACCAACCTTCGTAGTTTACTGTTGTATATTGGAGTTTGGTTAAATCAATGTATGTGTTTTGTAATGATCTTTGCAAATTAGTTCAAACAATGTAATATGTAGTGGATCGCATCGTGTATGTTGCATGCATTTTACATGATGAAATACGAATATTGTTTTTTTTTTTTACATGCATTCAGTTGTTTATATTTTTAGTTTTCTACATTTAGCTATTTTTTACTTAAATTTAGTTTTCCATTTTGATATATCTAGGCTTTTAGATTAAAAACAAATGCTTCTCAGTAATTTTCTTTATTGAAAAAATACAACAGAAAAAAAAAGGGTACAACCTGGAACTCAGATTTCTGGGTTTCAAAAACCCGGATTGATCCGAGTTTTGGCCTAGGTCTGTAACCAGGCTAATCCAGATATCTGATCCAAAACATGGTTGCACAGTCCTAAGTTTTTAAGGTTTCGGTGTAGAAGCTTAGAGGCCATTGGATGCCCATTTATTTGCCCAAACTTGCTCTGCCTTGGATTTTCTCAATGATGTGGTACAGGACATGTGATTTATAATTTATAACAAACAAATACTCTTTTGCAGATCAGATTGGTAAAACAATGCCTTGCTGCATTACAGACTGCATGCCAGCAATTCTTTCTATATTTCTTTTCAAAACATGCTCTATTTCCTTTCCCTCTTCATCATCATGGGGTTCCAGTCTGGGTTTGTAACTGGGTTAACCCGGGCTGGGTATAGCCGTATACCTGGTCCAAAACCTGGTTGCACGGTCCTTAGTTTTTAATGTCATGAATCATGAGGGAAAATAATGTAACTGAAAAGAACTTTTTGGGGAATTAGACTTATTGGACTTATTTCTCAATGCTGGTCCAAAACAAATGCTTCTCAGTTCTTACCATAATGTGGTACAGGACATGTCATTTATAACAAACAAATACTCATTGCAGAACTCTGTCATTTATAACAAACATACCAGCAATTATTTATTTCTTTTCAAAACCTGCACTACTTCCTTTACCTCCTCATCATTTTCAAAGCTCACACTGTAATAAAAGGTTTAAGAGTCGTTTGTTTAATCACATACACTTGTATACTACATCAGGAGCTCTCTCCGCCACTTGCCATTTGGTCCTTTCTAACCCTATGCCCTAAACCATTTGGTCCTTCCTCTGCCTTGGGGTGAACTTGAAATGTTTGAATTTCAGAGGAAGATTTCCTTCCAAATGCTTGAATTTGAGAAAACGGACTAATCCACACACGCACACGCACGTCTGATATGTTTTTTTCATCTTTTGCTTATTGTCTGCATATGCTTATCGTGGAAGCCTCTAGCAAGCATGCATACACGATAATGGAGTATTGTGGGAGCCTCTAGCAAGCATGCATACAGACTACGCTTTGCTGTTTGAAGAGTAACTACCTTACCGAACTTTGTGAGCAAGATCCTATCTATCAATCTTGGACTAGCTGAAGTCGAAAGGTCCGCTAATTTTTGTATACAAAACAAAAGTGTAGCTTAAATAACTCGATAAATAAAAGGCCCCAACAATTGATGACAATCCTAAATCTAAAAGTCATACCTGAATTGAATTTTGAAAGTTGATCAACGGCATCATTTCCAACCAGTGCCTCTCCAACAAACAAGACCTGATCAGGATTGTATATGTAAATAAGCTTTGAGAGTGCTCTCATCAAATGTTCATTATCCTGAAAATGAAGTACATGTATCAAATGGCCATGGAGTAAAAACAAGCATGGCAAAGAAATACATAACCCTAATTATCTATAAAACTCAGTATAATACATACAGCAGATAACAGAACATATTTATAACATAATACCAGCTAGAAGATGCGGCATCGAGACCTGAAGGCAACTGAGTGATACCTGCATTCGTTGTATCAACTAAAAGCCAGTAGGCAACCTGAAAAGTGATTTTTTTAAAGAAACTCTATACTCAAAATTCATAGAATATATTAAGTGTGCTCACAGGACCAAATGTATGCAAATACACACGCACATGCATTCTCCACAATACAAAAGTAGTGGCTAGCTCTATTAAATCTTTTTAATATCATTAAATCTTAACATTATATGTTTTTTTTAATATTATTTGGGGAAGTCTCACCATTCCATTTATGTTGAAAAAGTAGAAAAATAAAAAAGAGATGACTCACCTCGGCTAGATTAATAGACTTCCCAACTCCATTAACACCAACAAAAACAACAACATAAGGGCCATCCCTCAATATGTCAATAGAGCACCTAGGACTTAAAATATGAATAAGAGCTTCTTTCCATTGCAGCCTGCAGTCATTATTTCATGCCAGGGTCTTAATCTTATCACAAAGAGTCAATTGATAAGAAACGAAGCAGTTGAGATAAAAAGAAAAAATTACAGGGCAAGTTGATGGCTCCTGCCCTCCCCCCCAAACTTGAGCTAGATGATTCCACACCCACCCAACCTATGATACTTGGCTGCTGCAAGATCAACTTGTTATGTCAGTTCTCATTTCTTCCCTTTCAGAGCCTTTCATAACTCAAGTTGTTGGTTGTGCCTCTGCCCAACTGGTTGTAACTTCTCTAGAGAGTGCATGAGCTTGAAGGAAAGGGAGGCTAGCTACACAATATAGATAAGAAAACCTAGGAATTTTTTTATGAATAATAGAGATGAAACCAAAGCTTAATTTTTTTTATTAAAATATAAATATTTTAATAAACAAAATGGAAGATTGCACCTTTTAATTACAACCCAAATTTAAGCTCTAAATCCAAATCTTCCTTCAGATTCTCATCGTCATTTTCTAATTCGGTTATTCTGATGCCCTTGGTTGAGGAATGCTGCCTCTTTTCTTGTGGGTACCAATTGAATTCCAGGTTGCAATCATCTTCATTATGACGTTTCTTACCATCCATTAAATCTATCCAACCTTTAACTCCTTCACTAGATGCATCATATTGGGCACCAACATATTCGGGGAGCACACCTTTATCATGATCTCTTGCCTTCTCTTCTTCCTTCTCTACCAAATGGACCCCAAGGTTCAAATCATCATTTGGATTCTCATTCTCACTTTCATTCTCTAAATCAGAAATGATTGATTCTGAAGAAGGTTGGACGTTAACACAAGGACTCCAACTTGCAACGTCTTGCAATGTATTGATCTCCTTCTGCTTGCGTACCACATAAATTCCAAAACTTCTAATTAGGAATCTACCTTCGTCCCTCTCAAACTTAAGTTGCAGAATTCCCTCCACTAATTTGAAACGCTCTGCTTTTAGTTTGTGGTAATACAACCATACATTATTTGAGCTACTTGGATCAATATGTACTGTATACGTACTGGTATACTGATAAACACCATTATAGTAGATCTTGATACGCATATTATTGTTGGAAGACCTTTGGGAGGGATGGGAAAGAACAACAGCACATGCAATGAATCCTTTAATCTCATCCGAATACACCAAATCAACATTTATCCCATCACATACATAACTATTTCGAGTCTTCTTCAGCTTGCAATGGCAGTCCAAATTTGGAATCTTATTTCCCGGAAATATAAGTTCACAATTATCTTCATCCAGGTCCTCTACATATTCCTGTTCAACAAGCTAGCTAGCATCATAATTTTTAGTAGACAAAGGTAGGACACAGTATGAGAGAGACTGAGAGAGAGAGAGAGAGAGAGCATACCTCAAACTGTAGAGGATTGATTTACAATCATTTTATGGCATTCACTCAAGTTAATCGAACGTATTTTATGGTTGCTTGTATTGAATTCAAACATATTTGATACTTCAGGAAAACTCTCCAATGAAAGGCATCCCCTAGCATTTACCAAAGTTACATTTGGAGGAAATTCTAAGATTTCTTTAAGTTGCTCGCAACGACACAACTGAAGTAACCGTAAGTGAACAAATCCTCTAATCCACTCAGGAACGATAACGACAATATTGCTTCCCCATAAATCTAAAACCTCCAATGTGGAATAGAAGGCAGTTCCCAATAAATCTAGATTTGGAAACACTATTGAATTCATTGGAGGAGAATATGACGAGAACAATTCTGCAGTGGAGGAGGGTAAGAGATATTGGCTTTGGTCATATGACCAATGCTCGAGAATGAGACAACGTCTATGTTGCAACTGACGAATGCTGTTAGGGATATGCCTTAACTTGTAGCAATGGCTTATTTGTAAATCCAAGAGGTTAGTAAGATTCCCAATAGATGAAGGCAATTCATTTATAGCAGTCATGTGTTCTAGTTTAACATATGTTAAACATTTCATTTCAACCTGCATTTCAGGAAACTTCTGCAGCCTTTTGCAATAAGAAAGATTAAGATATTCTAGAGATCTCAACTTCAAGGATCTTGGGAAACTAGTAAGGCTCCTGCAATTTTCAATAGACAATCTGACGAGTTTATCAAGGAAGCCAACAGATTGATGTACCTCAACTAAGTTATTGCAATGCTTAATGTCCAATCTATTTAAAGTCTGGAGCCCTGACATGTCAGCAATGTTTGTTAGGAATTCACATTTAGAGAATTTTATAGTAGTCAACTTCTGGAAATTCTGTAAAAAAGAAAACAAAACAGGAGAAAATCTGTTAGCTTGTAGAATAGTTACAGTATATGTATCCACACATATATAGTTTTAAGAAAGAAATAACGATACCTTCAATCCTTCTCCCAATTCTTTGATGAAGCAATCATCCATTTTTAAAACGACGAGTTTCTTTCCGTGAAAGTTTTGTGGGAAAGGACTGGGATAGCTATGCCAATCAAGTACTCTTAACTTATTTGATAGATAATCAGGCCCTCTTGAAAAACGTGCATTACGATTTATAAATATCCTAAGCCTTCTCATCGCCGAGAAAGTCTCGGGATTCAAATCTATCAAATCTTGTTTTGGAAACTCTATCAATATGTCTTGAATCTTGTTTGTTCCCTAGCAATACAATGCAAACAAAATCAAAGCATAAAAATCTTCATATTTTACCACCTCGCTGGAATCATAATTTTGTTTATATACATTGTACTGCATGTACTTTCTTTTCTTTTCTTTTTTAAACCTAATGTTTGATTTGTATTTTTACAATGTCCCAAGCAAAGTGATCAAACAAAAAATGTCCATGTTTGCTTTCACATTTACCTCTCAATTTTATCTTTTGATATCAGAAAAAAGCAGGATACTAAAAAAAATTGTTTTGATGTAACCAAAAGTACTTGCTTTTTTGTTTCTCCTCATTCAAGTCATTCTACACATAAACAAAATACATCTCATAGTACTATTCATAAAGATAAATGCGTGCACTTATATGTAATTTCAATCCGATTTTACAATCAAAAGAGGAAGTGTGTTTTTTTTTTTTTTAATGCAACTCTTACCTTAGTTTCTTCTAATACATGACGAACATCTTCATGAAACCATAACCTACTGCGTTCATCAGGTTCTTCAGGTGATTCTTGACGAACAATTTCTTTACCCATATCTTTGAGTAAGTCATGCATGCTTATATGGCGACATTGAATCGTGATAAGAGACTTATCCACAAGTACTTTGATACCACAGTGAGGAAAGAAACCACAAGCATCAAGTACTTTAGTAACATATTCTTCTTCCTCTCCTACAAAGAAACATGCAATGTGCAGGAAAATATTCTTCTCACTTTCATCCAAGCCATCATAACTTATTCTAAGCGTTTCATGAATATTGTTATGAGGAATTGTTTTGTACTTTTCTAAAGCACTTCTCCAAAAATGAATATCTCTACCATATAGATTCGAGCCTAGCGCCATTAAAGCCAACAGAAGGCCCCCAATGTAATGCAGTACATCTTCTGTAAGTTCTACAAAATCAAGGTTAGGATTTTTATTTTGGAAGGCATTCCAACAAAACAATTGAAGAGCTTCGTCGTGATCCAATTCCTTCACCTTATATCGTAAATGAACATTAAAACTAGTTAATAAGTGTTCATCTCTAGTTGTTATAATGATTATACTTCCCGAACCAAACCAATCACATCCTCCAAGTAAGGTTTTCACTTTGACCGACTGATCCAAATCATCAAGAACTAAAAGAACCTTTTTACTCCAAAACCTCCCTTTTATGAGACCGATTCCTTCATCAACATTTCCAACCTTCAAACTTGAGTCTTCTAGGATCTCGCAAAGAAGTGTCTCTTGCAATTGAATTAAACCATTCTCACGCTTTGAACTTTCTCTGACGTTTGCAAGAAAGCAACAATTTTCAAATTGGTCGATAAATGTTTTGTAGATTTCTTTAGCTAGATTTGTCTTACCAATTCCTCCAGTTCCATCAATCCCTAGTATAAATATATCATTCAATCCCACACTTTGAAGCTTATTATGGGCTTCTTGCACTCTGGACTCCATTCCGACTGGATGCTTGGCAACATCATTTAAATATTTACTCTTTACTAGTCTTGAAACCTCTTGAACAATTTCTTGAATAAATTCTGGTTCGGTCCTAACAATGCAAAAAATAAATATAAAAGAATGAAAGGTAGAATTTTCACAATTAAGAAACAAAAGAAAATGAACTAGTATGCAACTTTTTAACTGGGAGCAAATGGTAATGATCTATTTAATGGACTTTTTTTTTGCTTTCATTCCCGAATTCGATTTGGCTCATTAAGAAGTAGGAGCCTTATGATATGATGATGAGTTCCTAAATTTTGATATACACACATACATACACTTGGATTATAAAGATGTATTATGATCAATTTTTTTTTTTTAAATGAAGGCATACTTGTGAGTACTAGAAGCAGTATACCTATCTCCTAAAGTGAATCCAGAAAAACTGGCCACTTCTTGTTGTTTCATATTTTGTTTATATTTTATATTATATATTTGATTTATAATTGTTATTTTTTTAAATACAACTCAATTCACCCCCCCTCTTGTGTTAGTCATCTGGGCAACAATTGGTATCAGAGCTAGTTGACCTGTACTGTTCATACAGGCAGATCACTCATGGGAACTCTCGCTTGTGACTGTGTCACCGAAGCAAGACTCTCCGACCATGGGTGACGGTGCACCGGTAGAGACGGTGGCCGGCTAGTCTGGTAGGTACAGTTGTTAGGTGACATAGGTGCGGCCTATGATCAGTAACAATTGGTATCAGAGCTAAAGCTCTATTATAAGATTAACTATCTTTTGAGTTAAGATCTTATGGCTAACATTGCAGCTTCATTTGGTGAAGGTCAATCCAGCAGTCGGCCTCCACTCTTTTGTGGAGACAATTACTCATTCTGGAAAGTTAGAATGAGAATATTCCTTCAGGCTCAAGGTCGAGAAATCTGGAAATGTATTGTAAATGGACCTTATATTCCAACAAAAGTGATTGATGGAGTAAAGGTCAAAAAGGAAGAAGAAGAGTTTAATCGTGAAGACGATAGACTTTATACTTTGAATTTAACTGCTATGAATTTATTATATAATGCTCTCAATGGTAATGAATTTAATAGAGTAATGACTTGTGCTACAGCAAAGGAAATTTGGGATAACTTGGAAGTTACTTTTGAAGGAACTTCTCAAGTCAAGGAATCAAAAATTTATATTCTTACTCATGAATATGAAATGTTTAAGATGAATGATGATGAATCTATTTCTAGTATGTACACTCGTTTTACTAACATCATAAACAGTTTGACAGCTCTTGGCAAAATTTATTCCAAAGTGGAGATAGTAAGAAAAATTCTCAACTCTCTACCAAAACGTTGGGAATCAAAAGTGACAGCGATTCTTGAAGCTAGAGACCTCAAGAAGCTCGAAGTGAATGAACTCATCGGGTCACTTATCACCCATGAGTACACATTGAAAAGAGGAGAAGAAGAAGGAAAGTCAAAGAAAAGCTTGGCACTTAAAGCTGTTCCATATGAAAGTGAAAATGATGAAGATGAGGAAAATGAAGACAAAGATGAAGAAATTGCGATGATAGTAAGAAGAATTCAGAGGTTCTTAAAGAAAAATAAAACTCCTCCAAGAAAATCCTTCAATAAGTTTTCCAAGAAAGATTCAGGTAAAAATGACACTTTAATTTGTTATAAATACAATAAACCTGGTCATATCAAGCCAGATTGTCCTCTGCTAAAGAAAGATCGAAACAAAGGCAAAAAAGCAATGAAAGCTACGTGGGATGATGATTCAAGTAGCTCAGATAGTGAAGCAAGCAATGGAGAACCAGCAAATCTTTGTCTTATGGCTAAAGATGACATTGAGGTAACAAATCTTGATAATATTGAAAATCCTTCATATGAAGAATTGCAAAATGTTTTAGAAGAGATATATGAGGAATTTGAAAAATTGGGTATCAAGTATACTGTTTTGAAAAAGAAAAATTCTTCTTTAACAAATGAAATTGATATTTTAAGAAAAGAAAGTATTGTTTTGAAAGATGAAAATCTTGAGTTGAAGAAAAAGAAAACTGATTTAGAAAATATTATTGAAAACTTTACGAATGGAAAAAGAAATTTTGAAAAACTTCTTGGTAGTCAAAGATGTGTTTTTGATAAGGCAGGCTTGGGATATAAACCAAAACAAAAATACAAATCTTATAAAAACTTCTTTGATAATCCTTCTACATCAAAATCCAATATTCAAAATTCTTTTCATAAAAATAATTTTGTTAAAAAAGGATACTATTATAATCACTCAAGTTCTTCATATATGTCACATGCTATTTGCAATTTTTGTAATAGAAATGGTCATAATTATTTTGCTTGTCCTATTAGAAGAAAACATACAATGACTATTAGGGCCATATGGGTACCTAAAAATCTTATTTCTTCTAATACTAATAAATAAAGGACCCAAAGAACTTGGGTACCAGGAATTGTTTTTAATTGCTTTTGTAGGTATGCATGAAGTATTCTACAGGTAAAAATAAATGATTTTTAAATAACGGATGCTCAAGATACGTGACAGAAGACAAAACTAAATTCATTGACTTCACTTCTAAAGAAAAAGGATGTGTGATATTTGGAGACAATTCAAAAGGGAAGATCATGGAAATAGAAGGAAAGATCATCAAGACTTAGTACAATATGCAACCAAATAGTGGAAACATGTGAAAGATCATCCAGCGGAATAAATTCTAGGAGAACCTTCACGAGGTGTAAGTACTCGATCATCTCTTAGAAATATTTGCAATCATACTGCTTTTCTATCTCAGATTGAACCTAAAAATATTGATGAAGCACTTCTTGATGAATTTTAGATTCTAGCTATGTAAGAAGAGCTTAATCAATTTGAAAGAAATGATGTTTGAACACTTATTCCTAAACCCAAAAATCATACTATTATTGGAATAAAATTGGTTTTTAGAAACAAAAAACATGAGTCTGGAGTCATTACTAGAAATAAGGCTCGACTAGTGGTCCGAGGTTTCAATCAAGAAGAATGAATCAATTATGATGAGACATATGCACCAGTCGCAAGATTAGAAGCTATTCGAATGCTACTTACATATGCTTGTTATAAAGATTTCAAACTTTTTCAAATGGATGTTAAAAGTGCTTTCTTAAACGGTTTTATAAATGAAGAAGTATATGCTGAGCAACCTCCAGGTTTTGAAAATCATATTTCTCTAAATTATGTTTTCAAACTCACAAAAGTACTATTTGGACTCAAACAAGCTCCTAGAGCGCGGTACGAGAGATTCAGTAGTTTCTTGATTGAAAAAGGCTTTTTAAGAGGAAAAATTGATACAACTCTTTTCATTATATACGAAAATGATGATATTCTTTTGATTCAAATTTATGTTGATGATATAATATTCGGTGCTACTAATGAAAATATGTGCCAAGTTTTTTGCTAAGACTATGCAGGAAGAATTTGAAATGAGCATGATGGGAGAGCTTATATTCTTTCTCGGATTGCAAATTAAGCAAGCAAAAAGTGGGATATTCATCAATCAATCAAAATATATTAAAAAATTGCTGAAGAAGTTTGGGATGGAAGGTGCTAAGGAAACTGGAACACCAATGAGCCCATCCACTAAACTTGATAAAGATAAATCCGGTAAACTAGTTGATTCGAAGGTATATCGAGGTATGATTGGTAGCTTATTATATTTGACAGCCAGTAGACCAGATATTATGTTCAGTGTATATTTATGTGTACGTTTTCAATCATTTCCAAAACAATCTCATTTGATTGCAGTCAAGCGGATTTTTAGATATTTTGCCAGTACCATTGACTTAGAGTTATGGTATCCTAAACACACTTCTTTCGATCTTATTAGTTATCCAGGTACCGATTATACTGGTTGCAAAGATAATCGAAAAAGTTTTAGTAGAACATGTCATTTCTTAGGTCGTGCACTAGTTTCCTGGTTTAGTAAAAAAAAAAAAAACAAAATTCTGTTGCACTATCTACTGCTGAGGCAGAATATGTTGCTGCGGGTAGTTGTTGTGCTCAAGTTCTTTACATGAAGCAACAACTTGAGGATTTTAAACTTATGTATAATCACATTCCAATCAAATGTGATAATACAAGTGCTATAAATCTTTAAAAAAAAAAAAACCAATACAACATTTTAGAATTAAGCATATTGAAATAATATATCATTTTTTTTGAGATCATGTGCAGAAAGGCGATATAGTACTCGAGTTCACAAACACACTCGATCAGTTAGCAGATATATTCACAAAACCCTTACCAGAAGATAGATTATGTATGATTAGAAGAGAAATAGGTATGATGCATGTTATGAATATCTCTTGAAAGATAGATTAGAGTTCATAAAAATAGAGAGATATTTTTTTAAATACTTTTACATAAACTTGAGGTTCTTAGCCTCATGTTTGAGACGCTCATTCTCTTCATACAATATCATGTCATCCCTATCCATAGGAACTGGCAAGCGGAATGAAGAATCCAATAGAGATTTCAATTTTTTATTCTTCTGCCGAAGGATTCCTTCCCTTGTGTGAGACTCTTGAACAATTCGTTGAAGTACAACAATTTGTTCTTTAAGCTTTTCAACCTCATGATTTTTGACTTGTAGCCGCTGGGAAAAAGCGACAATAGAGGATGAGTAGCGAGTCCCGAGACTCACCAAGTCGTAGATAGCATCGGAGTCTGGCTTATTAGCCAAACTATTGTTCTCTTGCTGCAACATGGCGCCAATGGTAGCTGCAGAAAGGACATGAGATTGAGATGTAGAATACCTCATAGATGCATCTAGAGGAATGTTAGAAGAATGAGCCATTGAGAAAAGAATTGAAAACTTAAAGCGAGAATATTGAAGGAATGCAGATGAGTTATAGAGATGAGAATAAGATTGATGCAAATCGGATGAACTTTAAAACTGATTTTATAGAAATAGCATAAAGAACAAGACAAACTATTGTCTCTTCAAATCTTATTAGTCAAAAGAAATATAAGATATGCTGGACACACATTGTCAAAAGTTTTCTTACTAGAAAAACGGTTCTCTGCTCCTATCATGGCATTGACGGCCTTAGGAGAGAAGATTGATGGTTGATGCGTCAAGGGTTCCTGATTCAAGTCTGGAACATTAGTGGAAGAGAATTGTTCGGCCATTCTATCGTTATGGAGAAACAGAACTTAGGTCAAGAAGCAATGTTTTTTTCTTTTTTTGGTATCCGATTGGTGAAAATGATTTTTTTATAGAAACTCAGAGCCTTCAAACCCGTTTGTCAACAACATCAGGCGATTGATCTGCTTTCGCACTGACTGCTAGAGCTAGGTCTCCAACCTTTATATGTTTTGTCAGATACGCGTGGCTCCGTACCGAATTGCCAGAGTTAGACTTCCAACATTTGCAGGTTTTGTCAGACATGCATGGCTCCGCACCGCATTGCCAGAGCTAGGCCTGCAGCTTTTGCTGTCTTTGTCGGACACAAATAATTTTAATTATTCAACTTCAAATCTCTGGAACATCTAATTCGTCAATAACATCAAGCGGATTTAAATCTTCTTCCGCACCGAGATGATAAAATTCGGCTTCAACCTTTGCAGGTTTTGTCGGACACGGGTGGTTCTAACTTCTACTGTCTCTACTAAAACAGCGTTTTATTTGTCTGTTAGTTATTGTAGGAATATATCTTATTGAGATAATTATGATTCCTTTTTAATGATGCCAAAAGGGGGAGAAGTTTTAGACTAGAACATTAACATTGTTTAAATCGCTAAACTTGTTATATATGCTTGGAATTATGTTTATATTTTTGTTTGAAAAACTAACGCACATTCTCAGGGGGAGCTTAAGTATTAATACAGGATTCAGGTTCTATCAAGTATTTGTCATCATCAAAAAGGGGGAGATTGTTGAACCCAAGGTTTCAAGTTTCATGTAAATCTACAAATGGATTTTGATGATAACAAATGAATCCAAAGAATAAAGGAGTCTCAAGCTCAAGTTGTCCACACAATATAATCAAACACATCAAGGAAGCAAGCATGAGCAAGAAGGGAACAAGTTCACATTAAAATCATAGATTAATGTTGTAAATCTCTTAAAAATTCAAAATTAGGATTAAGGCTCAAAATTAATATTTTATCATAAAGCATTAAAATACATTTTCCACATATGCATGAATATTTTGAAAATTAAATTTGAAAATTTTGAAAGATGATTGATTGTCATCTTTCACATGTGCATGACATGATTAAAGATTTGAACTTTGAAAATATTAAGATGATTGATTGTCATCTTTCACATGTGCATGTTTTATTTGAATATTTTCAAAAGTGGTGGATGCTTTTCTTGACTTATGCAAAAGGTAGATGTCTTTATTTGAAAATTTTGAAAAGTAAAGTGTGCTCCTTTTGTCATATGCAAAAAGTAAAAGATTATGTTTGAAATTTTTGAAAAGTAAAGTGTGCTCCTTTTGTCACATGCAAAAAGTAAAAATATTAGATTTGAAATTTTTGAAAAATAAATGATGATGTTTTTGACATAGGAATCTTTTCAAATTTGAAATTGAAAAATCATTTGCCTATAAATAGCTCACTTGAGTTTTGCAAAATTTACAACAAGAGCTTACACATCTATTGCTAAGTTTTGCATCATTCCTTCAAAGCTCTCATTCTCTCTTTTCTAAAGTTTTGAGCCTTAATTCTTGTTCTTGTTGAGAGAGATATAAGTTGCGCTGTATTGTTTCTATCTCACTCATTGAAGAGTGTACTTTGATAGTCTACCTACTATCAACTCTTGTATTTATAAAAGGGTGTGTATAACCCTTGTGTGTGTAGAAGGTGTTCTACACGGGGAATAGTTAAATCACCAAGTGTGAAGTGATTGGAAGTGTAGAAGGTGTTCTACACAGGAAATAGTTAAATCACCCTTTTATAAATACAAGAGTTGATAGTAGGTAGACTATCAAAGTACACTCCTCAATGAGTGAGATAGAAACAATACAGCGCAACTTATATCTCTCTCAACAAGAACAAGAATTAAGGCTCAAAACTTTAGAAAAGAGAGAATGAGAGCTTTGAAGGAATGATGCAAAACTTAGCAATAGATGTGTAAGCTCTTGTTGTAAATTTTGCAAAACTCAAGTGAGCTATTTATAGGCAAATGATTTTTCAATTTCAAATTTGAAAAGATTCCTATGTCAAAAACATCATCATTTATTTTTCAAAAATTTCAAATCTAATATTTTTACTTTTTGCATGTGACAAAAGGAGCACACTTTACTTTTCAAAAATTTCAAATAAAGACATCTACCTTTTGCATAAGTCAAGAAAAGCATCCACCACTTTTGAAAATATTCAAATAAAACATGCACATGTGAAAGATGACAATCAATCATCTTAATATTTTCAAAGTTCAAATCTTTAATCATGTCATGCACATGTGAAAGATGACAATCAATCATCTTTCAAAATTTTCAAATTTAATTTTCAAAATATTCATGCATATGTGGAAAATGTATTTTAATGCTTTATGATAAAATATTAATTTTGAGCCTTAATCCTAATTTTGAATTTTTAAGAGATTTACAACATTAATCTATGATTTTAATGTGAACTTGTTCCCTTCTTGCTCATGCTTGCTTCCTTGATGTGTTTGATTATATTGTGTGGACAACTTGAGCTTGAGACTCCTTTATTCTTTGGATTCATTTGTTATCATCAAAATCCATTTGTAGATTTACATGAAACTTGAAACCTTGGGTTCAACACTTCTGTTAGGGCTGCTTTCCATCTCCCCACCCTCGACTCATCCTTGAACCTTTCGTTAAGTTTAGCCAATGCTTTTCCAAACCCTTCTCTGATGTCGGACTTATGTTGGATTTACATTGTAAAATACTGGTAGAACCTTTTGTTGCTTCATTTTGTTACACTCAAGGATTTTTATCAATTCATCCAAACACCATGTGAATGATGCATAGTTTTTTGAGAGGACGACAATCGAGATCCTTGAGCTTTCGATAGCTTTGAGAAGTTCATCCGATATTTCCTCACCTCTTGGAAGCTTGTAATCTATGTATGTGTTTATCTTCTTTTGATCCAAAGCTTGATGGAGATGGGCAGTGAAATTTTGACGAGTATCTTCGCCTCTAAAACTCAAGGATACATCATAAGTCCACCAATATCACTACAAGAAATGTTGCCTTTGCCGGCGAAATTAACTTCCCCGCTATTAAATTCGCCAAGTATAACAATTTTCTCAGCGAAATAATTTTCGCCGCACAGTTAGTAATGAAATTAAACGCCGAAGCTTTTTGCAGCGATTTTTTAATAATATCAGCGCTTTAAATCACCGCAATACGTCTATGTACCGTATTTTTAAAAAAGATTATTTCATGCTCTATTAAGGCGAGTATTTTCGCCGTAAAAACATTTTAATAAACGCGCGGATGGATGTCCCGGTCCCAAACATTATTTTCTCCCCAAACAATATATCTGACTTTCCCCCCAATTATTACCCAAATTCACCAGATCACTAGCTCGAAAAACCCTCGATCGGCACTGGCCTGTTCGCCCACGAGCTCTGGCCATCGTTCGCCTCTCGTTGGCCACTTCGAAAACCCTTGCTCCTCCGCCACCCTCACCACGCCAAAAACCCATCGTGGCCCTAGGCATCCTGTTCGCCACGCCGAAAACCCTTTCTCCACCCATCGTTCACCACTCCCACGGGCTCTGGCCACCGGCTCTGCTGAGAGCAGCCACATGCACAAGGTCGCACCTTCACCTGCGGCAATTTCCAGCTTGGTGAGTTTTGGCATTTCTCAAATATGGTGTTGGTATTTTTTCTGGATTTCTCTATTTTTGGGACAATTCATTTCATCTGGTTTGCCGTTTGAGTCTTACAATTCATTTTAGGCTAAAGGGGGTTTCTCATAGCTAGGGATTGCGCGCGTTATTGTTGATACACTCAGTGGTATGCAAGTGTTCAACATCTAGTACTATACATCAATTTAAGTTTCTATTTCACATGATTTGCGTATGATTCTCACGTGCTTTATGTTATATATTAGCAACATATGTGAATCTTGAATTCTGGTTGGATTGACTCAACATATGTGCTCCTGAAATGCTAGTGTCAAACTCCTATAGGTGACAGACCAGGATAAGTCCCCATATTTCGAGGATCTTTTGGTTTAGGTTTGTCTGACCTCATGGTTCTCCCCATATTTCTGCAGTTGGGGGATTTTATGGATATAGAAAATTTTGTGCTTTAACTACCAAGAAAAGTAGAAGACACAAATAACTCTTGGGAACCAAGCTTATAAATGAGAAGTTGAAAAGAAAAGAAAAGACAAAAAATATACAAATAAGCATTTTCGGTTGTTTTATAAGTACAGTAACATATTATAGAATGTTTAAAAAAACTATTGATTTATTGAAATTTCCAAAGCAAAGAAAAATTTTCTAAAGATAAATATGGTTTAAGTTCATGTTATTATAACATAAACAGTTTTTACACCGAATATATTATACCCCTTCAATGATAATCTCTCATGAAGTATTACCCACCTTGTAAATAAATTATAAAGTTAATTAATAAAGAAAAACACAGACCATAAAGTGGTAGGATATGCAAGACAAGAATTGACAACAATATATATTGACCTGAGGCATAGGCGAGCCATTATCAGTATTAAGTAGCATCCAAGACTCAGGTTCAAATTCAAATAGATTTGCACGATTGTCCTCATGGAAGAAGCCTGGTTTTGCACTGTATGGACAATTGCCTCTCTGAGGTTAGGCATGAAAGTAATACAAAGCAAATAAACAAAGCTTATTTTAATTAAAAAAAATGAATAAATTGAGCTTTTTTAATCATAAACACATTTCTATCTTAACGTAAATCTTAATAAATCAAATCCAAACTCCATTGAATCTAAATGCATTTGTTTAAGTCCAGTTAAATATTCCAGCAATAGGTTTTAGCTATAGTTGGTAGGTTTCACTACAGTTAAAAATCGTGAAGTAAACAATTAAAAATCTTTATCATTTAAATTTGTCTTTAGGGTACTAGCTAGTTGTGGACTAGGAAAAACTAATTTGTCTTTATTAGTTAAAACAAGTTTGAATGGATGAAAGATCCAAACACTTTCAGCACCTCCACCAAAAGAATATATCCAGAGAAAAAGACCTACACCAACACAGATAAGAGACTTTTTTTTACAGGTACAAGCACCTTTAACTGGAGCATGGGATTCACTTTAGTTTTGGAACTCATGCCACTTCTTTAGTTTTGGAACCCATGGAAATAAAAAATATTTGTTTTAAACTCTGAACAAGCTAAAGCCAGAGATGACTTTGATAGATAGAGATTGCTACATGTACCCTTCCATGGATGCATGTGGCTGCTACATCTTTTATGATTTCATGCTTCATCTTCTAGCTTTTTAGCTTCTTTTTTTTAATCATCTCTCTTTCTCCTTTGTATTGGTTATTTGGTCTTTTACATGCAAATTTGCCTTATTTACAAGGTAACAATTTCTATGTTTGTAAATCACGACAAAATTAGAAATGGTACTTTTCTATGTTTGTAAATCACGACGTAGGGATAAAGGCAACAACAAAGTGATAAGAACGGAACTGTGAAAAGTTATTGCATTTGTTGCTACTTGCACACTATTTTAGATATCTTTCTTTTTGTCCTCCCTGAATTCTAGAGCGTGATAGAAAATACATGATACTATATATGGTGAAAGCTTCTATTCGCACCGTTTTACTGACAACCACTCATATTTTGACCGTTTTAATAATATTTTGACCCTTTTTTCAATAAATATAATTTTCAAAAATCCTGAGCAAACAGTACAGAAATCCGAGACACGCATTTGTTCATCGATGTGTGAAGAAGAAACGAAGAGCACGCCTTCAAAAGTGGACGACGGGAAGCAGAGGAAGCATAAGAAAAAGCGCGGGACGCGACGAGTGAAGTAGTTCGATGGCCAAGGCTAAAGCGCAGAGAGAGAGAGAGAGAAATCAATGTGAAAACAAATTCGGAGTAAAATTGAAATTTATGGAGACAAAGCCAGAGAGAGAAAGGTGAAAGAGTGTTGAACCTTGGCGTGGGCGCCGTGGGAAACCGGTTGAGGGGAGAAAGTCCAGAGTGGAGTAGGTGACCATGTGGGGGTTGACCTCTCACCAGCATTTTCATTTGTAATTTCTTGAAACAATATTGTATAAAAAATAAAATTATAAGAGAAGAGGAGCTGCGAAATGAAGGGAAGCTACCTTTGCAGAGAAGAGGAGCTACGACCCAAAGACCTTTTCAATCGATTTCGGAAAGCATAGTTGGTGATGGAAGATCCGAAGCTTCATTCATTTTCCTTCTGCGAAGAGCAGAACTGGGCAGTCTCTGCGAAGCGGGAGAGCGAGGGAAAGCACAGATGAGTCCTACGGTTTTGCTGAAAGCTTCTCTTCGCACCGTCAATCATATTTTGACACGTACGCATTCCTAAATTTTATTGTGAACCCGCATGCATCCTACTCTTCTCACAATTTTGCTGAGAACCCAGTCACCCAACTGAGAAATGACTTAAGTTGGTTTGAATTGAGAAATTAATTTTAAAAATTAAATAAGATATTATTAAAATATTATTTTTTAATATTATTATATTTTAAAATTTTAAAAAATTAAATTAAAATTTTAAAAAATTAAATTATTTATTAAATTTATATAAGAATTTAAAGAAAATATAATAAAAAATTTAAAATAATTTAAAATGAGTTCAACTCACGCAAAAATCCAGTCCTGCGCGAACGAAGTAACGAACCAGCTAAAATAGTTGCCGACGACTACGAATCCAAGCCGCAGCTCTGCCATGGTTTGCTTGACCAAGTTCACTTATTCGCTCCTTCATGAATCATGACTAGTCTGACAAAATTTAAAAATGCTAAAATTTTCGGTTCTATGACAATGATGGAAGAAGAGTTCTAACTCTTTAACAAAAAGTGAAACTCTGAAAGTTTCTACACATAAAACAGATTTGTATGTCTTAAATACCAACCCCTACCCCCACATTAACCATATGCACAAATATTAAAAAATTCTGAACCCAAATCAATTCACTAATAATTAATTTGGATTCATAATTCATCTTAATTTATCTCTATTTTATTATTATATTTTTTCAATTTTTCATATAAAATATAAAATATAAATTTGTATATATTTTTTTAAATCTCAATACATATTTTTTAAATCTTAATTTAATTTTTTTAAATTTTAAAATAATAATAATATTAAAAAATAAATTAAGCTTATATCAACTCTCTCATATTTAAATCTAAACGAGACCTAATTAAACTATTTCCTCCACTTTCAAAGATTCTGTCCAACTGGAAAACTGGCCAAACCCAAATTAATCGAAGAGCTCCAGTTCGGATGGGTTTAAAATCTATTTTCACACCAGCCAATTAAAAATAGACACGTATGCAAGTTTAGACTAAGATAGATGAACCTTGCCACACCAAACTCCTCTCTCTGTTCTCTGCTTTTCTCCCTCTTTCTCCCATCTGCGTGCGTTCCCGATCCCATCTCTCTCGATCAGTACTCCCACAATCTAACTGGTTTTCCATCTTCTTCCTTTTTCTGAGGAAATTTTCAAGGTTGACAAGGATTATTATTCTTATTTTTGTGATCTCATTTGTCCCCTACACAAATTGTCTATCCTTGTTAGCCTCGTCGCATCAGGCTCAGCGACAGTGGCTTTGCTGCACCGTTACACTTGCTTCTCCCTTCTTCAATACACAATCCCAGGCCCCCACGTGCCTTAGTTGTTCCTTCTGAGCTTTCTCGGTCACCAGAGTTCGGTTAGGGTCTTCAGAGGAATAAAACCCTCAAGACTACAAAAAATTCAGAGCAAATACTACCGATATTTAAATTTGTGAAAAGGAGGTGCCGCTTCCATTCTATCTCAAATAAAATCACATTTCCTGAAACCCTAAACCCTAAACCTCTGATCTAACATGCAAGTTCTTACACAGACAGTACTCTGACAACTACCTCGAACAAAACCTTGCGACATCATGAGCTCCCACAAATGCTAAACCCATTTGTTATCCAAACCCATTACAGAATGCAAAAAGAAAGAAATCAATGGGTCTGGACAGATGGGGTCGCAAACGAACGCAGACGGGAGAGAGAGAGAGAGGGAAATGGCAGAGAACGGGAGAGGGGTTCAATCATCAATGTGGTACGCTTCATCCATTTTAGTCTAAAATTGCATACGTGTCTATTTATGATTAGGCTGGTGTGAAAATGGGTTTTGCACCTATCCGGATTGGAGCTTTTCTCATTAAGCAAGTATAATAGTGTCGACCGTGGCCTTCAATCCTGAAGGTTTGGCGTCATTTGGAAAATGCAAAGCTTCATGTCCAGCTTATTTCAAAAATTTAGCAGAGAAAAATATATGCTTATTCTGAACATTTTTTAACTAATTCCTCCAACAACCCTCTCCTTTCTTCTCAAAACCCCCAGGACTTTTATAATCAATGTCTTCTTCAAAATAAATTTTTAAAGAGAGAGAGAAAATGATAATGGCATGGTGAAATATTCCTCCCACACCCCTCTCCTTTCTTCCCACACCCCCGATCCGCCCCGACTTTGAGTCCACATCTTCTACAAAAGTCATCTTTAAATAAAAACATAATGATATTGGCACGGTCAAATATTCAACTTCCGAAGAAATCCCATCCCTAATGGTCATCCCAAACTATTAAATTGAGAAATACTGAAAACATAAGGGGATCGGTACTGCAATCAACGTGGCAATGTGCCAAGTGACATTTAGATTGATGATTCTCTGTTTTTCACCAAGTGGAAAATACTTCATATCAAGTATAGAATCATTATTTTTCCCAACGATCCTGATGTTGCTTTGAACCCAAAAAAAAAAAAACAGAACTTTGCTCTCAATTACATAATATTGACCTTTTTGAAACATGTGAGATTATGATTTATTACAAACAAGTTTTTAGTGTTTTAAGCCATAAGCAGCAAGTTCTTTTTGCACCCGTACTGCTCCAACTTGGACAACCATCTATGCCTTCTTCATCGTTTCATAAATATTTTTGCATGTTTCCATAAATTCCTACCTACAATTAACAAGTAAATATTAGTCTTAGCCCAGTTATGTCGGTCCAACTCCAAGCTATCATGCATATAAAATACACCACACTAAATAAAAAGATCGTCCTTATAATTTTAATTTTGGCCATAAAACATGTTCTTCTTTCCCCTATATTCACCAGTATATCTCAGTGTCAAAAGAAACACATGACATCATCCATAATATCGTTTCTAAATTCCTAAGAATATGTGTTTGGCCTTTGACAGTGAGATATAAGTCATCATCAGTTTTGCCATATAACCAAAAAACCTGACACTCCTGTGAGGCATTGCTTTATGACATGAGACTCACTAGGTACTACACTAAAATTCCCTTTGCTTGAAATCTCCATTTTCTCACATTTCATGAAAATTATATCCTCGTCATATGTGTTGCTTATTTTGCTTCACAGTTTGGAACTATGATCCAAGCAAGGACTTTGTGCTTCAAGTGAGCGAAAAAGACTACGATAGTGGCATGCATGGTCAAACATACATTCAACAATATTGAGTTGGATGTATTTTATCAGATGTATCACAGATGTATCACCGGCACCTTCTCTGGTGGAATCCAAAAAACCGACAGTGGCTCCAACAAGTAACCATATGAAGCTGAGGGGTGGTTTTGGGGGTTGTGGGAATGTTGGTGTTGTTCTAAGGAGGAAATGATGATATCACAATCATTTCACTACAATTCACAAAACACTTTCTTCATATTTCAAGTACAGCAAAACCAACCGCAACTTATTTTTGCTCTATACGCATCGTTCTATGAAGAAACATAAGATTTGTATGCAAGTGATTGATTCACCTCGAACAAGTTCAGGGGCTCATATGGGAATTGGGATGACACAGAAAGTTGAGCAACAACATACATGTTCCCAAGTGACAGACGGACACACACAGCACACCATGAATAATGAAACCAACACATTCTCATTTAAGGAGGGTCTTCACAATCGATTTTACATTGATCTTCTTCAGATCTACATATGAAGTTCTGTTATGCATTAGTCATAAAAGATGACCACAATGGACGCAAATCAAGCAATCATAACTCTCAAACTCCTTGCTGTTTCAAGAGTAACTACCTTATCATCAACAGTATCGAACTTTGCGAGCAAGATCCCCATCTATCAGTCTTGGACTAGCCGAAGTTGAAAGGTCGGCCAATTTCTGTATACATAACAAGTGTAGCTTAAATAACTCCATAAATAAAAGGTCCCAACAATGGATGACAATCCCAAATCTAAAAGTCATACCTGATTGAATTTTGAAAGTTGATCAATGGCATCATTTCCAACCAGTGCCTCTCCAACAAACAAGATCAGATCAGGATTGTTAAGGTAAATAAGCTTTGAGAGTGCTCTTATCAACGGTTCATTATCCTGAAAAATGGAGAACATGTATCGAATAGCCATGATGGAGTAAAAGCAAACATTGCAGAGAAACACACAGCACTAATTATCTATACAAATTCACTATATTAATACATGGGTAATGCTACTTTGCCCTCTCATTTTGACACCTTAATTTGACACTTCATGCATTTTAATTTTTTTTCTAATTTTTTATTTTACTTGATGATTAAGGAAGTGATTATTAGTGTATAAATATTTTTTTCATATTTTTTAAAAATATTTTTAAATGATAAAAAAATTATGATAAAAAAATAGGGAAAATGTTTTTTTTTTGTTATTTTTCTTGTCATATTTTTTAATGTATTTAAATATTTTTAAAAAATATGAAAAAAATATCAATACACTAATAATCACTTCCTTAATCATCAAGTAAAATAAAAAATTAGAAAAAAAATTAAAATGTATTAGGTGTCAAATTAAGGTGTCAAAATGAGAGGGCAAAGTAGCATTACCCATTAATACATATGGCAGATAACAGCAAATATTTATAAAATAATACCAACTATGTGCGATACCTGCATTCGACCAGCTGTATCAACTAGAACCACATCAGAACCATTATGTGTTGCCTCCTGGATTGCTTCCTTTGCTACAATGGCAGAATCTTTCTCATAGCCCTTCTCAATTATAGGAATCTTACAAGAGAAAAAGGTGGCAATTCAGCAAAAACGGTCCAGCTTGTATTACTTACATATTTTATTCAACAAACCCACCCTCTCTGAGTAAAGAAGCCAGATAGCCTGGTAATAGGCTGTAAAATCAAATGTTCTACCTGGAGCCTTTGCGCATGAGTCTGCAGCTGCTCAACCGCTCCAGATCGGAATGTGTCACAAGCAGCCATCATGACACTGATCTCGTGCTGCAGAAGTCAGTAGACAACCTCCGAAGTGATTTTTTTAAAGAAACTCTACACTAAAAATTCATAGAATATAATAAGTGTGCTCACAGGCCAAATGTATGCAAATACACACCCACGTGCATCCTCTACGATGCAGAAGTAGGGGCTAATTATTAAATCACTCCGGATCTCCTCAGCTATCTCCTCAGCCCGTGATGTAATAACAAGGAGCTCTAAGTAGCAGGCTGAGTGTATTTGAGAAGTACAGATAAAGAAAATTATGAAACATAGTAAATCACTGAAGCCAAAAGGCAAACATACCACATTCTTTATCATAAGCCTATCCTTGAAAGCTTTCAAAGCAGGTTCCAGGTTTGACTTCTCCAGATTTGTTTCGCCCGCAATACTGAACATATGAAAGTGAATAACTAATGAAGCAAGTACCTGATAAAGTCAATACAGATTTCAACAAAAAATGAAATGGTAAGGCCACAGCCCATTTTAATGCTAAAAGCCTGAACTTTACAGTTGATTCATGGGTTCTTCCAAAATACAAAACAAATATGAAATTTCAGCCATCAACAACATAAACTTCAAGGAAGCCTAGTTGACTACTTGTACACGCCAGGCTTTTAAAAAATAGATAAATAAATCACCACATAGAAAACAATGATTTCTCCCAACAATTCCATTAGATAATATATTTATTTATTTCTTCCAATATTCCAAAACAAATATGAAATTTCGGCCATCAACAACATAAACTTCAAGGAAGCCTACTTGACTACTTGTACACGCCAGGCTTTTTAAAAATAGATAAATAAATCACTACAAAGAAAACAATGATTTCTCCCAACAATTCTATTAGATAATATATTTATTTATTTCTTTTATAACATAATTGTAAGAGGGAAGGGGGGAAGGTTAAACTGCTCGAGGGAAACTTAGGCACTTAAACTTCATTTACAGTTTAATGGCACTGTCTAAATTGAAAATAAGTAGACTTCAAAAGGAAGTAACCACGTAAAAACTAAATTATGGCCCAAAACATTATATTGAATTTTCCAAACGACAGTCACCGGGATGGAGATCAAGAACTCAATATCATAATTTTTTCATGAAGAAAGACATTGTTGAAAAACTCAAGCAGTATCCTTCAACTAACTATGCCCAAAACTAACTTTCGTGTATGCTCTAAATTAAGTCATACATGCACACACAATAACCAAGCAAGGTTTGAAATTAATAATAAACTAACATTTGGAACATTGTTGAAAACCACCCCTTCTACTTAGTTTCAGGCTTGCTGTCCTTCCCCACTTCATCATCTTCTTCAGCCTCGCTTTCACTGCTAAAATCCTCTTCCTTGTCCATCATACTTTCACCATGATCTGTTGCAACAACCTCTATATTGTTCCCATTCTCACCCACATCACCTGTGAAATCCAATTTTGCCTGAAGAGGTGAATTGTCCCAAACTCTATTCTTCTTTGTTATCTTTTTCTTTGGCTCTACCTTAGAGCCCTTGCTAACAAGGGTTTCGGCTTTCTTCCCAACTTTAGCTCTAAGCTTCTGAAGCTTATTTACATCAAAAGCCCCAGTATCGGAGCTCCCATTTTCTATATTGTTAACACCACCATTCACCTTAGAGTCTTCATTATGAGCCTAGTTAGCATTGGAGTGCCCATTGTCCAAGTTGTGGCCTTTCGAATTATCACCATCCCCACCATCATTGGGGGAAGTACTTTCACTCTTTTTTGTTACTTACTCCTTCAAACTAGCATTTTGCACCTGCCCTTGCTTCTTACTGTTGTTTAGAGGCTTGCCCACCACCTGCTTTAATCTCTTCAATTCTTCAGCATGAGATTCAGCTTCCTTTGTCAGTTGCCTAAAGCCTTAAAAGTTTCATCAAAATCACCATGGGCTGTCCATTTTGGGTCATACATCTCCAAAAACTCACGGTTCACCATTGTAAGCAGATCATCCACATACAACAGATGGAGGATCCGCTGATATACAGCAACAAATACAAGGCCAAGCTCGTTATGGAAGGTCCATTTGTGTGCAGCACCAGCGGCATCATAGTTGACTGATGCTGCACCAGACGCTCTTCCAAAAGACAGGACCAGATCAAGGTGTCAATTGGTGATACCTTGAGCGCATTTCCAAGCTCTTTACATGTCCAGAGGATTAATCCTCTGAGTAAATATTAGTAGCCGCTCTAACATTCTCCTATACTCGTATATACCCTGTAATTGAAGACAGAAAAACGTTAAAATATAAGAACCAGTAATTCAAATATGGATTGGAAAATAGGAGATTTGGGTGGGGGGGGGGGGGGGGGGGGGGGGGGTGGGGGCGCAAATCTCCGCTAAAACTAGAAGGAAACACGAATTTCAATTTCAATTTTGTAATTAATTTTTTCATTTTTGGTTGAGTAATTCTACAGGGATTCAAGGAACACCTTCACTAATCACGCCAAATGCAAGCTCATATCTAAGAGGAAGGATTCTCATATATGATATACATAACATAGACCATAGTAAATAAATCAATTTCTGATCTTTACCCATTTCTATGAGCAAACAGCCTAAAAATATTATGCATATTCACCGTAGTCCTCCGCAAAAACTTAAAATTTAAAAGAGAGAGAGATCGTAGAGGCCAATCAAATCACAATCCATACCAGATCGGGTTCATCGTATCAATGCACCAAAAGTTAAAAACAAACAGAAAAAAAATCTACATAAGTTGGATCAGTGTATCTACAAATGACAAAAGAAAAAAAAAAGAGTGGTAATTCGAAGAAATCGAAAAAGAGAAAGCAAATACCTACTTCACCTCGGATCTTTGAGAAAACCTGCAAAGGAAGAAAAAAAAAAGAACTGGAAAGAATCTAAAAAGGAAAATAAAGATTGAGAAAGAAGAAGCAGAGACAAAGGAGAAGAGGGAAGAAAACAAAACTTGGCACACGCCAGTCGCCGCTAACCTTTGATAGTCCCACGATTTACACCAACTGTAAATTACTTTGGATCAACGATCACTAAATATTGTTAAGAAACGTGATAAACTAAATATTGATGAAACAGCAAAATAAGAATAATTTGAATTAGTATATTACATAACATTTTTCAAATTCATAAATCAAGTGAAAATCCAAACCTAAAAATAAAAATAAAAGAGGCACAAAAATTCAAGAACTCCATCAAGCGCAGGGCTCAAAGCCTGAGACTGAGAATTCCTGAGTATCACTGTGGGAGGCTGCACAATAGTGACGAGAAAAAGTTAGAAAATTTGCATATTTTTAATCATTTAAATTATTTTTTTAATAATCTAAATTTTTATTAAAAAGAAGTATTTTTTAATAAATGAATTATATTGGTGAGAAAACTGAGTCGCCTATGCTATTTAAAATGTGTCTTTTTTTTCTTCCAAATAATAATTATTATTATTTTTTATTTTAAAGCAACATACTTTTGTAAACTCAGAATAATTTCTAAAGATTGGAATAACGAATAGAACATTGTAACTTGTAAGTAATTATTAAATATTCTCAAAATATTGGCACATAGTATTTTTATATGATATTAGTGGTATATATGCTAATTAAAATTTATATTTAAATAAATAATTTTAATTATAAAATATATAATTATAAGACAGTAGTAATTCTGTAATCTCATGTTATTCATTTTGAAAGCATGTAATAATATTTTTATTATAAATAAAACAAGAGAGATATTAATGGTGTAAACTGTAAACCTTTTAATGGTGTTCTTAATCCTCGTCCCATCCTGTAAATTGCCATCAATGAATAGTCGTCGTCATCATCACGCTTCCTCTTAGCATTCTCCTCGTACTTGCATACCAGATGGACTCCGCCACGTTTCAAGAGTAATTTATCTGGATTGCTATCAAAATGAAGTTGCAGGCTTCCCTTTGCTAGGGTAAAACGCTCTAGATTGTGGAAAGACAACTTTACATGGTCTGAGCCCACGAAATCAATTGAATCTAATGTAAAATCCAGCCTTCTACCATCAACATCGTTGACTGTAATAGCAATGCAGTTGTCAAGGCAAATGCATTCGAAAACAACACATGTAAAGATTCCTTTAATTACACTCGGATTGGGCAGTTCAACTTCAATAGATATTTCCCGTGAACAACTATTTGAAGCCTCTTTGCAATTATATGGGTTGAACCAATTTGGAATCTTATTTCCCGGAAATGTAAGGCTGCGATATAAAGGACCGTACTGTAGACATTCCTGTTAAACAAGCATCATTCTTTTTAGCAATGCATATTTCTATATATAGAGAAATTAAAGCTACTGGGGTGTATGTGTGTGAGCTAGTGGCCCTTGACCCAGATGGCACGAGTCTTGGTTCAATTCCCCGCCATGTTAAGCACTGGATTTTGTAAGACTCATTATTATGTGAAATTTGAAGAAAAATAGTTTAAATGTGCCTCCGACGGATATGTATTTTTATATTTATTTTAGACTACTTTTGTTATAGTGTTCAGCTATATGTAACACGAATTGTTTATAAATATAAACATATTTTTATTTATTTTTAGATATTTTGTTTCTTGCAATAGTTTTCTATCATTATATCTCTTTTCTAATAAATATTAAATAATTTAACTTTTAAATGATATAAAAAAAAATAGATAAATTAATATATGATCTATTGTAAAAATTAATATGTAAAATAAAAAATAAATATTAGTGATGCATTTTAAAAGATAGGATACATAAACCATTAAAAATGCTTTATCTAGCAAAAAGAAAAGGAGGTGGGCTCATGTGAGAGAGAGATATGTACCTTGTCCCTTAGAATAGCTGGGGCATGACTCGCAACATTTACGAACATTTTAAAGCATCCAGACAAGTCAATCGACTCTGGTACACTCACGTTGCTGGTTTTGAATTCAAACATCTTTGACACTTCTTGAAAACTTTCTAATGATATGCATCCACTAGCTTTTACCTCTACCATATTTGGGGGAAGTGCTTCGATTTTTTTAAGTTGCTGGCAATGTAACAAAAAGAGCTCCCCCAACTGAACAAATCGATCCATCCATCCAGGAAGGATAACGAAAGTGCTATATGATAGATCTAATCTCTTCAGTGTGGAGATGCAGTTGGTAAACATGGAGGAATCTAATTTTGAAAGGTGAAAATTGGTAATATGCAAATATTCGAGTTTCGGAAACACTAATGAGGAAGAGTATCCATGATTTGAAATGCTTGAATTCATTGAAAATGGTAACGAGAGCATATTCCAAATTGGGGGCGAGAACAAATCCCAAATTAAGGACGAGAACAATTCCGAAATTGAGGGCAAGAGCTTATTAGTTCCTGTCCAGCAACCGAGATTTAATAGCGTTAGATGTTCCAACTGAAAAATGCTAGAAGGGATATGCACAAGGTTTTTGTTTCCATATAGAATCAACTCTTCAAGTTCATTGAGATTTCCGACAGATGAAGGCAGTTCTTTTATACCAGTGAAGCAGAAAACAATCGATGTTAAACATTTCATTTCCAGCCCAAATCCAGGAAAGGATGCCAGGCTTTTGCACTCGAAAATACAAAGATTTTTTAGAGATCTCGAGTTGAGGGAACTTGAAAAACTAATAAGTTCGGGGCAATAGTTAATTATCAAATTGACGAGTTTACTACAGGATCCAAGAGATTGATCTACCTCAACTAAACTATTGCAATACGCAATATCCAAATCCTCTATATTTGGAAGCCCCGACATATCGGGAATTCTTGTTAGGAATTCACACTTAATGAAACTCAGATATTTCAAATTCTGAAAGTTCTGTAAAAAAAAAAAAACAAAATAAAAGGAAAAGAAATATATCAGCTCGTGGAAAGTTTACATGAACATATAATACGTACAATATTATTAAAAAAACAAAAAAGATAATAATGATACCTTGAAATTATTTCCCAATTCTGTGATCTGGCAATTAGCCATTCTTAAATCAACAAGTTTCTTTCCATTAAAGTTCAGTGGAAAAGATGAACCATGATAGTTTTCAAAATCAAGCACCCTCAACTCGTTGGAGAAATAATTAGGCGGTTCTGAAAAGAGTGCATCACGATTTATGAGTATTCTGAGATTCACCATCTTCCCGAAAGCTTCAGGACTTAAGTGTATCACATTGTCCCCTCTAGGCAAGTCTATCAGCATGCCTTCAATTTTGTTTGTTCCCTAGCAAGACAATGCATAAATTTACCAACAAAATCAGATCATAATTAATAAATTTCATCTCCATATATATAGTGCATGTCTATACATATTACATATCAAAAGAAAACTAGCATAGCTGGTTTAGTCTTTCTCGCTTTTAAACTTTTTTAGAAAAACTTTCTCCTACCGTTTGGTAGTTTTGTTATTAGAATGCTCCATTATAAGATGAAGAAAACAAAATTTCAATGTTTGGTTTCATATTTACTAATTAATCTTACCTATTGATATGAGAAAAATACAAGATAATAGAAAAACTATGTCTAAATATAACAGGCTAATTATTAAGGAATTCTACTTATAAACAAAATATCTGTTATGAAAGATATGTGTGGTAGATATATGCATATAAATAAATGAGTGCATGGATGCACATGTATATGTATTTCGCAGTCCATTTTTACAATCTCAAATGAAATCATGTAACTCTTACCTCATTATTTTCAAGCACAAAACGAACATCTTCATGAAACCACAACCTGCTACGTTTTCCAGGACTTTTGACTGACTCTTCTGTCTCTTTACGAACAATTTCTTTACCCATAACGTTGAGTAAACTATGCATGTTTATTGTACCAGTGGTTATGAGAGACTTCTCCCTTAGTATTGGGATACCAGTATAGGGAGATAAACCACAACCACTAAGTATATTGGCAACATATTCTTTATCCATCCCTGCAAAGAAACATGCAATGTCCAGGAAAATATTCTTCTCACTTTCTTCCAAACCATCATAGCCTATTCTAAGCTTGTCTTGAATATTATCGGGAGGAATTCTTTTGTACTTTTCTAAAGCATCTTCCCAAAATTTGATGTTGTCTCTATTACGTAAATATGACCCAAGCACTTCTAAAGCCAATGGAAGGCCCCCAGCATAACGCAAAAAATTTTCTGTGAGTTTTGCAAAAGCTTGGTTAGGTTCTTTCTCTTTAAAGGCAAATTGACAAAATAGTTGAAGAGATTCATTGTGATTCAATTCTTTCATCTTGTATCGTAGATGAACATTATAATCAGTTAATAAACATTCATCAATTGTTGTTATAATAATTAAACTTCCTAGACCAAGCCAATCACGATCTCCAAGTAATTTCTCAACTTTGAACAATTTATCCACATCATCAAGAACTAAAAGAACCCTTTTCTTCCAAAGCATCTGTTTTATGAGACGGACTCCTTCATTAACATTTCTAACCTTCAAACTTGAATCTAGTAGGATCTCACGAAGAAGCCTCTTTTGCAATCGAATTAAACCATTCCCTTGAGTTGAAGTTTCTCTCACATTTTCAAGAAAGCAACAATATTCAAATTGGTCGGTAAATGAGTCGTAGACTTCTTTAGCCAAAGTTGTCTTACCAACTCCATCAATGCCATAGATCCCTAGTGTGCATGTAGTGTCATTCACTCCCGCACGTAGAAGTATATCATGGACTTCCGTACTCTAGACTCCATTCCGACTAGATGCTTGGCTACATCATTTAAATATTTAGTCTTTACTACTGTAGAAACCTTTTGAACAATTTCTTGAATCAACTCTGGTTCGGTCCTAACAATGCAAAAATAATAATAATAATAATAATAAGGCAGAATTCACACAATAAATAAACAAAAAAAAAATTGAACTAGTGCCCAACTTTTTATCCAATAGCGAATGACAATGATGAATATCTATTTAATGAACTTTTTTGTTTCCATTCTCGAAATCAGTTTGGCTGGATTAGAAGGATGAGGCTTCTGATTTAATGATGAGTTCCTACATTTTGATACACTTGTATAATAAAGATGTATTATGATCAGATTCTTCTTTCTTAAATGAAGCCATGAGATCAATGAGTGGAAGAAAAATACCTATTTCCTAAAGTGAATCCAGACAAACCAGCCACTTCTGTAAGGGTTGCTGTCCACCGCTTCACCCTCGACTCATCCTTGAGCCTTTCTTTAAGAATAGCAAATGCATTTCCGAAACTCTCTTTCTGATTTCGCACATGTGATGGATCTATACGATAAAATACTGGTAGAATAATTTGTTGCTTTGTTTTCTTACATTCAAGAATCTTCACCAACTCATCCAAGCACCATCTGGATGATGCATATTTTTCTGAGAAAACGACAATTGAGATCCTTGAGCTTTCGATGGCTTTGAGAAGTTCTTCCGAGATTTCCTCCCCTCTTGGAAGCTTGTCATCTATGTATGTGTTTATTCTCTTTCCATCCAAAGCTTGATGGAGATGGGCAGTGAAACCTTGACGAGTATCTTCGCCTCTAAAACTCAAGAATACATCATAAGTCCACCAACGAGTAAAGGAAGAAAGGGAAGAGGAAGAAGCACCTTGAACGGCCATCAGAGAATTAGTCACTGTTTATCTATGACTGAATACTAAACCTGCAAAACATCATTTAATATAAATATTGCACGCCCATTTGCTTTAGGAAAAAGGATACGCGTTTGTTATATAAAAAAATAAATAACACATGATATGTTTCTTGGCATCTTCTTTCGAGGTAACTTTCATTTAGATGAATAATATATAACAGTACAAGATCCTCAGCTTTTGGCAACGTCGAAGAAAGTCGGGGGGAGTTTCTTGCCAACTTCCTCACTAGCTTTACATTTCATTGAGATATATAATTAAATATATGCGATAAGTAATGTGAAATATAAGTCTTAAATGTATAAATCTTAAATGTACAGTCTTTAATGTAATAATATGGGCCTTATAAAAAAAAAAAAATGTTTTTCATGTTTTTCATTTAATATAAATATTGCCCACCCATTTGCTTTAGGAAAAAGAAATAAGTACACATGAAAGGTTTCTTGGCCTCTTCTTTTGAAATTTGAGGTAACTTTCATTTGCTTCAGGAAAAGCATAAGCGGCTTCAGGAAAAACGTGCCATACGCTTTTGTTGAAAATTGATTAGTTTCTCAGCAATTTCTTTCGGTTCCTTTTGTTGACTGACTTGACTTCTTTTTCCACAAGATGAAGAAATTCAGTAATAGGCCAGCGTTTAATGATTGTCTTGTGGAAAATAAGGTTGTCTTGTGGAAAATAAGCTCTAGATCAGCTGAAATTCTAACTTTCATTTTTGGTGATGTTATGCAGCTTTATAAAAGATCTGAATATTTAAATAAAAACCATTTTGCATTTTCTTTATGTTTAGAGGATGATCGTAAAAAATTTCTTTTTTCAGCACTATTAGCATTATGAATGTTTATACAGTCTCTCTCTCTCTCTCTCTCTCTCATACACACACACACACACATTAATAAGAAAAAATAAGTGTTGGGTCATGGTGGTCCAAGGTCTGCATGAATCCATTCAATTAATACAAGATGGAATAAAGAGGTATAAGAATGTTTCCCACAGATGAGTTAGACGCGATACATCTTCACCAGATTGTGTATGCCATCTATTGTGTGAACATTCATTATAAACATGTACTTTGGCTATTGTGGAACATCTTTAATCTCTTGTCTTTAAGAAATTTTCTCCCAAATTTTTACTAGAGCATGCCTTAACTAATCAGTAGTTCTTGTGTAGAAAGGCCCAGCCGGCTCTGTACATGTTAGTGAATTGACTCTGTTTTAGTATTGGATGGTGACATAATCTAATACAAAGAGTAATAGGTACAACATTAAATGTTCGTGCGAATCCTAATCTGATATGACACCATTTGCCATTTTATGTGTCATGTGTCACTCTACCTAGTATAGTACTACTGGATATGATATCCATTTGCCATTTTATCATATAGACATAGATATGAGTGCAGGTACAAGAAAAATACCCTAACATCTTTATAGCATGAGTCTCTGGAATCTACAGAGAAAATACCCTTGTCATCTTTGATTTGCTTTTATCAATCTGCTGTGTTACTTCTTAGTACTTGCACTGTAAACTTCCCTTAATAACTTTCTCTATTCATAATCATGTACAGATCGATGGAGAGGTCAATCCTTATTATTGATACCATGCAGCACGGTCACGTTTCTGATCATTCTAATTAATTAATAAGTTCATATTAATGCTTTATAGTTAATATTTGCTTTCTTATGCTACAAGTTTTGCGGCACCTTCTATAGGAAAAAAGCTTGGAAGCATGCTAAGTTAACAGAAGACCAAGGAGTATGAAAAAACAAAAGACCAAGCTTCGTAGTTTACTGTTGTGTAATGGAGTTTGATTAAATCAATGTATGTTTTTTGCAATGATCTTAGCAAATTAGTTCAAACAAATTAGAAAAACTCTTATGTCAACCTAAAGTTCTCTACTCAGCAGCAGCAGCAGCTATCTTGGCGCTGAATAAGGTGGTATAAGCTCAACACTGATGGTGCTTTGTTTTTTGATTATAACAAATCTTAATAAGGTGGATGTCATCTTGGCGCTGAATAAGGTGGAATATGCAGCTCTTGAACCGGGAAACGTGGAGGCTATTGCTCTTCTAAGAGGTTTACAGCTTAGTCTAAATTTGGGCATTCAGAATTTACTTATCCATAGTGATAATTTGCTGTTAGTGGAGGAAGTAAATAAGCCTGAGGAGTCAAATGCAGAAATCAGACTAATGCTCAACTTCCCAACTTGCAAGCTGGAGTATGGTAGAAGATTCAAAAATGTTGCAGCTCACAACCTTGCAAGACATGCATGGTCCCTCCAAGATGTTCAAATGTGGTGGCATAGTTGTCCTGTTTTCATTGAGAATGTCGTGTTTATTGACAAACTATGTTGTAAACAGGGACGAGGTTTTATGCCTCCTTATGAATGAAGTTGATTTTCCTTTACCTCTTCATCATTTTCAAAGCTCACACTGTAACAAAAGGTTAATTAGTTTAAACAAACACTTGCCATTTGGTCTTGCTCTGCCTTGGGGTGAACTTGAAATGCTTGAATTTCAGAGGAAGAGCCCCCTTCCAAATGCTTGAATTTGAGAAAATAGACTACTCCACACACAAATATATGTTTGATATGTTTTTTGATCTTTTGCTCTATCTGCATATGCTTATTGTGGGAGCCCCTAGCAAGCATATGTATGTTTCAACGATGAGATTTTATGTTTTACGTTATGGAAAAGGTGTTTCATGAATTGATCTGATGTACCTAAGGAATATTGAAAGCAAAGAATTATGAAAGGAAAGGAAATGACTGAAAGAATTAATTTATGGATTCTTAGCAACTTAATTCCTTGCTGTACCTTTCATTGAGATATATAATTAAATACATTTGTTAGATACTCTTCTTGGAAACTTCGTATCTTAGCTGGTAGATGGCAGATGCAAAAGAGAAAGAAATAAACTTACCAGGAAGTTATGCTTTAGGTTTCCACACAAAAAACAAATGAATAATGTTATTTTGACATTTTATTTTTAACACTTCAAGTTCATGTATTCTAATTTTATTTTTTAATTTTTTCTATTTAATAATTAAGGAAGTGACTATTAGTGTATTATTATTATTTTTTTTTATATTTTTAAAAATATTTTAAAAAAAATATGAATAAAAAAATGAAAAGCTAATTTTGGCATAGCAAGTTGGAATTTTGTGGATTGTTAGAATTTTGTGGTTAGGAATGTGAAGCCAGACAAAAGTGGTTGCAATAGGCAGTTTTTTTTAATGTCATGTACTAGCCATGGAGAGCCACAATTGCTGTCTATTTTTTTTTTTTTAGATAAGATAAAAGTTAAAAGTTATATAAAATATTATGAAAAAATATTTTTTTAATATTATTTTTATTTTAAGATTTATAGATTTTGAATTGTTTATTTTATTTTGTGTGAAAATATGAAAAAATTATAATAACTAGATTAAGTGAAATAAGATGGGATGAACTGTGAAAATAAACGAGGCAATTAGTTGACAGCATTTGGCATATTGCTTGGGCAGCTACATGGTTTTCGAAATTTGTGAGATCAAATGGGTTGGTTGAAAATAAAATACTTTGGGCTGGTTGATCAAAAAAATAATATATATGTATTGCTAGCTTGTTTATTGTTGATTACTACTTTGTTAAGAGCATAAACGACTTTGTGAAAAGCAAAAAACATCTTTAAGAAAAGCACACCCGGTCTCTTAATTTTGTTGATTGACTTGACTTCCTTTTGTCGCAAGACATACTGTTGAAGGTATTCAATGATTGGCTCGTGGAAAATAAGCCTTCTACTCTTAGCATCGTAAGAATTGGTCTCTAGATCTCTCGTTATTATAAATGGCATACATCTAAAGGATAGAAATCAAGCAATAGAGAGATCAGCAAAAGATATATTACGCATAGAGTGAGAGATAGCTGATCGAGTGTTTCTCTGAAATGTGATTGTAAATCTATTATTTTTTGTTTTGCAGTCTCTTTTGCATCAACAAATATGAGACATTTCTTAACACATTTTAGCTTAAAACAGTAGTGATCCTTTCATGAAATAAGGCCATAAGCATATGTGGCAATCAATAAACAACCATGACGCACAAAGTCATTCTGCAGGCTAGAAAGAGACGTTAAGAATGATGAAGATCACTTGAAATTTTTGTGAAAATCTAAAAGTTAAAGTAAGAAAGATGTACAAAATCTGTCTTTTTGATCTCCTTTTAAATTTTAGAATTAATTTGGTCCAAAATATAAAAACATCTGATTAATGGGTAATTGGCGTATGATCAAGGATGCATATGAAAGTGCCAGCTCCTTTTCTTCATCTTAATTTGCATCATTCCCTGAGTCTTTTAAGGCTAAGGAACGTCTCTTTTAATTAAAAAGGTAGAACCAGGACAATGGAAAAATTAATTTTATAAGCTTTCTCCTCTCAAGTGAAAATACAGTACTTATACGCACAAAGTACAATACACAAGCAATGCTAAAAAGCATTTATTATTTGAGAGCATCTATTACACTCGTGAGTAATATTTAAAGATAAATTAGTCAATTTCTCATAAACATTACTCATGAGTGCGATGGATGTGGATGTTCTAAAAATTTTCTCTTTCTAAAAATAAAATTGATCAGGTGTTTTTCATTTCAATTTTTTTGAAAAATTAAAAATCATCTCATTGAATAAAATTTAGATAGTTTTTATGTTTTTCAATATGAGCAAGGTCCCATAATACGAAATCTAATATTTAATACAATGAATTATTTATATTTTTAAATAATTTTTTAAGATCATACTAAATTGAGGTACAAAATTTACATTAAGATCTCATTTTATATAAATTGTTGTATTTTATATAAATTCAAAAATAATTTATTTAAAATTTCTTAAAAAATTCTCATTTTATTTTCATATAATAATTTGTATTTTACTATTTCATATATATGATTATGAATTACTCACGTAAATTTTACCTTAGACCTCAATATATATTGAGATAGGACTAGTAGTGATGGACACTAAGGCCTCGTTTGGATTCAAAATTGAGATGAGATAAGTTGAAATAAATTTTGAAAGTTGAATAAAATATTATTATTATTATTATTTTAAAATTTGAAAAAGTTAAATTAAGATTTGAAAAAACTATATTAAAATTTAAAAAAATTGTATTAAAATTTCTATTTTGTATGAAAATTTTAAAAAATATAATGATAAATTTGAAATGAATTGAGACGAGCTCCACTCGTCTCCAAATTCTAACAGTCCTAAGAAGATTGTTTACTGAAGGAAGCCAAACTAATTTGAAACCCTGCAGCCCTTTCTCTCTTACGCTGCAGTTCTTTTTCTCTTTGAAACCAGACTTGACATTCCCATGTCATGATCCTCTCGTTCGCAACTTCGTATTAGTAATGAGCATTCCCAATGGATTTATGGAAAATCCAACTTTTTATCATTCTTAAAAAAAAAAAAAAAAAAAAAAAACTACCTCTGCATCTAATAGATACTGTTCACAAGTATATAAATTTTTTATTAATTTCTTTCTCTTACCTTCTGGCTTTGTTCTTTCACTGCAGAAACTGGAAAGTAATTTTATTTCGTTTCAGCTTCAAGTTCCTTTTGCGCCATCTTCACTTCCAATTACAAGACTAACTCGATCCGCTCTTGGATGGAGTCACAGGCGACGTTTTTTATTCATTTGCAAAGTGCAGGAAAACAACACAGCATGTATATTCGTGAATGAAGATTATTTGGATAATGTATAATTGTTATAATTTAATTTATAAAATATTATTATTTTGATTTAATATTTCATAATAAATTTAAATTGATAAATAGATTTAAACTTAATTATTTTACATTTCTTTTTTTTTTTATATACATATAAAGAATGAATAGAAATTTATATCATATATATAAATTTACATATAATATAAATTATTATTTATATAATCTATCTATATTTTTATAGGTGGTTTAAATTCAAATATATATATATATATATATATTCAAATTTATCTAATTTTAAATTTATATATATGATTTAAATTTATATTGTATTTTAAATCATATCTAACTTATATGTATAAATTTAATTTATATATAATATCTAAATTTAAATTTATATATATAAATTTAAATATCATTTAAAATTTCTATAATTTCTATAATTTAAAATTTCTATAATTATATAATTTATATTATCTAAATTATAATATATATATATTTATAATTTAGATATAATTTAAAATTATATATCTAATTAATCTAATCAAAATTTTAGACTATATCTAGTGTTAAGTGGCTGTTAAATTTAATAAAAATAAAATAACAAAAAAAGAACCAAATTAGTTAATTGACAATTAGATAGCGACTTATTATAATAGAAAGATATATATGTGTGTGTGCTTATGTGTGCGGAGCACTATTTTAAATAACCACGAGCCTATAATTCACATAATGTGTACGGATTGTTATCAATGTAATGTATGTTGTGTATGAGGAAGAGAGATCTAGAGAGAGATACAATTTTATAATAAAGAAATTTTAAATAGTTTACAAGGCGGTTTATTTTGACGAAACAATATAAATATTAAAATAATGCCTTTGGGTGGAGTCTTGAATTGGTCTATATCTTAATATATAAGAAAAGAAATAAAACTTAAAATTTATAATAGTTTATAAAGAAATATTATTTTTAAAAGGATTACCACTCTATAAATATAACACTTCAAGATTCTATTTTTTTATTCTAATTATTGTCAACAATAACCTACTTTTAAGAATAAAATATCACAATGGAATCATATGATTTGAAATAGTGCATTTTGATAGAATCTTGAATCTATTTGTTTAACTTAAACTTAAAAGTTACAAAAATTCATAATGAAATATTGCTTTTAAAATGATTATTATTCTATAGATATAACATTTCAAGATTTTATTTTTTATTCTAATTATCACCAACATGAGTAACTTATTCTTATGGGTAAAATTCAACGTTGAAATTGTTGAGATGTGATTTGAATTGAGTTCAATTCAGCGCATCAAACTGTACTCGCTCGACCCTCGCTCGACTTCCAGCTCGAGCGAGATCACGGAAGATCCAAGCAGAGACTTCGCTCGACGTCTCGCTTGAACGAGATTCAACCCTAGGGTTCCATCGCTTCCAGGTATTAAGATTAGCGCTGTCTGGAATAGTATTTCGCTCGAGCGAGCTATCACCTACAAAATGATCGCGTTCATTTGAACGTAGCAGCTATGAGGAGTTCAGTGTTTCGCTCGAACGAGAAGAGTCCTGCTCGAACAAGAAAACGAACGCAACAGCTCGTGGAGAGCTCAAGTTTGTGTTTCTTGTTTGATTTTATGAGTAGAGAGCTATTTGTAAGGGTTTGAGAATTGTAAGAGAGAGTTTTGTAACTTATAAGTGAGATTGAATGTTTCTAATATAAGAATTACATGATTCAATCTCTGTGCTCTGTTTTTACTTTTTGTAGTGGAATTCATTGTGTTAAATTGAACCACTTTAAATCTTGGTGTCCATCGTTGTTCTGCGTCTTTTATTTCATTTCTCTTTGTTGTATCTGCTATATGACTTCACAATTACTATTTGTTGAACGGCCCGAATCCCAACAAAAGTCATGACTCTGTTTTATATAGAGAAATAGATTATTGCTTAGTGTTAATTTGTAATGGACTAAGCATACAATAATAGTAAATATTTAGAGGGAATATATCAATTTGTTTGTGGTTGGTCATGATGAGATTAGTAATTAATTTTGCGTGCTTCACTCTGACGCGTGTCTAATTAAGTAGAACAAAAAACTGACCGTAAAATTAGATTTTTATATAAAACTTACTATTTAGATTAGTTTTTTTTTTTTTAATATCTAACTTTTTATTAAATAAGATTGTTTTAATATATAAAAATATATTAAGATGAGAATTTTAAATTTGATTACATCAATAAAATAAAATGAGATGGGATAAAAATCAAAAGTTAAATAAAATAATATTTTTATATTGAAATTTAAAATAACTGAATTATTTATTATAATTGATATAAAAAAATGTAAAAAACTATAATAATTATATAAAATAAAATAAAATTAGTTGGTTTGCTTTTGTATAATCGAACTACCAGTAAATATTACCTCTAAACTCGGGGAATTGGTACCTTCCTTTGATAGAGATCAGGCGGCTCGTCGATCGTCCCATGAGGTTTGTGCCATGGCATAATTTAAGATATTTGTCAAATTTTTTTTTTAATCTTATTTAATTATTATAATTTGTAAATTTTATATAAAAGAAATAATTTAACTTATTTAAATCTTAAAATATAAATAATATTTATTTAATTTTCAACTTTTATTTCAATTCATATGATCCCATCTTAACTTATCTGTAAAAATAAATAAGATCAACACATTTTCTTGACCTAATAACGTAAATAAGAATAATTAAAAAATACAAATAGATAAATAACAGATAAGAAAATCCCGTCCGCACGAGGATCGGACAAGTCATAAAATGAGTTGATCGATAAATATAATTATTATTAAACTCATGAATATATTTATAAATCTGGGAAACCGGATAGTTTTTTTTTTTCCCCAATATTTGAAATCTTAATTTATAAATGAAAAATATTTCTACTTGTTAAAAACATGATTTAAAACAATATTATGTTGCCAACTATTTCAAGCAAAGAGAAAACAGAGTGATGCGAGATACACCCATGTATTGTGCAAGTGTCGAACATTTTTTCTGACAAAAAGTAGATTTTACTATTATAATAAATTAATTTAATATTAATCACATATATACTTAGTTTTTTAAAGAGCAATGCTTTAGTTTTTTAAAGGGCAATGCTACATCTTTGAGGATATAGCACGAGTGTCTCTTGATAGAGAACAAATTCTTTTTTCATTCATTTTTTCATATTTTTTAATATTTTTAAAAAAAGAAAAAAATTCACAACATCATTAAAAAATAATTCTTTAATCATTAAATAATTTTTTTTTGTGTTAAAAGATCTATTAGGGAGATTTATCATTTTTATTTTTTAAAAAGATTGAGCACTTATCTATAACTATAAATATTATTTCTATTTAAATATTTATTATTTACTAATCTTTAAACTTCTTTTGGATTCGGATATGAAATGAGTTGAAATAAGTTTAATTTATTTTTTAATATTATTATTATTTTATAATTTGAAAAAAATATATTGAAATTTGAAAAATGTATATTAGGATTTGAAAAATGTGTATATGAATTTGTGTTTTATAAAAAAAATTATAAAAATATAATAATAAAATAAAAATAAGTTGAGATGAATTGTAAATACAAACAAGACGTTAAACAATGTTTAGAATAATTTCAGGTTCATTCCTAGCAATGAAAAAAAATAAAAGCACCGTCGGCCAATTCCATTTGCTTTAGGAAAAGCATACGCGGCTTCAGGAAAACATGCATAGGCGTTTGTTAAAGAAAGATGAATTTCTCGGCAACTTCTTTCGGTTCCTTTCGTTGATTGATTTGACTTCTTTTTCACAAGATTCAATAAGAAATTCAGTTGAAGGCGTTTATTGATTAAAGTAAGTTGTAGCTTGTGGAAAATAAGCTCTAGTCTTGTGGAAAATTGTAAGCCTTGCACTCTTTGCATCCTCTGAGTAGGAATTGGCCCAAAGATAGCCGACCGAGTGTTTCTCTGTAATTAGATTGTGAAGTTTGGATGTATTAGGATATTGAATTTGAATAATCTATTATTACTTTCTTGTACTCCTACATGAGGGAGGCTGAAATATTTAACAAATTTTTAGATAAAATATAATAAATAATTTAATTTTTATAAATCTCAAAATAATATTAAAAAATAATATTTTAAAAATATTTTATTTAAATTTTAACTTTTATATAAAACTATCTCATTTCATCTTAATTTCCAAATAACCTCTTAACTGTAAAGTTTGAGTTTGCAAAAGCTAACTCATGTACATGATCTAAGCTGAAACTAGCCATCTAAATCACTTGCATTAAAGTGCATAATTTCAGGCTAAAGTGTAACATCCTTTAATTCTTCTAGTGAAGTCAGTAATATTGTATTAACAAATGATCTTTGTTTTTTTCTTGTAATATTCTTAATCTCAGTGGGGTCAAAATCTCTCTTTTTATTTGTAGTCCTATGATACTTATATTGTGTCAGATACTTCCATTAGAACCAAGCTCTTGTAAATAAAATTGTAAGTAGAAATATAAGTATATGTAGCACTACTCATAATATTTTGGGTTAGTTGATTATAGAAATAGTATATATGCACTGCTGGTGTTTATTATTGAATACTACTTTGTAAAATGCATAAGCGACTTTCTCAAAAGCATAAACATCTTTAAGAAAAGCATCCGCATTTGTAGAAGAAAGAAAAGATGAGATTCTCATTTCTCAGCAACTTCTTACGGTTCCTTTTGTTGATTGACTTGACTTCCTTTTTTCACAAGAGGAAGACATACAGTTGAAGGTTGCCTCTTGGAAATAAGCCTTCTACTCTTCGCATCCTCTGAGTAAGAATTGGTCTAGATTTCTCGTTATAAATGACATACATTTGAATGGTAGAAATCAAGCAATGGAGAGAGCAAAAGATATACGCAGAGTGAGAGGTAAACTGATCAAGAGTTTCTCTATAATGAGATTGTGAAGCCCCTTTTTTCTAACTATTTTTTGTTTTATAGCCCTTTTACACCAATAAAGATGAGGCATTTCTTAACCCAATTTAGTTTAAAAGAGTAGTCCTTTCATGAAATAAGGTCAGAAGCATATGGGGGCAACCAAACAACCATGATACACAAAGTCATTTCACAAGCCAAAAAGTGGCTTTAAGAATGATGCCCCTATGCTTTCATTGAAATGGAAATTATTTCATAGCATGTACAGAATCATTAAAGTCATTTCACAGGCCAGAAAGTGACATTAAGAATGATGACCCTCTGCTTTCACTGAAATGGAAATTATTTCATATTCATGTACAGAATCATTATTTTACCCAATAATCCTGATGTTGCTTTGAACCCAAGAATGACAAGACTTTGCCCTCAATTACCAGCACGCCATATGATACAAACAAGTTTTTAGTGTTCTGCAAGTCAAAAGAGCAAGCATAATATTGACCTTATTGAAACATGAGAGATTATGATTGAATACAAACAAGTTTTTAGTGTTTTGCAATAGGAGCAAGTTTTAAGCCCGACCCAGCAAGTTTTTTTTGCACACATACTGCCTCAACTTGGACAACCATTTATGCCTTCTTCCCATTTCATAAAAAATTCTGCGCGATTCCAAAAATTCCTGCCTACAATTAACAAGTAATAGTAGTCTTAGCCCAATGATGTCAATCCAACTCCAAGCCATCATGTATATAAAATACACAACACTAAATAAAAAGATTGTCCTTATATGTTTAATTTTGGCCATAAACATGATGTCAAAGAAACACATGACATCATCCATGATATTGTTTATAAAATAAGCCTAAGTAACCAAAATAAACTTAAGAACCAAAATAAGTAACACATGAGTAAAATAATCAAAATGACAATATTAGGAGATGTCCTCATTAACTCTTCCAGGGTGGGAGAAAAACTCAATCCTGTCGAGTTGACAAAGCAAAATAGGATATACTCAATTACCCAACCATAAGCTAAGTAGTTGAGCAAGCTTCTTTCGACATCCATAAACATGCATGAGTGGTTGTCTGAATCTAAAGTCCTCACCAACTCCTCTAAGATAGGTGGAAGGTAATTCGAGCCAAAGAAGATCCTACTGACTCCGATAAAACTCCAATAAGTCTGGAACAATTTGTTGAAGCGTCTCTCTGGGAATCCATGTACACTTAAATCCAGGTCAACCTACCCAGCAAACAAGAAAGCGCTGCACCTCTCCATCATTGGTCAATACATTATGTTCATCTAAAATAGTATCAATTTTATCTTTGTGTGTTGTGATAGATAGTAAAGGAGTAGAAGTGGCAAGAGGTTCAGGACCAAGATTTACAGATGAAGGTAGAAGTTGATCATCAAAGCGATTGAGATGGCCTTTGTAAGAAACTAAGTCCTCAACATTAATAGTGGAGTGGCAACCAAAATGTGATGGAAGATCAATGAAATATGCTTTTGGACCAACTCACTTTAAAATTTTAAAAGGATCAGCACTATGTGCCTGCAATTTGGAAGCAGATACAAGTGGACAACATTCCAGTCTAATTCGGATCATGACATAATCCTCAATATTAAATTCAAAGTGTCGAAGTTTATATGATGCGTTACTGGCTTCAAGTTGTTTATTGATCTCAATATGCAAGTCATGAAAATGTTGTACAAAAGACTCAAACTAACACAAACACACTAGCATGAGAGGACATATGGATAAGGTCTAAAGGCTTTCTAAGCTTAAAGCCATGAACAACTTCAAATGGGCTCATCCCTAAAGATCGATTCACAAAACTGTTATAAGCAATTTGGGCCGTAAGGAGGATCAAATCTCAATTCTGAAGATTCTCTTGGACTAGACATCTTAATAAATTGCTAAAACTGCAATTGACAACTTCAATTTAACCATCAATCTGAGGATGGTAAGCGATGGAGAATTTCAATTTGGTGCCAACCATATGCCAAAAGGTTTTCCAAAACTGACTAGTGAAATGAACATTCCTATCTGACACAATCGTCTTAGAAAAATTATATAACTTGACAATCTCACTAAAATACAACCTAGCAACCTTAGATGCATCCGAAGTCTTGCTACAAGGGATAAAGTGAGTCATTTTCGAGAAACAGTCTACTACAACAAAGATAGAGAGTCATGCTTCTTCAGAGTGCGTGGTAGTTCTAACACAAAATCCATACTGACATATTGTCATAGACAACTAGAGATGGGGAGAGGCGTGTAGAGACTAGTGTTTTGTCTCTTCTGTTTGGCCAATTGATGTGTGTTGCAGATGCTAACTATCTTAGCCACATCTTTCTTTAGGTTAGGCCAATAGAATTGACATTCAATCTCCTCTATGGTTTTATCATGTCCAAAATGTTCAGCCAAGCCTCCAGCATGAACTTCCCAAACCATGAAGTCCCGAACTGGAGTCTGTGGGATGCACAACTTATTGAATATTATATATAAATTTATATATATGATTTAAAATTTTTATTTATTCTTTATAAAAAAAATATAAAATAATTAAATTTAAATATATTTGTCAACTAGATTTATGAATATAATTATTTGAATGAAATATTCACTACAAAAAAAATAGTATATTGGACTACTTCTATTTTTGACAATGTAATTATAGCTGGAATTAAGTTATTTTAGAGTTTCAGAATCTTTATTTCTGTCAATCCGTAAAGTCGCCCACGTTTCTTTTAACTCTCGTGCCTTATTTCGTCCCGATTTTCCAATTTCCTCTGTTTTCCTCTTTTTTTTTTTCCTTCTCTTTTCTCTCTGGAAGAATCATCCCCAATACCCTCACCCTCTCGCCCAGGGGCGGAACCAGGATTTTGTATTTGGGGGGGCGATCGAAAAAATGTGTACTATATATAAATTTTAAAAGGACTCGATAGAAATATCACATTTTTTTCGTTATCGAACTCTCTAAATGTATTACTCTTCGAATTATCTACATTCTTTTAAAAAAAAAATAATTGCTCATATTATTTTTTGATTTAAAAGAAATTATAGATCAAGAATAACTATAAAAAATTTCTAATAACTACTGATATATCGATGTTAGATTTTTAATAAACTATATCTCATAGTCATACAATCAAGTTAGAGTGAAACTATATAAGTAAGTATAATTAATCAATTTTGACAATCATATAAATTTATAATCATATTTTTTTTAGAATTAGACTGTTAAAATAATTATGAGATTAGGTGAGTTGAAATTTGAATTTTAAAAAAATTAAAAGTTAGAATAAAATTATATGTATATTAACATTTGAGAGAATAATTTTAATAAAAATTTGAGGGGGCAATTTTTAATTTTTTTTATAATTTAGAAAATAATTTAATATTATACATATGTAAATATATAAACTTATATATCATTCATAGATATATATATATATATATATATATATGTTTTGAAGAATCTTGGGGGGGCTGTAGCCCCCCCAAGCCCCCAAGTAGGTCCGCCTCTGCTCTCGCCAATGTCGTCCTCTCCCATCCTCTTCACCCGACAAAAAACGGGCCTAACATTTCGACAAGACTGCGCCTTCAACCCTACGAGCTTAGCTTACTGTCAACTCTGGCTATCCTTTGATGTTTTCGACGAAATCGTTTCTGCAACCATCAAGCCCGAGAGAAGCAACTCCCACCAACCTTTTGTCAAGAATGCTGCTCTCGATCACATTGCGATTCAGTGCAAAATTTCTGATGAAAGATCTCCGTTAGAAGCTGTGTCGAAATCTAAGGTCTTGCATTTCTTCCTTTCTGCTTTGTTTTCCAATTCAGTTGTTGAGTTTGCCCTCAAACCATATGATTAATTGGCTAAGTGGTTTTCTTCTTTCCAATTTTGATGATTTCATTCGAATTTGTAATTTCACGATTTGCGATGGTTTGCATCTATTTCATGAGTCAAAAGCCATAATTAATGATGCATGTGAAGTAACATCCATGTGAATTGGACCTTCGTTTCTGATTTTTCCAGATAAAATAGCAGGATTGTGGTAGTTACACGATGTTGTCAAATGTGTGAATCATCTACAGCAGTGGAGACTAGAGTGTTGATGTGTAGGTAACTATCATATAGATCATTTCATCTTTATTCTCTCGAGTTTTTTAACAAAATGCTTGTGAAATGCCTTCCTTAGAAAATAGAGACCATTGAGTTCAGCTTTTTCTGTGTTTTGAGTGATTGAAAGCCTCTTCTTCCACTCCCTGGTTTCTATCGAGTTTAACTGCATTAAATTCTGGTTTGATTTCCACTTTTAGTTTTGATCTAGTTTTTAATGCGCTTGTAGGAAATGTATTACCACTGGTAATTTGCTAGTGTATTCAGTACTTTATGAAAGAAATCGCTTCATATAAATTATAGTTTCTTTTGCTTATTTGATTTAAGACTTTTCTCTTTTTACAGGTAACCTATCGTTTAGTTAGAGTGATCCTCGAGGAAAATAAACCAGAGGAGATACAGGTGATGCAACTCTTGTTTAGTGAACTCTGTTGTTTTGTGAACTCAAATAACAAGGTGATAGAGCTTGAGTCATATTCTAAATCAAAATATCAGATGTGTATATATATGTATATAAATATATGCTGCTAAAATATTAAAATGCCACAAAAAGTTTGAGACGGGAGTAATTATTCTGTTATTCTTCCTAGTAGCTTTATGTCCTCATTCCTACTCCCTCTCTAACACCCTCTCTTTTGTCCTTACCAAGAGACATATGAGACTTATATTTATATTGGTGTTCTGATATACAGGTTATGACAACAGGGCAGAGAGTATCATTTGAGAATCATGGCAATAATTACATTTTTATTCTCAATCAAGCTGTTCTTGGGGAGCAAGAAAGCTCTAACTTTGAAAGCACAAAATAGCTATTCAGAGGAGAATTTAATTGCGTAGGTGGAGATAGTTAAATAGAAATTAAATAATTTTATGTTTATTATGAATGGTAGGTTCTCATACTTAAATTCACATTGCTCAGGAGTAAAGCTCAAAGTATTTGTTGAAAATCGAAAGATGTTTGTGAAATTTCTTTGTAGCTAAAGCATTTCTTTTTGAAAGGTGCCCCTACTTATTTTCAATTTAATTCTTTGTAATCTCTTTTTGAACCAATTCTCTTCTACTTTAGTAGCTTGTATGTACATTTCTGGACATGAAATCTAAATTTTCTTTTGCAGGAAACATTAAAGTGTATTGTCGGATAAGGCCTTTTCTAAATGAAAAGAGAGAGAAGCGGGAAATTAAATTTGATCAGATATTTGGTTCTATTGCAACTCAAGATTTTTATCACTCTCTCCATCTTCCTTCTATTTATTGTTCCCTAATAGTATGTATGGGTATTGCCTAATTGGTTGAGTTATTCACATTGTCGGCTCAATAGAAAATCAGGTTGCAAAATTTAAAAAAACAAAAAACAAAACAAAACCTAGGCCTAGGGGGGAGGTTGAGTTGGGCGGATTTAGGAGATCTGGGCTGAAGACTGCACCAATGTAGGATTCCAAGGAGTTGATCCAGTCAAACTAGCATAAGTTAGAGAGAAGATTTTAGAATGTCACCAACTCAATCTAGTATAGAATAAATGGAATGAGACTAAAGAACTAAAAAAAGGCTGGACCTACTTTCTTTTCAAAGATTTGTTCACATATATATATATATATATATATATATATCTATACAAACACAGGAAACCATTAAAATCTATCAAATCATCAATAAGAACAAAGTATTGCATCTAAGTTATTGATGGGGTGGTTGGTTGTGATTTTGCAGGAATTTGCTGTGGTCTATGCATGTCACTGTATTGTTGGGAAAAATTTTGGGTCATTTGTGACCCATTCAGTTGGTGGATTTATTTACTTCTCAATGGATCAAAAGTTATACATCATCTTGTTTAAGACTACTATACAAGAGCAAATTGAAGTGGATGACCAAAAATAGTTTGAAGTTAGACTATAGTAAGAATTATGAACTTTTGGTTGGTTGAAAGTAGTAGTTTTCTTTGCTGTTTTTGTACATGACTTTTGTTTATGAAAGTTTCGGATAAATGAAAAAGTTTTTATTTTCTTTGAGTTGAGAATTTTTATATTTAATCATATATATAATTAAATAATTAGATATATATATTTATATTTATATTTATATATAGTCTAGAAAAATCTGGCCAACTAGATTTATGATTAAAATAAATAAAAAATAGCCCCAGGGTCATTTCCGGGCAAAAGAGTTCAAATGACAAAAGTTGCTGCAGGAAATCTGTTTATGGCAAAAATTTACACTTTTTCCGGCAAAAACTTGTCGCCACAAAAGTTTAATTTTTCTGTCACCTTATATTTTAGCCGGAAAAAATTTTTCTTGGCTCTGTAATAGCGGTAAGTCTTGGGCGGTCAATTCTAGACACAATGACTTTTCCCAGCGATTTATAGACTTTTTGTTGCGATTTTGTATCGTCGAAAATGCTATTATTTCTTGTAGTGATTATTTATTTCTTAATTTAAATTCATTATGAATCATTAAATTCAAATAATATTATTTTATATATGAAATTATAATAATGATTAAATAGTTATATTTCATAATTTCAAACAGTTTATAATTTATTTTTATATAATTATTATTTTTAAATTCTATTATCATAATGCGGTCTATTTAAATCCTCCTTTGGCTTAAAATAGGGCTGCAACAAACTGACATACTTCCTTGGAACAGAAAAATAGCTACTTTGAGCAGCTGCAAAAGAAAAGCCACACAATCAAAAAGATTTGATCAATTATGTTTCGATAAATGACATCAGACTTCATAGAAGGAAATACTGAATATCAATCACAATACATGCTCCACAAAACAATGAAGGTTATATCAATAGTCTCTCAGCAAAGACTTTGTGCGGTTCATACTTGACCCCAAAAACAAAGGGGACTGTTTTTCAAGAATTTTTTACAAAGGTCAGAAACCAACAGCTTCTCTCCACCGCCCATAAATTGCAGCAAGCAGGGAGTCAACACAAAAGGATAAGCATCAAAATGTACGTTTTACTCTGTTCTGATGATAAAGTGGAGTTTGTAAGGGGTGCGATTATAAAGTCTAAACGAATATCAACTGGAAATGCAGTATGTCATTGCTCATTTATTTGGGCAGAAGGCTATCTACATTCTACGGTATGATCAAATGCTAGAGACGTTTCTTTTAGTAAGCAAATGCTAGAGATAGATTTACTCACAGTTAGTAGAACTTATGGAAATTGCATCTTTATGTGGAGGGCAGAAACTTATGGAAATTGCATCTTTATGTGGAGGGCAGACCGTGTAAAGACCTTTGTGACTGCACGACTGAACAATGGAACTAAATTTAAGTAAATAAAACTTGGATCAAAGTAGGAAAAAATAGCTTTTCTCATTATCGCGCTGCGACCCCCCGAGTTTGTTGTATAAAATTCACAGTTAGAAGGTCATTCAAATTGACATTGCACAATGCAGGAATAACGATTCAGGTCAGCTAAGTGATAGGACTATGATATTGATCTCATTTTACCAGAATTGGGTCGGTCCTTCATGGAAGAAATTATAATTTAATAACAAATGTTTGCTCTGTAAAACCGGTGCCAACAGCTTATAGTAATCAAACACAATCTGCAACGACTATCACTATCCTTGGACCTGTAAGGAAAGTAAAAAGGACTACCACATCGTTAGAGATGATCCTAAAACGATATTTTATGGGGAAAGAATCATTTTTCCTGATAATTATTCTAGAACAACGTTATCAACCAAAACCTATAAGAATCGAAAGTATTATGCTATTAAAAAACATGCAGTATTTTGCTTGGTTGATAAGCAACAGCTAAACCAGGTAAGACTACCCCAAGTTCGTTTCCTCAGGAAACAAACACGGGGAAAATAAATTACACATTGAATAGATAAGCAATTACTGGAAATAATGACGATGCCGCGAAAGATCTTCATTTCTTAAAACCTGAAAATTTGTATGAAGAGCGAGCAAATTCAGAAACCGAAAAAGACAGACGCATAGTTCGGATAAAGAAAAAAGCGAACAGACCAAAATGATGGAGTATAGTGCGTGAAGGGCTGGAAGCGACTTCCATCGATGAAATCTCTCTCTGTGGCCTGCTTAAGAAACAAGGTAGTACAAACGAAGGTGACGGGCGTGGCGTTTACGGTGACTTGAGACTGCATATTCCAAGATGCTGTTCGTACACCTTTTACGTAAAATGCGACATTCATGATCATTTATTGAATAATAAAGATTGAATAATTCTTATTCTTCAATAATGCTAAACATGCAAAATCTAATATAATGAAAATTGTTTAAGGAATAGAGCTTGAAAATTGCAAAATCTCTAATCGAGATGAAAGGACAATTTCATACAACTCTTGTTACTGATCAAAATCAGATGGAAGATTCCGAACTTTCATACTGTATTCATCTCGACTATTCTACAAATACTTCACATTGTGTTTGAAAAAGAATGATTTTGAGGAAACGGGGAGAATAAGTTTTTTTTTTTTTTGATACGTAGAAACAGGGGGAGAATAAGTAAGAAATACAATCACGTTAAATGACCATTTCTGCTTCTTTAACATCCGAGGGGATCCCTACATCCAGCCTCATTGTTGATTTGTACTCCTCCGGCACAACAGCACCGGCCTGCATGCATATCTCGACTACCGCAGGTGCTTGACCATAGAAGTTCCTGAGCTCCCGTCGCAATGGCAATCCATTCACATCAGGAACATGCCATACATATCTAGGCGGTATTAAATCATCGAGCACTGCTGACTGCCAACCGTGCTGCCCATTCCGCTGCTGGTGCTTGTGTGCCCCACAGTTCTGTGCCTTGTGCCCACTAGCACCCACATGCACCTCCGGGCAATATCCACAAACCCTTACAGAGTACATCTTCATGAGCCTCTTGGCACCGCTCCTCATCTTTTCCCAAGCTTGTAGTGTTACCTCCCCAAGCCAAGCTACATTGTCTTCATCAGATGGGGCTACTATCTCTGAATCTGGTATTTCGGTTAATAATGGTTTCTCAGGAACTTCTGGAACAGGATCTGGTAGTTCACTTTCATCTGCATCGACAAATTCATTTTTCCCAATGCGAATGACAGGCTTTCTTCTCCGTTTTGTTGGAAACTCAGGAAGATTGACGCCGGCTTGGATGAAGAGTTCAACTACTGCTGGAATTCGAGGAATTGAGAATCTCTCCTCATGAGGAATACGCTTTCCTAGGCGATCATAGAGGTGGTAGGCTTCCACTGATAAGACTATGTCGTCCACAGTTGCACCTGTCCATGCATGAAGGCCCTTACGGACGTTAGCATTTTGGCCCCTACAAGATCTGAATGGATGCCCAACGTGTCCCACATGAATTTCATTGCAGCAGCTGCAAAAGCATTCAAGACAGAAGTCACAAAATTTATTCACCAAGACACATTTAGGTCCATATAAATTTTGGCTAGTTTTTAGTTTTAGTCTGTAATCTGATACTTCCATTTGTCCCCATTAAGAAAACAGGAAAAAAAAAAATACTCAGAGAAAGAACTTGTTTCAGGCGAAATGTTCCCAGTGGAGCAACCAAAAAAGACTGGCAAGGATCAACTTTAGTAGTAACCCACTTGATTGATTTGCATACTCCATCAAGATCAGAGTCAGCAACCTAGTGTTAAATGTTATTTCAATTCCATTTTCTTCACTTGGAACACTCAAAGGCTTGCAAAAATCCAACTGAAGAACCAAGCAGTTGCATGCTTTGATCATGATGCCCCATTTCATCCAACTAGAACAATATAATTCTATACCATCAGACAGATATTTCTGCAGTTTGTAACTTGTTCAATAAAAAGCCCTGCCATGGTTCAAACATACTTGAAGAGAGGAAATTACTAGCCCCTAAAGTGAGGTGCACAAAAGCAGAGGTTCTGATCATGACCAATGACCAAGAGTTAAAAGCTGGGATTGGATTCCATTTCATGGTAGTGAAGTTGCGGCAGCTTATCTAAAACTGCACCTTGTTGACAAGGGAATGGTGTATTCCACAAGAAATGCAAGCCAGATTTGGTTGTGTAGAATGCCGTGTTTTCCACTCATGGTAGATACTGTGGATATTGGGTAAAGGGATTTGATTTCTAAAGTTTGAACATCCCCACATCAAAATCACACAAATTAGAAACAACACAATGCACATATATACCAAATTTTATACAGGTACAATACCAATTCATACTCCATAACAAATAGTTTTTATCTTGTGGGGCCATACTTTTGCCTCTGTAGTCCTCATAAAGGCAAGTAATCAAAGCTCAATCCAAATTTTCTAAACGTTAAAGAAAATATTTGTAACGTCCTAATGGAAGGCTCAAATCATGTAACCCATACTTCAAAAGGACTAATCAATGATACAGTTAGAGTCCCATTGAAATTTTATAAAGAGCTAGAACTTCTTATCTCCAAGAATTGTGGGATTCTATACACTATCTATCTTATCATTCTCATATGGGGGTATTACAATATCTCTGACATATCCTCATCCTTATTGTCAACTACCTTAATTTGTTTTCTTTCTCTTCATGAAATATTTTTTTTTAAAAGAAAGGCTCAACAAAAGAACATCGTTTATGCTCATTAATAAAATCATTTGACAACTAAAAATTATGATTAACAAGGATGGATGGAACGATTACATCAATAACAAGCCAAACTTTCATGGGTGATATCATGAAAGTTGAATCTTCATGGACCAAATTGATAACAAATTCAAACTTACAGGAATCAAAATGTTTTCTAGCCTTTAAACAATAGTTTGAGTTCTACCAATGCTCTGACAAACAATAACTTTTGTTAGGTTGCTTAGATAACAGTATAATTGTTCTTTCCGTAGAGTAATATGTCCCAGGTAAACAACAATTAGAAGAATTGCTCATATCAAGTAATCTCATGCAATGGCAGTCAATTTAGAACCCAAGCAAAGATACCTAAGTTTGTCTCACATAGCTAAGTGGGATGTTTATCATTATGTTGTTGCATCACCGTGTACCACTGTACCCAATTGTCATGCAGGATAGATATTAATCATATATTCATGTAACAGGTTAATTTGACAAATGACGTGCAGTGCCCCATGAATTTGACTTTCCCTAATTTAATAAATATTAATCTCCCTTTTTTTCCATAAGCTCCCATGACTTGAATTTTGTTATTAGCAAAGGATAATCAGGAGGAATCAATGAATGGACTACCTGCAAGCATGCACACGCACAACCTTTAAGAGTTTCTTGAGATTGTTAATCAATGTTATCCTTGCATTGAACACATCTTAAGCGAGTGGTACAAGGCTCTTCACAACTAGCCCATTCTTTGGGGGTGGGGCAGGTTTTTTAGGCCGACCTTTACTGTTTTTAAATCTTTCCCTGGCAGCCCGCCTCAGCTCCAATATGGGTGTTGGAAAAGGCTTTTTCTCCTTCCTTGAATAATAGCGAGGAAAATCGGCATTTTGAGGAAGTTCACTTGTGATGACCAATGCATATGATTGGTGCAACTTCAGTGCTGGATTTGTAGCATTTAATAGTAATATGATTTTACTGCTACTACGCTGCAAAAGAATGAAAGTGGAAACATGAATAATAAACACTAGATAGGACGTTCCTGAGAACTACAATTATTAGAATCAAAGAGAGATTCACACGGGCTAGATTTTCAAGCTGAGTTACAGTAATTGGAGACACTTCAACGTTTGATTCTGGTTACTCAAGAAACACACTGATAATCGAAATTGTTTTGTTACAAACTTTTAACAGAAAATCAGTTATTGTTATTGTAGACCCTGAATATATCAGGAACTTTCCTTCGATTGATTCAAGTAGAAACCCAGTGTCAGCCTGCAAATTCGAAATCGAACAGATTTTCATTTTTCGATCGGTTCAAAATCCAACTGAACTAGTTATGCGGTTTTCCAAACACCCACATTGTTATTCACTCAATAGAATTTATTTATATATTATTCGATAGGTTAATAGAATTTATTCCAAGATACAAGCAGTCTCACCAATAGCAATATATCAATACACTATCTTAATTCCATGAGACTCAAACATATTTCCCATATTTCCAGTCAAGTGCCATACCCAACAAACTTCAGGTGTGGGATTTCAGAGAGGGGAATACCTGAAAAGAATGGAGCGACTCACGCTCACTGCTAATGTTAAATTTGCTTTTTATTTATTTTGTTTTTTCAATCTTTTTTTTTTCATATTTTTTTTATTATTTTAAAATATTTTTCAGAAATACAAAAAATATAAAATATTAATAATTATTTTCTTAATCATTAAATTAAAAAAATAAAATAATATATATAAAGTGTCATAATAAATTATTGAAGTGAGTGGACATATTAATATTCCTCTTATTGATAAGACTCAGTCACCCACTTCGGAAGAATACCATACACAAAGGAAGCATGAGATAACAATAAAATCTCAAAATCAAACTTCTACAGAAAATGAAATGAGAAATTTAATGAAAGAAAATTATAAAGGAGCCGTTAAATAAATAAATTCAAAAAAAAAAAAAAAAAAAACTAGAGACAATGTCGAAAGCTAGGAGAACCAGCACAATGCAAGTCAAGTATTTGCTTAATGTGTTGCCCAGGACTCCAAATGAGGTGAAACTATCCGTTCAAGTTTTGTATTTGTCCTATCTGTGAATATATTTGAGACTAAAAGGAAAATATTGCTTGAACTGTAAAATATCATCCTAAATATCAAAATATTGTCAGGGGGTGGGATTCAATATTAAAAGTTGATATTATATATAGCCAGGGTGGAAGCATTTGAATTAAGGAGGAGAGAACGAGGGTTTAGAAGTATGTTGAGTTCCTAAGCCGATAGACAATCTTATAAATGATGGTATCAGAGTTACGAGAATGTCCTCAAATCTAGTTTTGTTCCTTGCAATCCAAATCTCCCAAAGAATGAGAAACTGCAAAAGGCTAGTAAGAATATGAAATTTGTCTGAACTCTGGAGGCAATCCACTACTAAGGGATTTGATTTCTCTAATTATGTTTTACTTATGAGTCTATTATTTAATGTCATATTATGACATGACGAGAGGATGATAAAAAAAAAAATTATAAATAAATTTATTCATATTAATTTGTAGGATCACTTTTAGCCCTATTCATTCGAACTGAGTTTTGCTAGACTCGATTCTGATAGTTTTTTTTTAATTTTTTAATAGTTTTGACACTTTCACTTAAAAGATTTAATAAAATTACTTATTTTTTAACCAAGATTTTCGATTCCAGAACCTGATGAACAAACTTAATTATTTTTACTCTAAAAAAATAGATAGAAACCCCACCTTTATCAATTTGTGAAGTTCACTTGTAACATCTTTTTTGTATCAAACATTTCTCATGTATATCATTCAAAGTAACCAATTCCTATTCACTACCATTCAGACCCACTACTATTAACAATCATTTCACTACAATTCACGAAACACTTTCTTCATATTTCTAGTACAATGAAACCGACCGCAACATTATTTTTGTTCCATACGCGCCACATAGCATCATTCTATGAAAAAACATCGTAAGGCTCCCTCCCATAATCAACACTTCAGACATTTTTCTTCTATGCTTTGACTGAAATTCTGCAAGTTATTTCCAAGCCCCAATCTCAAATAGCGTGTCCAGAGAGAGAGAGAGATGGAACACGTGCGGTTAACTAATAATACAAGCAACAGATGCAAGTCATGAATTCACCTCGAACAAGTTCATGGGCTCAGCAACAACATTGATGTTCCCAAGTGACAGACAAACAAACAGCACACCATGATGAACGAAACCAACACATTCTCTCATTTAAGGAGGATCTTGACAATCGATTTTACATTGAGCTTCTTGGGATCTGTATATGACTGCCCGCAGCCAACAAACATGACTGGGTGCCCCAGATATGTAAACCATTGAAAGTGCAGATCAAAACTACGCCATTAATTTCTGTTATACATAAGTCATAGCAGAAGACCACAATGGAACGCAAATCAAGCAATCAAAACTCTCAAACTCCTTGCTGTTTGAAGAGTAACTACCTTATCATCAATAGTATCGAACTTTGTGAGCAAGATCCCCATCTATCAGTCTTGGACTAGCTGAAGTCGAAAGGTCGGCTAATTTCTGTATACAAAACAAATGTTATCTTAAAAAATTCAATCAATAAAAGTTCCCAACAATACATGACAATCCTAAATCCTAAATCTAAATCTTTCCGACTGGTGCCTCTCCAACAAACGAGACCAGATCCGGATTGTTAAGGTAAATAAGCTTTGAGAGTGCTCTCATCAACGGTTCATTATCCTGAACAATGGAGTACATGTATCAAATAACCAAGATGGAGTAAAAACAAACATGGCAGAGAAACACATAGCCCTAATTATCTATAAAAGTCAGTATAATACATATAGCAGATAACACATATTTATAACATATTACCAGCTTAGTGCGATACCTGCATTTGACCAGCTGTATCAACTAGAACCACATCAGAACCATTATGTGTTGCCTCCTGGATTGCTTGCTTTGCTACAATGGCAGGATCTTTCTCATAGCCCTTCTCAGTTATAGGAATCTTACAAGAGAAAAAGGTGACAATTCAGTAAAAAGGGTCCAGCTTGTATCACTTATATATTTTACTCAACAAACCCACCATCTCTGAGTAAAGAAGCCAGATAGCCTGGTAATAGACTGTAAATTAAAATGTTCTACCTGGAGCCTTCGCATGAGTTTGCAGCTGCTCAACTGCTCCAGATCCAAATGTGTCACAAGCAGCCATCATGACATTGATCTTGTCCTGCAGAAGTCAGTAGGCAACCTCCGAAGTGATTTTCTTAAAGAAACTCTACACTCAAAATTCATAGAATATAATAAGTGTGCACACAGGCCAAATGTATGCAAATACACACACACATGCATCCTCTATGATACAGAAGTAGGGGCTAGCTATATTAAATCTTTTTGGTATTATTACATCTTAAACATTAAATCTTTTTTTTTTTTTCTTTGGCTCTGCCTTAGAGCCCTTGCTAACAAGGGTTTCGGCTTTCTTCCCAGCTTTAGCTCTAAGCTTCTGAAGCTTATTTACATCAAAAGCCCCAGCATCGGAGCTCCCATTTTCTATATTGTTAACACCACCATTCACCTTAGAGTCTTCCTTATGAACCTAGTTAGCATCGGAGTGCCCATTGTCCAAGTTGTGGCCTTTCGAATTATCACCATCCCCACCATCATTGGGGGAAGTACTTTCACTCTTTTTGTTACTTACTCCTTCAATCTAGCATTCTGCATCTGCCCTTGCTTCTTACTATTGTTTAGAGGCTTGCCCACCACCTGCATCTCTTCAAATCTTCAGCATGAGATTCAGCTTCCTTTGTCGGTTGCCTAAAGCCCTAAAAGTTTCATCAAAATCAACATAGGCCGTCCGTTTTGGGTCATAAATCTCCAAAAACTCACGATTCACCATTGCAAGCAGATCATCCACATACAACAGATGGAGGATCTGCTGATATACAGCAGCAAATACAAGGCCAAGCTCGTTATGGAAGGTCCATTTGTACGGGTAATCAGCACCAGCGGCATCATAGTTGAATGATGCTGCGCCAGACCGCTCTTTCAAAAGACAGGACCAGATCAAGGTGTCAATTGCTGATACCTTGAGTGCATTTCCAAGCTCTTTACATGTCCAGAGGATTAATCCTCTGAGTAAATATTAGTAGCCGCTCTAACATTCTCCTATACTCGAATATACCCTGTAATTTAAGCCAGAAAAACGTTAAAATATAAGAATCAGGAATTCGAATATGGATTAGAAAAGGGGCAAATCTCCGCCAAAAATAAAAGGAAACACGAATTTCAATTTAAATCTTATAATTATTTTTTTCATTTTTGGTTAAGTAATTCTGAAGGGATTCAAGGAACACCTTCACTAATCACGCGAAATGCAAGCTCATATCTAAGAGGAAGGATTCTCATATATAATATACATGACATAGACCATAGTAAAAGTAAATAAATCAATTTCTGATCTTTACCCATTTCTGATCTCCGCAAAAACTTAAAATTTAAAAGAGAGAGAGATCGTAGAGGCCAATCAAATCACAATCGATACCAGATCGGGGTTCATCGTATCATTGCACCAAATTTTTTTTTTTAAAAAAAAGTGGGAATTCAAAGAAATCGAAAAAGAGAAAGCAAATACCTACTTCTCGGATCTTTGAGAAAACCTGCAATGGAAGGGTAAAAAAAAACTGGAAAGAAGCTAAAAATAAAGATTGAGAAAACAGATTCGCCTATGCAACATACTTTTGTAAACTGTAAATAATTTCTGAAGATTGGAATAACGAATACAACATTTTAACTAATTATAAAATAATCTCAAAATATTGACACAGGGTATTTTTATATGATATTAATGGTATGCTAATTAAAATTTATATTTAAATAAATAGTTTTAATCATACAATATATAATTATGAGACAGTAGTAATACTGTAATGTCCATGTTATTCATTTTGAAAGCATGTAATAATATTTTTAGTAAAAAATAAAACAACAGAGATATTAATGGTGTAAACCTTTGAATGGTGTTCTTAATCCTCATCCCATCCCAATGAATCGTCGTCGTCGTCGTCGTCGTCATCACGCTTACTCTTAGCATTCTCCTCGTACTTGCATACCAGATGGACTCCGCCACGTTTCAAGAGTAATTTATTTGAACGGCTACTAAAAAGAACTCGCAGACTTCCCTTTGCTAGGGCCAAACGCTCTAGATAGTGGAAAGCCCAAATTACATTGTGTGAGCCCATAAGATCAACTGATACACATATATGATCCAGATATCTACCATCATGGTAGACCTTAATAGAAATATGGTCGAAACAGTTAAGACGAGCAGTGGCTTCGAAAACAACACATGTAAAGATTCCTTTAATCACACTAGGATTGGGCAGTTCAACTTCAATAGATATAAACGTTGAACAACTATTTGAAGCCTCCTTGCAATTATATGGGCTGAACCAATTTGGAATCTTATTTCCCGGAAATGTAAGGCTCCAATTTGAATAGTAGTCCTGTGGACCTTCCTGTTAAACAAGCATCATTCTTTTTAGCAATATATATTTATATATATAGAGAAAGCTACTGGGGTGTATGTGTGTGAGCTAGTGGCCCTTGACCCAGATGGCACGAGTCTTGGTTCAATCCCCCGCCATGTTAAGCACTGGATTTTGTAACACTCATTATTATGTAAAATTTGAAGAAAAATAGTTTAAATGTGCCTCCGACGGATATGTATTTTTATAACACGAACTGTTTATAAATATAACATATTTTATTTTTTTATAGATATTTTGTTTCTCGCAAGTTTTCACTCATTATATCTCTTTTCTAATAAATATTAAATAATATAACATTTGAGTGATATAAAAAAAAAAGATAAATTGATATATGACGTATTGTAAAAATTAATATGTAAAATAAAAAATAAATAATAGTGATGCATTATAAAAGATAGGATACATAAATCATTAGAAATGCTTTACCTAGCAAAAAGAAAAGGAAGTGTGTTCATGAGAGAGAGAGAGAGAGAGAGAGAGAGAGATACCCTGTCCGTTAGAATAGCTGGGGCATGACTCGCAACATTTACAAACTTTTTAAAGCATCCAGACAAGTCAATCGACCTTGGTACACTCAAGTTGCTGGTATTGAATTCAAACATCTTTGACACTTCTTGAAAACTTTCTAATGATATGCATCCACTAGCTTCTACCTTTTTTATATTTGGGGGAAGTGCTTCGACTTTTTTAAGTTGCTTGCAATATGTCAAAATGAGATGTCTCAATCGAACAAATCGATCCATCCATCCAGGAAGGATAACGAAAGTGCTAAATGATAGATTTAATGTCGTCAGTGTGGTGATGCAGTTGGTAAACATGGAAGAATCTAATTTTGAAAGGGGCCGATTGGCAAGATGCAAATCTTCGAGTTTCGGAAACACTAATGAGGAAGAGTATTCATCATTTGAAATGCTTGAATTCATTGAAGGTGGTAACGAGAGCAATTCCAAACTTGAGGGCAAGGGCTCAATAGTTTCTGTCAAGCAATTGAGATCTAATACCGTTAGATGTTCTAACTGACGAATGCTAGAAGGGATATGCACAAGGTTTTTGTTGCCACTTAGATAAAAGTATTGAAGTTCAGTGAGATTCTCGATAGATGAAGGCAGTTCTTTTATACCAGTGTTTTCGAAGTGAATCCATATCAAATATTTCATTTCCACCCCAAATTCAGGAACGGACACCAGGCTTTTGCACCAGTTAACATAAAGCTCTTCTAGACATCTCGAGTTGAGGGAACTTGGAAAACTATTAAGTTCAGGGCAATGGGAAATTCTCAACTTGACGAGTTTACTACAGGATCCAAGAGATTGATCTACCTCAACTAAACTATTGCAACAGCAAATCTTCAATTCCTCTATATTTGGAAGCCCCGACATATCGGGAATTCTTGTTAGGAATTCACACCTAATGAAATTCAGATATTTCAAATTCTGAAAGTTCTGTAAAAAAAAAAACAAAATAAAAGGAAAAGAAATATATCAGCTCGTGGAAAGTTTACATGAACATATAATACGTACAATATTATTTAAAAAAAAAAAGATAATAATGGTACCTTGAAATTATTTCCCAATTCTGTGATCTGGCACTCAACCATTCTTAAATAAACGAGATTCTTTCCAAAGTTCGATGGAAGAGATGGAGCATGATAGTTTTTAAAATCAAGCACCCTCAACTTGTTGGAGAAATAATTAGGCGGTTCTGAAAAGAGTGCATTACGATTTATGAGTATTCTGAGATTCTCCATCTTCTTGAAAGCTTCAGGACTCAAGTGTATCACATTGTCCTTTCCAGGCAAGTTTATCAGCATGCCTTCAATTTTGTTTGTTCCCTAGCAAGACAATGCATAAATTTACCAACAAAATCACATCATAATTAATAAAGTTCATCTCCATATATATAGTGCATGTCTATACATATTACATATCAAAAGAAAACTAGCATAGCTTGTTCAGTCTTTCTTGCTTTTAAACTTTTTTAGAAAAACTTTCTCCTACCGTTTGGTAGTTTTGTTATTAGAATGCTCCATTATAAGATGAAGAAAACAAAATTTCGATATTTGGTTTCATATTTACTAATTAATCTTACCTATTGATATGAGAAAAATACAAGATAATAGAAAAACTGTGTCTAAATATAACCGGCTAATTATTAAGGAATTCTACTTATAAACAAAATACCTCTTATGAAAGATATGTGTGGTAGATGTATGCATATAAATAAATGAGTGCATGGATGCATGTGTATATGTATTTTGCAGTCCATTTTTACAATCTCAAATGAAATCATGTATTTTTATGTAACTCTTACCTTATTATTTTCAAGCACCAAACGAACATCTTCATGAAACCACAACCTGCTACGTTTTTCAAGACTTTTGACTGACTCTTCTGTCTCTTTACGAACAATTTCTTTACCCATAACTTTGAGTAAATTATGCATGTTTATTCTACCATACTCAATGGTTATGAGAGACTTCTCCCTTAGTATTGGGATACCAGTATAGGGCGATAAATCACAACCACTAAGTATACTGGTAACACATTCTTCATCATACATCCCTGCAAAGAAACATGCAATGTCCAGGAAAATATTTTTCTCACTTTCTTCCAAACCATCATAGCCTATTCTAAGCTTGTCCTGAATCTTATCGGGAGGAATTCTTTTGTACTTTTTTAAAGCATCTTTCCAAAATTTGATGTTGTCTCTATTACATAAATATGACCCGAGCACTTCTAAAGCCAATGGAAGGCCCCCAGCATAACGCAAAAAAATTTCTGTGAGTTCTGCAAAAGCTTGGTTAGGTTCTTTCTCTTTAAAGGCAAATTGATAAAATAGTTGAAGAGCTTCATTGTGATTCAATTCTTTCATCTTGTATCGTGGATGAACATTATAATTAGTTAATAAACATTCATCACTTGTTGTTATAATAATTAAACTTCCTAGACCAAGCCAATCACGATCTCCAAGTAACTTCTCAACTTGGAACAATTGATCCACATCATCAAGCACTAAAAGAACCCTTTTCTTCCAAAGCATCTGTTTTATGAGACAGACTCCTTCATTAACATTTCTAACCTTCAAACTTGAATCTAGTAGGATCTCACGAAGAAGCCTCTTTTGCAATCGAATTAAACCATTCCCTTGAGTTGAAGTTTCTCTCACATTTTCAAGAAAGCAACAATATTCAAATTGGTCGGTAAATGAGTCGTAGACTTCTTTAGCCAAAGTTGTCTTACCAACTCCATCAATGCCATAGATCCCTAGTATGCATGTAGTGTCATTCACTCCCGCACGTAGAAGTATATCATGGACTTCCCGTACTCTAGACTCCATTCCGACTAGATGCTTGGCAACATCATTTAAATATTTAGGCTTTACTACTTTAGAAACCTTTTGAACAATTTCTTGAATCAACTCTGGTTCGGTCCTAACAATGCAAAAAAAATAATAATAATAATAATAAGGCAGAATTCACACAATAAAGAAACAAAAAAAAAATGAACTAGTGCCCAACTTTTTATCCAATAGCGAATGACAATGATGAATATCTATTTAATGAACTTTTTTGTTTCCATTCTCGAAATCAGTTTGGCTGGATAAGAAGGATGAGGCTTCTGATTTAATGATGAGTTCCTACATTTTGATATACACATACATACACTTGTATAATAAAGATGTATTATGATCAAATTCTTCTTTCTTAAATGAAGCCATGAAATCAATGAGTATAAGAAAAATACCTATTTCCTAAAGTGAATCCAGACAAACCAGCCACTTCTGTAAGGGTTGTTTTCCACTCCTCCACCTTTGACTCATCCTTGAGCCTTTCTTTAAGTTTAGCAAATGCATTTCCGAAACTCTCTCTCTGATGTCGTACATTTGATGGATCTATATGGTAAAACACTGGTAGAATGATTTGTTGCTTAGTTTTCTTACACTCAAGAATCTTCACCAGCTCATTCAAGCACCATCTGGATGATGCATAGTTTTCTGAGAGGATGACAATTGAGATCCTTGAGCTTTCGATGACTTTGAGAAGTTCTTCTGAGATTTCCTCCCCTCTTGGAAGCTTGTAATCTATGTATATGTTATTGCCCTTTCGAACCAAAGCTTGATGGAGATGGGCAGTGAAACCTTGACGAGTATCTTTGCCCCTAAAACTCAAGAATACATCATAAGTCCACCAACGAGTAAAGGAAGAAACGGAAGAGGAAGAAGCACCTCGAACGGCCATCAGAGAATTAATGAATTGAATACTAAACCTGCAAAACAACTCTTGCAAAACATAATTTATTATAAATATTGCTCGCGCATTTGGTTTAGGAAAAAGGAGACGCGTTTGTTATAAGCAAAAAAATAAAGAAGTACACATGAAAGGTTTCTTGGCATCTTCTTTTGAAATTTGAGGTACCTTTCATTTAATTTGCTTTAGGAAAAGCACACGCGGCTTCAGGAAAAACATGCATACGCGTTTGTTACAAAATGATTAGTTTCTCGGCAATTTCTTTCGGTTCCTTTTGTTGACTGACTTGACTTCTTTTTCCACAAGACGAAGAAATTCAGACGAAGGCCAGCGTTTAATGATTGTCTTGTGGAAAATAAGTTGTAGCTTGGGGAAAATAAGCTCTAGATCCGAAATTTTAACTTTCATTCTTGGTGATGTTATGCATACATCTTCACCAGATTGTGCACGCCATCTACTGTGTGAACGTTCATTATAAACATATACTTTGGCTATTGTGGAACATCTTTAATCTCTGGTCTTTATGGATTTTTCTCCTAAACTTTTACCAGAGCCTCCCTTAACTAATCGGTAGTTGTTGTGTAGAAAGGCCCAGCCGGCTCTGTACATGTTATAGTGAATTGACTCTGTTTTAGGCCTCATTTGGATTTGGATTTAGAAGCCACTCAACTCATTTTTATTTCATCATTATATTTTTATAATTTTTTATATAAAATATAAATTTCTATATACCTTTTTCAAATTTCAATACATATTTTTCAAATCTCAATACATAATTTTTAAATCTCAATATACATTTTTTAAATTTTAAAATAAAAATAATATTAAAAAATAAATTAAACTCATCTCAATTTATCTCATCTTTGAATCCAAACGAAACCTTAGTATTGGATGATGGCAGAGTCTGATACAAAGGGTTATAGGTACAACATTAAATGTTCGTGCGGGTCCTGATCTATACGACACCATTTGCCATTTTATGTCATGCGTCACTCTGCCTAGTATAGTACTCCTGGATATGATATCCATTTGCCATTTTATCGTATAGACATAGTTATGAGTGTAGGTTAATAAACAAGAAAAATACCCTAAAATCTTTATAGGGGATCAGGAATTTGTTTTAGGAAAATCAAATAAAATTAAAATTATAAAAAATATTTTTTATTCTGTTTTTATATAATTTTTTTTTGCAGTATAAAACAATTTGATATTCAAGAATAATATATCATTGAAATAACCTAAAGACACTTACATAAATATATCAAATAAAAGAAATACAAAGTATCTAAAATTAAAAATTACATTCTTTTAAAAAAACAAAATCATCAAGTGCTAAATTTAAATTTAAATTCTTAGTTATTTCTCTTTTCAATATAAATAATTAAATAATTTGCTATTTTATTGCAAAGTCTTGTTTTAAAATATTCAATGTGTCATTATATTATTAAATCATTTTATTTTATGTAAAATATATTTTATTTATTTTCTTTGTAAATTGGATTTTTTTTTTTAAATTAAACTTGTTATAAATAATTAATCTATAAGATCAAAATAATTTTTTAGAAGAGCTAAAATATTTTTTTTTAAAGTGATCTATTAAATCATAAAAAATAATAAACATATACTCAAAATTAATATAGACATACATATTTTCAAAATTAATATATATATTTATATATATAATATAACTATCTAACAAAAAAATATTGATTTAACAGAAAATGCTATTTTTCGATTTGTAAACAGTAATTTTTTGACGTTTTGCTTTTATACACGTCTGTCTGTACGAATCTTTGTTTTAATAAAAATTCTTATTTTTTTAAAAATATCAAACAGAAATATCTTTATATTTTCTTGTTTTATTTATACGTTCGTTAAATATTCAAGCAATCCAAAGGTTAAGTTCGTCTAGCAAACATAAATGACATGTGAATTTGAAATGAAGGAGATCACCGTAATATATTAATTAGCCACATCGAGAGATTAAGGGTCCGCTTGGATTTAGATATGAGATGAGATAAATTATGAATAGTAATAAAATAAATGATTGAGATGAATTGAAATTTAAAATGAAGTTGAAATGAGTTGAAAGTACGAAATGAGTTATGAATAATAAAACCCAGTTTGTAAAACAAACCGGGCCTAAAAATAAGGATAAGTCTGTATTCCAACAATTTAAACACAATAAACATCCATTAACTCCATTCCCAGTCCGTACCCGTCTGTATTTCCAATCCCATGCACGCCCTGCAGGGACAATAAATATAGTGTCAGTTTTGAAAAATTATTCATGAAAACAGATAATAAATACATCAATTTATTGCACAGTCATTGGAAAAAACTCAATTGAAACTCTTCATATTCACATATTAAAAAAAAAACTCTTCATATCCACGTATTTAAAAAAAAAAGTCTGTATTCAAGCAATTTAAAGATTAAGTCCATCCATGCAATTTAAGTCTGTATTCCATCAACTTAAACAAAATAAATGACATCCATTAACGCTATTCCCAGTCCGTCTGTTTTGGGGCAATTTAAAACCATTCATATTCTCATATTCATGAACCTAAAAGTCAATTGAAAAATCCAGGAGTTCTATATATATCCTCATTTGTCACTCCCATTCCTATCAGTCTGACAATATTTAAAGACCCTGCATATAATACCTCATTTTCCCTTATTCTTCTTTTTCTTACTCTGTTCATTAAAATAACATTCTTAATAAAAAAAAATCTCACATATAAAATCTTGATTCTCATTTTTTTGATTTGGTTTGTTTTGTTCTGCAGGACAGTCATCATGTGTTATTATTTGGTGATTTCTTTCAGATCAGCATTCCCGCTTTTTATGTTTGTAGGTATATTTTCTTATCTGGTTCTGATATAGTGTTTTATGTTTGCTGGAGACCAGCTAAACCTATACACACACTCCAGGGACCATTATTCAAAGGCGTAATCCATGAAATGAGTATTATGGAATAACTGTATAACAGTATTTAGTTCGATACTCCATTGCATATAAAATATCGGCCTCTACCATACTATCGATAGCTTACTTATATGCACCTAACAATTCTCTCATTAATCCCATTCATATAAGAGAGACAGAATTCAAGACTAAAATCTTTTTTCCAGAGCCAGAAAACCTTTTTTTTAAGATCACTCGAGAAGGTTTACATCAACCTACGTTTTCTCGATGTTGATGACTTGCAGTTCCCCATCTTTGAAGAAAACTTGAGTTATGGAGAAAAATTGTTGTTGTTCAATATTTAGTTATGCTCAGTAATATTCATCCTGGTTTGTTTTATTGGTTTTATTCTTTGCAGGAGTTTTCAGGTTTAGGCTTTTTTGCCTCTGTTTTTGCACATTATCTTTTTCAAGTTGGTATTGATCTTATGAGGTCATAAAAAAGCTTATTAAGTTGGTGCATAAATTTAGATTGCCTGCAGCTAGCTTCCCAATATGCTATAAATAGAATTTTCAAATTACCATGTGAGGTTTTGAAAAGGAACTAAAACAGGACTATTGACTTTGGCTGCATGTTTCAAGAACCTTTGGGTTATGTAGTTTTGCTTTATTTTCATGTTGGAATTTGATTTAGATGGATATAAGAATCATTGGTTTTTATCTTAAAATTAGTTACTTTATCTTCTGTTCAATTTCACATAAAAAAGTATTGATATAGGCTATTTTATTTTTCAGAGTTTGTCAGCAGGAGAAGGAATAAGCTCTTATAGATCTCGGGTGCCATTGTCGAGGTGGTCTTGCAAAATCCCATTACGTATATTATTTTTGTATGAAAGCTATTTCACTTAACTAGGCAACGTTTGCATGTTGCTCCCGACCTAGATTTAAATTTTAGTTTAAATGTTTGTTTCATTGGTTCAAATTGTGGAAGTGATTTATATGTATATTACTTTATTTTGATATGTATGGCTCATATATATCATTAATTTATTCTCTACAACAACCTTAACAACACAAATGACATGCTATAACATAAACAACCAAATCAAGACATTCTAGGAGATCATGAAAAAAACAAAAAGAGAATTGAGATGAGTTAAAACCAAGAACCTAAAGCAACCAAATTTATGGAGAGTCATGCTACACAACCTCACAATCTCCCACATCACATTAATTTTTTTAATTTTATTTTAATTTTATTTTTGTTTATTCTTCTTAAACTAATTAAAATTTTCCATTCATTATTCATATATCAAATATTTGATAAAATAAAAAATAATAAAAATTAAAAGATGTGTGGTGTGTTGGAAGTAGGTAGGTTGTGTAGATTTTTTCATTTATAAATTCATATGCAGAATACCAAATAAAAAGAAAAGAAAATAGTAATTATTACCATATTGGATAATTACAGTTTTCATTTGAGAATGCAACTATTTCGTTGCATTTGTTTAAGTCTCATGCAGAACATCATTTCTTACATTATTTTGTGTTTTCCGGTATTACTTTTTAGTTTTTGCTCAACAATAGAACATCAAATAATTTCCTTCAACATACACGGTTAACAAGACTAAAGCATGAACTAAAAAATTCTCACAATGCAATTAAAAGAGGTAAAAATCTTCTAAATACAAGCCTTTAACTATAAATGGTTCAGTTAGAATCAAACAAGAAACCAACCAAAGAAATCCAAGTTAGGGTTTTTACCTTTGATTAATCTCTTCCTAAAACACAAATTGAAATAGAGAAAATGTAGATTCTGCTTGGGAAGCTAGAGAGTACAGGAAACCCTCAGCTGAAAGTCAAAATCGAACCATTAATAAAATCATCACTTGATTAAACCATAGTTGAATTCAAAATAAACCAAATGGAAAAGGGATTAAGGTGTTCCTACCTTGATGTTTCTCTTTTGAGAAGATGAAATACCAATATCTTGAGCTTAGGGTTCAAAGAAAAACAAATCGAAGATGAGTTCGACGATGATGGTCATAATCAGAAATCTAGGGTTTGATTAGCAAAAATAAGAAAAAAGAAAACCTAAATTTGGTCTGAGATAGGCTAGATTGTTGAGAGGTGGTAGGATTTTCACAGAGAGAGATAGGGCTGTAAAAATACCGAACCGGACCGGTGGACCAGACCGGACCGGTTGTCCCGGACCGGGACCGGACTGGACCAAATAGAATTCGGTCCGATCCGGCCCAAATTTTACATGAACCGATTAATTCAGGTTCGGTCCCGGTTCAAAGGATTTCTCCCCCTAGACCGGACCGGACCGGACCGAACCCCACATATATATATATATATTTATATATGTATATATAAAAATAATATATAAATTATAATATTAATATTAATATAAATTAATATATAATATATATTAACATATGAATATATAATATATATTCTTAAAATATTAACATATTATAATTTATTAGTTGACTAGTTATAATATAAAAATATAAATTATAATATATCTATATAGAATATTAGTAATAAATTATAAGTAATAAGTGTATTATTATTATTTAATATATTATTACTAATTTATCACTATTTATTAACATATAAATATATAATATACTAATGTAATAGTGTTATTAGTTATAATTTACTAACATACTTAATATATAAAATATACTAACATATTAATATATAATATATACTCTTATAATATTAACATATTATAATTTATACTAATTAAATTTGGGCCAAAAAAATATTTGATCATTGCAATATTTTAAATTAAATTTAGCTCATTAAATCATATGGGGCACTCCTGGACTGGATCGGACTGCTCCTGGATCGAATTGGACCGGACCGGTATAGACCGAACTCCTGTTCAGTCCAGTTTAGGGTGAGAGAATTCTTGGACCGAATGGAATCGGTCCACAAATTTTTCAAACCGGACTGGACCGGACCATTTACACACCAGAAAGAAAGAGAGAGAGAGAGAGAGAGAGAGAGAGAGAGAGAGATTTGTCTTGGGAGGTAGGGAAATGACGAGAGAAAGAAGGTGGGGAGGGGGATGATGAGAGAGAGAAAAAGGGAGGGGGTGAGGGGAATCAGGATGACGAGAGGGAAGGGGATTCGGGATTTATTATTATTATTAAATAATATAATTCTTTAAAAGTGATTTTATAATCTTAAAATTAATACATTATTTATTTACTTTTAGAAATGATAACTATACGATATATATAATTACAATTACATAAAATTAGTAATAATAATATGATAGTTAACATTTTTGTATATCTGAGTAAAATAATTAAGATTAAAACATTCTATATAAAATATATAATAATTAATTTATTCACATATCAAAATAGCCAATAAATGTAATTAATATACTCTATATAGTTTATATTTAATTTAACATATATGATCAAATAAATTTATATATTTTAAATTATACTATATATATATTATTTTAAATTTAACATATATGATCAAATAAATTTATATATTTAAGATTAAAAATTCATATTACAAATTATATCTAACATTTCTTTTAAATTAATTATAATTCTGGACCATCACTATAGAATCATTAAAAAAAAATATCTTGAATTGAAATTTTTGTTAAACTTTTATCAAACTTATATTAAACAAATTTGTTAAAACTATGAATTATGTCTATCTATGGAAATATTTTATTATTTTAACTAATACTTTTGTTTTATAATCTATGAAAATATGTAATTATTATCTTCTACTTAACTATATTCTTATTATTTACTTAACTATGTCTATTTATGAGACTATCTTATTATTTTATTATCTTCTACTTAATTATAATTAACCATCAAGTTTTTGGTAGAAATTATCTTTGCCCGCCCCCATGTAGTTTTGCCGTTGTCTGAAATCTAGAGAAAATACCCTTGTCATCTTTGATTTGCTTTTATTTATATTTTGATGGACTTTGATTTGGTTTTATCAATCTGTTGTGTTACTTCCTAGTGCTTGCACGGTAAACTTCCTCTAATAACTTTTTCTATTCATAATCGCGTACAGATGCAGAGGTCAATCCTTATTGATACCATGCAGCATGGTCACGTTTCTGATCATTCTAATTAATTAATAAGTTCATATTAATGCTTTATAGTTAATATTTGTTTTTTATGCTACAAGTTTTGCAGCAGCTTAGGAAAAAAGATTCCAAGCATGCTAAGTTAACAGAAGACCAAGGATTATGAAAAAACAAAATACCAAACTTCGTAGTTTATTGTTGTGTATTGGAGTTTGATTAAATTAATGTATGTGTATTGTAATGATCTTAGCAAATTAGTTCAAACAATGTAATGATAAGATAATACAAGCATACCCAAGTATCGTAAAGATGTATTATGATCATGAGCTTCTTCTTTCTTAAATGAAGGCATAAGATCTAGTGAGTAGAAGAAAAATACCTCTTTCCTAAAGTGCATCCAGACAAAGCAGCCACTTCTGTAAGGGTTGCTTTCCACCTTTCCACCTTTCCACATTCGACTCATCCTTGAGCCTTTCTTTAAGTTTAGCAAATGCATTTCCGAAACTCTCTCTCTGATGTCGTACATGTGATGGATCTATATGGTAAAACACTGGTAGAATCATTTGTTGCTTTGTTTTCTTACACTCAAGAATCTTCACCAACTCATTCAAGCACCATCTCGATGATGCATAGTTTTTTGAGAGGATGATAGTTGAGATCCTTGAGCTTTCTACGTGTTGATATGTAGCTTGAATTGAGTTCAATTTAAGCACATCAGGGTACTCTAGCTCAACCCTCGCTCGAGCGTCAGCTAGAGCGAGCCTCAACCCGTAACTTCGCTCGACCCTCGCTTGACAGCCGCTCGAGCGAGGCATCAGACAGAGAGTTCGATCCAGGCAAGACTTCGCTCGATTCTCGCTCGACCTAGGTCGAGCGAGAATCAATCCTAGGATTGCATCGCTTCCAGGAATTAGGATTAGCGCCGTCTGGAATAGTATTCCGCTCAAGCGAGAAGGTCTCGCTCGAGCAAGATACCGCCCATATAAGGATTGCGTGCATTTGAACGGCAGAGAGCGGTGAGGAGTTGAAGATTCCGCTCGAGCGAGAAGATCTTGCTCGAGCGAGAAGACGAACACACCATATTCCATTTCTTTTTCCTCTTGTTTGATTTTGTAGATTTGAGAGCCATTTAGCAAGGGTTTGAGCTTTGTGAGAGAGAGAGAGAGAGCTTTGTAACCTCTAAAGTGTACTCTATCTTTGATATTATAGTGATTTAGACCGACCCAACAGTAGATGTAGGCTCAGTTTAAGCTGAACCATTTCAAATCTTAGTGTCCATTACTATTCTGTCTTTTAGTTTCATTTCTCTTTGTTACATCCGCTGCGGTTTATTTCATATACTTGTTGTTTGTTTCTTTGGCTATTACCCAACAAACTGATATCAGAGTGTTCTTGAGCTCTGTGAAGATCTGAAAGGATGGCCTCAGTAAATTTTAGAGTAGAGAAATTTGACGGTCAGAACAGTTTCAGTTTATGACGCTTGAAGATGAAGGCTTTGTTGCGTTAGTAGGGTCTGTTCAAGGTTGTATAAGGAGTGACTAGTGAGTCTCCTGCATCGTCAAAGTATGAGGAAGAACTGGCTCACAGTATTATTCTATTGTCACTATCAGATGATGTTTTGAGGGAAGTTGCAGAGGAGGAGACCGCGGTTGATCTGTGGAACAAGCTGGAGAGCTTGTACTTGAAGAAATCTCTCACTAACCGGTTGTATTTAAAACAACGGTTATACACTCTCAAAATGGAGGAAAGTACTTCTATTTAAGCACATCTAGATAAATTTAATAAGATTATTATGGATCTCAGGAACATAGACATTAAAATTGATGAGGAAGATCAAGCCTTAATTGTCTTGTGTTCATTGCTTATTTCGTTTGATAATTTCGTAAACTCAATATTGTATAGTAGAGATACAATCTCCTTAGTAGATGTCAAGTCTGCTTTGAATTCTAAGGAATTGAGAACAAAATTTGGGAGTTTAGGCATGAACAATCAAGCCGAGGGTTTGTTTGTGAAATGTTCATCAGGTGATAGATCCGGGGAAGGATGTTCAGGGAAGAATAGAGGTAGTTCCATTTCTAGTAGCTCTAGATCTAACAAGAGAAAAGTGAAGTGTTACCACTACCATAAGTTGGGTCATTACAGAAGTGAGTGTCCTCAATTGAAAAATGTGGAGGAAGAGGAAAGTTGTCCTAGTAATGATGACAGCGAAGAAGATGACAATTAGTCTCTACTTTATTGAGGGCAGTATGGTAATAAGGTGGAGTATCCTCACATGTTCCAGATTCAGATATTATTCGCATGTGTCTCATACGAGTGCGCCAGACAGGATGGTCATTTATGAGTTAGCAGCTTTTGCTTAGTGTGATCAAAAGACAGTAATCTTGGTTTTTTGTTTGCATTGTATTCTTGGAAAGCAGTGTAGAATCAGGGTTCCTGCAGTATTTCTGATCAGGATACATCTTGTGTAAAGTCTTGTTTTGTATTAAACTCATATTTGTTTCAACGATCATTGAAGAGTTTGTTTTCTATTTATCTGATTTTGAGAAGACTAGTGATCTACAGACAAAAGGAAGAGCGTTACTCAGACCATACAGTTTTGTTTCACTCCACAGAGTAACTGAATGGAATGAGGTGGGCTTTGAGCGACAGAGTCTACAGTTTGCTTTTAGTTTGCTAGGCTTGTCTACAGATCGTCAGTGAAGCGGACAACGCATCTTGCTATTTGATGAACATTTTCTTCTTTTATTCCACAAAAAAGGAGAGAGGGTTATAGCAAGAAGGTGAAGTTGCAGAGAGCTTCATAGCGGAGTACAGGTAGTACTCTAGTTTATTGGCATTGGTGCACAGTGAGAGCAGGTCTACAATTGGTAGATAGAAGAGGCAGTTTAGCCACCTTTTGTGTATGCTCATGCGGGCTTTTGTTGGTTCTTACTTTGGCAGAAGAATACTTGGTTGTCTTCATTTGTATTCAGAAGCTTTTTATTCAAGTAAGCAGTCTGTAATGTGGTGCATTGCCGTTTGTGTGAAGATAGTGAATCTTCAGATGTCGTCTATGTTGTTGAAGTCTTTTGTGTGGAAATTGAGTTCTTCAAATGTAGACTTCGTATTTTGGTTGGGTATTCCTTTTTTGAGGGATTTGTGGGTCTTTTGTCCAGATGGATTTTGTAGGGCTTGTGACAATTCAAGCCAAGGTGGAGATTTGTTGAGATGTGGCTTGAATTGAGTTCAATTTAAGCACATCAGGGTACTCTCGCTCGACCCTTGCTCAAGCAGCAGCTTGAGCGAGCTTTAAACCGTAACTTCGCTCTACTCTCGCTCGACAGCCGCTCGAGCGAGGCATCAAACAGAGAGTTCGATCCAGGCAGAGATTCCGCTTGACTTTCTCTCGACCTCTCGCTCGAGCGAGAATCAATTCTAGGGTTGCATCGCTTCCAGGAATTAGGGTTAGCGCCGTCTGAAATAGTATTCCGCTCAAGCGAGAAGGTTTCGCTCGAGCAAGATACCGCCTATATAAGGATCGCGTGCATTTGAACGGCAGAGAGCGGTGAGGAGCGGCAGAGAGCGATGAGAAGCTGAAGATTCCGCTCGAGCGAGAAGACGAACACACCAGATTCGGTTTCTTTTTCCTCTTGTTTGATTTTGTAGATCTGAGAGCCATTTAGCAAGGGTTTGAGAGCTTTGTGAGAGAGAGAGCTTTGTAACCTCTAAAGTGTACTCCATCTTTGATATTATAGTGATTCAGACCGACCCAACAGTGAATGTAGGCTCAGTTTGAGCTGAACCATTTCAAATCTTGGTGTCCATTACTGTTCTGTGTCTTTTAGTTTCATTTCTCTTTGTTGCATCTGCTGCAGTTTATTTCATATACTTGTTTGTTTCTTTGGCTATTACCCAACACTATGGCTTTGAGAAGTTCTTCCGAGATTTCCTCCCCTCTTGGAAGCTTGTAATCTATGTATGTGTTTATTTTCTTTCGATCCAAAGCATGATGGAGATGGGCAGTTAAACTTTGACGAGTATCTTCACCTCTAAAACTCAAGAATATATCATAAGTCCACCAACGAGTGAAGGAAGAAAGGGAAGAGGAAGAAGCTGCACTTTGAACGTCCATCAGTTGAGAAGCCACCGTTTAATTACCCATGACTGATTATCACATAAATTGATTCAGAGATGAGATGAATTGAGATGAATTGAGTTGAGATGAGTTGAGATGAGTTTAGTTTATTTTTTAATATTATTATTATTTTGAAATTTGAAAAAGGTATATTAGAAATTGAAAAATGTGTATTGAGAATTGAAAAAGATGTATTGGGAATTGAAAAAGGTGTATAGGAATTTGTGTTTTATATAAAAAATTATAAAAATATAATAATAAAATGAAGATTAGTTGAGATGAGTTGAACTCACCTCTAAATACAAACGGGATTTAAAGCTGCGTTGAATATTTCACGCCCATTGAGATATGAAGGCCGGATTCTTGGCATCTTCTTTGAGGAACATTTGATGGAGATAAATAATAAAGTACACAAATGATCACATAAATAATAAAATACACGTGATACTCTTCTTGGCAACTTCGTGTTATATATATATATATAGCCAAAAAAGACAAAAGTTTGCCATCAATAATATTGACCTTAATTATTGAAACATGAGCAATTATCGATCTAATAAATGAGCAAGCTGCATCAATCTCTGCTCTGCAGAGAATAAAATAATTAAGACATTAAGAAAGAAAATGAGGACTTCACAGACACCGTTTCACACTGTAACTCTCCAAGCTCTTGGCGCAGCCATGGTTCTCCACACTTTTAAAACATAGTTTTTTAAGATTTTACAAATAAAGCATTCCTGTCACTGCTTATTATAACTACAAGTCTATAAGCCCTACGTAACAAAGCACTCCCTGTTCTACTCGGCTCATCTTGAAACAGGATATCAACTTCATAAGCTAAAGTAAGAAAGATGTACAAAATCAGTCTTTTTCTCTTTTTAAATTTTAGAATTTGATCCAAAATATAAAAAAAACATCCGATTAATGGGTTGGCGTATGATCAAGGATGCATGTGAAAGTCTCTCTTTCTTGGTCTTTTACTACAAAAAAAAGACAAAAATAATCAACCTGTTATATTTAAAATATTTGTTTTTATTAAAAATAATCTTTTACGACATTTTTTATAACTATTAACGATAAAATTTGATATCGCAAAAAACTTATTTTTAATAATAAATTTGCATCATTTCCTGAGTCTTTTACGGCCAAGGAACGTCTCTTTTAATTAAAAAGGTAGAACCATGGATAAAATTGCTTTTATAACCTTTCTCCTCTCAAGCGAAAATACAGTTATACGCACAGAGTACAGTACACAGATACACTCAGCACTCTACATCTCATAATCACAAGGGTATGGTCCTGGTACCGCAAAGTCACTCAATCTCAATGGCAAGATCATTTAGCTTGTTTGTCTAAAAATATAAATGATCATCTGTTTTTTTTTTAAATTCTTTTAAAAAAATAAAAAACCATTTCATTAAATAAAATTTATATTTTTCAATATAAGCGGGACCCATAGTACTAAAATTTAATATTTAATACAATAATTTATTTATATTTTTAATAACTTTTTTAAGGTTATACTAAATTGAGGTATAAAATTTATATTAAGGTCGCATTTTATATAAATTGTTGTATTAAATATAAATTTAAAAATAATTTATTTAAAAATCTTTAAAAATTGATCTCATTTTATTTTTATATAAAAATCTATTTTATTATTTCATATAAATATATATAATTATAAATAAGTCACTTAAATTTTACCTTAACCTCAATATATTTTGACACTCTGAGAGAAGATTGTTTACCAAAGGAAACCAAACTTTGAAACCCTGCTGCTCCTAATTTTCTCTCACGCTGCAGTTCTTTTGATCTTTGAAACCAGACTTGACATTCCCATGTCATGCATGGATTAGGCCATGTATAACTAATTTGCCACACTTCTTTTTGTGGTTGAAAAATTATAGAGTGAATCCACATTCAGCATACTCATACTTATAGAGTACTATTTTTATAATAAACATGATCCTCTTGTTGGCAACTTCGTAGCAGTGATGAGCATTCTCAATGGATTTATGTAAAATCCAACTTTTTTATAATTTTTTTAAAAAAAAAAAAAGAAGAAAGGTTCATAATACCCATCTAATGGATATGTATTTCATCACTAATATCCATATTGCTACAATACTACCGCTGCATCTAACAGATACTGTTCACAAGTATATAAATTTTTTTATTTATTTCTCTCTCTTACATCTGTCTTTGTTCTGTTACTGCAGAAAGTACTTGAAAGTAATTTTATTTCGTTTCAGCCCCAATTAGTTCCTTTTGCGCCCATCTTCATTTCCTCTCACAATTAGACCGGTTCTGCTCTTGGATCGAGTCACAGCCGACGTTTTTTATTCATTTGCAAAGTGCAGGAAAACAACACAGCATGTATACATACATATATATATATATATATATATATATTAGGGGTAACGCAACGTGCGAGGCACGTTGCCTTGTATCATTATAAAATAAATTAAAAAATATAAATATCTAATAAAAAAAGAAAAACTTAAAGTGAATGAGAATAATATATTGCATTCAAGTTGTAATCTAATAATTCAGATAGTAATAAGTTTAAACAAACCTAGATCCAAATAAATTTCAGAAATAAAACATCGTGTTTGAAATCCATATTACAGTTTGTTTCTTAAGACAAAATAAGATATTTTTGTTTTCTTTGACATTGAAATGGCAATAAAAAAGTTTTGAAGATTATGCATCTGGAGGTGGTATGTCATCTTCATTGATAGCATTTATGGAGAGAATATTGAAATTTTTCTGTTGTTGCTTTTGAAGTTGATCTCCATCTGTACCCAATTGTATTATCCATTTTTTGTTTGAACATAGTGCTGCAATATTTTGGACATATGATAAATATTCCTGCATGGAAAAAATTGGGAGTTAAAATATGATTATCAAAAATTTAGAAGTATATTAATATATATCATATAAAGTATAGTGACAAATATAAATGTAGAGTATGTAGTGCTTGGATAAAATAATAATTTTGAATATAATGGAATCAGAAGAGCATTTTATCATCTAATTAGCTAGCAGTAGTGCTTAGAATTTTATTCAGTTCATGAGTGATATATAGTTCTTACAATAATTAATATGTATATGTGTATATTAGGGAAAATACAAGAGTGGGTATCGTTCATGAATATTGTTGTTAAAGAGATTGAAGATAAATGCATGTAAACTGGACCTAAATGGGTAGATTTGAAATTATAACATATTTTTCATATATCTAAATACATGCGTGATACACATTCAAACATACATATATTTATATGTATGTTGGGCAAAAACAATAATTGGGTGGATTCATGAATGATGTAGGCCTAAAGAAGTTTTGGTGAAATATTGTATGTATGCTAGATTAGTTGTTTTTTCACTTTCTTTGACAAGTATGTGAAGGATCTTAAAAATGCTTGTATTTTAATGTTCAGATTTTTTGAGTTTCAACAGTGATATTAATGAAGATGGGATATTATACTTTTGATCAAATGGGAGAAGAGTTATTGTAATAATAGTTTTTGTGGGATCAGATTTGGCTCAAAAGCCCAACAGCGATGGGAGCCCACCAGGAAGGAAAAGGCCCAACAGTGATGGGAGCCCACCAAGAAGGGTAAGCATACTAAGGGCCCAACTCTGCAGAATCCAAAATATATATCAAACCCGTCACCACCTTTATCGGAATTTCAAGCAAATACGAAATATCAACAAACTCAGAAAGATATATCATGTAGATACGCAATCACGATGATTACGGAAGGCGTTACAAGGGACATGTACCGCCCCAGAGGCCTATAAATAGACCAGGTAAACCTCAACTAAGGGACGTTAGAGTCAAACGACCACGCCACCTTCAAACAAAGCAAAGGGGCGCAGAGTCAAATGACCACGCCACCTTCAGACAAAGCAAAGGGGCGCAGAGTCAAATGACCACGCCACCTTCACACAAGGCAAAGGGGCGCAGAGTCAAATGACCACGCCACCTTCCAACACAGCAAAGGGGCGCAGAGTCAAAGGACCACGCCACCTTCAGACACAACAAAGGGGCGCAGAGTCAAACGACCACGGCACCTTCAAACAAAGCAAAGGGGCGCAGAGTCAAATAACCACGCCACCTTCAAACATAGCAAAGGGGTGCAGAGTCAAATGACCACGCCACCTTCAGACAAAGCAAAGGGGCGCACAGTCAAATGACCACGTCACCTTCAAACACAACAAAGGGGCGCAGAGTCAAATGACCACACCACCTTCAGACAAAGCAAAGGGGCGCAGAGTCAAATGACCATGCCACCTTCAAAAAAAGCAAAGGGGCACAGAGTCAAACGACCACGTCACCTTCAAAAAAAGCAAAGGGGCACAGAGTCAAATGACCACGCCACCTTCAGACAAAGCAAAGGGGCGCAGAGTCAAATGACCACGTCACCTTCAAACACAGCAAAGGGTCGCAGAGTCAAATGACCACGCCACCTTCAGACACAACAAAGGGGTGCAGAGTCAAAAGACCACGCCACCTTCAGGCAAAGCAAAGGGGCGCAGAGTCAAACGACCACGCCACCTTCAAAAAAAGCAGAGGGGCGCAGAGTCAAAGGACCACGGCACCTTCAAACACAACAAAGGGGCACAGAGTCAAAGGACCACGCCACCTTCAGACACAACAAAGGGGCGCAGAGTCAAACGACCACGCCACCTTCAAACAAACCAAATGGGCGCAGAGTCAAATGACCACGCCACCTTCAAACATAGCAAAGGGGCGCAGAGTCAAATGACCACGCCACCTTCAGACAAAGCAAAGGGGCGCAGAGTCAAATGACCACGTCACCTTCAAACACAGCAAAGGGGCGCAGAGTCAAATGACCACGCCACCTTCAGACAAAGCAAAGGGGCGCAAAGTCAAATGACCACGCCACCTTCAAAAAAAGCAAAGGGGCGCAGAGTCAAACGACCACGTCACCTTCAAAAAAAGCAAAGGGGCGCAGAGTCAAATGACCACGTCACCTTCAAACACAGCAAAGGGGCGCAGAGTCAAATGACCACGCCACCTTCAGACACAACAAAGGGGCGCAGAGTCAAACAACCACGCCACCTTCAAGCAAAGCAAAGGGGCGCAGAGTCAAACGACCACGCCACCTTCAAAATAAGCAAAGGGGCGCAGAGTCAAACGACCACGGCATCTTCAAATACAGCAAAGGGGCGCAGAGTCAAATGACCACGCCACCTTCAAACATAGCAAAGGGGCGCAGAGTCAAACGACCACGCCACCTTCAGACAAAGCAAAGGAGCGCAGAGTCAAAGGTGACTACGTCACCTTCAAACACAGCAAAGGGACGCAGAGTCAAACGACCACGCCACCTTCGAACACAGCAAAGGGGCGCAGAGTCAAAGGACCACGCCACCTTTAAACAAAGCAAAGGGGCGCAGAGTCAAACGTCCACGCCACCTTCGAACATAGCAAAGGGGCGCTGAGTCAAATGATCACGCCACCTTCAGACAAAGCAAAGGGGCGCAGAGTCAAATGACCACGCCACCTTCGAACACAGCAAATGGGCGCAGAGTCAAATAACCACGCCACCTTCAGACAAAGCAAAGGGGCGCAGAGTCAAATGACCACGCCACCTTCCGACACAACAAAGGGGCACAGAGTCAAATGACCACACCACTTCCGACACAACAAAGGGGCGCAGAGTCAAATGACCACGCCACCTTCGAACACAGCAAAGGGGCGCAGAGTCAAATGACCACGCCACGTTCAGACAAAGCAAAGGGGCGCAGAGTCAAATGACCACGCCACCTTCAAACAAAGCAAAGGGGCGCAGAGTCAAACAACCACGCCAGCTTCGAACACAGCAAAGGGGCGCAGAGTCAAATGACCACGCCACCTTCAGACAAAGCAAAGGGGCGCAGAATCAAATGATGACGCCACCTTCAAACAAAATATATATCAAACCCGTCACCAGCTTTATCGAGATTTCAAGCAGACACGAAATAACAACAAACTCATAAAGATATATTATGTAGATATGCAATCACGATGATTACGGAAGGCGTTACAAGGAACATGTACCGCTCCAGATGCCTATAAATAGACCAGGTAAATCTCAACTAAGGGACATTAAGAATTATTCTTGTAAATACGTGATTACTGACTTGAGCGTCGGAGATATCCCGGGTGGAAAGCCACGATCTTCCCTTAATTCTTCTTGCAGGTAACGGGAGTAGGAGGCCGGCGAGACATCCTTAACAGTTTTTATCTTGTTAGATGACATCAATGTTATTTTTTAGTGAATGCGGCAGTTTTTTGTTTCATATAATCGCTACATATATGTAAAAAGTACCTGTTTAGGTGTCATCTTCATATATATGTAAAAAATAATTAGCCAATAAGTTTATTCACTTATATAAGAGAATGGAGCATCTTCATATACAGTTTATTGACAATTCAATATTGTTTTGTCTAATTCATATAATAGTTATATATAAGAGAATAGAATATTCTATCGAAATCTATATATATGATCATATAATTTTTTTATCTAATTATCAAAGTATTTTCATCAAGTGTTCATCATTATATGCTTGTAGGTTAAGTTAGAGTATGTTGTATTAATTTTTAAATCATGGCCATCATTTAGAAGTTTTTATTTTTCAAACTCTTTTTGGGTTGAGTTTTTTAAATGAGTTATACAGACAGAATTATGGAAAAGAAAAAGCGTAGTCTCCTAAAAAGAATGCTTAAAAAAGAAGTTTACTATTGTGTTTGAATCATAACTTGAAAATTTATAATGAAAAAATTAATATTAGGCATTTATATTGGTATGACAAGAATTTGTTTTTTATTTGTTCTAACACCAAAGTAGGACAAAATGAATCCAGCCACTTTGTATAAATTTCCAGGCCTAAAAAAAAATTGTAAGGTTGAATATTAATTAAATCTATTTCATGCTTTTCTCATCAAGTAAGCAAACAAATTCTTTTCCTAATAAAGTGCAACAGTAAAAAGAAAATAAAGCTATTTCAAAGCATGCAGCAAACACTTGAGTCCTTAAAGAAGCCAAAAAAATATAATATCATGCGATAAGATTTATGAATAATACAACTTATAGCTAGATAGTAGTAGTTAGTGTATTCTTTATAACTTTTAAGTAAATAAATTTCAAAGTAGTAGGAATCATGATGAATATAAACAAATTGGTTACCTCTCCTACATGCTCCATGAAGTCAATTGCTGTGCAACCCAGAGCTTGTTCTGCAATTTCAGCAAACATGACAGCTGGAAGTCGTCCACTACCATCATCAACTTCAACATAGGTTCGAGAGCTGTATAAATAAATTATATTTATAAGTTTAAATCATTAAATAGTAATTTGAAATTATGATATTTGATATTATGATAAAAAATATTAATATAACATACATACCGTGGTTGTGCAATGCTCATATTCTTGCAATGATAACACTCGAATTGTTCATTTTGTTCATATCCTGTTACTTTGTTACATTTAGTACAGGACATGTAGTAGAAGTCTTGACGTAGATCAACAATGAAGATATTTGCCTTAATCGAAAATCTTGCTTTCTACATTAAATTTAGAAGAAACACATGTTTTTATATGGTTATAAATAGTAAGAAGTGTTAGTTAGAGATTGTATTTACTCTAAAAATAGATGTGGAATAATATTTATAAACAATATATAAAAGAAAAAAAGTTAAAGAAGATTGTAGAAATTTACCTTAATTGGTTCTAATAAAGTTGTAAATATGAAGGACGTCCATCCAAAGGAACCAAGTCATTTATAATGATAAATTTGACCTTGAGCTCGGAATGTATAGATTCCTTGATTCCTTCTACATAAATCCCTATCAAATTTAACTCCGAATAAGGTAAAAGCAAACTTGTTGTTATATGTGCGCACATAGGTACGAAAGTTGACAGATTCAGCTGTGTTACTGGTAAACAAATGGTAAAGTTGTTCTGGAACATCATTTGTGGTTAAAGAGATTGTTCCATCGGCACAACAAAAACCATTTGTCTCATGTTGAAATCTTTTGGCTTCACAATATTTACAAAATGGAACAGGTGGTAACAAAGTTGCCTCAGATGGCACTGTTTGTAGTATTTTCCTAAGCATAGCCAATTGTTGATGCCGTTTTCCTATATGAAAGAAACAAATAAAGATCAAAGAAATCAAGCAAACTCTTTAGAGATGCTATGAGTCGAAGAAATGTATCTAACATCAATGATACTACTTATAATGAAAAAAATCAAAGGGAAAGAAATATCACCAAATTTTATACATCTTTCCTTACCCCGAGAAGCTATTGATATCCTTGTGTCAAAATTGGGCTGGTAATGGAAAAAAAAAAAGAAGTCTATTGAATAAAAGTTTGAGAATGTGAATAGGAAATATAAGAAGCTTGATTGCAAACTATAGGTGAGAAGTAAATGATGTACAATAAACCTGCTCAACCGGAAGGTCACCAGCATTCTGCACATTTTTTGTGCATGTACTTGTCGTCCCAGGTGTGAAAGACACTGTGGCATTGTTTAGAAGAAGAGGTTTCGTTGATACACTTGTAACAATGTTAATTTCTTGATAGGAAATTCCACCATTATCAAGATTAGAAGAATATTTTGTTTGTATTATGGAAGATCCGTCATTGGTCCTAATATCACCACGAGAAGTCCGCTGCCTTTTTGTATAACGTGGCAAGACTTCCTCAATATTGTGCATGAATCTAACATCAACCTCAAACATATTTGTTTCATCATGAAGGACTGGTTGGGAGAGAGATTGTTCTTCTCGTTGAATAGCATCGTTCACAGAATTTCTTTGTTGAAGATATCTTTCTCTCCTTTCTCGTTGTCTACGTTGTTTTTGTTCTAATGAAAGAGTCCTATACCAATTGTTTATTCTAGAATGTTTTCCAGCACCTTGGAAATTGTTACAAATAAGGATTCAAGTTATAAGAATAGAAATAAGGTAATTGATGATATGTTGATAAATTTGTATTGATTTACTAATGTAGGCTTACCACTCTTCATTTATATGTGCAACGAATTAATTCGTGCTGACAATTGGATAGAATAGCCTAAAACCAGATAGAGCATAATTAATTCATAATAGACAAAATAAGAAATTGCCTTTGAAAGAAAATTAAAAAGAATATAGATTTATCCATTGTAATTTTCATACTATTCTTTATACAATTTGTAATTATGTATAATGAATCTTGTTCAATTGACAAGAAAAGCTAATGATGATGAATGAATATACATATATCAAATCAAAAGAAATAAATGATGGTTGTTCAACTCTTTAGAAAGTTCTACTTCAAAATAAAGATTCATGTAATAAACCATTACCTTAAAAAAATAAAACATAGCAAACTTCATCAATATTATGAATAAAAAAAATTTTAAAAATAAAAGATACCTGAAACGTAATTCTTTTTCTGTGATATTAGCTAAATCGGACAATAACACCTGAAAAATATTAACAAAATAAATTACGTTTTTTTTTAACCATAGACATTATTAGATTGCACTTGCAAACAAAGAATGGGATCAACAAGCAGTAACAAGCTGAATTATATAAATTTATCACATTTACATTTGGATAGGAATATTAAACTGACACTCCAAAATTAAGAAAGATTAAAAAGAAAAACCATTAAAGATAACTAAAAACATAATAGATAAGAAAAGTAAATTAATTGAAAAGAATCTCAAGGTCTCTAAAAAGAAAAATAAATTTCAAAATATATGTAATTTTGAAATGCAACATAAGAAAATTCGTATCTAAGGACTTAAAAAATAGGCGAATCAGTCTTTCAAAATTTCTAACATTTTCTCCAAAGGATAGTTTGTTCAAGCTTTATGCATCACACTTGCATGGCTAGATCTTGTTGGAAAAAAATAATGAGAGTGAAAATCACGCAATGTAAGTACATTTTATGAGCTCTACTGAATAATCAAAAATTCGTCTACCACTTTCGTCTCTAGACCTTTGTATGTCTACTTTTCTTCGCTGGAATGATTTATCTCTCTCGCAGTACAATCAATAACGAAACATTTATCACAAAAAAAAAAGGAAAAAATGGATAAATAATTTTTCTCCTCTCCTTATCCATCTATGTAAATCAAATATTTTATAACTCCATTGATTACCATTGATTACCAGAAAGTTAATAAATGTAGAAATAAAAATAATGACTCTAATTACTTTTTATTGATTAGCTCCATTTATCACAAAAAGATTAACAACTACACAAATAAAAAAGAATAAGACTAAGCTAGAAAAGAGAAAAAATGAGAATGAACATGAAGAGAACAAACCAGCGAGCTCTCTATTTATCACAAAAAAAATTAATACATTCACAAATACAAATAAAAATAATGAAAAGAAGTAGGGAAAATAATTGGGAAAAAATAATGAGAGTGACCACCACGCAAACATACCAGGAGAAATGAAATCAATTTCGGCAACAAACCAGCGAGCTCTCTATTTATCACAAAAAAAATTAATAAATGCATAAATACAAATAAAAATAATGAAAAGAAAGCTAGGAAAATAATTGGGAAAAAATAATGAGAGCGACAATCACGCAAACATACCAGGAGAAATGAAATCAACTACGGCAACAGAAGGTTTTTTTTTGTTCTTCTTCGTCTCACACTGGAACGGATAATCAGAAAGGAAAAAGAGTGTCCTCCATCGTCCTCATCGAGAACCCAAAACATCTTTTCATCCGATAACGTCACACCATAAAACAGTAGATACAACCAGACGAACGAAACCGAAGTAAGAAAAATCAAAATTATTATAACGAAATGAACTAAACGGGTCCGAAAACAGAGTGATATTATAACGAAATGAACTAAACGGATCCGAAAACAGAGTGATATTTTGTAAGGGACGAGAAGAGTACTGTGCGCAATCTGAAGTAGATTTTATTACATAAGAAGGCATAAACCAACGTACAAAAGCACAAATCATGAAAAAAATAAAACGCACCGTATCTACTTAGCTAAAACGCTGCGTTTCGCAGCTACCACATAAACGTAAAACGACACGCACGGAACCACATCCAAACCCGTCGGCACCTTTATTGAGATTAGTCAAATGACCACGCCACCTTCAAGCATGCAAAGGGGCGCAGAGTCAAACGCGTAGAGTCAAATGACCATGCCACCTTCAGACGAAGCAAAGGGGCGCAGAGTCAAATGACCACGCCACCTTCAGACGAAGCAAAGGGGCGCAGAGTCAAATGATCACGCCACCTTCAACCACAGCAAAGGGGCGCAGAGTCAAATGACCACGCCACCTTCTGACAAAGCAAAGGGGCGCAGAGTCTAATGACCACGCCACCTTCAGACGAAGCAAAGGGGCGCAGAGAAGGGGCGCAGAGTCTAATGACCACGCCACCTTCAGACAAAGCAAAGGGGCGCAGAGTCTAATGACCACGCCACCTTTAGACGAAGCAAAGGGGCACAGAGTCTAATGACCATGCCACGTTCAAACACAGCAAAGGGGCGCAGAGTCAAATGACCACGCCGCCTTCACACGAATCAAATTGGCGCAGTGTCAAATGACCACGCCACCTTCAAACAAAGTAAAGGGGCGCAGAATCAAATGGCCACGCCACCTTCAAACAAGCAGAAGACGCACACAGTGGGTTTTGTCTGAAATCAAATGATTTCGGGGATGAAATCGAGCTGCGCAACCTTGTGGGTTTGTGGGTTTCATGGGTCTCATTGTGGGTCTCATGGGTCGCGTGGGTCTGTGATCATCTGTGCAGGTGTTTTGGCCGTGTGTTAACTTAGGGGTAAATCGAGCTAGGTTTTGGTTTCGTGGGTCTCGTGGCCGTGTGTTAGCTTTGTGCGTCTCATGGCTGAAATTTTCGTCGGGCATGAAATTTTCATGGCCGTGGGTTCTGAGTTTGGCCGGGCATGAAATGGAGATTCTGAGAAGTGGGTAATTTGGGTTCTGGGTATGGCCGGGCATCATGGGTTTTGGGTTTCGTGGGTCTCGTGGCCGTGTGTTAGTTCAGGGGTAATTTTGGATTATGGGTCTCGCGGCTGTGTGTTAGTTCAGGGGTAATTTTGGATTATAGATGTTAAACAAAATTGACACTATTCATTACTGTTTAAATTGAGATATGGGTTTCGTGGGTCTCGTGGCCGTGTGTTAGTTCAGGGGTAATTTTGGATTATGGGTCTCGCGGCCGTGTGTTAGTTCAGGGGTAATTTTGGATTATAGATGTTAAACAAAATTGACACTGTTCATTACTGTTTAAATTGAGATAGGCGCTTTTTAGGTATAAAGATATATAAATATTCGTGAATGAAACCTGATCATTTGTGAAATAAATATTCTCATAATATATTTTGAGAATATTTTCAACTATAACCTCTTCTTTTTATTTTTTTAATTAATTAATATTTTAATTTAGCTTATAATTTTAGATTAATTTAAAATAGAATATAATTATATGACATCATATATAGAAAAATATTGTAAATATCAAAAGATGTGAAAATATTATTGATAGTTAAAAAAAATATTTAAAATGAATAAAAAAATCTTATAAAATATAATATTTAAAAAATATCTAAAATAATAAAAAATTAAAAAAACAAAATTAAAAAAACAAAATATCAATTTTACGCCTACGATATTGTAGAATGGTGCTACTCAAACGGCTCTATCCATAATCCCGTTTTGGCTTTTTATTTTTTATTTTTATTTCTTTGATTGTGACATTTGATCTATCGATCTAGTTTGAGCAAAATGACAATTATTAGATAGTAAATCATGTCCTTTCCTGTTACAATAAGAAAGAATCATGCCCTTTCCTATTACAATAGGTGGGAGCAGGTAAATGTCCTTTCTAACTGTCACGCCCCGATTTTTCGCATTGATTACAACGCAAATCGACGCATCTGGACAAGCAACACAAGGCTACTTATCCTACGTAAACATAAAAAGCAGCATGCATGCATCTAAGCTTACTAATGAAATGCAATGCCGATCGCAGCTGGAAGAAGTAAATTCTCAATATGTGCAAAGAGATCTAACTCTTGCATCATTAGATCACATGGCATACTATAATCACACTTCTCATAACATCGTATTTACAACAATATTCTGTATTTACTCTTACATAACCCAGTTAGTTTTCTCTAAACAAAAACTCATATCCTACCATCATCCAATACTCTTACTTCTTCACTTGATCACGTACATGGGGTCATCTCAACCGGAGAGGAGCATTCCATAGGACCCTCAGGGTACCTCAGAATCTCCCGTGCTGACCGAGTCTCAATGCAATTTATTTATCCCTGCAACAACATCTATCATTCCATAAGGAATGATAGATAAAATAGATAAAACATAAAAGAGTGAGATTTACGAGAAATCTCAGCAAGTACACAGTTAACGAAATAAAGCATAAATAACCTCAACTATCATCATACATAATCATACTCATCAACATATCACTTATAAGCATACTTCATGGAATTCATACACGTCAATTACCCATCTTACCATACAACTTAAATCTTAGCTAGACCCATCATCACATACAAACTTAGATCTTAGCTAGACCCATCATCACATACAACCTTAGATCTTAGCTAGACCCCTCATCACATACAACCTTATACTTCTCACTTATACTTATACTTTTCACTTTATTTCTTAACCCCATAGGTTTCTTTTATTTCTTGTCCACGATGGGCGTTACGTCTCGCCGTCCCCATCGGGTCTTACTTATCACATAACCTCGACAGGCGTTACGTATCGCCGTCCCTGTCGGCACGTCAGTCATACGGGCGTTACGTATCGCCGTCCCCGTCATGACGTGACTAACTCATCAATCATACACTCATCAATCATCCGGGCGTTACGTATCGCCGTCCCCGTTATGATGAGTCTCGTGTCAATCGTCCGGGCGTTACGTATCGCCGTCCCCGTCATGACACGGAACATATTCTTTATATAAATTGTTTTCTTTCTTTATATTCTTCTCTTATACACATGAGTTATTTTCACCTATAACTCTACCCATTTGAAACACCACTGCTATTCTAAGAAAACCCTGAATCTAAGCAAAACAGGGTATTTCGCTCGAGCGGGTGTCGAGCGACAGTCGAGCGAAGTCACGGGTTGGAACTCGCTCGAGCGGGTATCAAGCGACAGTCAAGCGAGATCACGGCTCAAGGGGTTTTTCAACCTAAATCAAGCAATCTTCTCACATAAACCTTATTTTTACTTATTAAAACATAAATCTAGGTCTTTATAATTTTCCTAACATTTTACCATCACCCAATCATATCCAAAACACCATAGATTCCAAACACATCATATAAACCTAATTCAAGCTCCAACCAACAACAAACTTAATTCCATCAATAATCTACCTATTCTATGCTAAGATTAAGTTAAATTGTATACTTACAAGTTTCTCCAAAGTTTGGTTGAATGATCCAACTAGTCCTTGCAACATTTCTCCTCAAAGCACTCACTTAGCTCACTTAGGAGAAGTTTGGAGGTTCAAGGGTTAGGGAGGCTTTTTCTTTGGCTTCCTCTCTAAGTGAACGTGACTTCCTCCTCCCAAAAGGTCTCCTATGATCTGAAGATAGCTATATATATATAAGAATAGATGGCTTGGGGAAAAAGAGAAGGAAACAACCAAAGCAATGGGTTAACCCAAACCGTGTAAGGGTATGGCATGTGCTGTCCAGCTTTGCCTAGTCCAATCCTCATCCATATCTCCCATAATCTCCAAAGATTTCCATCCTATGGCTATGCTTCTTCCTCATCTAAAATCATTTTAGATCAATGGCCCCAAATAATCACCAAATATAGATATAAAAGTAAGCTCCAAAAAGTCTAAAATACCCAAGATAAGCTTAGCTGGCCATTGGCCTTCCTTGCATCCTCAAGGCTTCTAGAACATTTTCTCCCTCTTTGGCCACACGTCCAAGACTCCCTTAGCACCCTTAGAGTAGCTGGAAAATATCTCATTACCTAATTCCCAAGGTTTGGTTATCAATTGGTTGGAAACAAAGGGGATAGTTGACTGTTTTGGCTAATCAGATTAGTCCTTCATTCTTGTTTGGTTCTAAGCTAATTATTCTTCTAGAAGCTCTTTCTCCACCTAACACATGCTCTCATACATGTATCTAGCAGATAACCATGAGGAGAACCAATCAAATTCGAACATCTAAGGTGAGGTGGTGAAGTGATTTATTTTCGAGCTCCAGTTTGCACTTAAAACAGATCAGTCCCATTCCAGCCAGATTAATCCATTGATACACTTATATTCTCTAAAACCTCCATTAATAAAAGTTATAGATCTATGTCTTAGGGTTCTATAGGAACTGGAATCACTTCATTTGGAGTTCATATGACCAAGTTATGATTTTTCTAATAAAACTCGACAGATAAGCCCGAGAACACCAATCCGGGTACACCAAGTGTTGGATAGATGGTTCCTCTTATTTCACACGAAATTCACTAAATAAAATCTCCTCATTTTCCATATCCCTACACACTTGTCCAGATCTTAGGATAACTAAGAAAATAATCCAAAGGCCTAATCTTATCCAATGTTCTTAGTCAACTTCAAGTCAATACTTATCTACCTCAATTCATACCCAATACTTCAATCTCTAGTTCTTATTTGATTAAGTCCATATCTCTTAAACCTCAAAACATAAACGTTGTAGATATTCCTCTTAGCTTTCCATAGCCTCTTGAATCACTCAAATCCGACATCAAATGAGCAAGTTATGACCACTCTACTAAAAGACGTTTGTCTGTCCCTGTATTTCGCTCGAGCCAGACATCAAGCGAGAGTCGAGCGAGATCTCGGGTCTAGGCACTTTTCCACCTTAACACAAGTCACATTTATACCCAACCTTATTCCCAACCTTTCAATATAAGAATCTTATACATATATCCCAAAATTCTTAAAAATAGTCTTAGAGAGACATAATCATCCCACACATGAAAATTAAGCGGATGTCTAAAAATCCGGGTTGTCACACTAACTATACATAATAAGACAATCGAATGGACAATATTGGCCAAACCCAAATTAACCAATTTAATATTTTGGCTGAGAAAGTAAAGAAAAATAAATGGGAACAGCTGCATACCGATTATTGATTAAAAAATCATAATAATAAAATAATTATGTTAGAGAGTGTGCAACTATGTAACAACACATTAACTGCTGCTATCAAGATTAATATTCTTCACTAATTTTCACGTACAACCACTCTCTCCTTTCTTCTAAAAAATGCTTTCATAATGACTTGTAGAGTCAAATATATTCAAAAGTCATTTTTAAAGACAAAAATAAAATGATATATAATTCTCATGACATAGTCAAATATTCTTTCTCCAAAATCCCATCCCGAGAAAAGGGGAAGAGAAACAGAGAAAGAAGAATTACTTAAAAAGTTTTGCAAGACAAACCGATGAACGGACCGGAAACTTCCCTATGAATACAAGGACATGATATTGAAACCAAGAGGGAATTGGTAACCGTAACGAATATGCGTGCCATATCATGCCCATCGCTTATTGGTACAAGGACGTGATACCCAATTTAGCAACTCAATGCCAAAGCACAAAAACCTCAACCAAAATATTACTATTGATTCACTAATTGAATTAGGATGCACTAAATGATTAAAACGATATACAAATTGAATAAATTATTCATGACTATTTTAGATTAATTTAGTTATCAATTGGTTCAAAAAGTCTGATATTTATATATATATATATATATATATATATATACATATATACACACACATCAACCTTTGATCCTTTATATATCTTTATACCTAAAAAGCATCTATCTCAATTTAAACAGTAATAAACAGTGTTAATTTTTTTTAACATCTATAATCCAAAATTACCTCTAAACTAACACACGGCCACGAGACCCACGAAACCCAAAACCCACGATGCCCAGCCATACCCAGAACCCAAATTACCCACTTCTCAGAATCTCCATTTCATGCCCGGCCAAACTCAGAACCCCGAAAATTTCAGCCGCTCCATTTCATGCCCGGCCAAACTCAGAAGCCCGATGCCCGGCCATACCCAGAACCCAAATTACCCACTTCTCAGAAGCTCATTTCATGCCCGGCCAAACTCAGAACCCACGGCCACAAAAATTTCATGCCCGACAAAAATTTCAGCCATGAGACCCACAAAGCTAACACACGGCCACGAGACCGACGAAACCAGAACCCAGCTCGATTTACCCCTAAGCTAACACACGGCCAAAACACCTGCACAGATGATCACAGACCCATGCGACCCATGAGACCCACGCGACCCATGAGACCCACAATGAGACCCACGAAACCCACAAACCCACAAGGTTGCGCAGCTCGATTTCATCCCCAAAATCATCCCCGAAATCCACAGACCCACGCACGGCCAGGCTTCACCATCGGCAGCTCCCCTGTGATTCGGCAGCTCCCCGTGCATTTGGAAGAATCAACCTGGGTCTGGTTAGAAGAATCAACATGATTCGGCAGCTCCCCGTGCGTTTACAATGTTGTGGTAGCTGCGAAACGCAGCTTTTCAGCTATTTGGATGTGGTTCCGTGCGTGTCGTTTTACTTTTATGTGGTAGCTGCGAAATGCAGCGTTTTAGCTATGTGGATACGGTGTGTTTTATTTTTTTCATGATTTGTGCTTTTGTACTTTCGTTTATGCCTTCTTACGTAATAAAATCTACTTCAGATTGCGCACAGTACTCTTCTCGTCCCTTACGAAATATCACTCTGTTTTCAGATCCGTTTAGTTCATTTCGTTATAATATCACTCTGTTTTCTGACCCGTTTAGCTCATTTCGTTATAATAATTTTGATTTTTCTTACTTCGGTTTTGTTCGTCTGGTTGTATCTACTGTTTTATGGTGTGACGTTATCGGATGAAAAGATGTTTTGACTTCTTGATAAGGGCGATGGAAGACACTCTTTTTCCTTTCTGATTATCCGTTCCAGTGTGAGACGAAGAAGAACAAAAAAAAACCTTCTGTTGCCGTAGTTGATTTCATTTCTCCTTGTATGTTTGTGTGATCGTCACTCTCATTATTTTTTCCCAATTATTTTCCCAGCTTTCTTTTCATTATTTTTATTTGTATTTATGCATTTATTAATTTTTTTTGTGATAAATAGAGAGCTCGCTGGTTTGTTGCCGTAGTTGATTTCATTTCTCCTGGTATGTTTGCGTGGTGGTCACTCTCATTATTTTTTCCCAATTATTTTTCCTGCTTCTTTTCATTATTTTTATTTGTATTTGTGAATGTATTAATTTTTTTTCTGATAAATAGAGAGCTCGCTGGTTTGTTCTCTTCATGTTTATTCTCATTTTTTCTCTTTTCTAGCTTAGTCTTATTCTTTTTCATTTGCGTACTTGTTAATCTTTTTGTGATAAATGGAGCTAATCAATAGAAAGTAATTAGAGTCATTATTTTTATTTCTGCATTTATTAACTTTCTACTAATAAATATTTTTATTTGTATTTGTGCATTTATTAATTTTTTTGTGATAAATAGACCTCGCTGGTTTGTTCTCTTGATGTTCATTCTCATTTTTTCTCTTTTCTAGCTCAGTCTTATTCTTTTTTATTTGTGTACTTGTTAATTTTTTTGTGATAAATGGAGCTAATCAATAAAAAGTAATTAGAGTCATTATTTTTATTTCTGCATTTATTAACTTTCTGGTAATCAATAGTAATCAATGGAGCTATAAAATATTTGATTTACATAGATGGATAAGGAGAGGAGAAAAATTATTTATGCATTTTTTCCTTTTTTTGTGATAAATATTTCATTATTGATTGTACTGCGAGAGAGATAAATCATTCAAGCGAACAAAAGTAGACATACAAAGGTCTAGAGACGAAAGTGGTAGACGAATTTTTGATTATTCAGTAGAGCTCATAAAATGTACTTACGTTGCGTGATTTTCATTCTCATTATTTTTTTCCAATTGTTTTCCAAGTCCATTCTTATTATTTGTATTTATACATTTGTTAATTCTATTTTTGTTGGATGGTGCTCGCCGGTGTAATTAGAGTCATTATTTTTATTTGTGCATTTATTAACTTTCTACTAATAAATGGAGTTATAAAAATTTGACTCTGCGCCCCTTTGCTTTGTCTGAAGGTGGCGTGGTCATTTGACTCTGCGCCCCTTTACTGTGTTCGAAGGTGGCGTGGTCATTTGACTCTGTGCCCCTTTGCTTTGTTTGAAGGTGGCGTGGTCATTTGACTCTGCGCCCCTTTGCCGTGTTTGAAGGTGGCGTGGTCATTTGATTCTGCGCCCCCTTGCTTTGTGTGAAGGTGGGGTGGTCATTGGACTCTGCGCCCCTTTGCTGTGTCTGAAGGTGGCATGGTCATTTGACTCTGCGCCCCTTTGTTGAGTCTGAAGGTGGCGTGGTCATTTGACTCTGCGTCCCTTTGCTGCGTTTGAAGGTTGTGTCTGAAGGTGGCATGGTCGTTTGACTCTGCGCCCCTTTGCTGTGTTTGAAGGTGGCGTGGTCATTAAACTCTGCGCCCCTTTGCTTTGTCTGAAGGTGGCGTGGTCATTTGACTCTACGCCCCCTTGCTTTATCTGAAGGTGGTGTGGTCATTTGACTCTGCGCCCCTTTGCTTTGTCTGAAAGTGGCGTGGTCATTTGACTCTACGCCCCTTTGCTTTGTCTGAAGGTGGCGTGGTCATTTGACTCTGCGTCCCTTTGCTTTGTCTGAAGGTGGCGTGGTCATTTAACTCTGCGCCCCTTTGTTGTGTCTGAAGGTGGCGTGGTCATTTGACTCTGCGCCCCTTTGTTGTGTCTGAAGGTGGCGTGGTCATTTGACTCTGCGCCCCTTTGTTTTGTCTGAAGGTGGCGTGGTCATTTAACTCTGCGCCCCTTTGCTGTGTCTGAAGGTGGCGTGGTCATTTGACTCTGCGCCCCTTTGCTTTGTGTGAAGGTGGCGTGGTCATTTGACTCTGCGCCCCTTTGCTGTGTCTGAAGGTGGCGTGGTCATTTGACTCTGCGCCCTTTTGCTTTGTCTGAAGGTGGCGTGGTCATTTGACTCTGCGCCCCTTTGCTGTGTCTGAAGGTGGCGTGGTCATTTGACTCTGCGCCCTTTTGCTTTGTCTGAAGGTGGCGTGGTCATTTGACTCTGCGCCCCTTTGTTGTGTCTGAAGGTGGCGTGGTCATTTGACTCTGCGCCCCTTTGTTGTGTCTGAAGGTGGCGTGGTCATTTGACTCTGCGCCCCTTTGTTGTGTCTGAAGGTGGCATGGTCATTTGACTCTGCGCCCCTTTGCTGTGTTCGAAGGTGGCGTTGTCATTTGACTCTGCGCCCCTTTGCCTTGTCTGAAGGTGGCGTGGTCATTTGACTCTGCGCCCCTTTGCTTTGTCTGAAGGTGGCGTGGTCATTTGACTCTGCGCCCCTTTGCTTTGTTTGAAGGTGGCGTGGTCATTTAACTCTGCGCCCCTTTAATTCGCTTGAGGTAGCGTGATCTTTGATAAAATGTGATTGGGCAAAAATTCAGAAAAAATATAGCAGGAATGACTACTGGTAAATGCATATTGACGAAAACTTAAATAAAAAGCAAATCTGAAATGACTATTGGAAAATGCAAATTGACGAAAACTTAATTGATATAAGGTTGAGGTAGCTCTTTCCGTTGACTGTCCTTTAGCCGATACGATCCTCCTATACTGTTTGTTACTACTGTATAAGGCCCTTCCCATTGAGGTTCCAATTTTCCAGGACTTTTGGTAGTCTCCCCGCGTTTCCTTAGAACCAGGTCTCCTATACTGTATTTCCCCTTGCGAAGCCTCGACCATGGCTGGGGGGAAGTGGCAGGAGGAAGGCATCTTCCGGCTTCTCGATTGCGCAAACTTCGTTTCCATTTTTCTTCAACTCCTGTACATAGCACTCCCTAGCCAGTGCCTGCTCTCCTTTTAATTCTCCTAACCCGCTGTCGGTTGGGAATTTCATCTTGAGGTGGTACGTGGAAGTTATTGCTTTAATGTTAAGGACGTGTCTCGCTGGCCTCCTGCTCCCGTTACCTGCAAGAAGAATTAAGGGAAGATGGTGGCTTTCCACCAGGGATAGTTCCGACGCTCAAGTCAGTAATCACGTATTTACAAGAATAATTCTTAATGTCCCTTAGTTGAGATTTACCTGGTCTATTTATAGGACTCTGGGGCAGTACATGTCCCTTGTAACGCCTTCCGTAATCACCGTGATTGCGTATCTGCATGATGTATCTTTCTGAGTTTGTTGATATTTCGTATCTGCTTGAAATCCCGATAAAGGTGGTGACGGGTTTGATATATATTTTGGATTCTGCAGAATTGAGCCCTTAGTATGCTTTCCTTTCCTGGTGGGCTCCCATCACTGTTGGGCCTTTTCCTTCCTGGTGAGCTCCCATCGCTGTTGGGCCTTTGGACCAAATCTAATCCCACAAAAACTATTATTACAATAACTCTTCTCCCATTTGATCAAAAGTATAATATCTCATCTTCATTAATATCACTGTTGAAACTCAAAAAATCTAAACATTAAAATACAAGCATTTTTAAGATCCTTCACATACTTGTCAAAGAAAATGAAAAAACAACCAATCTAGCATACATACAATATTTCACCAAAACTTCTTTAGGCCTACATCATTCATGAATCCACCCAATTATTGTTTTTGCCCAACATACATATAAATATATGTATGTTTGAATGTGTATCACGCATGTATTTAGATATATGAAAAATATGTTATAATTTCAAATCTACCCATTTAGGTCCAGTTTACATGCATTTATCTTGAATCTCTTTAGCAACAATATTCATGAACGACACCCACTCTTGTATTTTCCCTAATATAAACACATACATATAAATTATTGTAAGAACTATATATCACTCATGAACTAAATAAAATTTTAAGCACTACTACTTGCTAATTAGATGATAAAATGCTCTTCTGATTCCATTATATTCAAAATTATTATTTTATCCAAGCACTACATATTCTACATTTATATTTATCACTATACTTTATATGATATATATTAATATACTTCTAAATCTTTGATAATCATATTTTAACTCCCAATTTTTTCCATGCAGGAATATTTATCATATGTCCAAAATATTGCAGCACTATGTTCAAACAAAAAATGGATAATACAATTGGGTACAGATGGAGATCGACTTCAAAAGCAACAACAGAAAAATTTCAATATTCTCTCCATAAATGCTATCAATGAAGATGACATACCACCTCCAGATGCATAATCTTCAAAACTTTTTTATTGCCATTTCAATGCCAAAGCAAACAAAAATATCTTATTTTGTCTTAAGAAACAAACTGTAATATGGATTTCAAACACGATGTTTTATTTATGAAATCTGTTTGGATCTAGGTTTGTTTAAACTTATTAATATCTGAATTATTAGATTACAACTTGAATGAAATATATTATTCTCATTCACTTTAAGTTTTTCTTCTTTTATTAGATATTTATATTTTTTAATTTATTTTATAGTGATACAGGGCAACGTGCCTCGCACGTTGCGTTACCCCTAGTATATATATGTGTGTGTGTGTGTGTGTTACCCTCGACCATGATCGGAATAATTGCATATCTATGATCGTCGTGTCACAGGTCAATTGAGAGCACGTGGTAGTTAGCATGTGAAAATCATGCTAGAGTTCAATGAGAAATTGAAACGATACCTTAAGGATCCAACAAAAGATGCCATTGTTAAGAACGTGTTCCATGAGCCATCAAAGCCTCTACCTGGAACAAATAAAGATGGTGGCCCGGTGTGCATCATAAGTCCACCAACAGGTAAAAGAAAAAAGAGTAGAAGAAGAAGCACCTTGACAGGCCATCAAAGAAGTCACTGTTTATGATTGATTACCAATTAGCCTGAAAATAACTTTGCTAAATTTGAGTTAGAAGCCCCGTTGCATCATTTATAATCTTTAAAAAAATTAAATTATTGTAATGAATTATTGGAGGCGGTTCCCGACCCCTTAATTATTTTGTGAATGACCCCACCACCATTATTTTAAGTCTTGCACAGTAACTTGCATAGTAATTTCAACGCTTATAAATATGGGTTTCACTTGTTATGAAATTCATAAGAGAATATATAGAAGGAAGAAAGTTTCAGAAAGTTTCTTAAGAGTTTCTTTATATTTCTCTTGTAATAGTAGTAGTTTTCTTTTTAGTTTTATAACACGTTATCAGCACGAGGTTCTACCGATACTGAAACTAGTGGTCTTCTACTTCAAGTAAGTTTTTTAATATATTATTTACAGTTATCGAGATAAATATTAAAGGTAATATTGCTGAATATTACTTGATAAAATTTTACTTTTATTCTCATGATAATGTGAATATATTTCTTAAATTCACAGATTTATTTTTGTAATTTATAGTCAAATATTGAGATTTATTACTATTGATATTTCTGAAAAAAATTTATTTATCCAGGATCCATGATGAGATCCATTTGGATATGATGATGAATTTGGGAGATACAATCATAAAAGAAAATCATGTGTCCCTGAAGGACCGTGCTGTGTATCTCATGATGAAAAATCATCTTACTGTGTGAAATGAATTAAGAGAGAGATATGAACACCAGAAGATGTAATCCTCTCAAAAGATCATTATAACTTATTGCACTTGAAGTTGGAAGATTTTAAGAGTGGTATTGAATATTTTGCACTCTTTAAAATCAGTTCAATATTAAAATTATGCAGTGAGAAGGTTACTGATTATGATATATAAAAAAAGACATATATTATTTTTCATACCTCGAATGTGCTTCTGCAGTAGCAATATCGAGAGTGAAAGTTCAACAAATATTCTGAACTTTTATTTTGTCTTCCAGTGATTGAGCTAAATAATAAGTTTTTGTTAATAAATCACCAGTTACATCCTATTAACGATATTGAATTTACACCATTCCCAAAAGTGAACGGTGCATCCTTTCAAAATAATTAAGGGCGTAGACGTGGTAGAAAAACTATAGAAGTGTTAGTCCCAAAAGCGACAATACTAAAGATGATAAAAATATCTCGTATCACCAGAAGTGATCCAACTCAGATAAGGGTAAAAGCTCTCAGAATAATTCTTCATAAAAAGATGAAAATGTTTGTCATAGATGTGGTATGACTGAACAGTGGTCACGTACCTGTTGTACGGCCAAGCACTTGATAAGCTTTTATATATAAGCTTATTAATATTTCATCATGTTTTGAAATAATGAAATATCTGTGCCTGAAGCACAACGAGAAATTACTTGGGATAATAAAGCCTTGTCTAAATTTGATCCTCTTACAAATAAATGTGAACCAGAAGTTCAGAGGATTATCTATCTGCAAAGTATTGCAAATCAATTACATGATGTATTTACTGACACTAAAGGTGTTGTAAAATCATATATTACTACTGTTAATGCTTAAGCAAGAATTGAAGTCCCTGAAGGACAAGTCGTTAAAACAGCAATAGATGAGTCTAAGATACACCTGAAGTGTTGAACACCTATTGATGCAAAAGAGAAAAATAAAAATAAATCGGTACTCCTGAAGAGACCGTATCTACAAAATAAGATCTTTTTTGTATAAAATACAAAACTCCTAAAGAGTACAAAGCACCTGAAGAGGAAACCTCCTGAAGAGAAAACCCCTAAAGAGTATTAACCTCCTGAAGAGGAACCTCTTGTAGAGGTGTTTCATGAAATGTTTTCCCCTGGAGAGGAACATGTACCTGAAATAATGAGATCTTAATACATTTCACGAATACAGGAGAAATTCTGGATAGAAATAAAACTTTTGTCGACAACATATTTTCATATATGATGGCCCTTGACATTACCAGAAGTAATGAAGAAAGTGAGTCAAAAATTGTCGAAGAATGTCGACGTAGAAATGATTGGCCAAAATGAAAAGCAGCTAGAAGTTGAATTAAAATCGCTAGCAAAGCGAGAGGTATTTGGACCTGTTGTCCAAACAACAAAGGGTGTAATGCCTATAAGATATAAGTGAGTATTTATACGAAAGCGTAATGCGAAATGAAATTATGCGGTATAATTTGTCTTACAAGGTTTCCTGCAGAAATCCGAGAGTAGTTATAAGGAAACATATTTCCTTGGTATGAATGTAATCACATTCATATTTTTAATCGATTTGGTTATTACAAAATGATTAGATATGCAGTTGATTACTACATATTTATAAGAATCATTAGATCATTACATATATAAGATATACGATACTTGAAGCATCTAATCCAAGTACATTTAGGAGTATGTACTTTATAAAACTTCAAAGATCTTTTATATAGGTTAAAGCAATCCGGACGCATGTGGTATAATTGAATCAACGAATATCTATTGAAAGAAGGATTTAAGAATAATCCTATATGCCCATGTGTTTTATCAGAATCTGGATTTGCCATTATTGTAGTTTACGTTGATGATTTGCCTTGTTAGAACTCCTGAAGAGATCACAAGGGCTGCTATAAATTTAAGGAATGCATTTGAAAAAGAAAGATCTTATTATTCAATTAATAAATGAGTTACAAGAATTTGAGACTTCTAACCTCATCTCTCAAATGCATTTGCTCTTCATAAAGCAATATATCATCCTTATCTAAAGGATTAGGTAGTCGAAATGAAGAGGCAAGTAAGGATTTTAAATCCTTATTCTCTTGCTTTAAGTCTGAAATTTTTCTGTCAGACTCTTGAACGAGTCGTTGAAGTACGGAAACCTTTTCGTTAAACTTATCAATCTCACGATTTTTAGATTGTAATCGGTTGGAAAATCCGACAATAGAGGAGGAATATCGGGTGCCGAGAGTCACCAGCTCATAAACGGCTTCACGATCTAACTTATTAGCCAGATCATTTGCTTGCTGCAACATGGCACCTGCGGAAGATGCAAGAATAATTTGTAATTGAGGTGAATGACACCTCATATGTTGATCGTGAGAAATAGTGAAAGGAAATTGATGATCCATTGGGAATTTGTAGAATAAGAATGTAAATACAGATGAATTATAGATATGAGAAGAAGATTTGATGCGTACTAAATAAAGCTAAAGATGGTTCTTATAGAAATGGAAATAAGAACAAAACAAACCATTATCTCTTCAAATCTCACTTTACAATATATGCTGGATGCATAATTTCAAAAGCTAGCAAGATTAATTACAGCTATCCCTATTTTCTTGTAAACGCTGAACCTCTGCCGTTAGCTGCTGTTGTTGACTTTGTATCTGAGCTCTCTCTCGTTCTAGCTCTTCTACTCGTGTTTTCAGGTCAAGAGAATACCAGTCTACAAATTTCTTCAGCTCCTTGTTTTCTTGTCTTAAATCTTTATTTTTTCTATCTTTAGTTGCAAGCGTTTGATGCAACTCAGATATTTGATTTTTAAGATGATCAACCTCACTCGTTCTCGCCAGTAGCCTCTGAGACATGGTTGTAAGAGAGGCTGCATATTGAGTACTGAGAGTTCTTGATGCTGCAACGATTTCAGAATCAGATTTACTAGAAAGATATATCTCTGCTTCTATCATGGTATTTACGGCCTCAAGAGAAAATATAAGTGGTTGAGATATAAAAGGTTCATGGTTCAAATCTGGGACATTAGAATTTCTATCAGACATAATATCGTTCTGGATGAACAACAACTAAATCTATGAGGAATGCGAAATCTTTTTGCTGGAGTAAACCAATGGTAAAATTGGTTATATTTAAACAACAACCCGAAGCCTTCAAATCTCTTCAAGATCTCGTTTGTCAACAATGTTAAGCGGATTTGATTTTCCGCCGAACTGATAATATTAGACCTCAAAACTTTTATAGCTTTTATCATACATAGATGGTTTCCAATACTATTTCCGCCGTATATAAACAAGTTTTCCCTAATAACGCCGAATGAGGGGGAGAAACTTTTAGTTGAAAATATTATCATGCTCTCTCTAATGCATTATTTAGATGGAAATCATGTTTGAATTCGTAATCTGTTATATATGCTGAAATAATGTTTGCTTATTACTTGAAACACTAATGCATATTATCAGGGGGAGTTTAAGTATTACTGCAGGTATCAGATTTTTATTAAGTTTGTCAACTAGATATTATTTTTCACATCTTCAAATCACTCAAAGATTATTGCAATTCATGAAACAAGTCGAGAGTATATTTGGTTAAGATCAATGACTCAACATATCCAAGAAAAGTGTGGTATTTCATAATCAATGATAGCTCAATAATTTTATACGAAGATAATGCTGCTTATATCATTCAAATCAAAAAAAGATATATCAAAGATACGATCAAGTGATAATCTGACAGATTTATTCACGAAGGCAACATCAACTGCGACATTCGAGAAAATTGTGCAGAATATTAAAATGTGAAGACTCAAAAATCTATCGTCATGCAATTTCCAGGGGGAGTAAAAGTCTTGAAAACTTGTGCTGATTGTACTCTTTTTCCTTCGTTAAGGTTTTATCCCACTGGGTTTTCCTTTACAAGGTTTTAATGAGACAATCTTAAAGCACTTGTGGATACATAAGAAGACTGTATTATTTTTCTTTCGCCATTAGTTTTTCTTCCTACTGGGTTTTTCCTTGGCAAGGTTTTAACGAGGCAGATTCTTTATGGGTGGTCATTCAAGGGGGAGTGTTATGAATTATTGGGGGCAGTCCCCGCCTCCTTAATTATTTTGTGAATGACCCCACCACCATTATTTTAAGTCTTGCACAGTAACTTGTATAGTAATTTCAACGCCTATAAATATGGGTTTCAGTTGTTATGAAATTCATAAGAAAATATATAGAAGGAAGAAAGTTTCAAAAAGTTTCTTAAGAGTTTCTTTTATATTTCTCTTGCAATAGTAGTAGTTTTTTTTTTTTTAATTTTATAACAATTATCATCATTTCTACCGCAGAAGTATTCTAAGCGTCACAATTGTGTTTTAGCATCACTTGCAAATCCACGCAAGATGGCTGGTGATGCCGAGTCTCAATAAGCTTTTTTGCTTCGAAATGAAAAATCAACCCAAAAAACAATTCCATTGCGATGATATTTGTCGACGATACAAGACAACTTCGACGCAAAAGACACTCTAAATGATGCCCTATAAGCAACCATAGTCTAATGTTGTAAAAACAAAATAACCCCACAGAAAGCCATAAAAACGGGTATTGTTGTTGCCGCAATACGTATTTACCGTGAATTTGTTGTCGTGAATGATTATTTTAAAAAGATTGATAATGGGCAAAACTAGCCATACAACTTTCAGATAATTACAATTTTTAAACTTTAATAAAAACTCTCATAATCTTTTAATTTGTATCTTAGAAAACACTTTTTTAATGTGTTTCCAAACAAATGTAATATGTTCAAAAATAATTCAAATATATAATTATTAAACAATAAATAACTTTTTAATAGTAAAGCTTATTACTTAAACAATAATTTATAAGCCCAAAGTGCATGCTCGCGATTATAGTGAGAAATATATTTTATAACTTATAACTTAAGTAATAATATCCATTATTAAAAGTTATTTACTATTTAGTAATCATGTGTTCAATGCACTTTGAAACATGTTTTATTTATTTGGAAATAAATTAGAAAAGTGTTTATGAGGTAAAAATGAAGATTATTTGAATTTTTCAAGATTATAACCATATTTTTGAAAGTTTGAAAATTATAATTATTTGAAATTTGTATGAGTATTTTTGTTTATTGACAGACTTTTTAAAATTCTAATTAAGTGCATGTTTGGAATTGTGATAAAAAATATAATTTATAACTTTAAGCTATAATAATTTAGAACTTAAGTAATAAGTTCTTCTATTAAAAAATTAATTATTGTTTGGCAACTATTTATTTAAAACACTTTCAAACATGTTATATTTGTTTAAAAACAAATTAAAGAGTGCTTTTTGAGATATCAAGTGACAATTATTCGAATTTTTAAAGATTATGTTTATATCCTTGGAAGTTGTAGTTATCTTAAAATTATATCGATATTTTTGGTCATTAATAGTATTTTAAAATTCGAATTACATTCGGCATTATTAAAAAAACATATTTAAGATCAGACATGCTTTTTAGCTTATTTAAGATTAGAAGTACTTTAATACGAAACACTCAAATAACATAATTGTTTCAGTAAATAACTTTTAAGGCTATTTAAGCCCTTTTTAAAACTCCTAGTATAATTCCAAACATGCCTAAGTTCTGCATTATCTGAAAAGTGCTTTAACATGCCCTAAGTTAATCATTATCTGAAAAGTGTTTAACAAGGATGAGTAGCACTCAAATTCACCGCAAAAGCACGTAGGAATTGTGTTTTAGCATCGCTTGCAAATTGATGCAAGATGGTCGATCGGTAATACCGAGTCTCAAAAAGTTTTTTTTTTGCTTTGAAATGCAAAATCAACACAAAAAAACAATTCCTTTGCGATGATATTTGTCGACCGCACAGGAGAACTTCAACCCAAAAGACACTCCAAATAATAGGAAAATGCCCTATTAACGATCAGAGTCTAGTGTCACAAAAACAAAATAGCGCCGCAATAAGTCATCTTTGAAGAGAGAGAGAAAAAATTGTAGTTTTAACTTTTTTTGAAGTCTTTTCTTAAAAATAAGGACTTATATTTTGTATTCAATGACCATTAAAACAACAAAGATTTAACTCTCAAAGTCATTTTCCCTTTCTTTTTTTTTTTAAGAAAAGTTAGGTTTCGGTCAGACCGAACCTCATGTGTTTTGCAGCCCCTGCCGCCATCGACGGCGGTGGGCGACACCACCCACCCTATCGAGACCGGAGGGAGCTGGCGACCTTACCCCTGCCACGGCGAGTTCTGGCGACTTCCGGTGTGCCCCCGGTGACCTTAAGCCCGTTTCGGACCCGAACCGGCTCCCTCCAGTCTCGATGGGGTGGGCTGTGTCGCCCACTTCATCCAACGGCAGCAAGGGCTGGGTGGAGTCGAATTTATTCCAAAAATTCATCTTCATTATATTTTTTATTATGTTTTCTTTATTTTATTATTTTATTGTATTTTTTATTATATTTTCTAATTTTTTTATTATATTTTTTAATATTTTTTATTATATTTTTGTAAAAGATAAGGAGGGACTGCAAAACGCTGGGCAGGTTGCACCCCAACATCTCCTTTTTTTTATTCTCCCTTCTCCATTTCAATTTCTATTACATATATTTTATATTTCAGCTTTCAATTAAGATCAAGCTTATTTTAATATTTTAGCCGACAACACCTCTCTCTTTCTTTACTTATAGAGTAAAATATATGATTTTCAAATGTCATGATTTTTAGAGAGAGAAACAAAAATGATAGTAGGGACATGGTCAAATATTCAACTTTCTCCAAAACCCAACCCAGGAAAAGGGAAAGAGATCAGAAATTGTCCAAAGAGGTTACCAAGCATTCACTCCCACAATTTCTTGCCAACTTCCTTGCCTTACGCTATCCCATTGTAATCTATGCGTTACCGTTATTTTTATCGGCCACTTTTATTAGTTCAACCAGGTTCTTTCATTAGGTGACTTAGACAATTGTCTAAGACCTCCTTAAAAAAAAAACCCCAACCTCTCAAAAAAATTTAAAGTAGAAATTTTTAAAAAGAAAAAATTATTTAATTTAAAATATTAATTAACTTAATACTAGAATATTAAAAATATCAAATAAATATTAAATATGACATTAATAATTAAAATATTAGTTAAAAATGTAGTATGAAATCTTAAGTAATAATTTACTTGACAAATGATATGAATTATTTTTTAAATAAAAATCTAATGTAAAAATAAAAATAAAAATAAGTTTATTTAATTTTATTTAAAAAAATAAAGGTCCCAATCAAAATTTTAGCCTAAGGTCTTTCTACGGTTTTTCATGAGAAATAATATATACAAATCCCAAATATATAAATTTCATACAAATCTTTTATAAAATAATAGACCCCATCTACATGAAAAAGTATAAAAAACTCACTGTTTTAATATAATGTTACTCAACCTCTCCAACCTCCACACATAATATATTTTCAATTTTTTTTTTTTTGAATTTATTCTTCTTAAACTAGTTGAATTATTATATTAATTATCCATATATCAAATATTTTATAAAATAAAAAATAATAAAAGTAGTGTATGGAAGTTATGTAAATAGTAGTTGTGTAGCTTTTTTCTTTCCAAAAAGATTAAATAGCAACCATGCATTAGTTCTGATTGAATACTAAGACTGTATTTGGGAATGCAACTCTCCTCAGATATTCTCAAATTATTTTATTATTATTCACAAATAATTTACTACTAGTTCAAAATATTTACTACCATTATTTCACTGTTATATATAAATTATTTTACTACTATTTACAGATGATTAGAGAAACTATTAACATCCAAATAGACCATTTTTGTTTGAAGAATTCCTATCATCATGTCCGGCTTTGGTGGAGTTAATTTTTGTTTTGAATTTCATGTGATGTGATGATGAGAAAATGAATGATGAATATATTTTTTTTAAATATAACTATAAATGGAAATAATATGGTTAGATGCTTTAAGAGCTGAGATATTTTCTCTTTTCTTTTTTGACATTTTAGGAATAATTTTCATTAAATAAATTTTATTTATGTTATTATCACGTTGTTTTTTACCACGCGGTCAAATCGAGCGAAAATGAGGTTGGATGCACATTATTTTTGTACCACGTCATAAAATACAAGACGTATGTCCATTTTTTGATCATATTTGCATATTTTCCGGTGGTAACCTTTTTCTTCCCAAGAGCATTGGATCGATCTGATCATATTTGGTTTATTATTTAAATTTTATTGAAAATTATTCCTTGTGGGCTATGATATAAATAGATGCTTGATGTTTCCCTGTTCTTTATCTTTTATTTCGTCTTTGCCTTTGTTACTAGCTAGAGTACTACTAGTTCTTTGATCCTTCTATTGATTTGGGTTTGTTTTGATGACAATGTTTGAAGACGCAGACCAGCGCACTCCCACACGAAGAAGAAGACAGGGAAAAATGAATTGAAAGGGCAGATCAGGAGATGCTTGTAGAGGCCAAGGAAATGAAAATTACTACTTATTGTGGCACCCAATGTCGCAACAATAAGTATTGTGGCATTTTATTATTGTGGCATTTTAAAGTACTTATTGTGGCATTTTATTTCGCCGTTAAAAACAAAACCTCACCATTTTACACAATTTCGGACACCTACATTTTTTGATGACCTCCCCGTCTGCCAGAATAAGAGGCATTTCTCGCAAAACAGCTAGGCGCCAGAGTTGGTATGTCAGTAGAAGGAAAATGGCTCGTTTCCTGCGTGATTTGTTTCCCCGGAAATAAATTTGGCCGCTAAATGTGCTTTTTCTCGTAGTGTGCCAGCAATTATTTCTTTATTTCCTTTCAAAGCATGCTCTATTTCCTTGACCTCTTCGTCATCATCGGGTTCCAGTCTGGGCCTGTAACCGGGTTAACCCATGCTGGGTATACCCGTATGCCTGGTCCAAAACCTGGTTGCACAGTCCTAAGTTTTTAAGGTTTTGGTGTAGAAGCTTAGAGACAATTGGAGGCCTCATGAATCATGAGGGGAAATAAAGTAACTGAAAAGAACTTTTGGGGTAAATGGACTTATTGGACTTATTTCTCAATGCTGTGTGTAGTACTCAAAGCCCTTTAGAAGTCCTCAGGCACTTGTCCAGTTTATAAATTTCAGTTCTTACCATAATGTGGTACATGACATGTCATTTATAACAAACTAATACTCATTGCGGAGCTCTTTCATTTATAACAAACATACCAGCAATTATTTATTTCTTTTCAAAACCTGCACTACTTCCTTTACCTCCTCATCCTTTTCAAAGCACACACTGTAATAAAAGGTTTAAGAGTCGTTTGTTTAAACAGAGACACTTGTATACTACATCAGGAGCTCTCTCCGCCACTTGCCATTTGGTCCTTTCCGTCCCTATGCCCTAAACCATTTGGTCCTTCCTCTGCCTTGGGGTGAACTTGAAATGCTTGAATTTCAGAGGAAGAGTCCCTTCCAAATGCTTGAATTTGAGAAAACAGACTAATCCACACGCACACATACATGTATGATATGTTTTTTGATCTTTTGCTTATTATCTGCATATGCTTATCGTGGAAGCCTCTAGTAAGCATGCATACACGGTAATGGAGTATTGTGGGAGCCTCTAGCAAGCATGCATACAGACTACGCCTTGCTGTTTGAAGAGTAACCACCTTATCGAACTTTGTGAGCAAGATCCCATCTATCAATCTTGGACTAGCTGAAGTCGAAAGGTTCACTAATTTCTGTATACAAAACAAAAGTGTAGCTTAAATAACTCGATAAATAAAAGGCCCCAACAATTGATGACAATCCTAAATCTAAAAGTCATACCTGAATTGAATTTTGAAACTTGATCAACGACATCATTTCCAACCAGTGCCTCTCCAACAAACAAGACCAGATCAGGATTTTTAATGTAATTAAGCTTTGAGAGTGCTCTCATCAAATGTTCACTATCCTGAAAATGGAGTAGATGTATCAAATGGCCATGATGGAGTAAAAACAAGCATGGCAGAGAAATACATAACTCTAATTATCTATAAAAAACAGTATAATACGTACAACAGAAAACAACACATATTTATAATATAATACCAGCTAGAAGATGCGGCATCGAGACCTGAAGGCGAGCGATACCCGCATTCGACCAGTTGTATCAACTATAAGCCAGTAGGCAACCTGCAAAGTTATTTTTTTAAAGAAACTATGTACTCAAATTTCATAGAATATATTAAGTGTGCTCACAGGACCAAATGTATGCAAATACACACGCACATGCATCCTCCACAATACAAAAGTAGGGGCTAGCTGTATTAAATCTTTTTAATATTATTAAATCTTAACATTATATGATTTTTTTTAATATTATTTGGGGAAGTCTCACCATTCCATTTATGTTTAAAAAGTAGAAAAGTAGAAAATAGATGGCTTAGCTTGGCTAGATTAATAGACTGCCCAACTCCATTAACACCGACAAAAACAACAACATAACATCCCTCAATATGTCGCTAGAGCACCTAGGACTTAAAATATGAACAAGAGCTTCTTTCCATTGCAGCCTGCAGTCATTGTTTCATGCTAGGGTCTTAATCTTATTACAAAGAATCAATTGATGAGAAACGAAGCAATTGAGATAAAAAGAAAAAATTACAAGGCAAGTCGTTCTTTAAGTACATGGTATACAGAGCCACAAAGGATTAACATCCATGGCTTCTTCTCCCTCGCCCCCCACTCTACCTCACACTAATTTCTCCCATACCATAGCAGTAAAACTCACACCTGAAAATTACTTGCTATGGAAGGTGCAATTAGTTCCTTACCTTCGTGGTGAATGTTGGGAAATAGCCAAGGAAACAAACAACAAAGATATGAAATATACCGCAGCGGATGCAACAATGAGAAATAAAACAGTAAACACAGAAAGAACACACAGATTTAAGTGGTTCAACTCAAAATGAGCTTACATCCACTGTGGGGTTGGTTTCAAAACTTCACTAGATCAAATGGAGGTTACAGAGAGAGAATCAGAAGATTCTTACAACAGAGAACACTCACCTCACGTGTATACACTCAATCCTCACAAGTTTCACTCAAAATAGTGGAGAAATGGAGAGGAAAATGATCTAGGAGGAAGCACTGTTCACTGGCGCCGAAAACAGAGGCCTGCGTTTCTTCGTCTGCCGCTGCGCGAAATGGCTTCGCGATATTTATATTATGCAATCTCGCTCGAGCGAGATTTAAACTCGCTCGAACTTCTAGGTCAGATTTGCTCGACTAGAAATCGGACACCTGGCGCCACGTGGCATCTCGCTCGAGCGGGAGGTCGAGCGAGGGTCGAGCGAAGTCACTGCCTGATCCTCGCTCGAGCTGGAAGTCGAGCGAGGGTAAAGCGAAGTCTCGGGTTGGAGCAATCTGGAAGTCTCGAAGTCTCGCTCGAGCGAGGGTCGAGCGAGACAGGTCTGGGCATGTATTCCTAAGCCATACTCAACAAATCTCCACCTTGGCTTGAATACCTAACAACCCCATAAAATCCAGATTATCCCGAGAATGTAAAATGCAGCAACTGAGAAAACCAACCCCATCTGAGTTCCCTAAGGAACCTGGAAACCCCGAACCCCTATCAAGTCCAAACAAAGTTTGAACTTGAATACTGCAACTGGCTTGGTCATTACATCTGCTGGATTCTCTGAAGTAGCAATCTTCTGAATACTAACTGTACCATCTGACAGTACTCCTCTGATAAAGTGATACCTGACGTCAATGTGCTTTGTCCTCTCATGATACATTTGATTTTTGGTCAAATGTATAGCACTCTGGCTGTCACAAAACACTGTCATCTCTGTCTGCTGAAGACCCAGGTCACTGATTAGCTCCTTCACCCAAATGGCCTCCTTAACAGCCTCAGCTGCTGCCATGTATTCTGCCTCTGTAGTTGATAAAGCAACAGTTGATTGAAGTGTTGCTTTCCAACTAATAGCAGAACCACACAATGTGAAAATGTAGCCTGTCAATGATCTTCTCTTGTCTAAATCCCCAGCATAGTCAGAATCAACAAAACCAACAACAACAGAACTGAGATCTACATCTCTATCAAATATCAAGCCCACATGCGAGGTTCCCTTCAAGTACCTCAAAATCCATTTCACGGCCTGCTAGTGAGTTCTACCAGGCTTAGCCATGTATCTGCTAACCACACTCACTGCCTGTGAAATATCTGGACGGGTACACACCATAGCATACATAATGCTACCTACAGCATTAGAGTAAGGAACATTTGCCATGGACTGTTCCTCCTCGTCTGTCTGGGGGGATAGGGAAGCTGAAAGTTTAAAATGCAACGCCAACGGCGTGCTAACAGGTTTGGAGCAAACATTCCAAACTTGTCTAGAACCTTCTCTATATACTTTCTCTAGGACAAGTATAACTTCCCAGCTTTTCTATCCCTGTAGATATCCATCCCCAGTATTTTCTTAGCATCACCTAAATCTTTCATCTCAAACTCATCTTTAAGTTGAGTTTTCAACAAATCAACATCAACCATGCTTTTAGCAGTTATAAGCATGTCATCAACATAAAGTAATAAGTGAATGAAAGACTTATCAGGCAATTGTTTATAATATACACAACAGTCATAATTACTTCTCAAATAATCATGATCATTCATAAACAAATCAAAGCGTTTATACCATTGCCTAGATGACTGCTTCAACCCATACAAAGACCTCTTCAGTCTGCATACACAGTCTTCTTTACCTTCAACTGTGAACCCTTCTGGCTGACGCATATAGAAAGTCTCTTCAAGCTCACCATATAAGAACGATGTCTTCACATCAAGCTGCTGAAACTCCAGATCATACAAAGCCGTAATGGCTAGTAAAACTCGGATTGAACTGTGCTTTACCACTGGAGAGAACACTTCATTGAAGTCGATCCCCTCTCTCTGACTGTAGCCTTTAGCAACTAGACGAGCTTTGTATCTTGCATCAGACTGGATTCCTTCTTTCCTCTTGAAAACCCACTTGCAGCCCACAACTCTGGTCTTCGCTGGTAACTTAACCAAATTCCAGGCTTGGTTCTTGTGAAGAGACTCAATCTCTTCAGTCATCGCTAAACACCACTGTGCAGACTCAGTACTCTTCACAGCCTCTGAGTAACTGGAAGGCTCATGCCCCACAATTTCTTCCGCTGTAGTGAGTGCATAACTGATCATATCTGCATAAGCATATCTCTGAGGTGGTCTGATCTGCCTCCTCTATCTACCAGCAGCTATACTGTATTGCTCCTCAGCTGGTGTCTCAGTCTCTGACTCAGAATCATGCTCATCAGTCATAGCATGATCCTGAGTTGCTAGTGGTGTCTCAAGTGAAGCCTGCAGCTCCACCTTCTTCCCTGTAGACTCGGGAATCTGTTTTGTCGGACTAAGCATGGATTTCTCATCAAACACAATATCCCTGCTTATCACAAACTTGGGTAACTTGGGATCAGTACACCACAATCTATATCCCTTCACCCCAGAAGCATATCCCATAAAAATACACTTCTTTGCCCTAGGTTCTAGCTTACCATCATTTACATGAAAATAAGCAGGACAACCAAATATCTTCAGGTTCAAATAATCAGTAGGTTCATCAGACCATACCTGATTAGGTGTCTTCAACTCAATAGCTATGGCTGGAGAGCGGTTCACTTGAAAGCAGGCTGTATTGACTGCTTCCGCCCAAAAGTCCTTAGATAGGCCAGCATTGGAGAGCATACTGCGTGCTCGTTCTAGGAGGGTCCGGTTCATGCGTTCAGCCACTCCATTTTGCTGTGGAGTGTACCTAACTGTACGGTGTCTGGCAATTCCTTCATTCTTACAGAACTCATCGAAGTCATTGCCGCAAAATTCCATCTCGTTGTCAGTCCGAAGCCGTTTCACCTTTTTGCCGGTCTGATTCTCTATCAGAACTTTCCACTGCTTGAAGTTCTTGAAGACTTCACTTTTCTGTTTCAAAAAATAAACCCACACTTTCCGTGAGTAATCATCAATGAATGTAAGCAAGTAATTAGCTCCACCTTTTGATAGAACTGAAGACGGACCCCAAAAGGTCGGAATGAATGTAGTCCACTGTACCTTTTGTTCTGTGGACCCCAATTGCAAACTGAACCCTGCTCTGCTTGCCGAATACACAGTGCTCGCACAGGTCTAGCTTGCCCAAATTCTGATTCCCTAACGACCCTTGCTTACTGAGGATAGACATCCCCTTCTCACTTATATGGCCCAATCTCATGTGCCATAGACGAGTAACATCTGACTCTGACTGATCAGAAACTGAAACTGCAGCTTTACCGCTGACAGTACTGCCCTGGAGGAAATAGAGACCATCTTTCAGGTCTCCCTTCATAATGATCATGGAGCCTTTGCTGACCTTCAAGGCTCCACCTTGTCCTGTGTACTTCAAACCCACCCCATGGAGATAAGATTCTTTTTCAAGTCTGGAATGTGCCGGACGTTGGTTAATGTCCTAACCATCCCATCAAACATCTTGATCTTCACAGAATCCATTCCCACAATCTTGCAAGCAGTGTCGTTCCCCAACAAAACAGAACCACTGTTGACTGATTCATAAGACATGAACCAGTCCCTCTGGGGACACATATGGAACGTGCAAGCTGAGTCCATCACCCACTTATCACTGAACCGACTGTTTGAATCACTGATTGCAAGAACTACATCAGAGCCGTCAGATTCATCAGCAGCACTGACGGCATTAGAGGAACTCGTAGATTCCTCCTTCTTCTTCAGCTTCGTACACTCACTCTTACAGTGTCCAAACTTCTAACAGTAATAACATTTTACATTCTTCTTGTTGGACTTGGACTTTGATTTCCCCCGGGACTTGCCTCTGCCCTTCTCTGAACCCTGCTGATTGGATCTTCCTCTGTCGGAGGTATCTTTGACAAACAAACCACTGGCCTGTGCTTCACCACCCTTATCATACTTACTCCTCAACTCCTTCGAGTTCAAAGCTGACTTCACATCTGCTAAGGAGATAGTATCTCTACCATATAGCATAAAATTTACAAAATTCTCAAAAGAGGCAGGTAATGAACACAGCACAATTAGAGCTTGATCTTCATCATCAAGCTTAATGTCAACATTTCTAAGATCCATAACAATCTTATTAAACTCATCTAGGTGTTCAGTAACTGACGAACCCTCAGTCATTTTGAGTGTATACAACCGTTGTTTTAAATACAACCGGTTTGTGAGAGACTTCTTAATGTACAAGCTCTCAAGCTTGTTCCAGAGACCCTCAGCGGTCTCCTCCTCCACCACCTCTCTCAACACTCCATCAGACAATGATAATAGAATAGTACTATGTACCTTTTCTTCATCGTCCTTAGACGGTACAGGAGAATCTACCGTCCTTTCCTCTAGAACTTTGAATAACCCCTGCTGGCGCAATAATGCTCTCATCTTCAGGCGCCACAAGCTGAAATTGTTCTGACCGTCAAATTTCTCAACTTCAAATCTTGCTGTAGCCATCCCTTCAAATATTCATAGAGCCTGAAATAGCTCTGATACCAGTTTGTTGGGAAATAGCCAAGGAAACAAACAACAAAGATATGAAATAAACCGCAGCGGATGCAACAATGAGAAATAAAACAGTAAACACAGAAAGAACACACAGATTTAAGTGGTTCAGCTCAAAATGAGCTTACATCCACTGTGGGGTTGGTTTCAAAGCTTCACTAGATCAAATGGAGGTTACAGAGAGAGAATCAGAAGATTCTTACAACAGAGAACACTCACCTCACGTGTATACACTCAATCCTCACAAGTTTCACTCAAAATAGTGGAGAAATGGAGAAGAAAATGATCTAGGAGGAAGCACTGTTCACTGGCGCCGAAAACAGAGGCCTGCGTTTCTTCGTCTGCCGCTGCACGAAATGGCTTCGCGATATTTATATTATGCAATCTCGCTCGAGCGAGATTTAAACTCGCTCGAGCGAGAACTTCTAGGTCAGATTCGCTCAACTAGAAATCGGACACCTGGCGCTACGTGGCATCTCGCTCGAGCGGGAGGTCGAGCGAGGGTCGAGCGAAGTCACTGCCTGATCCTCGCTCGAGCTGGAGGTCGAGCGAGGGTCGAGCGAAGTCTCGGGTTGGAGCAATTCTGGAAGTCTCGAAGTCTCGCTCGAGCGAGGGTCGAGCGAGACAGGTTTGGGCATGTATTCCTAAGCCATACTCAACAGTGAAAGACTCTACAAGTACGTTGATGGTTCCTGCCCTCCCCCCAAACTTGAGCTAGATGATTCCACACCCACCCAGCCTATGATACTTGGCTGCAGCAAGATCAACTTGTTATGTCAGTTCTCATTTCTTCCCTTTCAGAGCCTCTCATAACTCAAGTTGTCGGTTGTGCCTCTGCCCAACTGGTTGTAACTTCTCCAGAGAGTGCATGAGCTTGAAGGAAAGGGAGGCCAGCAGCTACACAATATAGATAAGAAAAGTTGGGATATTTTTTATGAATAATAGAGATGAAACCAAAGCTTAATTTTTTTTAATTAAAATATAAATATTTTAATAAACAAAATTGAAGATTGCACCTTTTAATTACAACCCATGTTTAAGCTTTAAATCCAAACCTTCCTTTGGATTCTCATCGTCATTTTCTAATTCTGTTAATCTGATGCCCTTGGTTGAGGAATGCTGCCTCTTTTGTTGAGGGTACCAATTGAATTCTAGGTTGCAATCATCTTCATTATGACGCTTCTTACCATCCATTAAATCTACCCAACCTTTAACTCCTTCACTGGATGCATCAAATTGGGCACCAACATATTCGTGGAGCACACCTTTATCATTATCTCTTGCCTTCTCTTCTTCCTTCTCTACCAAATGGACCCCAAGTTCCAAATCTTCATTTGGATTCTCATTCTCGCTTTCATTCTCTAAATCAGAAATGATTGATTCTGAAGAAGGCTGGACGTTAACACAGAACTCCAACTTGCAACGTCCTGAAGTGTATTGATCTCCTTCTGCTTGCGTACCACATAGATTCCAAAACTTCTAATTAGGAGTCTACCTTTGTCCCTACGACATAGATCAAACTTAAGTTGCAGAATTCCGTCTGCTGATTTGAAACGCTCTGCTTTTAATTTGTGGTAAGACAACCATACATTATCTGAGATACTTGGATCAATATCTAATGTACAGTTATAGGTATACTGATAAACACCATTAAAGTAGATCACGAAACCAAAATTGCTAGAAGACCTTTGGGAGGGATGGGACAGAACAACAGCACATGCAATGAATCCTTTAATCTCATCCGAATACACCAAATCAACACTTATCCCATCACATACATAACTATTTCGAGTCTGCTTTAGCTTGCAATGGTAGTCCAAATTTGGAATCTCATTTCCCGGAAATATTAGTTCACAATCATCTTCATCCAGGTCCTCTACATATTCCTGTTCAACAAGCTAGCTAGCATCATAATTTTTAGTAGACAAAGGTAGGAGAGAGAGAGAGAGAGAGAGAAGAGAGAAAAAAACATACCTCAAACCGTAGAGGATTTACAAGCATTTTATGGCATCCACCCAAGTTAATCTCAAGTATTTTATGGCTTCTTGTATTGAATTCAAACATATTTGATACTTCAGGAAAACTCTCCAGTGAAATGCATCCCCTAGCATTTACCCTAGTTACATTTGGAGGAAGTTCTAAGATTTCTTTAAGTTGCTCGCAATGACACAACTGAAGTAAATGTAAGTGAACAAATCCTCTAATCCACTCAGGAACAATGACGACAATATTGCTTCCCCATAAATCTAAAACCTCCAATGTGGAGAAGAAGGCAGTTCCCAATAAATCTAGATTTGGTAACACTATTGAATTCTTTGGAGGAGAATATGACGAGAATAATTCTGCAGTGGAGGAGGGTAAGAGATATTGGCTTTGATCATCTAACCAACGCTCGAGAATTAGACAACGTAGATGTTGCAACTGACGAATGCTGTTAGGGATATGCCTTAATTTGTAGCAATGGCTTATTTGTAAATCCAAGAGGCTAGTAAGATTCCCAATAGATGAAGGCAATTCAGTTATAGCAGTCATGTGTTCTAGTTTAACATATGTTAAACATTTCAGTTCAACCTCAATTTCAGGAAACTTCTGTAGCCTTTTGCGATAAGAAAGATTAAGGTATTCTAGAGATCTCAACTTCAAGGATCTTGGAAAACTATTAAGGCTCCCGCAATTTTCAATAGACAATCTGACGAGTTTATCAAGGAAGCCAACAGATTGATGTACCTCAACTAAGTTATTACAATTCTTAATGTCCAATCTATTTAAAGTCTGGAGCCCCGACATGTCAGCAATATTTGTTAGGAATTCACAATTAGAGAATTTTATAGTAGTTAACTTCTGGAAATTATGTAAAAAAGAAAACAAAACAGGAGAAAATCTGTTAGCTTGTAGAAAATTTACAGTATATATATATATATCTATATATACACACATATATATATAGTTTTAAGAAAGAAATAATGGTACCTTCAATCCTTCTCCCAATTCTTTGATGAAGCAATCATCCATTTTTAAAACGAAGATTTTCTTTTCATGAAAGTTTTGTGGGAAAATAAACAAAATACATAAACAAAATACATCTCATAGTACTATTCATAAAGATAAATGCGTGCACTTATATGTAATCTCAATCCGATTTTACAATCAAAAGAGGAATTGTGTGTTCTTTTTTTTTTTTTTAATGCAACTCTTACCTTAGTTTCTTCTAATACATGACGAACATCTTCATGAAACCATAACCTACTGCGTTTATCAGGTTCTTCAGGTGATTCTTGACGAACAATTTCTTTATCCATATCTTTGAGTAAGTCATGCATGCTTATATGGCGACATTGAATTGTGATAAGAGACTTATCCACAAGTACTTTGATACCACAATGAGGAAAGAAACCACAAGCATCAAGTACTTTAGTAACATATTCTTCTTCCTCTCCTACAAAGAAACATGCAATGTCCAGGAAAATATTCTTCTCATTTTCATCCAAGCTATCATAACTTATTCTAAGCGTTTCATGAATATTGTTATGAGGAATTGTTTTGTACTTTTCTAAAACACTTCTCCAAAAATGAATATCTCTACCATATAGATTTGAGCCTAGCGCCATTAAAGCCAACGGAAGGCCCCCAATGTAACGCAGTACATCTTCTGTAAGTTCTACAAAATCAAGGTTAGGATTTTTATTTTGGAAGGCATTCCAACAAAACAATTGAAGAGCTTCGTCGTGATCCAATTCCTTCACCTTATATCGTAAATGAACATTATAACTAGTTAATAAGTGTTCATCTCTAGTTGTTATAATGATTATACTTCCCGAACCAAACCAATCACATCCTCCAAGTAAGGTTTTCACTTTGACCGACTGATCCAAATCATCAAGAACTAAAAGAACCTTTTTACTCCAAAGCCTCCCTTTTATGAGACCGATTCCTTCATCAACATTTCCAACTTTCAAACTTGAGTCTCTAGGATCTCGCAAAGAAGTGTCTCTTGCAATTGAATTAAACCATACTCACGCTTTGAACTTTCTCTAACGTTTGCAAGAAAGCAACAATTTTCAAATTGGTCGATAAATGTTTTGTAGATTTCTTTAGCTAGATTTGTTTTACCAATTCCTCCAGTTCCATAGATCCCTAGTATATGTATATCATTCAATCCCACACTTTGAAGCTTATTATGGGCTTCTTGCACTCTAGACTCCATTCCGACTGGATGCTTGGCAACATCATTTAAATATTTACTCTTTACTAGTCTTGAAACCTCTTGAACAATTTATTGAATAAATTATGGTTCGGTCCTAACAATGCAAAAAATAAAATATAAAAGAATGAAAAGGTAGAATTTTCACAATTAAGAAACAAAAGAAAATGAACTAGAATGCAACTTTTTAACTGGGAGCAAATGGTAATGATCTATTTAATGAACTTTTTTTTTGCTTTCATTCCCGAATTCGATTTGGCTCGTTAAGAAGTAGGACCCTTATGATATGATGATGAGTTCCTAAATTTTGATATAGACACATACTTACACTTGGATTATAAAGATGTATTATGATCAAATTTTTGTTTTTAAATGAAGGCATACGAGTGAGTACTGGAAGTAGTATACCTATCTCCTAAAGTGAATCCAGACAAACTGGCCACTTCCGTTAGGGCTGCTTTCCATCTCCCCACCCTCGACTCATCCTTGAACCTTTTGTTAAGTTTAGCCGTTGCTTTTCCAAACCCCTCTCTGATGTCGGACTTATGTTGGATTTACATTGTAAAATACTGGTAGAACCTTTTGTTGCTTCATTTTGTTACACTCAAGGATTTTTATCAATTCATCCAAACACCACGTGGATGATGCATAGTTTTTTGAGAGGACGACAATCGAGATCCTTGAGCTTTCGATAGCTTTGAGAAGTTCATCCAATATTTCCTCACCTCTTGGAAGCTTGTAATCTATGTATGTGTTTATCTTCTTTTGATTCAAAGCTTGATGGAGATGGGCAGTGAAATTTTGACAAGTATCTTCGCCTCTAAAACTCAAGATACATCATAAGTCCACCAAGATCACTACAAGAAATGTTGCCTTTTTTGGCGAAATTAACTCCCTGCTATTAAATTTGCCGTGTATAACAATTTTCTCAACGAAATAATTTTCGCCGCACAGTCAATAATGAAATTAAACGCCAAAGCTTTTTGCAATTATTTTTTTAATAATATCAGCGCTTTAAATCGCTACAATACGTCTATGTACCTGTATTTTTAAAAAAGATTATTTTATGCTCCATTGAGGCGAGTATTTTTACCGTAAAAACATTTTAATAAACGCGCGGATGGATGTCCCGGTCCCAAACATTATTTTCCCCCCAAACAATATATCTGATTTTCCTCCCAAATATTACCCAAAACTTCACCAGATCACTAGCTCGAAAAATCCTCAATCGGCACCGGCCTGTTCGCCCACGAGCTTTGGCCATCATTCGCCTCTCATTGGCCACTCCGAAAACCCTTGCTCCTCTGCCACCCTCGCCATGCCGAAAACCCATCGTGGCCCTCGGCACCCTGTTCGCCACGCCGAAATCCCTTTCTCCGCCCATCGTTCGCCACTCCCACGTGCTTTCGCCACCTGCTCCACCGAGAGTAGCTACATGCACAAGGTCGCGCCTTCACCTGCAGCGATTTCCAGCTTGGTGAGTTTTGGCATTTCTCAAATATGGTGTTGGTATTTTTTCTGGATTTCTCTGTTTTTGGGACAATTCATTTCATCTGGTTTGCCGTTTGAGTCTTACAATTCATTTCAGGCTGAAGGGGATTTCTCGTAGCTAGGGATTGCGCTCGTTATTGTCGATACACTCAGTGGTACGTAAGTGTTCAACATCTAGTACTATACATCAATTTAAGTTTCTATTTCACATGATTTGCGTATGATTCTCGCGTGCTTTATGTTATACATTGGCAACATATGTGAATCTTGAGTTCTGGTTGGATTGACTCAACATATGTGCTCTTAAAATGCTTGTGTCAAACTCCTATAGGTGACACACCAGGATAAGTCCCCATATTTAGAGGATCTTTTGGTTTAGGTTTGTCTGACCTCATGGTTCTCCCCATATTTCTGCAGTCAAGGGATTTTATGGATATAGAAAATTTTGTGCTTTAACTACCAAGAAAAGGAGAAGACACAAATAACTCCTGGGAACCAAGCTTATAAATGAGAAGTTGAAAAGAAAAGGAAAGAAAAAAAAATATACAAATAAGCATCTTCGGTTGTTTTATAAGTACAATAACATATTAAAGAATGTTTAAAAAAACTATTGATTTATTGAGATTTCCAAAGCAAAGAAAAATTTTCTAAAGTTAAATATGGTTTAAGTTCATGTTATTATAACGTAAACAGCTTTTACACAGAATATATTCTGCCCCTTCAATGATAATCTCTCATGAAGTACTACCCACCTTTTAAATAAATCATAAAGTTAATTAATAAAGAAAAACACAGACCATAAATTGGTAGGATATGCAAGACAAGAATTGACAACAATATATATTGACCTGAGGCATAGGCGAGCCATTATTAGTATTAAGTAGCATCCAAGACTCAAGTTCAAATTCAAATAGATTTGCACAATTGTCCTCATGGAAGAAGCCTGGTTTTGCACTGTATGGACAATTGCCTCTCTGAGGTTAGGCATGAAAGTAATACAAAGCAAATAAAGAAAGCTTATTTTAATTAAAAATAAATAAATAAATTGAGCTTTTTTAATCATAAACACATTTCTATCTTAATGTAAATCTTAATAAATCAAATCCAAACTCCATTGAATCTAAATGAATTTGTTTAAGTCCAGTTAGATATTCCAGCAATAGTTTTTAGCTATAGTTGGTAGGTTTCACTACAGTTAAAAATCGTGAAGTAAACAATTAAAAATCTTTATCATTTAAATTTGTCTTTAGGGTACTAGCTAGTTGTGGACTAGGAAAAACTAACTTGTCTTTATCAGTTAAAACAAGTTTGAATGGATGAAAGATCCAAACAGTTTCAGCACCTCCACCAAAAGAATATATCCAGAGAAAAAGACCTACACCAACACAGATAAGAGAAACTTTTTTTTTTTTACAGGTACAAGCACCTTTAATTGGAGCATGGGATTCACTTTAGTTTTGGAACTCATGCCACTTCTTTAGTTTTGGAACCCATGGGAATAAAAAATATTTGTTTTAAACTCTGAACAAGCTAAAGCCAGAAATGACTTTAATAGATAGAGATTGCTACATGTACCCTTCCATGCATGCATGTGGCTGCTACATCTTTTATGATTTCGTGCTTCTTCTTCCAGCTTTTTAGCTTTTTTTTTTTAATCATCTCTCTTTCTCCTTCTGCATGTGTATTGCCTGTTTGGTCTTTTACATACAAATTATTTACAAGGTAACAATTTCTATGTTTGTAAATCACAACAAAATTAGAAATAGTACTTATAAGTTATTACAAATAGAAATAAAGACAATAACAAAGTGATAAGAAAGGAACCGTAAAAAGTTATTACCATTTGTTGTTACTTGCAGACCATTTTGGATATTTCTATTTGTACTTGAACTCTATCACGCTCTATTCGTGATAAAAGGAAAGCTTCTTTTTGCATACATGATACTATATATGGTGAAAGCTTCTATTCATACCGTTTTACTGACAACCATTCATATTTTGACCGTTTTAATAATATTTTGACCCTTTTTGACCGTTTTTGACAACCAATCATATTTTGACCCTTTTTTTTAATAAATATAATTTTCAAAAATCCTGAGCAAACAGTACAGAAATCTGTGACACACATTTGTTAATCGATGTGAGAAGAAGAAACGAAGAGCACGCCTTCAAAAGTGGACGACGGGAAGCAGAGGAAGCATAAGAAAAAACGCGGGACACGACGAGTGAAGTAGTTCAATGGCCAAGGCTAAAGCGCAGAGAGAGAGAGAGAGAAATCAATGTGAAAACAAATTCGGAGTAAAATTGAAATTTATGGAGACGAAGCCACATAGAGAGAGGTAAAAGATTGTTGAACCTTGGGGTGGGCGCCGTAGGGAACCGGCTGAGGGGAGAAAGTCCAGAGTGGATTAGGAGGCGACCATGTGGGGGTTGACCTCTCACTAGTAGGGGTGGCAATATGTGACATGACACTTTAACAAAAAACGAATACGACACGAAAAAAACGGGTTAGTGTTTAGTCTTAACGGGTTTCGAGTCAATTCGTGTCAATTTGTTAAGACACGATTTAATAACGGGTCATAACGGATAATATGTGACATGACACGTTAACGCGAAACGAACACGACGCGAAAAAAAGGGGTTAGTGTTTAACCTTAACGGGTTTCGGGTCAGATCGTGTTGTGTCGTGTCGTGTCATATAGTGTCAAAGGTTTCAACGGGTCTTAACGGGTCGTGTCGTGTCAACCCGTTATTTTAACGAGTTGTGTTAGGGTTGAAGTTTTTGACACGAAACCCTTAACGGGTCGTGTTCGTGTTGACCCTTTAAGTATTATGTACACGCATTGACACAACACAAACCCGACCTGTTAATACGTTTTGACATTACTCACCAGCATGTTCATTTGTAATTTCTTGAAACAATATTGTATAAAAAATAAAATTATAAAATTATAAGAGAAAAGGAGCTGCGAAATAAAGGGAATCTACCTTTGGAGAGCAGAGGAGCTATCAACCCAAAGACCTTTTCAATCGATTTCGGAGAGCATAGTTGGTGATGGAAGATCCGAAGCTTCAATCATTTTCCTTCTGCGAATAGCAGAACTGGGCAGTCTCTACGATGAGGGAGAGAGAGGGAAAGCACAGATAAGTCCTACGCACTGTTTTGCTGAAAGCTTCTATTCACACCGTTTTATTGACAACCAATCATATTTTGACACGTACGCAATCCTAAATTTTGTTGTGAACCCGCATGCATCCTACTCTTCTCACAAATTTGCTAAATTTGCTGAGAACCAAACTCAAGTGAGAAAGGACTCACGCGAAAGCCCAGCCCTGCGCGTTGAAGTCAAGAACCAGCTAAAATAGTTGCCGACGACGACGAATCCTAGCCGCAGCTCTGCTATGGTTTGCTTGACCAAGTTCACTTATCCGCTCCTTCATGACTGGCCTGAAAAATTTTAAAATGCTAAGACTTTCGGTTAGATGGCAAAGATGGAAGAAGATTTCTCAACTCTTTAACAAAAGGATAATTCTGGGGTTCGGTCCAACCGAATCTCGTTCCTTTGCAGCCCGCGTCACTGCCGGAGATGGTGGGTGGTGTCGCCCAACGTCCCCGGTGGCAGCGCGTGTTGGGCTAAGGCCGAAATTTCTTAAAAATTCATCTTTATTTAATTTTTTTATTATGTTTTTTATTAGATTTTTTTTTTATATTTTATTGTGTTTTTTAAATTTTATTTTTTTAAATTTGTTATTGTATTTTTATAATAATCATAGGAGTTTAAGGATGAAAAAGAAATGGACTACAAAGATACTGAGATACAGTCGACCACACCTCAACATCTCTCTTAACAAAAAAGTGAAACTCTAAAAGTTTTTATACATAAAACAAACTTGTAAGTATTAAATACCAACCCCTACACCCACATTAACTATTTGCACAAATGTTAAAAAATCCCTGAACCAAACCAATTCACTAATTAAACTATTTCCTCCATTTTCAAAGATTCTGTCCAACTGGAAAATTGCCCAAATCCAAATTAACCGAATTTATTTTGGCAGAGAAAAATAAATGCTCATCTTGAACATTTTTTACTAGTTCCTCCAACAATTAGGGGTATAAAAAAATATTGAAAAATCGAACCGAACCGGTCTAAACCGATAGAATTGGTCCGGTTTTGATTCGGTATCGGTTTGAAATTGGTTTTCGTAATGTCAAAACCGGTTCTAAATTTTTTAGAACTGGATCGGATCGAACCGGACCGGTTCAATATAATACATATTTTATATCAAATTTTATAATATTATATGTAATATAAAATAATATTTTTTATATTATATATAATATTTTATAGATTAGGATATAATATAAATTAGTTACAATTTATATTTTATGGTCTAATACTAATAGTCCGATACTATATTACTATTAGTAATATATTTTAAGTCTATAAATAAATTATTATACTAAATAATTATCTATAAAATAATGATATAGTAATGTTAATATTTTTTTTATAAGAAGTAATACTAATATTATTAGCATTAATATACTAATACTATTACTATCAATGATATAGTTATAAAAAGTTAAACTTACTATAAAAAAAACGTATATATAATTATTCGAATCACTATAATTAATACTGATAGTTTAGTAGACTAAAATATATTAATTTAAATCGAAAAATCAGACCAAATCGGATTGAAACCGGTAAAATTGGTATTATCGATTTTAGGGAGTAATCGGTGCATTATCGATTTTAAAAAATATAAAACTAGTGGTACCGATTCGATTCTAAATTTTGTCCAAAACTAGATTGAACTAGACCGATTACACCCCTAGCAACAACCATCTCCTTCCTTCTCAAAACCCCCAGGACTTTTAATCAATGTCTTCTTCAAAATAAATTTTTAAAGAGAGAGAAAAAGATAATGGCATGGTGAAATATTCCTCCCACACCCCTCTCCTTTCTTCCCACACCCCCGACCCGCCCCGACTTTGAGTTCACATCTTCTTCAAAAGTTATCTTTAAATAGAAACATAATGATACTGGCACGGTCAAATATTCAACTTCCGAAGAAATCCCAAACTATTAAATTGAGAAATACTGAGAACAAAAGGGGATCGGTACTGCAATCAACGTGGCAACGTGCCAAGTGACATTTACAATGATGATTCTCTGTTTTTCACCAAGTGGAAAATACTTCATATCAAGTATAGAATCATTATTTTTCCCAACGATCCTGATGTTGCTTTGAACCCAAAAAAAAAAACAGAACTTTGCTCTCAATTACATAATATTGACCTTATTGAAACATGAGAGATTATGATTTAATACAAACAAGTTTTTAGTGTTTTAAGCCATAAGCAGCAAGTTCTTTTTGCACCCGTACTGCCCCAACTTTGACAACCATCTATGCCTTCTTCACCGTTTCATAAATATTTTTGCATGTTCCATAAATTCCTACCTACAATTAACAAGTAATTATTAGTCTTAGCCCAGTTATGTCAGTCCAACTCCAAGCTATCATGCATATAAAATACACCACACTTAATAAAAAGATCGTCCTTATAATTTTAATTTTGGCCATAAAACATGTTCTTCTTTCCCCTATATTCACCAGTATATCATAATATCGTTTCCAAGTTCCTAAGAATATGTATTTGGCCTTTGACAGTGAGATATAAGTCATCATCAGTTTTGCCATATAACCAAAAAACCTGACACTCCTGTGAGGCATTGCTTTATGACATGAGACTCACTAGGTACTACACTATAATTCCCTTTGCTTGAAATCTCCATTTTCTCACATTTCATGAAAATTATATCCTCGTCAGGATTTTGCTTCACAGTTTAGAACTATGATCCAAGCAATTACTCTGTGCTTCAAGTGAGCGAAAAAGACTACAATAGTGGCATGCATGGCCAAACATACATTCAATAATATCGAGTTGGATGTATTTTATCAGATGTATTACAGATGTATCACCGGCAACTTCTCCGGTGGAATCCTAAGGCCCAATAGTGACTCCAACAAGTAACTGTATGAAGCTGAGGGGTGGTTTGGGGGTTTTGGGGGTTGTGGGAATGTTGGCGTCGTTCTGAGGAGGAAGTGATGACATCTGTTTGAAGTAGTTATCGTTTATAGTAAAAAGTGAGATTTATTCAATTCATTGAAGTGAAGTGGTTTACAGAAGGAACCATTTGTTTTGTTATTTATATGATTTTTGTAATATTGTTTTGTGGTTACAATAATAAAGTGAGTTTTTAAACTAGCTAGATAAACGCCACACCTTTGTCAATTTGTGAAGTTCACCTGTAAAATCTTTTTTGTATCAAACATTTCTCATGTATTATTCAGAATAACCATTCCTATTCACTACTACACAACCACTACCATTCACAATCATTTCACTACAATTCACAAAACACTTTCTTGATATTTCTAGTACCGCGAAACCAACCACAACATTATTTTTGCTCTATACGCATCGTTCTATGAAGAAACATAAGATTTGTATGTAAAGCACGCAAGGGGCCTCCCATAATCAACTTCAGATGAAAGTGATTGGGAATTGGGATGACACAGAAAGTTGAGTAACAACATAGATGGTCCCAAGTGACAGACGGACACCCAGAGCACACCATGAATAATGAAACCAACACATTCTCATTTAAGGAGGGTCTTCACAATCTAATTTTACATTGAGATTCTTCAGATCTATATATGAATTTCCGTTATACATTAGTTATAAAAGATGACCACAATGGACGCAAATCAAGCAATCATAACTCTCAAACTCCTTGCTGTTTCAAGAGTAACTACCTTATCATCAACAGTATCGAACTTTGTGAAAGATCCCCATCTATCAGTCTTGGACTAGCTGAAGTTGAAAAGTCGGCCAATTTCTGTATACATAACAAGTGTAGCTTAAATAACTCCATATATAAAAGGTCCCAACAATGGATGACAATCCCAAATCTAAAAGTCATACCTGATTGAATTTTGAAAGTTGATCAATGGCATCATTTCCAACCAGTGCCTCTCTGACAAACAAGATCAGTGCAGGATTGTTAAGGTGAATAAGCTTTGAGAGTGCACTTATCAACAGTTCATTATCCTGAAACATGGAGTACATGTATCAAATGGCCATGGAGTAAAAACAAACATGGCAGAGAAACACATAGCACTAATTATCTATAAATATTAACTATATTAATACATATGGCAGATAACAACATATTTATAACATAATACCAACTATGCGCGATACCTGCATTCGACCAGCTGTATCAACTAGAACCACATCAAAACCATTATGTGTTGCCTCCTGGATTGCTTCCTTTGCTACAATGGCAGGATCTTTCTCATGGCCCTTCTCAAATATAGGAATCTTACGAGAGAAAAAGGTGACAATTCAACAAAAGGGGTCCAGCTTGTATCACTTACATATTTTATTCAACAAACAAACCCTCTCTGAGTAAAGAAGCCAGATAGCCTGGTAATAGGCTGTAAAATCAAATGTTCTACCTGGAGCCTTCACACATGAGTCCGCAGCTGCTCAACCACTCCAGATTGCAATGTGTCACAAGCAGCCACCATGACATTGATCTTGTGCTGCTGAAGTGAGTAGGCAACCTCCAAAGTGATTTTTTTAAAGAAACTCTACACTCAAAATTCATAGAATATAATAAGTGTGCTCACAGGCCAAACGTATGAAAATACACACGCACATGCATCCTCTACGATACAGAACTAGGGACTAGCTATATTAAATCTTTTTAGTATTATTAAATCTTAACATTAAATCTTTTTTTTAATATTATTTGGGGAAGTCTCACCATTTCATTTATGTTAAAAAAGTAGAAAAATAAAAAAGAGATGGCTTACCTTGGCTAGATTAGTAGATTTCCCAATTCCATTAACACCGACAAAAACAACAACATAAGGTTTCCTTTGTTCCCTGGCAGGATGCACATACCTCAATATGTCAGTAGAGTGCCTAGGAGTTAAGATACGAACAAGAGCTTCTTCCATTGCTGCCTGCAGTCATTATTTCGTACCAGAGTTTCTCTGCTATCTCCTCGGCCTGTGATGTAATAACAAGGAGCTCTATGTAGCAGGCCGAGTGTATTTGAGAAGTACAGATACAAAAAATTGTGAAATATAGTAAATCACTGAAGCCAAAAGGCAAACATACCACATTCTTCATCATAAGCCTATCCTTGAGAGCTTTCAAGCTGGTTCCAAGCCTGACTTCTCCAGATTCGCTTTGCCCGCAATACTGAACATACGAAAGTGAATAATTAATGAAGCAAGTATCTGATAATGTCAAGACAGATTTCAACAAAATATGAAATGGTAAGGCGACAGCCATTTTAATGCTAAAATCCTGAAGTTTACAGTTGATACATGGGTTCTTCCAAAATACAAAAACAAATATGAAATTTCAGCCATCAACAAGATAAACTTCAAGGAAGCCTACTTGTACACGCCAGGCTACTGAAAAATAGAAAGATAGATCACTACAAAGAAAACAATGATTTCTCCCAATAATTCCATGACATAGATTTCTTTATTTATTTCTTTTATAACATAATTGTAAAAGGGAAGAAGAGAAGAGAGGGGGGGGGGGGGGGGGTTCAAGGGAAACTTAACACTTAAAACTTCATTTCCAGTTTAATGGCACAGTCTAAATTGAAAAATAAGTAGATTTTAAAGGAAGTAACGATGTAAAAACTAAATTATGGCCGAAAACATTATATTGGCTTGTCGAAGACTCGAAATGCCGGGATGGAGATCAAGAACTCAGTATCATATTTTTTTCATGAAGAAAGACATTGTTGAAAAAATCAAGCAATATCCTTCAACTAACCATGCCTAAAACTACAAAGATTGCAGAAAGTGAATGGAAGTCATAAAAATAAAACTACTTGTATGCTCTAAATTAAGTCATACATGCACACGCTATCAAAAAAAAAAAGTCATACATGCACACACAATAACCAAAGTATTGAAATTAATAAACTAACCTTTGGAACATTGTTGAAAACCACCCCTTCTTCTTAGTTTCGAGCTTCCTGTCCTTCCCCACTTCCTCATCTTCATCAGCCTTGCTTTCACTGCTAAAAATCTCTTCCTTGTCCATCATACTTTCACCATGATCTGCTGCAATAACCTCTACATTGTCCCCTTCCACATCATCGATGAAATCCAATTTTTCATGAGGACGTGAATCGTCCCAAACTCTACTTCTTTGTTATCTTTTTCTTTGGCTCTGCCTTGGAGCCCTTGTAACAAGGGTTCCGACTTTCTTCCCACCTTTAGCTCTAAGCTTCTGAAGCTTATTTACATCAAAAGCCCCAGCATCGGAGCTCCCATTTTCTATATTGTTAACACCACCATTCACCTTAGAGTCTTCATTATGAACGTAGTTAGCATTGGAGTGCCCATTGTCCAAGTTGTGGCCTTTCGAATTATCACCATCCCCACCATCATTGGGGGAAGTACTTTCACTCTTTTTGTTACTCACACCTTCAAATCTAGCATTTTGCATCTGCCCTTGCTTCTTACTATTATTTAGAGTCTTGCCCACCACCTGCTTTAATCTCTTCAAATCTTCAGCACGAGCTTCAGCTTCTTTTTCAGTTGCCAAAAAGTTTCATCAAAATCACTATAGGCTGTCCGTCTCGGATCGTACATCAACAAAAACTCACACTTCACCATTGCAAGCAGATTGTCCACATACAACAGATGCAGGATCTGCTGATATACAGCAACAAATACAGGCCAAGCTCGTTATGGAAGGTCCATTTGAGGGCGTAAGCAGCACCAGTGGCATCATAGTTGTATAATGCTGCACCAGACCGCTCTTCCAAAAGACAGGACCAGATCAAGGTGTCAATTGGCGATCCCTTGAGCGCATTTCCAAGCTCTTAACATGTCCAGAGGATTAATCCTCCACGAGTATATATTAGTAGCTACTCTAACATCTCCTATTCTCGTATATACCCTGTAACTGAATCCAGAAAAGTGTTAAAATATAAGAACCCGAAATTCAAAGGGCAAATCTCAGCTAAAACTAATCACGCCAAATGCAAGCTCATATCTAAGGGAATGATTCTCATATAATGTACATGACATAGACCATAATACTTTATAAATCAATTTCTGATTTTTACCCATTTCTATAAGTAAACAACCCAAAAATACATGCATATTAACCGCAGTCCTCCGCAAAAGTTAAAATTTAAAAGAGAGAGAGATCGTGGAGGCCAATAAAATCTCAATCGATCCCTGATCAGGTTCATCATATCAATGCACCAAAAAAAAAAAAAAATCTACAGAAGTTGCTCTGAAATGACAAAAAAAAATTTAAAAAGAGAGAGAGAGAGAGAGGAAGCAAATACCTTCTCCTCGGATCTTTGGGAAAACCTGCAAACAAAGAAGAAGAAAAAAGAGCTGGAAAGAAACTAAAAAAGAAAATAAAGATTGAGAAAGAATAAGCAGAGAGAAAGGGGGAGATGGAAGAAAACAAAACTTGGCAAACGCCAGTCGCTGCCAACCTTTGATAGCTCATAGCCCCACGATTTTACACCAACTGTAAATTACTTTGGATCAACGATCACTAAATATTGTTAAGAAATGTGATAAACTAAATATATATATTTTTTATAGGATTGATAAACTAAATATTGATGGAACAGCAAAATCAAAAGAATTTCACTTAGTATATTACATAACATTTTTCAAATGCATAAATCAAGTGAAAATCCGAACCAAAAAATTAGAATAAAAATAAAAGAGGCACAAAAATTCAAGTAACTCCATCTAAACAAAGGGCGCTGCCGCGCAAGGCCTGAGGCTGCGAATTCCTGAGGATCACTGTAGGAGACTGCACAATAGAGACGAGAAAAAATTAGAAAATTTGTATCATCAGTAAAGAAATATTTTTAATATTTTTAATTATTTTTTAAATATTTTTAAAAAGAAGTATTTTTTAATAAATGAATTATATTGGTGAGAAAACAGATTCGCTTATGCTATTTAAAATGTATCTCTTTTTTTTTCCTATTTTCCAAATAATTCTTTTTATTTTTTATTTTTTTTTTATTTTAAAGCAACATACTTTTGTGAACTCAAAATAATTTCTAAAAATTGGAATAATGAATAGAACATTTTAAGTAATTATTTAATATTCTCAAAATATGGACACATTATTTCTACATTATATTAATGGTATATTAATTAAAATTTATATTTAAACAAATAATTTTAATTATATAATATATCATGATCATAAGACAGTAATACTGTATTATCATGTTATTCATTTTGAAGTATGTAATAATTTTTTTTATAAAAAAATAAAACAAGAAAGATATTAATATGGTGTAAACCTTTCAATGGTGTAAATCTTCTAATCCTCGTCGTCATCCTCTGAAACTGAATAGTACACCTCGTCATCCTCAAAATATTAATGGTGTAAACCTTTCAATTGGATTCGAAGTTACAATCATCATCATCATCATCAACATCATCATCACCACGCTTCCTCTTAGCATTCTCCTCGTCCTTGCATACCAGATGGACTCCGCTACGTTTCAAGAGTACTTCATCTGAACTGCAACTAAAAACAAGTTGCAGACTTCCCTTCGCTAGTATAAAACGCTCTAGATCGTGAAATAACAACCATACATTCTCTGAGCCCAGTACACGAATTGAATTCAACATCATTGGTCTCAGGCATCTACCATCATAGTTGACCATAAGTTTAATACGAACCAACTCATATCCATAGTAGGAGGTAAAACGAGAAGGTCGAGAAGCACTGGTTTCGAAAACAAAACATGTAAAGATTCCTTTAATCACACTAAGCTTGGGCAGTTCAACTTCAATGGATATATCCCGTGAACCACTATTTGAAGCCTCCTTGCAATTATATGGGTAGAACCAATTTGGAATCTTATTTCCCGGAAATACAAGATCGAACTGATCTGAGCGTGGACCTTCCTGTTAAACAAGCATGCATCTTTCTTTTTAGCAATGCATGTTTCTATATATAGGGAAAGCTACTCGTGTATTGTATGTGTATTGTGTGTGAGCTAGTGGCCCTTGACCCAGATGGCACCAGCCTTGGTTCAATCCCCCGCCATGTTAAGACTCATTTTTATGTAAAATTTGAAGAAAAGTAGTTTAAATGTGCTTCCGACAGATGATGCATTTTTACATTTATTTTAGATTTTGTTATAGTGTTGAGCTACATGTAACATGAACAGTTTACAAATATAAACATTTTTTTTTCTTTTCATGTATTTTGTCTCTCACAATAGTTTTTCTCATATATTTTTTTCTAATAAAATATTACATTTAAATGATATAAAGAAAAAACAGATAAATTAATATATGACGTATTGTAAAAGAAAAAATAAATATTATTGATGCATTTTAAAAGATATATAGAATACATAAATCATTAGGTATATTGCTTTACCTAGCAAAAAGAAAAAGAAGTGTGTGCATGTGAGAGAGAGATACCTCGTCCCTTACACAAGCTGCCACATGACTCGCAACATTGACAAGCATTTTAGAGCATCCAGACAAGTGAATCCAATGTAGTTCACTCAAGTTGCTGGTATTGAATTCAAACCTCTTTGATACATCTGGAAAGCTTTCTAACGATATGCATCCAGTAGCATTTACCCCTTCTATATTTGGGGGAAGTTCTTCGACTTTTTTAAGTTGCTTGCAATATTTCAAACAGAGAGTGCTCAATTTAACAAATCGACCCATCCATCCAGGAAGGATAACGAAAGTGCTAAAAGATAGATCTAATTTCTTCAGTGTGGAGATGCAGTTGGTAAACATGGAGGACTCTAATTTTGAAATGGGTCGATTGTCAAGATTCAAATTTGTCAGTTTCGGAAACACTACTGAGGAAGAGTACTCATCATTTGAAATGCTTGAATTCATTGAAGGTGGTAACGAAAGCAATTCGAAAATTGAGGGCAAGGGCGTAGTAGTTCCTTTGCAGTCACCGAGATGGAGACAACTTAGATGTTCCAACTGAAGAATGCTAGAAGGGATATGCACAAGGTTTTTGTTGCCATATAGATTAAAGTCTCGAAGTTTAGTGAGATTCCCGATAGATGAAGGCAGTTCGTTTATACCGGTGTAGCAGAAGTAAATCGATATCAAACATTTCATTTCCAGCCCAAATTCAGGAACGGACACTAGGCTTTCGCATGAGTAAATATTAAGCTCTTTTAGAGATCTCGAGTTGAAAAAACTTGGAAAACTATTCAGTTTAGAGCAAAAGCGAATTGACAACATGACGAGTCTACGATGAGATCCAATAGATTGATCTACCTCAACTAATCTATTGCAACATAAAATCTTCAATATCTCTAAATTTGGAAGCCCTGACATATCGGGAATTCTTGTTAGCAATTCACACTTGATGAAACTTAGATATTTCAAATTCTGAAAGTTCTGTAAAAAAAAAAAACAAAAGATAAAACGAAATGAAATATATCAGCTCGAGGAAAGTTTACATGAACATATAATACTTACAATATTATTAAAAGAAAAAAGATGATAATGGTACCTTGAAATTATTTCCCAATTCTTTGAGCTCCCAATTAACCATTTCTAAAGTAACGAGTTTCTCTCCATTAAAGTTTTGTGGAAATGATGAACCATAATAGTTTTTAAAATTAAGCACCCTCAACTCGTTGGAGAAATAATTAGGAGGTTCTGAAAAGAGTGCATTACGATTTATGAGTACTCTGAGCTTCTCCATCTTTCCAAAAGCTTTAGGACTCAAGCGTATCAAACCCTCTTTAGGCAAGTCTATCAGCATGCCTTCAATTTTGTTTGTTCCCTAGCAAGACAATGCATAAGTTTACCAACAAAATCAGATCATAATAAAGTTGATCTCCATATATATAGTGCATGTCTATACATTTTACATATAAAAAGAAAACTAGCATAACTTGTTGATCATGAGTTTTTCTCACTTTTAAATTTAATCAGAAAAACTTTCTTACTGTTTGGTAATTTTGTTATTAGAATGATCCAAAGTATGTGATTGAACACAAAATGTTGATGTTTGGTTGCATATTTACTAATTAATCTTACCTATTGGTATGAGAAAAATACAAGATATTGACAAAAAAACTATGTCTAATTGTAACCGGCCAATTAAGGAATTCTATTTATAAACAAATACCTCTTATGAGTGATATGTGCGGTACTAGATGTAAACATAAAAATAAACGAGTGCATGGATGCATGTGTAAATGTATTTCTAAATCCATTTTTACAAGCTCCAATGAAATCATATATTTTTATGTAACTCTTACCATATTTTTTTCAAGTACAGAACGAACATCTTCATGAAGCCACAACCTACTACGCTTTCCTGGATCTTTGGCTGACTCCTGTGTCTCTTTACGAACAATTTCTTTGCCCATGACTTTGAGTATATCATGCATGTTTACTCTACCGTACTCATCAATGGTAATGAGACACTTCTCCCTTAGTATTGGGATTCCAGAGTGGGGAAATAAACCACAACCCTTAAGTATGCTAGTAACATATTCTACACACATCCCGGCAAAGAAAAATGCAATGTCCAAGAAAATATTCTTCTCACTTTCTTCCAAACCATCATAGCCTATTCTAAGCTTGTCTTGAATATTATCAGGAGGAATTCTTTTGTACTTTTCTAGAGCATCTTTCCAAAATCCAATGTCGTCTCTCTTATGTAAATATGACCCAAGCACTTCTAAAGCCAATGGAAGGCCCCCAGCATAAAGCAAAAAATTTTCTGTAAGTTTTGCAAAAGCTTGCTTAGGTTTTTCCTTTTTAAAGACAATTTGACAAAATAGTCGAAGAGCTTCATTGTGATCCAATTCCTTCATCTTGTATTGTAGATGAACATTATAATTAGTTAATAAACGTTCATCTCTTGTTGTTATAATGATTAAACTTCCTAAACCAAGCCAATTACGATCTCCAAGTAACTTTTCAATTTGGAACAATTGATCCACATCATCCAGAAGTAAAAGAACCCTTTTCTTCCAAAGCATCTGTTTTATGAGACCGATTCCTACATTAACATTTCTAACCTTCAAACTTGAGTCTTCTAGGATCTCATGAAGAAGTGTCTTTTGCAATCCAATTAAACCCTTCTCTTGATTTGAAGTTTCTCTCACGTTTGGAAGAAAGCAACAAGATTCAAATTGGTCGGTAAATGAGTTGTAGATTTTTTTAGCCAAAGTTGTCTTACCAACTCCACCAATCCCATAGATCCCCAGTACGCGTGTAGTGTCATCCACTCCCACAGGTAGAATTATATCCTTGATGTCCTGTACTCTAGACTCCATTCCGACTAGATGCTTGGCAACGTCATATATATATTTAGGCTTTACTACTTTAGAAACCTTTCGAACAATTTCTTGAATCAATTCTGGTTCGGTCCTAACAATGCAAAAAATAAAAGAATAATAAGGTAGAATTCTCACAATAAAGAAACAAAACAAAATGAACTAGTACGCAGCTTTTTATCCGGTAGAAAATGACAATGATGATCTATTTAATGAACTTTTTTGCTTCCATTCTTGAATTTGGTTTGGCTCGATAAGAAGTAGGAGGCTTCTGATTTAACGATGAGGTCCTATATTTTGATATACACACATACATACACTTGTATAATAGAGATGTATTATGATCGGATTCTTCTTTCTTAAATGAAGGCATAAGAGTGAGTAGAAGAAAAATACCTATCTCCTAAAGTGAATCCAGACAAATTAGCCACCTCTGTAAGGGTTGCTTTCCACCTCTCCACCTTCGACTCATCCATGAGCCTTTCTTTAAGTTTAGCCAATGCATTTCCGAAACTCTTTCTCTGATGTCGTACATCTGATGGATCTATATGGTAAAATACTGGTAGAATAATTTGTTGCTTAGTTTTCTTACACTCAAGAATCTTCACCAACTCATCCAAGCACCATCTGGATGATGCATAGTTTTCTGAGAGGATGACAATTGAGATCCTGGAGCTTTCGATGGCTTTGAGAAGTTCTTCTGAGATTTCCTCCCCTCTTCGAAGCTCGTAATCTATATATGTGTTTATGCTCTTTCGATCCAAAGCATGATAGAGATGGGCAGTGAAATTTTGACGAGTATCTTCACCTCTAAAACTCAAGAATACATCATAAGTCCACCAACGAGTAAAGGAATTAGAAAGGGAAGAGGAAGAAGCACCTTGAACGGCCATCAGAGAAGTCACCGTTTATCTATGACTGATTATCACTTAACCCGCAAAACAACTCTGCTTAAATGGAGTTAAAAGCCGCGTTGCATTATTTAATATATTACGTAAAAGTTGAATATTTCACGCCCATTGAGACATGAGGGCCCGCTTCTAATTGGCATCTTCTTTGAGGAACAATGGATGGAGATAAATAATAAAGTACACAAAGTATCACATAAATAATAAAATACGCGTGATACTCTTCTTGCATGGCAAGTGGAAGGTGTGAGTGGACTGGTTCTTCAACCAGTGGTGTAACCACCCTTTGTTATCTGTTTTCAGTGATATTCGGGAAGTGCGATGCTTCCGTTTCAAAAAAATAATTAAGCAATTATCGATCTAATAAGTGAGCAAGCATCATACACTGCTCTGCAGAATTAAATAATTAAGACATTAATAAGAAAGAAAATGAGACTTCACATAGACACCGTACTTCACACGGTAACTCTCCAAGCTCTTGGCGTAGGCATGGTTCTCTACACTCTTTCAGAAAACAAAGGCAGACACTTTGAAAACATTTACTATATAATGGAATATTAAATTATAATATTAAAGTCTGAAGATGAAGATCACTTGAAATTTTTGTGGAAATCTCAAAACTAAAGTAAGAAAGATGTACAAAATCTGTCTTTTTGATCTCCATTTAAATTTTAGAATTAATTTGGTCCAAAATATAAAAACATCTGATTAATGGGTTGGTGTATGATCGATCAAGGATGCAAGTGAAAGTGCCAGCTCCTTTTCTTCATCTTAATTTGAATCATTCCCTGAGTCTTTTAAGGGTAAGGAACGTCTCTTTTAATTAATTAAAAAGGTAGAACCAGGACAATGGAAAAATTAATTTTCTAAGCTTTCTCCTCTCAAGTGAAATTACAGTACTTACATGCACACAATACAATACACGAGCAATGCTAGAGACCATCTCTTATTTGAGAGCATCTATTGTACTCATGAGTAATGTTTCAGGATAAATTAGTCAATTTCTCATAAGCTCATGAGTGCGATGGATGTAGATGTTCTAAAGATTTTCTTTTTCTAAAAATAAAAGATTTTCTCTTTCTAAAAATAAAATTGATCAGGTGTTTTTCATTTCAATTTTTTTGAAAAATTAAAAATCATCTCATTGAATAAAATTTAAACAATTTTTATGTTTTTCAATGTGAGCAAGGCCCCATAATACTAAATCTAATATTTAATACAATGAATTATTTATATTTTTAAATAATTTTCTAAGATCATACTAAATTGAGGCACAAAATTTGCATTAAGGTCTCATTTTATATAAATTGTTGTATTTTATATAAATTCAAAAATAATTTATTTAAAATTTCTTGAAAAATTCTCATTTTATTTTCATATAATAATTTATATTTTATTATTTCATAGATGTGATTAAGAATGACTCACATAAATTTTACCTTAGACCTCAATATATATTGAAACAGGACTAATGATGGACACTAAGGCCTCGTTTGGATTCAAAATTGAGATGAGATAAGTTGAAATAAATTTTGAAAGTTGAATAATATATTATTATTACTATTATTTAAAAATTTAAAAAAATTAAATTGAGATTTAAAAAAAATTGTATTAGAATTTAAAAAAATTGTATTAAAATTTTTATTTTGTATAAAAATTTTAAAAAATGTAATTATAAGTTTGAAATGAATTGAGAGGAGCTCGACTTGTCTCCAAATTCTAACGGGACCTAAGTGATTGTTTACTGAAGGAAGCCAAACTAATTTGAAACCCTGCAGCCCTTTCTCTCTTACGCTGCAGTTCTTTTTCTCTTTGAAACTAGACTCACTACAAGATTTGAGAGTTTTTGGGATCAAAAAATTATCCCACCACTAACTGTCGTGGTTAATAGTGGCTGTTGACGCAAACGGTCTTCGCGGCCATTAAAAATTCAATTGCCCACGAAGTATCATGCGCTTACGGAAGTTTCAGATTTGGAACGCTATTTGTGGCGAGTTTATACCGCCGCAAAAAGATTTTCCACAAAACGGTATTAAACCCGTCGTTTTGATTTTAACGCCATGGTAATTTAACTTTCTTTTTCTACAGCCCAGATCAACCCTTCGAATTTATCCATTCTCCCTCGTTTCACTTCCCCCTCACTCTTTGCGACACCACCGAACGAGATTTCTCCCGGCCATTCCTCTAACGAACCCATGGCTAGGCTTTACCGTCGGCAAACCCAGCCTCACCGCCACCTTCGGCAGTTCCCACCCCCTCCAGCAGTAGCACCCGACCATCGAAGTCCCCTATCAGACGCTCCCTCGATCGCACGCGAGCACAGCCCGAAATGGGTTTCATGCTCGTTTCTCCCCCTCGCGCAGCCATACGCCGCCTTATTCAGCCACCGTCGAGCACCAAGACCACCCCAGGACCACCCCTTTCATCCTCCACTTGACGCGAGCCCGCAGCTCCTCCTGGGTTAGGGGTGGCAATATATGACACGACCCGTTAATCCGAAACGAACACGACACGATAAAAACGGGTTAGGGTTGAGGCTTAACGGGTTTCGGGTCAAAACGGATCAACCCATTAAGACACGAATTCTTAACGGATCATAACGGGTCAAACCCGTTATGACCCGTTAAAAAAATAAAATTATTATTTTACCCTCCCACCAAAAAAACCCTAAATAGCTAAGTTAGGTCTTACAGTCCGCCGCCCCTTTTGAAAATTACCTTGGCACATTTTTCCTTTCGGTTTCGTTGGTAGCCCGTAGCCTCACTCTCACATTCTCGCTCAGAGGCAGGGCCTCTCAACACTCTCAGTCGCCCGTCTCCCTCCCGTCTCACCCATCTTCAACCTTCGGCATCGGCATCGGCATCGGCTTTCCTCCTTCACCTTCCCTCGAGATCGCCCTCCCATCTCTCTCCCGTCTCCGTCCCGTCTCACTCACCTTCAACCTTCGGCATCACGGCTTTCCTCCTTCACGGCATCGCGGCGCAGCTGAAGCTCATCTTCACGGCATCGCCCAGTGACCAGTCCCAGTTCTCACGCCGCCCCATCTTCAAGGTAGCTTCTGTTATGACTGATTCCAAAACACACAAATATTGATCCGAAAATAGACTCTGTTAGAAACTTGGAGTTAGGGTTTGGTTGTTTTAGGAGCAAATTTTACTCTTCAATATTTTTCCATGGAAGATATCTTGAGGGAATGGAAGATATCTTGAGCGAATGAAGACTATATATCAATCGGATCTAAGGCTAAGCTTTGTCAGTTACCATTTTTTATTTTATTTTTGGCATTCTCCGAGAGCTAGCTTCTTTGTTCTGGGGTGGATTTATGCATTTCTGCACTCGATTGTTGTTGAAATTGAGATGTATGGGTGATATTTGATAAACATTGAGTTGTTATTCAGTTGAATTGAAATTTATTTAACAGTACAAAACTAGATGGTTCTTTCCTTTTAACAGCCCCTTTTAACAGTTGAATTGAATTTATTCAGTTGTTATTCAGCCCCTTTTAACAGTTCCATAGGAAGATTTGATGTTTCTTATTTCAAATCTTTGAAAGATGTATTCTAGGAGTTATTTCAGATTACATGCATTAAGAATGCTTTTGTGAGGGATCACTATCAACTCTCATAGTATTCTCTCCATTGATGTGTAAATTTTGTTGGAGAGGCCAATGATTGGGAACTGGATCTTTTCTTATTGTTTTCTGATCAATTGTATGTAAAGATTGTTTCCCCTTGAAGCTTATTTGGAGGAATAAGGCTCTTCCTTTGATGAACTTTGTTTTTTGGGCAGTGGCATTTAGAGGATTCTTACACTTGATAATGTGAAGAAGTGGGATATTGTAGTAATTAATAGGTGTTGCTAGTGCTTTATGGAACATGTGTAAAAATCAAACGTATAAGCGGACAAAACTAGAAGTAAAATGAGAGAACATATTAGTATTACTCATACACTATTGGGTCTTCCTTTGCTCAAGAGAATAATAATAATAATAATAATAGTAGTAGTGTTGACCCAACCACATAACCACATAGTATTAATTGGTTATTTGTGTTTGTCATTCAATGTTGCAATAATTGACTTGGATATCTTTATATTATACATATAAATTAAAATGGAGAAGATCTTATACTCATTTGTGGAAATACTTTACTATTTAATGGGTAGAAAGTAATTTCAACTGGTTTTTCATCTTCCAAATAGGTTGGCAATTGGCATATCTTATTTAGCCAAATAGGATTTAAATTATGTATTTTTTGGATCCTTTCTCCATGTATTGCATTATTTGCCCGTTTTATATTGCAAATAATATATTTTTGCACACACTAAATTTATTTATTATAAAGCGGCGGCTGTTCGCTATCAAAGTGGGTCAGGTTATGAAAATGGCAATCCTAGAGGGCGGGGTAGTACTACTCGTAATGTAATATTCAGCAAGACAAAAGTACTATTTTTCTTTGTCCTCTTTTAACATGGTGAAAATATGGTGAAAATATTTGTTGACAGAACAAGAAGTGGGATATACGTTTGATTCTTACACATGAAACCTTTGTTCTTATTTGTTGTCAGATGACTGAGGCAGAAGGTGAAAATAATGAGTTTATTGATTTGGACCAGTTTGAAAATGAAGAAGAAAGTTTTCAAACTGAAGAGGCTAAATCAAAACGAAGGAAGCGGTCATATGTGTGGAATGTTTTTGAAATTGTTCCTGATTCTGAGAAACAAGGTGATAAGAAGCCACGAGCCAGGTGCAAGCTGTGTGGAGTTACTTACCTTGCATCAAGCAAAAATGGAACCGGAAATTTGAGGCGTCACATTGAGGTGTGCCCTAGGAGAAGTTCACGAGATATTAGTCAGTTGATTTTGGGACAAAATAGTGGATCTATTTCGGTAAGCAACTCTAAATTTAACCCTGAAGAATATAGACAAATATTGGTAGCTGCTATTGTTAAGCATGACCTGCCTTTTCGGTTTGTTGAATATTCGGGGGTGAGATCTTTATTACAATATTTGCGTCCAGACATTCCAATTATTTCTAGGAATACTGCTAAGGCAGATTTGGTTAAGATGCATCAGAGGGAAAAAAATAGGATTAAATGCATGTTAAATGAAATTCCTGGTAGAATTAGTTTGACATCTGACTTGTGGACTTCTATAACCACTGATGGTTATATGTGTATTACAGCACATTTTTTGGATAAGAGATGGACTTTACAGAAAAGGGTTCTGAACTTTTCTTATATGCCACCACCACATAACGGCATATCTTTGTCTGAAAAAATTTATAATTTGTTATGTGAGTGGGGAATTGAACACAAGATTTTCTCATTGACTTTAGACAATGCTTCTTCTAATGATGTTTCAGTTGAGTTGTTAAAAACTCAATTGAACATTAAGAAAGCTCTTGTTTGTGATGGTGAGTTCTTTCATCTTCGTTATTGTGCTCACATTCTGAATTTAGTAGTACAAGATGGGTTAAAAGAGATTGAGGATGCTATCTATAAAGTTCGTGAAAGTGTTAAGTATGTCAAAGGATCACAATCAAGAAAACTAAAATTTTTAGATTTATCAAATCAAATGTCTTTGGATAGCAAGAAAGGGTTGAGACAAGATGTCCCCACTAGATGGAATTCTACTTATCTTATGTTGGAGAGTGCTATTTTCTATCGTTGTGCCTTTGGACATTTGGCATTGACTGATTCCAATTTTAAGCATTGTCTATCTGAGTCTGAGTGGGAAGAAGTGGTGAAGATTAAAAGTTTATTGAGTGTTTTTTATGTAGCCACTTGTGACTTTTCTGGGACCAAATACCCTACAGCCAATCTCTACTTTCCGGCAGTGTTTCTGATTTATTTTAAATTAAAGCAGCATTCTATGGGTGATGACGACTACATGAAGAAGATGTCTAAGAAAATGCTTACTAAATTTGAGAAATATTGGTCTGAGTTCAACGTGTTGTTGGCTATAGCAGTTATATTGGATCCCCGATACAAGTTGGTTTTTGTTAATTTTTCTTATAAGAAGCTTTACGGGGATTGTTCCTTAGAGTATATGAATGTTCAGACCAAATTGGCATCTCTTTTCATGGAATATAGTTCTTCTAATGCTCACACTTTTTCTACCATGAGTTCTGATAACACTGTTAGTGGAGCAACAAGTGAGTTAACCGAAAATAAAGAAGTATTTCAGGTAATATCAAATAATATTTTTATTTGATGATTTAAATTATATTGTTATTTCATATCGCATATCATTAAGAAACGGTTTTGTTTTTTTTACTTTTTTTAGGAATTTGATACATTTGAACATGATGATCGTAGTCTCCATTTGCAAAAAAGTCAATTGGATCTTTACTTGGATGAACCTAAAGCAGATAGAAATGCAAAGATCGACATTCTTTCCTTTTGGAAAGGAAATGAATTTCGTTATCCCGATCTTGCCAAAATGGCTCGTGATATTTTGAGTGTACCAATCTCTACTGTCGCATCTGAATCTACTTTTAGTGTTGGTGGGCGTATCATTGATCAGTTTAGGAGTGCACTAAAACCAGATGTTGTTGAAGCATTGGTCTACACAAGAGATTGGTTATATGGCGACGAGGAAGGTAAAATTTTGAAATTATATAGTTATTGGTTTTTTTTTATATATATAGTTGTTTTTATTGACTGTCTACTAAATATTGATTTTTTTTTAATAGAAATAAAAGAAAATCTTGACTTCGAAGAGTTAACGGAAGATGTGATTGAGATGAGCATCAACAAAGGCAGTGACGATGCTATACCTATTTCTGCAAGTTCTAAGTTTGTTTAGATGTGTGATTTTATTATTGTAACAATAACATGTTTACAGTGTATTGTTTATTATATTTGAGGTGTAATTTTAATATTTTACAATGCAGTCATGAGTTTGCATTATGGTGGTGTTATGGTGTATTATCATAAATTGTACTATATTACTTGTTAGATTGTGAAGTTGTGATTTTAATATTGTAATTTGTAAATAGTTATTTATATTTTTCAGTTAGAAATATAATTTGTAATAGAAACTTATGTAAAAGCAGGGAAGCGGGCTATTTGATTTCAAGCGAAGAGAAGTTTCTGTATTGTATTTGCTGGTAGTTAATAGGGTGAAACGTGTCGGGTCGTGTCGGGTGACTAATGGCTTAACGGGTCTTAACGTGTCGTGTCGGATTTGCGGGTTGAAACGCGTCGTGTCGGGTCGTGTCATTTTCGTGTATATGCTTAATGGGTCTTAACGGGTCGTGTCGTGTTGACACGATATTTTATAGGGTCGTGTTAGGGTTGAGATTTTTGACACGAAATCCTTAACGGGTCGTGTTCGTGTTGACCCTTTAGACATAATGTATATGTTTTGACACGACACGAACACGACCCGTTGACACGTTTTGACACCCCTACTCCTCCGTAGACCCATGCACGAAACCCACCCGTTTATACACGGCTTCCCTACTGCACGCCGCCACCCACGCCTCCAGCCACCATCAGTAGCACTCCTTTTCACCGGCGACATCCCCCTCCTCCCCACTGTCTCTCCATGCCAGGAAACCCTAGAAGAAGGTCGGGGAGCAAAAATCAAAGCTTAAGGTAAAAACCCTAAATTGACCCATTTGATTTTGGTTTCATTTTGGAAGCCAAGTAAGTTATTCTAGCTTATGTTTTGGTGTAGTTAATTTCTTATGTTACAAACAAATAGGAATGCCCTGTTTTTTGCCCAAACCGAATGTTATTAGTTGTTTTGCTATGTGTTTTTTTCTATTTCGAAAATTACATGTTGTTATTAGATTTGGTTCAAGCCTAGGTGATGTTAGCTCTATATTTAGTGTATGTAGGTTGGAATTATGTCTTCTGTTGAGGTTGGTTTCTTAATTGGGTTTTGATTTTCATACCTCACCTGTTGATGTTTCAGTCTTGGGTTTAAAACAGTGCCATAATTTTGCCCTCATCTGCACAGCCATACCATATTTTGTTACAAGTCAGATTTGGTTGAATTCGGAGATGAGTAATCTGATGCATAGTTTTATTTTTTCTTTCTTCTATACATACTTTCCTTTTTTTTTTGCAAGTCAGTTTTATTATTTGTTACAAGTCAGTTTTATTAATTCGGAGATGTGTTTATATTCTTCTTCTTTTTGTTTCTCACATTCATTTATTTAGTTATTTTTCCTTTCTTTGTGCAAAACGTTTGTAATCTCTTTACTTACAGCAAAAACAAATAATTTATTCTCTCTCTCACATTCATATTTATGTTCTTCATGTAGAATGTTAAGCTGTCTTACTATGTATTAAACTTAAGCATGCATGTTTCATGTGGCTGCCATGAGTTCTTTTTTATTGGTAATATTTTTTTATAATGTGTAAAACCATAGGTCATTGGTAGCCAGATTTTTATTGGTAATACTTTTACTATATGCTGGTTCTCACAGTATCCAATCCAGCACAACAAGAACTGTTGATAAAAACTTCTAGACCTTGCATCTTATGCTGTACATTTTTTCACGTATTAAAGGATCCACCATATTTTATAGAGTGATCAAGTATTTCAAGTTTTACCTATGAACTAAAGTGTATTTTAAAGTCATAAATGCACAACCTTGTGAAATTAAAAAAATCAAAAATAAATAACCCTATATGATACAGCATATAACAGAAGATACACAGAACATTATTATATAAATTGATATATAGAATATTAGTGCACTTATAGTTAACTGTTATATAACCATTCACACCTATGAGTTTGCTCATTTTATATCTTCTTGTGGTAACTATGAATTTATCTATATAGCTAGCTTCCACCCCCTGCTTTTTCTGGACCTTGGCATCTGTTTGCTTATTGGTTGGAGCTGTTTGGAGTTGGCTGAGGTGTGCAAAGTGGCTCCTGTTGATTATAAAAGAAAATTTAGTGTTAATTATGCTAAAACAAAGTAATTTTGGTAAAAAGTAATAATTATCAAAAAACTTTGCTAAAAATAATTGCTTGCTCTTGTAATTTAATTAATCTACAGTTATACTAAAAAATATCTAACTTTATAATTGAAAAAGAAAGTACAGAATCTTTATTCTTGGGTTTATGGAAATCTAAAGTTAGGATTTTTGACTTTTGTCCAAGAAGTGTAACATTGTTATAACATTGGTATAGTCCATACACCTGCCTCATTGAGATAGTGATATGGCCAGAATGAATTTAGCTGATTTGGTAACTAGTTAGGATACAAATGACTTGGCAGTTTTGTTTAAATTATTTGATTTCATCTTAGTTTCAGACTGGGGGTTTTGATTTAGCTGCACAAACATATTCAGAAGTACTTCAATATTACTAAGAAGTATCAGTGATCAACATATGCTAATCTCTATTCCTATTTCGCTTTAGTGTATTTAGATTTACATTATTTATATTGTTGATTTTATCAATCTGCCCATCATCAGTACTTCAATATTACATTCCACGTTTTGATTCTGTCTTCTGGATACAGTTATGTTGAGAAAGAATTGCAGAAAGAATGAAGGCTTTGCAGGAATTAATTCTCAGCACCAATAAAGTATGTTTTTTTTTCTAATATAAAGTTAGTTCCTTCTTAGTGCTGCAACTAACTATAGTGTCCCTTTCAATTTATTAAATAAAAATTATCTGGTTCTATTTTTTTCTCTGAAAAGGAAACACTTAATTCATGACAGGTTATAAAAAAAAGGGTAAGATAAAAAAATATGAGGAAACATTTAGATCAGGTTATAAAAAAAGAAAGAAATCACTGTAAAGTAACTCTAAAATGAAAAATGGTAAGATATAAGAGGGTAGTAACTTGACATCAAGATATTATCATTTCATAACCTATGTAGATGGAGCTATCAATTGATAGAATATGCAATTCTCTTCAATGATTTTACACTGAACTTAATATCTCTAGTAATGGCATGTATGGGAATTTTTTGCAGGTTTCATATGATGAACTCCAAGTTCCAAGGGTGAAAAGTTAGAAGTCTCATGTAAGCAGCTTAGATATTGGGTGGTTCTCCAACAAACTATGTAGAATGAACAAAAGTTCTATGTTGGATATTTTTTCCTTATGAGTGTAAGAACATACTGTTTTGTTTGATAGGAAATTGTTAATGAGGATTTATACTATTCTATTTTGCCATTATTCATGTGTCAAAACATGTAGATGCGCAATGTGCTATTTATTATACACAACAACATTTTCCTACAACTTTATTGCAAACATTTTTTTGCCACCACTACAAAATAATGTCAATTAGATTTTGCCACAAAATAGACCTCATTAGGGACGGCTATGTTAGCAAGAAATCAAAAATAGAAACAAAATACGATCATGGCAAAAGAATAACAGCCTCAATTACAAGAACTAAAGCTAGTAAAAAAAAATCATTTATCGACAATCTTTATAGTGGGAATTGTGTATTTTCCATGACAGGATCTTGTGGTGACTGGGCAATGACCACAAAACTATATGTATTCCCCACGACAAGATCTCATGGTGATCGGGCAATGACCACAAAATCAGAGGTATTGTCAAGGCTTTTTGACACAGATAAAGAAGCCTTTTACCATGGATCTTCTCGTGGTAATAGGTTACTATTATCCACAAAAAATTAAAGTCGTGGCAATGGAAGTATTTACTGCGAGTTTTATGCCACGAACCTCCCACGGAAGAAACAGGTGGCAAATAATCTATGCCTGTGAAAAATGCACTTTTAGCTACAATAGGCCTCTTTGACAAAAGCTGAAAAATCTTGTGGTGACTTGACATTCCCATGTCATGATCCTCTTGTTCGCAACTTCGTATTAGTAATGAGCATTCCCAATGGATTTATGGAAAATCCAACTTTTTATCATTCTTTAAAAAAAAAAAAAAAACTCAAAATACTACCTCTGCATCTAATAGATACTGTTCACAAGTATAAAAATTCACAGGCGACGTTTTTTATTCATTTGCAAAGTGCAGGAAAACAACACAGCATGTATATTCGTGAATGAAAGATTATTTGGATCATGTATAATTGTTATAATTTAATTTATAAAATATTATTATTTTGATTCAATATTTCATAATAAATTTAAATTGATAAATAGATTTAAACTTAATTATTTTACATTTCTTTTTTTTTATATATACATATAAAGAATGAATAGAAATTTATATCATATATATAAATTTATATATAATATAAATTATTATTTATATAATCTATCTATATTTTTATATGTGGTTTAAATTCATATATATATATATATATATATTCAAATTTATCTAGTTTTAAATTTATATATATGATTTAAATTTATATTGTATTTTAAATCATATCTAACTTATATGTATAAATTTAATATATATATATAATATCTAAATTTAAATTTATATATATAAATTTAAATATAATTTAAAATTATATATCTAATTAATCTCATCTAAATTTTAGACCATATCTAGTGTTAAGTGACTGTTAAATTTAATAAAAATAAAATAACAAAAAAAGAACCAAAGTAGTTAATTGACAATTAGATAGCGACTTATTATAATAGAAAGATATATATGTGTGTGTGCTTATGTGTGCGGAGCACTATTTTAAGTAACCGCGAGCCTATAATTCGCATAATGTGTACGGATTGTTATCAATGTTATGTATGTTGTGTATGAGGGAGAGAGATCTAGAGAGAGATACAATTTTATAATAAAGAAATTTTAAATAGTTTACAAGGCAGTTTATTTTGACGAAACAATATAAATATTAAAATAATGCCTTTGGGTGGAGTCTTGAATTGGTCTATATCTTTATATATAAGAAAAGAAATAAAACTTAAAATTTATAATAGTTTATAAAGAAATATTATTTTTAAAAGGATTACCACTCTATAAATATAACACTTCAAGATTCTATTTTTTATTCTAATTATTGTCAACAATAACCTACTTTTAAGAATAAAATATCACAATGGAATCATATGATTTGAAATAGTGCATTTTGATAGAATCTTGAACCTATTTGTTTAACTTAAACTTAAAAGTTATAATAATTCATAATGAAATCTTGCTTTTAAAATGATTATTATTCTATAGGTATAACATTTCAAGATTTTATTTTTTATTCTAATTATCACCAACATGAATAACTTATTCTTATGGGTAAAATTCAACGTTGAAATTGTTGAGACGTGGTTTGAATTGAGTTCAATTCAGCGTATCAGACTGTACTCGCTCGACCCTTGCTCGACTTCCAGCTCGAACGAGATCACAGAAGATCCAGACAGAGACTTCGCTCGACGTCTCGCTTGAGCGAGATTCAACCCTAGAGCTCCATCGCTTCCAGGTATTAAAATTAGAGCCGTCTGGAATAATATTTCGCTCGAGCGAGCTATCACCTATAAAATGATCGCGTTCATTTGAATGTAGCAGCTATGAGGAGTTCAGTGTTTCGCTCGAACGAGAAGAATCCTGCTTGAGCAAGAAAACGAACGCAACAACTTGTAGAGAACTCAAATTTGTGTTTATTGTTTGATTTTGTAAGTAGAGAGCTATTTGTAAGGGTTTGATAGTTGTAAGAGAGAGTTTTGCAACTTATAAATGAGATTGAATGTTTTTAGTATAAAAATTATATGATTCAATCTCTGTACTCTGTTTTTATTTTTTATAGTGGAATTTATTGAGACCGACCTAACAATGGATGTAAACTTGTGTTAAATTGAACCACTCTAAATTTTGGTGTCCATCGTTGTTCTGCGTCTTTTGTTTCATTTCTCTTTTTGTATCTGCTACATGACTTCATATTCACTATTTGTTGAACGGCCCAAATCCCAACAGAAATCATGACTCTGTTTTATATAGAGAAATAGATTATTGCTTAGTGTTAATTTGTAATGGACTAAGCATACAATAATAGTAAATATTTAGAGGAATATATCAATTTGTTTGTGGTGGGCCATGATGAGATTAGTAATTAATTTTGCGTGCTTGACTCTGACGCGTGTCTAATTAAGTAGAACAAAAAAACTGACCGTAAAATTAGATTTTTATATAAAACTTACTATTTAGATTAGTTTTTTTTTAAATATCTAAATTTTTATTAAATAAGATTGTTTTAATATATAAAAATATATTAAGATGAGAATTTTAAATTTGATTCCATCAATAAAATAAAATGAGATGGGATAAAAATCAAAAGTTAAATAAAATAATATTTTTATATTGAAATTTAAAATAACTGAATTATTTATTATAATTTATATAAAAAAATGTAAAAAACTATAATAATTATATAAAATAAAATAAAATTAGTTGGTTGGCTTTTGCATAATCGAACTACCAGTAAATATTACCTCTAAACTCGGGGAATTGGTACCTTCCTTTGATAGAGATCAGGCGGCTCGTCGATCGTCCCATGAGGTTTGTGCCATGGCATAATTTAAGATATTTGTCAAATTTTTATTTTTATCTTATTTAATTATTATAATTTGTAAATTTTATATAAAAGAAATAATTTAGCTTATTTCAATCTTAAAATATAAATAATATTTTAATTTTATTTATTTAATTTTCAACTTTTATTTCAATTCATATGATCCCATCTTAACTGATCTGTAAAAATAAATAAGATCAACACATTTTCTTGACCTAATAACGTAAATAAGAATAATTAAAAAATACAAATAGATAAATAACAGATAAGAAAATCCCGTCCGCACGAGGATCGGACAAGTCATAAAATGAGTTGATCGATAAATATAATTATTATTAAACTCATGAATATATTTATAAATCTGGGAAACCGGATAGTTTTTTTTTTTTCCCAATATTTGAAATCTTAATTTATAAATGAAAAATATTTCTACTTGTTAAAAACATGATTTAAAACAATATTATGTTGCCAACTATTTCAAGCAAAGAGAAAACAGAGTGATGAGAGATACACCCATGTATTGTGCAAGTGTCGAACATTTTTTCTGACAAAAAGTAGATTTTACTATTAAAATAAATTAATTTATTATTAATCACATATATACTTAGTTTTTTAAAGAGCAATGCTTTAGTTTTTTAAAGGGCATCTTTGAGGATATAGCACGAGTGTCTCTTGATAGAGAACAAATTCTTTTTTCATTCATTTTTTCATATTTTTTAATATTTTTAAAAAAAGAAAAAAATTCACAATATCATTAAAAAATAATTCTTTAACCATTAAATAATTTTTTTTGTGTTAAAAGATTCATTAGGGAGATTTATCATTTTTATTTTTTTAAAAAGATTGAGCATTTGTCTATAACTGTAAATATTATTTTTATTTAAATATTTATTATTTACTAATCTTTAAACCTTTTTTGAATTCAGATATGAAATGAATTGAAATGAGTTTAATTTATTTTTTAATATTATTATTATTTTAGAATTTGAAAAAAAGTATATTAGAATTTAAAAAATATATATTAAGATTTAAAAAGGTTGTATATGAATTTATATTTTATATAAAAAATTATAAAAATATAATAATAAAATTAAAATTAATTAAAATTAATTGTAAATACAAACGAGACGTTAAACAATGTTTAGAATAATTTCAGGTTCATTCCTAGCAATAAAAAAATAAAAGCACTGTCGGCCAATTCCACTTGCTTTAGGAAAAGCAACGCGGCTTCAGGAAAACATGCATAGGCGTTTGTCAAAGAAAGATGAATTTCTCGGCAACTTCTTTCGGTTCCTTTCGTTGATTGATTTGACTTCTTTTTCACAAGATTCAAGAAGAAATTCAGTTGAAGGCGTTTATTGATTAAAATAAGTTGTAGCTTGTGGAAAATAAGCTCTAGTCTTGTGGAAAATTGTAAGCCTTGCACTCTTTGCATCCTCTGAGTAGGAATTGGCCCAAAGATAGCCGACCGAGTGTTTCTCTGTAATTAGATTGTGAAGTTTGGATGTTTTAGGATAGAGCAATTTTAGAGAGTATCCACACTCAGATACTCCTTCTTACATGAATAGTGTATGAATAGTGTCATGCACTGTTCATGTGAGGGGGAGTATCCTAAGTGTGGATACTTCCCATAATTTTTCATTAGATTGAATTTGAATAATTTATTATTACTTTCTTGTACTCCTACATGAGGGAGACTGAAATATTTAACACATTTTTAGATAAAATATAATAAATAATTTAATTTTTATAAATTTTAAAATAATATTAAAAAATAATATTTTAAAAATATTTTATTCAAATTTTAATTTTTATATAAAACTATCTTATTTCATCTTAATTTCCAAACAACCTCTTAACTGTAAAGTTTGAGTTTGCAAAAGCTAACTCATGTACATGGTCTAAGCTGAAACTAGCCATCTAAATCACTTGCATTAAAGTGCATAATTTCAGGCTAAAGTGTAACCTCCTTTAATTCTTCTAGTGAAGTCAGTAATATTGTATTAACAAATTATCTTTGTTTTTTCCATGTAATATTCTTACTCTCAGTGGGGTCAAAATCTCTCTTTTTATTTGGAGTAGTCCTATGATACTTAGATTGTGTCAGATACTTCCATTAGAACCAAGCTCTTGTAAATAAAATTGTAAGTAGAAATATCAGTATATGTACCACTACTCATAATATTTTGGGTTAGTTGATTATAGAAATAGTATATCTGCACTGCTGGTGTTTATTATTGAATACTACTTTGTAAAATGCATAAGCGACTTTCTCAAAAGCATAAACATCTTTAAGAAAAGCATCCGCATTTGTAGAAGAAAGAAAATATGAGATTCATTTCTCAGGAACTTCTTACGGTTCCTTTTGTTGATAGACTTGACTTCCTTTTTTCACAAGAGGAAGACATATAGTTGAAGGTTGCCTCGTGGAAATAAGCCTTCTACTCTTCGCATCCTCTGAGTAATAATTGGTCTAGATTTCTCATTATAAATGACATACATCTAAATGGTAGAAATCAAGCAATAAAGAGAACAAAAGATATACGCAGAATGAGAGATGTGATCAAGAATTTCTTTGTAATGAGATTGTGAAGCCCTTTTTTCTAACTATTTTTTATTTTGTAACCCCTTTACAACAAGAGTATTAGTATTGAATTGATTAAAACTTTTCTTCACAAAAAAAATTTGTAAACATATTTGATTAAAAGTGAGGAGAAAAACGTGAGAAAAGAGAATAAAAATATTTTTATTTTTTAAAAGTGTGTAGTAAATTCAAAATTTTCTTTAATGAATTTACTATTTATTTTTAAAGAATAAAAATACTTTTATTCTATTTATTTTATTTTATTTTATTTTTTCTTTTGATTAAATATGATAAGACTTTTTTAATATATATATAAATTTATATATAATTTTTTAAATAATTAATCTAATATTAGTGCTCTAAAATCTAATTTAATTTAAAAGAGTAGATCTTTCATGAAATAAGGTCAGCAGCATATGGGGGCAACCGAACAACCATGACACACAAAGTCATTTCACAGGCCAGAAAGTGACTTTAAGAATGATGACCCTCTGCTTTCACTGAAGTGGAAATTATTTCATATTCATGTACATAATCATTATTTTACCCAATGATCCTGATGTTGCTTTGAAAGAATGACAAAACTTTACCCTTAATTACCAGCACGCCATATGATACAAACAAGTTTTTAGTGTTCTGCAAGTCAAAAGAGCAAACGTAATATTGACATGAGAGATTATGATTTAATGCAAACAAGTTTATAGTGTTTTGCAATAGGTGCAAGTTTTAAGCCCGACCCAGCAAGTTCTTTTTGCACACGTACTGCCTCAACTTGGACAACCATCTATGCCTTCTTCCCGTTTCATAAAAATTTCTGCACGTTTCCAAAAATTCCTGCCTACAATTAACAAGTAACAGTAGTCTTAGCCCAGTAATGTCAATCCAACTCCAAGCCATCATGCATATAAAATACACAACACTAAATAAAAAGATTGTCTTATATGTTTAATTTTGGCCATAAACATGATGTCAAAGAAACACATGACATCATCCATGATATTGTTTATAAAATAAGCCTAAGTAACCAAAATAAACTTAAGAACCAAAATAAGTAACACATGAGTAAAATAATCAAAATGACAATATTAGGAGATGTCCTTATCAACTCTTTCAGGGTGGGAGAAAAACTCAACCCTGTCGAGTTGACAAAGCAAAATAGGATATAATCAACTACCCAACCATAAGCTAAGTAGTTGAGCAAGCTTCTTTCGACACCCATAAACACACATGAGTGGCCGTCTGAATCTAAAGTTCCCACCAACTCCTTTAAGATGGGTGGAAGGTAATTCGGGCCAAAGAAGATCCTACTGACTCCGATAAAACTCCAATAAGTCCAGAACAACTTGTTGAAGCATCTCTCTGGGAATCTATGTACAGTCAGATCCAGGTCGACCTACCCAACGAACAAGAAAGCGCTGCACCTCTCCATTATTGGTTAACACAATATGTTCATCTAAAATAATATCAATTTTATCTTTGTGTGTTGTGATAGATGGTAAAGGAGTAGAAGTGGCAAGAGGTTCAAGACCAAAATTCACAGATGGAGGTAGAAGTTGATCATCAAAGCGATTGAGATGGCCTTTGTAAGCAACTAAGTCCTCAACATTAAAAGTGGAGTGGCAACCAAAATGTGATGGAAGATCAATGATATATGCTTTTGGACCAACTCACTTTAAAATTTTAAAAGGACCACCACTATGTGCCTACAATTTGGAAGCAGATACAAGTGGACGACATTCCGGTCTAATTCGGATCATGACATAATCCTCAATATTAAATTCAAAGTGTCGAAGTTTATATAATGCAGGCTTCAAGTTGTTTATTGATCTCAATATGCAAGTCATGAAAATGTTGTACAAAAGACTCAAGCTGACACAAACACACTAGCATGAGAGGACATAAGGATAAGGTTTAAAGACTTCCTAAGCTTAAAGCCATGAACAACTTCAAAGGGGCTCATCCCTAAAGATCGATTCACAAAACTGTTATAAGCAATTTGGGCCGTAAGGAGGATCAAATCTCAATTCCAAAGATTCTCTTGGACTAAACATCTTAATAAATTGCTAAAACTGCAATTGACAACTTCTATTTAACCATCAATCTAAGGATGATAAGCAGTGAAGAATTTCAATATGGTGCCAACCATATGCCAAAAGGTTTTCCAAAAATGACTAGTGAAATGAACATTCCTATCTGACACAATCGTCTTAGAAAAATCATACAACTTGACAATTTCACTAAAATACAACCTAGCAGCTTTAGATGCATCCGAAGTCTTGCTACAAGGGATAAAGTGAGCCATTTTCGAGAAACGGTCCACTATAACAAAGATAGAGTCATGCTTCTTCAGAGTGCGTGGTAGTTCTAATACAAAATCCATACCGACATATTGCCATAGACAACTAGAGATGGGGAGAGGCGTGTAGAGACCAGTGTTTTGTCTCTTCTGTTTGGCCAATTGATGTGTGTTGCAGATGCTGACTATCTTAGCCACATCTTTCTTTAGGTTAGGCCAATAGAATTGACATTCAATCTCCTCTACGGTCTTATCATGTCCAAAATGTTTAGCTAAGCCTCCAGCATGAACTTTCCAAACCATGAAGTCTTGAACTGGAGTCTGTGGGATACACAACTTATTGGATATAAAGAGATAACCCTCCTCAAGGCGGAAACCATTAGTGACATCCAAATGCCCACTCTGTAAGGTAAGAAAAATATCCTTAAAATCAGGACAAGACACATAATCTTCCTTAAGTCTCTCAAAACCTATGACCTTGATGTTCAAGATAGATAAAAAGGAGATACAACGGCTCAAAGCATTAGTTGCTTAGTTTTCAACGTCCTTCCTATGCTTCAAAACAAATGAGTAAGTTTACAAATATTCAATCCAATGGCCATGTCTAAAACTTAACCTTTTCTAGGAGCTAAGGTAGCGAAAGGCCTCATGGTTCGAGTAAAGAAAAAACTCATGGGGCAACAAATAATGGCTCCAATAGTGCAAAGCCTGCACAACTACAGACAATTCCTTGCCATAAGTAGAGTATCGTTGTTTGGCATAATTTAACTTCTCATTGAAATAAGCACCAGTGTGGCACTCATGGCTAAGAACTTTACCAATTCCCACCCCTAATGCATCACACTCGACCTCAAAAATTTTGAAAAAATCAGGAAGACGCATGACAGAAGCTTTCGTTATTCACTTCTTGACTAACTTAAAGGCCTTTGCTGCTTCTGATGTTCAATGAAATTCTCCTCTCTTCATGCACTATGTAATAGGGGCTATGATTGTGCTAAACTCCTTGATGAAGCGACGATTAAAGGTCGCGAGGCCATGAAAACTTCTAATGTCGTGTATAATCTTGGGCTTAGGACAACCAACAATGGCCTGGATCTTAGTGGAGTTAGTAGACACCCCTGTAGAGGATACAATGAACCCTAGGAAGACAACTCTATCAATGAAGAAAAAATATTTCTTCACATTAGCATACAAGCTTGTCTCACGAAGGGTAGAACAAACTTGTGTGAGATAATCTAAGTGTTGCTCTCTGGTCCTACTGTAAATGTGGATGTCATCAAAATAGACAATAAGAAACTTGCCCATAAAAAGTCGGAAAGCTTCTGTCATCACTCTCATAAAATTACTTAGGGCATTGGTTAGTCTAGAATGCACAACCAACCACTCATAAAGATCATCCTTCATCTTAAAGGCAGTTCTCCACTCATCACCCGAGTGAATCCTAATTTGGTGAAATCCACTCTTTAAATCAATTTTAGAAAATATTGTGGCACCAACCATCATATCCAACATATCATCAAGCCTAGGAATGGAAAAATGGTACTTCATTATAATCCGATTGATGGCATGACTATCAATGCACATTCTCCAAGAGCCATCCTTCTTAGGAGTCAAGAGGGCGAGAACCGCTCAAAGACTCAAACTCTCTTGGATAAATCCTTTTTAGAGGAGATTATCCATTGGCTTCTGGAGCTCAACATGCTCAGGAGAATTCATCCTATAATGAGGCAAATTTGAAAGAAACGCTCTTGGGACAAGATCTATGGCATGTTGGAGGTCTTGCAATGGGGGTAACTGATTAGGGAGGTCCTCAGGGAAGACATCTCGAAAGTCATGAAGAAAGGCTTTAGCCTCCATAGAGGCAACTACTAGAAGCTCCCACGGAACCTCTAGAACAACCACAGCAAATACAACAGATTCGCCCATAAGCATATGCTCAAACTCAGTAGAGTTAATGATATGTAATCATTTTCGCTCCACAACTTTATTTACTTGATGTGGGCCAACAGGTTTCGAGGCTAGAGGATTGAGATGGATCTTCTTCCCATTGAACATAAAGGAACATGAATTAGACCGACTATGGATGGTCATATCCAAATCGAACAACCAAGATCGACGAATAATGACATAACCGATATCCATAGGAATGATGTCACACCATACATGACCCTTATACTTGAGAAACTGGATAGGAACCAGATAACGCTCCTTCATAGTGATGGAAGAGGTGTCAATCCAAAAGACACTACATGGCTGAGGGTGAGGGACTGGCTTCAACCCAAGACGGGACATGGTAGCCACAAAAACTGCATTAATGCAACTACCATTATCCATAATGACCTTACAACCCTTACTGTTGATCTTGATATAAGTATGAAAAATGGCATGAAGACACCAATCATCAGCGTATTTGGGTTGGGTAAGGGCACAACACCTAACCGAGGTGTGTCAGGAATAAGGGGCATAGGACCTAGACCCACGGGGAAGGTCTGGATGCAACCTAAGAAGGTACCCTCATCATCATCTAAATCATCATATTCTTCAAGTTTGGGCTCATAGACTTGATCCTCTAATGGTTCCTCACCTACACCCTCACGCTCCTCAATAACTAGGATTTGGCTAGGACAATTGGAGGAAATGTGGCCAAAATCCTTACACTTGAAACATTGAAAGCGAGAGGCAGTCCTTGGGGTTTCAAGACCTTTGCCTTTATCTTCCCGTACGGGAGAAACATTAGACAGGAAAGGTCCTAGGAGAGACTTAGGAGGAGGGGTGAATGTCGAGGAGGTGGAAGGACGGTTGTCGCCACGCCTTCTGTATGGGGTCTTGGTAACCAACTCATAATCTCAGACCAAAGAGTAAGCATGGTCTCATCCTCAACGACATGACATCTCATCCGGAACTCATCAAATTAAGTGACATATTCGATCACTAGTGGATAACCTTAAGTACGGGCATTTCACTGGTCTAACAAATTACCCATGTAAGATTGTGGTAAATACTTCTCTTGAATACGACGCTTCATTTCTTCCCAACTTTCCACAGGAGGCGCACAATGTCTTTTTAGGAGATCCTCAACACTTTCCCAAAAGAGTTGGGTCATGCTAGATAATTTCAAATTGGCAAATTGAACTCTCCAGTCCTCCGAGACCCCATACCAAGAAAAGAAGCGATCCATATCCCTAACCCATTGAGTAAGAAGCAATGGATCTAGGTAACTATCAAAAGTAGGGCATCTAATTTAATGTTTATGAAGAAATAGTCTTCATTCTAAGGAAGAGACTGAATACCCTGACGGTAATAGTCTCGTTCTCACTCATGATCATGATTCATATCCCTATGATTATGCCTAAAATGGTGATAATCATCTCGTCGGCGATGATAGTGCTTATTATAGTGTGCCTGAGAATTATTCGTGTCAGACGAATGAGAGTGTTGCTCAATTGTTCACCCTAGCAACTAGGTTCTTGTTTTCCTCACGAGTAGCAGCCGACTCAGTTTAGATAACTGCTAATTGAGTCTGTAAGACTTATTGGCTAGTGGCTAGTTGGGTCAATTGTCGAGTTAGGGCCTCAAATTGGGAAGGATCCATGCTCAAGGTTGTGGAACTAGAGCTGCCAAAATGACTACTACGCAGCTGCATGCAATGCAACACTAATTACATGAAATGCAATTGAGATCAATGAACAACAATTACAAGCAATGAAAAATATCAACTTGGGAAAAGTTTAATTACTGATTTTTTTTTTTTGTTGGGGGATTAAGCAAATCCAAATAAGGCGAACAAAGAGTGCTAATATTTAAAAATATAAAACAAGAACCAAATGTCAACGACAAAAATCCGTTCACGTAGGTTTTTTTTTTTGGTAGGAGCAGCTAATGGGAAGATAAAAATAAACACACTTACTATGAAAAAGAGAATATGGAAATACAAAAACTAGGAAGCAAAACAGATAAGGATGTTGAAAAGTCGGCCGTAGCAAATCTGGGTGAAATAATCCACATGGATAAATTTTGGACTAGAGGCCCAATTAATTGGGTTTGAATAAATTAGGTTTGGATAGGATGCTACGGATAGCAGCACACAAAAATAATTAATGCACTTTAAATAAAGAATAATGCAAGATATTTTTATTTTGAGATCCATACTTATTTTAATTATGGGATATTTTTTAATTTTTAATTTTATATGATTTTTTTATAAATGTTTAAAATAATGTTGTAATTTTTTTATATTTTTAAAAAATATTTTAAGATGTTAAAAAAATCATGTAAATAAAATATACATTTTAAAACACTTAATTTTTTTTATTATTTATATGATTTTTTTTCACACGTTAAAATATTTTTTAAAAATATAAAAAACATCACACCATTATTTTATTAAACTTATATAACAATCATGTAAAATAAAAAATTAAAAATTAAAAAAAAATGTCTCAAAATTAAAAAAAAAAATAAAGATCTCAAAATAAGAATTCTAAAATAAAAATCTCTAACATTTTTCTTAAATAAATCATAGTATAAAACCAGAGATAGAAAGATATCAAGACTCCCCTTAGTTTGCTGAGCGTTAAAAGCAGGATAAAGTAGAGTATGCACAAAGAGATGAGAAGACTTTTATGCGTTTTTCCCATTGAATTGTTACTGTACAATGTGGTGGTATTTATATATCACAGAAAGAAATATTTTTCTCATAACAGAATACAAAAAGGTAATGGAGATGTTGACACGTATTATAGCAAAGAGATCTCCCAACAGATATTACTTTGTTTTCAAGTGCTTGAGCGTCTTGTAGTCTATCAGATGTTGCGGCTGGAGGTGAGGACATTGCAGGGCATTGGAGGTCATGGTGCAGAGTTGGTAGTGCTGGCAGTTGGTGAAGGACAAGGCATGGCTGGTACTGCTAATACTGAGAGACGACATCGCGCTAAAGGAAGAAAATTCTTTCTTTTTTTGGTTGATGGAGTCACTGTGTTCAAGTGGGTGATGCTGACGCTGCTGAAGAAAAAGAACTGGGCTCCTTCTCACAATCGTTCAAGCTGGGCTGGTGAACAACTGAGTATAGCTTGAGGAGACAGTGTTTGCCAGCGGCTGGAGAGCTTCCAGCAACCCAGAAACTTTCACCATTCACTTTACGCACGAAGATAAGCGCTAGCTGGAGTTGATGTCGCCGAAAACCAGAGAACCCAGCACAAAAGGTGCCGATAAGGAGAACCCAGTGGATTTCCGGCGGCTTGACGTCTTCTAGTGGTTAGGTGCCTGCCGAAGACTGCTTTTCGTTCTCTGAGTTTTTGTTGTGACTTGGTTTGAGATGGCTTGCTCGCCTACGGTCGAGAGAACGAGATGGAGATTGGTTTGAAGGGAGTCCTTTTGTAGAGATTGGTTTCAAGATATGGGTGACGTCTGTGAGTGAAGGTAGAAGCCGAGATGGGAAAACTAGTAGGAAGCGATGAATACCGGGATGTCGACACCTATTGTGATTCTCAAACAATAGAACTCGCTCTTAATGTCAAAGATGATGTAGATAAACGTGAAACCCGAGATAGAAATAGAATAATGGTTAAGGCTGTAAAAAGTTCGAATCGGATCGATGGACCAAATCGGATGGACCAAATTGGACTGGTTGTCCTGGATCGAATAGAATTCGGTTCGGTTCTGTCTAAATTTTACATTAATCGATTAATTCTGGTCCAAAGGATTTCTCCCCCTGATCCGGACCAGACCAGACCGAATCTCACATATATATATATTTATATATGTATATATAAAAATAGTATATAAATTAATATATTAATATATTAACATATAATATATATTAACATATAATATATAATATATATACTCTTATAATATTAACATATTATAATTTATTAGTTGATTAGTTGTAGTATAAAAATATAAATTATAATATATCTATATAGAATATTAGTAATAACTTATAAGTAATAAGTGTATTATTATTATTTAATATATTATTACTAATTTATCACTATTTATTAATATATAAATATATATATACTAATATAATAGTGTTAGTAGTTATAATTTACTAACATACTTAATATATAATATATACTCTTATAATATTAACATATTATAATTTAGTTAAATTTGAGCCAAAAAAATATTTGATCATTGTAGAATTTTAGATTAAATTTAGTCTATTAAATCATATGGGGCACCCCTAGACCGGACCGGACCGCCCCTAGACCGAATTGAACCAAATCGTTATGGACCAAACTCCTATTCGATCCGATACAGGGTGAAAGAATTCTTGGATCGAATGGAACCGGTCCACAAATTTTTCAGACCGAACCGAACCGGACCAGACCATTTACACTCCTAATAACAGCAAAGAAAAGCAAAGATGCAAGTAGGGGTTAGAGAGGAAGAAGCCAGAGAAATAGGGATTGGGAAAAGTCAGCTTGTCACAAGCATTTTAATATTCATCATTGTTTATTCATAAGGTCTCTTACCAATTTCTAAATAGTAAAAATGCACCAACCCTAAATCAATTCTAGAGAGTTTATAGGCTAAAACCTAAGATCATTAAAACAAGTCTAAATAATCAAAATAAACATAAAAACCAAAATAAGTAACACGAGTAAAATAATCAAAATAACAATATTAAAAGATGTCCTTATTAATGTGTGTTGTAATTATTTTAGCAAATTAGTTCAAACGATGTAATATATAGTGTATTGCAACTTGTATGTTGCATGCATTTTACATGATGAATATTGTTTTTTATTTTTATTTTTTTGTTTTACATGCATCTAGTTGTTTATATTTTTAGTTTTCTACATCTTTACCTATTTTTTACTTAAATTTAGTTTTCCACTATGATATATTCAATAATATTTTTTCTTGAAAAAGAAAAATATACAAGCTTTTGAAATGAACCAAAAAAAAAAAGTCCAAGTACAGCCTGGAACCCGGATTTCTGGGTTTCAAAAACCCAAATTCATTCGGGTATACCCGGATATAACCCAGTCCAGAACCCGATTGCAGAGTCCTATGTTTTTAAGGTTTCGGTGTAGAAGCTTATTAATCTCGTGTAGAAGCTTATTAATCTCATGAATCATGAGGGGAAATAATGTAAAGGAAAAGAACTTTCTGGGGAAATGGCCTTTGATATATATTGGCTTCACTCGCGGCCCTGATATTTGTCAAAACTTGCTCTGCCTTGGACTTACCTTCTCAATGCTGTGTTTAGTGCTCAAAGCCCTTTGGAAGTCATCCGGCACTTGTCCAGTTTATAAAGTTCAGTTGTTACCATAATGTGGTACAGGACATGTGATTTATAACAAGCAAATACTTTTTGCATACCTTTGTCACTATAACTGCTGATCAGATTGGTGAAACAATGCCTTGCTGCATTACAGACTACATACCAGCAATTCTTTCTTTCTTTTCAAAACCGGCTCTCTTTCCTTTACCTCTCCATCATATTCAAAGCTCACACACTAACAAGAGGTTAAGAGTCGTTTGTTCAAACATAGACACTCGTATACTACATCAGGAGCTCTCTCCACACACACACATAGCTCTTCCTCTGTTTATTTGTTTGTTTGTTTTTAATTTATTTATTTTATTTATTTATATAGCTTTCGCTACGTCATAATAAAAAACAACTCGGTGAGGAAGATGGAGAGCTCATCACAGATCGTTCCTCATATCGACGATTACTTGGCACGTAAGCTAATCTATTTAACCATCACGAAAACCCTTATAAATTCGTAAATTTCACTCGTAAAATCTTTCATGTATCAAACATTTCTCATGTATACATTCAAAGTATTGAGAGAAATGCATTAATTTATACATTCAAACATTTCAAATTTGTGAATTTCACTCGTAAAATCTTTTATTTATATTTGTTAATAAATAACTGCATTAATTTTTTTGAGAGAAATGCTTAGTTAATAAATATAAATATAAAAAACTATTCCATATTTTAATACTCAGGATTGTAAACCATTTTTATTGTTCAATAAATATGGGATGACACTTCTCTATCAAATATATATATATATATATATATATGGGATGACACAAAGTTGAGCAATAACATAGATGTTCCCAAGTGACAGACAGACACACGGCACACCAGGAAGAAGGAAACCAGCACATTCTCCATTTAAGGAGGGTCTTCACAATCGATTTTACATTCAGCTTCTTCAGATATATATATATATATATATATATATATATATATGAGTTTCCGTTATACATTAGTCATAACAGATGACTACAATGGACGCAAATCAAGCAATCAAAACTCACAAACTCCTTGCTGTTTGAAGAGTAACTACCTTATTATCAATAGTATCGAACTTTGTGAGCAAGATCCCATCTATCAGTCTTGGACTAGCTGAAGTCGGAAGGTCGGCTAATTTCTGTATACAAAACAAGTGTAGCTTAAATAACTCCATAAATAAAAGGCCCCAACAATAGATGACAATCCTAAATCTTAAAAAAGTCATACCTGATTGAATTTTGAAAGTTGATCAACGGCATCATTTCCAACCAGTGCCTCTCCAACAAACAAGACCGGATCAGGATTGTTAAGGCAAATAAGCTTTGAGAGTGCTCCCATTTTCTATACTGTTAACCCCACCATTCAGCTGAGAGTCTTCATTATGAACATATATGGTTAGCATTGGAGTGCCCATTCTTCAAATCTAGCATTTTGCAACTGTCTTTGCTTCTTACTATTGTTTAGAGGCTTGCCCACCACCTGCTATAATCTCTCCAAATCTTCAGAATGAGCTGCAGCTTCCTTTTTCAGTTGCCTAAAAGTTTCATCAAAATCACTACAGGCTGTTCGTTTCGGATCATAGATCTCCAAAACTCACACTTCACCATCGCAAGCAGATTGTCCACATACAACAGATGGAGGATCCGCTGATATACAGCAACAAATACAAGGCCTAGCTCGTTATGGAAGGTCCATTTGAGTGTGTAAGCAGCACCCGCAGCATCATAGTTATACGAGGCTGCACCAGACTGTTGGGATCGGCGGAAGCTCACAAATAATATAGACACCGGAATTTAACATAGTTCGGCCAAGATTGCCTACGTCCACACAGAGAAAGGAAACTTCCACTAATAACCAGTGAAATACAGAGAATATTTTAGGGAGGAGATCATACCCTCTCAACTCACCTCTCACTTCTCTCAGAGCTCAACAAGCTCTCTCTCTCTCCTTGCATCTCTCACACCACGCCCATGGATGCAGCAAGTTCTGCACCCATTGTGCAGCTCTTTGCTGCACTTCTTGCAGCTCACATCATGCACTGCTGCACACACGCACCTGTTTGTTTCAACACTCGTTACATGTATTTATAGGCAAACAAATAAGTGTGAACTAGATCAAATAGCGGTGGAGATTCCGGCGCCTCAATCCAGCTCCTTCCGTTCGGCGCCTACCATTCTAGAAGCCTCCAGCTTCTCATCACGTTGCACAATTTCGTGTTGACTTGACTATTCCAACACAGACCGCTCTTCCAAAAGACAGGACCAGATCAAGGTGTCAACTAGTGATCCCTTGAGCGCATTTCCAAGCTTTTTACATCTCCAAAGGATTAATAACTCCATCATCCAAAAGGAACAAAGCCTGAATTAGAAGGAGAGATGGCAAATTCCAAAAAATCACCAGGTTGTAGCTTCTCCAGAGAGTGCATGAGCTTGAAAGAAAGGGTGATGGCTACACAATATACATAAGAAAAGTTAGGAAATTTTTTTTCCATGAATAATAAAGATGAAACCAAAGTTTTCCTTCGATTTTTATATATAAAAGTATATATTATTTATGTTATTTTTTATTAAAATAAAAATATTTTAATATCAAACAAAATTGAAGATTGTACCTTTTAATTACAATCCAAGTTTAAGCTCTAAGACTAAATCTTCCTTTGGATTCTCATCCTCATTTTTTAATAAAATTCTGTTATTCTGATGCCCCTGGTTGAGGAATACTGCCTCTTTTGTTGAGGGTACCAATTGAGTTCCAGGCCGTTGTAATCATCTTCATCACGACTCCTCTTACCATCCCTTAAATCTACCCAACCTTCAATTTCTTCATTGGATTCATTAAAATCATGATCTCTTGCCTTCTTTTCATCCTTCTATTGCAAATGGAGCCCAAGTTCCAAATTTTGATTTGGAATATTCTCATCATGGCTATCATTCTCTAAATCATCGTCATCATTATCAGCGCAGTCTCATAGAATGCTGGATGTTGCGAAAGGGATTCCAACTTGGAACTTGCAATGTATTGATGATCTCCTTCTGCTTGCGTACCACACGGATTCCAAAACTTTTAATTAGGACCCTACCCCGAAAGCTATAAAACTTGAGTTGCAGACGTTCCCCCTTTTCCACTGATTTGAAACACTCTCGGCCATCTAGTTTGTAGTAATACAACAATGCAATATCTGAGCCACTTGGATTAATATGTCTTGTGTATGTATTGGTATACTGAAATATAGCATCATTATAGAAGAATCCGATACCCATATTACTAAGGGAAGACCCATGGGAGAGATTGGACTGAACAACAGCACATAAAATGATTCCTTTAATCTCATCCGAATACACCAAATCGACATTTATCCAATCACATACATTACTATTTGGAATCTCCAGCTTGTAATGGTAATCCCAATCTGGAATCTTATTTCCTGGAAATATAAGTAAACATTTTTCCTGGTTCTTTACATTTTCCTGTTGAACAAGCATGCATCATAATTTTTAGTCAACAAAGGTACACATGAGTATGAGAGAGAGAGAGAGAGAGAGAGATACCTCAAACCGTAGAGGATTTACGATCATTTTATGGCATCCGATCAAGTCAATCGCACTTAGCTTACGAAAGCTGCTTGTATTGAATTCAAACTTATTTGATACTTGAACAAAACTCTCTAATGAGATGCAGCCACGAGCAAATACCATATCTATATTTGGAGGAAGTTCTAAGATTTCTTTAAGTTGCTTGCAATAATCCAACACAAGTATCGATAATCGAACAAATCCTCTGATCCACCCAGGAAGGATAACGACATTGCTTCCCGATATATCTAGATGTCCCAATGCAGAATAGCAGGCAATTAGAAGCTGGCTCCCAATAGGGAGATGCCTTAATTCGTAGCATTTGCTTATTACTAATTGTCCAAGCCCAGCGAGATTCCAAATAGATGAAGGCAATTCTTTTATAGCAGTCATGTGTTCTAATCGAATTCGTGTTAAACATTTCATTTCACTCTCAATTTCCGGAAACTTCTGCAGCCTTTTGCAATAACAAAGACAAAGGTATTTTAGAGATCTCAACTTGAGGGAACTTGGAAAACTAGTAAGGCTACGGCAATTTTCTATTTTTAGTACGGCGAGTTTATCGAGGAAGCCAATAGATTGATGTAACTCAACTAAGTTATTGCAATACTTAATTTCCAAAGTCTCTAAAGTCTGGAGCCCCGACACGTCTGGAATCTTTGTTAGGAATTTGCATTTAGACAATTTCAAAGTTTTCAAATTTCGAAAATTCTGTAAAAGAGAAAGAAAAACAATGAAAAATATGTTAGCTTGTAGAAAGTTTGCAGCATATAAAAGAAAGAAATAACTGTACCTTCAATCCTTCTCCAAATTCTTTGATCAAGCTTTCCTCCATTCTTAAAATGATGAGTTTCTTTCCATTGAAGTTTTGTGGGAAAGAATCATTAGGATAGCCACACCAGTCAATTACCCTTAACTCGTTTGAGAGATAATTAAATCCTCTTGAAAAACGTGCATTACGATTTATAAATATCCTTAGACTCTTCATCTTCGAGAAAGCTCCTGGATGCAAATCTATCAAGTCTTGTTCTGGCAATTCTATCAATATTCCTTGGATGTTGTTTGTTCCCTAGTAAGACACATAAATTGTGCCAACAAAACCAGAGCATTAAATTCTTAATATTTTACCACTTGCTAGAATCATAATTTTAAGTTTTTTTGTTTTTTTATATATACATTGTTCATGTATTTTCCTTTTTTTTTTTAAAAAAATCTCAGTGTTCGATTTTTACTTTTAAAATGTCCCAAACATAGTGACCAAACACAAAATGTCAATGTTTGCTTTCACATTTCCCTGTCAATTAATTAGTCTTTCAGTATCAGAATATAATAGGATATATAATAAAAAAAGAAATTGCCTCGTTGTAACCAAAATATATATATTTTTTTTTTAGTTTCTACTAGTTTAAGGCTTTCTACTCATAAACAAAATACCTATCAGATAAATACATGGTAGATGAACCCATAAAAATAAATGAGTGCATATATATGTATTCTCAATCCAATTTTACAATCAAAAGTCGATGAAATGTGTTTATTATGCAACTCTTACGTTACTACGTACCTTAGTTTCTTCTAATACATGACGAACATCTTCATGAAACCACAATCTACTGCGTTTCTCGAGTTCATTGGGAAATTCTCGACGAATAATTTCTCTACCCATATCTTTCAATAAGTCATGCATAATTAATCTACCACGCTTATTGATGGTTATGAGAGACTTATCCACTAGTACTTTGATACCACAGATAGGAAAGAAACCACAACCATCAAGTACTTTAATAACATATTCTTTTTCCTCTCCTGTAAAGAAACATGCAATGTCCAAGAAAATATTCTTCTCGCTTTCATCTAACCCATTATAACTTATTCTGAGCTTTTCATAAATATCATCATGGGGAATTGTTTTGTACTTTTCTAAAGCACTTCTCCAATAATGAATATCTCTACCACATAGATCCGAGCCTAGCACCACTAATGCCAACGGAAGGCCCCCAGCGTAGCGCAGTACATCTTTTGTGAGTTCTACAAAATCATGGCTAGGCTTTTCATTTTTGAAGGCATTCCAACAAAATAACTGAAAAGCTTCATCTTGATCTAATTCATTCACCTTATATCGTAAATGAATATTATTACTAGTTAATAAATGTTCATCTCTTGTCGTTATAATGATTAGGCTTCCTAAACCAAACCAATCACATCCACCAAGTAAGGTTTCAACTTTGACAGACCAATCCAAATCATCAAGAACTAAAAGAACCCTTTTAGCCCAAAGCATCTCTTTTATGAGATCGATTCCCTCATCTACATTTCCAACCTTCAAACTTGAGTCTCCAAGGATCTCGCAAAGAAGTGTCTGTTGCAATTGAATTAAACCATAGTCACTCTTTGAAGTTTCTCTCACGTTTGCAAGAAAGCAACACTCTTCAAATTGGTCAATAAATGAGTTGTAGATTGCTTTCGCCAAACTTGTCTTACCAACTCCACCAATTCCATAGATCCCTAGGATGCGTACATCATTCACTTGCACACTTATAAGTATATCATGGACATCATGTACTCTAGAATCCATTCCGACAGGATGCTTTGCAATGTCATTCAAATATTTTCGCTTTACTACTTTAGCAACCAATTGAACAATTTCTTGAATAACTTCTGGTTCGGTCCTACCAATGCAAAAAAAAAAAAAAAAAAGAGGGGGCTCTTGAGCTTTCACAATAAAGAAACAAAAGAGTTAAGAAGCGTGGAGCTTTTGAATTAATGAATTCATAAATTTAGAAATACACACATATACATTTGTGCATGGATACATATGTTAGACCAAACCAGATGACAGAGTCCGAAATTCAAGCACAAAGTAATGAGCTCCTCAAAGCAGCAGTTACAATTGGAGATTCCAGAAATCACGCACACGTTGACAAGCCTCCTGATATGCAGCCCAACTAATTTGATTCCTGGTCTTACTCTGTTTATTGAAATTTTCCCTTGTATACGTTGCCATATTCATTTACTGTAAATTTATTATTTTTCATTCTCATTTTGTAAAGTTGTAACCCATAGAATTCCGTGTATTATTTATATAGAAAGAATGAAATCAGACAAGGCAAGTTTGCCTTTCTACATTTTTACCCACATCAGTTTTTTATAATCTTTCAACATACATACATTATTGATACATACAAGCAGACCCAAGTATCATAATGATGTATTATGATCAGTTTTTTCTTTTTTAAATGAAGGCATAAGAGTGAGTAGAAGTAAAATACCTATTTCCTAAAGTGAACCCAGACAAACTGGCCAATTCTGTAAGGGCTGCTTTCCATCTCTCCACCTTTGACTCATCCTTGAACCTTTCTCTAAGTTTAGCCAATGCTTTTCCGAAACTCTCTCTATGATGTCGCACCTCTGTTGGATTGACATGGTAAAACACTGGTAGAACTTTTTGCTGCTTGTAATTTTTACACTCAAGGATCTTTATCAACTCATCCAAGCACCAAGTGGATGATGCATAATTTTTTGAGAGCACGACAATTGAAATCCTTGAGCTTTCAATAGTTGTGAGAAGTTCTGATGAGATTTCGTCCCCTCTTGAAAGCTTATAATCAATGTACGTATTTATTTTCATTCGGGCCAGAGCATCATGAAGATGGGCTGTGAAACCTTGACGAGTATCTTCGCCTCTAAAACTCAAGAATACATCATATTTCCACCAACGAGTAAATGAATAAAAGGAAGAGGAAGACGCACCTTGAAAGACCATCAGAAAAGTTAATGTTAATCTATGACGGATTATTACTGAAAGACTCCTTAAATCGAGAATTCAAAAGTTGAAAATTACATTTAAAAATGGATACACGTTTGATGAAAAAGATGAAGGGTTTCTTGGCAATTTCCTTGCAGTCCCAATCATTGGAATAAATAATAAATTAATTAGGCAGGATTGTATTGGTGGCGACTTCAAGAAAATTACACAGGGCACTCATTTTCTAGCAGGGCCGGACTTCTTCTTAGCAACTTAAAATAAATATTATATATTAAGCAACTTGCATGCATATTATACCAATTTTTATTGAGATAAATAACAAATAAATTATAGAGCCTTCACTTCTTGACAACATCAAATAAAGTAAGACGAGGATTTCTAATTTTCTTGACTTCCTTGCATGCGCATGTGGCCTTTCAGCAACTTGAATGCATGTTGTACCAGCATTTGTTGAGATAAATAATAAATAAATTATAGAGGCTCCTCTTCTTGGCAACTTCAAAGCAATTAAGATGAGAATTTCTAATTTTTTTGGTCATGCATGCAAGGAAGTGGCCATTTCCTTACATATGCATATTAGGTCTTTTAGCAATTTGCATGCATGTTGTACCAGCTCTCATTGAGATAAATAATAAATAAATTACAAACGCCTCTCTTCTAGCAATCTCAAAGAAATTAAGATGAGAATTTCTAATTTTTTTGGTCATGCATGCAGCAAGTGGCCACTTCTTTACATGTGCATGAGGCCTTTCAATAACTTGCATGCATGTTGTACTAGCTTTTATTGAGATAAATAATAAATAAATTACAGAGGTTTTTCTAATTAGCTTACGGTTTGCGCTCCTATCGGCCCATCCCTCAATTGTTTCCGAAAGAGTAGTGCGAGTGCGACTCAATCTCTCCAACGTCCACACAACATTTTTTTAATTCTTTTAATGTATTCTTTTTTAGTTCATTTTTCTTAAACTAATGGAATTCTTATATTAATTATCCTATCATGTCCGGCTTTGGTGGAGTTCATTTTTGTTTTGAATGTTATGTGATGATAAGAAAATAGATGATGAATAGACTTTTTCTAAATATAATTATAAATGGAAATAATATGGTTAGGATGCTTTAAGAGCTGAGATATTTTCTCTTTTCTTTTTTGACATTTTAGGAGTACTTTTCGTTAAATAAATTTTATTTATGTTATTATCATGTAATTTTTTAATGATTAGAATTTTTAGAAGGGTCCCACAATTATTTTTATGTGTGTAATTACTGATAAAAGATTCTCATGATTAATCGTATAGATATTTTAGTGGGTGCATGTAATTTCTAGTTTGTATCACTTTTCAATTATTTATTGATGGATAATTAACAAGTGTTGGATAGTATTTTTAATATGCATAAATCAAGTGAGAAGTCCAAATGAATAAAAAAAAATGGGGAGTTTTTTTTAGGAAGTGAGTTTATACCTTTCTGTACCATTCTAAATCTTTGCAACAGGTGACTATTTATTGGTCTTCCATGGTTGCAAACTTGCAAGTAGTAGTTGCACCCCATCAGCGCGATAGATTTGTCACATGGTGTTTGGAGAGGGCTTCATATCCCTTTGAAGCCTATTAGGCTGACCAATGGACCTAGGTCACCAACCAAGCCGCTAGCCCATGGTACCCTGAGAGCACGGCCCTCCTCCAGGGCCCAATCCATCCTAACCACTGAGAGGGTAACTGCCCGAGAGTCCATTGGGTAAGGAAATCTATCATTTGAGTATTGATAAATTCTTCATCCCAGGACTTGAATTTCGAATAGCAGATAAGTTGGCTACAGTAATTGTACCGCATCATAAAACACGAGGCGTACTATGTCAATGTTTTGGCACATTTTTTCCACATAAATGAATAAATTAAGAATACTAAACAAAAAGTTAATAGAAAATTAGAAATAGATCAAAAAAGGAATAGATATGAAACCCATATCCGCACAAGAACAGGTCAATGAAGTCTTTTATATTTAAAAATAGCCAGCCAATGCCCTTTTTGCAATCCATATGGTGCGTTTAGATGCAAGGATTTAGGAGGACGATTTGGATTTGGATGTTTAAAATTTAAATTCTTTACTTGGATCATATTCAAAGAGAAAAAATGAAATTAGATGCATACCACACTTTTTTTTTTTTTAAATGAAATTGAATTTATTAATAACCATTCAATCAGTACATAACATTTCAAGTCTAATCATGCTAGCTATCGCATCTGGTCCATCCTCTACCACCAATGCATACCCTCAAAAGAGCCAGATGGTGTGCTATACCCTATTGCCTTCTCGCCTTAAGAAGTTGATCTGCCAACTAGAACTTATTTTTAAAGGACTATCAAAGAGATTCTCATAGACTACCTTATTTCTTCTATGCCAAATGTCTCTCAAGATGGAAATAGTTTCATCTAGTTTTTCAATTTCCAGACCTCTCAAAATTCAATTAAAGATGTTCAAGGTAATAGACATCGCACAATACAAGAGTTGCAGTAAAAACATGCAGAAGCAGAGCAGAGACATGCATATACAGAGGAAAGACATGCAATGACAAAATTTCATGCACAAGCAATAAAGCACCATCTACAGGTTGCTTTCACATACTTACATTTTTGCTTTATTGTCCTTAGTGTTTATAACAGTGTACTAGATTAAATAAAGCAGCAGTAGAATTAATTAGCACTTACTTTTTACTAATACAAGCAACGTGGGTCTGGTTGTATATATATATATAGGGACTTTGTGTTGTAATTCACGGTATCAAGATCAATATATTGAGAAACAGATATTTCTCCTTCAATCTTCTTTGTGTCATTTATCTTTAGTTTCAACTTTCAACATGGTATCAGAGAATTAGGCTCTATTACCTAGAACATCATATTCATTTAGTTCATTTATAATACTGTTACATTGCACCCTCCTTATATTCATCTTCCTTGTAATGGGAGAGGAAAATCCCACTAATACTCACAATGCTATTGCACCTTATGAAGACCCAAAGAGTCCTTTTTTTTTACATTACAGTGATAATGCCAACACTGTTGTAGTTACTTCACCCTTCACTGGTCCAAACTACCTCTCATGGAATCAATCATTTACCTTAGCCATCTCAATGAAAAATAAACTTGGCTTTCTTGATGGTAGCATACCCACACCAAATCTCACTGACCCTCTTTACATTCCTTGGTTGTGATGCAACAACCTCATATTATCTTGGCTTCTTAACTCAATTTCAAAAGAAATAGCATCAAATGTGTTATACATCAGTTCAACAAAAGATGTGTGGGAGAAGTTGAGGATCCGTTTCGCACAACCTGATAATGTCAGAATATATCATCTCCAACAGCAACTCAGCTCTATCTTGCAAGGAAACCAATTAGTAAGTGAATACTTCACCCAACTCAACGAAATTTGGGAAGAAATGCTTAATTATAGACCTGTTCGTTTTTGTTCATGTGGCTTGTGTACATGCAAAGCTCTTAATTCTGTGGGAGAGGTTCAACAGACAGATTATGTTTTTAAATTTCTTATGGGATTGAATGAGTCTTATGAGCATATTAGAGGTCAGATTATCTTGATGAGTCCTATGCCATCTTTAGATAAAACTTTTTCCTTGGTCTTGCAAGAAGAGAGGCAGAGACAAACAAGAAATTTGATCATGCCTACCCCTGATGCCTCTGCTCTAGTAGTTTACAATATCCAGTCAAGGAAAAATAAATCTGATCTCACTTGTTTTCATTGTGGAAAAACTAGACATACCTGAGAAAAGTGCTATAGGCTCATAGGTTTCCCTCCCAACTTCAAATTCACCAAGCCAAAACCTGGCTATGGAAATGGGAACACTGTTGCATCACACTCAGCAAATTAGGTCAGCTCATAAGGTTCAGAAAAATGATTAATGGAGAACCCTCAATTGAACTTATCTCAAAGTCAAATTCAGACCCTCATGGCTCTCATCAAGGACAAACATCTCAGCATAGTTCTAATGACATACTTGCAGCTCAAATCAGCACACAAAACTCAAACCATGTGAGCTCACCTTCACCTACTGCATACTCCAACATGGCAGGTATTTTTCCCTTTCCCTTCAGAAAACATTACTCCATGATACCTTGGATTGTTGACACAGGTGCAACAGACCACATGGTCTATTCCACTGCATTTCTCAGTTCAATCACTTGTTCTATTAAGGCTCATGTCCAACTTCCTAATGGTACTCGTGTGGAAGTCACCCACACTAGTACCATTCAGCTATCAAAGCACATCACCCTCACTACTGTCCTGTGTGTTCCCTACTTTTCCTTTAACCTCATTTCAGTCAGCAAACTCACTTGTCAATTCTCTCTATGTCTTATTTTTTTGAAACAATTTTGTTTCATATAGGACCAATCTTCATGGACAACGATTGGACTTGCTGAGATTCAACATGGCCTATATTACCTTCTCCCCAACTCCCTTGAAGACAAAACTGCACCCCATTCAGCAGCTTTCATTCCTCCTAGTCCTCATTTTTGCAATACAGTAGTGCAAGAAGACTTTAGACTTTGGCACTTCAGATTAGGTCACTTGTCTGGTCAAAGGCTTAAGTCCATTCAATCCATCTCCGTGGATGCTAAATGTAATAGTTCAACAGAATGCACTATTTGTTATTTAGCAAAACAGAAATGACCATCTTTTCATTTAAGTAATTCTTGCACTTCCTCTAACTTTGACCTGATCCATTGTGACATTTGGGAACTCTACTCCCAACCATCTTTACAAGGACATCATTACTTCCTTACCATTGTTGATGACCATAGTCGAGCCACTTGGATTTATTTGATGAAATTCAAATCTGAAACTAAGCAACTTGTGCAGAACTTCATTCAAATGGTACAAACACAATTCAACTCTAAAGTGAAACAAATCAGAATTGATAATGGACTGGAATTCCATATGCCTGATTTCTATAACTCAAAAAGAATCCAACACCAAAGGTCATGCGTTTACACCCCACAATAAAATAGAGTTGTGGAAAGAACACATCAACACCTTCTCAATGTGGCTCGGGCTATCCTTTTTCAAGCTTCTCTCCCAAATAAATTTTGGGGTGATGCCATCTTGACAGCAAGCTACTTGATAAATAGAACTTCACTCCTCTTCTCAAGGATAAGTCTCCTTATAAAATCCTGTTTTCCACTCCTCCTTCCTATGATCATCTAAAAGTTTTTAGTTGTTTATATTTTGTTTCAACCTTCAAACACGATAGGACTAAGCTTGATCCCCGAGCAACTAAATGTGTTTTCATTGGGTATCCTGTTGGTGTGAAAGGATACAATCTGAAAGATCACACCACTTCCATTTCCAGAGATGTTCATTTCATTGAAAATGTCTTTCCCTTCCAAAAATCATCCTCAAAACAATCTTCTATTCACTCAGAAATGATCATTCCATCAGCACTCTCAAACCAAAACTCACATTCATCTCAAACTCCCGTTATTTCCTCAAAACAGCTTGACTCTCCTTTGCTCGCTCAACACTCGCTCAACAACTCGCTAGAACGAAGTCCAGGCAGTAATCTCGCTCAACTCTCACTCGACATTTCGCTCGAGCGACGGTTAGGCAGTAACTTTGCTCAACCCTCGCTCGACAACTTGCTCGAGCAAAATCCATCACAGATTGTTCCTACTAGAAGATCTGATCAAGTAAAACGCTCTCCTTCATATCTACAAGATTACCACTGTCATCTTGCCTCACATTTTCCACCTCACTCCTCCACTCCTTACCCTCTCACTCATCAAATGACATATGATCATCTATCCCCCTTTCACCGAGCCTATACCTTATCCCTTTCACTCAATGCTGAGCCTAAGTCATATGATGATGCTATCATGACTACTCATTAGAAAGAAGCTATGAGGTCTGAACTTGAGGCTCTTGAGGACAATCACACTTGGTCTGTCATGCCTCTACCTCTTGGAAAGAACTCAATTGGCTGCAAGTATGTTTACAAGACAAAGTTGAAACTGGATGGGACTGTTGACAAGTATAAAGCTAGGCTAGTGGCTAAGGGTTATACTCAAAGAGAGGGTTTTGATTACCAGGAAACCTTTAGTCCTGTGGCAAAATTAACCACAGTTCAGTTGTTCCTTGCTTTGGCAGCAATTGGTGGCTAGCACTTGACCCAACTTGATGTTTATAATACATTTCTTAATGGGGATCTTGATGAGGAAATATATATGAACTTGCCATCAGGTTATAGGGTTTAGGGGGAGTCTTCTCAACAAAAGAAAATTCTGGTTTGCAAGTTACATAAATCACTTTATGGTTTAAAACAAATCTCAGGTAGTGGAACACAAAATTCACTACTACCCTCGTTTCTATCGACTTTCAGCAGTCGAAGAGTGATTATTCCTTATTTACTAAAACTGAGGTAAATGGTTTTACAGCACTCTTAGTCTATATTGATGATATGATTGTGGAAAGTAATAATTTATCTTCTATCCAAGCTGTCAAGACCTTCCTGCATAGTCAGTTTAAGATAAAGGACCTTGGTCCTTTGAAATTCTTTTTGGGGATAGAAGTGGCCAGAAATACTTATAGAATTCACATTTGTCAAAGAAAGTACACTCTTGAAATCTTAGAGGATGCTGGGCTGCTTGGTTGCAAACCTGCAAATACCCCAATTGCAACAAATCACAAACTCTCACACTCCTCCACTGATGTGTTAGCAGATGGTACAGCCTATCGAAGATTAATTGGGAGACTTATCTACTTAACAATTAGTAGACCAGATATCACATATGCTGTGAGTATTCTTAGCCAATTCATGGATAAACCATCTGGAATTCACCTACAGTATGCTCACAGGGTCTTGAAGTACTTGAAGAGCTCAATTGGCCAAGGCATCTTCTTCTCGACTACATCATCTTTACATTTAAAAGCTTATAGTGATTCTGATTGGGCGGCATGTCCTAAGACTCGAAGATTGATCACTAGTTTTTGCATATTCCTTGGAGACTCATTGGTGAGTTGGAAATCTAAAAAGCAAGTTATGGTATCTCGATCTTCTGCTGAGGCAGAATATCAAGCATTAGCATACACATGCTGTGAAGTTATTTGGTTAATCACATTTCTAAAGGACTTTAACATTGAGCATAAGTAACCAGCTTTGTTGTATTGTGATAATCAATCTGCAATCCATCTTACCAAGAATCTCATTTTTCATAAAAGAACGAAACACATCGAGTTGGATTGCCATTTTGTTCGAGAAAAAGTTGTTGCTGGTATGGTCATTCTAGTGCATGTAAGCTCAAAATTTCAACTAGCAGACATTTTCACCAAAGCTCTCCCAGTTGCAAGCTTCCATTTTCTATTATCCAAGATGGACATCCTCAACATATTTGCCCATTTTGAGGGGGAGTCTCAAAATTCAAATAAAGATGTTCAAGGTAATAGACACCACACAACACAAGAGTTGCAGTGAAAACATGCAGGAGCAGAGCAGAAATGTGCATGTGTCGAAAAAAGACATGCAATAACAGAACTTCATGCACAAACAATAAAGCACCATCTACAGGCTGCTTTCCCATACTTACATTTTTGCTTTATTGCCCTTAGTGTATATAACAGTATACTAGATTAAATAAAGTAGCAGTAGAATTAATTAGCACTTACTTTTTATTGATACAAGCAACGTGGGTCTAGTTGTATATATATAGAAGGACTTTGTGTTGTAATTCACGGTATCAAGATCAATATATTGAGAAACAGATTTTTCTCCTTCAATCTTCTTTGTGTCATTTACCTTTAGCTTCAAATTTCAACAAGACCTGTTCTTAATTTATCCCAATGAAAAAACTGGGGATTGAACACAGTAAGTTGATGGTTTTGGCAACCATATAGTAATATCTTTTAATCCTATTTGATATAGTCCTTGAGATTATCTTATAGAGCACGTTACAAAGTCTAATAAGTCTAAAATCCTACACTACCTAAGGATTATTTACCTTTGAAAACAGAGAAATGTATGTGAAATTCAGAGTTGGTGATTTAATCCAATTGTTCAAAAAATCAAGAGCGGCATGCAGTGCATTCCTGGCTCCTTTACAATGCTCCAATGTTGCTGGTAAAACCCTGCTCCAAGCCATCTGGCCCAGCTGACTTTAGCGGAGACATTTGTCTAAGTGCTTCTTCCATTTCTTCTATTGTAAATGTCTTTCCGAGTTCCTTACTCCATCTGTTTTGTTACTCTAACCTCTACAGTTTCCAACACAGCTGCTATCTCGTCAGTTGAAGCAGAAGTTGAGGAGAAAATTCCTTCAAAGTAAGATTTAAAAGCAACTTTGGGCTTTCATAATCTCGAGTACTACAACTTGAGCCACTTAATAATAGTATTTGGAGCTGTTTTTTTAATCAGCATTCAGTTTAATTATGGCTACTAGTGGAGCACTCATCAAAGAGTTTGTGCTGGAATTTGTCATTAATGCAGAAGATCAAACGATCCTCAAATCTTCAAATGTTTCGATGCAGGTTTATGATCAACATATATAAAGTCTTCTACAATCTAATTAGAGGCAGATTTATTCATTGTTGATGCAGGGAATATGTACACCTACATATATATATATATATAGCCTATCTAACAGAAATTCTTGTTTTAACAGTTTTCGTTTAGTTCATTTGTATTTTTAACGAACGTTCGTCTGTATTGATAGCCGTGCTTTACAAAAACAAAATATCAATAATCGTGCAAGAAAATTTATGACAAAGTTACCATCCGTTCGTCCGTGTTCCTCTGCATCTTCGTCATTCCTTATTTATGTCTCTTATTTAAGAAAAAGGTTAAGGTTAAAGAAAAAATCAATTATGCATTTTGTTAAAAAAATAACGTTAACAACGGATCCTAATTAAATACTCTGCAGATTCGATTTCACTTGGAAAAATCAAAAGTCACAATAAACTTGAAAAAATCAAAACCACAATAAATGATTATACCTCTACAACCAAAAAATAACGTTACAATTCATCTATAAAAATAATCAGAACATAAAAACCATTCTTTTATACCTGACGATTTTACTTATCTCTCAACTTCAATCTCTAATTTCGAACTTTGATTCCTCTTATATTTTGATCCATCTTACTTGTATTTGCCTTCAAGATCGCTCCAATCGTTGCATCGCAATATCACCATCGTTGCACTTCATTTGCAGCTTCGAACTCGAAGAACGTAGTGACTGTGAGCTCGAAGAAGGCCGAAAGCAACAAACAGAACTCCAGAAAAGTAAAGTAACTTACAAATATTTCACCTATTTTTCAGTTTTAATTTTATATGTATTTTGTGTGGTTAAAAAACAGCCACATCGATATTATACTATTACTGACTTATTGTACTACACTGTGTCGCTAATAGCTGATGTTGAGAGTCTGAGACTTGACACTTGAGTGTAAACGCTGGCTGATGAAAAAGTTCTTTTTTTTGTTGTTGTTAAATGTACAACATTTTGAATCGGTCATGCGTACTAGATAATAGGTCATGTCCAAGAATATTAGAAGGTAGGCCTAGGGGTTAAGCTATCCTGTCATTCCAAACAAATAATTAATTTTCATAAGAAATATAATACATCTTCTTTCTAAAGCGTTTTATATTCTACACCACAAACTACTAATATCAACACATAGTATTATCTCCCTCCAAAAAGTAAATTCAGATTTGAGAAATATGAATCTAATGATTAATATGATGTTAATGTCATATTCAAATTTTTATATTAAAATAAGGATTTGATATTTAATGATATTCCATATTTATAAATAATTATTATTAACCTATCAGTTATTGCTTTCCTGAAAAAAATCAATCTGATGTTGAATATAATAAATATTTAGACAATACTTATCCAAAAATATTATATATAAAATTAAACAAACGTGTTTTGCACGTTATTTTTATTTGGTATATATATATATATATATGTATATAAATGTATGTATGACTCAAAGGAGTTCTTGTATCCCTGTTTCAAACTACTTTGAGTTTGTGATGTGACAATAGTAGAGGCTGCTTGCATTTATTAGATTGGAGGAACAAAATGGTTTTACTTGTGACAAAATGTCTCTTGAGACGTGACTGAAAAACATCTCTATGCATTCAGTTGAAAAACATCTCTATGCATTCAGTCTTGGACTAGCTGAACTCGAAAGGTCGGCAAATTTCTGTATACAAAACAAGTAGGTGCTAGCTATATTAAATGTTTTTAATATTGTTAAATCTTAACAGTAAATGTTTTTTTTTAATATTATTTGGGGAATTCTCACCATTCCATTTATGTTAAAAAAGTGGGAAAAAAAAAAGAGAGAGATGGCTTAAGTTCTTAACTTGGCTAGATTAGTAGACTTCCTAACTTCATTAACACCGACAAAAACAACAACATAAGGCTTCCTTTGTTCCCTGGCAGCATGCACATCCCTCTATATATATGTCAATAGAGCGCCCAGGAGTTAAAAATACGAAAAAGAGCTCCTTCCATTGCAGCCTGCAGTCACTGTTTCATTCCAGGGTCTTAATCTTATCACAAAGAATCAAATGATGAGAAACGAAGCAGTTGAGATAAAATCAATGGCTTCTTCTCCCTCGCCCCCCACCCTACCTCACACTAATTTATCCCATTCCATATCTGTCAAACTCACACCTGAAAATTACTTGCAATGGAAGGTGCAACTAGTTCCTTACCTTCATGGTCAAAGACTAGTCTACTAGTACGTCAATGATTCCACACCTACCAAGAGCCTCTCATAACTCAAGTTGTTGGTTCTGCCTCTGTCCGACTGGTTGTAACTTCTCCATGCAGGGAGTGCATGAGCTTCAAGGAAAGGAAGTCCAGCTACACAATATAGATAGGAAAAGTTAAGAAACTTTTTATGAATAATAGAGATGAAACCAAAGCTTTTCTTAAATTTTTATATAAAATTTCTTATTTAAATTAGTTTTTAAAATAACTGAATTTATATTAAAAATAAAAATATTTTAATAGACAAAATTGAAGATTGCACCTTTTAATTACAACCCAAGTTTAAGCTCTAAATCCAAATCTTCCATTGGATTCTCATTGTCATTCTCTATTTCTGTAATTCTGATACCATTGGTTGAAGTACACTGCCTTTTCTTAGGGTACCAATTGAATTCCAGGCTGTTACAATCATCTTCACCAAGACGCCTCTTACCATCCTTTAAATCTACCCAAATTATAAAATTAATTGATTTACAGGATGCATAAAAATCATGGGCAGCAACATCTTGGTGGAGCACACTGGTGTCATCATCTCTTGCCTTCTCTTCATCCTTCTCTACCGAATGGACCCCAACTTCCAAATCTTCATCATCTGAATTCTCATCGTAGCTGTCATTCTCTAAATCAAAATCAAAATCGTCTTCATCATCAGAATTCTCCTTCTGCTTGCGTACCAGACGGATTCCTATACTTTTAATTAGCACTCTCCCGCAGATGCTATGAAGCTTAAGTTGCAGATCATGAATTGGCTTTGATTCGAAAGAAGTTTCACGTATTACCAGGTAAAGCAACAATACATAATCCGAGCCACCACATGGATAAGTACCAGTTTCGAAACGCCTATTCGCAAATACACCATTAGAGAAGATATCGATAGCCATAATATTGCTGGAAGCCCTTGGGGAGGGATCGGACTGAACAACAGCACATATAAAGATTCCTTGAGTCTCAACACCCAATCAACATCTATCCCATCACATACATAACTATCTGGAATCTCCAGCTCCACCTCCACCTCGCGATGGTAGTCCCAATCTGGAATGTTATTTCCCGGAAATACAAGTTGGCAATGACCAAGGTTCTGATCTACAGTACGTTCCTGTTGAACAAGCATGCATCATAATTTTTAATAGACAAAGGTACACATGAGAGAGAGAGAGAGAGACAGTTACATCAAACCGTAGACGATTTACAACCATTTTATGGCATCCGGTCAAGTCAATCGAATATAGGCTACGATAGTTGCTTGTATTGGATTCAAACATCTTTGATAAATCAATAATTCTCTCCAATGAGATGCATCCACGAGCATCTACCTCATACATATTTCGAGGAAGTTGTGGGATTTCTTTAAGTTGCTTGCACTCATACAACACAAGGAACAATATATCTGTTCGATATATCTAACCTTATCAGCGTGGAAGAGTAGGCAGTTAGAAATTGGATTTCACGTGACAAATATTGTTGAAGGCATGTACTTATTGTTAAATATTTAAGTCCAGTGAGATTCCCAACTGATGAAGGCAATTCTTTAATAGCAGTCATGTGGCGTAGTTTAACTCCTGTTAAACATTTCATTTCACCCTCAATTTCAGGAAACTTCTCCAGCCTTTCGCAAGAAGAAAGCTCAAGCTGTTTTAGAGATCTCAGCTTGAGGGAACTTGGAAAACTAGTAAGTCTCGGGCAACCATAAATTCTCAATTCGACGAGTTTATCAAGGAAGCTGCCAATAGATTGATGTAACTCAACTAAGTTATTGCAATACTCAATTTCCGGTCTCTCTAAAGTCTGGAGCTCCGACACATCAGGAATCTTTGTTAGGAATCCACATTCAGAGAACTTCATAGTTTTCAAGTTTCAAAAATTCTGCAAAAATGAAAACAAAACAAGAAAAAATATGTTAGCTCGTAGAAAATTCACAGCATATAAAAGAAAGAAACAACTGTACCTTCAATCCTTCTCCCAATTCCTTGATCAAGCTTTTATCCATTCTTAAAACGATGAGTTTCTTTCCATTAAAGTTTTGCGGGAAAGAATGATTAGGATGACTACACCAATCAAGTACTCTTAACTCATTTGAGAGATAATCAGGCCCTCTTGGAAAAAGTGCATTACGATTTATAAATATCCTTAGACTCGTCATCTCCGAAAAAGCTCCTGGACTCAAATCTATCAAATCTTGTTCTGGCAATTCTATCAATATCCCTTGGATCTTGTTTGTTCCCTAATAAGACAATGCATAAATTGTGCCAAAAAATCAAAGCATTAAATTCTTCATATTTTACCACTTGCTAGAATCATAATTTTGTTTATATAAATTGTTCATCTATTATTCTTTTTTTTTTTAAATAAAAAGTAAAAATCTTATGTTTAATTTTTATTTTTAGAATGTGCCAGACTTGGTGATCAAACACAAAATGTCAATGTTTGCTTTCACATTTACCAATTAGTTAATTAATCTTTCAATATAAGAAAAGAAATAGGATATATATTAAAAAAGAAATTGTCTCCTTATAACCAAAAGTATTTTTTTTTTGTTTAGATCGCCTCGTTGGAGGCATTCTACTCATAAACAAAATAACTAATATGATATAAATACGTGATAGATGAACTTATAGAAATAAATGGGTGCAGATATATGTATTTTTAGTCCAATTTTACAATCAAAAGATGAAATTTGTATTTTTATGGAACTCTTACGTACCTTATTTTCTTCTAGTACACGACGAACATTTTCATGAAACCACAATCTACTTCGTTTCTTAGATTTATGGAGTGATTCTCGACGAACAATTTTTCTACCGATATCTTTCAGTAAGTCATGCATATTTAATCTACCATACTCAATGGTTATGAGAGACCTATCCACTAGTACTTGGATACCACATTTAGGAAAGAAACCACAACCATCAAGTACTTTAGTAACATATTCTTTTTCCTTTCCTATAAAAAAACATGCAATGTCTAAAAAAATATTCTTCTCACTTTCATCCAAGTCATCATAACTTATTTTAAGCTTTTTATGAATATCAGCAAGAGGCATTTTTTTGTACTTTTCAAAAACACTTCTCCAATAATGAATATCTCTACCATAGAGATTCGAACCAACCACCATTAATGCCAATGGAAGGCCTCCAGTGTAATGCAGTACATCTTTTGTGAGTTCTACAAAATCATGGTTAGGCTTTTCATTTTTGAAAGCATTCCAACAAAATAGTTGAAGAGCTTCATCATGATTCAATTCCTTCACCTTATATTGTAAATGAACATCATTACAAGTTAATAAATGTTTATCTCTTGTCGTTATAATGATTATGCTTTCTGAACCAAGCCAATCATATCCTCCAAGTAGGGTTTCAATTTTGACCGACTGGTCCAAATCATCAAGAACTAAAAGAACCCTTTTAGCCCAAAGCATCTCTTTTATGAGACTGATTCCCTCAACAACATTTTCAACCTTCAAACTTGAGTCTCCCAAAATCTCGCAAAGAAGTGTATTTTGCAATTGAATTAAACCATTCTCTTGCTTTGAAGTTTCTCTCATGTTTGCAAGAAAGCAACTATCTTCAAATTGATCCACAAATGAGTTGTAGATCCCTTTAGCTAGACTTGTCTTACCAACTCCACCAATTCCATAGATCCCTAGCTTACGTGAAATATTCAATACCTCACGTAGAAGCTTATTATGGACGTCCTGCACTCTAGACTCCAACCTGACTGGATGCTTGGCAACAGTTAAATATTTACACTTTACTAATCTTGAAACTGTTCGGATAATTTCTTCAATAATTTCAGGTTCGTTCCTATAGGAATGCAAAAAAAAAAGGACTATTGATCAGTTTTCAAAACAAAGAAACAAAATAAAATGAACTAACATATGGCAATGAGCTATTTCATTAACCTTTTTAGTTCCATTCACAAATTTGGTTTGCCTCATTAAGAAGCAAGGAGCTTCTGAATTAATGAGCTTGTAAATTTAGAAATGCACACATATACATTTGTGCATGCATACATTATATATTCATACATCTATACATAGATACAAGCATACCAAAGTATCATACCAGCTATTTTTCTTTTTTAAATGAAAGCATAAGAGTGAGAAGAAGTAAAATACCTATATCCTAAAGTGAACCCAGACAAACTGGCCAATTCTGTAAGGGCTGCTTTCCATCTCTCCACCTTTGACTCATCCTTGAACCTTTCTCTAAGTTTAGCTAATGCTTTTCCGAAACTCTCTCTATGATGTCTCACCTTTATTGGATTGACATGGTAAAACACTGGTAGAACTTTTTGCTGCTTGTAATTTTTACACTCAAGGATCTTTATCAACTCATCCAAGCACCATGTGGATGATGCATAATTTTTTGAGAGCACGACAATTGAAATCCTTGAGCTTTCAATAGTTGTGAGAAGTTCTGATGAGATTTCATCCCCTCTTGAAAGCTTATAATCAATGTACGTATTTATTTTCATTCGGGCTAGGGCATCATGAAGATGAGCTGTGAAACCTTGACGAGTATCTTCACCTCTAAAACTCAAGAATACATCATATTTCCACCAACGAGTAAATGAATAAAAGGAAGAGGAAGACGCACCTTGAAAGGCCATCAGAAAAGTTAATGTTTATCTATGATGGATTATTACTAAAAGACTCCTTAAATCGAGAATTCAAAAGTTGAAAATTACATTTAAAAATTGATAAACGTTTGATGAAGAAAGATGAAGGGTTTCTTGGCAATTTCCTTGCAGTACCAATCATTGGAATAAATAATAAATTAATTAGGTAGGATTGTATTGGTGGCGACTTCAAGGAAATTACACAGGGCACTCCTTTCCTAGTAGGGCCGAACTTCTTCTTAGCAACTTAAAAGAAATATTATAGTTTCTTATAATAAAGCAACTTGCATGCATATTATACCAACTTTCATTGAGATAAATAACAAATAAATTACAGAGGCTTCACTTCTTGACAACATCAAATAAAGTAAGATGAGGATTTCTAATTTTCTTGACTTCCTTGCATGCGCATGTGGCCTTTCAGCAACTTGCATGCATGTTGTACCAGCATTTATTGAGATAAATAATAAATAAATTACAAAGGCTTCTCTTCTTGGCAACTTCAAAGCAATTAAGATGAGGATTTCTAATTTTCTTGGTCATGCATGCAAGGAAGTGGCCACTTCCTTACATGCGCATATGAGGCCTTTTAGCAATTTGCATGCATGTTGTACCAGTTCTCATTAAGATAAATAATAAATAAATTACAAACGCCTCTCTTCTAGCAACCTCAAAGAAATTAAGATGAGAATTTCTAATTTTCTTGGTCATGCATGCAGGAAGTGGCCACTTCTTTACATGCGCATGAGGCCTTTCAGCAACTTGCATGTATGTTGTACTAGCTTTTATTGAGATAAATAATAAATAAATTACAGAGGTTTTTCTTCTTGGCAATCGCAAAAAAATTAAGATGAGAATTTCTAATTTTCTTGTTTGCATGCACGCATGAGGTCTTTTAGCAACTTGTATGCAACCTGTCTCATTGAAATAAATAACAAATAACTTACAAATGCCTCTTTTCTTGACAACCTCAAAGAAATTAAGATGAGGATTTCTAATTTTCTTTGTCATGCATGCAAAGAAGTAGGAAGTGGCCACTTCCTTGCATACGCGCATGAGGCCTTTTAGCTACTTGCATGCATGTTATACCAGCTCTCATTGTGATAAATAATAAATAAATTACAGAGGCTTCTCTTTTTGGCAACCTCAAAGAATTTAAAATGAGGATTTCTAATTTTCTTGGTCTTGCATGCAAGGAAATGGCCATGCATGCATGAGGTCTTTTAGCAACTTGCATGCATGCTGTACCAGCCCTCATTGAGATAAATAACAAATAAATTACAGAGGCCTCTATTCTTGGCAACCTCAAAGAAATTAAGATGAGGATTTCTAATTTTCTTGGTCATGCGTCATGCATGAGGCCTTTCGACAACTTGCATGCATGTTGTACTAACTTTCATTGAGATAAATAAAAAATAAATTATAGAGGCTTCTCTTTTTAGCAACCTCAAAGAAATTAAGATGATGATTTCTAATTTTTTTGGTCATGCATGCAAAGAAGTGGTCACTTCCTTGCATCTGCATGAGGCCTTTCAACAATTTGCATGCATGTTGTACCACCTTTCATTGAGATAACTAATAAATAAATTATAGAAGCTTCTCTTATTAGCAACCTCAAAAAAATCAAGATGAGAATTTCTAATTTTCTTAGCCATGCATGCAAAGAAGTGGTCATGCGCGCATGAGGCCTTTTAGCAACTTGCATGCATGTTGTACCAACTCTCATTGAGATAAATAATAAATAAATTATAGAGGCCTATCTTCTTGGCAACCTTAAAGAAATTAAGATGAAGATTTCTAATTCTCCTGGTCATGCACGCGTCGCGCATGAGGCCTTTTAGCAACTTGCATGCATGTTGTACCAGCTTTCATTGAGATAAATAAGAAATAAATTACAGAGGTTTCTCTTCTTAGAAACCTCAAAGAAATTAAGATGGAGATTTCTGATTTTTTTGTTCATGCATGCAACTTCTTTGCATGCGCATGAGGCCCTTTAGCAACTTGCATGTATGTTATACCAACTATCATTGAGATAAATAATAAATAAATTACAGAGGCCTCTCTTCTTGGCAACCTCAGAGAAATTAAGATGAGGAGTTCTAATTTTCTTGGTCATATAGGCCACTTCCTGCATGCACATGAGGCCTTTTAGCAACTTGCATGCATGTTGTACCAGCTTTTATTGAGATAAATAATAAATAAATTACAAAGGCTTTTCTTCTTGACAACCTCAAAGAAATTAAGATGAGCATTTCTAATTTTCTTAATCATGCATGCAAGGAAGTGGCCATTTCCTTATTTCAGCAACTTGCATGCTTGTTATACTAGCACTCATTTAGATAAATAATAAATAAAATATAGAGGCCTCTCTTCTTGACAACCTCAAAGAGATTAAGATGAAGATTTCTAATTTTCTTGGTTATGCATGCAAGGAAGTGACCATGCACGCATGAGGCCTTTTAGCAACTTGCATGCATGTTGTACTAGCTCTCATTGAGATAAATAATAAATAAATTACAGAAGTCTCTCTTCTTGACAACCTCAAAAAAATTAAAATGAGGATTTCTAATTTTCCTGGTCATGCATGCGCTGTGCACGGGCCTTTCGGCAACTTGCATGCATGTTATACCAGTTTTTATTGAGATAAATAAGAAATAAATTACAAATGCTTCTCTTTTTAACCACCTCAAAGAAATTAAGACGAAGATTTCTAATTTTTTTGGTCATGCATGCAAGGACTGGGCCTTTGCATAAATTAAAATGATACGATATATCTTTATCCACAGAGATAGCGTTGAAAACTTGTGAATATATAATTGAGAGAAATGTTTTTCTTAAGTCGGTTCAAGTATCACATTATATACATTTAATACGTGGCAAAACCGGTCGACAGTTAAGTAGCCAAATCTCCCTGCCCATGCTCTCTTTCCATACCAATTCCACTGACATGGCACAAAGTCCACTGCCACACCCCACTTATTATTTTATTAGTACAGAAGAACTCATAATTCCACAAATCGCGAAACTGACATTAATCTACTATTACTGTTTATTTTGTATTGAAAATAAAAATAAAAATAGTGGGTTAAGAAATGCTCATGTGGGAAATAATTAGTTAATGGCAGAAATACTAATTAAAGCTAGGGGTGAGGCATGTAGTTTTATTGGTATAATCTTTAATTTTTAAAATAGAAACTTGAAGTTTGAAACCTCATCTCCAAATATATATATATATAAATATATATATATTAATATAATATAATATATATATAGCTAGGGGGCATTAATTCTTGATTATAAATTGCTAATTGCTATTAATAATTCCCTCATTCGCATGCGGAGAACGATTCAACGAGACTGGCAGTCAATCGGGTCAAGTACTGGTATGGAAAGAGAGAGATGCTAAAAGTTGAATCCAATTTATGTCTAATAAGAAATTTGAATATATTATGCAATGAAAATACAAAAGATCAATGAATATACTCAGCCATATTATTTGTCCTGATATAATCATAAATAGTGGAATAGAAAACCTCATCTGAATTCAAAGTTGGCCTCATTTGGACAAATGAGATGAGATGGTCGGTAAATAGTAATGAAATTATTTGAGTTGAGATGTTTTACGATTTTAAAAAAATAAGTGAGAAAAAGTTGAAACAAAAAATAATATAAAGTTATGGTATTGTTTGAATAAGTTTTTTTAATATTATTTTTATTTTGAAAGTTAAAAAAGTTGAGTTAATTTGTGTTTTAGTTTGAAAATTTATGAAAATTATAATGATTAAGTAACGATTATATAAAAATATTGAAGATTTGAAATTGACAAGTATTTATTTTTGTGGTGTTTGAATATTGAGATCATAATATGAGATGAGATAATATAAGAAGAGATAAGATGATATGTAAGAAAGACTCTTACAATCTAAACCAGGCCTAAATCTTCAATCACAATCCATCTTTATAAGCTCTTATAAACTGAGGACATAGGCTTGTTATTGATTTTAGGTTTATACTTTATTATAGGTTACAGACCTTCTAAGGGGTCCCACGTTTGGATACTAAGTATTTAGATTATTTGTAAATGTTGAGAGGTGGCTTGAAATAGCGTCTCTCTTGTACTCTCACTCGACTCTTGCTCGACATCCAGTTCGAGCGAGAGTCATCTAGTAAGTTCGCTCAACTTTTGCTCAACTTCCAGCTCAAGCCAGACTCCAACCCAAGAGTTCGCTCGAATCTTGCTTGACATCTAGCTTGAGCGAGATCCAGGCAGAGAGTTCGCAAGATCCTCACTCGACGTCCAGCTCGAGCGAGGTACTGGCAGTGACTTCGCTCGACCTTCGGTCTAGCGAGACGCAACCCTAGCCGTTCGCTCGATGGTTCGCTTCGAGCTAATGTTCTACGGACTTAGGATACGCCATTTGGAATAGTGTCTCGCTCGAGCAAGAGCATTCTCATTCGAACGAGTGTCACTTATATAAGAGAAACGCGTTCATTTGAATGAAGACGCCCAGACTGCCTTTTTTTTTCCTCTGTATTTTTGTGAGTTTTGAATGTTCTTGAGTGTTCTTGAGAGTAAACATTTGTGAGGTTGAGAGTATACACGTGAAACTAAGTGATTACTTTGTAGAATCTTGTGATTCAATCTCTATACTCCATTTTTGATTTATAGTGAAGTTTTAAGACCGACCACACAGTAAACGTAGGCTTATTCTGAATCAAACCACTTATATATGTGTGTTCTATCTATCGTTTTATTTTCTCCTTATTTGCATCTGCTGCGTTACTTCATCTATTGCTGTTTGTTTATCGACTTATTCCCAACAAACTGGTATTAGAGCATTTACTCTGTAAAGATCTGAAGGGATGGCTACAGTAATATTTGAAGTGGAAAAGTTTGATAGACAGAACAGCTTCAGTTTATGGCACATAAAAATGAAGGCTTTCTTGCGTCGGCAGGGTTCGTTCAAGGTTCTTGAAGAGAATGTGTCTACTGATTCTCCTATACCATCGAAGGACGAGGAAGATAAGGTACACAGCACTATTCTTTTATCACTATCTGATGGTGTTTTGAGAGAGGTTGCTGAAGAAGAGAACGTTGTTAGTCTCTGGAAAAAGCTTGAGAGCTTATATATGAAGAAATCTCTCACTAACTGTTTGTATTTGAAACAACGGTTGTATACTCTTAAAATGTATGAAGGAACTTCCATTACTGAACATCTAGATGAATTTAATAAGATTATTATGGATCTTAGAAATATAGACATTAAACTTGAAGATGAAGATCAAGTTTTAATTATTTTGTGTTCATTACCTATGCCATTTGAAAATTTTGTAAATTTCATACTGTATAGAAGACATACCATTCCCTTAGCAGATGTGAAATCTGCTTTGAATTCCAAGAAATTGAGAAGTAAGTTCGGTGACAAGGATAGTGAAAATCAAGTCAGTGGCTTGTTTGTAAAAGGTTCCTCTAGCCGAGGAAGATCAGTGAAAAGAGTTCAGAGAAGAGCAGAAGCAAGTCCTGGGGTAAGTCTAGCCGAAGGGTAACAAGAAAAATGTGAAATTTTACTATTACCACAAGTTTAGTCATTACAAGAACGAGTGTACCAAACTAAAGAAGAAGGAGGAATATACTAGTTTCTCGAATGCCATCAGTGTTGCAAATGATAGTTTTGATGGCTTAGATATTGTTCTGGCAATCAGTGACTCGAGCAGTCACTTCAGTGACAAGTGAATCATGGATTCAGCTTGTACATTCTATATGTATTCCAAAAGGAATTGGTTCACATCTTATGAATCAGTCAACGGGAGTTCCGTTCTATTGGAAAACGATATAGTGTGCAAGATTGCAGGACTCGGCTCAATTCAGATAAGGATGTATGATGGGATTGTTAGGACATTGTCTAATGTCCGACACATTCCAGATTTGAAGAAGAATCTTATCTCGATGGGAGCACTTGACTCTTTAGGCTTTAGGTACACAGGCGAAGGTGGACTTATGAAAGTCAGCAAGGGCTCCATGATTATATTGAGAGAAGATAAGTTTGATGGACTTTATTTCCTTCAAGGCAGTACAGTGATAGGTGCGGCTTTAGTTTCTGTATTAGCTGACCAGATTTAGATCTCACTCGTCTATGGCATATATGCTTGGTCCATATGAGTGAGAAGGGGATGTCTATCCTCAATAAGCAAGGGTTGTTAGAGAACCAGAAGATTGGCAAACTTGATTTGTGCGAGCATTGCGTCTTTTGGAAACAGTGCAGTTTGCTACAAGAGTTCACAAAACCAACAATACTGTGGACTACATTCATTCCAACCTTTGGGGTCCGTCTTCTGTTCCATCGAAAGGTGGAGCTAACTACCTACTTACATTGATTGATGATTACTCACAGAAGGCATGGGTATATTTTCTCAAGCAGAAGAGTGATGTTTTCACCAACTTTAACCAGTGGAAAACTTTGATTGAGAATTAGACAGGCAAGAAAGTGAAACAGCTTTAGAGTGACAATGGTATGGAGTTTTGCGGAGGAGAATTCGATGAATTTTGCAAGAACGAAGGCATTGCCACACACCGTACAGTTAGACACACTCCACAGCAAAATAGGGTAGCTGAACGGATGAATTGGACACTATTGGAGAGAGCACGCAGTATGCTCTCTAATGTGGGCTTGTCTAAAGACTTCTGGACGGAAGCAGTCAACACAGTCTACTTTCTAGTTAACCGTTCATCAGCCACAACTATTGGTTTGAAAATACCAAATCAGGTATGGTCGGATACTCCTATCGATCATTCAAATTTAAAGATTTTCGGTTGTCCTACTTTTTTTCATGTCAATACGTGTAAGCTTCAACCAAGGGCAAAGAAATGCATATTCATGGGATATGCTAGTGGGGTGAAGGGATATAAGTTGTGGTGTACTGATCTCAAATCACCCAAATTTGTGGTTAGTAGAGATGTTGTTTTCGATGAATAGTCTATGCTTAATCCGGAAAATGAGTTTACTATGATTACAGATAAAGACCAGGAAAAAGGCAAATTGGTGGAGCTACCGGCTCCACAGAGGATGCTAGTTGACACCGAGGATGCTGCCACTACTGATGGGCATGATTCTGATTCAGAGGCTAATGCACATGATGAGTAAGAATACAGTATTGCTATTGGTAGACAATGGAGACAGATTAAACCGCCTCAGAGATATGCTGATGCAGACATGGTGAGGTATGCTCTTACTACAGCAGAAGATATAGTTGGTCAGGAGCCTTCCAGTTATTCTAAGGCTATAAGGAATACAAAGTCTGCTCAATTGTGCTCTGCGATAAGTAAAGAGATTGAGTCTCTTCATAAGAACCAAACGTGAGATTTGGTTCAGTTGCCAGCGAAGACGAAGACTGTTAGCTGCAAATGGGTCTCAAGAGAAAAGAGAGAATTCAGAATAATACATATGCAAGATATAAGGCACGCCTAGTTGCTAAAGGCTACAATCAGAGATAGGGGATTGACTTCAATGAGATCTTCTCCCTAGTTGTAAAACACAGTTAGATTAGAGTTTTACTTACCATCACGGCATTGTATGGCTTGGAGCTACAGCAACTTAATGTTAAAACAACATTTCTACATGGCGAGCTTGAAGAGACTATTTATATGCATCAGCCAGAGGGATTTATCAGTTCAGGCAAGGAGGATCATGTATGAAGATTAAAGAAATCATTATATGGTTTGAAGCAGTCTCCGAGATAATGGTATAAACGTTTTGATTCGTTTTTAATTTATTATAGTTATTTGAGAAGTAGCTATGATAAATGTATTTATCATAGACAATTGCCTGATAGATCTTTCATTCACTTATTGTTTTATGTTGATGACATGCTTATAGCTGCTAAAAGTATGTATGATGTTGATTTGATGAAAACTCAACTTAGAAATGAGTTTGAGATGAAAGATTTAGGCATTGCTAGGAAGATTTTGGATATGGAAATCTACAGAGATAGGAAAGCTGATAAGTTATACTTGTCTCAGAAAAAATACATTGAAAAGGTTCTCAACAGGTTTGGAATGTCTACTTTCAAACCTGTAAGCACACCGCTTGCATTACATTTCAAACTTTCGGCTTCCCTATCTCCCCAGACAGACGAGAAGGAACGGACTATGGCGAGTGTTCCCTATTCTAGCGCAGTTGGCAATGCGATGTATACGATGGTTTGTACCCATCCAGATATTTCACAGGCAGTGAGTGTTGTTAGCAAATACATGGCTCATTCAGGTAAAACTTACTGGCTGGCAATGAAATAGATTCTAAGGTATTTGAAGAAGACTTTGCATGTTTGCTTAATTTTTGATAGAGATATAGATTTCAGTTCAAATGTTGTTGGATATGTTGATTTTGATTATGATGGAAATTTAGATAGAAAAAGATCATTGATAGGTTATGTGTTTACACTTTGTGGTTCTGCTATTAGTTGGAAAGCAACGCTTCAATCAACTGTTGCTTTATCAACTACAGAGGCAGAATACATGGTAACAGATGAGGCTGTTAAGGAGATCATTTGGCTAAAGGGTCTGATCAGTGACTTGGGTCTATAGCAGGAGGGGATGTCAGTTCACTGTGACAGTCAGAGTACAATACATTTGACCAAAAATCAAATGTATCTTGAGAGAACAAAGCATATTGATGTCAGGTATCATTTCCTCAAAAATATCGTGGCAAACGGTATTGTAACAATTTAGAAGATTACTACTACAGAGAATCCAGCAAACATGATGACTAAACCAGTTTCAGTATACAAGTCAAACTCTGTTTGGACTTGATTAGTGTTCAGGGTTTCCAGATCCCTTAGGGGATTTTGATGGGGTTGGTCCTTTTGATAATTTCAGTAAGATTTATGAGTATTCAAGCCAAGGTGGAGATTTGTTAAGAGGTGGCTTGAAATAGTACCTCCCCTATACTCTCACTTGACTCTCGCTCGACGTCCAGCTCGATCGAGAGTCATCCAATAAGTTCGCTCAACTCTCGCTTGATTTCCAGCTCGAGCGAGGCTCTAACTTGAGAGTTCGCTCGACTCTCGCTCGACATCCAGCTCGAGCAAGATCCAAACAAAGAGTTCGCGAGACTCTCGCTCGACGTCCAACTCGAGCGCAGTACAGGCAATGACTTCGCTCGACCCTCGCTCAAGAGCTCGGTCGAGCAAGAACAACCCTAGTCGTTCGCTTGATGGATCGCTTCGAGCTAATGTTCTACGGACCTAGGGTGCGCCATTTGGAATAGTGTCACGTTCAAGCGATAGCATTCTCGCTCGAGCAAGTGTCACTTATATAAGAGAAACGCGTTCATTTGAACAAAAACGCCCAAATTGCCTATTTGTTTTTCCTCTGTATTTTTGTGAGCTTTGAGTGTTCTTGAAAATAAACACTTATGAGGTTGAGAGTATACACGTGAGATTGAGTGATTATTTTGTAGAATCTTGTGATTCAATCTATGTACTCCATCTTTGATTTACAGTGAAGTTTTAAGACTGACCCCACAGTGGACGTAGGTTTATTCTGAGTCGAACCACTTATATCTATGTGTTCTATCTATCATTTTATTTTCTCTTTGTTTGCATCCGTTACGTTACTTGACCTATTACTATTTGTTTACAGGCTTAATCCCAAAGTGACAAGTACGCATTCCAATAAAATCCCAACTGAGGCCGCATATGCTAAATCTCCTCACCGTCTCCCTCTGCACTCAAACGTTTCTCTGTTTAAGGATCCACGAGGTATTTTCATGGCAGATATATCTTCGCTCTTATATCCACGAGGTAATTCCAACTGTGTTTTGCATGAGGGTCTTACCATCTTGTCGGCTTTCCAAGCAGCTCTGCAAAGTGCAAAGTCTACTGTGGTATAAACATTTTCTTCTAACTTTCTCGCTATTTTTTTTTTTTTAACCTGCTGAATTAAAAATAAATTTTCATCTTACCCCTTTATGCTTCACAGTTGAGATTTTCTCAAATTATCTTTCTGACGAAGCTGCAAATTCCCATTTTATGACGAAGCCGCAAATTCTTTGTGGAAACAATTAAATGTTAACTTTATAATGTCCCTGTTTGAAATTTCTACAAGGCATTATCTCTACCTTCTCTTATAAAATATAAGTTCTTTCTTCAATTTTGCAAGTTTGATGCTGCTGAGGTTCTCATGGCATTGGAATACCTCCACATGCTGGGAATCATCTAACGAAATGAAGAATCCCTAAAGCTTCATTCTGCCAAAGAAACAAATTAAGTATGCATTACAACGACGAAAGTTCAAACCAAAATCGGCAACTACCAAGAAAACCCAGATCAGAACCTAGGCGGTCTAGTTTTGAAGAGTACCTATCAAAAAAACAAAAACAATAAAAAAATAAAAAAAATCTGGAGAACCCCACAATGGAAACTAATTATATTGGGGAGAGAGAGAGAAATAGGGACGTATAGATGGGGAGGGAATGAGGGAGCAGAGCTGATCACCAAATCAAGTGGGTTTTATCAATTATATGAGGGTGCAAAAAAATAAAATGTATACTCACCTGTGTGGCAATTTTTAATTAACGGGTGTAAAAATCTCCTTTCCACCCATTCGGAAGTCAAACTCTAATATTAGGACCGGTTTGAATTCGTAAACGAGACAATTTTGTCTCCATTAATCTCAAATTTATTATTATACTTTTTTATATTTTTATATAAAACATAAATTCTAATATAATTTTTTTAAATTCTAATATACTTTTTTCAAATTTTAATTTAATTTTTTCAAATTTTAATTTAATTTTTTTAATTTTTAAAATAATAATAATATTAAAAAATAAATTAAACTCTTCTCAACTCATCTCATCTCCTAATCCAAACCAGCCTTAATAAATCAATTTCTGATCGTTACCTATTTCTATGAACAAACTACCCAAAAATATATGCATATTAACCGAAGCCCTCCTCAAAAAATTAATTAAAATAGAGACCATAGAGGCCAATCAAATTCCAATTTATACTAGATCGGGTTCATTAAATCAATACACACACAAAAAAAAGGAAAAAAACATATACATAAGTTGAGATCAGTGTATCTACAGATGACAAAAAAGAAAAAATATATCAGACGGAAAATTCAAAGAAATCGGAAAAAAGAGAGCAAATACCTACTTCTCCACGATTCTTTGAGAAAACCTGCAAACAAAGAAAAAAAAAAGACTGGAAAGAAACTAAAAAAGATAGAGACTGCTAAAAAAAAGGAATCAAAATGAAGATTTTCTGAATACTCCGCAATATATAACAATGTGATAAGCTAAATGTTGATTGATGAAAGAGCAAAATAAAAATAATATAGGTATTATAATATTACACAACATTTTTCAAATTCATAAATCAAGTGAAAATCTAAATAAAAACAAAAGTGGCAAAAAAAATCTAAATAACTCCATCATCCAAAAGGAGGCACAAAGCCTGAATTATAAGGAGAGACGGCAAATTCCAGACAATCCTCAAGTTGTAGCTCCAGAGAGTGCATGAACTTGAAGGAAAGGGTGGCTACACAATATACATAAGAATGGTTAGGAATTTTTAATTTTATTTTTTTATGAATAATATAGATGAAACCTGCCAAGTTTTTCTTAGATTTTTATATAAAATTTATTATTTAAATAAAATGATTTTAATAAACAAAAATGAAAATTGTACCTTTTAATTACAACCCAAGTTTAAGCTCTAAATCCAAATCTTCCTTTAGATTCCAGGCTGTTACAATCATCTTCACCAAGACGCCTCTTACCATCAATTGAATCTACCCAAATATCAATTGATTTACAGGATGCATCAAAATCATGGGCACCAACTTCTTGGTGGAGCACACCTGTGTCATCATCTCTTGCCTTCTCTTCATCCTTCTCTAAATCAAAACCATCTTCATCAGCTGAATTCTCATTGTCATCATTCTCTGAATCAGAAATGTATTGCAATGTATTGGTTTCCTGCTTGCGTACCAGACGGATTCCTATACTTGTAATTAGCACTCTACCCCAGATGCTATGAAACTTAAGTTGCAGATCAATAACCTTTGATTTAAAATGCAGCCTATCTAGTTTTTTGTAATGCAACAATACATCCTTCTGGCCATCACATGGACCAACACTTGTTTCCAAAATGGTATCCACATATACACCATTAGAGTAGATATCGATACTCATAACATTGCTGGAAGACCTTTGGGAGGGATCGGACTGAGCAATGGCACATATAATGATTCCTTTGGTCTCATCCGAACACACCAAATCAACATTTATGTCATCAGATACATAACTAGCTAGAATCTCTAGCTTGCGATGGTAGTCCCAATCTGGAATCTTATTTCCCGAAAATGCAAGTAGCCAATCAGCATGTCCCTGTTGAACAAGCATGCATCATAATTTTTAATAGACAAAGGTACACGAGTGTGTGTGTGTGTGTGTGTGTGTGTGTGAGAGAGAGAGAGAGAGAGAAAGACCTTAAACGGTAGAGGATTTACAACCATTTTATGGCATCCTCTCAAGTCAATCGAATATAGCTTACGACAGTTGCTTGTATTGAATTCAAACCTCTTCGATACTTCAACAAAACTCTCCAATGAGATGCATCCCCTAGCGTTTACTATTTCTATATTTGGAGGAAGTATTGGGATTTTTTTAAGTTGCTTGCAATCATTTAACCTAAGGGATGCTAATTGATCAAATCCTCCGATCCACTCAGGAAGGATAACAACATTGCTTCCTGATATTTCTAAATGAACCAATGTGGAATAGTAGTGAGTTAGAAATTGGATTTCACGTGACAAATATTGTTGAAGGCAGTTCCTTATCTGTAAAAAATAAAGTCCAGTGAGATTCCCAACTGATGAAGGCAATTCTTTAATAGCAGTCATGTGGTGCAGTTGAACTTTTGTTAAACATTTCGTTTCACTCTCAATTTCAGGAAACTTCTGCAGCCTTCCACAACCAAAGAGGCAAAGCAGTTTTAGAGATCTCAGCTTGAGGGAACTTGGAAAACTAGCAAGTCTCGGGCAACCATGAATTTTCAATTGGACAAGTTTATCAAGGACGCTGCTGTTGACTTTGCTCCTTTGTAAATCCCACATCGGTGGAATTTGTAAAATGGGGCTAAGCATGAGGCTATAAAATGAGGCCTAGCCTCCCTAGTTAACACACCAGTCAGAAACTTATCTAGTAACTTTTGACTTTAGTAAAATTCCTCTGTTGTCCTTTTTGTATGTAAAAGGAAGAGAGGTGAAAGTTATAGTTTTACTAGTGGAAGAAGTTTTTGTGGGTGTCGTTGGGGTGAGGAGAAAAATTGTGTGATTGTAACAATTTTTCACATAGTGTATTTTCTTCTCTGGGTCTGGTGGTTTTTCTCCTGATTTGGGAGTTTTTCACGTAAATTCTTGTGTTGTGTTTATTTCTCTATTTTTCTTATTATTCTGTTAAAAGTAGATCCTGGTGGGGGGGAATTTGGAAGCCCAGATTCCCAACAGTGGTATCAGAGCCACTAGGTTCTTTTTGCAGGGTGGAGCTTTGGTGTGGTAGTGTGAATACGTACGGTCTAAGGAGGTTCTGTCTAGGAGATTGGAAATTTTAAGTGTGTCCGTTATGACCCTCCAATCTTTCCTGGGAACCTTGAAGTTCTGTCTAGGAAAGATCAATCTTTCCTGGGAACTTACTTAGTGGGTACTATTCATTTCTACGGTAAAATTCATCGAAGTTATGTCAGGAGGTAGAGTTTCAAATCCTATCAGATTTGATGTGGAGAAATTTGATGGGAGAATCAATTTTGGCTTGTGGCAAGTGCAAGTCAAGGATATCTTGATTCAATCAGGATTACACAAGGCGTTGAAAAGTAGACCAATCCTTGAAGTCAGTAGCGGTTCAAGCACTACTGGTGAAACAAAGAGCAGATCTGGAATGAGCGATGAAGATTGGGAGGATTTGGATTTGAGAGCAGCAAGTGCAATTCGTCTGTGCTTGGCTAAGAATGTTCTTGCAAATGTGCATGGAATATTCACGGCAAAGGGACTCTGGGAAAAGCTCGAAGAGTTGTATCAGACGAAGGGTGTCTCGAATCGAGTGTACCTGAAGGAGCAGTTTCATACACTGCGGATGAGTGAAGGTACGACTATTTCAGACCATTTAAGTGTTCTCAATGGCATTGTCTCTGAGCTGGAATCTATTGGAGTTAAAATTGATGATGAGGATCAAGCCTTGAGGCTGATCTGGTCTCTTCCATCTTCCTATGAGCATATGAAGCCTATTTTGATACATGGGAAGGAGAAAATAATTTTTTCAGAGGTTACCAGTAAACTTTTTTCTGAAGAAAGAAGGCTAAGTGGTGGAAGTAATGGTTCACTTGAGAACTTAGCAGTGGTGACAGCTGGTGATTGGAAGAGGAAGAACTCCATGAAGAAGAAAGTAGTCTGCTGGGTGTGTGGACAACCTGGGCACGTCAGAAGAAATTGTCCAAGAAGTGGAGCAGGTTCGACAAGAGGCTCCAAGTCAGTAAATGGAGATACTGACAATGAAACTAACATTGTATCTCTTTTTACAGAAGACGATGTCTGTTAAAAAGAAACATGTACATCCTCATGGCATGTCGCTAATCTCAAAGTTGCCATGATAAAGGATGTGTTAATGTTAGTTGTTCCACAAGTTTGCACACGGGCATTGGTTTGGCATTGATGCAAGGTGTGTGGTGGAAATTCATATCGATGGCTGATGAACTTCCAGGAAAGCCAAACGTGGGAGTTGCACCATAATTTTTCAGCAAGATTATTTTCGACATGGGCCGAAGTGAAATGCTTGGAATTGGTTTATTCTGAGTGAGTATGCTTTTATGGTGGAGCATGATAGCGAAAGCTATGAAGATCCTCATTGCGGTGGAGCATGGCTGTGGGATCAGTCAAAGTCGCAAGGTGGAGATTGTTGACTTTGCTCCTTTGTAAATCCCACATCGGTGGGATTTGTAAAATGGGGCTAAGCATGAGGCTATAAAATGAGGCCTAGCCTCCCTAGTTAACACACCAGTCAGAAACTTATCTAGTAACTTTTGACTTTAGTAAAATTCCTCTGTTGTCCTTTTTGTATGTAAAAGGAAGAGAGGTGAAAGTTATAGTTTTACTAGTGGAAGAAGTTTTTGTGGGTGTCGTTGGGGTGAGGAGAAAAATTGTGTGATTGTAACAATTTTTCACATAGTGTATTTTCTTCTCTGGGTCTGGTGGTTTTTCTCCTGATTTGGGAGTTTTCCACGTAAATTCTTGTGTTGTGTTTATTTCTCTATTTTTCTTATTATTCTGTTAAAAGTAGATCCTGGTGGGGGGGAATTTGGAAGCCCAGATTCCCAACAGCTGCCAATAGATTGATGTAACTCAACTAAGTTATCGCAATACTTAATTTGCAATCTCTCTAAATTCTGGAGCCCCGACACATCGGGGATCGTTCTTAGGAATTCACATTCAGAGAATTTCATAATTTTCAAATTCCGAAATCTCTGCAAAAAAGAAAACCAAACAAGAAAAAATATGTTAGCTCGTAGAAAATTTACAGCATATGCATATAAAAGAAAGAAACAATCGTACCTTCAATCCTTCTCCCAATTCTTTGATCAAGCATTTATCCATTCTTAAGATGATTAGTTTCTTTCCATTAAAGTTATGCGGGAAAGAATGATTAGGATAGCCACACCAATCAAGTACTCTTAACTCGTTTGAGAGATAATCAGGCCCTCTTGAAAAAAGTCCATTACGATTTATAAATATCCTTAGACGCTTCATCTTCGAAAAAGCTCCTGGACGCAAATCTATCAAGCCTTGTTCTGGCAATTCTATCAATATCCCTGGGATCTTGCTTGCTCCCTAGTAAGACAATGCATAAATTGTGCCAACAAAAACAGAGCATTAAATTCTTCATATTTTACCACTTGCTGGAATCATAATTTTGTTTATATACATTGTTCATCTATTTTCCTTTTCTTTTTTTAAATAAAAATCTTATGTTTAACTTTAATTTTTAGAATGTCCCAAACTTAGTGAGCAAACACAAAATGTCAATGTTTGCTTTCACATTCACCTATCAATTAATTAATCCTTCAATATAAGAAAAAACCAGGCATACACACTAAAAACGAAATTGTCTCGTTAATCAAAAAGTTTTTTTTTTTTTTTTTTTGTTTAGATCGCCTCATCCTAGGCATACTACTCATAAACAAAAAAAACTATTATGAGATAAATACGTGGTAGATGAACTTATAGAAATAAGTGGGTGCACATATATGTATTCTCAATCTAATTTTACAATCAAAAGATGAAATGTGTTTTTTAATGCAACTCTTACGTACCTTAGTTTCTTCTAATACACGACGAACATCTTCATGAAACCATAACCTACTGCGTTCCTCGAGTTTATTGGGTGATTCTTGACGAACAATTTCTCTACCCATATCTTTGAGTAAGTCATGCATGTTTAATCTACCATACTCAATGGCTATGAGAGACCTATCCACTAGTACTTCGATACCACATTTAGGAAAGAAATCACAACCATCAAGTACATTAGTAACATATTCTTCTTTCTCTCCTGTAAAGAAACATGCAATGTCCAAAAAAATACTCTTCTGGCTTTCATCCAAGTCATCATAACTTATTTTAAGCTTTTCGTGAATATCATTATGAGGAATTTTTTTGTACTTTTCTAAAGCACTTCTCCAATAATGAATGTCTCTATCATATAGATTCGAGCCTAGTATTACTAATGCCAATGGAAGGCCCTCAGCGTAATGCAGTACATCTTCTGTAAGTCCTAGAAAATCGTGGTTAGGCTTTTTATTTTTGAAGGCATTCCAACAAAAAAGCTGAAGAGCTTTGTCGTGATTCAATTCCTTCACTTTATATCGGAAATGAACATCATTACAAGTTAATAAATGCTCATCTCTTGTCGTTATAATGATTATGCTTCCAGAACCAAACCATTCATATCCTCCAAGTAGGATTTCAATTTTGACTGACTGGTCCAAATCATCAAGAACTAAAAGAACCCTTTTATCCCAAAGCATCTTTTTTATGAAATCGATTCCCTGATCAACATTTCTAACCTTCAAACTTGGTTCTCGTAGGATCTCACAAAGAAGTGTCTTTTGCAACTGCATTAAACCTTTCTCACGCTTTGAAGTTTCTCTCACGTCTGCAAGAAAGCAACTATCTTCAAACTCATCAAGAAATGAGTTATAGATCATTTTAGCCAAACTTGTCTTACCAACTCCACCAATCCCATATATCCCTAGCTTGCGTACTGAAATATTCAGTCCCTCGCGTAGAAGCTTATGGACGTCTGCACTCTAGACTCCAAACCGATTGGATGCTTCGCAACATTTAAAGATTTATGATTTACTACACTTGAAACGTATCGGACAATTTCTTGAATAAAGTTAGGTTCGTCCCTATAAAAATAAATAAATAAATCTTGAGTTTTCACAACAAAGAAACAAAAGAAAATGAGCTAAATTTCACTAACTTTTTTGTTTCCATTCTCGAATTTGGTTTGCTCGTTAAGAAGCAGGGAGCTTTTGAATTAATGGGTTCATAAATTTAGAAACACACATATGCATTTGTGCATGCATACATATATACATACATATCTGCATAGATACAACTCATACAAGCATACTGAAGTATCATAAAGATGGGCTTATTAAAAAAAAAAAGTATCATAAAGATGTGTTATGATCAGCTTCTTCTTTCTTAAATGAAGGCATAAGAGTGAGTAGAAGAAAAATACCCATCTCGTAAAACGAATCCAGACAAAGCAGCCACTTTTGTAAGGGTTGCTTTCCACCTCTCCACCTTCGATTCATCCTTGAGTCTTTCTTTAAGTTTAGCAAATGTATTTCCGAAACTCTTTCTCTGATGTCGTACATCTGATGGATCTATACGGTAAAACACTGGTAGAATCATTTGTTTCTTTGTTTCCTTACACTCAAAAATCTTCACCAACTCATCCAAGCACCATCTGGAAGATGCATAGTTTTCTGAGAGGACGACAATTGAGATCATTGAGCTTTCGATAGCTTTGACAAGTTCTGCCGAGATTTCCTCCCCTCTTGGAAGCTTGTAATCTATGTATGTGTATATTTTATTTCGGTCCAAAGCTTGATGGAGATGGGCAGTGAAACCTTGACGAGTATCTCCACCCCTAAAACTCAAGAATACATCATACATCCACCGACGAGTCGAAGAAGATGAAGAGGAAGAAGCACCTTGAAAAGCCATCAGAGAAGTTATTGTTTATCTATGGAGGATTACTAGTGAAAGACTCTCCTTAAATCGGGAATTCAGAAATTGAAAATTGCATTAGAAAATGGATACGCGTTTGCTGAAGAAAGATGATGAGTTTCTTGGCAACTTCCTTGCGGTACCTTTCATGATTGGAATAAATAATAAATTAATTAGGCAAAAGTGAAGATAAGGGCCGGTTTGAATTGGAGAGTTATATATTTTATTATTATATTTTTTAAAATTTTATATAAAATATAATAAATAATTTTATTTTTTAAATTTTTAATTTAATTTTATTAAATTCTAATATAACTTAATATTAAAAAATAATATTTTAATAATATTTTATTTAATTTTTAAAATTTATTTCAATTTATCTTATTTTATTTTTTAATTCAAAGTACTGGAGGCAGTTTCCAAGGCTACCGGTGTAGTGAATTTTTTTTTTTTTTAATCTATAATTGAATAAATAATAAAAAGGCAAAAGTGAACTGACTCGGAAAAGCTTTTGCATCTTTGGGTAAAGCATATCTGGCTTTGTGAAAACTTAAAAGCACACACATTTTTAAGAAAAGCATACGGGTTTAGGAAAACCAATCGCATTTATTAAAAAAATGAGATTCTCAGCCACTTCTTTTTTCATTTACAATAAATTTAATAAATTTATTATTTAGTTAAATATTAGTTAAAGACATTAAAATAGGATTATAACAATCTCAATAAATGGCTAATCAAAATAATTTTCTCTTAACTCAACAAATATAATCAATAGATGAATGCTAGTTAAATTATTTTTTTAAGATTAAAATATTCATCACTTCTACTTATTTGTTTTTCTGCACTAAACTTCTATTTTTTATTCATTTTTCATTTTTGCATTTGACTGAATTTTTATAAAACATCATTCTAATTTAACATAATTCTACCAAATCTATTTTCACAAAATATAATTTCATAGGAAAAATATAACCGTTAAAAAATATAATTATTAAAAAATATGATCCATTATGTATAATTTAAACGTTAAAAAAATATTGTGTATATATTTTATAATAACAAATCAATATTCAAATTATAATTAGAATTAAAATAAATCAAATGTTGAAAATTAATATTTTAATATAATAATTATTAATTTATTAAATTTGTTATTTAGTGTAATAAAAAATGATTAACTAAAATTTGTAAAACTAAAATTTTTAACCAAAATTTAATTAAATAACAACTTATCTATTATAAATACTCTTATAATTCCTTTTGTTGACTGACTTGACTTACTTTTTTCGCAAGAGGAAGACGTAGACGTAGGGTAGATGAAGGCGTTTAATGATTGCCTCGTGAAAAATAAGCATTTCTACCCTTCGCATCCTCTTAGTAAGAATTGATCTAGATCTCTCGTTATAAATGGCATACATCTGAAGGGTAGAAATCAAGCAATATAGAGAGAGTAAAAGCCCATTTTCTATCACTATTTTTTATTTTGCAGTCCTTTTGCAGCAACAAATATGAGGCATTTCTTAACACAATTTAGATTAAATAAGGCCAGAAGCATATGGGGCAACCGAAGAACCATGACACAAAGTAGATTTAGATAAGAATGACGACCCTCTGTTTCCACTGAAATGGAAATTATTTCATTCATGTGCAGAATCTTTATTTCCCCCATTGATCCCTGATGTTGCTTTGTACCCAAGAAAGACAAAACTTTACCCTCAATTACCTGGAAAACCCATATAATGCAAGTATGCAAGGGCATTTCTTAGGTAAGTGTGTCAGAATATGGTCCAACCTATTTTCCAGTTCCAGGATACATTTTGGGTGCCATCAATTTGCTTAATTGTGTTCATGATCTCTGCCATGGCGGATTGCATTTGTTCTAATTCTACTTTTTTTGTGCAAAGCCGATTGATGGCATGTAGGTGCTGCTTGATTCTTATTTTTTGGCTGAACAGAGGGTTATTTTTCTGTACTAATACCAAATATCATGTTTGAGTGTTCAAACTATTACGTATTCTTGTTGGAAGCCATCTACTGCATGGATAGTTAGCAATATGAAACGAAAACATCATTTTTAGATTCATGTTCATACTATTAAGTAAGTGTTCCTGCTCTATTTGTGTACAAAATTCAAGTGCATCTCAGATTCTCAAATGCCAGTATGATATGAAAACATAACTTACTTCAATCCCTCACCTACACCATCATGCATATAAAACACACCACAGTATATAAAATGATCGTCCTTACAAGTTTCATTTTGGCCATAAACATTTTATTTTTTTCCCCTATATTCACCAGTATATCTCTGTGTGAAAGAATTAAGAAACACACGATATCATCCATAATATCGTTTATAAGTTCCTGAGAACATGTTTGTGGGCTTTGACAGTGAGATACAAGTCATCATCAATCAGTATTGCCATATAATCAAAAACTTGATTCTTCTGAGAATTATAATCAGGCATTGCTTTATGATTAATAGAGAGATATAGAAGCAATTTCAATCATCTTTTGTATTGACCAGCTCTGCTCGAATTCGAAACAATTATGTTTCATTTGATTTCAAATCTCATATACTATTGACCAGAAGGAAATAACTTTTTCATGGTATATGTAACGCAGATGAACTGTAATTCTCCAAGCTCTTGACCCAGACATGGTATATAAGCTATTGTCTTTTGCATGTCTATAGGCTATTACGAACTTAGGCTTACAGGTCTCTCAAGGACATCATAACTCACCTCAAAGAAAGCTCCTCAAAATTTTCAATAGTCAATTTCAGTCTATATGGTTATATTTTATGGCAACAAAAAGATAACATCTGCATATCCAGTTAATTTGTGTTTGGTGTCATGTTACCTGCATTGGGCAGGACAAACTGGAAGCCACGAACTTAAGGCCGAAGGAATCACTGCAAATGATTTAATATCAGAATTCTCGCGGGCATAAGTACTCTAAACCACATTCTACAAACATGAGAAACTCGATACACTTTTTTCTTTTTTCTTTTTTGATGAAAACAAAGTTTTATAAAATTTCATTTAATAGTCACTTAAGTGAACATTGTTAAAACATTCATGTCACTGTTATTATATCACACTCACATGTCGGTCCATGTTGCACCAAAAAAAAATACACATTTGAGTTTGGAAACTTAACAAAAAGGTAGAAGCACTGAAGCATGACAATGGAAAATTAATTATAATTTATAACCTCTATTTCTCCTCTCAAGTGAAAATACAGTCACGCACGTACAGATACAGTAGATCTCTCCATATCATAAATATAATCACAAGGATTATATATGGTGGTGGTGGTCCACTGTAAAGATTGTTTACACAAGGAAACCAAACTTTGAAACCCTGCAGCTCATTGACATTCTCAGCCTCTCAGGCTTAGCTTTTGTGGAGGAACAATGGGGCGTCCGAGTCTCATGGGCAATAGTCATCAACTCAGTACTCAATGGAGCTCTTGCCATGGTGGGTTATTGATCACGGTGTGTAGCACTAACACATTCAGGGGACCACATTTAGCAGATTCGCACTTTAGGTCTCGTTTGGTTAAAAATCTTTTCTTCTCATTTCATCATAAATCATTCTATAATTTTTAATTTTTTAAATTTTTATATAAAATATAATAAATAAATAAATAAAATTTTAAAAAAATAATATAAAAAAATAATATTTTAATAATATTTTATTTAATTTTTAATTTTTATTTAAAATTATTTCATCCCCTCTACCGCTCTAAAAACAGTATTCCTTTTAAAGAAATAAGGATTGTAATGGCTTTTGAAGCGGCAGAGTCTCATCTTTTGGTTGGACTTGATCCCAACATTACCTTCTAGAGGTTGTGTAATTTGTAATTTTTTTCCACCTTTTTTTTTTCCTTTGAAAGTAGTTTTACTTTTTCCACCTTTTTCTAGAGGCTTAAGCAGGCAGGTAGGGTGGTGTCTGTCACAGAAAAGTCCAGATGTGGATGGAAACATTTCTGTATTCAATAGGATAGGTTGATGATGGAACATAAATTTACAAATATACCCCTGAATGGGATCTAAAAAATGTCAATGGGATGCCTGCCATTCCCAAACCATCCATGACTGACTTTTAAAGATAAAAAGGACAACTTTTTATCTGCTAATGCTGGAAAAAGCTTTTATTGGGTGTGAAACAGATGGGAAGAGACAGCATCCGTGACATCGAAGCAAAAGACTAAACTGGTTGTATCTGTAAATTCACATCCAATTCAATTGACCTGCTATAATAATGTTTGAGATGGCGAAAAGCAAGCTTCCCGCATTCAGAAAACCCCCATCACAACCCATTCAAAGCCTAAAATTAAGGTAGTACCAACAACAAAAACGCTGCAACAGCATCACAAAGCTCCTGCCTTTTTCAGCCCCAAGTTCAACCACTCATCCCTATCCCTCTCTCTCCAAAGACTGTCCCTTTCTCTCTCTAACACAGACGCCACAATAACAAATGCATGGACAGAAGAAACATGAAAACTCCACGCACCCGCCCTTTCTATCAAATTACAAAGGAAGAGTCCACGCCACCCAACTCTCTCTCTTTCTTCAATGGCCCAGCTGGACCAAAATTTATGTGGAAGAAAAACAAAAAAGAAGGAAAGAAAGAATGTGAAAGAAAAGAAAGAGAAGATAGATAGAAGTTTTCAAATGTCCTCCAACCAAACCAACTCTCTTGTAAAAACATGTTCCCAAGAATACCCTTCTGCAACACCCCAAAAAATCCCCATCTTCATCAGCGTCTCTCAAAAGAGCATTATTTTTCACCAAGGTATGTGGGCTTTTTTGGGTTTCTTGTCTCGGTCAGAGTTTCACAGAGAAAACAGGGAAAGCAAGAACCTTCTTACCTCTTCCCTATTTCTCTCTTATTTGTCTTTCTTGTTACTTTATCTCCACCCCGTCTCTAAGTCTCCTCCTCTCTTCATTATTTCTTACCCATCTCTCTTTCTTTTTGTTATTTATCTCTTTTCTATCTCTCTCTCTCTATAATTGTTCGTTCTTGGCTTTTGGGTTCCGTCTTGCTGTGCTCTGATGAAGAAAACGAAACGGGCTGTTATTATGGAGTTTTCTCCACATGCTGTGTATGAGGACCCAAGAACCAGATTCAAGCACCAGAGTCTTTTGCAGGACTTTGAAGAGCTACAGAAGGTAATTTCATTTACGTGTTTCCACGGATTTGAGATTTCTTTTGTGGGTTTCATCAGATCTGACATTTTGTTTGATTTTAGGCTGTGTTGAATTCATAGTTTCCTAGATTTCCTTGATTTGGAGAATTTTAGGTGTTCGGTTGCTTAGAAAAGTGGTATATGCTGGAGAAATCAGTATTTTTTATACCCTGTATGATTAGTTTTTGGAAAATTAGTTTTTGGAAAGGTAAGATCTTGCATAAGAAAGGCCAAAAAAAGTTCAATTTTTCAATTTTTTTCCCTCTATTGGTTATTTTTTATTTTTGTTTTTCTCGCTGCACCCTCTGGTGAGTTGCTGAGAAAAAACGGATATGAAAGGAAATGAAATTGAGGTTTGAAATATGATTTCTTTCTAATAATGAACGGCCATTGACGATGTCTAACCCTTCTAATGGAAATTATCTTTTGGGAGGGGTAGAGGAGGGTGGGTTCATATTTTAGTATCCGCTGTGTTCCAACCTTTCCCATCATCCAAACTGACCATTGGGGGAGAAACTGAAGGTATTTATTTTAAAAGTTCAATTGTATTTTTCCCTGGTATGGGACTATTGTCTATTAAAATTTGTTTGTTTTCCTCTTGATTTGTATTTAGTTTTTTGTCTCCCTGTATTCTGTGTTTGTAAAACATTCCCCTGTATTTATTTGCGTTGCCCTCTTGGCTAGCCTTAATTAGTCTTTATGTAGGGTTTAATTTTCTTGAGTTAGCCAGATATGGGTTTATAATATTAAAGCATATTTCAGGAAACAGAGGACAAAAAGAAGAAATTGCAGATAATGAAACAGAAAAAATTGACCCTTTCTGCTGAAGTCCGGTATAGCATACTCGTTTCCATTTTTTGGTGGATTTAGTTAAATATACTATCATGAAATTCATGGCTTAGTCCATCTTGTATATTTTTAATCTGCAGATTTCTGAGGAAACGATACAAATACTTGATTGCAAACGAGTCTTCCAACCAACTGCCAAAGCAAGATTTTGTGCAACCCCAGAAATTCAATATCCGACGCCCTAGTTATACAAATCGAAAGAACTACAGCAAAAAAGAAGCTGTATTACGGCCATCAGTTCCAGCCCCTGATTTGAACCGGAAGAAGGAAAGGGTTTACAATGTGACAGAAGCCCATTTGCAGAAACCAGCTCTGGTCTTTGACTTGAACCAGAAAGCTAGAACTTTGAATGGAAAGGGAGCTGCTTTGCAAACTTCTGCACCAATATTTGACATGAACCAGAACGAAAGTATCTTTAGTGGAAACGATGCCACCAAGCGACAGATGACTCCGGTTTTTGACTTGAACCAGATTTCGGTATTATTTTCTAACCTGTGTGTAGTATGAGCTTTAAGTTCTTCATTTGCTCTTCTGAAAAAAAATAAATGAGCCAATGTTCTTATTAAGTTTGCTGTTTGTAGACAGAGGAGGAACTACTGACTGATTACGAGCCATCAAGGAAAAGCTTACTTAGAGGTGGAAGTGACGAGCAGCACGATGATATGAAGTTATCAATTTGTAGGAATATCGGAAATGGATCCAATCGAGCAGGGAAAAGGAAAATTTCATGGCAAGACCAGGTGGCTTTGAGAGTTTGAGATCTTGGTTGGGGCAAAAATGGTTGCCTTACCATTCCATGTTCTTGATCTTCTTTTCTATGGTAGGTTTTGGAGCTCTTTCTTCCAGTCAGTGTAAAGTAACAATAGTTCTATAGATTGAATATATAGATGGAACAATGGAATTGATTGATGATCAGGATCAAATATGTGTTCGCATACACCTATTCTTTAGTTGTTCTAATTGCTTGCTAATCTGATAATATATATATATGTTCTGTTTAATGGTTGTGACAGAAAATGCCTGTTAGGAGCCGCTTGGATGGTAAATTAAAATGAGTTTTGAGACAAAAGTTGAAAGTTGAGTTAATTATTATTGAAATATTTTTTTTTATTATTATTATTTTAGAATTTAAAAAAGTAAACTGTTTATTATATTTTGTATAGAAATTGAGGAAAGAAGTAATGATAAAATAAGATAAAATAAAATAAAATACTTCTGATTTCCAATCGCGCCTTTGGTTCTCCATGAAACAAGGTTTTACACAATTATTTTTTCTCCATAAAAGGTCGTGTTATTTGTTTTCATGGAGGTTCGAATCTGAGTTTTTTAAGTGGAAACTTTGGGAAGGTGGGACGGCAATGGGCCAATGGCCGCCAAGCTGCTTAGTTATTGTTGGTTTTATTGGTGGGAGAGCCATTGTTTTCAGCTTGCGAGCAAGCTAACCACTTTTAGGATGGTTTGCTGTTAAAGGAATAGAGATTGTAATTTGTGGAGGAGAGCGCCTGTGAGAGAATTCCTATTGGGTTGATCAAGGTCCATTCATTCCTAAATTATAAGGTTTGTTTAGGAATTTTATCTCAAAATCAACCCGCATCCAGATCTCCATAATAGAGGATAGTTTATGGGAGTGGTAGAAAAATAAAGTAGTAGAAAAAAATAATAAATAAATAATAAAAAGATTTTATGTTAATATAATAGAAAAAAAAAGATAAGAAATGTGATGTAGGAAGTTTTTTGATAAAATAAAATTTAGGAAAAAATTATAAAAAGTGTCCTTTTTAACTAAAATTTAAAGAGAATTTCAGGGAACCTAATGTAAATGCTCTAAATAACTTTGGGTAAGAAACAAACGGCCACGGGATAGTTTAGGTTTATGAAGTCTTCGAGTACTATTTATAGAACTTAAACACCCAGTTTGCAAAAATCATTTCTCTAAATGATTCATCATCCTTTCCTTTTAAGTCATTTTCTCAGCATCAAATGATTAGTAATTAAGTAAAATACAACAATAAAACAAATACTTTTTTAAGCAATACTCTTCATATAATTAAGTTGATATGCAAATGAGCAGATCACTCATGTAAAGCATGGAAAATATATACATTTTTAAAAGTATATTGGTGTCATTAACCTATCTTTTAATCATCGTTGAACTTTGCATGAAATGACTGTAGTAATTAACCTGAGCCACTTCATGTAATTTACAGGGTCTACAGATATTTAAAGGGTCTACTTATATTTTACAACTACTTCATCTTTTTTACCAAGCTTCTGAAGCTTAGCCCTGTGCTTTTTCCCATTTTTATGAGTCTTCATCACACCTTGAGAGGAGGTGCCAATTTGACACATTTCACACCAAAACTTAAATTTCTCAGGCTTCTTACATTCTGTTGTTTTCTCATCTCCCGGCCTTGTTGATGTGCCATTTGCCTTTTGCACTGAAACCTGCTCAACTTTATTCTTCAAATTTTCTGTCACTTCAATTTCTGTCTCCAGTCCTGAGCTTCCAATATCCGTAATCTTGCCCATTCTCTGGGTTCTAAGCCCTGTTTCTTTGGCCTTGTGCTTCTTTCCCCGAAGGTGTTCATTCAGACCTCTCTCGTTTGCGGTACTAACCTGACAGAGGGCACAACTCCACTCCTCCCTGGGCCTCTTCTTCAAACCAATTATTGGGATCTCACTGGGGCTTCCAGCTGATGGTTCCACAGCTTTCTCCTTTGCTCCAGAAAGATTTGGTTTCGGCTTGGCCTGCAAGGAACTCATGTCCATAGTAATAATTCACATATAATGTCAATAGATATGCACGATTTATTATATCTTTCAAAACTAATACAAGAATTAATCACTCACGTGCAAAAAAATTATGTTTTTTTCCCCTTCCTCAAAAACAGTACGTCCCAAGGAATTCATGTAATATATCACCTGGAAACTCATTCTGCTTTTCACATGCTGTTTCGACAACCTTCTTACCTATACCGGTGAGGAATCAGAGAGGCAGGATGCCCTCGTAGGGGTAGCGTAGGGATTTTGTAGGAACACCAATACATTACTATAACAAGATACTAACAAGACCTTAACTCATAAGCTAATAGAATACGAATGGTGAATGGTGAATGGTGAATGGTGAATGGTGAAAGCCTCAGCATCATTTCCCATAACTTCATCCACCACTTCAGAAAAAATTGGAGTCAATATAGTTCTTCCAATTATCTTTGTCTTCAACAGTTTTAAAAAGAAATACAAGTGGCAATGGAGGGCTTTCAGATCTTATCCACCATATTTACCCTAGAAAATGAAGGGTTATAAGCAAAGTTTTGAATACCGTACCGGTGAGCGTACCGGTCAAGACACTAAAACGAAATATTATCGTTTCGTGTACCATTTCGAAATAATCTATATATAAAAAATTATATATATAAATACATACATAAATTATATTTCAAAAAAATAGTCAATATATGAAAAGATTATATACATAAATACATATATGTAAATAATCTAATCTAAACTAAGGTAAAAAAAAATAAAGAAATGAAAAACAAAAATTAAAATCCAATACAGGCCGGCACGGCCGGTATGGCCGGTATTTAGGCCATTACGGTATAAGCAGTGTACCTGTACCACCCACGTGAACAGTACGATGTGTACCGGCCGGTACGGTACGGTACGGTACCAAAAACAATGGTTATGAGTAAACTAATTCTTACCCATGTGATTTGACCCTCTTGAAATCATTATAGACCGTAAGAACTTCTCCCTCTCAAGTAATGTAGGATCACATTCACCTCCATCTCATACTAAATTTAGAGTAGAGCCCAAATCTTCATGTACAATTTGGAACATAGCGGGATTCACAAAAACTAGGAATAAGATGTGACTTTAGGCTTTACTTGTGCCTTAATAAGATAACTGTGAAAATACAGTTTACAAAACCAGTAAGATTAATAATTTGGATCTTGTATCTTCAACATTGACAACAAGTCAAGAAAATAGCAACCCTTAGAACATAAGGTCAAAAGCAATTTATCGTTGTTTCTCATGATCAATAAAATTTTGTTTACCGATCAACAAAGAAAAGCAAGTTCATTAGTGCAATAAACCTCACTATTTGAAGGTTTTGGTTTTGAGAATGTCAGTTTTGATAGTTACAGAAACAAATCATAAATCAAAAACTTGGGAGAAAATCAAGGAATTTTATCAGAAAGAATTCATAACTAAAATTCTATTAAGAGTAGTGCTAGGGATCCCCGGGAGGGGATCCCCACCGCGGCCAAGTCGTGTAAATTTTTTTTATAATTTTTTTCATTTCATTTTGTTTTTGACAAAAATAATAAAATAATACGTGGAGATAAAATATATGTAATTTTTTTAATTTTTTAATTTTTTTTTCTATTTAAAAACCCCCATAGAGCCGCGATGGGGTCCAAATGCCGGAGATACATATATTTACTCTTCTATTAATTTTCGTTGTGGTTCAAGTTATTTACTCAATTTGTAGATCATATGAATTCAACGACTATGATTTCTATTATCATATTTGATCTTATATGATTGTTGAGCATATATTGAAGCAATGGCACCACTGTGGCCTGCTGCACGCCAAAGATCCAAAGGTAGCTTTCCCAAACTGAACCCACAGAAAATACCAACAGACCATCACAATTCGGAGGCACCAAGCTAGATCAAATTTTGTCAAGATCACAATAGCAAGCATTCATGGCTAGGGTGATCCAACCCCATTAATGACTGTGATGCCCCTATAGGGCTGACTTTTGAAGTGGTGGTCCAAAGAAAGCTAAATAGTGTTTTTTCCCCCTAGTAAAACAAGCCAAATTATGTAAATACAGATTGCTGAATGTTTCCGATTGGTTCATTCGGAAGGGATATCACACCAGAAGATATTTCAATCAAAGAGGGTTACATTGAAAACGCTCCCGTTTTAATTGTTTTCCTAAGCACTAGAGTTTTGAGAACAAATATGCTGAAGGTGGTAACAGAACAGGTCCAAGACCAATGCCTGAGATTGAGCAAACTTATGGCAATAAAGATTGAACAATTCTATTCATCATCATACACAATAAACATCACACTTATTTTCTAAATAAAGAGTAAAAAAATTTAAATAATTTAAGAAGAATAAAATAAATTGAAAAATAAAAGTATGTGTGATGTATGATATGAAGGATGACGAGAACTTGTACAATGGATATCGACTCCCATAAAACAATAGATTTTCAAATTTATAACACAGTGGTTTCCCGAGATAATCAGAATTCCATGAAAGCACAATAAGAATATAAGATCGACAGCGTATTAGAGCATTCATATTGGATTAATTAAAAAAAGTTTTTTTAAAAGTACAATTTTGTATAAATATTAAAAAAAAAATATCACATTTGATCAAAAATCATTTAAAAAATTTTGATGTTTTATTATTTACTTTTTAAAATAAAAAATAATTTTACTTTTTCTCATATTTAAAAATGTCATTTTTAATCAAATGTGACAATTTTTTTTTTGTATTTATATAAAATTATACTTTTTAAAAAAATAAAATTATTAATCTGATGTCAATGCTCTTAATTACCAAAGTAACAGTTGATAAATGATTGGTAACTGACTAGTATGATCACCTTATCCTTGCTAATCTCTGAAGGAGGCTTGATATCGAGCTTCATAGCTTCCGGTGACAGTGACGTTGGAAACATATCGAATCCGCTGCCGTGAACAGGAAATGCTCTCCCGTCAGATGGGGACGACGGTGGCAGCCTCGAGTCGAACCTCATTGTCAAGCGCTCTTCCAATGACGAGCCCGTGGCCGTGAGCCACCGCATGGCCATCTCTCGCTCAATCATCAGCTCTCGCCTCACTTCCGCTTCGATTACCCTGCGCCGAGCGATCTCAGCCACGATTATCTCTTCTCTGATCCGCTCCTTCATCAATAATTCTTCGGCTGACAACCCTTCGGCTGTGAGCCTCTCTCGCTCCATCAGCACCTCCTCATCGAGCACCCTCCGGCGAGCGACGTCCGCTACTGTTATCTCTTCTCTGACCCGCTCCTTGTCGAGCTCCCGCTGGATTGCTTCTCGAACGTCATTCGGGGTTCGCATTTGCTCCTGGCTTGGCTTCCGATGAGTGCTTGAAAGGCCGGCTGATAATATAGGGTTTACTCAAAACTCAGTGATAAAAGAGATTTAAGAATATGAGCGGAATGTTTGGATCCCGAGAGAAAGTAAGAAACGAAACGGAAATTTATGGGTTTTCAGAAAGTTTCAGAAAGTTTTCTTTCTTTTCATGGGTTTTCTCGGCAATCAAGGCGCTAAGGTAACAGAATTTCAACAATGGTATTTTAAAAACTGTTCTTTCTTATGAAAATTCTTTCCATTTAAAAAAAAAAACAGCAGAAGCATAAAAAAATATGCGAAAGATTATAGTTTCTTATCGTTTCTCCCCGTTTCTTGGCAACCAAACAGAATACCATAGGATACAGATAACAGGAACGATGTGTTCTAACAGACCTCTCGATGCTTGTTCTGTGAAGTAGATTGGACTGGAAGAAGAGGAGGGATATAATGGCTGTCGGTCATCAACGGCTCCAAACTTGAACTCCATGAATTGCAGAAAAAGAACCGCAGAGTATACGAGATCTTGTATGAGTTTCAGGTCTGGCTATGTCCCGCAGAAGGAATGGTTGAGAGTCAAAGATGGAGTGTGAAAAGGATGCGACGTTGACGATGCGCCTGGTTGAGATCTGAAGTAACACGGGGTAGATGTTAAAGTATCAAGAAAAGAACAAGACAAAGGAAAAGGAAAGAATGATTCTTGGAAACTCTTGTTAATTCAAGAATGATTCTTGGAAACTCTTGTTAATTCAAGAATGGAATTATTATTCGAGACAATTCCAACTTCCGCTTATAAGAATCAACACTAGAGAGATGCCAACTTTCCCTTTCCGGCCGCGGCCTTGGCCTTCTTATACCAACTGTAATACAAACACCTAAAGAAGATGACCCAAACGCACAGTTTAATCCCATAGAACGCACCGTATCACTTACGAATTCAACACAACACACCGTATTACTTACCGACTCACTCTACAAAATGCAACGTATCCATTAATGAAACTCCCCGTTGGTTTGGAATATTTATTATTATTATTATTATTTTTAATATTTTATTATTATTTTTTACTTATTTATTATTACTATTTACAAATATTCTCAAATATTCTCGACATCGAAACACAATTAATCTCCTCTACGAAACCATCAGAAATTCAGAAGTTCTGCCTCCAATAGTAGGCAGCGACTCCAGCATCCATATTTGAATCTTCAAATTTTCTTTTAAATTTTAACTAAAGATTTTCCTTTCTACAATTTTTTTTTTAATTTTACTTATTTTTCAGATCTCATTTTTTATATTTTTTTCATCTATTAAAATAACATTATTCTAATATTTCTTTATTATTTTTCTATTATTTTATTTCACATCATAATATTATTTCTAATAAAATATAATAAATAATAAATAAATAGTAATTTATGAATGAATAATACTTCCTTAAATTTGAGAAACAAATGTAGCACATCTCAACCGATTCCTCAAAATAGAAGATCAGATGTAATGGTGTTTTGCCGTAAAATTTAAAAATATCCCTCATAATATGAGCATTTGGTGTGCCTAATACAGATATTCTAATTCTATGATTCACATAAAAATTCTCTCTTTAATTTGATGGATGAATAAGTCTATTATGTGTTTTAAATATACCGTTTTATTTGACTGCTCTTCAAATTAATTTTTTTTATTTAATGAATATGGAAGTTATTTTTAGTATATTTATATATATATATTTTTTTATTTTTTAAAAATATTTAAATATATTAAAAAATATAAAAAACAAAACAAAACAAAAAATGAAAAGAGTATTTACATTAGACGGCACGTCCAACTATCATTCTAAAAAATAAATATTATAATATTCTCTCTAATTAATCCTCGAACTGAATGATTTAATATAAATACATATATATATAATATTAAACTTCTTATGAGATTTATAGTATTTAAACATATTGTTTACAGAGTATTGAATAAATACAATAGGGTCTATATTCATTAATATTCTATACATATGGATGATTTTAATTTTTACTTATGGATTCAAAATACCATTGGAGAAAGAAACAAATAAAATAAATTGATATCCTATAATACTTAAAAAGAGAAATGATATTTACAATTCAAAAATAAACAGGTCTTATATACTCATTTTGAAAAAAATAGTTTTAAAACAAAGTTAGTGACCAGCACTACATCACAAGAGATAAAAGAGTGTGAATTATGAATAATTTAACCATAATATTGGAAGTCTCTTTGTAGTTAAGTTTGAGCCTTTGATTAAAACATTTTGCCACAAGTCTTACTTTGAATTGGTCAATGATGCCGTCAACAAGTCTCTTTACCTGGAAGACCCATTTACGTCCAATAATATTGCATCCCTTTGGAGGTAGGACAAGTTGCCAAGTATTATGACGTATAAGAGCAGTTACTCAGAAGGCATAGCATTATTGATTATACCATCAAGAATTAGAGGCTTGACTTACACTAGTGGGTTCTAAAGGAGAAAGAAGAGGGGCGGGCAGGCGGGGATGGTGTTATGGGGGGGTTGGTGACCAAAAATAATTTTTTTGGTTTGTAAATGTTGTTCATGACCATGGCCTACAAGACAAACAACTTAAACTTAACATTATGAATTGAACTACTGAACTGAAGCCTTCAACTCAAGATCTCTTTCATCTACGTCCGCACGTGCAAAGGATAGGAGGAACCCTAGATGTATTACAACACGCCAAATGATAAAACCCTAAATTTTTATGGTCATTTCTTTCAATGCTCTCACCGTTGGCATTTCGATAAGCCTCTCTCTCTCTCTCTCTCTCTCTCTCTCTCTCTCTCTCTCTCTCTCTCTCTCTATTTTTGAGCATGCATAAACATGATTTTCCTAGATCTGCTCCTTTTTTTAAAACATTTATGTTTTTCACTATGAATCTGCTTAGAGTAGAGCCCAAATCTTCACATACAGTTTGGAACATAGAAGGATTCACAAAATCTAAGAGTGAGATGTGACTTTAGACTTTATAAGATAACTATGAAAATACAGTTACAAAACCAATAATATTAATAATTTAAAGATAATCTTGTATCTTCAACTTTGACACCAAGTCAAGAAATTAGCAACCCTAAGAATATAATGTCAAAAGCAATTTGTCGTTGCTTCTCATGATCAATAAAATTTTGTTTACGGATCAACAAAGATAAGCAAGTTCATCAATGCAACTAAACCACACTATTTAAAGGTTTTGGTTTTGAGAATGTCAATTTTGATAGTTACAAAAACAAATCATAAATCTTGGAGATAATCAAGGAATTTTATGGGAAAGAATTCATAACTAAGATTCTATTAGTTTTCGTAATGGTTCAATTTATTTACTCAATTTGCAGATCATATAAATTCAATGACTACGATTTCTATTATCATATTTGATCTTATATGATTGTGTTGAGCATATATTGAAGCAATGGCACAGTTGTGGCGCCTGTTGCACACCAAAGATCCAAAGATAGTTTTCCTCGCGCGTTTTTTAGACCACACACGATTCAAATGGCTTCAAAGGCTTCGGATCTCTCAGAAGGAACTGTTTTTCGCTACTTCAAGCGGTGCGTGTGTCACACACGCCACCACCGCCACACACACCTTCAAAAGACCATTGCTGGCAACTTGACTCCGGTTTCTATTCTCATATCTTATTGCTATCCATAATTCATAATCCTGAAAGAGAGATTGTAGACCTTTCATTCAACTTAGTTCAAACAAAAAGTAACAGTGCACTTGCCACCCTCACTGTTCAAGAAAGGATCCATGGCTTTTAGCGTTGGCTTCATTGTTCGATTTTTAGCGAATTCCTTAAATCCATCTTTTTATAAGATGACGCCCTCTAGTAGTACATAGGTAGGAACCAAAGAGTTGGTCACAAACAAACATTTTTTTACCTTTTTTATTTCTCTTTTTGTATTGATGTTTATTGTTTTAAGGTGATTCTTGGGGAATTCTACCCCCTCCTCATATATCATTGTTTTAGTTTAATGAATATGCTTGCTTAAAAAAAAGTTTCCTGACAATAGAGTGTTGACACATTGAAACCATCAGAAATTTAGGAAAAATTTTGTTCCGAAGGTCCATTACTTTGCACGAATATTGATATCCTTACTATTTTTCTACAACCCCTTTACTAGTTTTAATTTTAATTTTAATTTTAGTTTTTATTTTATTTAATAATTAAAGAAATGATTATTAGTAAAGTTTTATATTTTTAAAATTTTTTTAATAATTAAAAATATTAAAAAAATACTTAATAGAAAATTATAAAAAATAAATACACTAAAAGTAGTAAACACATAATAATAGTCCTTCTAGAAATCCCGACTAAGAATCCAGTCTATGAAAATTTTTATTATTATATTTTTTGGCCTTTTGTTGTTATCTATCTTTTAGTATTTTTATAATTTAAAAAAAATCATAATATCATTATAAAATACATCTTTAGTCATTTAAAAAAATAAAAAATAAAAAATAAAAAATCACAATTGGGATCCTCGATTCTGGTACGTGACTCTAGCATTATTCATAATAATAAAGTAGAAGGATATCATTACCTATTGGGACGTGCTACTATGCCGTCCCATATGGACATGTAAGCTTATTATCCAACTAATTTTTTTATTTTTATTTTTTATTATCATTTTTAAATATTTTTAAAAAATAAAAAAATACCAATATACTAACAATCATTTTTTTAATCATTAAATAAAATAAAATCAAAAAATAAAAATATATTAGGTGTCAAATTGAGTAGACATAATATAATTAGTCTTATCCATTTTGAACACATCCCATGCCCTCCATATTATTAGGCATGTTCATCTAGATTTCAGATTTGAGAATCTGAGTTTTGGATCGAATTCTCAAATCTAAAATTTTATCGAATATTTTAAATAAAAATATCACAATTATTATTTATATAGGCTCGACTGCAGGTTAAATTTTTTCTTTTTTTAAATAAAATAAAATAATTTATTTTAATTTAATTCTTATTATTTGTCAAATAAATTATTATTTAAGATTTTATATTACATTTTTTACTAATATTTTTAATTATATATATTTTATAAAACTTTACTTTAGACTTTTTTTTTTTTTTTTTTAACCGTCTTCCATTTGGACCTAATGATGTCGGCCCTGTGCAAATCTGCTCGCTCTCTCCCGCTTTTGTTTCGTTTAATAGTGAAAAAACAGAGACAGAGCGTGGATCTCTCCCTCTTTTGGTTCGTTTGAATAGAGAGAGTAAACTTGCTAAGGCCGTTTGGTTTCAGAAGTGGGTTGACCTCATCTCAACTCACTTCTATTTCATCATTACATTTTTATAATTTTTTATATAAAACATAAATTCTTATATACTATTTTCAAATCCTAATACACATTTTTCAAATTCCAACACACATTTTTCAAATTCTAAAATAATAATAATATTAAAAACTCATCTCAACTCATCTCATATCTGAATCCAAACAGAACAAATAAACGAAAAAAAGAATAAAAGAAATGCCTGATTTTGGAGGATAGATAGAGAGAGTAAACTTGTTAAATTGCTAATGCTCTTAACGGGCAGCCACAATTTTTTTGGAATCAATTTCCATTAACAAAAAATATAGAGAACATTCAAATTCATTATACTTATTCTTACGTGAATAATATACATTTTAGAAATAAAAAAATATTAGCAGTAGTCTCTCACATGAATAATGTGAACAATAATTGTTCATGTGAGAGGCTGCTGTAGCACCAAACACTCCTTTAAAAAGGGGCAGCCACAATTCAATAGACAATCAATTGCTTTCCTTTTGTGCGGGAGAACTTCCTGTGCGAGAGGTGAAATTTTCTTCTTTCCTACACCAATCTGTTTCTCTCTTTGTATTTTTTTTTTTAGAGACGCTTTGGGACAACCCAGTTGGTCTCCCCCCAAACCAGCTCTCCAACTACAATTAGACACGTAATAAATAATTCTATACGCAGCCTACACCAAGATATAGAGGATTCCATATGAAAATAGAGGGAGATTAACTAACTGCGGCTGCAATACTTCCCTTTTCAGCCATTCTCCGTCCCTCTTTTTCTTTGCAGAAATCCTTCTTCTCCATAGAGATATCTATCATTCTCTTTCATTCATAGAAAACTGGCTTAGCCATAAGGCTAACAAGGAGATAAACTCCGCCGGTAATGATATCAATGTACGTCCAGTTCTCTCTTTCTCTCGATTAATTTGAGAAATAAATTTTGTCATCTTTTTTTGCTTAATTCTCTTACCATATCCTCCTCCCAGGGAAAGAGTGTTTCTTTTATGTTCATGAAGCTGTAAAAGTGATGATATCAACGTACTCATAAGCATACGCAAATTATACATTCTTTTTTGTGTTTAAAGAATAAAATGCTACAAATTTTAGTTTCAAACGAAGGTTCTTTATTGTGGTCTGTCGGAGGTTTTTACAAGTCATATAAACTACTGTTTGGGAAGGGGACTTGTACGCATAAACTAATGTTTTGGAAATGCTACAAATTTTTACAAGTCCTAAAATGCTACATGTCTTTATTGTGGGACTTGTAAAATATTCACATAAACTAATGTTTGGAAAAATTTATCTGCGCATTAAACAGCACACATATTTCAAGAATAAAAATTTCAGCTTTCAAAAATATATTTCAAGAATATTTATTTCAACTTTCAAAAATATATTTCAAGAATAAAAATCTTTGTTTGGATGAATCACGTATAAAAAAGTTAAGAGAGAATCAACTTTCGCATGTATAGAGTGGTGTATCCCGAGTGTTTGAAAATGAAGTCACTGCTTGTGATCTTCAATTGTTGCTGCATGCTCGTATTGTGTAATACTCATAGGATCGATTAGAATTTAACCGGATTTTAATTCATATATAAATTCAAGGATCTTACATTTCATTCAATTGGATCGATTAGGTTGCAAATGGGTGAACCAGCAACTCTAAAATGGTTGACGTTGCGAGTGAGTAATTTTTACAAATAGTTGGTATGCATTTCTCATATAATATATCAATCTATAAGGGCATAAAATTCGGCTGCCCAGATTACAACCACGCTCAAAATACAATCATTTCACAAAATTCATACCATTCACCGACTTGGGAACAAGTCTTAAGCTACTTAGTTACTAATTACAATATCAATTTATCAATTTGCAAGGAGGAAGCCGACTTAGGGAGCAATGCTAATGCAAGGGGGAAGTCGACTCAATCTATATGGCTACTCAGCGACTCAATCAATTTATCGTTTGTTCTTCATCTGGTAACGCAGCTTCTCTGCAACTTTAATTTATCAATTGAATGAAATGCGTCGAAGGTTCTTCATCTGGTTATCGTCTGTCCATTCCTTGCCTCTGATACAAAAGAAATGGATATTTAAGTTAAACTTTCGTTCGTCCGTTCGTTAAAATATTGATAACAAAGTTTGAAGATAACAATATACAGTTCTTCGTATAAAAGAAATGGATACTCTTGGTGTAAAAAAACATGGATACTTGGGTGTAAGCTGGTGTAAAGTTTAGTATCAAAACATAATGATGTAGCTGCATTTTATTGGAGAGCTGGTTTGAGGGGGGAGACCAGTCCGGCGGGTCTCCAGATTTTCTATTTTGTTTTTTTTTTTATTAAATAAAATAATGCCACGTCACCGGGTGTGCAGGGTGTGCAAAATAGAAAGGCTTCTTCGTACCAGTACTCTTGCGGCTGACCCCAAAACCCTAAACCCTATACCCACTTTCCCTCCCTCCCTCCCTCCCTCTTTCTCTGGTTCGCAAAATGGGAATTTTCGAACCGTACAGAGCCCTAGGGTACATAACGAGCAGCGTCCCCTTCTCCGTCCAGCGACTTGGCACCGAAACCTTCGTTACCGTCAGCGTCGGCAAAGCTTTCCAAGTTTACAATGTATTCTCAGCTTCATTATACATTTTTTCTTTAACCCCGCAAATAATTTCCGTTTTTGTTAGTACAATTGATTTAGCGGGAAATATTTGTTTTTGTTTGTTTTTTCAGTGCGAGAAGCTTAATCTGGTTATTGTCGGTGAGTTTTCCTGACATTCAATTTGTCTTTTGTTATGTTACCTCTGCTGATTTTTAACTTTGCATTTCAATCAGTAATTTTGTCAATAAGTAAACCAATATGTGGGAAAATATGTAGCAAAGTGCGTGATTAGGTGTTTAATTATCCTTTTTTTTATATGATGCTGTATAACTAAGGTCCTCAATTGCCAAAGAAGATTCGCGCTCTTGCTTCCTATCGCGAGTACACATTTGTTGCCTACGGTAATGAGATTGCGGTTTTCAAGCGTGCTCACCAGGTTTGTGTAGAATCATTTTGTTCAGTGGTTCCCTCTGTTTCTTTGATAGTTGTTGCGGTGATTGTTCTTCAGTTTATATAAACTCATTGATGACTTATTGGAAATGAAGAAATAGACTGTTTCCCTTGTTTGATATTTAGTGGAAGTGTGCAGTTATTTTGTGAGTTTGGTGGAAAACGACGCAAACAATTGTCTCTATGCTTTATGATTCTTCTGAATATTTAAGATCATAAGATGAAAAATCTCTGAAATGACAACATGGACTTTATGTTTGCTATTAACTAGGGTTGAAATCGGTTCAGTTCAGTTGGATTTTGAGCACACTAGTGTATGAAACCATCTGGTTTGGTATCAGGATTTTAGAAACTGAAACTGACTGGTATATCAGGAAAACCAAACGATTTGGTTTTAGTCGGGTTGGTTTGGTTTGGTTTAGTTCAATTTTATTTGAATGGAATGTAATGAATTAGAATGAATTTTCATTTTAGTCATTGTTATCCAAATGAAATACAAGAAAAGCTACAGGTTCCAGAGCTATAAAGCCCAATCTGAAATATAACTAGAATATGTATAAATTTAGGTTACAATTTTATGCTTTATAATATGTGTAATATCTTGTATATGATCCGTGTACTTGGGCTTTTGCCTATTCTTATGATCAATAAAACATTTATTTACCACTAATTTATAATATCTATAGCATATATTTAAACAACTTATAATCCATTTTGCCTTGGTTTTGGTTTGGAATAAGAAAAGCAAAAACCTAGAACCAAACCATTTTTTTTTTATCGGTAAACAAATTTTTATTTTTGATAAGTAGTAAACAATTTTTTATTGTCCTAAGAATAAGCGAAGGCCTTGGGCTTATTCATAAAAAAAAAAAAAAAAAAAGTGAAGGCCTTGGGCTTGGGGGATTTTCCCCTCGAATTACCCGTGGTGCACTTCCATTTTTATGAAATTCATGAAAGAGTCCAATAATGTTATCTTTGATTACTTCCCAACAAGTTTGAAAAAAAGACAGAGACATCTGGACCTGAAGCTTTGCCACCCTCCATACTTTTTACTGTTTTTTGGATCTCCATCTCTTCAAAGGGTTGCTCGAGCTGTCCTACTTCTTGTGAATCGAGAGCATCAAAAGTAAGTCCATCTAAGTTCAGTCTTCAAGAGAATTGTTCCGAAAGCAAATTCTCATAGTAATCTACAATGTGATCCATGATAGCTGGTTGGTTTGAAGTAGCCACTCCCATCCACCAATGTCTCTATGGCATTGTTTCTCCTATGCAAATTAGCCACCCAGTGGAAAAATTTGTTGCGTTTATCCTCCTTCTTCGGGAAGTACCTTGGGCCTCCATGAATACCTCCACAATCAAGGACAATGGGAAAATGGCCAGAACATAGCTTGGAGAGTCTCAAATAAGATTCGGGCACTGTTTCCCATTCAGATGATACCAAGAATCTATTGACTCTTGTTCTTGGTTGTTCGACCAAGTCTTCCTTTTCAACACTTTTGTTTCTTTAGGCAACTGTGATTGATAATAATGGGCTCTGTGTCCATAGTTTTCTTGTAGCTGTTGATCATTGTAGGAAATCTCTTTTGTATATGTCCTGCGTAAAACAGCTATGATTTCCTTTTCATTAATAATTTTTTTTATAAATAATAAAATTCTCTTTTGTTTATGGATATGTGCTTGGATGGTACTAAAGTGATACATTATAACAGGTAGCAAATTGGAACAGGCACAGTGCTAAAGTCAATTTGTTGCTGTTGTTTGGAGAACATATTCTTAGTGTTGATGTAGAAGGTAACATGTTCATGTGGACATTTAAAGGAATCAACCAGACTTCTGCTCCCTTTGGACACGTCTTGCTGGGTGAAAATTTTACTCCTAGCTGTATAGTGCATCCTGATACTTATTTGAATAAGGTAACTGCTGCTTTTTCGTTCTTACTAAAATTTAGCCTTTTCAAGAAGTTATAAGGCAATATATGTGCTTGCCAGCCTCTCATTTCCAGAGTAATCATTTCTAAAAACAACCTCATATCAAGAAGCATATAAACAGGTTATTCTTGGGAGCCAGGAAGGTTCTCTGCAGCTTTGGAACATTAGTACAAAGAAAAAACTCTATGAGTTCAAGGGCTGGAACTCAGCTATATCCAGTTGTGTTTCATCACCTGCACTTGATGTTGTTGCAGTTGGCTGTGCTGATGGAAAGATTCATGTTCACAACATTCGTTATGATGAGGAATTGGTTACCTTCACACATTCTACACGAGGTGCTGTGACTGCCTTATCTTTCAGCACAGGTAAGAACTCAATGCATCTGATTGATTCATAAGAATCGTAACTCCACTTCCCATCGAACTTGCATGTGTTGTGTGGAATCTTTAATTTTATAACAGTAGCATGAAGGATAATATGCTAGATAAGGTGTTTCATATGTTGACTGTTCTTTTGCACCATAAAACTTTACCGTTTGGAAATTAGTCAATAACTTGGTTCCAATCAGTATGATTGTTGGGATCCGAGTAATTGAATAGCATGCTTTGTTCGTGGTATGAGATTTATGAGATTTGAGGAACTGGTAACTCTTAAATTGCAAAGTATAATTTTACATCTATATTCCCTTGTTACATTAACATAAATGTTTAAAGTGGTTTGTGCTTCTGTTTGTATATCTTGGTTTTTAGATGGACAACCTCTTCTAGCCTCCGGAGGTTCATCTGGTGTCATCAGCATATGGAATCTTGAAAAAAGAAGGCTCCAATCAGTAATAAGAGAGGCTCACGATAGTTCGATAATTTCACTACATTTTTTTGCCAATGAGCCTGCCTTATTGAGTTCCTCAGCAGACAACTCTATTAAGGTAAGATCAGCGAGAAATCTTTCTTGGCATCTTCAGTGAAACTTAGGCCCAGTTTGGAACCTAAACCCACCTCAACTCACTTCATCTCATCATTACAACTTTTCTGAATCTCCATACATTTTTCCGAATTTCCATACAAAATATAATAAACAATTCAACTTTTTCAAATCTCAACACTCTCATAGTATTAAGAACTAATATTCTAACAATATTTTATTCAACTCAACTTAGCTTGACATCCAAACGCAGCCTTAGTGTGAGTGTAATAATTGTTTAGCCTAGACATGATTTTAAATGGCACTCTATATAATTTGCATGCAGAGCTTCTATGGTAGTTTGTGTACAGCTTCTATTAGATAAGCATAAATCGTTACCGCTTGATTTGTTTATGTAGACTATGAAAAGAAATCCTATCTTACCTCTGAGAATAATTGAGTGATTTGCTCCTTCATTTTAAGATGGTGTCCAAAATAGTTTCATAATGGTTCCCAAAAAAAAAAAAAAATCAATGGCATTCTCAAAGCTCTTTAGTTCCCTCTCACCAGAGAATCCCCTATGTTTTTATTTTTTTGATGATGGGGGAAACACCCCACGCCAGAGTGGAAACCAAACCCCCAGAGAGAGTAGCGCAGCAACCCACAGCCATGGCCTCCCACTTAAATCGCAGTTTGATTTAGGGAGAATCAAACCCGTGACATGGGGCACATGCACACAAGTTCCCTCTGACCCCTTGGGCTACCCACAGGTGGGTAGCACCTGTGATATCCCCATATGTTATCTTGATATCTTTTCTAAGATGAGGTGATATTATCAGTTTTTTCTATCAAAACTTTCAATTTTAATGCTTGATGTTGCAGATATATGCAATCAAAATTTGATTCTTTTATCTAATATTTTCTCTTGTTAGCATTTTAAGCAAGATTTTGTATGCTAGATTAGAGTCTATAACTATTGAAGAACATTGGTTTTCCTCAGTCTATCACTATTTAATAACATCAATTTTCCTCATGGATGTCATGGATATCAGTTGCCTAATTACTAGAGTCAGTTTATCTTGCAACTTTTCCATGTGTAGTACCCTCTATCCTTCATGTGAATTACATTTGACTTCTTTCCTCAGAAGTGGAAATTTGGCACGAGTGATGGAGATCCTAATCTTCATAGTTTTAGATGTGGACACAGCGCTCCTCCACTTTGCATAAGGTAATAATGCTTTTCCATAAACTTGGTCTCTCCTTGTTTATGGCATTGAACTCTGGAGCCCTCTATCAACCATGAACGATTAAATGGTTTATACTTGCTTTTTTAATAAGTTTTTTTAAAGATATTTTATTGATATATTGACATAGGCATAGCCCTACTCTCCCTTTTAATAAGTAAACAGTATATATGATCACGCTAGTCTTTTTTTGATAAGTATATGATCACGCTAGTCGCACTTATAAAAAATAAAAAATAAACTGTATATATGATAAAGGGTTTATACTTGCTTAGGAAAAACTCTTGCAGGGTTCGAACTTGGCCAATCGATGGCCCGATGCTCCAAATTTTCTATCTTACCTTTTTGATACACATGAGATTGAGCATGCTTTACTAACCTCTAATGTAGTTTCCATATGAATGCCATTTCGCTGTCATATTATTATCTAGCTTAATCCATCATTAATAGCTTATCTGCATTTCCGCTTGGCATCCTTTCTGGTTCTGATTTTAGTCATCTAGCGCAGGTTTTATGCGGATGGGAGGTTCATTCTATCTGCTGGACAGGATCGTGCCTTCCGCCTTTTCTCTGTAATTCAGGTTTGGCATCGGTTACTAATCCGATATAATACCTTTTCTTTTCCTATTTTGGATGCGACTACTTAGCTTTATGGTTGGTGCCTTTAGTCTTTTGGTTAGAGTAGGAGTCGAAGAGAGCAGAGGATGCTGCCCTGTCTTGGATGCAGCTCAGTATGCTTATGAAGTTCTAGAAGGAATATATGTTCTTATATAGTAACATAAATGGTTAAGGGCTCGTTTGGATACTTGGGTCCTGTTTGTATACATAGAATACCTCAGTATATTTGTGAATAGTAATGAAATAGTTTGAGTTAAGATGTTTTATTGAGTTTTGAGAAAGGAGAAAAAGTTGAATAAAAATATTATAAAATTTTAAAATTGTTTGAATATAATTTTTATTTTGGAACTTGAATATATGTTCTCTTTGTGCTACGGTGGGCGTCATTTATCTCTTTTTTTAATGTACTTAGGCATTTTGTTTGTCTACCTACCATCTACTTGGGCTTTGCCTATTTATATTCACATCAATGAAATTACTTCTTACCTATCAAAAAGAAAAATCTTTTGTGTTGGAGCAATGTTTGAAAAGGAAATATCATAATATCTTTGAACACTTGATAAAACAAACCAAAAGATGTGGCAAGTGACTTCAACTACCAATCTTGCATTCTTGTGAACATCAAGAACTAGTGGAAGTAACTACCACATAATTTGTTAAGCATCTAGATCTTGAATGCTAACAGAAAAATAAATAAAGAAAATCTTCCAACTGCTTCTAGTGTTTTTCCACTGACCCGTGCCAAAGCTAGTTCCTTCTGATATTCATTTCCATAAATACATGGGAGGCCTCATTAAAATAATTTGCTTCCCTCATGCGTGTGGGCCCGTGTCCTTGTGCATGCATGCGCTTATGTGTGCCTATGCTTGTGCATTTGCATGTATTTCTTGAATTTTTTGTTCCCCTGCAAAGTTACTAGGTACAGAGAGACTTCCATTTGGAACTTGGGTTAGACTAGGCTTTTCTTTTTTAAATCTAAAGTGTATGCTTGTAAAATTTATCTATATACCTTTTAATGTGGACCAGTCATACCTTGTAAAGAGTGTGGAATCTGTAAACGCACCTTTTTTACTCCATTGTGAGATTGTCAGTTAATTGTGGAGAGATTGTCCGTAAATTGTGGAATGACAATTTTAATAGATTTGGGTGGGCTTGGGTTATGCTTACGAGGATGTTAGACCACTTCATCAATTAGAGACGGTTATATGGTAGGCCGCAAATTGAAAAGCAGTATGGAAGATGGAACTTATTTGTCTAGTGTGGTGAGAGAGAAATGAATGATAGACATTTTTGAGGATTGCAAAGCTGATGGAGGTGAGCTTAAACTTTTCTTTTTTAATACTTTGTTCTTTGGACAGCTTCTGTAGACTGTTACGGGCTCAATTTTTATGAATTTCTTGTCTCTTTACTATTTCTTATTAGGTGTTCTGGTTCTAGTTTACATGTGTACTTGGGCTATGCCTTCTTCTTTTATAATAAATCTTCAATTACCAATAAAAAAATTGATTATTTACTTTTTTTAGTTTTTGTGATTAGGACAAGCAAAGTAAAGAGCTTTCACAGCACCATGTATCTAAACGAGCCAAGAAACTGAGGGTGAAGGTATGACTGGGATAATGATTGGTACTTTTCACCCTTATTTAACACATTGAATTTTTTGAATTTGTTTTGTATATATTTTTTTTTGCCATATATCTATTGTAGATCATGATTTTTGAGTTTTGAGTGTGACTTACTGAAAACTGCATTTAGAAATATTACATTTTTGTCAAGATTTAAAATGAACAGAATTAAGCAATGAATATCATCGTGAGTTGTATGCTAACTTTTGTGACATCTCAATCATTTTTTAGTTGTTTTCTGGAAAGAAAAAGAATCTTTTGTTTGTCTGTGCCTGGATCACGAGACGGTAGACACATGGCCAATGTTTCTTTTATGAGTTTCAAACATTATATTTCTGATCACAACAAAGATTTTGCATCATTTGGAAGTTGTGTGCCCATATCGTGTTGTCTCATCACAATTATTCTAGGTGAAGCAGATGATTTTGATGGTATGTAGTAACTTGTTCTGTTATGAATGATTAGGGACTTGTGCTCTATATGTTATGGTAATTTGCAAGCCAAGCCCATGTACCATGGCCCTTTAAATCTTTTCAGAAAAATGCTCTATGGGTAGAGAATGGTTCCCATTCCTCATCTTTAAGCTCTGAACTGACATCTTGGTTCAGTTGCTAAGTTTTACAGAGCACTCAGTTTCTAATTTTTCTATTTGATTATTTTTCAGGAAGAAGAGATAAAACTGAAGCCTGTTATTTCATTTGATTGTGGTAAGGAGTTCTTTTCTTGCTTGTTGGTTGCATCTTGACGTAATTGAAACTTGAAGGATTGATGCATTCACTTTTACTAACTGGAATGTTATCTTGTTTCATGACTCTCATTTTCATGGCTTCTTATATGCATGTTTCTTTTGTTAGGGGCATTTTAGATTATTGTACTTGATTCACCATTGTGTATGGTCGTTAGAGTTGGCTGCATGATAATTTCTTTTTCTTTTTCCCCCAATCTGGTAGTTTTTAAGTCATCTCTGTCAAAGGCATTAAATTCATCTGTAAATTCACATCCGGTTTCTTTGTCATTCTTTTCTGCCATCTATTTCCTGTAGTCTATATAACTAAACCATGTATAACTAAACCATATCATCGGTAATTGCTGCTGTTGGTCAGATATATTTTTTGGTAAATCTGATGTTGGCACATGCTTCTACTTTTTGCACCATCCTAGTAACTAATCATGAGAAAATGAATATTCTTGTCAAACATCTGATTTTACTTTCAAATGTTTCTGCCAGTTATTTTATTTGACATAATTTCCTAAAATTTCATTGCAACTACTATTTAGTTCATGTATACACTCTATGTAGATGAGTAATATCACCTATCTTCATTAATAAGTTTCTAACTTATTGAAAGATATTTTCCTAAAGAAGTAATTGTTAGAGGTACTTTGTTATCTGATTGGAAGATTGTATATTTATAGTCAATCTGGAAGATTTTTCAAATTACTGGCTTAACTGTGGTTTTCACTTGTCAATAGTTGATATATCGTTTTTCTTTATGTCATAAACAACTTTAGCTGTATTTTTCAGTTGTCAATAGTTGATATTTTGTTTTTCTTTATGTCTTAAACATCTTTAGCTGAAATTAGAGAGCGGGATTGGTGCAATGTGGTTACATGTCATATGGATACTGCACAGGCATATGTGTGGAGACTTAAACACTTTGTTCTTGGTGAGCATATTCTGAATCCATGCCCTGAAGATCCAACACCTGTTAAGGTTAGATTTTCACATTTTCATATATGATCTTGTTATTTGGAATGGTTATAAATGTACAAGATGTTGAACCTCCATTTCTCTATTAATGCAGCCATTGATTTTTTTTTTTCTTTTGGATTCATCTGACTGGCAGAACTCTATGATCTTTTTTATTTTTTAATCAGTAAACAAAAGCAGAACTTTATGCTCTTCGAAAGTACACGATCTTGACGAGGCAATTTAATTTTCAGAATTCCTTTAAGTATTACCAAATGGCATTGCTGACACTATAATTAAAATGTAAAACCTTTGGGGCAAAAGTCATGTAGAAAGCTTCATCCTTGTGTTAAAGTAGTTGTATTTTGTGGTGCATTTGGAAGAAGATGAATGATCAGAACTTTGAAGATCAAGAAAGGACAATGGATGGACTTAAACGTCTCTTTTTCAAACTTTTTTTCCTTTTGCACTAGCTATGATTTCAATGTACCAAGCTTTCATTATTTCCTTGTATCTATTGCTACCTCTTTGTTTCTTTTTTTTCAAGCAAGACAATTTTATTAATATGAATGAAATAGGCGATGCCCATGTACACATGGAGTATACAGAAGAAACGTCTAAATACATTCTAAGCAGCAGAAAACGACAACAGAAAATCATGAGCAGAAGCTCCATTAATGACTAAAGCAGAAAATGAGAGCAGTAATGTGTGCACAAAAAAGTTCTGGAGCTCCTGCAAAGTGTGTTCCTTATCATTGAAACACTGATCTATTGCTACCTCCAAACTAGGTGTCTTCTTTTGTATATGACATGTGTACTTGGCTTACTCCTATACTTTATTATTGATAAAAAAAATTTATTTCCTGAAAACCTTTTATTAAAAACTTTTTATTGGTGACAGGCCTGTGCCATTTCTGCGTGTGGCAATTTTGCCGTGTTAGGGACAGCAGGTGGTTGGATTGAACGATTCAACCTTCAGTCAGGAATCAGCCGAGGCAGCTATCTGGACATGTCAGAAAGAAGAACCCGTGCCCATGATGGGGAAGTAGTTGGAGTTGCTTGTGATGCAACAAATACCCTCATGATAAGCGCAGGATATCATGGAGATATAAAGGTGTGTATTTTATATTCCCAAGTATTCCCGTTTTATATTGGATGTAATTGTGAAGTTTTGGTATGGGACAAACATCAGGTAGTGAGTTTACAGGAAGAAATAACAAGAGAGTATAATGTCTTGGTCCATATTACAGTACCCCTTTTCTTCGCTTTGGAATTCCTTGCTGTGCTGGTTGGATCATTTTCATAAAAATGTCGTCTGTTATATACATCTGACCAAACCAAATTTATTACTAAGAATCCTTTTCTGCTCTACTAAATTGGCATCTTTTTAATTTGAAAGTTTAAGCATATGTTCTTGCACTGAATTCTGCATCTCTAGGCGCGTCTTGAAACCTATCTGAACCCCGTAATTTTGTTTTTTTTTTTTTTTTGTTTTATTTTGCAGCCCGGGGGTGGGGGGGGGGGGGGGGCAGAGTTGAAGTATGTTTGTACTTGAGAGTGCTAGTTAAAAAGGTTAAAGCAGGTGGACCCAACTAGAGATTGCAATGGTTTGGGATTTCTCGGTACTTCACTGTTTTAGGATGGTATAGCCATCAGCAAAAATGCTGCAGGGATTGTTCAATGTGTATGATCTAGTTCTGGGATGCCATGAAAGCTTCTAACATCAGTTAGACTCTCTGGATTGGCTCCAAATTTCACCATTTTGTCCCACCCTATATGAGTACATTTTTATTTTCTATTCTTTGGGAGTGGATTTGTTGGGTAGATCTCTAAGCTCATATACATCCACTTTATATGTTTAATGCTTAGTAAATCCCGCATTAAAAACCTTTGCCTATGATTTGTATCTGCTGGAAATTTCAATCCTCAAATGTTTTAATGTGCAGGTATGGGATTTCAAGGGACGTGAACTAAAATTCAGATGGGAAATTGGTTCTTCTGTTGTTAAGACTGTTTACCATCGCATTAATGGTAACTATTGTGTTGTTATTTTATTCTATTATCTTTCTGTCTTTTGGTCTCAACCCTTCTAACTTGTGTCCTTGGTTTGGTTTGTGATGAAACCAATTTTGGATTTTCAGGTCTTTTGGCTACTGTAGGTGATGATTTCATTATTCGTTTGTTTGATGTTGTGGCATTAAGATTGGTACGTAAATTTGAAGGCCATACAGATCGCATTACAGATTTGTGTTTTAGTGAGGATGGAAAATGGCTCATGTCATCAAGTATGGATGGAAGTCTTCGAATCTGGGATGTTATCTTAGCACGACAGATAGATGCGATGCATGTTGATGTTCCTATCACAGCATTGTCTCTGTCTCCAAATATGGATGTTTTAGCAACTACCCACGTGGATCAAAATGGGGTCTACTTATGGTAAGTTTTTAGTGCTGTTTTATGTTTGCTTTAAATTTGGGTTCCCGATTCTTAATTACATGCTAGACGGGGAAACAGATGTTATTAGTGTGATGAGAACCATATCTTTGCTTTTAAAACTATAGAAATGACCAAAGTGGCAGAAATCTTTTAACAAATAAAGAAACAAATACTTTTCAGACATTCTCTTGCAACTTAGCATGCTACTTGTAGTACAACTGTCATGGCAGCTTTTTCTTGTCCTGTTATTGTAATAAAATAAGAAAATTCATTAGCAGACAAATTTAAAGCGGGCAACCTTTACCAGGGTAAATCAGGCGATGTTTTCTGGAGCTTCTGATGCCAATTCCTACGGAACTGGAAAAGAAGTTGTGAGCGTTAAGCTGCCTCCTGTCTCTCCAATGGAAAGTTCCCAAGCTGAGGATTCTGATGAACCTGTTGCGAACCACTTGCAGTCTAAGGATGCTCCTGCTTTCCGGTCTCAAGATCAGCAAATCCCTGATCTAGTTACACTCTCATTATTGCCTAAAAGCCAGTGGCAAAGCTTGATCAATCTAGACATCATAAAGGTCTCTCTTTGCTTCCGTTTTTAATTGATCTCATTCTAACTAAAAAGCTACTAGAAAAAGGATAACTTTTTTGATAGTAATCATGAAGTTTTATTCATTAGAAAATGCGCATAGCCCCAGTACACAGGACATATACATGAGTAAAAAATGGATAATAACTTCTGTCTTTTTCTTGTTTTTCTTTAGTGTGTATGGTAACTTATTACTAGTTTGTAATGAACCTGCAATTTCTAGGTCCGCAATAAGCCAATTGAGCCTCCAAAGAAACCTGAAATGGCTCCCTTCTTCTTGCCTTCTGTTCCATCTCTCTCTGGAGAAATATTGTTTAAGCCTAGTAAGATAGCAACTGGAGAGAGAGGTGCAAAAGTTGATGAGGTGGAAAACAACGGGAGGCAATCTGGCATGCCACCATCCCAATTTCTGCAACTCCTTCAGTCTTCTATGGAGATGAAAAATTGTAAGGATATCAACTCTCTCTGTATTTATTATGAATGTTCTGTTCCATCTCTCTCCGGAGATTTTTTTTTTTTTTTACGGTTGTGAAATATCTTTATAAGAATGGAAGCACAACACTGGTCTTACGTATATTTTTTCTTTATATATGCAGTTTCGGCATTTACCGAGTTTATTAAAGGCTTGTCTCCATCAACTTTGGATGTGGAACTTCGAATGCTTCAAATTATAGATGACGATGATCAGCAAGAACCAGATAAGAGGCCAGAGTTATTTACGATCAACTTACTTTTGGATTACTTTATACATGAGATCTCCTGCAGAAACGATTTTGAGTTTATTCAAGCAGTCATCAGGTTGTTTCTGAAGGTATAGATCTTTTCCTGTTTTCAAGTTAACCAACATAAATATTATATTGACCAAGTGTTTGGAAAAAAGGATATATTCTGGGTTCATGTCGAATTCCCACATTTGGGTGGTTCATATTGGCCCTCAATTGCTTATTGAGGCTGTCTAACATCTTCTCTCTCCGGTTATAGATACATGGAGAGACGGTTAGGCGCCAGTCAAGACTACAGGAGAAGGCGAGGAAGCTACTAGAAATACAGTCCACGGTATGGCAAAGAGTAGACAAACTGTTCCAAAGTGCCAGATGCATGGTGACCTTTCTTAGCAATTCACAATTTTAAGTGTCCTGACTCCTGAGCTAGCACCTCCTGTTTATTATAAGCTCAATCCAATTTGTGTGCCCCAATTTTGGTTCATTTATAGTTTCCGCCATAGGCTCCATACATTTTAGTACAGTTGTATGAGAAAACGTAGTGTCTGTGTGGTTATTGCTGGAGGATGTGTTTTCTTATGAGCTATTGTGCAGAGTCCTTGACAATAAACTAAACCCCATAAAGAATTAAAGAAAAAGAAAATTTAAAATATTTATCCCTGGCCATATTTTGTATATGCATACATACATATATATATATATGAAAATTTCTAAAAAGAAGCATGTACACTGCACGCCCACTAATAATGTGATTTTATATTTTTATCCTCTTTTATTTTATACTTAAAAATCTTTAGTGTGTAGGGTGTGAGGCTTTTATGTAGCATTACTCATACATACATACATACATATATATATATATATATCGTTCGACTGATTTCAGCGCTGTTTGTATTGTGTAAAATGCTTTTGGGTTTTCGTGTGCCTGGCTGCTGGATGCAATAAGTTGTACCTGAGACTGAGAGCAGGACATAATAATAAGAGAAATAATGTTTGCAATCGTAGAATGTGCAAATGTTGCACAATTGTTTTGAAAAAAATTGAGTGGCTCATATTCTTTATCAAAACGGTTGTGTGGTATTTGCACGTTTCACGATTGTATATAATATTATTGAATATGGTAAAATCTGCCTTACCAACAAGAAAAAAGAAGAGATAAAATCTGCCTTTATATTTCTTTTAATTGGAATTGTTGCAGTCGATTTATGAGGGTGTTAGGACAAGCAATAACTATTGGGAAAAAAAAATTATATATATATATATATTGGTTTGAGTGAATAACATTTTATGCTCCCAAAATACCATTCCTTTTTAGATTACAAAAATTATAATATGCATCCTATCCTATAACATCATTACATTTCAATTTGTTTATCAGCCTTCATTTTTTAAGCAATCCATTTTCATAAGTGACGGTTCATTTTCTGGAAGAAAAAAAAAACAAAAAATTGATGTGGCACAATGTCATATCAGTTTGTAAGATTCCTTTGTGGGATCTTTTTGTAGCTCTAGTGTATTTTTCCAAAGGGGCGGAATGAAATCTACAATGTCATTAAAGGAACAATAATAGTGATCTGATCTCCAAACACCAACTGGATACACAAGTTTCTAAATCTTATACAAGTTCAACTTCAATCCATATTTGGTGAAGGTTCAACTTCTGAAAGAGTACAGGTTCAGACCCATAAACATAGCTTCGAGATGTTAAATATGCCCTGGTTGGGATCAATGAAATTTTAAGCCATTGACCAAAGTAGTTTCTATCAGCAATCACTTATTATTATTATATTTTTTTTTTAAAAAGTAGTTTCTATTAGCTATCAATAATGATTAGTTTGGCAAAGGTTATCAGAAGGTGGGAAAGAACCACCATGTGGTAAAAGAATTCAGTGCACTCTGCTATTTTGTTTTTCAGAAAAAAGACTCACCAGTCATTACATACTCGGGAGCAGCATATCCATAAGTACCCATCACTCCTGTTGAAACATGCGTTTGATCTCCCTTGGCCAGTTCTTTGCAAGGCCAAAATCTGAAAGTTTTGCATTAAAATCCTGCAGTTTAAAAAATCATTCCTTAAACATGCACGTGCATGTCTTTCCTTTGTTTCATAATATATATATACATACCAGCTTTTCTCATGAGGCTCTTTCTTGGTAAGAGAGAATGTATTCAGATCAGATGAGAGGAGATTAGATAAATTGGGAAGAGTTGTAAAAACAAATTAGACTAAATACAATAATTTATTTTCAGTGGAAAATATGGGTACGTTATAATTCCTAAGTAGTTTGGGAAGTGATTGACGAAAAGGAAGCAATTAAAAATTAGATGATAATTTATAAGAGTTTTTCCTTGCATACAAGGAAAAAAAGGACCAGTCTAATGTCCATATGCCTAGAACTTAATATCATTCTTCTTTTGTATATACCTTAACAACCTTCTCGTATAGAAAATATCCATCTAAATTATTGAAAATCTACCACTATTAGGATACCATTATTATGAAATAAATTATTGGCCGTTACCTAAAACGCATTAATTTAAATGGAAAAATGCATTCTGCCACACTATACATATTTATAAACAGAAATTATAGAATTACTGCTCTATAACAACTTGTTAATAACCATGTAATAAACTTCCCAATCGGATCGGTTTGGTTTAATTCAATTTTATTTGAATGCTCACCGCGTTAATTGCGCCAACTGGGAATGTCGGTAGGAGATCGAAAAAATATATACAACTTCCTACCATTCACACAACCTCTACATACCACATTTTATTTTCTTTTATTTTCATGAAATATTTAATATATGAATAATGAATAAATAAAATAAAATTATTTTAAAAAGAACAAATTTAAAATAAAAATATTAAAAAATTAAAAAATGATAGTATGTGGAGGTTGGAAAAATTGTATAGAACAACCCGTAGGAGATCGTGTCCCTGACAGAAGCCACCATATTAATTGTGATGGCTTGCCCCCCAAGGCAGAGGTGGAAGCCCCTAGCATAGAAGGAAGCATTATAGCCTGAAAAATGTATAACTCTCTCTCTCACTCTCTCACTCTCTCTCACGCTTAAGCATATACTTAGTTAGGCATAGGATATGCTTTCTGAAACTCCAAGCCCCTCGAGCTTTCTTGTCTCAGGTGACTAGTGGAGTACAGCGGGTGCGAAACACGTCCTTAACAATCATATTTGAGCATATTATATGATTGTTGAGCATATATCGAAGCAATGTCACCGCTGTGGCCTGCTGCATACACCAAAGGTGTAGATTTCTGAAACTGGACCCACAGAGAAAAACAAAATACATAAGGACCATCAGAGGCACCAATATGCTGTTGTGATCTCACACATGAAGTTTTTTAATCGAAGAAGGTTACATTGAAAACACTCGTGTTTTAATTGTTTTCCTAAGCACTAGAGTTTTGAGAACAAATATACTGAGGGTGGTAACAGAACAGGTATAAGACCAATGCTTGAGTTTGAGCAAGCTTATAGCAATAAAGATAATCTGTAAGACCAATGCCATTGCAAACTTGCAACGCAGACCTCATACAATCAGCGCAAAAGAAATAAACCAGCGATGTTAACTATTTACATTGGTGTCAGTAACCTATCTTTTAATCATCATTGAACTTTGCATGAAATGATTGTTGTAATTAACCTGAGCCACTTAATAATTGACATGGTCTACTCATATTTTTAACCCAAGTAAACAGAAATAGTGCTTGCAACTCGGAACCTAAATCTGGAGTGAAAAACTGTACCTTTGTCAGATCACTTGAGCTTCTTTATCCCCACCATCTAAATTTAATTAATTTTTAATGAAAATGGACCTGATTCTTCTGCATTCGCAAAAGTATGCATCTTTTGAATAGAATCTCACTTATTTGCTTCTTTGGCTGCAAAATCTGTATCTGTCTGATCTGATGATGCCTTGGCGACCTTGTTTGCATCTACTTCATCTTTTTTACCAAGATTCTGAAGCTTAGCCCTGTGCTTTTTCCCATTTTTATGATTCTCCATCACCGCTTGAGAGTGGGTGCCAATGTGACACATTTCACACCAAAACTCAAATGTCTCAGGCTTCTTACATTCTGTTGTTTTCTCATCTCCCTGCCCTGTTGATGTGCCATTTGCCTTCTTAGAATCTTCTGTAATTTGGTTCTCCTGCACTGAAACCTGCTCAACTTTATTCTTCAAATTTTCTGTCGCTTGAACTTTATGGTCTGAACAACCCCCAACTTTGTTATGCTGAAGTGATTCCCCTTCAATTTTTGTCTCCTGTGCTGAGGTTCCAATATCAGTAATCTCTGTAAGCTGCGAAGGCTTAGTAGGTTCCTTTGGCAGTGATGTTGAGCTGGCAATCTTGCCCATTCCCTGGGTGGTTCTAAGCACTATTGCTTTGGCCTTGTGCTTCTTTCCTTGAAGGTGTTCATTCAGACCTTTCTCATTTGCGGCACTAACCTGACAGAGGGCACAACTCCACTCCTCCTTGGAACTCTTCTTCAAATTTTCTGTCGCTTGAACTTTATGGTCTGAACAACCCCCAACTTTGTTATGCTGAAGTGATTCCCCTTCAATTTTTGTCTCCTGTGCTGAGGTTCCAATATCGGTAATCTCTGTAAGCTGTGAAGGCTTAGCAGGTTCCTTCGGCAGTGATGTTGAGCTGGCAATCTTGCCCATTCTCTGGGTGGTTCTAAGCACTGTTGCTTTGGCCTTGTGCTTCTTTCCTTGAAGGTGTTCATTCAGACCTTTCTCATTTGCGGCACTAACCTGACAGAGGGCACAACTCCACTCCTCCTTGGACCTCTTCTTCAAACCAATTGTTGGGAGCTCACTAGGGCTTCCTGCTGATGGTTTCACAGCTTTCTCCTTTGCTCCGGAAGGATTTGCTTTCGGCTTGGGCTGCAAGGAACGTCCATACTAATAATTCACATATATAATGTCAATAGATATGCACGACTTATTAGATCTTTCAAAACTAATACACAAAATTATTGCTCGTGTGCAAAGAAATTATGTTTTCTCCCCTTCCTCAAAAACAGTACATCCCAAGGAACTCATGTAATATATCACCTGGTGAATGGTGAAAGCCTCAACATCATTTCCCATAACTTCATCCACCACTTTCAGAAAAAATGGAGTAAATATATTCTTCCGATTATCTTGTCTTTAACAGTTTAAAAAGAAATACAAGTGACGAAGGAGGGCTTTCAGATCTTATCCACCAGATTTAAACCCTGGCAAAGGGTTATGGGTAAACTAGTTTCTACCCATGTGATTTGACCCCCTTGAAATCATTATAGACCATAAAAACTTCTCCCTCCCAAGCAATGTGGGATCACATTCACCTCCATTCCATACTAAATTCAGAGTAAAGCCCAAATATTTGGGCCCAGTTTGGAACATAGCGGAATTCACAAAAACTAGGAATAAGATGTGACTTTAGGCTTTCCTTGTGCCTTTATAAGATAACTGTGAAAATACAGTTACAAAACACCAGTAGGATTAATAATTTGGATCTTGCATCTTCAACTTTGACAATAAGTCAAGAAAATAGCAACCCTTAAAACATAACGTTAAAGCAATTTATCATTGCTTCTCATGATCAATAAAATTTTGTTTACTGATCAACAAAGAAAAGCAAGTTCATCAGTGCAACTATATCACACTATTAAAGTTTTTGGTTTTGAGAATGTCAGTTTTGATAGTTACAGAAACAAATCATAAATCAAAGACCTTGGAGAAAGCCAAGGAATTTTATCAGAAAGAATTCATAACTAAGATTCTATTAGTTTTCGTTATGGTTCAAGTTATTTACTCAATTTGCAGATCATATGACTTCAACGACCATGATTTCTATTATCATCTTTGAGCATATATGATTGTTGAGCATATATTGAAGCAATGGCACCACTGTGGCCTGCTGCACACACCAAAAGTCCAAAGGTAGCTTTCCCAAACTGAACCCATAGATAAAAAATAATAATACCGAAGGACCATCAGAGGCACTAATCTAGATCAAATTTTGTCAAGATCACAATAGCAAGTATTCATGGCTAGGGTGATCCAACCCCATTAATGACTGTGATGCCCCTATAGGACTGACTTTTGAGGGGGTAGTCCAAAAGGGTTACCAGATGCATACACAAGTCTAAATAATGTTTTTTTCCAAGTAAAACAAGCCAAAATATGTAAATGCAGATTGCATGAAGGTTTCCGGTTGGTTCATTCAGAAGGGATATCACACAAGAAGATTTTTTAATCAAAGAAGGTTACATTGAAAACACTCCCGTTTTAATTGTTTTCCTAAGCACTAGAGTTTTGACAACAAATATGCTGAAGGTGGTAACAGAACAGGTAGACCAATGCCTGAGTTTGAGCAAGCTTATGGCAATAAAGATAATCTGTATAATGGATAGCCACTATGTCATAAAAAGCTGACCGGGCAAAGTCACCAAAGTGGCACTAAAACTAAAAGCAATCCAACACCGAAAATAGATTTAAGACGGAGGGCATCTCAATTCTGATAACAAACTCCATAAAACAATAGATTTTCAAATTTATAACACAATGGTTTCCCGAGGTAATCAGAATTCTATGAAAGCACCATAAGATCAACAGAGTATTTAACACCCAAAAGTAACACTAAGGTGATGAATGATTGGTAACTGACCAGTATGATCGACTTATCCTTGTTAATCTCTGAAGGAGGCTTGATATCGAGCTTCATAGCTTCCGGTGACAGTGACGTTGGAAACTTATCGAATCCGCTGTCGTGAACAGGAAATGCCCTCCCGTCAGATGGGTACATCGGTGGCAGCCCCGAGTCGAACCGCATTGTCAATGGCTCCTCCAATGACAAGCCCGTCAACGTGAGCCTCCGCATGGCCATCTCTCGCTCAATCATCAGCTCTCTCCTCACTTCCGCTTCGAGCACCCTCCGCCGAGCGATCTCAGCCACGATGATCTCTTCTCTGATCCGCTCCTTCATAAATAATTCTTCAAATGACAACCCTTCGGCTGTGAACCTCCGCATGGCCATCTCTCGCTCCATCATCAGCTCCCTTCTCACCTCCTCTTCGAGCACCCTCCGTTGAGCGATCTCCGCTACTATTATCTCTTCTCTGATCCGCTCCTTCTCGAGCTCCCGCTGGATTGCTTCTCGAACGTCATTTGGGTTTCGCATTTGCTCCGGGCTTGGCTTCGGATCGGTGGTTGAAAGGCCGGCTGATAATATAGGTAATATGGGGTTTACTCAAAATTCAGAGATAAAATAGATTTAAGAGAATGAGAGGAATGTTTGGATCCCGAGAGAAGTAAGAAACGAAACGGAAATTTATGGTCTTTAAAGCTCTGAATTTTAGCAACTGAACCTCATCCAATTTAGCTATGTTGGCCAGAACAGTATAAGACATAAGATTCAGAGAGTTTTCTGTCTTTTCTTGTCAGCAATCAAGGCGCATTAGGCGACAGAATTTCATAAATAGTCTTTTTTTTAATGAGTAGACAGAATTTTATAAATAGTATTTTCGACCTGTTCTTTTTATATAAATCTTTCCATTTAGAAAAAAACAGCAGAAAGCATTAAAAACAAAAGATGCCAAAGATTTTAGTTTCATATTGTTTCTCCCCTTTTCTCACCAACCAAACAGAAGAAAATAGGATCGAGATAGAGGAACGTCGTGTTTTAACGGACCTCTCGATGCACGCTCGGTTAAGTTGCTGAGGCTGGATGAAGGGGAGCGATATAATGGCCGTCGGTCATCAACAGATCGGAACTTGAACTCCATGGAATTGCAGAAAAAGAACCGCAGAGGATATAAGATCTTGTATGAGTTTCAGGTCTGGCTATGTCCCGCGCGTGAATCAAAGATTCGAATGTTCGAAACCAACAAAATTCAGTCAGATGCTTCTACCTCCAAGTACTAGGTAGCGACTCCAGTAATGCTTAGAGCCTTACTAAGAATTTATGAATTTGGAAAATACTTTATACCCCCGAGTCATTAACCCCGCCGCGACATCGCCAGCGTGGCACACTAATGAAACGGCGTCGCTCTATCCTTCACCGAGTCATTTCCTTTTCCTTCCTCTTTCATTTCATTTCCCTCATTTCTCTCTCGATTTTCTTCAAACTCTTCCATTTCCCTCTCCAGCGTCGTCCTCCCCCTCCTGAAGCTGCATACCCGTTGTCTTCCACCCTAAAGCCACGAACCAGAGCTCACCGAGCTCACGAACCAGAGCCACGGAGAACCAGTCCATCCTCGATCGGGAACCCACGAAACCCACAGCCCCGCGAACCCACACAAACCCACGGACCCTAAAGCCACGAACCAGAGCTCACCGAGCTCACGAACCAGAGCCACGGAGAACCAGTCCATCCTCGATCGGGAACCCACGAAACCCACAGACCCGCGAACCCACACAAACCCACGGACCCGCAAACCCACACGAACCCACACGAACCCACGAATCCATACGAACCCACATGAACCCCCTTCCCACAAAGCCCCGAAACCCTAACCCAAATCCACTCAAAGCTTATTCTCTGCTCCAAAACTTGTTCGGAGGTCACTTCTCTGTGCTCGTAAATCCAGGTATTTTTCGGATTGTTGCTTTTAGTGTTATGAAAATGTTGGATTTCTGATTGTGATTGTTAAAGTGTTGATCAGTTGGATTTGAAGTGTTGATTGTAATTTTTTGAAGTGTTGAAAACCCTAACCCTTGCGAATCCGAACAATTTGCTTTCGGGGGTCACTTCTCTCTGCTAGAAAACTTAGGTATTTTTCGGATTGCTGCTTTTAGTATTATGAAACTGTTGGATTTCTGATTGTGATTGTTAAAGTGTTCAGTTGGATTTGAAGTGTTGATTGCGATTTTGTAAGTGTTGTTGCAAATTTGTTTTTGTTGTTTTCATTGTTTAAGATCTGTTGGCTTATTTTGAACTTGTGTTTTCAAATTGATCCTTATTTATTGGTTTCTCTATAGTTGTTGATGTGAATTTTTTTTTTTTACAACCTCAACAGTCAAGGAATGTTCACCCAAATGAATGATTGTTTCAATTTGGGTACATCATTTTAGTCTCATTTAACTTGGCGGCTTAATTTGTATTTTCTACATATCTTGATTAGTATTGCCGAGAGTTATAAACCCAGTAAATGTTTTTGTAGAACATTTTATGGATTTTTAATATTTGCCTTCTTATTTTTAATACTAGAATGTCGGCATCATCATCATCATCATCAATACCTTCATCTTTTGCCAAACGTAATGTTGGCCAACCACTGTGCTTCTGTGAGCTTGAAGCCACACTGAAGTACTCAACTACTACAAAAAATCCTAGACTTCCGTTCTTAGGGTGTCCACGGTACAACAAAGAGGTAATTTGTATGTGTATGTGTGCAATTTATAGAATATTTTTTAGTGCGTGCTGTTCAGTTTATATAATATTTTTTAGTGCGTGCTGTTCAGTTTATAATTTCTAATAATTCTTATGAAATAAATTATCAGGGATTGCCATATTGTAAGTTTTTCAAGTGGGTGGTGGATAGTAATGAAGTCACTGAGTTCCAACTTCATGAAAGACTGAATGGATTTTTAAAAAATGAGCAAGGGGTCGAGAAGATACTCAATGGGCTCGAAAAGAGGGAAATGGAGCTGCGTAGGTTAGTGGATGAGATCAAGAGAGAACAAATGGTTCTATCCAATCAAATCGACCAAGTTATGCAGAACCAGTTGGTGCTTAAAGAAGAAGCTAAAATATGCGGTTTAGGCAAATTATTTCGTATTTATTGCTGTTTTGCATTTGTACACGTGCTTTATTTAGTACTATATAAGTAAATCGAGCATTTTGGAACTGTAGTGGCTGTTCCTTTTTTGGTAGGTTTGTTTTAATTAACTAGGTCTTTGTAATATATGAAGCTTTTCCCCATCTAGCTTTCGGTGCAAACGTGAATGACAATCCAAAGCAGCCAAAGTAGCAATATAAAGTGGATGTCTTTATGTAAAGTGCGTCCAATAGCATATAAAGTGATTGTGAAATTGCCGATTGCGTGAGTCTTTTTTTTTTTTTTTTTGCCTTTTTTTGCCTTTTTTTGCTTTTTAGGATATTAGAGCTGTATACACGGTGGCACCTTCACGTTGTTCTATTGCCAATTGAACATAGAAACTACTTTGATTTTACAATTTATCATATGATCTCATGGAATATTGTTAATTGAGACTCCGTTTAGATGTTAAGAACATTCAAATCATCTGTAAATAATAGTAAAATAATTTTTAAATAATTAAAAAATAATACTGAATAACTTGTGTATAACAATAAATAATTATTTTTATCTTATTATATAAAATATGACATATATATTATTATTAGATGATAAAAAATCATTTAATAAAATGGCATCTCAGAATAATAATATCTTATATAAGAAAATAAAATAATAGTGTATTATATAACATTTTGGAAAATGATAATTACACATCATATTTCACAATACTTTACATAATAATATTTAAAAATATATATATATATTTTTGGAATTTTTTTATAAAATTAAAATTTATGTAAAAAAATTATGTAAAAAATTTGCTCATATATTAAATTAAAAAATTTGCTCATATATTATGTAAAAAAATTATAAAATATATTAAATTAAAAATCTACTCATATATAACTCAAAAGCAGCTCAAAACCTGCAAAAACAAATCTACTCATATATAACTCAAAATTTGCTCAAAACCTGCAAAAAAATATCTACTCATATATAACTCAAAATTTGCTCAAAACCTGCAAAAAAAAATCTACTCATATATAACTCAAAACCTGTTCAAAAAATCTACTATTATATAACTCAAAACCTAGTCAAAGAATCTACTCATATATAACAAAAAACTTGGTCAAAAAATCAACTCATGTATAACTCAAAACCTGCTCAAAAAACTTGGTCAAAAAATCGACTTATATATAACTCAAAGCCTGCTCAAAAAACTTGGGCAAAAAATCAACGCATATATAACTTAAAACCTACTCAAAAAATCTACTCAAAACCTACCCAAAAAATCTGCCCGCGTATATACCATATGATCCATATATATACATATAACCAAACACAATTTTCCACAACTGTTACTTACAAAAACCCATAATGTTTTGTCTCAAATCAGCCCAACGTGAATGTCAAAAACATTAGAACAAAAAACCCAAAAAATGGGTTAAAATACATTCACTATACAACAAAAATGGGTTGGAATACATTTCTTATACAAAAATATATCAGTAGTAACCCATCCATCAAACGAGGGTCGTTATTCTGTTGGTTGCGATCCATCCAAAACAAAGTGCAGCGGTTGTGATCCATCTAATCCAAATTCCATCTGTAAATCATAAATGCATCCATAATATATTAATCAGCTAAAAGATATAGTAGTAAACTTGGAAAAAAATTGAGTAGGATCCACTTACGCTTTCTTGACTCGGCATTATTGTTTCTGGGGACTGAGTTCCAGCAATGTCTAAAGCTGCGCTTCCTAGCAACTCACTCTGCTAGAAATCAAATATAAATTGGAGATGTTAAAAAATATGAATTCTGAATGAAAGACGGGAAAAAAATAAATAAATAAATATATAGATGATGCTGGATGTTACCAACATTGGAAAAATCCATCTCTGATCGACCAAATAAATTCCTGCATGTATCTCCCCTATCCCCAACTTGGGCATCTTCTCCATCTCGCTATTAAATAAGTAATAAACAAGAACACATTATCCAAATATTATTTCATTTTATTAATTTAAATAAAAGACTCATAGTCAAATAACTTTAAATAAAAGACTCATAAGTTTACCTCTTTACGCTTCCCCTTTGTTTGTGCTTTCTTTGTCTTTCCTTTAGCTTTCCGCATATCCAACTCCATTCTGGAGGCTCTCCTTTGAGATGGGGGTCTGCCCTTCCCTCGCATAACACGCGGACTGCGTACTTGCACAGAATCACCGCCTGTACCATCCGTTCTTATACCATCAACATTGGTTATCAATGAGGGTTCCTGGTTAGTACGATACAACTCAGTCATTGCATATAACTTGCTTCTCGCATCCTCAGTATGCTCTCTTGAATATGCTGCATATGTAATCATCTGATAACAGATAGGCAACAAACTTGAGTATCTGCTAGATTCTTCCCGTTGGTCCCCTGCATCATATCTGCTGTGGATTAATGAATATTGCCTTTTAATATCCTTCCTCCATCGATCTAAAATATACATATCTGGCAAAATAGTAATTTCATTCCGCTGAAATAAACACAAAATGTGGCGACACAATATCCCCCTCGTCTCAAATAATCTACAAGAGCACTTTGCAACTGCATCTTTCTCACTGAACTCTACAAAATATGTAACCGGTTTACTTAACTCTTCAAAACGAATTTCATCCTTAACTAGATACGTCTTTAATGCACCATCCTCCTTATGTAACTTTGGATTCATATCGATTATGCCGGTGACCTGAAGTTGAACTTCTTTGAACTTCACATTCGTGTACAAGGTCTGGAATCTCCTCTCAATCGGAGATCTAGATATACAAGGAATCATGGCATTAAATGAATGGAAGTCCGCGAGATTTTCATTCTCAATTTTTCGTTTCAATGCGATATCAAATTGGTCCACAAACTCCTTCAAGTTTGTCTTAGAGTTAACATAACCATCAAAATATGTATTCATGCTCTCACTCCGCTGGGTTGTATTCATTCCAGCCCAAAAAGACTCCTTCAAGTACACTGGTACCCAATGCTCACGCTCAACATACAGGCTCTGCAACCATGGATTCTCAGTCAAGCTGTACGTGGTAATCAATTGAGTCCAACATTCCTCAAACTCTTCAACAGATTGGGTTTCATAAACGCATCTCATCAATGCATTCTTCATTCCAATTTTGTAGGAACCATACGAGCCAAGTTTCTCGGGGATTTTCTTCATTATGTGCCAAAGACAACGTCTGTGTCGAGCTTCCGGAAAAACAATAGCGATTGCATTTTTCATCGCTCTATCCTGATCAGTGATGATAGCCTTTGGAGCGATACCATCCATGCACTTCAACCAAGTTTCAAATAACCAGATAAATGTATCAGTATCCTCATTGGCAATCAAACCTGCCTCCCAATAAAATTGATTGGCCATGGTGGTTTACGCCAACAAATGGTGCAAATGGCATATTATATCGATTCGTTAGGTATGTAGTGTCGAACGTGACCACATCACCGAAATATTTGTACGCTGCTCTACTACGAGGGTCTGCCCAAAAAACATTTTTTAACACCCCGTCATCATCCACGTCCATTATATAAAAAAATCCAGGATTTTTAAACTGCATCCGCAAAAAATACTCTCGAAGCGCTCCAGCGCCTCCAGCGCCAAGTCGTAAATGCCTTACCTTGTCAACATAGTTACGACAATCTTTTTCTGTAAATGGAAGCTTATCATATCCACCTGCGTCAAAAGCAAGAGATCCGTATGTCTTACTTGTTTGGATGCCCACTTGATCATTTGTATTTAGAACTCTTTTAACGGCATCATTGACTTCTCTATTACATCGAAAAAATCGAGCCTTCCTTGGACTAAGGCCATGGTTATGAATATTGTGTACTGTAGTCAGCCGTAGCTTTCCATCTTGTCTTAAGGCATTAATTTTTGCTTTACATTCTGTTTTTCCTGTAGGACGTGGGTTAGAAATGTTCGTGGTCCTATTTCGAGCCTTCCCACCGCGGGCACACGCGAGAGTGACATATCTAACTGTATCAGTCTCATCATCTTCTCTCTCTGTCCGTTTTATCATCACCCCAAACCCGCTTTTCTTTCCATATTCCTTATAGTAACTTAATAAATCTTCAAAGGAATCAAACTCCATCCCTGATTTGGGCTCCTCAATCGTATTATCGTCCACTTGCACATTTTGAGATGTCCCAGCACTAACATCTTCGGCTTCCCTAAGAAGTGGTCTACCTTCAATATTTTCTTCAACTGTAAGAGATTCATATGGTAGTGGCCCCAATGATGGTTCTTTCCCGTCTCCCATGCTGTATAAGATGATACAAGTTCAATATATGTATGCCAAAGATCGAGTTGAATATTTGTGAAAAAAAAATCAATTTTTTTGGCTAGGCATAAATACTTTTGGTTACGCATACTTTTGGCTAGGCATATTTGTGAAAATGGGCTTTGAAAGGTTATGGCAAATAACTAAGGTGTTTGATTTACGCATTTTTTTTTTACTGCTTGAGTTGTTTTTGGAGAGATGTCTGTACGTGTAATACGCTTTAGAAGGTAGAGTTTCATTAATGACCAGTGATTTAGACGACATGCTTTTCAACTCTGGATATACTGATTCGGGAACTGAACTCACAAATGCACAAGTATGCACAGCTATAGCTACTTATTTCATATTCTAGTAGAGGTAAACTCAAATAGTAAAAATATGGTATTTGATTTTAGAAGTTAACTATCAGCTAACAAAAAATAGGTAAAGATAATTTTGAGTTTACCAAAGATAGCTTTGGGTACTTTGAAAAGTAAACTCCAATCTCATTCTATAATTTGTTTTTTATTGGATGAGTCATGTCAACATCAAGCAAGTATCTGTTCATTGTTTCTGGTTCTACGTTAGCAAAATGTGGAGATTCATTTTTGACTTCCCCTAAAGAGTTTAGTGGAGATTCGTTTCTTGTTTCCATCTCTTCTAGACACTTGTATTTATTGGTCATATTGATGTTGAATTACCCATTGGTGGTATTTCATTCTCTACTTGACTCTATTTAATTGCAATTCTTTGGGAATGACAAGTTTACCAAATCTGCAAAAGGATGATATAGATACTCTAATTTATAGACGCGCGCAACAGAACCTACACATTCCTTTGTATAAAATTTCCAGTGCAGAGAATTCCATGGCAACAAAATCTACCTCATTTATTTGTATAGAAAAAAAGGGGCCAAAAATGACCGGCGAAGAAGCACAATCATACCTCTGCCCAGAAGAACGTGTATCTGGTCTTTGAGCGTGCCAAAAATCAGTTCTTTGAATGTCTCTCTGGGTTTCAAAACTGTGAAAAATCCATTCGCAATCACTAATGCAAGATGATAGCAAATAACGAAGACCAAGCACCAAAAACTGGACGCAAAAACAAAAAAATGGAAAAACCAAGAGATGGAAGAGAAACGAACCGGCGAGACCATTATCGGGATGACGACAACGACTGGAGACTAGGACAACGCACGGCAACCAAACCAGAGTGGTTGAGATAAGCTGGGCGGAGGTGGCTATGCTTTCCGGTGAAGTTCAGACGAAGAGGAGAGTGGAAGGTCGCTCTGCTGTGCTCTCGTCCTCTGCTTCGCTCTCGTCCGCTGCTTCTCGTCCTCTGCTTCGTCCTCTGTTCAACGTCGAAAAGTGAAATGAGTTTTCCCTCTCCTTTCTTTTCTTTTCTTTTCTTTTCTTTTCGTTTCGTTTCCTTTTTTTTTTTTTTAAATTAAATAAAGTGGCAGATAATGCCACGTCAGCCGCGAGGACGCGGCAGGGATCCCTCACGGGGATCCCTAGCTCTACTCATGAATTTTAGGGTAATGCTAATGCTGGGGATCCCGCTTAACCATCCGCATTTTTATCTTTTTTTTTTAATTATTAAATAAAAAAATTCATAATATTATTCTACAATATTTTTTTAATTATTAAATAAATAAATTTTTTTTTAAAAAAAGAACAGTAACAAAATCACCGGACTTGATTGGCTAAAAGCGTATATTTTTACATAAATATCAAAAAATAAACGTCATCAAATATGACAATAAATTTAACAATTTATTTAATTTTTTGACAATTATCTAGTACATATAAAAATATTGAATAAATACAATAGGGTTTATATTCATTAATGTTCTACATATGGAATTATGTTATTTATGGAATAAAAAAACTAATGGAAAAGAAAGAAATAAAAGAAAATCATGCATAGAGCAAGGATTACCATAGATATCTTAGAATTCTTATCAAGTAATTAATAACCTGTGGAATAAGATGAAGGTGGAGGAGGTAAGCGCAACAAATTTGGAAATTGATTTGAGCAATTATAAATATTGAAATGTCACATTATAATTTATGTGTCTATTTTTATCGGGTTTATAGAAAGTTCAAAAATTTTAATTTCATCACAATATTAGTATTGTTCATAGGTTTTATTTTATATTAAAAAAATTGATGCAATATATTAGTAGAGTATATAAATATATATATATATATATATATATATATTATTATTCTAGTATTGATTGGCTGGAATGTCGAATTTTGATTGGCCAATGGCAAGATAATGCATATTTTGCAACTTTAGGCAGAAAAGGATGTCATTCATCGGATCCCTCTTTTGTTTCCTCTCCATTAAGAATCCAAGACTCCATTCCTTGTTGTCCCCGCTCTTTATCTTTCTGTGGATATGCCGACATCCTGCGAGATATTGATTTGCCGACATCCTTTGGGCGTTTGTTTCCGCCACAGTTGTTGCAGCGTCTCTCTCTCTCTCTCTCTCTCTCTCTCTCTCTCTCTCAACGGTCCTCTCACACGCAAGGTAAAAAGTTTGTATGCAAGCTATACAAATCTCTCTATGGCTTGAAGCAAACTTCTCGATAATAGAATTCAAAATTCACTTCATTTCTAATCTCAATGGGCTTTCATCAATCGCAATCACACTACTTATTGTTTACTAGACATGACAAATCTGATTTTGTTGCTCTTCTTGTATATGTAAATGATATCATATTGGATAGTGACAACTTGACAATCATTGAAGAAATCAATAGTCATCTACATTCTCAATTTAAGATTCGAGACCTAGGAGTCCCTAAATATTTTCTTGGATTAGAAGTAGCAAGATCGTCATCGGGTATTCACCTGTGTCAAAGAAAATACACTCTAGAAATTCTAGAGAATGCTGGACTGCTTGGGAGTAAGCCTGTTAGTATACCGATAGAGTTGAATCACAAGTTATCTCACTCTTCCACGGATTACTTGACTGATACTACAAGCTATCGTAGACTAATTGAAAGACTCATCTACCTATCCAATACTTGGCCAGATATCACATATGCAGTCAATATTTTGAGCCAATTTGTTGATAAACCGGCACAAGAACATCTACATGCAGCTCATAGAATTCTAAAGTACTTGAAAGACTCGATTGAGCAAGGTGTCTTCTACTCCTCTAAAACAGATGTGCACCTCAAAGCTTATAGTGACTTGGATTGGGCGACTTGTCCTGAGACACGAAGATCAATGACTGGTTTCTGTGTGTTTCTTGGAGACTCATTAATTAGTTGAATGAAAAACAGAGTGGTTCACACTTCTTCCATTTCAGTTTTATTCTTTCTTATTTCTCAATCTTCAACATCATCTTCAACAATCTTTAACATGGTATCAGAGCAGGTTTAGTGCTCTTCTCATTCATCCACATCTCTCAAGAATTTCTGGTACGTAGTGTCATTTCAACTTCATCTCTCAAAGTTTTTTTCATCTCTCAGAAATTTTCTCAAACACTTTTTGTGCATATCACTCCACTCACCATTGTCAATGGCAAACACCGACACTATTCTCCACAATGCTCCCGTGTCACACACAGAAGACCCAACTAAACCCTTTTACCTTCATCACAGTGATAACACTCATACGATTGTCATCTCACCTTCACTCACCGGGCCCAACTATGTTTCATAGAGTCGTTCTTTTATCTTGGCCATTTCAATCAAGAACAAACTTGGGTTTCTCAATGGAAGCATCGTAATCCCGGAACCCTCTGACCCACTTTATACACCTTGGTTGCGCTGCAACAACTTAATCTTTTCATGGATTCTCAACTCCATCTCAAAAGAGATAGCCTCCAATGTGTTTTACATTAGCTCTGCAAAAGAGGTTTGGGAAAAGCTCAAAATACATTTCTCTCAACCTGATAATGTGCGAATATATCAGTTGCAACAACAACTTAGAACCATTACTCAAGGGACACGATCGCTTGGTGAATACTTCACCCAACTCAATGCCATTTGGGAGGAGTTGCGCAACTATAGACCATTGCCATGTTGTTCTTGTGGACTCTGCTCATGCAAAGTACTCAGCTCCATTGGTGAGGTACAAATCTCAGATTATGTTTTTAAATTTTTAATGGGTTTGAATGATTCCTATGAAAGCATTAGGGGACAAATCTTGCTTATGAGTCCAATCCCTTCTTTGGACAAAACCTTCTCCATGATTATTCAAGAGGAAAGGCAACGGGAGGCACGCACATTGACTCTTCCCATTGCTGAATTTTCAGCATTGGCAGTGGTCAATGCTCAAGCCAAGAGAAAGGACAAGATGGATATCTCATGCCAACACTATGAAAAATCTGGGCATACCCGAGAGAAATGCTATAGACTTGTTGGTTTTCCACCAAACTTCAAGTTTACAAAGACCAAACAAGGGCACTCTAGCAGCAACACTTTTACTCCACCTCATGCAGCAAATCAGGTCTTCTCTCAAATGCAGCAGCATGAGGAAATGCCACAGCTATTGTTGCTTCAAGATCAAGTTCAGAAACTCATAGCTCTTGTCAATGAAAAGACACCGCAGCTTAATCATGGTCAACCTCCTGCACCCGAACAGCCAAAGTCGCCTCACCGCTCCAATATGACAGGTATACTACCTTCCAACAATCTCATTTTTCCAACTTCTACTCATCATTCTTGTAGTGCGTCTAGTCATCATTCAGCACCATGGATAATTGATATTGGTGCTACAGATCATATGATCTGCTCACATTCATTGTTCACGACCATCACTTGCACCACACAAGCTCATATCCAACTACCAAATGGTACTCAAGTCGCTGTCACACATATAGAAACCGTGCAACTTTCACCTAAAATCATGCTCACCAACGTTCTATGTGTCCCCTCTTTCACTTTTAATTTACTATCTGTCAGTAAACTCACTCACAACTCCTCTTTGTGCGTTGTATTATTGCGTGATCATTGCTTTATACAGGTCCTTTCTTCATGGATGACGATTGGACTTGCTAAGAATAATCATGGTCTTTATTATCTTCTACCTAGCTCTCTCGGATTCAAGTCTTCAAATTCCAAGTTCAACTCACAAGTTGCCTGTACCACAAAACAACCAGAAATTTATATTTGGCATTTTAGATTAGGGCATTTGTCAAGTCAAATGATGAATTTAATTCAATCCTCATTTCTTGATATAAGATTTAGCAATCAAAATCACTGTACTGTTTGTCATTTGCTAAGCAAAAGAGAGTTTCCTTTCCCGTTAGCATCACTTAGGGGTGTAAATGGTCCGGTCCGGTCCAGAAAATTTGTGGACCGATTTCATTCGGTCCAAGAATTCTCTCAGCCTGGACCGGACCGAACAGGAGTTCGGTCCATACCGGTCCGGTCCAATTCGGTCCAGGGGCGGTCCGGTCCGGTCCAGGGGTGCCCCATATGATTTAATGGGCTAAATTTAATATAAAATTCTACAACGATCAAATATTTTTTTTGTCCAAATTTAAGTACTATAAATTATAATATGTTAATATTATAAAAGTATATATTATATATTAATATGTTAGTATATATTATATATTAAGTATGTTAGTAAATTATAACTAATAGTCTAATAACACTTTCACATTAGTACATGTTAATAAACTATAACTAATAAGTAATAACACTATTACAATTTACATTAGTATATTATATATTTATATGTTAGTAAATAGTGATAAATTAGTAATAATATATTAAATAATAATAATACACTTATTATTTATATGTTAATATATAAGAGTATATATTATATATTAATATGTTAGTTAATATTAAATATTAAGTATGTTAGTAAACTATAACTAATAATCTAATAGTCTAATAATACTATTACATTAGTATATGTTAATAAACTATAACTAATAAGTAATAATACTACTATAATTTATATTAGTAATTATATATTTATATGTTAGTAAATAGTGATAAATTAGTAATAATATATTAAATAATAATAATACACTTATTATTTATATGTTAATATTATAAGAGTATATATTATATATTAATATATATTAATATTAATATTAAAATTTATATATTATTATTTATATATACATATATTTAAAAATTAAAATTAAAAAAAAAAAATTCTAGGGGTTCGGTCCGGTCCGGTCCGGTCCAGGGGGATGAACTCCTTGGACCGGGACCGGACCGGAATTTTCCGGTCCATATATTTTTTGGACCGGACCGGACCGGTCTCCAACCGGTCCGGTCCAGTCCCGGTCCGGTCCGGTCCGCCGGTCCGGTTCGGTCTTTTTACAGCCCTAGCATCACTCGTTCTGATTCAATATTTGATTTAATACATTGTGATGTTTGGGGACCCTATTCTCAACCATCCTTACAAAGACATCAATACTTTCTCACCAATGTTGATGATCACAGCCGTGTAACATGGGTCCACTTAATGAAATTCAAATCTGAAACCAAACAAATTCTGCAGTCTTTCATTAGAATGATAGGCACTCAATTCAACTCCAAGGTCAAACAAGTTAGAACCGACAATGGTATGGAGTTTCATATGCTAGATTTTTTCAACACTTATGGGATCCTACACCAAAAAACTTGTGCTTATACTCCACAGCAGAATGGTGTCGTGGAAAGAAAACATCAACATCTTCTGAATGTGGCTAGAGCATTACTTTTCCAAGCTAATCTCCCACTGATGTTTTGGGGTGATGCTGTATTAACGGCCACCTATTTGATTAATAGGATTTCCACACCAATTCTGGACAATAAAACTCCATATGAACTTTTGTTTGGTTCTATTCCTTCCTATGCTAATTTGAGAGTTTTTGATTGCTTGTGCTATGTGTCCACCCTCAAGCATACCAGAACGAAACTTGATCCGAGAGCTAAACCATGCATATTCATTGGTTACCCAGCTGGGGTAAAAGGTTATAAGGTCTATGACTTGTACACTCACTCCACTTCCATTTCTCGGGATGTCACTTTCCTAGAGTCCACATTTCCCTTCGCCCAATCAAGTTCCATATCAGTTTCGGACCCAAGCCCTTCTAGTCTCACCTTACCACCAGTCCTACCAGACATTTCCTTCTCTTTTTCCACATCCAGTGATCTCGCTCGACCCTGGCTCGACACTGGCTCGACACTTCGCTCGAGCAAGAGCCAGGCAGTGACTTCGCTCAACATTCGCTCAACACTCCGCTCGAGCGAGAGCCAGGCAGTGACTTCTCTCGACCGTCGCTCGAGCGAGGGCCAGGCAGTGACTTCGCTCGACCGTCGCTCGAGGAGTCGCTCGAGCGAGGGCCAGGCAGTGACTTCGCTTGACCTTCGCTCGAGGAGTCGCTCGAGCGAGGGCCAGGCAGTGACTTCACTCGACCATCGCTTGACACGTCGCTCGAGCGAAATTCCGACAACGTTAGACGTTCTGATCGAGTTAAACGTGCTCCTTCTTACCTACTTGATTATCACTGTGCTGCAGCCTCATCACAGAATTCTCTACATAACTCTCCAACCATTTGCCCCCTTGCCTCTCATCTCTCATACACCCACCTATCTCCCTCTCATAAGTCCTATGCATTATCCCTCTCTCTCATCCATGAGCCGTAAACCTATGATGAAGCGGTTGTGTCAAATCATTGGAAAGAAGCCATTCAATCTAAACTTTCAGCCCTTGAAACTAATGGTACTTGGACCATCACCTCTTTACCACCTGGACAGAAGAGCATTGGTTGTCGATATGTGTTTAAGACTAAGTTGAAATCCGATGGCAGCATTGACAAGTATAAAGCCCGTCTAGTAGCTAAAGGTTACACTCAACGGGAAGGCTTTGACTATCAAGAGACTTTTAGTCCTGTTGCCAAACTCACCACCGTGAGACTATTTCTTTCTCTTGCTTCTGTCCATGATTGGCATTTAACCCAACTTGATGTCCCCAATGCATTCCTTCATGACAGCCTTAATGAAGAAATATACATGGATCTTCCTCCCGATTTTTAGCTCAAGGGGGATTCTCACACAAGGTGAAAAGCTTGTATACAAGCTACACAAATCTCTTTATGGCTTGAAGCAAGTCTCTCGGCAATGGAATTCAAAATTCACTTCATTTCTCATCTCAATGGGCTTTTATCAATCGCAATCAGACTACTCATTGTTTACTAGACATGACAAATCTGGTTTTGTTGCTCTTCTTGTATATGTGGATGATATCATATTGGATAGTGGCAACTTGACAATCATTGAAGAAATCAAGGGTCATCTACATTCTTAATTTAAGATTCGAGATCTAGGAGTTCTTAAATATTTTCTTGGATTAGAAGTAGCAAGATCGTCATCGGGTATTCACCTGTGTCAAAGAAAATACACTCTAGAAATTCTAGAGAATGCTAGACTACTTGGGAGTAAGCCTGTTAGTACAACGATAGAGTTGAATCACAAGTTATCTCACTCTTCCACGGATTACTTGACTGATACTACAAGCTATCGTAGACTAATTGAAAGACTCATCTACCTATCCAATACTCGGCCAGATATCACATATGCAGTCAATGTTTTGAGCCAATTTGTTGATAAACCAGCACAAGAACATCTACATGCAGCTCATAGAATTCTAAAGTACTTGAAAGGCTCGATTGGGCAAGGTGTCTTCTACTCCTCTAAAACAGATGTGCACCTCAAAGCTTATAGTGACTCGAATTGGGCGACTGGTCCTGAGACACGAAGATCAGTGACTGGTTTCTGTGTATTTCTTGGAGACTCATTGATTAGTTGAATGAAAAACAGAGTGGTTCACACTTCTTCCATTTCAGTTTTATTCTTTCTTATTTCTTAATCTTCAACATCATCTTCAACAATCTTTAACAGGTCCTCTTTACTTTCTGTTTGGACGTTGTTCTCACATCTGGAAATTTTGCATGATTAGCTCCATGATTCCTAATAATAATAAAATTTTGAGAAACTTCGCTCTCTACGAATGTCTATCGATGGATAATGTTGGTGATTCTGTTTTTTTTTTTTTTTTGCGTAAATTCTGTTGGATTTTTAGCTTGTTTTCAATGGAAAGAAACAGAGGCTGAAGCTCTCCTTTTGTGAATTTGCAGGTTGAGTTTTGTGTCTGCTTGCTCCTGACAATTCTAGGTTACATACCAGGAATAATCTATGCTCTCTATGCCATCGTGTTCGTGGATCGCGACCAGTATTTCGACGAGTACGGGCGTCCCCTTTACTCTGCCTAGTACACTCTCTCTCTCCCGCTGGCGCTTGCTGCCTATTAGTAGTATGCTTTCAGGTCGTTTCTATCACTCATTCCTTGAATGTATTGCGTGGTCACCCATACTGTTCGAATGCTATTACATTTGATGAAGAAGCTACTTATATCCCATTCCACACATTTTATATATTTTAAATTATTTTTTTATTTTATTATTATTAAACTAATTGAATTGTCTACATATCATCCATTTACCACATATTTGTGATAGAAAAAATGAAAAAAATAATTATTATTAAAATAAGTAAAGTATGTGAGAATGATAAGTAAAATTATTCTTGACAAAAAGAATATTTGTTGCACACTTTTTTTTTTCTTTTTAAATAGTCAATAGCTACTCACATAACAATCATGTCCCAAATTTATTAATCAACCTCACTTATGACGGAAGAGACCGTGGTTGCATTAAAAAAAACTTGAGAGCATAAAAAAAACAACCAAGCAACAAAACCACCCAACTTATTACAGAAACCCATAGCCTTATTCCTCTGTACACAATAAAACAAAGAATAATCAATGCCCCAACGAAAAAACCAACCCCAACGCCGGAAGAAAAAAACAAACCAATGGGATAACCTTCAGCACAAAAACCCCTGGAAAAAATCACCGCCTAACCATGCGAAAAAATATTTGTTGTATACTTGGAAACAACTGCAGGAACTTGAATATCAGTTTTTTTTTCAGCTTCAATATGGTTTGGATAAAGAATGGAGAGATATGTTACTTCAATACACACCCGAGAGATTATTTGTACAAGTTTCAAATATATAAGTATCACGCAAACCTTTGAATAAAAGTATAATACACTTAAAGAAAGTGTAAAAAATTTATTATTTATTAGTAAGATTTATTTTTTTACAAAGAGGAAGCTTGGGGTTCGGTCGGACCGAACCCCCCCCTTTGCAGCTCCCGTCGCCGCCGGTGGCGGTAAGCGACACTGCTCAACCCATCGGGACCGGAGGGAGCCGGCGACCCCACTCCTACGACGGCGACCTCCGGCGACTTTCGGTGTGCCCTCAACGGCCTTAAACCCGAAAATAAGTCCGTAGTCTCCAATCCCGATGGGCTGGGCGGTATCGCTCGCCACCATCGACAACGACGGGAGCTGGGCTGAGGCAGAATTTCCTTAAAAATTCATTTTCATTTTATTTTTTTATTGTGTTTTTTATTATATTTTTTTCATTTTATTATTTTATTATGTTTTCTAAATTTTATTTTTTTATTATATTTTTTATTGTATTTTTATACAAATTATAAGAATTTAGGAGGATTTAGGGGGTGGGCTGCAAAGATGCTGGGGTGCAACCCGACCGCACCCCAGCATCACCCTTTTACAAAAGGCTTGAATGAAACTTGTTTATTAAGAACTTGTGCCTAACATTATTCATTCACACCCCATATTAGAAGTTTGAACAGTCTTAGAAAACATGTAAAACAAAATTTGTTTATTTTAGGCTAATGATGAGGCAGGTTTCCGAATAGAGATTTGTATTATTTCGATAAGAGAGAATTTTATGGTGGTATTGAAGAATAATCTAGCTTGTCATATCACTAAAAATTTGCCTTGCATCAAGTCTTATTATATCCCAAAGATTTTTTTTTTTGTTCAGAAATCCACTGTTTTTAAACATGACAACACTTTAATGTAAAACGCACATGATGAATGTTTTATACTAGTAATATGAATCATAAAGTTTAGTCCTAAACATTTATCAGAAAATGGAGCACAAACTAAAGTTTAAAGATGACCTAGTATCTGTTTTACAAAATCACATCAGCATTTAAAAGAAGAAGACAAGATTGAGAAGGGGAAGTAAAACAGGCCCCAGCAACACCAAAAACCCCGAACTGGGTTTAATAAAAAGGGAGTTTGCTCCATCATGGTTATTATGAGGGCGCTTAATGTCATTGGCACCTCCATAAACTGACTTTCCCTTTCGGGAAATCTTTGAAGGATGTACTTCTTGATCTGCCCTTCTCTGCTCACCTACTCTGTTTGGGTTGTCAAACTTCTCATATAAACCTGAATAGTAACAAAGTGCCATTACTTAGAAACAGATTAACAAACTCATTTATTTGCATGTTTACACACAGATATATTCGTAAAAAATGCTTACAATTGAGCCTTTTCTCGGGCTTCAAAAGTGACTTTTCCCCAGATTTTGGGGAGAATGCACTTTCACATAACGAATAAGAAAGAACTTCCAGGGAGACGATGAAGAAGAGCCACACAAGTAATTGTCTCTTCATGTGTCCTTGATCTTATTCTGTTTTTTATTTAAGGTGGAGAGTGTTGGGGAATGAGGGACTCTAGGCTGCTAGTTTACAGGCTATGATTACTTAGAAGAAGGAAGTGCTTGATTTATAGTGTTCATGGGTATTCTAGGATGATAAGGAAATGTACTAGAATACGTGGTTTTTGGTTGTTAATTAGAGGGGAATCAATTTTCTGAACAAGATATATTAAAAAAAAAAACAGATTCTTTTCATTTTTTGGCGGTGATTGAACCTAACCTTTTTTTCAAAATGCTTGTTGGAAAAGATTAAAAAGAAAAGCCAAAGAATATAGAGCTTCTTATTTCAAGGATTCATAAGAATTTACGTTTTTTTTTCCCTTAAAAGAAGATTTAAGGAATTTGATGCCATGTCTTTTCCCAAGACATGCAGAATATTTAACTAAAAATCACTGCAATGATACCATATCAAATAATTAATTACCCTCAAAACTTAAGCTGATGAAATAAGTGAATTTAATTATCTATTTTGTATTATAACCCTGTTAATACTCTCAATCTATTTAAATTTTATATGAATGTTATAAAAGCAGTCATAACAGCCATTGCATGGAAAATTAATATCGAACAGTGAAATCAAGAAATAAAGTTTCGTATAATCTATCATGGGTGTTTGACAAAAAATTTGAGTGTCGGCAATGTTGTGTTGTCTAATAGTAGTAGTCATTACTGGCCACCATGGTGTATCTTTTGACTATGGACAAGAACAGTTAAGATACCAGCATCTATCAAAGGCAGTACAGTATAATATGCCTTGCTTTAAAAAACAGGATAAGACAATGGCTTATCAATTATCCTAAATTCCGATGCTTGAGGTAATAATTTATACTTAATTTTATAATGTCATTACTCTTTATACAAAGGGATCATTATCCTTATATTATCTCCAAGCCCAATTTGGTTTCCCACCAAAAAAGGCAAAGAGAGAGAGAGAGGGAGAGAGAGAGAGAGAGAGGCATTGCTGCTTTGGATTCATGCTGGAACTGCTAACTTCATTATCTGAAGTGCACGGTGAGATTTGGCTTGGTCACAATCTCTTAACACATGAGGAGTAGTCTCCTCCTGGTTTTTTAACACCAAAAAAAGGCATCTATTTTCTTGTATGATTTGTAGGCTTTTAGTTACAAACTGCTGTCACAGTTAGTATTTATTGTTGGTATTCAATCCTGCAATTTTTAGTATTTACGCATAATGAAAAGAGCTTTACTACTCAATTCAAAAAAGAAAAGATAAGAGCTTTACTACCCATCCTTACACACCACACAAATCTCATAACTTATTAACACAAAAAGGAACCTAAACAAGCAGAGCACTTTGCTGCAATCAAATTAAGCCAAAATCCATTGTATTTGAGAGAAGAGTTTAAAGATGTCTGAATAAGTTCTCAACTTCTCACTTCTATGACATGAGGAAGAAACTGAGGAAGAGGGAGATGCAGAGAACAGAGCCAACATGGAAGAAATATCTCTGGTTTCGAACTGCTGAAGATCTTGTACGAGGACGTGTTCCAAATCTCCCCCTCCTTTTAATGTGAACTCCAAGCTTGCGGTTGTAAAATGAACCATCTACTAATTGTCTCCCGTTGCACTCTACTGAGGGGATTCAAGACGCTTTTTTCATGAGCTGAACTTGGAAGAGATCGACAAAACAAGAGGAAGCCAATTAGTGAGAAAGAGAATATCCATCTCATGTCTGGTAGCTAAGCAGTAAAGCTCTGGTGGGGAAGAGACGTCTAATGCTCAATGAAAAGCTTGAAAACTTTGTAAGGATAAAGGTGTTGGGTTATTGGGTGGAGGAGGCAGAGAGGAAATGATAGCTTGGCAATGAATGATATAAGTGTGGTTGGTAAAATAAAGATATTTTTATAAAATATTATTTTTATAAAAACAATTCTTTTAAAATATTATTGCCTAAAATGTTATGAAAAATAATGTGTACTTATCATTTCTAAAAAGAGAAAAAGAAGCCAAGATTAGACCGTGCACAGACACTGAACAGAGTGAAGCTGTCAAATGGAAAAAATCACAAAAGTTATGAATAAGGAAAGATGTGAAGAGATTGCGACTGGGTAGCAGAGGGACTAGAAAAAGTGAATAATCAGGCCCAAGGTTGGAAGATATCTAAGAAGGAATGTTGATCCCAATACCAAGAAGTGTAACGGACAATAGAAATCTCATCTCAACACCAAGAAATCTACAAATACGCTCCACCCAATTAAATTAGTTTATGCATACAAAACTAGGATGCGAAAACGAAACGGGACTGATAAAAAAAAAAATGGGGGTATCTAATCCTGATGTCCAATTGTATTATGACTAAGATAATGTGGAACTAATACAAGTAGATATGTTTCTCTATGATTAATAGAATACAAAACAAAGGTGAGAGAGAGGCCTCACTTGGTTTTTGGTTTTGAATCCTTGCATTTTCTTTCACTCCCAACTCTTACAATTCAGTCAAGCCAGAAAGTTCGCAATTTTTCTAGTAATAAATTATAATAGCCTTAAGAGTCAATATACAAGAGGGAAAAAACGAAATAAAGGAATGGCTTACATTTCTCAGAAGCTGTATGCGACAATGCAGTCAGTGGAACAGGTTATCAAGAATTTCCGGTTTGAGCTTCTGGAGTGATGAAGACTGACCCACTTGTTTAGCCAATTGACCTGTGACTCGATCCATGTAAAGCACATAAAGTCCATTTCTGCTTTCCAGAAGTTCCAGTGCTTTCCGTGCATGGACAATAGATGCCACCCACTCTTCAAACAGAGCTGCATTGTCATCACATTCCGTCATTTTGCTGTTGTCTGTGTTCGGTAGATTGCATTTTGCCATTGCAATCGGAGATACTATTTCATTTGTGGTTTTATAGCTCAAGATTGGAAAGTATTGAAAGAAAGCTACAGGGCTGAATAGAAGCACCAAGTTAATGAATTAAAGCAGCAGCTGCGAATGCGATACATACTTTTGTCAAAGCCTTCAGCACTCGACCAAATTAATAAGTAGTCTGAAATCAGAAACTCAATAAGTTGGATCCTGTTATCCGTATGAACAAGTTAGATAAGCTGTCCTTAAACTATGTGATGGTATCCAACATCTTCCCACCAAAAGAAAACAAGTGTAACATAAACTGAACTTATTTCGGCGGAAGATGCGCTAAAAATTACACCCAGCCACTTGGATTGTATACAAATTGAAAGATTGGAGTAATCATTGTAAGGGTGTAAGTTCTTTTGCAGAATACTTACAGGGTGAACATACAGTCATGCAGGCCGGGAAAAGAATCATCAAATGGATCTAAGAAAAGAAAACTTTCAGCTAGCACAGATATTCTTTGAGAAACTGCAAGAATTGCACGTTGTCCAACGTAGGCTTCACTTCCAAGCTTACGGATCAGATGCTGAACATAGAACTGGGCATCCAAGCCAGTATGAAGTGACTCTGTAACAGAAGATCAAAACGAAAATTTACCAAAAACAAAAAAACACAGAGAGAGAGAGAGAGAGAGAGACGAATGGCAATAGAAAAGAAAATATGCAACAATGCCATACCTATGTCATAGAGTTTCACTTAGGGTGAATAATTTCAAGGTAACAACGATTGCTAATTGTTTTGATGGATAACACATTTAGCTAAATACCAATCAAAAATTAACTAATTACCAAATACTTTTGATGGAGAACACAGTCTTCTAACAAAACGCATAATTAAGCTGTTGACGATTCCTTCAATGAGTTTCGTGTCTTTTCCCCCTGGTAATAGATTCTTCAATGAAGCTTCAAGAAGCAGAATTAAAATTATCAGAAATATTGCATCATTATAAAAATGGAAGCAACTAAATAAACAATAGTACACATCAATGTCGTTAGGAGTTTCAACTTTAGCTAGTCTCCTAATTGCAAGGGCAGAGACAACAGTAAAAATAGCCATAGCTGGCTTTACTTCCCCACTCGGGTGGAAAATGAACGAGTCATACTAACTGTACACTATTGCATATTTGCTATTCATAAGATGAGGTGGTTGTTTTCTCACTTAAGCAGGTCATACGTAATACTTCCCAACCAAAAATTCTCGAGCATTCAAGCTTTTTTTTCCATTTAGATTAGGGCAAATGTTCTTTTAAAAGGAATGAAATCACATCACTACTCTTTATGGCAAATTGTGATCCCTTCAAAAAGATGTTAAAGAGAGGCTGAAGTAACAATGTATGAACTTCCATCATTCGAATAGTGAACTTCCCTTCAAAAAAGTCATCTCTCCTCTCCAATGGTAATCTTTTCATCATGTGAGCCATCATAGTAAAGACATTTCCGTTGAGTAGACCGCATAAATCAGTAAGTCATTTCTACCAAACTAACACAAGCTTAAATACAATGCATTAATAAAAGAATATCAGCACCTGAAATAAAGTCTACAGCTTGGTGTGCCCAGTTAGCAAAATTAGCCTCTCCCAACTGCAAAGTTTGATTGATAACAGAAAAATTGAAGATAAGATCAAAACAGAAGAATCAGTAATTTATTCACAAATTGCCTGTGAGCGAAGAAAATAATGCACAAACAGACTGAGTGAAGCAGCCTGACAGGAGAAACAGTGTCGCAAAGCTCCACCAGAAAGTCAACTGAGGCCCTGAGTTGCTCGGTTTCTTCATCTTCAGTATTCAAGACTGCCACATGAAAGGTAGTCCAATTTGCTTTGAAATTACTTCGTTGGTTAAAAAATAACCATTCAACAAAAATAACCAAGAATGCAAAAGTCTCTTCTGTATCTCGTTGTGAACACCACTAGCTTCATCCGTATTCTCATACTCACATTCTAACCAATGTCAACAAAATTAAGCACAAAAATTCCAATCACACTTTGAGAGGATGAGAACCACAACGTAAAAGCATCGATTCATACGCACGTGGAAATCATTTGAATTGCGAAAAAAATTTTGGTAATGAAATCAACCCGAAATTTGCCGTCGCTGGATTGACGCACCTGCTCCTCTCCTCCTTTCCTTGAAGCGCACTGCACAAACAAATTCGGGCATTTAATCGGACTCGGATAAAATATTCAATTATGATGGTGATGGTGATGGAGGCAATGAAAAAACCATGTCTGAGAAATCGCCGGCGAAGAACGTCGTTGAATCTGCGATCAGAGCCGTCTTCAAGTCCCTGAGGGCTTAATTTCCCCAAATTATCAAAGAAATAGCACTTGCAAGATGCACTTTTCGGAAACAAATCGCACTGTGAAGCATCTGAAAGAAAAGAGCATTATAAAAGGGGAAAAAAATAAAACTCTCAGGGAGAGAGAATTTGAGAACCTTCGGCTTCCTTGAGATCTTCTCTGAGTCGCAGAAGCTCTTGCTTTCGCTCCTTAGCCTAAACTCCATTAAAAAAACACAATTCAGGCTCAGAAAAAGAAAAATAGAACCATAAGGATTCTAACTCGACTCTCTCGATACCAAACTGAGAGGTGACGAGTTCAGAGCGGGGGGGGGACCTTTCGCTTCCATCGCGAAGTATCAGACTCGGAATGATCAGCCGGAGGAGGCCTGTTTTGAATGAACTTCGATCGTAGAAGAGAGATTGCTAGGGCAAGTTTCAGAGACTGGTCGTCTGGATTTGTGTTCGTGTTTGCCGCTGCAGTTGTGCGTTCGCCGGCAGACATTTTTCTGAGGGAAAAAGCGCGGGAGGTACTTAGCTCGTTTAATAATTTATTTTAACTATATATCAGTTGAATTTTATTATTATAATATTTATTAGAGACTCATTGATTTCTCTCGCAAAATTGAATTTTATAAATAAAGCAAACTTTTTTGACAAATGGATATTTGTAATTTTGGTGTGTATAAATTCTTAATAGTGAAAAATTATCTTTTTAATAGTGAACTTTAACATCTTTCTCATAATTATATATTATAAAACTAAATATGATATTACTCTTTGAGTAATTCTACTCATCATTTTTTTTCTATCATCTCATGACGTGATATTAGATGATTAGAAATTATTTATTATATTTTATTTATAAATATATTATTTAATGTTACATCATGAAATAATGAAAAAATAATAAAAAAGAAGATAATATATAGATTTTCTTACTCTTTATTTAACCAAGTGTGCCCTTTAGTTTGGCCTTGGGCAACGGTATTATGTCTCCTCAATTTGTCCACTTTGTTTGCCTTTAGTGCAAACTTTTTTTTTTTTTATCTTTTTGTTTCAAACATTTTTTAAACATATTCACATATTTAAAAAAAAAAAAAAAACTAAACAATTAGGGCCGAACAAAATGACTGCCCGACTTGACCCGACATGTTTAATCGAAAAATTCCAACACAAATCGAGTTAAAGCGAAGATGAAATTATTCGTTATATATGGTAACAACATTCACATCGCACTACCATTCACCGTGAGTATTAACCACGACTCTAATTGATTCTTAGTCCCATCATCGGCAAGATTGCGGAGGTCTGGAAGCACCGTGAGTTGCTCATCCTCATTTGCTTCATCCTCCTTTTAACTGGTTCACATCTTCTTCTCTGATTCTTCGATTCTTCATCTTCTTCGCTATTTTTTGAACAAGTCATGCCCCAAATAGTATTTCTTCAACCGATGATTTCTTCACATGCCTTAAACTTTGAACGACTTGAAGCTTTCCATCCAGTCTCAAAAAATTGCTCAACAATTAGAATTTGTGCTCTAAATTTTTTAAATTTTTTGTGCTGGATTCTGGAAACTGGGTTTTTTTTTTTGGGGGGGGTGGGGTGGGGGACAAGAAGAAGACAATCATCTAGAGTTCCTCAACATTTTTCAGATATGCACATGAAAAAGGTATTGACCAAACTATTGATGACTGTCATCGTGGGAAGTCTTCTAATACTTTCAAATCTCTCTATCTTCAAACCGATGCTTTCAAATCTTTAAAAGCATAATTATTCAAATCTTCCTATAACAATCAGAGATTTAAAAAGTGATCAAATGGTGAGAATCTCCCGACCAAGCTTTCAAATCTCTCTTTCTCTGAAATACAAAAATAGGTATCGAAATAGGGTCGATAATCAACTATCGATATTAGAATAGGATACGAATCGGGTCGAGTTGAAAACACCCTTAACGGATCGGTTCGGTTCGAATGAACAGTTCTAATATCAATGTACTAATAATTATTTTCTTAATCATTAAGCAAAAAATAAATAAATACATTAACGATCAAAATGTGAAATACATATTAACATTATTCCACATCTTAATAAGAGAAATTGCAAGATATTTTCCCACTAGAATTTCAGATTAGGGTTTGTTCTTAACTTATTATCCATTTTGGCAACTCTATCATTCAATTCTCCAAGTAGAACTTCATTTTTATGAAACAAGGGGCTGAAACTTGGACCAGGAGAATTGCCAAAGTAAGGTTTATTTCAAACTAGACACAATCCCCACCACCCTAGAAACCCAACCACATGAAAACCCAAAAGGCAGCTGAAAATGTAAGCAAATAATATGTACCTCAAGAAAAGATTGGTCTCCTCTGAAGTGAATGGCAAAAGAAAAAAAGAGAGAAGCACAGGCATTTATGGGCGAGCCAGTTCAAAAATAAACTAAGGTTACTCAGTCAAGACAATAAAAAATGAATGAAAAAGTAATCGAATACAAAAACAACTGGATCCCTTAATAAGGGCCACTCTTCTCGAGCTATGTTGGCATATAATTAGCCAAAAACTCAGAGAACAAAATCCATGGCATTTATGTTTTGATTTCTTTCCTCAATAACATACCGGTATGACCTTGGCAAAAAATACAGCCTCATAAAAATCACCAGCTTTGCAGCTCCCCCTTATCACATACTTGGTAGTGCAAATTCGCTTTTCCTCGTAGGGGAAAGGACATCCTGAAGTTGAAAGTGAGCTCCGGAGGTACATCTATTTATGAAATCTGATGCACTCATCCAGAGAAACAGTAGGCTTACTGGAGTAGACTCCGGCAGGCCTCGATATCGGATACTTGTGAATCCAGCACACCTTGTCCAGATGGGTGGGAGGAATTAACAATTAGAACTGCTGCCTCAAATATTGCTTTCTGGAACCGGTCATCTTCCACCTTCTCAAGGACCTCCTTCACCACCTTAAAATCCAATCCCCCAGCCAAAACAAGTTTCCCAATAATTTCACCAAAATTATTAGGCGCTTTAGGTAAGTCAATTCCAATATCGTCCAGCATCGAGCCATAGTGCAAACATCCGGTGCCTATATCTCTAGCTGTGAGAACCTTCTTGGCAAGTAGGTACTCCAGAAGCTTCGCAACTGGTTCAACACATGGAGGACTTTTCTCTAGTGCAAGGGAGATTGCTTCCTTGACAAACTCGGGGTGGTATGCTGGAGACTTTAGTTCCTCCACACACTGCAACGCTTCATCCAAAAGCCGCACATTGAAATATTCCTCCAGAAGAGAGATCGTTTTTCTCTGAAGATCATCTGAATTCAACTTTGAAGCTAGAGCCTGTGGCTTCTCAGCAAGTGGAAGTGCAGATGCAGCAAGAACTGGTTTAGCAGGTACAGAGACCTGTGGTGCAGGCTCTGCACCCAAACCAAAATTAGGAAGGCGAGCAGGAGGGGCTCCACTGCCCTGCAATAGGGCACTAGTCTTCCCACTTATAAAGCCACCACTACCCTGAGGTAAGAGCCTTGTGTTCAGTGATGCTGACTTGCTAATTAGCGGTGACTGGCCACGACCAACAGGCTGCACAACTGACCCAGCACCCCTTGGCATTGACCTGTTTCGAGGTACCTCCCAATTATCATTATCAAATCCAGGCATCCCAGGCATCTTCCTGGTTCCTGGCATTCCAGGCATAAAACCCCCAGCACCAGGTCGGGCAATAGGGAAGCCCCCAGGCCCAGTATTTCCTTGAGCACCAGAAATGACACCACGGCTATTCCGCATACTTGCAGTAGCACCAGGACGCAATCCAAGATTTTTCTCTGCTTCTGAATGTATTTCAGTGATGGTTTTGGCTTTTACCTGAAAAAAGAGCAAGGTAGTAAAGAAATGATTCAAAGTTGCAAGCTGATAACAAATTCATATTTATATCAGTGGACTTTGCATAAAACGATGATAATGTCAGGATTTGTCAACCTCTTCACGCCTGGGGACCCAATTATTTGATCTCAAATCAAGAACGTCACGAAGCATGAACCTCACTCGTGGGACCAGTTGTGCATTTGAGCTCAGATCCTTTAGGCGGCTGAAGTACATATCATTAATTCGCCGTGATTTTGGGCCCTCATCAAGCTGTTTACCAATTGTGTTAAAGAACTGACATATGGCTTCAACATTTTCCTCAGCAGGACAAGACTTGCTATCAGGAGATCCTAGAAGCTCCTGTTTCACATATGTAAGCAACCAAAAGCAATATTAAAAACAGTAAAGACATTTCAAACCATCAAATTGAAGTACATTTAAAAAATTTGGAGGTCAAGCAATAAACAGAGACACGAGAACCTGAACAATGTGATGGACAATCTTTTCAGGTACCATCTTCTGCTTCAGGAGCTCTCCAATTAGACGGATATTTCCAAGAATCCGAAGCTTAACTGATCTTTCTTTATCCCTCCGCTCCATCTCTTGCTCGGGCGCCATCTGCCTCACTTCTTCCCTCAGTTTGTCAGCACCTTCAAAAGCCTCCTGGCAGTTATTCAAGAGGGCTCGCTTGAAAGTAATTTCTTTACCACCAGGTTCATCAGATGGGAAAGGTGGGAGCTTTTCACTAAGATCAAAACATAGAAGAGCATACATGGGACAAAATGTGGGTTCCAGCACGGCCTTATCAAATATTAGCGAAATAACCTCCTGTGACAAAGTCCAATGTGAGAAAAATTTGAAAACACCGTAAACAAGAACAGTTAAAGTTTATTAAATTTGAAAGAGTGACCTTCAAGATATCGGCTGATGTAATGCCAGAATCAATAAGCTGGCCCTTAAGCAGATCAAACTTCTCAGGCGTAAGCTTGTTTAAAATCCTGCGTCAGAACATAATCTAATCACCCTCAACCTTCAAAAGTTTTAAATCAAGGCCATGCAAAGGAGAACAAGGAGTGGAGATCTCTGTGATAGTAGAAACAGTTAGATAGCATAAAAGGGACAGGGGTTAAAGGGGAATTAATAATGTTCAACCTTCTAGTAAGCACAAAAATTTTCTTTTTCAGACACGACAGGATTGATGATGCTATATATGCATATTAACTGATTTTCAATTCTATCATTATTTTCTCCTTGTACCTGAGTTGCACAGTCTGCACTTATCAATAAAGATTTATTGGTTATAAAAAAATCATTAGCTTCTGGTGACAAATTATTATAAATGTTCATTAAACTTGGATCAGAATTTATCATAGGTTGCAGCTACAAGTCCAATGATTTGACGGCACAAAATATGTGAATTAAGTTAAATGCATAGCTTAATCACATTACAATGCCAGGCCAAAAAATGCATAATACTCATGAGAGCAAAGTTGAAAATAATTCAGATTGAGACAATTAAAGGCTCACACTTGCCTACACAAAACTAGCACGTGATCATGTTATGTTACCTAGCTAGAAAAGATTTCTTCTCAATATTCAAGACCCTAAAGCATTTCCCAGTAGCATATCCTGAAATTCCAATATTTGAAAGAATACCAAAAGGCAAGTCGGAAAATATTGCAGAAATATTAAATGCCAATAAATGGAAGTATTTAATACAGCTAGCCAGTAAATAATACAGAACACATAGATCATGTAAACATTACAACAACAAATCTTCATTATATATTACCCCTTCACAGTCTTCAGGACACGTTCCTTCTCAGAGAGGCTTCCCCTTCTGACCGACCATGGCACCTCAGCCTTGACTAGTGCAGGACCAGGTCCTCCCTGTTAATAAAGAACACCAATAAAACTAAAAACAGTGCAAGCAAAGCCATGAGAGCGCCAAACTTAGAAAAATGCAGAATTTTATATGAGCACAAACAAAAAGGCACAAAAGGTGCAGACCTTACATGAATAAGTTAGGTAAGTTTAACAAGTCCATAATTCAATATCAAAATATCACCAAATATATTATGATGATTAATATATGCAACACAAGTATGCTGTCACCGCCTATTGAGAGTTTAAAAATAATAAATAAAAGGTAAAAACACTTCTTGCCAAGGATGCAACACTATCACAGAAAGGAGCTAGTGCAAACATTTGTGGGTGGCCAACATTAGAGAAATGCTATTGTAAAACTCCATTTGAAACAATGAAAGTTGAAAGAAACGCACGACTTGAAGTTACTTCATTGAGCAGAACACATTGAATTCCCCAAAACTCCTGGGCACATGCCCAATAAACTATTGACGAGTTTACTTTAATCAGTTTTAACAGTTTAAAAAAACAGAACATAAAAAGCCACCATATTTCATTTTATATCACTTACCCCTTGGGAAGAGATCTGGGCCCTTTGAAATTGGAAGTTCAGTTGGTCTTGGCGGTTAAGTTGATTGTCTTCCGGCCGTCTAGAGTCAAATCGACCACCAGCTTCCCTGCTCTCTCCAGAGGTAGGAAACTGCACAGATCGGTCACGCCAGTCACGATTATCTGGCTCAGAATAACGATTCTGAGGATTTTGTTGGGGCTGGAGGAGGAAGTAAGAAAGTTACACATGATATGACTATCCAAAAGAAATGATAACCCTAATAAAATAAACATGATAACACTTCAAAGTTATATAGAAAACGAATACAATCATTTTTGCTATCAAAAAGTATAAACATGTAGATCACTTAGAAAACTCCAGTCCATGTAAAATTTCTTTAAAGAGGTCAGTTTTCCTGCCAGGCTTCAGATTTATAAACAACTACAACCCATGCTTTCAAAAGCAAGCCTATGCGTGCTTTTTTTTTTTTATATAAGTAAAGCAAGCCTATGCGTGCTTAAAGCAGAAAAGTGCGCACTTTATCTTTGTGCATGGCACCATGAGAATTTTTAAGTGAGCCTGGTGCTTTTAACAATGCTAATCATCCCTTTAAACGTAGGGAGAGGGATGACAATGAGAATTGGAAGTTGGACTGGAACTCACATTGGTTTCTCCACGACCCCAATTTTGTTCTTCACCAAAAAATTCAGCTTCAATTTCTCGTTTGATCTTCAGAACATCATCAGGAACTTCAACAGCCTGCAGAGAAAAACAAGTATATGCAGAACATGGCTCAAACGTGATAACAAAATTAGACAATCCAACAGCTCAAACAAAAACTTGAAGACCCAGCTTTCTCCCCATATCACCTATAAGTATGACAGTATATGCGAAAAAGGCAAAACAAAAAAAAGGAACACGTTAAGAATACTTCTGACACTTGGAATACAAGAGGTAGAAAACAAGCATAGAAAGGAGAAAAAAGGGGGGGAAGGGGGGGACAAATTTCTTGTCTGCCACATCTAGCTACACAAAAACAGCTAGAATGACATGGGAACATTGGTAGCATGGGAGCTTGGAGGAATTAATCCATTCCTTCATAGCAACCAAAAGAAAAGGCAGTGAAGGGGAACAAAATCTACCATGCCCTCCTTCCATACTGTTGCTCCTCTAATCTATTTGAGATGTTATAAGACAGTGCACTTAGATTAATAAAATTTTGCTTACTTATCAAAAAAAGACGGTGCACTTTAAAAAGTAAATGGACGCATTTGTAATAACTCTCCTAACTTACTCGTTAGTTTAAAAATCAATACACCTTTTTTTCATGACTAAAATTTTATTGAGACAAGTAACAAGGCAAAACCACCTACGCAGGAAGTCTACAAAAACTGAAATTTTTTTTTAAGTAAACAATGTTATTGATAAGAATAGACAAAGCCCTAGTACACAAGATGGATGAACCTAAAATCAATACTCCTTTTAGGTTTACTTTATTTGGATCCATACTAAAGAGAGCAGTTTTGTAAAATTTATTTGAAAGACAATGGACTCAATAATGTTTCAGGACATGAGGGTTAACATATTTTCTCCTCTGATAAGTGAGCGGTACCCAACAAAATAACACATTTTAAGCATCAAAGAATGGAATTAATTTATTACCTCCCTATGCTGTAACAGCTGGTCACGGGTGTACCGCACACGCTCACGACCCTCAAACCGCAAATCTCCAGTCTACAACAACAAAACAACTAAAGAGTCACAAAGCTTCAACCTTACAATAGTCCACAAGTCAGCATAGAATATAAATTACCTGTAAAGTAGTGCAAGGTTAAAGAACAGAATAAATTGCATGGTATACATTGAAACAATGCATAGACATCACTGCTACAAGCATTCCAATCATCTTGCCTCATTTTTTTTTTTTTGATAAGTAAGAGATAAATTTCATTAATGAGAGTAAAAAAGGCCAAGCCCAAGTATACAGGAAGTATACAAAGGATCACCTAAGTACAAGCTAAGAGCTGAAAGTTAAAGAAAAGAAATCATGAACATTGTTCCCATTTAATACAATAGCTGAAAACCACATTACCAAGTATATGCTCAATTTTTTTAATATGTGACACTCAAAAAATCAATAGATTGCTGAGCCTTATCCCAAGGCAAGAACGATCAAAATACAATCTACAATCAAATTCTGGTTAGCTTGCTCAACCACTTACAAAAGAGAGAGCCAACAACCATAAAGATAATCACTAATTATATGAGAACCGAGCGCATAAAAAAGTGCACCCGATTCTCTTATCCTAAAATAAACTTGGCTTTTTACATCAAAATCCCCTATGGAGCTTCTGTTTCTGTAGGTCCTTTGTGGGCAACATGGAATTCACAGCATGCCCACCTAAAGCCTACATCTTGCTGTACGTCCATATTTACAGCAGGTACACATACTTAGTGGCCCACCAAGAATTAGGACATTTATGCGTAACTATTACACTGCATGAACCCCTTTAATGAAGGCCTCAAGATAAAAAAACTTAGAGATGCAAAAAGCATGTCCGATTTAGTTTAGGCTTATTCCTAATCCTAAAACCCATTTTGATGCTTAAACGACATTCTCCCATTAACTAATTAATATCGACTAAAAAAACAAAAAGAATAAGAAGATTAGATACCAAAAGTGATACTTGGCCTTGCGTTTTTTGAGTGCCCTTCTCACTTTTGAAAGAAAAGCTTTATACATTTTAGTCTCGTAAAAGCAAAAAGGGACTTCCAAATGCCAACCAAACAGTACCAAAAGCAGCGGCGCTTATTCGCACAGCCACATAAACAAAGACGGAGTCTAAGGATGAAAAAAAAAGGTAAACAATGACCCCAAAGTTTTTTTTTTTTTTTTCAAAATTAATCCTATCCATGTGACCCTTCAAAATTTTCATAAGATCCAGATAAAACGTATATAATTCTTCGTGCACCCACGAAAAGATCCAATTTTATTAGGCACGCCTATCCATCCCAGAACAGAACTCAATTCAAACAGCAAAAACATTTCATTTCTCAATACAACTTTCGCCACCAAAGTTAAAGAAGGGAAAATCATATCCAGAAACATACAAATCCAATAAGAAACAGTAACAACTCATGTAAAATCGAAACCCACTACTACGAAAAAAGCAGATCCAAAGAAAAACAGGAGCTGAGATTGGATGTAGACCTTCAGGGAGAAAGAAGGAGGAGCGCCGCCATGAGGACGGAGGATAGAGAGATCGGAGGAAAAGGAACCGAAAGCAGGGGCAGAGTTGGAAGAGGAAGAAGGACCAAGGAGTCTGCCGCCGCGACCGCCACCAGGTCTCAAACTCAGCACCGTCGGATCAGCCTGCTGCATACCTCGGATCTTTCGCTCAGATGAAATAGGAAAACAGTCTCAGCCGCCCGATTCAGAACTTGAAGAGGAAAGCGAACGAGATTCAGCTGAGCGATACGCTGAATCAGAAAGAATATGTATCAAATGGAGATAAAGATAAGAGATAGAGAAGGAAAGAGAGCTGCTTGGGTTCTCTCTCTTCCGCGCGAGAGAGCCAAGAAGAGGAGAAGAGAAGAGAAGAGAAGGCGATGGTGAGGGAAAACAAACCCTTCTTAAAGGTGAGTGTGTTTGGGTTGGATTCCAGTTCTTTTTTCTTTCTTTTTTCTATTTTTCTCTTTCGTTCTTATTTTGTAGATGACGTATTTACCCTTACTCTTAATTATTATTATTTTTTAATTCCCCTCGCCCACGAATTATAAAAAATATTACAAGAAGTTTTATAAAAAATATTTTATAATTTAACATATCGCATCATACCATATTAATTTAGATATTTAATTTATAAAATCTCTTCATAGTTAATTTTACATATAATTATTCATGGTGGCCATCTCTTGGACATATGTCATTCTTGTTCCATATATACTAAATATTCTTTTACAACTAAAAATATATTTTTTATATTTTATTTTCTAATGTATTATTTATTTAAAGTCTTATTTATTATTTGATATATTTGAAATGAATTTACATGTGAATTATTTAAATAAAGACAACTTACCTTATTTATTTTCAGAGATAAGATAAGATGAGATAAAGGTTAAAAAAATAATAATATATTGTTATAATATATTTTTTTTTATTAATTTTGTATGGTGATTTGAAAAAATAGTTTTGAAATTTGAAATTTTTTAAATTTTTTATTATATTTTGTATAACAATTTGAAAAGATATAATTATGAATTTAAAATGAGTTTAGAAGTTTTAGTTTCATCTCTCAAAACAAACTAGCTCTTAAATGTTCCTATATGGTCATGCATTTTTTCTTGATATGTTCATCTTCTAAATTAGTTTTTTTATTATCAAGATTTTTGACGTATAATAATCTTTCAAATACGGGAGGAGAAACTATTTTTCGTCAAGTCATTTGTTATCTTCATGATTTCTAAAATATAGAGATTGCGTTTTATTCCACTGTAACGCTTAAATTCTTGTAATTTTTCTAAGATTTAGAAATTACCATATTCCATTTATTGTAACTTTTACAACTTGTCTCAAAGTTCAAGGATAAAGATGGTATGGAATTACTCCATTGTACCTGTCCAAGACCATGAAATTCCAACCTTTTATAGTCTTTAGATATTCACCATTCAGGGCAAAAGATGGTTCTTCCACCATAAATCCTTTAGAACTACTAATGGAAAGGCATATTGTCAACATACAACCTAGTGTTGTATATGGATGTCACGTGTTTAAAGAAGAATAAAGATAAATATAAAGTTATGGTGATTAGAAAAAAAATGTCTTTTTTAAAACGAAATTAAAGCTGAAAAAAACACAAAAATATATTCCCAAAAACATGAAAACAAAACAAGCCAACAAAATAAAAATAAAGAAAAAAAAATAAAAATGGAAATACAAGTAAAAATTCTAAGAATCCAAATGAACAGTATACATAGAGAGGGAGAATGTAAGAATTTCCTTTATCTCACAATGCCCTCTTGGCAACATAAGCCATCAGTCGTTTGCACAATGCACGACGCATCACATCCAACTTTTCAATATGTAGGGGGTTGAAATCGAATATACTAATTTTATATTTTCAAAAATCGAGTCTATACCGATTACCTTTTAAACAAATTTTTTTAGTTTTATCAATTTCGATTAGTTTCAATCCGATTTTTCAATTTTAATATACTATATTATATATAATATATACAATAGTATATTATGGTATATAATGCTATAATGATAATATATTGTAGTATGTTATAATATATATTACAATTGTATTATAATATATTATATAATAGTAGTATAACTATCAATACAATAGATTATAGTAATATAAAGTTTTAAAATTTAATATTATATTAATTAGTATTTTATCATATAATACAAAACTATTTTATATATAATTATATATAACAAGTATATACAACATAAAAAATTCAAATATATATCAATTGGTCCGGTCCAACTTTAGCAAAAGAAAAATGAGTATTGGTACGGATCGATTTTGAACGATCTTAAGAAAAATAAGCTGGTAGCAGCAATGGCGAAGCCACGTTGGGGTAGGGAGCCATGGCCCCCCCTCCCTCCGGGCTCCACCCCTTTTCTAAAAATAAAAAATAAAAAAATAACATATGTATTTTTAAAGAAAAAATAAAATATATTAATTTTTTTATAATTTAGTAAGATAAATTAACTTTTTTATGTTGGCCCCTCTTTAAAAATTATCTTGGTTCCCCCTCTACAAAATTTAATATAATTTAAAAATAAAATACATCTTATATAAAATAAAATGATATAATAACATAATTATATATTTTTATTATAAATAAAAATAAAAAAGAAGTTGGATGATTTCTAACAAGCAAAGTTGGATGATTTCTATCATGTATTTTTAATATATTTTTATTATAATGAAATGTTTTTGACATATCATATATTTTTTTAATACATAAGTTGTATAAAATATATTTTATTTTTATTATAGATCTTACTATCAGATTGTTTTATATCGTATAAAAATAAAAATAGAATAAAAAATATTTTATATATTTTATTTTAATTTTGCTTGACTCTTTAAAAGAAATCTCTGGCTCCACCACTAGATAGCAGATTGCATCAAACTTGGTACTAGACCAACCCACCAATTTGGTTCATCCGGTTCAATTTATCGATTTATCAATTTTTTCTTTTTATCCCTATCAATATGCGTCCTTCAAACAGTTAACAAAGTCCAAAGCCTATAGGATCGTTCAAAACCATGTCGACTCATTTTTGAAACAGTTGCAGCTCACTTGCAAAGGTTTTCTAACTGTCAACTACAAAGGAGTTGGGATCTCTCCTGCATGCAACTTTTTCTATCATGAAAGAAATAATTTAAAAACTGAGGGTGGGAAGGGACTACCGTTAAAGTGGAGGTGGAGGAGACCTTTGGTGCCACCACGCAAGGAACAACAAATCGGTGTTACCCTCCCATGGTATGAAGAGCCGTTGCATGTAAAAAGACAATACGCATATTTAACCATAATTATAAGGTGAGGGTTCTAGATTTTCTCTATTTATAAAAGATAATGATAGGGTTATTATTCTTTTACTATTTATTTTTAATTTGATTTATTTATTTATTTAATGATTAAGGATATGACTATTAGTAAAATTACATATTTTTTTAAATTTTTTCTTAATGATTAAGAATGTTAAAAAATTATTTAAAATAAAATAATAAAAAATTAAAAAAATTTGAATACACTATAAATAACAAATGAATAAAAAAATAATAATAACTCTATCACTACCCATAAAAGTGATGCTGCTCACACAAGTGAAACTCAGAAATGGTTGCACCACTCTTGAAGTGGTGAAAAGTTATTTCTCCACCACATGGTGACATTGAATTAGGGCAAAAATCTCCCACCACCTATTTGGAGATGGTACAACCATCTTGTAAGCTATCCTAGTATATAAATGGATTAGGCCTGGTTTATTTTCATAATTTTTTATTTTATTTTATATCATCTAATTATTATAATTTTATCAAATTTTTACATAAATAAAATAAATAAATCAATTTTGTCAAATTTTAAAATAAAAATAATATATTTTAATAATTTTTTTATTCAATTTTTATTTTATCTCATCTTATTTTATCTATGAAAACAAACTAAACCTAAAAAATCTAATTTGAAAACCCCAACATCTTTTTGCCTATAAACATTTTTCGATTCCAAATCAACTATTAAATTGCCCCACCGAGAAATTTACGTATCATAAATTGTAAATTAAAGTTCTAAAAAATCTAGTTTTAAAGTAACATACAATGGAATATATAAGATATTTAAATTATAAGTAATTCTTTAGTTATAAAAAGATTTCATAAAATTAAATTTATAAATTGATATGTTTTGATATAGAATATTCAATTATAAATTTATTTTACAATAATTAAATAGAATATATCATATAAAATCATACTAATTTATGATTTACTTTTTAAAAAAATTATAATTGTAACACTTATAGTAATTTATTTATGATTTAAAAATTAAAAAAAAAACCACACTATTCCTCATTATTGGGAAATGTTATGTTTTTCGAGTTGAGTTTCGTAATTGTAACTTTTAACTTATCAATATTCTCTTTACCTTGGCTTGACAAGCAGACGAGGAGAATATTGGAATTTCATCACCAAGATAAATAGATTTTCACAAATTCCATCCGTTTACTCGCGAAAGTAGGACTTTTTACCGAAATACCAAAAGTTGCCAAACAAAATACGAGTGGCCGTTCCAACTCCCATGCCCTAACTCTTACCTGCTACCGGCTATGGGCCCCACACATTCTCTGACGGTGGCTGATTCTGATCGAACGACAGCAACTCCCTCTACCCACACGTATCGGTCGATTTCGGCTTTCGTTCCTTTCCGCTGCCCCACTCCTTGCTTATTAACTGGGCATGGCAGGGGATTTGGACTACACGATCATGCCACGTACACCCTTACGTCACCTTCCATTGTTTTTTATTTTTATTTTTTAGTCACCTTCCATTGTTGTTTTCTCTCTCTCTTTTTTTTAAAGTATCATAATTAAACAAACAGATATGCATTTATTAAAATAAAATATAAATTAAATAAGTATTTATTGTGAAAATTCATATTTATCATATTTTTATTATGATTCTATTAAAAAATTTGAAGTGATATTGACTAATAATTGGTCGATAAATGGAGCATAATATAGATTTTAATAATTTAATATTACATAAAAATGGTTTATAAGAGAGAAGATAATGGTAAAAATTTTATAAATAACATTACTCATTTATTATATTGATAATGTGTCATTAGTCGCATGAAATTTGTAAGAAAGTTGTGGCCGTAACTTCTTTTGATTACAATTGATTTGTTGGTTCAATCTTTAATAAGATGTATTCATGATAAAATATCAATAGCTGGAAGTTTAACTCCATGATCCATCCAACTAACCAGGTATTTGCTTTTAAGAAATGATATTTACATATTAATGTTTGGTTTGTTTTGAAAGACAAAATTAAAAATTTTAAACTCTTCTCAAATTTATCATTATATTTTTTCAAATTTTCATATAAAATATAATAAAAAATTTAATTTTTTCAAATTCTAAAATCATTTTTTCAAATTTCAAAACAAAACAAATATTAAAAAAATATATTCCAATAATATATTATTATTTTTTTAACTTTTATCCCATCTTATCTCATCTCTTAAAACAAACTATGTAAGATCCACGCATTAATTTGGAATAATGCTATAAATTAAGATTCACAAGAAAAAATCTTTTTTATAATTAATTTTTAAAGAGAATGCATGAGACTTACACATTCTATAAATATATATATAGTACTATGCTTTATTTTTTGTTTTTAATATTTTTTTTCCAAGCAAGTCTAGTATATTAGATAAATTAAAGAATAACAAGATATAAATTTGAGAAGAGTGGGAGCTTCCGATAATCTTTTCAAAAAGTTAACACACAATACAATATAAAAGAAAAAATGATGATTGGAGCTAAATGAATAGCTTCCACCCATTTTTCATAAAGAGAATACTGCTTGGAGACAGATTTTGTATAGTCTGATGAACAGACTACAGTGCTGCAGCTGGAAGCCTTAGTAAATGTATGTATGCTACATCGTATTAGTCTAGACTGGTTATGAGAATCTGCCATATCCACTTTTATTCAATTATTGGTTAGGAAAAGTAGGAACATAGCGTATCAATCAAACTTATAGATGAATTGCCGATGAGAGAATAGCACTGGCGGTTGTGGCGCGTGTAGACCACTTGCCATTGCTGGAGAGAGGCAAGCAGGCGGATCTTGAAGATCTGATGCTACTAATCCCGAAAAGGCCGTGCGTGGCGGTCAGGAGCTTTTAAAGATGCAGCTGCGTGTAATTCTTGCTTGTGGCGTGGGCCGCACGTGAAGAAGATGCGCTGCTTGTTTGGGTGGAAATTATTTGTGTCTATGAAGATCGGCACTTGAAAAAGTCGTTGGTAAGGCGCGCGTGTCTGCCATGATTTGCCAGAAGGCCGCAAATAGGCCATGGATAGTACAACCGAAAAGAGAAAAGGAAAACTAACAGGAAAAAAATAACTATAAAAGAAGGGAAGTGATACATACACAACATAATTATACAATATATTTCACAACAAGAGTTAAATGAGGAGTAATTCTGTAAAACATTTTATACAAACACAATACTTTACAGAATTATTTCTCATTTAACACTTGTTTTGAATTGTATTGTATATTTATGTTGTGTGTATAACATTTTTCATAAAATAAAAGTTTGTGGCTGGTGAAAATGGGAAGTGAGTGCTGTCGAAGCACTAGCCTCCCTCCACCTGATGAATGAAAAAAAAATTTAGGGAAGGGAGGGGGTGAGGATAGGATAGAGAGAAAACAGGGAGAGAGAGACATAGCTATGTGGCTTTTCCATTTTTGTTTTTAATAATAATTGTGTGCCCTTGCCCCTTATCTGTTGCAGATAATGTTGTCGCATACAAAATCGCATCAATTTATCATGTGCTAGATCTATCTAGATCTCTTTTGGATATTTATTCTTATTAGCTTAAGCTGGGAATAATTTGTTTTTTCTTGCCTTTCTTCATGTATTAGCTCTTTGCCAAATCGAACATGTGATTGGTATTAACGCCAGATTTGAGATTAGTCTTTGTGTTGGTTAGTGAGTCTAAATCCGTGCATAAGCATGGTTTTATATTTAGAATGTTTTCAAACGTAAACAGGAGAAATGAATAGAATCAAACCAATCTAACTAGCGGGTAACTAACAACAAAAAGCTTGATTTGGTGTTTAAGCCCATTTTTGATTTACTAAGAATGTTAAAAATATTTGAGAATTTTTGAGATTAGGTTTTACAAAATAGAGAAAATTTTTAATATTTATTTTTTTGGGAAATAAGTATTGGGATGCAAAGTCCAATCTAAACAAATTAAAGAACATAAGAAAGGTAGTCTCATAAAAGCTAGCTTCACAAATTCATTTGACTACGTTAAAATCTCTGATGGAAGATGAGATGACATTATATGAGAAATTTAAAAATAATATTAAAATAATTTATAAATAGTAATAAAATAGTTTGAGTTAAGATATATTATTAAGTTTTGAGAAACAAGAGAGAAAAAGTTAAATAAAAATATTATAAAGTTAAAATATTGTTGAAATATAAATTTTTAATATAATTTTTATTTTTGAATTTGAAAAAATTGAGTTGATTTTTGTATTTTGTATGGAAGTTTAAAAAAGTTGTAATGATTAAGTAATAGTTAGATGAAAGAGTCGAATATTTGAAATTAAAATACATATGTTTTTTCATGATGTTTGGATTTTAAAATGAGATGAAATATAAAGATACAAATGAGTTCTAAATCTCCTTATTTAATCTAGAGGTTGATATCTGAGATAAAGAGGTAACCACAATAACATTATTGATTGATAACTCAAACTCTCCAAACGTCATTGGCATATATTTTTCATTCTATAGCTTTATGCCTATACACACTTTGGAGTGAGATTAGATGGAAAGCCATGATCAATTATATGGTCTTTTATGCCTTGTTTGTTTTTTGAGTTTATCTTAATTCAATTCATCTCAATTTATTATCATAACTAGGGGTGAACCAAAAAGTCGAAATACTGACCTGACCCGATTACCCTTATTACTCAGACATGATGGCCCGACTCGATAGTGGTTATATCGAAAATGGGTATTACCCATTACCTATTTAAGCTTTCCCATTTTAGCCCACCCTGACCTTAAGTATGATTTTTTCGGGAAACAAATACACAAAAAACCCCTTAGCAGCGTCAGTGTTGCAGAGGAACCAGAGTGGAAGTTAAGCGATAGACGAATGATAAGACGAATGATAGAGGAACTATAGGAACACGATGAATGACAAACTTCACAGGGGTTGACCACGAGGGACACATGCAATCCTTTTAGAAGCTAGCACGATCGTAGGGAACCAAATTGGCATGGCCAAGCAAGTGGAATGGAACTGTTAGGTGGATTCGAGCTTGAGGATCTATAGAGGCTAAAGTTGTGACCTTTAAGATTCGGTGGAGAGAGACTCAAAGTGCAAAGCTTTTTCTATGGTCGGCAATAGAGGCTTCTATAAGCAGAGGGGTATTCAATGTATGGTCAAGAGGAGAATGGTGTTTACGACTTTAACGCATTTGTTTTTCGATGAGCATTTCTGGAATCCATCAGAAGAAATAAGTGTTATGTTAGTTGGTTTTGGGTATTCGGCTAATCGGTAATGGGTAAGCAGAAGTGAGAAACTTATCGGGTTGGGTCGGAAATTGGTTTATCACTTTTCCAAATAAGAACACAAAATAAAATAATTAATCAAATTTTTTAAATTTCAAAATAAAAATAATATTAAAAAGATATATTTAAATAATATTTTATTTAACTTTCAATTTTTATTTCAATTCAATTTAATTTAACTTAAAAAAACAAACAACAACCTAAACCTTATAGGGCTCATAGGATCATGGTCCTCCTGCATTTCTATCCTAGGGGACCTAAAAAAAAATGATTTTCTGGGATTTCTTTCAATGAAAGCTAATTATTCTAGAAAATCTTAATTATCTTTGTTTATTCAATTAACTTTTCGGAATATCTCAAAATATTTAAGAATATTTGTATTCTTAAATATACTATTCATTTAAGAATAGTCTTTGAAATTTTCTTTTAAGAATATAATAATGATTTTATAAAAGTTGCCACATATGCGTCCTATTTTCTCAACATTATAACTCTACAATAGACTAAAAAAATTGAGAACAATACTTCATATAATTCATTTTTATCGATTTTTTTTGCAGTCCAGGACTCTAATGGATAGACAGAAAAATCTAAATTTTAAAATAAAATTAATTAAAATATTCTTATTTACAAATCCAAAATTCTGAAAATTCATTTTATTTTTCCATTAAATAAAAATACTTTAATTAAATTTATAATACAGTCTATTAAATATAGACTACAAAAAAAAAAAAAAAAAAAACTATTCAAAAATTGATCCCATCATAAATCTTCTCCCCCTCTCCGGGCGAAATTCTACTCTTCCTCCCCCCTCTTGCCAACCACTTCACATTGGCGTCGGGCCTTAACCTCGCGCTGGTGTCGAGCCATCCCCCATTCTCTCTTAAAACCCCTGAACTAAGGAACCCCCCATTTCGCAACACCTGCATCGCAGCACCTTATTTCATAAAATATTGCTTTTTGTTCTGTCCATCCACTTTGCATTACAATCTATTTATTTTTCAGGTCATTGGTGATTGGGCCGATGTTCTTTCCAAGTGCAAAAGAGAGCATTTGCAACCTCAAGTTCTTTTATTTAAAGCTATAAACTAGTTTCGTGTTGGAAATTGTCGAGCTGGATTAGACAACAACATAGTTTTCTATTCATCTACTGTCTATGGTGATACATATTCTCTCACTCCTTAATGAAGACAGATAGACTGGTAATATTGTTGAAATGGATAAGGAAAATAGGTTGTTTTTGAATGGCTCTAGTGAAGTTGTGTTGCTGCTCAATGCTCTGATTTTTTGTTCAAAATAAAGGGTGATTTAAATTGGTTTTGTGATTATTTGATGTATTATGTATGTTTCAATCTGTAATATGAGTTACTTTGTGTGAAAATCCAACTTCATAGAGTTTTGATTTCAGTTGATTTGATGGGACTAAGTAAAATGGGGGACGATGGATGGGGAACAGAGGATGACCATGGACAGCGATATTATGGAATTATCGGGTGCTTTAATTTTATGTTCCTTAATGTATATTTGCTCATGTATCGCCCTTTATGATCGAAGGCTGATAAATGTCCAAAACTAGCCTGACTGTTCTTAAGGGGAACCCTTTATATAATGATGGGAAAGGGAGACAGAAGGACCATTTAAAGATAGAATCAAGTTCGGACTTACGCACTGGCTTGATTTGGATACTTAGACGAGATAATTTGTCAATGATAATAAAATAATTTGTGAATAATAATAAAATAATTTAATATTTTTTTATGAAATTTTAAAAAAAGAGAGAAGAAATTGAATAGAAATATTATAAAGTGAAAATATTATTAAAATATAAAATTTTAATATTATTGTTATTTCAAAATTAAGAAAAATTGCATTATTTTTTATTTTTGGTTTAAAAATTTTAAAAAATTATAATAATTAGATAAAAATTATAAACTTTAAATTAAAAAGTATTTATATTTATGATATTTAGATATTGTCATATTGAGATGAGATGAGAGGATTTAGGTTTGGTTTGTTTTCATAAATAATTTTACCTCATTTCATTTCATTATTATTATTTTTTTAAATTTTCATATAAAATAAAATAAAAAATTCAATTTTTTTAATCTCAAAATAAAATTTTCAAATCTTAAATTAAAACTAATATTAAACAAATATATTATAATAATATTTTATTTAATTTTTAATTTTTATCTTAAAGTAATACTAAATAAGATCTAAACCCCCTATCCAGTACCATACCGACCCGACCCGACCCGGAAAACACAAGGTTGGATAAGAAGTAAAAAATTCGTAAATTATGCGACGAACTCGCGTAGTGAAAGTCTACTCTTGACGCCATGGCTGGGATCGCCAGCAGCTTGCCATGCAAGCCCCTCTTGACACTGACCCTCACGGCGACGCCTTCTCGTCTCGATTCCAAGCTCTTCGGAGTCCGCCTCCTCAACATAGGTACCAACAAGTCGAGCTCCGTATCTCTCTCCTCAACCCTTGGTGGCTCCTCCATCACCGCCCGGTACGGAGGTGGGTTCCGCTCCTCCGGCCCCGGGAACTCGAGGCAGTACAGGAAGAGCGATTCGGATGACGAACAAGCACTTGACATCTCCACCATTAGGTACTTTTGGCTGTGAGTGCGTGCGTGCGTGCGAAGTTGGATAACTTGGATTCGATTAAGAATGAAACTGAGCTGTTTGGTCTTGAAATAGGTCAGCCACTGTGAGGCTAATTGATGAGAAACAGAATATGGTGAGTGGCGTTCTTTTTGTTTGGTTTACGCTCGTTCGTAGCTGGGAAAACGCAGGAAAGTGGAGAGAATTGCGAAATATCTTATCTTTTGTCTAGCTTTAAATGTCACGATAGTATTCTTCCTTGAGCTGCGTTTTAATTTCTAAGCTTATGTTATAATTCGGAGATTGATGCTGTTATATTCGTAGGTGGGAGTGCTATCCAAAAGTGAGGCTATTCAAATGGCTGAAGATGCCGAGCTTGATCTGGTAAGCCATTGTGATTTCTTTGCTCTCTGAACAAGTAATTTAGTGGCCGGAAAATGTGAAAAAAATCGAGGAATACACGAATGCTTTTTTGTTTTTGACCGTTGTTGGTTCAAATATGTGGCAATATGCTTGTTAATGCACATTCTGAGAATATCCAATGTTGTGGGTGGCTAGATTTCATGAACGCGAGTTTCTACGGTATGCCTATGACGGTCGGTGTTGAGGATCGTTTTTAGTCATTTGTTTCCCAGACTAGTGAATGGTGAAGAACTATTGCTGTTGTTCAGTTTTCCGTTTTCATTTAACTACTGGTTCTTGTTCAGTTCACGCATCTCGGCTGCTTGCGTAGTTTGTTTCTATTGCATGGTTTCATCTGATGCCCATATTTTTACATACTGAGAATCAATTTTAGCCAATGAGCCACTGATTCTTCCCTCTTTTAGGAAGAGGGCCCGTGGGTGGAGCAATCGTCATGGATTTAACTTGTTGGTGTTATGAGTAACTTAGCAACAGTGGAAAAAAGAAGAAGAAAGGAAACAAAAATAAATGTTGATATTAATCCAGTAGAAATATTGATTTATAAAAGAAAAACTGTCGACTAAAACCCAATGAGAATAATGATACATCAGATGAGTTCCTACTTGTTTGTAGACAACCGAATCATCCTTTTCTGATTACTCTTGTGGAATTTTGCTCAACAAAAGATTCACCATTTTGTTTTTACAACATATGCCTTGGGTGGTTAGGCAATGCTAGGTCTCCAATGTCAACTTTTGCTTCACTTGCCTTCAGTACATATTTATTGAAATTCTTATCACAAATTGTGGAATTAAAAACCATTAATTTTCCATAGAAGGCATAAACTAGTTGCTTTTTGTATCCAGTACACTGAATGTAAATGGTGAGTCTCAAGTATATAAAGTGTGTTACTTTCTATGTAAGAAAATGAAAGGTTTATTTTGTTGAGCTTCTAGAGTGATCTATGGTTCTTTCTATTCATTCATGCAGGAACTTATTTGCAATCGGTTTTTTGCAGGTCATATTATCCCTAGATGCTGACCCCCCTGTTGTCAAAATAATGGATTACAAGTACGATGTACTTTAGCATATTTTTTTGGATGAAGTGTTGTTTTCTTTTTCAAACATAACTATATGTCGGCAGTCTCAAATGAAATTAAAGTCTTGTTTGAATAGTGAGATGAGATGAGATGATCTGTGAGCTAATATGTTTTATGGTTTGAGTTAATATATTTTATAGAGTTTTGGGAAAGGAGAGAGAAAAAGTTGAATAAAAATAGTATAAAGTTAAAATATTGTTCGAATATAATTTTTTAATGTTATTTTTGTTTACATTTGAAAAGTTGAATTATTATTTTTTGTATTTTTTCCGAAAGTTTGAAAAAGTTGTAATGACGGTTTAGTTTGGATAGAGAGATGTTTCAATCTCATCTCATCTCAATATCTAAATACTACAAACACTTTTCACTTTTCAGTTTTTAATTTTTTTTATGTAGTTATTACCTAATAATTACAACTTTCCAAAAATTCCAAACAACACACAAAAATATATTTTTTTTCAAATTTCAAAACAAAAATAATATTAAAAAGCTATATTTTAACAATATTTTAACTTTATAATATTTTTATTCAATTTTTTTATTTATTGATCTCATTTTCCAAAATCCCATAAAACATTTTAACTCAAACAATTTCTTACTCATCTAATCTCAACTCAAATATTTTATTGCTATTTAGAAATTATTTCAATTCATCTGATCTCAAATCGCTATCTAAACCAGACCTAGGTAATGGTTAGAGGAAATAATTGAATAATTGAATAATTGAATATTTGAAATTGAAAGTGTTTGTGTTTGTGGTGTTTGGATATTGAAATGAGATGAGATGAGTTGGTAGGATTTTGTGTTCCAAACTAGGCCTAAGTTGATGTAATTCATGTGTGCTTATGATTCATATATGGCTTAGAAAAAAATGACCAGTATTTCAAGTGTCAAGTAGTAAATGAAATCAAAAGCCCTATGTACATGAAGTGTGATTTATGGTCTCTTACAAACCCAAGGTAGCTTTTATGTGAAATAAAGTATCCCACAGGGCATGTATAGTCTGTTGCTAATGCTATCTTTGCCATATTGGAACCTCAATGTTTTTTTTTTTTCTTTTACACTTCAAAGTGGTAAGAATTTCACGAATGAAAGGTATATTTATGTAGGTTGTAGGAAACTTTTTCTGCTCTTAAGTAGCATTATCAGTTCACTTTCACCCATTTCCCATTCGATGTTTAACTCGGAAGTTACATGCTCATCCATTGGGTTTATAATTGATGACCTCATCCTCCAATCCTTTCTTCTGAGGGGAGGTAGAGCCATTTGATCCTGGAGATTGTTAAGCAAAACAATCACACTAATGCAAGAATGGTACAAAGGTAAAAATGAAAGAGTGTTGTCCTTGGACCTGGATTGTCTTCAATGCCACTAATGATAAAATGACTGTTGGATCAAAATCTATATATTTCTCAATCCAATTTAAAAATTGTTCCCTCTTGTTGAATGCTCATGTTGGGACTTTTGAACCTTAAAAGACCCATTGATACTTATCCTTTCTCTCTTTTCAGTAAATATAAATATGAACAGCAAAAGAAGAAAAGAGATCAGCAGAAGAAAAGCGCTGGTGAATGTCTTCCCTAAATAGATTTTGCTGATTTTCTCTGATTTATGTTTTCTGATTTCAGAAAGTTATTGACAAAGTCTGCTCTTAAATGCTAGCCAATCGCGTGGATTTAAAGGAGCTCAAAATGGGGTATGTAGTCAAGTTTCATTTATGATTATTTTGGCCAAGTTTTTCTTCGATTTTTTTTTGAGTTGTTGCTCTCAAATTACAAAGATTGTATGGTTATCTGGAATTAGTTCTTTTTTATTGGTAAACAAAATTTTATTAATCATAAGAATGGGCAAGAGCCCAAGTATACAGAACATATGCAAGAGCATTGCCTACACAAGTTCACTAAATCTGGAATTATGTATGCAAAAACATTTCTTACTTGGAAGGAATGGCTCAAAGAGAATGGGTGGATGCCATGACATATGGTCAAAATGCAACCACCATACTAAGGGTTAGTTGAAACCTAGAGTGGCCAGGTCCCCTTATCTAACCATGAGATGTTAGATTCAGCGATATAGGTTTTAAGGGTATGCATATATGCACTTTTTTACCTGCATGTTTCAAATTCTCTCGTTAAGCCACAATCTGATAGCTGAAGCATCCGCATAGTTTATACTAGTCACTGTCAGTTTGTAAATGTTTTTCATTGACTGACTTTCTTGATTTTCTTTACAGTTACAACATTGATCAACATGACTATTCTGTTCGGTTGAAAGCTGCAAGGAAGTTTTTGAAAGATGGTGATAAGGTTGCTGGGATATTCTTAAGACGTCAGCATGTAGCTATACATATTGAAATTGTCTTTGTGATTTGAACATTTGAGATATCAAATCCTGCAGGTTAAGGTTATAGTGAGCCTGAAAGGTCGTGAAAATGAATTCAGGAATATTGCCATTGAGCTTGTCAGACGTTTCCAGAATGATGTTGGAGAGGTATCATGACATATCCACATAGGTTTATATTATCTTTTTTTCCTTCTGTTTTTTGGTAAGTAGGCTTCATCTTTCATGAAAAAGAACAGGAAGTCCATTGTTAAATAATTGACTAATATGTTTGGAATGGAACCATTGCAGCGCCAATATAGTGCAGTTTTGACTAAACTTTGGAAGATTTTGTAATTCTTTCAATCCCCATTTGCATTTTTTTTTTCAGATAATGCTTGATCACGGCACATTAAACAAAATGTAGTTAAAAGTAGTCTCTAATTCGTCAATCCTCAATTGTAACTTTTTCAGATGAATGCTTGATCACACGTATTAAAAAAAATCTCAGATGAAATTCATTTCAGCTATATTTATATAGGGAAATCATGATGGTCATTCTTGATACTGTTCAGAACAGGTTTGTTCAATCAAGGATGGTCAACTATAGTTGGCTTGGTATCATTGGTTTCAGCCTTCTTCATAACTCTCCCTCCATTGTCTTTCTATTCAGATTGGGGGTGCCCACTGTTTCTTGAATATCCTCTGAAATTAAAATGTGTCAATAAGGTTACAGCTAGCCTTTCAGAGAAGTCTCTGAGAGATTTTATCGGAGAGACCTGGAATTGACTCTTACTTCCATCAGGGCTGGGGAAAAACATGGGTTTGGGTCAAGTAAATTTAGTCAAGTAAATTACCAATAAAAAGAACTTGTCAAGTAAATGTGGCAAAAAATTTGTGTATTTATGGATCATAAGTGACCTGAACAGTCTTCTTTGGTTTGGGTGTGCGGTTCACTTCACTCTTGTGATTCTCTTCTAGGTTCAGTCATTTCTATGCCATTATATTTATCTTTTTGCTTTTTATGTTGATGCCTGTCTTAAGTCTTGGTTTTCCTTTTTTAAAGTATGGCAACTCCCTTCATTCTGTCTTCAATCTCCTGTTGGGTTGGTATGCAGCTGGCAACCGAGGAGGCCAAAAACTTCCGCGACCGGAACATATTCATAATTTTGGTCCCAAACAAGGCACAAAAAGCTCAAGAACCACCAAAGAAACAAGACAAGTCAGCGGCAAATGAAGTATCAGCTAGTGTCTGAGTACAGTCCAAAGTTTCATTCATTATGGCTCTGGGGTGTTAGCGATATCACTGTTACAGGGTGATATTCAATAATTCATTTTCGTTCTTCAACTCAATCAAGGATCCAGAAGCCTTGTATGGCATTAGTTTAACATATGTAGGAGAATATGTTTGCTAGGCTTTTAATAATAGAATCTACATTCTCTTTTCTAACTTGTAGTAGAGTTCGGGAAGCAAGTTCGGACCATTGCTTTAAAGATTGGGTTGTTATGTCCATGTCTATTCCAGCATATTGTCTGTTCAAGCATTTTGTGATGGATGCAAGTGGGGCAAGTACACAGGTGGTTGTAGAGGCAGAGTTTTTGGAGTCTGGACACATATGAGGTGAATTCAAATTTCCTTTTTATAGTTGTTAGAATCAGTCTCCATTTATTATGGTGGTATCCATTTTAGGATATATGCAATCTTGACATCTTCTGTGGTGTTATGCCTGATTATTTGTATTCTTCTTGAATGGCATTGAGGGAAGAGATTGATCAAACAAAGGCGAAGACCCTCAAGCATTCAAAAGCTGAAGGAAGTTTGTAAGAGTAAATACTCTTTAACGCAACTTTTTATTTTTTATTATTCCTTTTGCAAATGTTCTTTTCTGTGACTGAGTTTGAATCCATATCTTAAAACTTTCATACTTTGTGTTGCATTGTTCTCTGCTTGTAATTTATAGTCTTCCCCGGCTCGACAAGTTTTTTATATGATCCCTAAATCCAATACAAACGTTACACGAAATTCATGAGTCAAATTAGGGTTGATCCGTGCATAATCTGAGCCTGGTTTTATCCGATATGAACCCAACGTGCAACATTTAGAACCGAAAGTTTTTGTCACAACCCAGAATCTAACATGGTTCAAATATGAAATTAGTAGATTTGGATTAAGGAATTTGGCACGCTAACACGGCAACATCCTTGTTTGACATGACTGAATAAGCTTCTTTACCTTAAACCCAAAAGGCATATTTTTGAAGGGGTATAAATATGGTTGGAATAATTGCCTTCGGGTGAAAACGCAAGGCCAACTCTAAATGCCACCCCATTTTTGCATGTGCATATTCTAATTTGTTGCGGTTATATATATCTATATGTGTGTGTGTGTGTGTGTGTGTATATAGAGAGAGAGAGAGAGAGAGAGAGAGAGAGAGAGAGAGAGAGAGAGAGAGAGAGACGTATGTACAAGTAAGAGCAGCAAGTCTTTGTCTAGATAGAGAGACTTTAACTTGCACACCTAACGATTTGGGGTTTGGCTTCGTTTCTAAGTTCTTACATTCCAAGCATTCCTACTCTCTATATGTAACCTCTAAACTGCTGCGGTTATGAAAGCAATGGCTTTCGTATTTCTTTAAGTATTTTGGTTGGCAGATTGTAGACTCTCTCATCCTGGCATTACCCATGCTTCAATTTACAAATATTTGCAATTTGATTTTGCACTTATTCCAAAACAAATAATAGTTTGATGACATTATACAAAGGTTTTACAGTTGAGTCATGCTATATATTTTATCTACTGTCATTCCACTTATACCTTACTGTATTGATATGACAATATCTGTCAACTATTAGATTTACTTTTATTTTTTAACAATTTCAAAAAGAGTGTTTCTACACTTTGCATAAAAATATAACGTCATTGAAAAATGGATGTATGCTGCCATGTCAGCACAATCTAATTGATAGAAGTGAGATATATAAGAGTGTACGTATGTAGTATATAACAATATTTTTTTTTATGATTTAGAGTATTGATATTGGTCTTATCAAAATAAAATTATCAAATTTTGATAAAAAAAATATAAATTTACACACATCAAAAAATTTTCATTATATTTAATCAAATATGATGAAAAGAAAGTGTGAAAAATAATATAAAAGTATTTTTTGTTTAACTTTTAAATAATAAATTATTAAATTGTGTAAATTTATATATATATATATATATTATCAAAATTTAATAATTTTATTTTGATGAAATCAATATCAAAGCATAAATGATTGTTTTATATTGTCAGCCATCCTAAGGCATCGGTCACCCAATATGCTTATACTGACCCCGACCGTGCTCCTTTTGCGGATCATTATGATTCGGCATCCGCTCCATAGTGAAGAGAACTTGTTATTTTCATGAAATGTGAAATATGGAATCCTCTTATATGTTTCAAAATTAACAAAAGTAAAATTTTAGAGAAACTTATGATCTCTAAATTATGCTCATGTTCAAGAGTTAATGAGCACTTAATGAGAGCAAACAGTCTCTAGTTTCAACTCATCGTGTTTGGACTTTCTGCAGCATTGCATGAACTCCAAAACATGGTTCGAGGATGCAATCTTTAAGAGCATCCACATCAGCATTTAATCCAAAATTTCGCTAAATTTCCATCAAAATCACCCTCATCAAACTAGCTCATTAAACAAATAAACATTAATTGTGGCTTCTGTATACTGGTTATAAGCCAGTACTGACGTACGTAGTAAGGCTAGATATTTGTTTTTAATCTTTTATATATAAAACCTCGATTAGAAAAAGAAAAATGAGTGGGATGTTTTGTATTTCTGCAAAGAATACAAAAGTAAAGAACAAAAATAAAATAAAATAAAATAAGATTGGTAGAGATCAGAGACAAATTATATAGTGTTAAAATAAACTAGAAAAAGGAATATAGAGTCATGAGACTTACGGTCTCTTAAAAATTGGGTGCCTAAATTGAAAAGGAAGAAGGCAAAAAGAAGAGACAAATTTTTATTTATTTATTTATTTTTTAGGTTGATAATAAGGCTTGGTTTGTTTTTATAAATAAGATGAGATAAAAGTTAAAAATTAAATAAAATATTATTATAAAATATTTTTTTAATATTAATTTTGTTTTAGAATTTGAAAAAGTTGAATTATTTATTTTATTTTGTATTAGAATTTAAAAAAGTAATAATGATGATGAGATAAGATGAGATGAGATTGTTATAATATATTTTTTTAATATTAATTTTATTTTTTGAAATTTTTTTCTTGAAATAAGTGGCAAAATGTCTGGAAAAAAAAAAAATCAAGTGGGACTTCATTTAGATTAAATTAAAGCTTCCCATTTTTCATACTGAATAATGTTACGTACAAGTAATTTTGCGCATCAATATGCACAACAATATTATATTCGTATTAGATGATCATATATTTTTATTTTAAAACTTAAATTTCTGATCAGTCATATTGATGAATAGATGCATATATTAGTGTATAAAATTGTTTATAACTATATTTTTTCTTCCGGAATATAAATAATTAATTTTTGGTTCAGTATTTGAGGTTCATCAGCCTATTTGTGGGTACCTAGTGCCTACCCTAGCTAGGCAATATGCATGCTAAAAAAAATGCTTATACGTGAGTGAGTAGTTACTTGCAATGAAAATAATTATTTTTTAAAATTTTAAAAAATAAGTCAATTATTGTTATAAAAAAATAATTTTATTACAAATAATTTATCATAAATATATATTTTCTTCATTCTCTTTTCTAAAATCTCTTGTTATGGGGCAACATATTTCTGCCCCAATTAGTTCTTACAGTAACTATACATGAAATAATAATATTTGATCTGATTGCATGTCATCAATTAATTTGTCAATATATAAATATATACATCGAACTCAGAATCGATATATATACTCAATTACGCAATCGGCCTCTTCCAACAATTTATATGCAGATTTATATATAGCATATCCCTGATCAAAATTCCATAATATTTTTTGGATTTTTACGGTGGCAAAGACCCACCTTCAGCTAATTTACAGTGGCAAAATTTCATATGTAGTCTCGTTTGTTTTCATAGATAAAATAAAATAAAAAATAAAATAAATTTTTTTTATAATATTAATTTTGTTTTAGAATTTGATTTTTTTTTAAATTTAAAAAGGTTGAATGATTTATTTTATTTTATATAAAAATTTTAAAAAATATAATAATAAATTTAAAATAAAATAAAGTGAGATGGTTTGAAAAAAAAAACCAAACAGTCTATCTGTACTAAGGACATTATTCTATCAATGAAGTTACGCTTTTTGGAAGAAAAAAAAAGTAATTCTACATCAATTAAGTCCTTCCAAACCACTTAAGATAATGTCCGGAGATATATGCCATATGGAATTAGTCTGGTGCACATTCATTAATACATATTGCATAATGTGATTCATGTGTATGTATATATATAACTAGTTAATGAAATAAAGCATTTTATTTTATTATTTTTTATTTTTTTAAAACCATCCGATCGATCTAAACAAAATGTTGATATTCTAGCTAGGTGGTCGTTGGAAAAAGCCTGGCGATGAAGGCATAGACGGTAGTTGAAAAATAGAGGAAGCTTCACTTAATGGCAATGGAGACCCTGCAACCAACAACAACAGCACCACCCTTATGTGGACGCATTAGGTGAGAGATCATCAGGAGCTAAAGCTCTTATGCCCTCCGACCCCATCTATCTTCATTCATAAAAGAGAAAGCCATCCTCCCTTCACCACTTCACTTTCAGCTCATCTTTCTCCCAGTACACCACCACCGGCAACCATGGAAGCCAGCGCCGGACTTGTCGCCGGGTCTCACAACCGCAACGAGCTTGTTGTCATTCGTGGCCATGAAGAGGTAAATTAACCATGCATCGATCGAGAGAGTTATAACAAACATGGAGCAAAGAAGTTTTGGTTTTAGTCAGTTTGTATATGTATCTAATTAATTGGTTTTTGTGGTTTTGTTAATGCAGCACAAGCCTTTGAGGAACTTGGATGGCCAAATCTGTGAGATTTGCGGGGATAATGTGGGGCTTACAGTGGATGGAGACCTGTTTGTGGCCTGCAATGAGTGCGGTTTTCCGGCGTGCCGGCCATGCTATGAGTATGAGAGGAGGGAAGGGAGCCAGCTTTGTCCTCAGTGCAGGACCAGATACAAGCGTCTCAAAGGTATAACAAAACTGCATGCACAACGTGTTTAAGTTTAAAATTTTTACAAATTACAAGGGCAAAGAAGACAACAAACTTATAAGAGGAGTGCTAAGATACAAACTTATAATATTTCTCAACTTATATATATTGGTTTTTTTTTTTTAACTTTTTTTTTCAATATTTTGGAAATATTGTGAAGGGAGTCCGAGGGTTGAGGGAGATGATGATGAAGAGGATGTTGATGATATTGAGCACGAATTCAAAATCGAGGATGAGCGCAACAATCATAACCAGATTGCAGAAGCGATGCTTCATGGCAAGATGAGTTATGGAAGGGGCCCAGAAGACGATGAAAATGCCCACTTCCCACCAATTATTTCTGGTTCTAGATCACGACCGGTAAGAGAAAAAAGCTCATGACGTTTATCGTTGAAATGCTTAAAATGAATCCAAGATCGTTGCTGTTTGCACAGATATTACATAATTTTCGATCAAACAAGTGAAAAAAAAAAAAACTATTTGCATGCATGCATGCAGGTGAGCGGTGAATTTCCTATATCATCTCATGCGCATGGAGAGAACGGGCTATCTTCTTCGTTGCATAAACGAGTACACCCATATCCAGTTTCTGAATCTGGTAAGTATCACCACTCTTCCCAGAATCCCACTATTTGTAGGATCTTTGTAACTTTCTTTCATCCATCACTACAAAAGAAAATAAATTTTTGTGACTATTTAATTATGACTAAATGAATATTTAATTATGAAAAATCTAAATCAAGATCTTTTGAAGATCTCGTTTAATCTTGATCGAGGGTTTAAAATAGGAGAGAGAACATGGGCAAAATGTGATTCTTACAAGAAAACTGTTATATACATAAAGAAATTATATAAAAATAAATTCATAAAATGATGTAATTTCTAGTGATGTGTTAGATTTATTTTTCATTAAAAATAATTTTATAATCTGAGTATTATATCAAGTCATATTAATTTATAAATTTACTTTTGTCTAATATTTTTTGTGTGGTTAAAGTATTTCTCTTCCTAGAATATTTATTGAGCTGAACTTATATTTCATGCAACTCCTCAACTCAAAGAGCAGAGGGAAGTCTATATATAGTACCATCTTTTGGCAAAACTAATTGGTTGGGTGCTGCAATTCCACCCATGATAAATTGATAATACTCAAATTTCTGAAGTCAAGTGACTCAGAGTCACGTACGTACATTTCTTTCCAATTTGATCGATTGAAGTTTTTATTCTAAACATTCAAAATAAGATGAAAAATATATACTTTCTGAGAAGATATAGCTTTTCTTGCAAAATATTGCAGGAAGTGCAAGGTGGGATCATGATCAAAAGAAAGAGGAAGGTTGGAAAGAGAGAATGGATGACTGGAAAATGCAGCAAGGCAACCTGGGGGGCCCTGAACCGGACGACTATGACCAATCCATGTGCGTACCAAATCTTCCAACTCCATTAATATTCAAAGACTTGTTCATACAAATCCTTGGTCGACTTAATTAAACCGAGAAATTGCAGCCATACATGCAGGATAAATAATCCAAACATTTAAAAATAGAGGAGTACTATTGAACCTATAAAGGAATTACACAACTTTAGTTTCTCAGACTAACAATTTGACAGATTATATTAAGAGATATTAATTTATGAGATTTATTTTATATAATCTTTTTATAGCTAAAGTATTTCTCTTAAAAATAATATGTTAACTAATCATGATGATCTGCATGCAGGATAGATGAAGCTAGGCAACCTCTCTCAAGAAAAGTACCGATTGCTTCAAGCAAAATCAATCCTTATCGGATGGTGATTGTTGCCCGGCTTGTTGTTTTAGCTGCTTTCCTCCGATATAGACTAATGAATCCGGTGCATGATGCCTTTGGGCTCTGGTTAACATCTGTGATATGTGAAATTTGGTTTGCAATTTCATGGATCCTTGATCAGTTCCCGAAATGGTTCCCCATTGATCGTGAAACCTACCTTGATCGTCTCTCTCTCAGGTATACCGATCTGTATTCAAGTATATATATAGAACCTAGAACTACATAATTATTTGTGTTTTGTAGAAACGGTTTGAAGGTAGAACAACGGACTTTTTGGCAAATACTCTTTTCAGTATCAATAGATTCTCTTCCATAATTAGTTCTTTAACAGAGCCTATTGTATATCAGTTCTTGATAACCAATAGAGATCATTATGGTAGCAATCCCTCCATTTCATCTCTGAAATAAATAAATAGAAATCATTTGCGTTCGGATAGTAAGATGATTTTAGATATTTTATGAATAATATTGAAAAAATAATAATAAAATATTAAATAATAATAAATATTAATAAAAAGTAAGTAAAAAATAAATAAATAATAGTAAAATATTTGAAAATACTCTATTAGCCAAACCTAACTGTGTGATAACTTCATTTGTTCACAGAATGTAAAAATATATAAAATAAAAAAAATACTCCATATTTTTATGCTAAATCACCCTGAACCAAAGGACAATGTTCATTTGGCTTAAGGATTACATTTAGCACTTCAAAGAACTTTGACGTTAAAATTCTTTTGTTAAATGTCTCCAGAAGTTCTTCTATTCTGAGGTTTACTAAAAAATGACACAGGTATGAGAGGGAAGGCGAACCAAATCAACTGGCTCCAGTAGATATCTTTGTGAGTACTGTGGATCCCATGAAGGAACCTCCTCTTGTTACAGCCAACACAATCCTTTCAATCTTGGCCATGGACTACCCAGTTGATAAGATCTCATGCTACATCTCAGATGATGGTGCTTCCATGCTCACGTTCGAAGCCTTGTCTGAAACTGCAGAATTTGCTCGAAAATGGGTTCCTTTTTGTAAGAAATTTGTGATAGAGCCTCGAGCTCCGGAGATGTACTTTTCCGAGAAGATTGATTATCTCAAGGACAAGGTCCAACCTACATTTGTCAAGGAGCGTCGAGCTATGAAGGTTTGTAACAACTCCATTAATATCATAATGCTACATATAATTATGGACTGTGCAAATATCATATGATCACTTAAAAATAAATAAGTACGAAACTTACATAAAAAAAAATTCGAATTCAATTAGTGAATTTACCTCTTCTCATCAGCTTAAATTTTTAAGATAAATAATAAATTTACATAATATCATGATAATAGAGGTTGTGACTTTACATTCTATCTATTTAATCAGATATTCTATTTGTTGGGTTTACATATTGAAAAAGAGATTGATTTACATGTGAGGAGAGTGTTAAAAATACAAGACATACGATAAAATTCACCTCTTCTCACCGAGTTCAACTTTTGGAATAAGAGATAATTTCACATCTATAAGCAATTTTACATAATATATTCTGGTTTTGTGGTGTTTGACAGAGAGAATATGAAGAATTCAAGGTCAGGATAAATGCCCTTGTGGCTAAAGCCACAAAGGTTCCTCCAGAAGGGTGGATCATGCAAGATGGGACACCATGGCCAGGAAACAATACCAAGGATCATCCTGGTATGATTCAGGTCTTTCTTGGTCAGAGTGGAGGTCTTGATGTTGAAGGAAATGAGCTTCCTCGTCTTGTCTATGTTTCTCGTGAGAAAAGGCCTGGTTTTTCACACCACAAGAAAGCTGGTGCCATGAATGCTTTGGTAAGAGTCTCAACTTTCAAGCATCCTTTACCTTCTATTCAATTAACTTATGTTTTTATGCTTCTTTTAATACTCTATTAATTTACAGATTCGGGTCTCTGCTGTGCTTACCAATGCACCTTTCATGTTGAACTTGGATTGTGATCACTACATTAACAACAGCAAAGCGGCTCGAGAGGCCATGTGTTTCTTGATGGACACCCAGATTGGAAAAAAGGTTTGCTATGTCCAATTCCCTCAAAGATTCGATGGTATTGATAGGAATGATCGTTATGCCAACAGAAACACAGTCTTCTTTGATGTAAGTCAGTGTTAGAATCTCACCATAGCAATGGTTCTTGTTTAATAAGAGTAGAAATAATATTCTTAAACTCCTTTTCTTTTGTAGATTAACATGAAAGGTCTTGATGGACTTCAAGGTCCTGTATATGTGGGCACGGGATGCGTCTTTAGAAGGCAAGCTTTATATGGCTATAACCCTCCAAAAGGTCCTAAGCGCCCAAAGATGGTAAGTTGTGATTGCTGCCCATGTTTTGGACGCCGCAAGAAGCAAAAATATGCAAAGGATGGGGCAAATATAGAGGAACCAAGTCTACAAGGTTATTGCATATCTTTGTTTTATTTAATTGGGTTTGTTTGGATAGTGAGATAAGATGAGATAATTTGAAATGGTTTTATAATAGTAGTTGAGATTATTTGTTAAAATGAGTTAAAATGAATTGAGATGAGATAAAATAGTTTTATCTCACCTCTGCATCCAAACGGGCATATCTTTTGTATACAATATGGCTCCCTACCATATATCTTATTTACACATACTTCCATGTTTTGAGTAGGAATGGATGATGACAAGGAGCTGCTCATGTCCCAGATGAATTTCGAACATAGATTTGGACAGTCTGCAATTTTTGTGACTTCAACCTTAATGGAACAGGGTGGTGTGCCTCCTTCCTCAAGTCCGGCAGCCCTGCTCAAAGAAGCCATTCATGTAATCAGTTGTGGGTATGAAGACAAAACAGAATGGGGTCTTGAGGTAATGTTAACAACTCTATTCAATGTGCCTCCAGATTTCCCTTATAAAATTAGAAAATACTTTAGCCAAAAAAATTTATATAAAAGTAAATCTACAAAAATGATGTGCCTTGATATGATACGATAGATTATAAAATTATTTTTATTATAAAGTAAATTTAATGGATTCTATAAAACTATATCAGTTCGTAGGTTTATTTTGTATAATCTTTTTGCATCTGTAGCAGTTCTCTAAAATATTACTAATGTCTATAACCAGTTTCTGTCACTACTTTTGAATGTGTAGCTTGGCTGGATTTATGGATCTATCACAGAGGATATCCTCACAGGTTTCAAGATGCATTGCCGTGGTTGGAGGTCTATATACTGTATGCCAAAGAGACCTGCATTTAAGGGTACAGCTCCAATCAACTTGTCAGATCGGCTCAACCAGGTGCTTAGGTGGGCACTTGGTTCAATTGAGATCTTTTTCAGCCACCATTGTCCTCTCTGGTATGGCTATAAGGAAGGGAAGCTCAAGTGGCTTGAGAGATTTGCCTATGCCAACACAACTGTTTATCCCTTCACCTCCTTACCCCTTCTTGCATACTGTACCCTCCCTGCCATCTGCTTGCTCACTGATAAGTTCATCATGCCACCGGTAATATTATACTTTCTGTTCTTTACATTGAAAGATGATAATAATGATGTGGTTTTGGACTCAAGATGATTATAAAGTTTCTTAACCTCAAACAAAGGAACATAACATTGCATGAATTATAACCATTTCTTTAGATAAGTTGAGAAGAACTTTAGTCCCAAACATGATACGCTGAGATAAATGGATATATTCCTTAATCATATGAAAATTAGTCCTAACATGTTATCATTCCTAAATTTTCTATAATCCAGATAAGCACTCTTGCGAGTCTCCTCTTCATTGCCTTGTTCATGTCGATCTTTGCTACTGGCATTCTTGAGCTGAGATGGAGTGGAGTTAGCATCGAGGAATGGTGGAGAAATGAACAATTTTGGGTCATTGGTGGTGTCTCAGCACATCTCTTTGCTGTTGTGCAAGGTCTCCTAAAGGTTTTGGCTGGAATTGACACCAACTTCACTGTCACATCCAAGGCAACAGATGATGAGGATTTTGGAGAATTATATGCCTTCAAATGGACAACACTTCTAATCCCTCCAACCACTATCTTAATCATCAACATTGTTGGAGTGGTAGCTGGTATCTCAGATGCCATAAACAATGGTTACCAATCATGGGGACCTCTATTTGGCAAGCTCTTCTTTGCCTTCTGGGTGATTGTCCATCTTTATCCATTCCTTAAAGGTCTGATGGGGCGGCAAAACCGAACACCAACCATTGTTGTCATATGGTCAATCCTTTTGGCTTCCATATTCTCCTTGTTATGGGTCCGCATTGATCCATTTGTGATGAAAACCAAGGGACCTGACACCAAGCAATGTGGAATTAATTGCTAAAATCTTCACATTTCTAGAAGATGTGTGACAAAAATCTGGTTTTTAAGAGTATGGTGTATGAACCTACAAAGGGGTGCAGAAGATTGAATAAAGGAGTGAGATTGTATGTGCTGTAAAAATATTAGGTACCCAGTTTTGTAAGTGAAGCAAAGAAAATGTTGCTTACCATACTTAATACTTTTGCAAAAATATTGATATTCATTAACAGTTCATGCTTTAGAAAAACTGAGTTTTTCCTTGTTTATTATATTCTCAGCTTGGGATTTAGCTCATGGAAGGTAATATAAGTACAGATGCAAGAAAACTTAAGGAAATACAGTAACAAAGCTTGGGGAGATACGCTTGCACCCTCCAACCACATGAACTCTCTTAAACTGATAGTGCATTATACTCTCTAATTGCCAAAAACTGACAACTTGTTCCATCTATATACATTACCTTCCGAGTGTAGAAAACAACCTTTCCACCAGAGCCCCAACAAGAACAGATTCCATCCTTGAAATGATGAAATCTATTAGCATCTCTAAACACAATAATTCTCTCTCTACAATATTGGACATAAATTTAGTCGCGTTATGGCAATCTAAACTCGGAGGTTCCTAGGCTCCTAGTGATTCTCACTGTGCACCTTGACTATTACCTCCTCTTCCTCTTGCTTGTTATGCATAGCAGTGACGGCAAGTCGGTGACTTAAATCCAGTCTCTCCCATCTTCCTCTATCATTTTGTAGATTGTTGTTGCCATCTTCCAGTCAGCTTCTCTATCATTTTGTAGATTGTTGTTGTATATAGGGGTGTAATTGATCCGGTCCAGACCAAACTGAGGATCACGTCAGTCTATCATTTTTGCTGGATTGGACTGTTAGCTATTGATTTAGTCAGTCCATGAACATTTTTTTTCCTCTTTTACTTTTTTGACAAAAAAAATTAATACAAAAAATTTAAATTAATTATCTCTTTAACATTTTATAGATTGTACTATCGTATATATAGTCAATGGCGATCCATTTGATGAAAACTATATATTTAACTTGAATAATTACTATATAAAATAATATATTATATATATATAATATTTAAAATATACATTTGGTTGGTCCGATCCAATCCGAACCGAGCCATTCAATTTTTTCAGTCAGGACTGATAGTCTTATGCCCTAGGTGAGCATGGAACCGATAGTCAGATGTAAACACAAGTGACGTCTCACCAAACTCAATTAGAGTGCACCAAGGAGTCTGCCAAAGTTCTTTTCTCGACTACTAACTAGTGTTTAGGAATGTATCTAAAAGTTTGAGAATCATACAAGCATCTAGAAATGCACCCCAGACAGTGGCACCTGGCTCAAGTGGCACTTTCTCTTACTTCAATATAGCAAGGAAGGATAGAGATGATATATGATCTCATTCAAGCCAAAATGATAGGAAATGATTTTGTATTGGCAGTTTTGAAATTACCAGTTAGGAGTGAAACTATGGCCGCTAATTAATTATATCTTTGTATCTAAAAACATACTAGAAAACTTAAGATCCAGAAACCAAGATCAAAATTTGAACTATGTAACACTTTCTGCTCTGTTTTCACGCCTTTCAACTTTACTTCTGCTGTAAATTTCCATATATATATATTTTTCACTTCCTTTGCATTTTCTCTTCATTTTCAATATACAAACATTACAAGTGGAAGGATCGTGCCAGTAACTCATTTGTTGAGAAAAAAAGGAAAAAAAATGAGAAAAAACATAATAGATTTCTCACCAAAATTTAAGAAAGGATAAGATAAAAAAATAATTTACATTCACGTTTAACCGAGCAGATGGTGACTTGAATCCGCTGAAGTGATGAACCGGTAAGTTGTTGTTAGCTTAGCAGCTGGTCAGGGTCATGGGGGTGTCTTGATTCCCAAGATTGGCTGCTTACCATTCTCCCAATCTTGTTTCAATTGTATGAGATTTGTTTGAAGGCTGTGTTCCTCTAACTGTTTCAATCCAAAAAACTCACAAATTATGCAATGAATGAATTGTTGAGGAAAAGTACAACATGTTTTTTAAAGCACCAGAAATAATTCAAGCTACAAGTTTTACTAAATTCACAGTAGGTACAGAATGAAACTCCTAGGACAAGATTTGGATATTTGGAGACCTGAACTGCTACATGACAAGAAATTATTGACGTGGGAAGAGAACTGAAGAAACTGACAGGAGGCATTAATTGCCACCGAGCAACTAAAATTTTGAATACCTAAATTATTGGAAAGTTAAATGCTATACACCATACTCACATCCTGCTTTCATCCTATTAAGTAAAATATGGCACAATCATCACTATTGGATGAGAAATAAGAGTTAAAACTGTAAAGTGTAACAAGATATCCATTAGAAGAAAGTTAAAATTGCTTGAAAGAAGGCAAAATAAGCGGTAAACAAGCTACCCATCTCGAGTCCAAGTGTTAAATTTAAAATAATTATTCATCGCGATGGGAATCTTCAGTTGTGATTTTCAGAAATGAGGTCTTAAAATACTAGTTGATTTTTGAAACCATTCAAGTGTAAAATTGTAATTTTAAAATAAATCAGTGGAAATAATCTTTTCACTACAAAAACAAATGCAAATGGCACTTTTGTGCCAGCAAGCTGATATCATTGTCTCACCTGCAAGGCTGCCATTGAAGTCACCAGTGCTTCACATTCGTCTATCGAAGCTTTCTCCCGTGCCGCCATGACAGCAAGTTCAGAAACCAGACCGTTCATGCCCTCCACCTACAACACATGAATTTAAGAGGTAGTATTGAGCATCCAGAATTAAGTATTGTGCAAAGTTAACGTAAATAAAGCATATTAACTTTTTTTAGGTAAGGCATTTCTGTAGGTTGCCCGACTGAAATGCCGGGTGATTGTTGTTAACCAGTGTCGTATGAACAGAAGAGTGAAGATGATGGATCGTGTGCTACTCCACTGTGAGGTTGCCCTGGCATTATGGGATCATGTTGTTATAAGATTGGAGCTAGCCTGGGTTATGCCAGCTGAGGAATATTGGCGGTATTCCCAAATTACAACTTTGTAGAAGATGGTTCCTATTTGTATTCCACTGGTCATATGGAAGGAACAAAATGATAGGAATTTTCAAGGTAGGGAATGCTCACTTGAGGAGATTGGATTGCTCTTTGTTAATACTTTATTCGTATGGGCTAGACCCAATGATTATTTTCTTGATTTTCTTGAATCTATCTCTTCCTCTTAACTAGGTGTTACCTCTTGCGTACTTGGGCTATACATATTCCTATTAATATATTCTGTTTACTTATCAAAAAAGAAAGCATGTATTAACACAATAGTCAGCATTACTTGTAAACAATGGGGTAGCACGTCTGGCTGCTTAGGCATTACTCAAGTGGTAAAAGTATGAAATGCTGCTGGGGTAGATCTCAGGTTTATAAAAAATGGAGGAAACAGAAATTGGAGCAGCACAGTCCTAAAACTCAAAATGTGTATGAAAGCTTAAATATAATTAGACATGTGAGCTCTCATCCTAGAAGAAGTAATGAAGATGGCCAGAAAATGAAGATCTCGTCCATTGACTTTCTCTACTGACTACAATACCCCCAAACATACAAACTTTGTTGGAAAAAAACAAATGCAGTGTAAGATGCAAATTTTTTTTTTGTGCTTAATGCCATTATCATCTATTTTTCAAACTACACATTACCCCGCACACATATAGGACACCACTTGACTGAAAATGAAACTAGTTGAGAAACAAAGAGAAGTGGGGGCAGCTAAATATATTTCTACAATGCACATGCCCAGTATAAGCAAGATAAAATCACATCAACAGAATTCTCACCCTTGAGAGCATAGAGCCTATAGAGGTTCCCATCGCTTGCATCACATCAACAGCTGAGCAAATAGCAGCCTCCAAAGATTCAATATCTGCCTGTAAAAGTAACAAGCCAAAAATGAGGGCAAAGAGCACTCTTCCCACAAATCTAATGCAATGAATTTGTATGACCTTGACATACCCATGCCCCTGAAGTTACTGGAAGACGAAGAGTGCTTGCTTCTAAATCTTCCACCGCCCCAGATAAAGAATCAGTATAATTTCTTTCAAATAGAGCCCAATCATCAAGGTAGACCATCTGAATCAATCATGGTATATTCGAGCAATTAGAGAAGGCATTTGTTGATATCAGGTACTTAATCTTGCATGCTCAAACAAGTGAATTCAGTCCATCCCAATCAGAATCAGAGATAACATGAAAAATGTAAGATTGTGTCTTCAAGAGGAGGTTAAGCCATCTTTACTTCTAATCGAACTTTGACATAGTTCCTATTCCATAAGATCTTTACTTAAGGTTGTATTAAAAAAAAAAAAAAAAGATCTGTGCATAGACGACGGATTTTTTTATTTTTTATTTTTCCATGATATGAGCCCTAAGGCTTGAGTTAATTTGGCAAATCTAATGGATATGACTCCTGTTGTTTATTCAGGATCAGATCCTGATTTTGAACATGTCACATCTGGGTGAGATCTTAATACATCTAATCTCTATGTATCTTGTACAACTAAAGCTTTGTTGCATTGAGGACTGGTAGGCAACTTTAACACTAATTTTATAACTGCATCTTATTCGCTTACAGTCTCTTCATATCTTGTAAAATGGGGAAAAGTTCTAGCTGCGTGGTTTTGATTCTGCTAGAATATGTGTATGTAAAGAGTGGGATTGTCCACTAACTTTTTTTTTTATTGGCACCGATGTCCAGGAACATCATCCCGACTAATCCCTTCTGTTTGCACAGACCTCGACAAGGAGTTTCCCACAAGGACACCTCTAGTAATTCAAGAGAAAAATCCCCCAGTCCAATGGCCTCTAAAGATTGTTTACACCCAGTGGGATTTGAACCTTGGACTTTGGAGGGAGTACACCAACAAGACCAAGGCCTTTACCACTTGAGGCAACCCCTAGGGATTGACTGTCCACAACGATATCCCATGCTTTTATGTAAAAACTCAAAAAAATATGGACTCTCCCTGTATCATGGTGTTGTGTTTTTTGAAAAGATCATAATAATGAACTGAAAATTATAATGTCTGCGACACAATAAAAAGTGGCCTATTGGATTGAATATAAGTTTTTAATAACATTATATAACCGAACAGAGTGAGAGGCAGTACTTGATCATTCAAAATTGAGTTCAGCTTTAGATCTAGCTTCAGTTGTTGGAGATTGATCCTTTTCATGATTACTGAATCCCACAGATCTAGCATATTGTTCTGAACGTCAAATAGAGTTCTCTACACCATCAAACAGAAAATGTTAACATATGATATAAAAGAGAATTATATTCAGCATTAAAATCAATGCTTAACAAATGAAGATGATATATAGCCATCAGACCATATGGATGATGGTCTGGCACTACATAACTAGCATTGAAAGCATTTCGTGACTAGTAAAACATATTCGATAAAACCATTCAGCACAAATGTCACATATTCCAATGGTTTTGTTTTGCTTTCATTATGAAATGGCATGTCCCCTGTTGGTTCGAAAAATTGGTCGGATAGAAAATTCTTGCAGATAAAAGGGATAATATCAACAGGCAGAAGGAAATTCAAGTTATTAAAATCTTGTGTCCTAATGGATGGAATGAACCCCATCTCCAATAACTAGTTAGGGAGGAGCTTGCTGAAATGATCATGACAAAGTATTTTTGGATTAGGGAGGGAAAGGATCAACCAGTTTGGCCTGCAGCGACCAATGGCATTTTTTCATCAAATCTGCTTGGCATAACATCAGGTCGCATAGGCAACTGAATTGAAGAAAATGAGTGTCGAGCAGACTTGCCCCAACCAAAATTCCTGTTTTGATGTGGAAAGCTTGATTTACTTTTTTGGATTTTAATAGAAGAATACAACAGATTAATATCCAGATGGCCTCAAAATGTGATTGCTGCGTAGTCTTGGATGTGGAATGTACTTTGTTCTGGTGAATTGTAGAGGGGTGGGGTGATAACCGGTGATTAAATATGCTTAAGGAAAACTTGAAGCTGGCTTTTCATCATGTTATTATGAAGTATTAATAACTTGGTGGAAGCAAGAGTTATTTGAGATGGTTTGCAATTTTACATGAAGTTGAACTTGAGAGAGTCAACTTGAGTCCAATTCACAAGTAGTAATTAATTGGTGGAAAGGAAGTGGGTGTATGCCCTAGGTGATCAGAGACATTTGGGAGAAGATTTTATTTGTTGGTAGCAATCTCACAGTTCATATGGGATGTTTTTGAGGAGGTAAACTAAGCGGGTTCTACTTTGGGAAAAACTGGTGCAAGGGGTGTTACTAGGGAGTTGGGAATTATATCTCATCATGAAATTCAAAGGGAGATGGGGGGGACTTTTGGTGGTTGATGGATGTCGTATCCCCCAGTTGCGGTGGATGGATATGAGTGTAGAGTTTGGGGTCTAGGTGTTATATTCCTGTTGTGGTATTTTGACTTAAATTGTCCCATTACTGTTATCCAATAATCTTGTTTTGTAATGGATTGTTTTGTCGGTTCTTTGCTAGTATTATATCTTGATTTTGGGCTTTATGCTATATCTCTTGTAACCAAGGTATTGTAAGCTGTAGCTATGATATTTCTCCAAACAACAATAACATGGTATGTCTTCTTTTGATTTTGTACACACACACACATGCACACACATACACATAATGTGAGTGCACGTGAACCATTATGGACTGCAAGTCATTGACCAAGAGAATATGAAGCATAAATGTGTGAGCGCAAGTGTGTATACATATACGGATTGTGTAGTGTAAGTAGTCAAATTATCCTTCAAAACCTAGATATGATACTTGAATACAGATAACAAATATAGGCAAATAACACATATGGAAAAATCAGAAGACCGGCATCATATACAAATAAAAGTTTGTTAATCCCACAGAGATCATAATTTTTACCTCTGCTATTACTTTCTGAATATGAAGTACAGCCTCTGCCCGTGCATTTGCAAATCGCCATTGCAAAAGTCTATTGTATAGCAGCCGCAGCTGATGAGCATCTTCTATGTAGCTTGTACCTTTTTTCCCTTTTTTAACATCCGCAATAAAACTGAGCACAGACGTAGTACTGTTGGATTGAGTGGAAGAATTGGATGACCGAATCCGAGATGGAATAATCACACCAGGAGGAGTTGATGGTCTTGACCGTGATGGACTGACACCTCTACTAAAGGAGGGCGACCCCAATGAGTTCTTACAAGGAGATGGTGGCTGTGATCTAGAACTAGGCAAAGACTGAGATCTTACAGCAGGCGTGAATGATCTTATTCTATCTGATAAACTTGTAGAAAGAGACTTTTGAAGTCCAAATCCCTGCAGCGGGTTTTCATCATTGGAATTCACCTTCAATCCTACTCCAGAACTCCCGTCAAGTGATAATTGTCTTGTGACATCACTAGCAGATCTTTTTAACGGTTTACCCATATCATCAGTTGTCGGTGTTCTCCTCAGCAGAGATAGTCCAGTTCCCAAAACTGGGGTACTTAATGCCCTGACGGTTCTGTCACCAAGATCCACACTTTTAGTCAAGGTATTGGAAGATACCTTCCCACCTATTCTACTTGGCCATCGATGTAAACCTTCGACTGGTCTAGAATTCTCCGACTGATCAGGCACATTTCTTCCTTTAAGAGGACTCCTTTTCCTCTCCGGTGTAAGTTTGCGTGGAACAGTAGGTGTTTCTGCCTGCTTATGTGCCACATTTGATGACGGCCGGAGAGCACGGTCTGAAGAAGCATTTACAGGTTTTTCCTTCTTACCAATAGGAATTGATATGCCATCAGATTGAAATGAAACGCTCAAACTACGCATTGTGGAAGGCCATAAACTCTCTGGTGATCGACCATTCCCTATCCTTCTGGACGACAATTGTATATCAACTGCCGAGTCACGGACCGGTGTGGATGGCCGAGATGGGGAAGGTGGTGTAGAGGGTCGCTTCCTCTCCGCAGATTGGGCTCTCTTAGGTACCAAAGGGGAGGAGGGGGTTGCAGACAATGTTCTAGTGAGGTTTGGAGAAGGGCAACGCCGGGGAGTGGCAGGCCTTGCCGGAGATGGCGACTTGTACCTAGAACTGACTTCCCTCGTCCGAGATCGGCGGGCGGTGACTGCATTATTCTTTTCAGCTGGAACCAACGGTGGTCTTGATGTGTCCACCGGCGGGAGCTTCCGCAATGCTTGATGTGACTCATATATATCCATCCACGCTAAACAAATTAGACCACATTGAAACAAATCTTCACATAACTAAACCATACTCGACAGCCTCGGAATTCATGTACCGCAAAATTCAAAGGAATAACACCGGCTGCTCAAAAAGAAAGATCCTTTTCTCTGCAATCAATCTGCCACCCATGCACAGCCAAAAGCAAGAAAGATACTAATAAACACAAAATTCAAAAGCATTCATCTTTACAGAGACCCAGATCTGAAGAGAGTAAGTTCGAGAATCACAGCTAATAAACGCAAATGGGTCTTGTTCTTCCATCAAAGTAAGCCCAAATCCAAGCAGATCAGGGCGTGACAAAGCGGTTAAAGAGTGAGAGAGCAACATAAGATACAAATGGTGTCACAAAATTTGCGGAGAGTGCTACAACGTGCAGTGACGGACCGACGGTTACCATCAGAGGTTTGAATTTGCAGGGGAGGGGTCCCCTTGGGAAAGTGAGGAGACCAGGGAGTAGACTCATGAGGTAATAGTGGGTCTAGGAAAAGTGATGGAAGGCCAGGGGTGCGCAGGATAGGAAGATGATTCTTTTATTAATAATATTTTTTTTCCTTTTGTCTCTCTCACGGGAGTGCCATGGTTGGTTGGGCTGGAAAATGGGTTTTTCACTCAAAACACAACGCAACACAGCACGACGCCAAATCAATTCAATTCAATGATTTCAAAAGTTGCACCAAAATGGGAAAAACAAAGGGAAACTAAAAACAAATCTCCTACCCTTCCTCACTTATTCTATAAGACGAAACACAATTATCTTTACTAATTACTATGACTCTCAGAGATGAATTGCTAAATTACTTTCCTAATTTTTAATTATTAGTTAGGAAAAAAATCTATTTCTTCCTTTTTTTAAAGACAAAAATCCGTGAATTATGTATTTTATTTGTATTCTCTAAATACAGAATAGAAGTTTTGAACTTACAAACTTGCAGGTGCTAGTGTTCATATGGAACTGAAAAGAGACAATGGAAGCCGACGTGCAAGGAAGATCATTATTCATCCCCATGAATTTAAAATTCAAACGAAAAAAAGCACAGAATTGCAATTAAAGAAAAAAATTTAAGCAAAAAAATAACATTAAAAATGATAAACTCAAGAGAAGTACCACAAGACAGATCGACAAGATATTTTTTTTAACGAATTGCCCGACTGCGAGATTTAGGAACGGAAATCGATGGAAATAAGGTAAAACTGGCCCCGCTTGGATTCGGAGATGAGATGAGTTGAGATGAGTTTGGTTTATTTTTTAATATTATTATTATTTTGAGATTTGAAAAAGGTGTGTTGGAATTTGAAAAAGGTGTATTGGGATTTGAAAAAGGTGTATAGAAATTTGTGTTTTGTATAAAAAATTATAAAAATATAATGATGAAATGAAAGTAAGTTGAGATGAGCTCAACCCACTTTCGAATCCAAGCAGGGCAAAGAGTTTTCAGAATCCTGATATGCTTGACAGGTTCTCTGACTCTTGATTTGAAGACTCGCTTACCTTACAGTGTACCACTGAGAGAGAGAGAGAGAGAGTTCATGGAATCTCTCTGATAAAACTTTCAGATATATTATTTCCAAAACAGAAACAAAAATCTCTTCTGACATCTTTAAATAAAAATAATAATTGTTTTTAGTCGATTATATTTTTCCCAATTCAATCCGAAAAGGAAAATATGAAAAATTCAGAACAAAACCGGTGAAATCAGATCGATCACTTCTCATCAGTTGTTTTTCACTTCAAATTGAAAACATCAAAGCGATCTCCATCTGTAGGAGTAATCAGAACAAACTGAGATTTCAAATTCAAGAAAGAAATTATTTTCTCACCTTTACCAAATCAAGGAACCTATGCGCAGCCAATCTCCTCCAACTTCGAGTTCCGAACTGCTCAAAAAACCAAACCACCAAAAAATTACCAATAATGTTAAAGAATTGGATCTCTTCAAGATTAGGATCGGAACGACGCGAACAGGGATCAGCGGATCGCCGCAAATTTGAAATAATCGCCGGGCTTTGTTCGGATATTAGGTTTTCCGGCGGAGAAGATCTTCTATATCATACAGAGGAGGAAGGAGAAGGCGATAGATAAGACTTACAGGAAAAATAAAAATTAAACTAAATTGAAAAAGAAAAAACGGTTTGAATCAGTTGGGACTTTGGGAGGGAGAGAAAGACAGTCAAAGGACGACGACGTTCTTTTCGCGCCCACCTACTTGTATTAACGCTTAATTCCTTTTTATTTTATTTATCAATAATTCTATATGAACTTTGATTTTTTGTAGTCTGATCGGAGTCGCTGACATGGTATTGCCACGTCAGCTGATAAATAAAAAAAATTATTATTTAGAAAAAAGGCAAAAAATAAAATTGAAGACGAGAGAAATATCATATAGAGAGAAATCTAATTTTATTAGATTATTAAAAATCTAATTTTATTTAAAATTATTTATATAAATTTGTTTTTATAATTAAATATTCATAAATTTTATTTTCTTAGCGTATAAAATCTTGTAGTTAAAACATTTATATCTTTATTCATGAATAACAATCGTTTGGTTGGATGTTAACTTTCAAAATAATACAAATCGTAAAGCCACAAATAGATAATGTAAAGCTGAAGAGAGCTTATTAGGTATATTTTCAAAAAAATAATAATTAAGGATAACTTCTTATTCATAATATTCTACGTTATCAATAAGCTCCATATCTACGGTTTATAAGAGGCTTTATGTACATCGAAAATAACAATCTATAGTAAAAACTAAAAAGTTAGGTAATATTAGATATAGTCTCTTGAGTAGTTTTTTATTTATTTTAAAAATAAGGTTTATTTTTTTAAAAATAATTTGTTTATGTAGATGATCTTAACCATGGCAAACTATATATAATCTTTTATTTTATTTATTTTGAAATATATATGTTCTTTTGTTAATTAAGTTAAGATTAAGTTGCAAAAAATAAGAAAAGTTAAGAATAAGTTCCTTTGAAAAGATTTAAGTTAAGAATAAAAAAAAAGAGAGTTAGAATTTTACTTAGAGATCGATGCTTGGCCTTTACAACAATCAATTGAGTCAAACCATGCATTGGCTTACACAATTACCGCAATTAGTTATGTGTGTGTATATATATATTATAATTAATATATATATATATATATATATATATATATATATATATATAAATTTCATCTTGAGTAACATTAGATTCAGTTTTGCACATTCCTTTTATAAAAGAATGAGGTGTATTATTGAAAAAGTTAATTTTTTTATATAGCCCTCATATTTATTTATTTTTTCAAAAAAATATGTAGCATTTATTTACTCTATGACTATAAATATTATTACTTTTTTAATTAACAATTCATCTACTGGTAGGATATTCAACCGATAGAGATTAGAGCTGTAAAAAGATCGAACCGGATTGGAACTGGATCGGACCGGTTGGAGTTTGGTCCGGTCCGGACCAAAATATATATGAACCTAATGATTCCGGTCCAGTCCCGATCCAAGGGATTTCTCCCCCTGGACTGGACCGAACCCCTAAAGTTTTTTTTAAAATATATGTATATATAAATAATAGTATATAAATTTTAATATTAATATAGATTAATATAATAATATAATAATATATAATATATACTCTTATAATATTAACATATTATAATTTATAGTAGTTGACTAATTGTAGTATAAAAATATAAATTATAGTATATCTATATAGAGTATTAGTAATAATTTATAAGTAATAAGTGTATTATTATTATTTAATATATTATTACTAATTTATTACTATTTACTAACATATAAATATATAATATACTAATGTAATAGTGTTATTAATTATAGTTTACTAACATACTTAATATATAGTATATACTCTTATAATATTAACATACTTAATATATACTCTTATAATATACTAAGAGTAAGTTTTTTAAATATTTTTTGCCTTAAATATGTTATAAATACGTAAATTGAATTGAAAATAATTAAATTTGGGTAAAAAAAAAAATTAATCATTGCAGAATTTTAAATTAAATTTAGTCCATTAAATTATATGGGGTACTCTTGAATCGGACCGGACCGCTCCTGGACCGAATTGGATCGGACCGGTATGAACCAAATAGGAGTTTGGTCCAGTTCAGGGTGAGAGAATTTTTGGACCGAATGAAATCGGTCTACTAATTTTCCAGATCGAACCAGACCATTTACACCCTTAATATAGATTGATCCGATTGACAAACCGTATCAAAACCACAACTCATGAACTAATCATAAACAAGAGTTATGAACAATTTATTCAACCCATATATATTGCATATTTTATGATCAAAATGATGAAGTACTTCAAAATTTCAAATACATCGCTTATTTTGCATTTAAGCACACCATCAATGAGGTTAGGCTTGTTCATCTGATTTTGTCTACCTCGATTTTGAAATTTTATTTATTTTTTAATAATTTTGACACTTTCATTTAAGAAATTTAAAAAAATTATTTATCTTTTAAATTCAAATTTCTAAATTTAAAATCTGGATGAATATGCCTAATTGAGATTAAGAACTTAATATCAGCATCTATCATATGATATAATTAATTTCGGAACTCATATAATTAATTTAATTCATATGAAGGGACGGATAAAATTACAAATTATAATGAGATTATTGAACAACGTACGTCCGTCCTAAAAGGTAGAAAATTAATAATCCAAATTATGTTTTTTTTAAAGTCACTAAGAAATTAGATCAATTAAGAAAGTCATGTACTTTTTTCATCCTATTTATAACATTTTGCTGGTCACAAGCTTGTGAATGAAATAGTTAAAGAATATTCGGTAAGAGGCTCCATAACTTCATGTCTTTATGAACTTTGGCATTACCACCTGACACCATCATTACATGAAAGGGTAATGCTACATACAGTCGTGGAGTTGCAAACGGCGTGCAGTCGCTTTAGAAAAAAAATTAACTTTTTCACGTGGGTCCTATATATATTCACTTTTTTCTAAAGCGACTGCACGCCACTTGCAATTCCATGACTGCATCTATCATTTCTCTACATGAAAATTCTCTTCTCTAACTAGCATCAATTATCTCTTTGTCTTGTCTAGCTGGCACTTTTTACCCTTTCAATTACTTTGAACAACTTCATTTTAATCCTCAATGTATAGTTTTTCTTTTTCTTTTTTGGATTTAACCATTAATAGTTATCTATCACTTCAAATATCGCTTTATTTTAATCTGGCACTCATACGAACTAGTATACAGGACTTTCTTAATTCCAGATTAACACTGTTATGCTGGCATGCATCACTCCTTGTGCCACATGATTACGACCATTGCAACATGACTTTAAAAATAACATGATTTTGATATTATTTGTTTTGAATCCACTAAATAGAACTGATTATTGAAAACCGTCTTATAAAAGAAGGGTGTCTGAGAATTTATAACTATCAACTAATCTCATACTTAGTTGATATGTGATCGTAACATGTTTTGAAGAATGGTAAGTGAATTTGAGAGACCACATAGATAGAGGTTTGGGGTCTAATAGATCAATCGATGTTATTGATAGAGGTTTGCCAAATATATAGATCTCAAACAGCTTCTATATATATTTCACATGATATCTGACTAGAAGATCAATGATATTCATCATTTCATACCACATTTTTTTTATATATTTTAAAATTATTTTAATTTTATTATTGTTAAATTAATTGAGTTGTTCTATTTATTATTCATTATGACCACATACTTATTATAAGAAAATAAAGAAATAAAACAAAATAGATAAAACTCATGTGTGTGTTGTGTGGGATGATAACTAAGTAGAAATATTCATCTCATGTCTATCTCTAATCTCTTCTTCATATCAACTACAATATCTCAATATAGACATGAGTTAGTACCAATATTCATTATAAGACAAACGAATATTTATAATGAGTTTTTGCAACAAGAATGACAATTTGTAACGGGAATTGATTGATTATTTTGACAAGAAATAATTATTTTTATAGAAAACGGATGGTGACAACTAAACAATTAGTTTCTTGTAGTGTCTACTATCATATTTCAAAACTCTGATAAACAAACCTTGAATGATATTGTAAATTCCAATATTCCTATTTCCCCTATGCCTTAATTGGCATGTTTCTTTTTTCTATAGATAATAATATTGGCCGGAAGTATTCCTCGATTATATAATTATTAAACTTATATAGTTGACCCCAAAGAAAAAAAAAAACATTTTGTGGAGTGCTCATGAAGTTGAATTGGCCACTTCGTTGATCTAATCCAAAATTGTTTTACTAAATAATAAAATTATAAAACTTGATAGCTATAGGACGAATAGAAAATAGATCGAGGAAAATAAGATCATATTTATACTAATGGGTCCAATTCTTATATAATTAAAACCGTGAAGGTTGGACATTTTTCTTATTTATTTTAGAATAATTTCCTCAATCCAATTCATACGCATGCCCCTAGGTTGACTCAGTTAATTCAGACAGCCAATAGCAGTTAGCAGCTAGGCTAGCTTTATCCTTGTGCTTTTGAAATTGTGAAAGCTTGCTGGTTTTAGGTTTTGTTTCGAGTCTTTAAAGATTTATTATATGTCACACGCGCATCCGGATTACTTACTAATATTAATTATATAAATAAGGTTTTTAATTTAGACTAATTTGACTTATATTATATTTGATGGATTTAAATAGAAAATTACTTTCACTTGTAGCTTATAAATTAAATCATAAAATTTAATTCTTCTTATCAATACATAAAATATATGGTACTAACGATAATTTTATGTAGTATCAAAATAGAAATCTCGAATTCATTCGGGAATTCAATTACGTTATTTGAAATAATCATCATTCAAATATATCAATTCTTAATAATGAACAATATGCATAGAATGGTTTTTCCACTGCGCGTGCACAATGAAAATCTCCAACACTTTCGATTCAACCGATAAAGAACAAGTCAATTAAGACTTGGATGCTTGCTTTTTATCATTTTCGATTCTTACCAAAAATAGGAAAAAAGAAGTTGTGTTAATTGAGCTAGCCTTTGCTAATACCTCAAATATTATTAAACATCTCCATTCACCAAATTAAAGTGATTTTTTTTTTTTTTTACTGGCCGGGTTTAAACTTTTTGACCTAATTTATGGTAATTATTATAGCTAGCTAGCATCAAAAGAGGGTAATGATCAACAAGTAGGGTGGCAAATCATTGGGTCACTTTCATTGGGTGGCAAAATCCGAGTTCAAATCATTGGGTAGCAAAAAAAGGCTTCTCAGGTATTTCAATCAAAGAACATTTTATGGTCTCTTACAACAGAAAAATCAAAAATTTGAATTGAAGACATATAGTGATACAGTTTGGGTATCGAATACAGATACTCGAGTTTCTACAACTGCTCTCATCACTTTCATTAGTTCAAATCCAATTTCATGATCAACAAGAAAGCAAAGAACAGTCTCAAGATCTTCAACTAAAGCTGAATTTCAAGCTCTTGCAGTTGCCATATCCGAAACAATTTGGCTACACTCTCTGATACAAGAACTTGGCATGAAACTACCACAACAGCTTTAATTGTTCTGTGACAACATTAGAGCAAATCAGTTTAGCCTTAACCTAGTTCAACATACAATGGATGAAACACATTGAAATTGATTTGCTATTTGTTCGTGATCTCATCAAGAAAGAAAAAATCAAAGTGAATCATATTCATACTTTAGATCAACTCGCAAATTTCCTTACCAAAGCACTACCAAAACAAAGATTTCAAGAAATAAGGTCCAAGATTGGCATTGCAAATGAAACCTCCATCTTGAGGGGGCATATAGAGGAAGCCACAAATCATGCATGAAATCAAGATTTGTAACTGATGTATTAAAAGTCATAACTATTAGAATGTATTTATTTCCTTCTTTATTTTTACAGTTCATTTAGTATCAAAATACTATACAGTAGTTTATAAAGTCTAGGAGCAGTTACTCTACTCTCATACTTGTATATATTTGTAATCTCATTAGCAATGAAAGTGTGTGAACCTTCTTTCAAATTCTCTGTGTGTTTTCTCTATAGGATTTGAGCTGATTAAAGATCGAGCGCACTATAAAGAAAAAAAAAATTGTGATGAATTATATGTGAAAAGATGATTATTTGTGATCAATACATATTCATTTGATAGAAAATAATATTTTTGTGAAAAATAACTGGTCACAACTGAGAAGTTTTCTTGTAATATTAATGATGAACATATGCATTTAAGTATCCTAATTTAAGCCGAAAGGTGGAAGTCCCATTTTACAGCTACTCATTAATGAACATATATAGTAAGCGATGGAAAGTACAGAAGTTTGAAACCTAGCGCAGGCAAAATGCAAAGGGAACAACCCCGGAAACATGTTTATATGTATGCACATGAGGATCATATTGAGTTTTCTAGTGGCAATTAGCTAGCAACTATTTTGATGATCACAGATGTAACTGAAAGATGTGATGATGATGATCAGTTGGAAGCTTGGACATGTCCCGGCCCTCTGGTTGATTTGTTGCCATATTTAGAAAAATAAATGACTACAACATGCATGCATGTCACCGTGAGTTCTCTTTCTATATACGAATTAATTAGTAGATGAAAGAATTAGATTTAATTATTTAATTTATATTGTAACACCATCTTAGTTTTTAGTTGTGATCAATATATGATGCGAGAAAGTTTATGATTACAAGAAAAGTACTGTTTAATTATTTGTGGCAATTTATTAGTTTTCTGCTAAATTGACGATTTCTTGTTTAAATAAGTCTATTATATCTCGTCACAAATAGTTCTTTTTATAAAAAATAATTTGTATTAAATAATTTTTTTTTTAAATTTTTGTAGTGAGTTAGTATTTTATAAACATTACAGTGCTTGCGCTAGCTCTTGCTGTGAAGCATCATAGCTACCCAAATTTGAACCTAGCTAAACAAGAACTACTTTTTCTTCTTGATTGGTAATTTTCACCAACTCACAAAAATTACCTAAAGTATCAAAGATCACTAGAAATGCTCCCTGTTTTTGTCCATGTACTATTGTTTTCCTTTCCTTTTTATCATAATGACATAAAAAAGGTAGAGAAACAATAGGAACATATTGTTTATCTATTGTAAAACCTGTAAGATCACGAGGTAAAACCCCACATGAGCTAGCTGGCTGGGAGCTGGGTTTGTTCATTTCTTCACGTAAACGCCCCCACCCCCTTTTAGAATTGACATTTGGATAAGAAACTGACGGCCTATAAGAGTATATAAACCCATCGAGAATATCAAGGGTTTATCCAATAACTTTCTAATTAATATTATATGTGTTGAATCTAGGTTTTAATTCGATCAACTAGAGGACTTCAACAACGCCAAGATTTATACAAGAAATCAACAAGAAATAAGAAAATAACAGAATAATAGAACAAAAATTGAAAATAGAAGAACACACACTTTAACGTGGTTCAATCCTTTCGGATCTATATCCACAGGGGGAATTGGCCAGAGATCTTCTTATTGATGATTCGAGAAGTTTCAAGATGCAGGTTACATGCTCCAGGTCACTGCAATGACCTCAACTCCCTCTCAATCTCTCGGATTACAGAGTTTCACCACTAACCCTAGAATCGCCTTTCGGTGTTTGAAAGAACAGCCTTGAATGTGTATCGATTATCTGCTGACTACTATTCATCTCTAACTATTTATACCCGAGCATAATATTATACCCTAATTACATAGGATTACAACACGTGGCCATTAAAATGACCACTGGATCATACGGGTCTGATGTTATAAAATAGAGACACGTGGTGACCACTTCATTGGTTATTATACACAGATTAAAATGAATTAAGACTAAATAAAAACAAAAAACAAATTGTTGACATCCTTTCTCACAAACTCCACCTTGTCATCAATTTGACTTCAAGGTTCCCCATCCCCATCCCTGACCAGTTCCCACCTTTTATTTCCCCAGGTTATCCTTCCTTCAGTTGGATCAAATCCAGGCAGTGATTGAATTTGGATCTCGGCAATGTCTTGGTCATCATGTCTGCTGGGTTGTCCTCAGTTGGCACCTTTTCTACTTTTACTTCTCCACCTGCAACCACATCTCTTACAAAATGCAGTTTAATGTCAATATGTTTAGACCTTTCATGAAAGACTTGAGTTTTTGTAAGATGGATTGTACTTTAATTATCACAATGAACTGTCATATTACCCTCAAACAATCCTAACTCATTTGATATTCCTTTCATCCACAAGGCCTCCTTTATAGCCTCTGTCATGGTTATGTATTCAGCTTCAGTTGTGGACAAAGCCACAACTGATTGCAGGTTGGATTCCCAACTCACAGCACCTCCAAATGCTGTAAACACATAGCCTGTGAGAGACTTTCTGGTGTCTAAGTTTTCGGCAAAGTTAAAGTCAACAAAACCACAGATTTCTTGACTTCTCAACACATTTCCACCAAAACTTAACCCTAGACTTGCAGAACCAACTAAGTACTGAAATACCTACTTCAAAGCTTGCCAGTGGGATTTACCAGGGTTTCCCATGAACCTACTAACTAAACTGACAGCATAGGTTAGGTCTGGTCTTGAACAAACCATAGCATACATGATACTTCCTACCATACTTGCATATGGTAATTTTTCCATGAATACTCTTTCATTTTCAGTTTTGGGGACTGATCTAATGAAAGTTTAAAGTGCTGTCCAATGGGAGTACTCACAGATTTAGCCGAGTCCATGCCAAATCTTTTTAGTACTCTCAATAGGTATGTCTTTTGTGATAAGTGGAGTAGCTTATTTTTCCTATCTCTAATTATCTCCATACCTAAAATTTTCTTAGCAGGTCCAAGGTCTTTCATTTCAAAGACAGATTTTAAAATTTCTTTTACATGCTCAATCACATCTTTACTTTTACAAGCAATAAGCATATCATTAACATATAACAGAAGATAAACAGTGGCACCATTAGAAGTTTTGAAGTATACACAGCTATCATAATTACACCTTTTAAAACCATTTCCAATCATGTGTGTGTCAAATCTTTTATACCACTGTCTTGGGGATTGTTTTAATCCATATAATGATTTTTTTTAACAAACACACATGATTTTTATCGGATTCACTTTCAAAACCTTCAGGGGGCTGCATGTATAGGGTTTCTTCCAACTCACCATGCAAAAATGCAGTTTTAACATCCAATTGTTCCAAAACTAAATCATAATAGGCAGTATAAGCTAGCAACAACCTGATAGAGCTATGTTTTACAACAGGGAAGAAAATCTCATTGAAATCTATACCCTCCCTCTGTGTAAAACCTTTTGCCACTAACCTAGCCTTGTACCTAGGTTTTTCTACCCCTGCTATACCTTCCTTTTTCTTGAATATCCATTTAGATCATATGATTTTAACCTTATCAGGTTTTAACACCATTTTTCAAGTTTTATTCTTATATAAAGATTCCATCTCTTCTTGCATTGCAAGAAGCCAATTACTGGACTCTTTACTATTCATGGCATCTTTATAAGACCTTGGGTCCAGATCTTCAATGTCCTAGGCTACTGTCAGAGCAAAGGCTGTTAATTCAGCCTGCCCAAACCTTTGGGGGGGTTTGATGACCCTCCTAGCCCTATCTCTTACAAGATTGTATGAGTCAATTAAATCTTCTTGGTTATTGTCTAGACTGGTTTTAGCACTGCCTGGAGATTTAGGGTCTGTTTCAGTAGGCAGTGTATGAAGATGCTCCACCTCAAGCTGGACACTGTCTTGGGCAGTATCCTTCTGAGCTTCATTAGAGCCAGTGGGAGCTCTGGCCATTTGTGACTCATTAAAGGTCACATCCCTACTTATAAGACACTTTTGTTTACCTGGTTCTTCTATCCAAAGTTTATAACCTTTTACACCTTCAGGATATCCAACAAAAATGCATTTCACTGCCCTTGGTTCCAGTTTGTCAGTCTTGGTGTGTGCATAGACAACACACCCAAATACTCTCAAATTAGTGTAATCTGAGGGTTTTCCTGTCCATAATTCCTAGGGAGTTTTAAAATCAATGGCAGATGAAGGGGTTCTATTTATCAAGTACACTGCTGTGCTTACAGCCTCTGCCCAGAAGGTTTTTGGTAGTTTGGCATTAGACAACATGCACCTAACCCTCTCAAGAATGGTCCTATTCATTCTCTCAGCTAGGCCATTCTGTTGTGGTGTTTCCCTCATTGTCCTATGTCTAGCTATACCCTCCCTTTGGCAGTAGATATTAAATTCATTTGATAAATACTCAAACCCATTATCTGTCCTAAGCTTCTTCACCTTCCTTCCCAGTTGATTTTCAACCAAAACTTTCAATTCCTTAAATTTGTCAAAGGTTTCACTTTTCTGTTTAAGGATATAGACCCACACTTTCCTTGAATAATCATCAATTATGAATAGGAAGTAATTCCCTCCACCATGGGAACTTACCCTTGCAGGTCCCCATAAATCAGAGTGGACATAATCCAAGCTCTGCTTTGTTTGGTACACTCTAGTTTTAAAACTTACTCTGGTGGATTTTCCTAGAATGCAATCCTCACAGAAAGGAAGGTCCCCTAGGTTTTTGTCACCAAGTAACCCCTGCTTGTGGAGTTCCTTTAAGCCCTTAAGGCTGACATGGTCTAGTCTACTGTGCCAGAGCACAGTGTCACACTCCCTTGCATTCTGTACAGTAGATGCATGTCCAATAATAGTCTGACCTAGGAGGGTATAAAGGTCATTCTTTATCTCTCCTTTCATGACTACTATGGAACTTTTGGTAACCTTTAAGGTTCCAGACTCAGACTTAAAGGAACACCCAGATTTGTCAAGCATTCCTAAAGAGATTAAATTCCTCTTTAATTCAGGTATGTATCGTACATCCTTTAGTATCATTTCCATACCATCATGCAGTTTTAATCTAATTGTTCCAATACCAAGAACCTTACAAGATTTGTTATTACCAAGCATAACATGTCCACCATTCAAATCAGAGAAAGTTTCAAACCAAGGCTTACATGGACACATGTGAAAAGAACACCCAGAATCAAGAATCCATTCCTTTTCAGATTCTACTTCTGAGATACAAAGTACCTCAGCACTCTCATAGCCATCTAATACAACAGATGCATTTCCTTCAATTTTTGCCTTATTCCCTTCTTTAATTTTTCTCTCGGGGCAGTCTTTCTTGAAGTGTCCCTCTTTGTGACAGAGGAAGTACTTCAACTGTTTTCCTTTTGGTTTAAACTTAGGTTTATTCTTCTTTCCCTTTTGACCAGGTTTTTCTGGTTTTACTCTTGCCAATAAGCCCTCACCAGCTTCACCTTTTAACTCTGTGATATTCTGTAGTTCCCTAGCATGTAAGATGGACTGTACCTCATCTAGAGACAGACTCTCTCTACCATACATGATGGTTTCCTTGAGATTAGTGTATGAACTATCCAGTGAGCTTAATAGTAATATGGTATGATCCTCATCCTTTATGGCTATGTCTATATTGGCCAGATCTAGGATGATTTTATTGAACTCATCCAAATGATCTTCAATAGACACACCAGGGGACATTTTGAAAGTGTAAAGCTTAGTCTTCTTATGAAAACGATTAGCCAGAGATTTGGTCATGTATAGAGACTCTAACTTTAACCAGATCCCCGCTGCAGACTCCTCATTGGCTACCTCCCGTAATACCTTATCCCCTAGGGAAAGAATGAGGGCACTGTGTGCCTTCTGTAAGATCTCAGGTCTTATTATCTCAGACTAAGAGAAGCTAGGTTTCTCTTCTGATGACCCTTTAGGCACTTTCTTGTCTCCAAGAAGTGCATCCTGGAGACCATGGTGCACTAAAAGAGCCCTCATCTTAATCCTCCAGAGGCCAAAATCATTTTTTCCCGTAAATTTCTCGATCTCAAACTTAGCCGACCCCATCTCTAACCTAGGCTCTAGATACCACTTGTTGAATCTAGGTTTTAATTCGATCAACCAGAGGACTTCAACAACGCCAAGATTTGTACAAGAAATCAACAAGAAACAAGAAAATAACAGAATAATAGAACAGAAATTGAAAATAGAAGAACACACATTTTAACGTGGTTTGATCCTTTCGGATTTACATCCACAGGGGAAACTGGCCAGAGATCTTCTTATTGATGATTCGAGAAGTTTCAAGATGCAGGTTACATGCTCCAGGTCACTGCAATGACCTCAACTCCCTCTCAATCTCTCGGATTACAGAGTTTCACCACTAACCCTAGAATCGCCTCTCGGTGTTTGAAAGAACAGCCTTGAATGTGTATCGATTATCTGCTGACTACTATTCATCTCTAACTATTTATACCCGAGCATAATATTATACCCTAATTACATAGGATTACAACACGTGGCCATTAAAATGACCACTGGATCATACGGGTCTGATGTTATAAGATAGAAACACGTGGTGACCACTTCATTGGTCATTATACACAGATTAAAATGAATTAAGACTAAATAAAAACAAAAAACAAATTGTTGACATCCTTTCTCACAATATGAAACATGTAAATATTCCAATCGAGTATGTAAAAGTGGTGAATAGGATTAGACAATACTGCTTGAAATGGAGAAGTTCGTTCTTACCTTTATAATAATATTGTCAAGCAACTCGAATTATCAATTTTTCCATTAGTTAGAATATAGATCGAAACGTGCTTTGAGTCTTAAATCGAAACACAAGTTCAAGAAAAGTTTTGCTAATTGGAGATATGACAAAGGGCCATGAACAACATTGGTGCAATGTATTCAAAGAACATGTTTCCAAATATTGACTTGAATAATTGTGAAGTTTGCAGGGGATGGAAGAATTGGTCGAAGGAGTTGTCTTTGCTTGCCGCCACATGCAATGATTCGGACGTATCACGTATATATGCTAGGTCATGTAACTCTCATCACAACAAACATTGTGGCCCATTTTTCCAGATTTTTTTTTTACTACGAAGAATTAAGGTCATATTGTGTTCAATTTCCCTTTCCCTTCTGCAGGTCTCACGCTAAGGCATTTCTAGTTGCAATATTGGATACCAATATCCCGGCCTCCAACTAGATCATTGAATTTATTCCTTGAAAAATGTCAAGCAAACCCAATTTCGCGCATGGAATTTATACGTACGTACAGATCGTTCTGCTATATTTATAAGTGATCAGTATATCAACATCTTCTATTTTTTTAAATTTTATTTATTTATTTATGTCAAATGATAAAACATACTTTTGAAAATTTATCGTGTTGATAAATATGCTTGTTAAATTAACGAAATGTTTCATTACAAAGGATATATATATATATATCAGATCATTGGAATTCAGAAGTGGAATGAAACTCAATATATATAATTGATAGGCTAGAATTGAAAAAAGCAATATTAGTAGTTTTCACTTAATTAATAAATGAAGGATAATATTTTTATAATTGTTTATATAATTATGCTTTAAATGAGTGATATTTTTAAACCCCATCATTTTATTTAAATATTGTCATTTTAAATCATGAATATTGTACAAATTAGGATTAATACTGTAAAAAAAAAAGTTAGGAGTTTGGTTTTTACGTACGTTTCACATTGTGGGATATTCTTTTAGCTAACTTAAGTTTATATTTGAAGTTGTAGTAGAAAATATTATTTATAGCTTAATGCTTATAGCTTAAAATTTAATGTAATAAGTCCTACTAGTAAAAAATTATGTACTGTTTGGGATCCATATGTCTAAAACGTTTTTAAAGTTAGTTACGATAATTTTTTTTAAATATATGATTATCTACATGATTTTTTTTATTTTTTATTTTTATAAAAACTCCAATTTGATGCTTTTTGAAAAAATTGATTTTTAAATTTTTTAACTGACTAAAGTACTTTTTATAAAATTATCAAATATGTCATTATTTCTTTCAAAGTACTTTTAATTGCTTAAAAATACTTTTTAAGTCTCGAAATATAATCCAAAACAAGCTCTAAGTCCCCTTAAAAAAATCCAAAGCTTCTTTCTCTGACGATTTCCAGCAAATAGACCCCAAAATTCCGATCTTCTTTCCGGGCAGGGGTGGCTCAGAGTTGAGGCTCCGGCCACCTCATCCCCTTCCCCTTTATTTTTCAATTGTTTCCCATAGTTTTTCTAGTATATTTCCATCGATTTTCTTTATGTTTTTTTGGTCGAAGCTATTTCTCGCCGATCTATATACTACCTACTAGTTCTCTTCAACCTACACGCGCCACCTCACTAACCCCTACAGTTGTTGATTTTCAAGTCTAGGAAGTGATTTCGCGATTTTGATGTGCGCTTGCGCCGCACGCGCGTAGCGGCATCCTGAAGTGGCTACAGAGGCCGCGCGTCCTTAACAGGTTCTGCGGTCTCAAATATCCCTGATCTAGCTACTCTTTTTCTTCCTCTAATGGCGTGTGGTGTAAACGTGCCACCGCGATCTTGGATTTTTCATCGGTAATTTGGTGCTGATTTTGACTTTCTTATCTTATCGATAAAAATGATTATTTATTGTGAAAACAGATTTTTTTGAATAAAGAATTATTATTTTAATAAAAAATAATTAGTTACATCAATAATTTTTTTATAATATAAAAAAATTAATGATCAGAACTTGAAAAAATACTGTATTAAATGGTATCCGAGAAGGCAACTCCACGACCAGATGATGGACAGTACTCATCATGTGCCAAAAGAGACAACACAATTCTGGTGATCGAAGCCCATGCAGCGTGCATATGCCATGACCTTTGCATGTTCCCTTTTGATCTTCTCGAATCTCCAACATGTCCTTTTTAACAGTAATGATTTGGATAAATCTTGCATGCACTGCCAACCTTTTGTAAAAAGTGAATTATTAAGAAAATTGATTTTTTTTTTTACATTTTTTTTATATTGAGACTCACCCTTTTCTTTTATAAAATATCTGTATGAAATTTGTATATTTAAAGCTTGTACATGATTTGACAACTACAACTCGAACATCAGCCAAACCTTGGTGGCCAACACATGCTAATTATATAACTTATCTTCAAATCCATATATTAATTTGATAGGTCCCGCTTGGATTAGAAGATGGGATGAATTGAGATGAGTTTAGTTTATTTTTTAATATTATTATTATTTTGAGATTTGAAAAAAGTGTATTGAGATTTGAAAAATGTGTATTGGGATTTAAAAAATGTGTATAGGAATTTATGTTTTATATAAAAAATTATAAAAATATAATGATAAAATGAAGATGAGTTGAGATGAATTGAACTCATTTCTAAATACAAATAAGGCCTAAATCAATCATCTTGTCCCTCAATTATTAGACAGTACTGCTTATAATACATGAACATGTCACATGTAAAAATAATTAAAAAATTACATATGGTAAAAAAAATAATTTGAAAAGATAAAAAATAATAATGCTCGCATTTTTAAATTAAAAAATCATGTTAAATACAATTTCAAAATGTGCAAATTCCAGACTGGTCCTTCAAAAAAATAAGGCCCACTACCAAAAATTGAGTTTTTTTTTTAAGAAAATTAAAAAAAAAAACTAAGAGAACGACTGAGGAAGGATTTAAGGGATTAACGGGACTATAGTACTTAATAACCTAGGAAATATACGCTTTTTCTGAGATAAAGAGGCATTTTGATTAGTTGTACGTAACTGTTCTTTATCAATTTGTCTCTCCCGTTTAGAACATTCGACAATATTAAGGATCCAATCGGCCCATATTTAGGACATAGTGAGAGTTTTTATTTTTTATTTTTCAAATATGGGAATGACATTCATCCGGTCTGACTACATATGTTTATTCGGGCTGAATTTTATTGGCCCAATTTTAAAATTATATTTACTTTTTAATAATTTTATTTAAAATATTAAAAAAAATTCTGAATCTAAAATTTGGATAAATACTCCAAGTCTGACAAATTAGGATTAGACGTCTAGAGTGGGATTAGGATCATTTGGTGCAAGACCATCCACACTTTCTCAGTCAAGAAATGATAGTGCAATGCATGCGATTACTTCAAAAAATGGATAAATACTATAATTATTACATAAAAAAAATTAATTTTTTAATAATAAATTTAATTTTTTTATAAAATAATTACATGATACTTGCACATTCCACTACTATATCTAACATTATTCTTCTCAATCAAACTGCTCGTGACTCCAAACCCGCCTAGCCATATTAATGTGGTTCGCTTTGCATTCGCATTCTGACGCTCTTGCTCCAAACCCAGGTGACATTCTCTTTGTTTCCTAGTTATTTTTAGGGTCATTATAAGACAATTAATTATTTGTAATAAGTTATTTTTTGTCAAAATTATAATTTTCTGTCAAAATAAGTATATTTTTATTATAAATAATCATTTTAGTCACAAATAATCTGTCACAATACTTATTTTTCTTATAGTGTTAAGCTAATTTATGATTTGGACATCAATGGAAGGGTTGCAATGAATGGCATGCTCGAAGTTTTGCGGGACTTGACAGGACAATACATATCTGAACAACAGAGGGATAAGGTTAGCTCTTAATTACAAAATGTTTGAAGAATGAATCTTCTGATTAATGGCCTTATTTGAAAGGTTAGTTGTTGGAGATTTTTCAACAATATCGACAGAAAAGGAAGATACGAAAAAGGACTTGGAACAAATACAAAATCTGTTCTTGAAAGTTTAATCTCTTTGCATAAATAGTGGCAAATCCGGAATGCTGGCTGATGCGCTTTGCCCAAATACTTCAAATTCTTTACTGTTTTTACGAAACGAGTGACTTTAAGAAATACAATATGTTCTTTTTGTTCCGGGAGGAAGTTCAATTTGAGCTAGATCTCATTAGACTAATAAAATATCACCTGATCATCTATAAATCTATTAGGGTTAGAAATAAGGTTTAAAATTAATTTTTAATGGAAATTGAATAAATTCAATTTTATTTACATATGGCTTATTTGCTCACACCTGCTCTGAACTTGAAAGAGAGCATATGTTACTGCTAATGTACATAACGATTTTGAAACTTAGATATGAGTATGTTTATTAGATGAGTACTGTTATAGTCACAAAAAGATTATATAAAAATAATATATAAATTGACATAATTCAGTGTAGTTTGATAGATCTGCTTTACAATAAAAATAATTTTACAATCTGATGAACAATATCATACCACATCAGTTTGTTAAATTATTTTTATAAATTTTATTTATAGCTAGAGTATTTCTCTTATTAGTTATTATATATGCTGTTGAATATCTTGTTTTGCATGTGTGGTTTTAACTTTTGTTGATATCTGGCACAGCAATTCTGACCCAAGTCCTTGAGGAAGCATGCTACACAAAGCATTCTTTGTTAGTTTTGTCTGACTTCATGAAGGTATTTGTAGCTTTATTTTGAATAAAATCCTTTCTATGTGAACTTTCATCATTATCTTTTTCTAAATGCTTTGCTTTAATTTGATGAAATACATCCCTCATGATTAGACTCTGAAAAAATAAAAAAAATACATATAGTTGCCCACTTGACCTTGTGCTCCATTATTTATGCAAGTTCTCTTCTTTTGAAAGAAAAGTTTGTCCCTGCTGCCTGCAGATTCTTGGCGATGCTGGTTTGAAGATGGAGGTTGAGGTTCCAGTGGATTAATGTAATGTAACAAAAATAAGTTATTTTTAAACCTTAGGAGTTGGCTCAAGTGGTAAAGGTTTTGGACTTGAGAGTATGCTCTCCCAAATCTAAAGTCTAAATCTCCTTAAATGCAAACAATCTTTAAGAAGCATCAGATTTAGTGATTTTTTTCTTTAAATTATCCGAAGTACACTTGCGATAAACTTCTTGTCAAAAGCTTATGTACCCTCTAAATTAGTCGGGACACTGGTCTCGAATACTTGGTTCCATTAAACAAAGTTTCTTTTCAGCAACTCTGTATTTTGGTAGTCTATGGGCATTTTTCACAGTTCATATTTCCGGTCATCCCCAATTATATATGATAATGTGTCATATTTCAAGTGACATCCCTTTGAAATGTACCACATCAGCCAGTATGATCGAGGATGATAAAAATTAGCATGAATTAAGAGAATTATAAAAACATGGTTGTTCCTCAGCTTATGATCATCACAAAGAGGGATACTTGACGGCATTGGAAAAGAAAGAAGGGGTCCAGGGATGTGCCGGGCCGGGTTGTCTCCGTGACTCCATTGTCCAAGTCTCTTCTACTAACTTTGGAATTTTAATCGACTTAATTCTATTTTTAAGAATTTCTTATAAAAAAAAAAGAATAACGTATACACCAAATTCTCATCCTACTACGTAAAATATAATATATTTATCATTATTAAATAAAAAATAATTATTTAATAAAAAATATCTAATAATAATAAATATGTCATATCTTATATGATATGACAATAGTATTGTTAATGACATATCTTGCTCTTGTCCTGTAATTGTTTACCTGCAAGAAATTAAAGAGATATGGCAATCTTCACCTAAAAAAGTTTCGATACCTAAGTCAGTATTCTTAATTATTTAGAAGTAGCTCGAAAGCCAATGAGAAAGTGATCTTTCCATAGAGGGTTATTTGGTTTATATAGGCATAGTGCTGGTGTTTATCCTTATTTTCGTTTATAAGTTATCTTCTCATAACCGACGTGATCACGTGTCTGCATGAAATCTCGTAGAATGCGCTGAATATTTGAATATTAGTTTATATACGTGATTCTGCATGATTTTATCCTTATTCACCTTCTTGGATAAGTTATTGAGTTCATGGTATTAACTTTCTTCTATTTGGACTTTCATATTGATGGACTTACAGACCTCTTTGACTTAAATAAGCCTTATAAATATAGTATATAAAATTTTTCTAAAAAATATATGTTCAAATTTGTGAAAATTTATCACGTATAAAAATACATGTTTTAATTAGCATATGAATGTAAAGATTTTACCACATCAACCAACTATTTTCACCTAGATATCTCGTCATTTACAAACATAATATATATATATATATACACGTAAAAAAATACTAAATGTACTTCAAAAAAAATTATAAAATATTTATTTTTCTTCATATCAGTTAATGATAAGTTAAAAATTATGAAATTTGAAATTCAAATTTTAAAAGAAAACTAATAAAATGAGTATTATAAATAAAAGTGTAAGTAAAATTATAAATATATGCAACACTACTCATATATATATATATATATATATATATATATATATCTGTGTGTATATATAAAAAAATAATTCTATTTAAAAAATTTCACATCCCGTATAAAAACATGTAATATATGGGAGCTTGATGCCGAAGATACACGTTGGATCCTTAAGGAGAATTCTAAAATAAATGGTAACTAGGTTGGAAGTTGACCAAAGGCAATGAATAAATGTATTCAGATAAAATGGTCGGCAAAAACTGGGCCCACGGCCCCCACACATAAGCCCGCGGGGCCTCGTTTCTAGCCGTTGTAATCTCCACTACCTACCTTTTTAAAAAGAAAAAACACCTCTCGCCGTTGTACTCTAAAATGAGATTGGACCCACAAAACGATGATTATGAAAATACTTTTAAAAAAAATTAAGCTTTAGATCAGTCTCAAATTATCAAAGCAGAATTATATGGAAGTGATAGGATTAGAGCCATTTTAGCTGCTAAACACATTAAAACGACCTCGTTTTGATCATTTTCACCAACAAGACAAGAGCATTGGAAGCACGTTTATCTTGGAAAAAAAAAAACTTGTTTTTCACTTCTTTGTTTGTAATTAAAGTCTGAGGAGCAGTTTCTAACGTTGTTGATCAGTTACTTCCTTCTCCGGATATCTACCGAACCGAAACTTCTTTTGCAAGGGAAAAAAGAAAGCAAAGCCATTTGTGTAAGAGAAGCCAAGCAATTTTTTGCAGCGTTTGGTGTAGTTTCTTGCAAATCTGTAGCCTTTTGGTGGGAGAGAGAATTTGCATTTATGGGCATGCTGTTTTCTGTCAAATTGGCACTTGGGTGTGATCTGGAAGTTAGATTTTTTTTTTTTTTTTTTTACTCTCTTTCCATAATAGAATTTGCGTGAAATAAGTTTCACGTGTCTTCCTCAAAACCACAGCATTGTTAATATTTAAGTTAATGCTTTTCTGGGTTGTGAAGCTTATATGGTTGGGGTTTGGTTTCTGAGAATCTGAATTGTTCGTGAACACGTTGGTTGTCTTGTTTGACTGTTGACAGTTCTCAAGAAAGAGTCACAAAGGGTTCTTTTTATCTATTGGGTCTTGCTCTGAGTTTCAATTTTTTATCGGCCTGTAATAACCAGGTAAAGTCACCTTCCTTTCTCTGTTTCTGCTCTCTTTTTTCTGTTTTTTTTTTTTTTTTAAATTTTTGTTGGACGATGTTAGGATAGCTATTACGATTTATCTTTTTCTCCACGATCCTTTCGAAAAATGCATTTCCTCGTTTCAGACAATTTATGGGAAAACTGGCCCTGTTTGATGAAACAATTTGAAATAATTACCGGTTGTTTTGTTTTTCCATGTAAGAAACATAGAACTCGAGCAGAAAGGACCATTTTCAAGCTATCAAAAGACAGCCTGCTTTTCAAGTTCCCTTCGATTAACCTTTTTCTGGAATATATTTGATCGTGGAATTTCTGGAAGTATTTTTGGTTCAACATAATCTGGAAGTATTGTTAGAATAATATTTGTTAATATTATTTTTGTTTTGAGATTTGAAAAAATTGAATTATTTATTATGTTTTGTATAAAAATTTGAAAAATTATAATGATAAAATGAGATAAATCGTTTCTGTATCCAAATGGGGCCTTAATGGATCTTACTAACACCACTTATCCCTATTTGACAGCATCTAAAGGATAATAATATGAAATATGTAGTCCCAGGAACAGAAATTTCTAACTGATTAATGCTTAAAACTTTGTGTGTTCACCAGCAGACATCATATTTGCTATGTCAAAAATTGATCTCATTTTTTGTTAAGAGTGATAATGGTTAATTAATATGCCACTGATGCTGATAGGAAACTACCATCCTTTTGTGCTCAGAACTCAATTTGTTTCACTTCTACAAACAATAAAGTGTGACATGGCCGAAAGTGGAAAGTGTTCTGCAATGTCTGAAACTGATATTACAGCCATAAAAGATACTCTTCAAGCTCAACAACAACTCCTGCAAAAACTGTACAACGAGTTGGATGAGGAAAGAGAAGCCTCATCTACTGCAGCTAGTGAAGCTCTATCCATGATACTACGTTTGCAAGGAGAGAAGGCTGCTGTACAGATGGAAGCAAGTCAATATAAGAGACTCGCGGAGGAAAGGATGTCTTATGTCGAGAACTCTCTTTCAGTATTTGAAGATGTTATCAATCAGAAAGAAATGGAAATTGCATCTCTTGAGTTTCAAGTTCAGGCTCACAGGTGGAAACTTCTTAGCATGGGTTGTGGTGATTTGGGTGCCTATGAAAGTAGATTTGCAGAGCATCTATTTTTGCAAAGAAATGATTTATGTAAGTTGGAAATTGGTGCTAATACCATTGTAAGAAGATTGAACTCTCTGCCTCCAATTCAACTCAGAGACTCATACCAGAAACAAAGTAATTTGGAAAGAGAAATATCTGGAATCCCCCTGCCAGATTTGATTCCAAAGATGGTGAAACTAAAAGCAGACCAGGAATTTAATGTTCAAAACTCAGATTTAGAGAAGAAAGTAGGAAACTATGCTAGTGAAACCTTCGATTCATATTGGGAGCAGGTCAGAAAGTTAGATGAAAGAGTAAAAGAGGTATCTGATTGTAAAGGTTCTGGTAGAGATGAGTCCGAAAGTTTGAAGAGTGAGTATGGGCCTTGTTCTTTACTTCCACAGGTAAGCATTGACAAATTATGTGACCAAATAAGTGTAGAAAGTATTACTACTCTGGAGCAAGTTAAACTTCACGAACATAGACGGGAAAGGGAGGCAATTGTTAATTATCCTTGCTCCTCAAGTGTCCAGGATATTCTTGAAGTCCCTCATAATAATGAGAAACGTATAGCGCATGAATACCACGAAGAACGGAGTAAGTTGATATTGGAAGGTGAGAACAGGCAAGGAAAGCCAGATTTGGTCTCTGAGGATCCCTGTGATTTGAATATTAATGATGAAATAGAATGGACAAAGAAAATGTTGCATTGTGAAAACCGTGATAATATATTAACTACAGCAAGAAATAGAGCAAGTGATGACTGCAATGAGTCTTGTTTTCCCCCAAGAATGGGTGTTTCTGAATCTCAAGTTCAACAGTTGTGTCAGAGAATTGAGCGACTTGAGGGAGAGAGAAATTATTTCAGGAACGAAATTAGTGAGGTTGGTGAAGAAGAAGAAGGGTTGAAGTTGTTGAAAGAGATACATCAGCAACTTAATATGATACAGACCAAGGTGAGAAGTTGGAGAACTAAGAAATCCCCTCCACAAGTTGAGCAGCCTCTAGATTCTCTTACTGAGGTAAGGCTCTCTTTCTTGTTTCTTTTTTCATTTTGTTATTTATTTTACTCGTCTCTTGTGTTTGCTGTTCTCATCTTGGATATTAGAGGACCTATGCTCATGCATATAAAAGTTTATAACATGAGGAATTTTAATGTACAGGCAATGCTATACTTTTGGATTTAAGAAATCATTTGGCTACATCTCAGATGAAAACCATGAACTTTTGCGCATCATTGCAGTTATGCTCGGCGTGAAGTTTAAGTAAAGAGTATCTTTGATCTTTCCAATGAATGGTGTGAGCGAAAAGTTTTAGGTTTTTTGATTAGATTTCAATGTCTTTCATACAAAAATAGATGATAAGAGATTTGCATACTGTACATTACAAATACATTAGGCAATAAGTGGCTATCGCAGCATGCTTTTGTGGACATGTTTTGCTTCTAAACTTGGGATAGAGATTGTGAGTAACATACAAAAAGTGTTTTCTTGGAGAGTGCCTTGTTTTTAATAAGGATACTGAGTTTTCCTTTTCATATCAATATAAATAGGGCATGTTGTGCATCACCAAATGAAATCTTTCCTCAATTTTATGTTTAGACCTAGGGTCATCTGTCTCGTGATCGTTTGAGTACTTTTCAAGCTTGCTCTCCAGGTGGGTAAGGATATGCTCAACTATTCTCTCTATGCCCTAAGCGTTTATATGGCCTTGCTAAAAGAGATTTCCTCTCTTTCTCTCTTGAACTTGAAGGCGGGCTTAGGCCCCCTTATATGCTAAAGCCTATTCGCTTGTTCATAAATCCTGAATTGAAAGAAGTCACAGAAATGCATTGCAGTTCTTGATATATCAACCTATGCATTCAATATTTCATTGTTTTTTGGGTTCTAATCCAATCTTCTTAATAATGTGCAAATCTCCTCTTGCTTAGCAATGGAGATGAGTCACACTCTAATCATCCGATGAAGCTAATACATGCACTACAACAATGATATTCTCTCAAATTAAAACTAAATCAGCCCCTTAATTATTTGATCAGTTTATAAAAATTATTTTCTTGAACTATCACACTACGTCATCTTGTCATCTTCCTTACATTCACAATATCATGTAATTCTGGGTCCTGTGGATGGCAAGTGTCAAGGGGAATTAATCAAGGATTGTAGCAAAGATTAAATATTAGAAATATATTTTTATTGTGGATCTGAGCCGGAGCGGGAAGGAACACAAAATTCTCAAAATCCAGAGGCGAGGTGATGTACTGCAGGCTGGCAGATAAAGAGAGAGATGCAGATGCAAATACTTGAAGCAAAGCATTTGTTGTATCAAAGATGCAGGTCATTTCTTTTGTTCCCAAGAATTTCATGTAAATACATGTTGTATCAAAGTAGAAAGAAAAGGGTAGTTGAAAGGCCCAGAAGATATTTACTGTACATGTACATGCCTAAAGGGCGACATAATCAGATCTAGAGGAAGTCTTTACTATGTGAGCTCATTTTTCATAATTTCTTCTGAATTAGCAATAAAAGAAAACTATGGACGCTTTGTTCATGTTTCATCATTCTGTGCAGCTCAAAGGTAACAAGTTATTGGTCCCTGAAAATAATCAAAGCCGGGTAACTTGAACTGAATCTTTGCTCACTATGTTTGATTTCAATAAGAGCAGTTTCTAAAACCTAGGCATCGCACAGTCCATTGCAAAGGATTGGCTTTAGGTTGCATTTGAATGGTGAGTTGAATTGAGATGAGTTCTTTATAAACAATAGTAAATTGAGATAAAGTGAGTTTTGTAGAGCCTACCTAAGATAAATTTAGATGTATTTAGATGTTAATATAAGTTTAAATGTATTTATGAGAATATGTATTTAGATGTGTTTTTACTTATAAAAAAATGAATTTATGAGAAGTCAAAAAATATTATAGGTCTCGCATGTAAAGAGGTTTCGAGTTGAAAAAGGTTGTAGATCCCATGTGTAAAGGGATCTCGAGTTGAGTGATGTTTAGTGATTTGAGAGTTATGAATTTGGATATTGGACTGGGCATAAATTTGAACTCAATGCAGATCAACTCAGCTGCTTCCATGTTCCAAACGTAACTAATTATTTCCCATTGAAACAGAAAGAAGTGATCTAAATATTGGACAAAAGCACATGCCATGGCTCAAAGCTAAGTGCTGAAGATTTCTACGGATATGTTCCAACCCATTTTTATTTATTAGGTAAAATAATTAACTTTCAATTGCAATACATTTACAGGATAAAAAGGCAGCACCGTGGTTTTCCCAGAAGTTCTCACAGTTGGCACAACCACAGAAAGGCAGGAGGGACTCCCAGCTACTCTTAACAAAGAGATCACATCTGCGGCCATATTTGTTGAGATCTCACAGGTGACATCTACCTCTTGTTTATTCTTCTTTTACAGCAAATGCCAACCAACTTCCAGCACTTCCGGTTGGCTTGGGAATCAAGAACAGTTCAGTTCAGCTACAGAAACTATATTATCAGCAGAAATACTTCCTGAACATTAAGAATTGCCTCATGCAAGAATCAGCAAAATCATTCAGCCTGCACAGAAATAAAAGAGCACACTATTTACATAAAACAGGATTATAAAAGATGATTTTGAGAAAGAGATCTACTGCCAACTACATTCATATGTATTGATCAGAAAGCATACAGTTGTACCTTGTTTCGAATGAGTTACTAAATTAAATAAACTAGTTGGGTACCCGCATGATGTGTGGGAGAAAAATTATTAATTATTTCTATTCATTTTTTTAAATTTTTGTATAACTTGATTGTAAAATTGTTTGTATGATAAAATGCATATAAACAAAAGAAGAGGAAATGTTATTGATGAAAAAAGCTAACGTGCCTTTTACCTTTAAAATTCCATTACCAGCAGAATATATTAAATTCGTGTTCATTTAGCACATGAATGGATGACATAGCTTAAGATGAGCAAAATCATTGCTCATAGAGAAAAGAAGATCAAGCTTTATAGACAAAAGAAGATGAAATGTTATCGACCTTTAAAATTCAATGAATTTGAAATGATTTTTAGTTTATGAACATTTAATATATGAAAAAATGACGTGGCTTAATCGAAAAATGAAGGGTTTAACCACTGAAAACGATAAATAAGTTATTGAAATCAGGGGCTTTCTTGATAAAATAATAGCACTCAATGTATAACCATAAACTATTACCATAGGCAGCAAAATTCTGAATTCTTTTTTATAAGTAACCGGAAAGCACTAGGCTCAGGCTGTTTTCAGGTATAAATAGGCTTAAAAAATAAGAGACCCAATCGATCAACTTTGTCACCAACCCATCTGCTTCATCCACAAGGACCACTTAACCGCCTCCAAAAACTTATCATTCTTCTGCAGTGCTGTTATCAGATTGATGTATGTTATCTTATCTGGTTCTATCCCATTTTCTCTCATTTCCTTGACTAAACATACAGCATCTTCAACCATTCCTGCAATTCCATATGCCTTGATCAATGTGTTGTAGCTGTACAAATCAGGTCCAAGTCCATGCTCTTTCAATTCTGCGAGAACGCGAGCAACCTCATCAATCCATCCTTGCTCTCCATAAATATTGATCATTATATTATATGTGTAGTGGTCAGAAGCACAATTTGATTCCTTCATTAACTGCAAGATGCTTCGAAACGTCTCCATCTGCTTATCTTTCCCATAAGCATCTAACTGGCAATTGTAGGCCTCAAGGGAAACTGAAAATCCATTAAATTGCATCTTTCGAACCATTGATGACATGTTTTTGAATTTTTTATTTTTGCCATATGCAGCTATAATAGTATTGTATGAGATCACATCTATCAATCCTTGTTTTTGGGCGACCCAGAACAAACTTTTAGCCTTCGTGAAAAGCTTGGATTTTCCATAAACATCAAGCATGACATTGACAGTAATCGTATTAGGAGAAAACCCACGCTGAAGCATTTCATCAAAAAGCCTGGAAAGCTCATCAACTGGGAGAGCACGAGAGCAGCAGTTTATCACACAATTGTACATTTCCTGATCCCAAGTCATTCCCATCTTCATGATTTTATGATATAGATCAGCTAATTTATCCAGCATGCCACATCTCTGATATATGCGGAGCATATCACGCAGCAGGTAAACGTCTGGGACAATGTCCCTCTGCTTGTCCAAAATGTCTAAAACAGCGCACGCATTTCTCAAAGATCCAGCTTTAATATACATTCTTACAACAATGCTGAAACCAATCATGTCCAGGGCAATTTCTGAAGATTTCAACTTCAGATAAATTTTCTCAGCTTCTGGGAACAAACCCATGACACTGTAAATGTCAATCATTGTGCATGAAATGTGCAAATTCGACTTGTCATCATGTTTAGGCATTCGAGTGTATATCTTAACAGCCTGCTCAAGCTGACCCAACTCTTTGCATGAGCAAATCAACAAATGATACAAGTTATTCTCAAAAGGTAAATCCTTCCAGAGTTTATCCTCCAACACTCTTATGGCATCATCCACCAAACAGTGTTTCACATATGCAGCAACCAAAATGGAGCAAGATGTCTGGTTAACAAGAATGTGTTGATACAAAGGACCGTGCAAAATCTGTGCCACTTTATCAATCCTTCGTGCCCTCTCATATGCCTGCAAAAGAGTCCCAAGGATAGACGAACATTGGCATCCCATCTTCAACATATCATCGAGAGTTCTAACAGCACCCTCTTCATCCTCATGTCTGGCTTGCAAGTTTATTAGTGTGTACAAGTTAGATGAGTTCGGCTTGTATCCCAATCGCTTGAGCTCCTTATAGTACCAGTATGCCTCCTTATAATTGTCTACACGACCCCAACCTTCAATCATGGATCGGTAGGTGGTTTCATCAGGATCTAATCCAGTTTCCTGGATGCTCAGAAAAATGCGTTTAGCAGCATCCATATTGTTTATCTTCCCATACCCTGTTATCAATGTATTGTATGCTACAATATTTGGGGGATACCCTGCTCCATGCATCGAAAATAAGGTTAGTTCAGCTTTCTCTAGTTTACCTTGCTGACTAAACGTATTCAGCATTACCAACCAATTTTCCAAGTTTAAAACCACTTTATCTTCTGTCATCAAGCCAATAACCTCTTCTGCTTTGTCATACAAATTCAAACGGGTAAAAATTGTGATCATCGCTGAGTATGCTGACTCGCATACAATTCCAAAATTCCTCATTTGGCGAAAAGTAAACTCTGCCTCTTCAACATTCCAACCCTTCTGGTAAAGTCCCATGAGCATCCCAAAAGTAGCAACATTAGGCCGAACCCCATTCTCTAGCATCATACGAAACCACTTTGCACCCAACTCTGCTCGCCCTAGTTTACAAAATGAATATATAACCGTATTAAAAACCCTGCAGTCCAATTCACCAGCCAATTTAATACTTAAACCCCGAACCATGGCCTCTGCTGCATCCCAATCTTCTCTTCTACCCAGCACCCGAAGAACTATATTATGAGCACTCATATTCTGCTCTAACTTTCCATTGTTTCTCATCCACTCAAAGAAAACCATAGTTTTGCTATCACAACACCTCTCGAGCCGTTTCAAAATGGCATTGCAATGCTCCAAGCTCAAGTCAGACCCAATAGCAGAGTAGTTAACATCTAATTCACCATCACCCACAAACAAGTTCTCTATTTCTCTGTCTGTATCATTCCTTCTGAACCCAAACTCCAAGCCCACCCCCCTTTTAATCCCCGTCTTTGAACCCAGAAACCTTTTTCCAACTTTGTGTTTAAAATCCGGCTTTTGCTCAATCATGCTCTCATTTACCAAACCTTTAGTTGAAGACAAAACAATGTCCTTGTTAGCTTGATTAGAATCGGAAATTTCAGGCAATTCAATGTTGAATCGAGAGGCATTAATCTGCTTCCTATTCAATGGATTGATTGAACTCGCACAAGCTCTACTTACATGAATGTAACTAAAGATATAATTCACCGAGCACCAATTCAATGGTTGAGCGAGATTTACATTGAACTTCTTTGAATCAAATGTATCCAAGGAAATGGAAAGCTTAAGCAAGGCCATGATTCACAGCGACCTACTCAATAAAAAGTTCCGTGCATCAATCAGTTTGTTCTGGAATTGTAAAATTCAGGGACCGCAAATGAAAGTGCAAGTCACAGTTTGAGAATGTTTGTCAAAGAGAGAGAAAGAGCGTTTGTGTGATGTTTAGGCATACCTTCGAGGTTAGAGATAATGGAGGTTGAAGCAGTGGAGGAAAGCAACCGCTACAAGATTTGATTTTTCTTATTTCTTTTTCCTTTTCATGCTCTTAAATACCCTGCGAACCGAGTGGAAGAGCACAAAGCATATGCGGAAGCTGCTCGCGAAGGGACCAAAATATCTTCTTTTATTTTTTTTTTAACTTTTATTTTAGACATCCCCAAAATATCTAATTATCAAATATTACTTATATCTAATTATATATGTTTTTTTTTTTTTTAAATTATGTAGGGAAAAAGTTCTAATTTTTCATTTTCTCTTCTATATTTATGTTTTGAGTAATGCTCAAGTACAGATTTTGGCTCTACGTGAACAGTGAGATGAGATGAGATAATTTTAAATAAAAATTAAAAATAAAAATATATTTTTTAATATTATTATTATATTTTAAAATTTGAAAAAATTGAATTGAAATTTAAAAATAATAAATTATTTATTATATTTTGTGTTGAAATTCAAAAAAATTATAATAATGAAATTATCATCTTACTCTTGAATCCGAAGCAGAATTTGAGATATGCAAATTTCTTGTAGCCCTTTTGTCAAAAAAGAATGAACCACAAAAAAAAAAAAAAAAAAAAAAAACTGTTTATAACATTTTTTTAATATAATGAAGTCTACTCTTTATAAAAGATCCGAAAGAGCCTTGTATCCTTGAGACCTATATTAATCATTTGTGTTGTTTTTAACATATTATTAATTTATTAATACAATGAAATTAAGTTTACGAAGGCACGTAATTTCAGATTGTCGTGTACACAAGAAATTGCAAATTCTTGACTTACATTACTTCAAACTTCTTCCATTGAACTCAGTTTTTAAGGTTCTTAAATAAAATTGATCTTACTCTACCCCTTCATTTCAAATTTCTCCAACTTCTAGAGGGTAGAATCTCGATCTCGAAAATGGTACCGTAAAATGTATGAATTTGGTTTAATCATGAGATTGAAGATGTCCAACACACAAGACTAAAGAAGTAATGGGTAACAGTCTAACAGATAATGTTTTGGATTCAAACTTTTATCACCAAGAGGTAATTTTTGGGGGTGAGAGACATTCCTTGACATGAGCAAATTAAAAGGTACATAAATTAGCAGGAACTCACATCTTGGAAGAAGGTGAAGTACCTTGGGGGAAACTTTGGTGGTACCAATTGCAGAAATACAACAGAAGAGTTAGTCTGCATACAGTCCCAAGTGAGAATTGTTTGCGCAAGCCCATAGGCCCCATACAATTATGTTTAAAGAAAATCAAATTTACAATAATATCTTTTTTAATTTTTTTTTCTCTTTTGTTCCTATGCATCAATAGAACTGCACATTCAATCTCCTGCTCAGGACTACAAATAGAATTTCTCTAAAAAAAGGAAATGTAAAGAGATTAAATAAAAAGAAAAGAAAAGTATATTAGTTATAGCTAAGATTGATATGTCATAATCTGCGAGAAAAGTGTGCATCCCTCCCTACATGGAGGACCTTGTGGGATTTAGAAGTACAAAAAAAAAAAAGTTGGTCCTAACAAATCCAGACGCTTCCAAATGCTTCTTCAAGGGCTCTTCTCTTGCTCAGCTCTGCACTCCATCCTCCTGCCCTTCCACCTCTCTCCGCTCGGAGCTTCATCATTTCCTCATCATCAGTGGCATAACCTAGCATGTCTCCAAGAGGAATTGGTTGTGGCGCCATTCCGGTAGGTCGTGGCTGCCCTCCAGCAAATGTGGGTGCATATTGTCCCTGAGTATCTATACTGTATCCCATTTGAGAGCTTTGATTTTGAGCCTGTCTCAAAAAAAATTGAGAAACTTAGTTGAAATGTTGTTCTTCTCTGTTAGGCTAGAAAAATTAGTTTGATTCAAAGGTATAAACTCAAACTATCATGAACTTATAATACCTCAAATATTAAACTCAAAGTATCTGGTTAAGTCTCAAATGCCAATGCATCAAAATTCTCTTTACATACTAGAACTACTGGTCAGTGAAATAACAAGATTCCACAAAGACTGTCACCAAATTTGATTGTGATTATTTTTGCTTGAAAAGAGAGAGAGAGAGAGAGAGAGAGAGAGAGAGAGAGAGAGAGAGAGAGAGAGAATAAAAGAGGAGATCAATAAGGCAAAAGACATCACCCCAACGATACATCATCACAGGTCTAATTGCTTAAGCTAGACATAATAGTTAAGCATGATTTCACAGGTTTTAGGGATAGCACATGATCACAGGTTCGAAGTATGATAAAGACCACAAAATAGAAAGCTGCCAACATTACGGTTTACAAATTCTAAAGCTCTAGTACCACACTCTATATGGTTGAATGAAACCCTCACCCTGAAAAGACAAACAGCACTTGCCCTTTGACCCATATATATATATATATATAAATATATATATATTATTACAACCATCAGAGTACCAAAGTAACTCGAGCTGGTAACTCTGGTTTCCTTGAGGCAAGAGCAAGCAACCAATTAGTAGTTAAAACCAAAGATTTGTCCTAGTTAATTACATGCAATTATAATGTCCATCAATGTCCATCATGCCAATGGGTGTAAGTACACTGAAACGAAATAGCACATAGTGAGCATCGTGGAATGTTTGAATTAATTATCCTAATGCATTGATGCTTTATACAAGCTCTTGTTTTCACACTTGGGTGCTTGCCACGATTATTTATAATATAATTTCCCTCTCCAATCATTCACCTAAGATGAAGTGATAAAAGCTCCAAAATAGCATGACAACTGCAAGTAAAATATCAACTTTAAATTTATTTAGAAAGAGAAGTATGCATAGTCTAAATCGTATCTATGAACTTGGAGTAACACACATACAAGGAACTCATAACATGGTTTAATTCAAGCCAAAGTTTTGTATACTGTTTATGGGGCACTTATGAATTGCTCCGCGAATGGACTTGTTCTAAAGAGAGATATGTTACTTTTTAAGTATTTTCGCATAAAGTTGGCACCCCACCGCTCAGGTCCAAAAAAGTGATCATATAAATTTGTCAAACATTTACAAAAGGCTCCCAAGTTTGTCTACTGATTTTCCCTTTCTTTCCCATTTTCTTGTTTTTCCTATCAATTGAGAAGCGAGTTTCCTGGTTCACTACTGATAGAGTGAATGTACATTATATTTCTTATATCTGGAATACTGGAAGTGACACTACAAAAATTAAATATTGAGCATACCATACAGAAATCAATTAATCCTCTAACAACAACCTAAACTCCAAAATTTGACAAAAAGAAATGAAGTCAAGTACAAAAAAGGGCTCTTGCAGGCAAAATCACCTTGAGTCTTTTTAAGACTAATGAAAAAAATGCACAATAATCATCTATTCAAGACAAATTTGATATTTACGAAATAATCTCATTCTCACCCCATCGGCATCACTCTGAGCAGGTAGTGCCTTACTTGCAGCCAGTGCTGCAGCCAATTCTTCAGCCTATTTGATTGGTATAAAAAATTAGTAACCTTTAAACAAACATGAAGGAAATTATCTCAAAATTCACCGATGCTTGCATGAGGAACTCTTATGGTATAAAAATTTTCTTCTCTAAGGCATTAATTAAAATACAAGAAAGGAAATATCATCCGCTTGTGAGGGACAGAAGTGGAAGATGTTAGGAGTAGGAAACAGATATTTTTACAAGTGTACCTTCCGAGCTCTATTTATCATTATTTGTTCAGCATTTTCTTCCTGGTACCTTGCAATTTTTTCTTCAATAGCAGGGACATCAAATCCTTCAATCAAGTTAAATGCTGAAAGAATGGTTTTCCTTCTGTCAAAATATATACTCCGAAGTATAGAATTTCAGGAATGAAAACTAATAAACTTACTCATGTCTTCAACTTCCTCCAAATAATCATTGTATTCTCTCAAAGATGGAAAATCCTCTTCTCGTTTATTGAATCTATGACATTGTAAGAGAGTGAACTGTAGTAGGGATAATAGATAAAATGATACCTATATTGGCAAAGAACACAAAATTTGGAATCCACTCGAAAGAGCACAGAACAATGAAATGTTTTCTGTAATTCCAATAATTTCTATCAACTAGAAGTTAATAAACAAAATATTTCATCCATCCTATCGAAAAAGCTTTGCCCTTAATTTGAATAAACTCCAAGACAGGCACTTCCACTCTAAAAGGGGTGGCCCTTGCACTTGCCACAGACCCCTTTCAGAAAATAACTGATGCTCTATTCAGATAAAACTTAAATGGCGTCCTGAAGTACAAATCCAAAATATTGGACCTTCTTTTGACATGTTCATTACAGCACAATTGATCAAATGTTGCAGTAACCAAATACAGATATCATTTGCTTCAACTGGTACAGCTTTAGCCAACATCAGCTCTGGATCCACCCTCGTCCGTAGCATCAATGTTTGAATACAAAGCATCAAACCTCTTCTACATATAATAATCAGTAAGAACACCTTCGGAAACAAACTATCCAAATATCTGCAAGATCCAATGCTTTAACTCCATTACATTTCAGAAGACCCCGAGTTCAATTTATATTGTAGTTGAGACCCAGTTGACATCTGATTCACAACTTATCCTATTATTAAGCTTCAGTTATTCGATGGAAAGGAATTCCACATAAGCATGGTAAAAGCCAGTATTAAATGCATACACACTAACTTTGCACAGGGCTCAATTTCATTCACATGACACTTATCGAGTTTTCAATTTTACACATTAAAACAATTAGACAAACGGAGAGAGAACTATTACATGCTGGCTATCCTCTTCCTGATGGCAATCTCCTTGTTGTGGGAATTAGAACTGGAGATTACCATTTCTGTTGCCCCTCAGCCTGTTTTTGCTTAATTTCCTTCCGCTCCTACATATTTCAAGCATTCAAAAGGTCTGTCACTGCATATATGACTACAGCAAAGGCAATTACCATACGTATAGAAATGAACTGCTTAATTCATACATCTAGAGTAACAACTTTTGCAGGCAGCTCTAAGATTTAAGCCCTCAAAGCCCGCTAATTTGCCTTAGGGTAAATGTAAAGGTGCTGGATTTTATCAGAAAAGCGAAAAAACAAAAAGTTGGTTCAGACAATTAAACAAACACATACTGAGTATTTCTGATCAGTCTGGAGAACCCAGAGAGAGAGAGGTAACAACAGGCCGCTTTCAAAGTCCGATACCAATTTCGGAACCGTCGGTGAACAGAACATTTGTAATTTAGATGAAAAGGAAGCATGGGCCGAATGGGGCCCATGTTCGGTCTGAGGTTTGTTATTATTCACATCTCATTATTTTTGGTCCACAACTCTTTTTTCTAATAAGATTTTTAAGTTTATAAATTCACATCTAAGTTTCTAACCAAAGTCAACACTGGGGAAAAAGATAAAATTATAGAGGAAATAATTTTTAATTTTCCAGACTTCTAAAATTTCATATTTTTAAGATATATTAACATAATCTTTCAAATTATTTTAAACTATGATCATTTAATGCAAGATTGGATGATGTGACTCTAATACTTAATAGGAACAAAGCTCTTGTTCAAAAGATTATATATTTAGATGACTACACAGAGAAATACTATCTACAAAGAGATCACACAAAAATAAATTCATAAATTGATATGACTCATCAATTTGTGGGTTAACAGTTTATGGGTTTACTTTTATGAAATATTTTTATACTCAAAACATTTTTGTAATCATAAATAAAATAAGGAATAACAGATGTGACCAAATTTTTGAATAATACTCATTTATATATATACTCTCTGTGTAATTGAACTTTTTTTTTTCCTTGGCATAATTGAACTTGCTTATGAATAAAACTTCTTAATTACTAATAAAAAAAAGGAACCCTTTACTATTCCTCTCCTACCACTGTAAAAGAATTTGGCTACTCATTATCCCCATACACCATACTTATTTAATTTTAATTTTTTTGTTTAGTTTTATTATTTCTAAATTAATTGAGTTCTTCTACTTATCATTCATACATCACACATTTGATAAGAGAAAAAAAAAACAATAAAAAATTATGTGTGGTACATGGTGTGAGGTAGGCCTGCAACCCGACCAACACTTCTTTGGTTTTGGGCCCGACCCGTCTACGATAGCAAGGGAACCAGTCTGACCCAACCCATACTGTTTGGGTCAGGTCGTATATATATATATATATATATATATATATATATATATACTCATCAGAATTACCAGAGCTAAATACCAGTTAGGAACAACAAGCAAAAGAATGAGAGCAATGGGCATCCAGTGCTGCTACAATAATACCTATTAAATGCCTATTTCCTCTGTTTCCTAATGGACCAATGGTGATATTTCAATGTTAGATAAACTCCTATCTGGAGTGGAAATTTCAATCTCTCTGTCATTTTTTACACTTGAAGTCCTACACAATATACCTTTAAAAAGTATATTTTGCCACTTATCAAAAGAAAAAAAAAAAATCTATATTTTGCCAGCCTCTGGACCCTGTGACTGTTGGATCCTTCTTCAGGTTTCTCAACCCAGAGGAAACAACATTTATCAGGATGAGAAATAAATGAAAGAAAATGGGTGTGCGATAAAGGGAAATAAAGAAAATAAATTATCCAAAAAACAGAGCCTAAAAAGTTCCAAGCCTAAGTTCTCAGTGGCTTTTGTGTATAACTAAAATACACATTCCCCGTCTTTCTCAATCCGAACACTCCATAAAAAAAATAAATAGTGCACCCACTTTTCTTTTCTTCTCATACAGTTTTTTTTTTAAGGAGAAAAACTCAATTTACCTAAGCCAAAAGGTTGCATTAGCATCAGTTGAGCGCAGGTGTCCATTTCCTCAAATCCCAAATGACAAATAACCATCTAATCAAGATCTTTCCCCATCTTCAGAACCAAAGAGTCTAACAGAGGTTGCATTCAAATTCTAATTAAACATATCTTATTCCCTTAAAATTGTTCATATCCCACGCCATTTAGATCCCGAAAGAAAATTCTCTAAGTCCCCATTTAAAAGAATACAGCAAACAAAGAATTCTGATAAAATACAGTACATAGCAGTCACCTGCTCCAAGATTTGGCCTCTGAAAAACAGAAACCCGATGCCCAGATGATTGTTACAGAATATGAACAATTTGCAAGCTCTTCGACCAAACCACATACAAAAATTTACCGTTTTGGGCAACTAAACCAATTAAGAATGAATGAGGAGCCCTAGAAATAAATTTAACAAAGAAAAAAAAAGGCCCAAAACCCATGTACCTCTGAGAAGGCAGCAATATTCAGTTATCCAGAGCCAGAAATAAAGAAAGCAAACTTTTCTGAGTGAGAGAGAGAGAGAGAAAAAACCGAAACAGAGAGCGGAGAGACAGAGAGAGAACCTTGAAACCGGAAGCTTGAAGTCGGGAGTCGGACTAGTTCTTCGTCAGTGGGGTGGAATCGGAAGCGGGGACAAGTGAGGTTTAAGTAAGAGAGGTTTAAGCCGGGGGCAAGTGGACGGGTTCTTCGTCAGAGGACGGTGATAGCGAACGCCGACGGTGACTAGAGTTTCCGCAGTGATGTTTTTCGGCTTCGACGGGTTGCATTGTCTTAAAACCCGGCATTAAATTTTGACCCGATGAACTTGGGCAAATCGGTCTCGGATGAATCGGGCCAAGGCCCTTTATGCACAGGCCTATAGAAGATGATTGGGCTGGCTTTTTCAAAACATCTAAACAAATAAAGTTTATTTCTAATTCATCTGTCGCTCCATTAATTTCCTTTGGGCTTTTAGACCTTTTGCAAACTTTAACCTCAAAATCTCAAATGAGAATTTTTCCTTGAGAGAAGTTTGGTGTCAACGAGAAATTATATTTACAGTCCCTTCTCAAGAATTGCTTATATAAACCCTATATTAAATGAGAAAAAACATTATTATAGGAGAGATGTTTTGATAATTTTAAAAATAAATTAAAAATAAAATTACTTAAACATGCATATCAGTCTCCAAAATGAGAACTATACGTAACATTGCTAAAAAATTATTAGTTGATCTTGAGTTGAGTTTCTTATCGTTCAGATCTCACTTTGAACTTCTTCTACTACAAAAATAAATTTATGATATTCTTAATTATTGGGTCCATCATCGAGCTCATGTTCAAAGGATGAAAAATGATATATACAAATCTTAAATGTACAAGTTCTACACAAGTCCTTTATTAAAAAAGGGTGGTGTTACAATACCTATCAAATTTGACGCTCCATCTTCTACCTAGGCTAAATTTTGTTTTCTATTTTTTTCTTATTTTTTTTTTATTCTCATGTTTTTATCATTTTAACATATTTTTAAAAAATATAAAAATAATCAATACACAAATAATCAATTTTTAATTATTAAATTTAAAAAAAATTAAAAAATATCAAAATGTATAAGGTGTCAAACTAGTATTTTCCATTAAAAAGTGAACTCATTAAAAAAGTGTGAAAAACTTACTTTTTCTTGATGGGGCCTATATTATCATAAAAATAATATTAGTATGTCCACTTATTTTGACACATCATACAATTTATTTTTACTTAATTATTGAAGAAGTGATCATTAGTATATTAATATTTTTTATATATTTTTTTAAAATATTTTAAAATGATAAAAAAATTAGAGTAAAAAAAATTAAAAACAAAATTAATGAACATTTTGCACTAGCGATCAAGTAAAGCGGTACTGTGCAAGCAGCTCAATAGCAGTAACCTTATTATAAAAGGCTTTTACAAAACTTATGTATATGAGACTTGTAGCTAACAAAGCTGGTGATAAAACAAATTTTAAAAAAATTAATTAATTATATATATATATATATGTATGTGTGTGTTTATACATATTATATATATATATATATATATAACCCTACAATATCAGATTGTCGATTAATTCTTTAGTTTAAAAGATAAGTTGTCATGTGTTATTTATTAAAAGGGTGACGTTCGGGTGCAGTCAGGCTGCATCCCAACGTTTTGCAGTCCACCCCTTAATCTCTTATAATTTATATAAAAATACAATTAAAAATATTAAAAAATATAATAAAAAATAAAATAAAATAAATAAAATTTAGAAAACACAATAAACACAATAAAATAATAAAATTAAACATAATAAAAAAATAAAATCAAGATAAATTTTTAAAGGAAATTGGGCTTCACCCAGCCCTCGCCGTCGCCGGCAACGGTAGGCGACACTGCCCACCCCATCTGAACTGAAAATTCATTTTTGGGTTTAAGGCCACCAAAGGTATATTGGAAGTCGTCGGGGCTCGCCGTCGCAGGGGTGGAGTCGCCGGCTCCCTTAAGTTTCGATGGGGTGGACAATGACGCCCACCAACACCAGCGACGGCGGGAACTGCAATGGGGGGGTTCGGTCAGATCAAACCCCAGAATTTCTCTTATTAAAATCCAATCATTAAAATGAACAAAATACAAATAACGTGACATAAGCTTAACCTATATTTTGGAACTTTAATTATCTCATAGTACTACTTCATTAGTATCCACAATAAGTTTATTATTATTTACAAATAATTTATTACTATTTATTTTTATTTTATTATTATTAATTAATTATTTTATTACTATTCATAAATAATTTGATCAGTACTCTTAATACTCAAACGTACCCAGATAATTTAGGCTTAGTTTGCTTTCAAAATACACACAATCTCATGTCATTTTATCTCATCTAATTATTGTACCTTTTTCAAATTTTAATGTTAAATAAAATAAATAATTTTATTTTTTCAGATCCCAATATAAAAATCATATTAAAAAAAAATATTATAACAATATTTTATTTAATTTTTTACTTTAATCTCAATTTATCTCTTCTTATCTTAATCTCATTTCTGAAAATAAACCAAACAAATTATAAGATGAAATCAAAACGTTAATAATTTAGAGATATGATCAAACAAGTAAATATGAATCATGTTTTTTTAATTCTCTAATTCTTTGGGTTAGTACATTCATTAACCCCAGAAAACGTGAAAAAAAAAATGAAACACCACGGATGCTAGCTAGTTGACAATGACCCACAGGAAGAAAAATGAGAACATGCAATAAAAGTGCATGTGTACTTCTTGGAACACGAGGAAAGTTCATTGAATTATTCCTAACGAAAGTGATTCTCAATTAATCATACCCAGTTTATTTTTATTTAGTTGTTTTTATAAATAATTAATTATAGCTAGTTGCTTCATAATAACGTGTTCTTTGTTATAAAACTAAAAAGAAAACTACTACTATTATAAAAAAAATATAAAAGAAACTCATAAAAACTGAATTTTTCTTATTTTTATAAATTTTTCTTATAAATTTCAGAACGATTGAAACTCATATTTATAAGCGTTGAAATTACTATGTAAGTTACTATGTAAGACTTAAAATAATAGTGGTAGGGTCATTCACAATTCTCCCTTGAATGACCACCCATAATGAATATCCCTTGTTAAAACCTTGCCAAGGAAAAATTCAGTGGGAAGAAAAATCAATGGCGAAGGAAAAAAAATACAATATTCTTATGTACTGCTAAATGCTTTAAGATTGTCTCATTAAAACCTTGCAAAGGAAAACCCAGTGGAACAAAACATCAGCGAAAGAAAAAGAGTACAATCAGCACAAGTCTTCAGGATATTTACTCTCCCTAAAAAGTGTATGACGATAGATCTTTGAGTTTTGCATTCCAATATTCTGCACAATCTTCTTAAATGTCGCAGTTGGTAATGTCTTTGTGAATAAATTTGTCAGATTATTACTTGATTGTATCTTTGATATATTCTCTTTTGATTTGAGTGATACAAGTAGTATTATTTTCATATAAAATTGTTGGGCTATCATTGATCATGAAAAATCACATTTTCTTGGATATGTTGAGTCATTGATCTCAGTCAAATATATTCTCTACTTGCTTCATGAATTGCAATAATCTCTGAGTGATTTGAAGCTGTGGAAGATAATATCTAGTTGAAAGATTTAGTAGAAATTTGGGCCTGCAATAATACTTAAACTCCCCCTGATAATATGCATTAGTGTTTTAAGTAATAAGCAAACATGATTTCAGCATATATAACGGGGTTAAGAATTCAAACATAATTTTCATCTAAATAATATATTGAAGAGAACATAATAATATTCTCATCTAAAATTTTTTCCTCCTCATTCGGCGTTATTAGGGAGAATTTGTTTATGTACGGCGGAAAGAGCATTAGAAACCGCTTGACATTGTTGACAAACAAAATCTTGAAGAGATTTAAAAATTTTGGATTGCTGTTTAAATATAATCAATTTTACTATTGGTTTATTCCAGCAAAAAGATCTCACATTTTTCATAAATTTAGTTATTGTTCATCCAGAACGATATTATGTCTGATAGAAATTCTAATATCCCAAATTTGAACCATGAACATTTTATAACTCAATCACTTATATTTTCTCCTGAGGCTGTAAACACCATGATAGGAGCAGAGATATATATTTCTAGTAAAACTGATCTTGAAATTGTTGCAGCATCAAGAACTCTCAGTGCTCAATATGCTGCCTCTCTTACAACCATGTCTCAGAGGCTACTGGCGAGAACGAGTGAGATTGATCATATTAAAAATCAAATATCTGAATTGTATCAAACGCTTGCAACTAAAGATATAAATAATAAAAATTTAAGACAAGAAAATAAGGAGCTGAAGAAATTTGTAGACTGGTATTCTTGTGACCTGAAAACACAAATAAAAGAGCTGGAATGAGAGAGAGCTCAAATACAAAGTCAATAACAGCAGCTAACGGCAGATGTTTAGCGTTTATAAGAAAATCGGGATAGCTGTAATTAATCTCACTGGGTTTTGAAATTATGCATCCAGCATATCTTGTAATCTTGACTAAGTGAGATTTGAAGATATGATGGTTTGTCTTGTTCTTATTTCTATCTCTATAAGAACCATCTTTAACTTTATTTAATTCGTATCAAATTTTCTTCTAATATCTATTTATATATATATAAAAGCAGAATCACTTAAGTTTATGTGTCAAACAAACCGTAAAAATAGGTTAAAAACCCCACACCGAAATATGATGTTAAATTGAAAATTATGGAAGTCGGTTAAACCGTAAAACTCCCTTAATTAATTCATCGTTGTTACTCTATTCATTTACAGGCTACCGCTTGAGACATGTAAGCACGTTAAACTAGTGATCTTATCACAAAATATAAAAAACAATAAGTTGATCTAGTAAAATATAAAAAAGAATAAGTTGATCCGCTTTATTAGACCTAGTAAAATATAAAAAAGAATAAGTTGATGTTATCATTAAAAAAAAGAAAAAAAAAAGAAGTTGCTATTTGTTATAAAATTAAAGAAGAAACTACTATTGTAAGAAAAATATATAAAAAACTTTTAAGAACTCTCAAGAACTGAAACTTTCTTCTCTCTCTATATTTTCTTATAAATTTCATAACAACTGAAACCTATATTTATAGGTTTTAAAATTACTATGCAAGTCACTATGCAAGATTTAAAATAATAGTGGTGAGGTCATTCACATAATTTTGGTGGTGGGACAGGGGGCGGTAGCCGTCCCTCCAATCTTTTTCGTTTCATTACACTCTCATTTGAATGACCACCCATAAAGAATCTGCCTCGTTAAAACCTTGCCAAGGAAAAATCCAATGGGAAGAAAAACTAATGGCGAAGGAAAAAGAGTACAGTCTTCTTATGTATTCATAAGCGCTTTAAGATTGCCTCATTAAAACCTTGCAAAGGAAAACCCAGTGAGATAAAACTTTAGCGAAGGATAAAGATTACAATCAACACAAGTCTTCAGGACATTTACTTCTCCTGAAAAGTGCATGTCGATAAATTTTTGAGTATTCGCATTCCAATATTTTGCACAATTTTCTTGAATGTTGTAGTTGGTAATGCTTTCGTGAATAAATCTATCAGATTATCACTTGATCATATTTTTGATATATCCTCCTCTGATATAAGCAGTAATATCTTCATATAAAATTATTAGGCTATCATTGATCATGAAAGACCACATTTTTCTTAGATATGTTGAATTACTGATATGATCTAAATACACTCTCTACTTGTTTTATGAATTGCAATAATCTCTGAGTGATTTGAAGATGTGGCATATACAAGCAGCTCTATATCTCTATCCGATATTGTTCGTTTTAGCACTTCAGGGCCTTATGGGTTTAAAATATGTCGGACAAGATAGAGAGAACCCCATATATAAGGCGCTTGACAGACATAGTAGAAATCTGAGACCTGCAGTAATACTTAAACTCCCCCTAAGAATATGCGTCAGTTTTTCAAATAATAAACAAACATAATTTCAGCATATATAACAGGTTAAGAATTCAAACATGATTTCCATCTAAATAATGTATTAGAGAGAACCTGATAATATTTTTATCTAAAATTTTCTCTCCCTCATTCAGCGTTATTAGGGAGAACTTGTTTATATACGGCGGAAATAGCATTGGAAATCATCCATGTATTGTAAAAGCTGTAAAAGTTGAGTCTAATATTATCGGTTCGGCGAAAAATCAAATCCGGTTAACATTATTGACAAACGAGATCTTGAAGAGATTTGAAGGTTTCGGGTTATTATTTAAATATAACCAATTTTACCATTGGTTTACTCCAGCAAAAAGATCTCACATTTTTCATATATTTAGTTGTTGTTCATCCAGAACGATATTATTGCTGATAGAAATTCTAATGTCCCAGATTTGAACCATGAACCGTTTATACCTCAACCACTTATATTTTTTCCTGAGGCTGTAAACACCATGATAGGAGCGGAGATATATCTTTATAGTAAAACTAATCATGAAATTGTTATAGCATCAAGAACCCTCAATATTCAATATGCTGCATCTCTTATAACCATGTCTCAGAGGCTACTAGCGAGAACGAGTGAAGTTGATTATCTTAAAAATCAAATATCTGAGTTGCATCAAATACTTGCAACTAAAGATAGAAAAAAATAAAAATTTAAGACAAGAAAACAAGGAGCTGAAGAAATTTGTAGACTGGTATTCTCATGACCTGAAAACACGAGTAAAAGAGCTGGAACGAGAGAGAGCTCATATACAAAGTCAACAACAGCAGCTAACGGCAGATGTTCAGCGTTTACAAGAAAATAGGGATAGCTGTAATTAATCTCACTGGCTTTTGAAATTATGCATCCAGCATATCTTATAAAGTGAGATTTGAAGAGATGATGGTTTATCTTGTTCTTATTTCCATTTTTATAAGAACCGTCTTTAGCTTTATATAGTTCGCATCAAATCTTCTTCTTATATCTATAATTCATCTATATTTACATTCTTATTCTACAAATTTTCAATAGCTCATCAATTTCCATTCAATATTTTTCACTATCAACATATGAGGTATCCTTCACCTCAATTACAAGTTGTTCCTGCATCTTCCGCAGATGTCATGTTGCAGCAAGCGAATGATCTAGCTAATAAGTCAGATCGTGAAATCGTTTATGAGCTGGTGACTCTCGGCACTCGATACTCCTCCTTTATTGTCTGGTTTTCCCACTGATTACAATCCAAAAATTGTGAGATTGAGGAGCTTAACGAGAAGGTTTCCATACTTCAACGACTCGTTTAAGAGTCTGACAGAAAAATTGCAGACTTAAAGCAATAGAATAAGGATTTAAAATCTTTACTTGCCTCTTCATTTCGACTGCTTAATCCTTTAGATAAGGATGTCATATTGTTTTATGAAGAGCAAATGCATTTGAGAGATGAGGTTAGAAGTCTCAAATTCTTGTAACTCATCTATCGGTTGAATAATAAGATCTTTCATTTTCAAATGCATTTCTTGAATTTATAGCAGCCATTGTGATCTCTTCAGGAGTTCTAACAAGGTAAATCATCAATGTAAACTGCAATAATAACAAATTCGGGTTCTGTAAAACACATGGGCATATAAGATTATTCTCAAATCCTTCTTTCAATAGATACTCGTTGATTTAATTATACCACATGCGTCCGAACTGCTTTAACCCATATAAAGATCTTTGAAACTTTATAAAGTACATACTCTTAAATGTACTTGGATTAGATACTTCGAGTATCGTATATCTTTATATATGTAATGATCTAATGATCCTTATAAATATGTAGCGACCACATTCATCAACTGCAGATATAATCTTTTTGTAATAACCAAATCGATTAAAAATACGAATGTAATTGCATTCATAACAAGGAAATATGTTTCCTCATAACTACTCTCAGGTTTCTGCAGGAAACCTAGTACAATAAATTGTACCGCACAATTTCATTTCTCATTACGCTTTCGTATAAATACTCACTTATATCTTATAGGCATTACACCCTTTGTTGTTTGGACAACTGGTCTAAATACATCTCGCTTTGCTAGCGATTTTAATTCAGCTTCAATAGTTGCTTTTCATTTTGGCCAATCATTTCTACATCGACATTCTTAGACAATTTTTAACTCACTTTTTTCATTACTTTTGGTAATGTCAAGTGTTATCATATATGTTGTCGACAACAGTTTTATTTCTATCCATAAATTTTCTAGTACTCATGAAATGTATTGAGATCTCATTGTTTTTCTTCAGGGGAAAATATTTCATGAAACACATTTACAGGAGGTTCCTCTTCATGAGGTTTGTACTCTTCAGGAGTTTTCTCTTCAAGAGTTATACTCTTCAGGAGTTATACTCTTCAGGAGTTACCTCTTCGGGAGTTATCTCTTCAGAAGGTTTTCTCTTCAGGAGTATTATATTTTATACAGAAAGTACGATTTTTTTAGGAGCACCGATTTTTTTTTTTTTGCACCAATAGGTCTTCAATGCTTCAAGCGATTTTAGATTCAATTATTGCTGTTTTAACAACTCGTCCTCCAGGGACTTTAATTCTTACTTAGACATTAACAGCAGTAATATATAATTTTACAACACTTTTAGTGTTAGTAAATACATCCTGTAACTCATTTGCAACACTTTACAAATAGGTAATCCTCTGAACTTATAGTTTACATTTATTTATAAGAGGATCAAATTTAGACATGGTTTTATTATCCCAAATAATTTCTTGCCGTGCTTCAGGCATCGACTTTTTGTTATTTCAAAACATGATAAACCTTTACTATAATGTATAAAAGTTTAGTATAAGTAAATCAAGTGATTGGCCGTACAACAGGTACGTGACCACTGTTCAGTCATACCACATCTATGACAAACATCTTCATCTTTTTATGAAGAATTATTCTGAGGACCTTTACTCTTCTCTAAGTTAGATCACTTCTGGTGATACGGTATATTTTTATCATCTTTAGTATTGTCGCTTTTAGGACCAACACTTCTATAGTTTTTCTACCACGTCTACGCCTTTGGTTCTTTTGAAATGATGCACCCTTTCACTTCTGGGAATAATGTAAATTAAATATCATTAATAGGACGTAACTGAAGATTTATTAACAAAAACTCATTATTTAGCTCAATCACTGGAAAACAAAATAAAAGTTCAGAATATTAGTTGAACTTTCGCTCTTGATATTGCTACTGCAGGAGTATATTCGATGCATGAAAAATAATATATTTCTTCTTTTAAATATCATCATCAGTGACTTTCTTAATGCATAATTTTAATATTGAGCTGATTTTAAAGAGTGTAGAATATTCAATACTACTCTTAAAATCTTGCAACTTCAGGTGCAATAAGTCATAATGATCTTTTGAGATGATTGCATCTTCTGGTGCTCATATCTCTCTCTTAATTCATTTCACACAGTAAGATGATTTTTCACCATGAGATACACAGTACGGTCCTTCAGGGACACATGATTTTCTTCTATGCTTGTATCTCTCAAGTTTATCATCATATCTAAATGGATCTCATCAAATCATATCCAAATGGATCTCATCAAAGATCCTGGATAAATAATTTTTTCCAAAAATGTCAATAGTCATAAATCTCAATATTTGACATTATATATATAAATCACAAAAATAAGTCTGTGGATTTAAGAAATATATTCACATAATCATGAAAATAAAAGTAGAATTTTATCAAGTAATATTCAGCAATATTACCTTTAATATTTATCTCGAGCACTGCAAATAATATATTGAAAAACTTACTTGAAGTAAAAGACCACTAGCTTCAGTATCGGTAGAATCTCGTATTGATAACGTATTATAAAACTAAAAAAGAAACTATTATTGTAATAGAAAAATATATAAGAAGCTTTTAAGAACTTTCAAGAACTGAAACTTTCTTCTCTCTCTATTTTTTCTTATGAATTTCATAACAACTGAAGCCTATATTTATAGGCCTTGAAGTTACTATACAAGTTACTATGCAAGATTTAAAATAATAGTAGTGGAGTCATTCATATAATTTTGGTAGTGGGACAGGGGGCGGCAGCTGTCCTTCCAATTTTCTTCGTTTCATTACACTCTTATCATGATTACGTCTATGAATAATTCTTTTTGTAATTTATATTTGATGGACTGCAATGCAGTCCACATAGAAATATTATCATTTTATGATTAAATGAAATGAATTTTTGAAATTTTTAAAGTTTTTTATCTATAAATTAGAATATTTTAATTAATTTTATTTTAAAATAGAATTTTATTTATTTATTTATTATTTAGACTATAAAAAGTCTATTTTTTAGACTGTATGTAACATTGTTCTTACGTCTATTACCATAACTATGGCTGCACTCTATCGATTTACGCGCTACCGATTGAGACACGTTAGTGATTTAACATGCTGTCTCTTCCGCTTTATTAGACCCAGTGAAACCCATAATTAAAACCGCTCGGCTGGAGTTATGTAAGAAGTAAGTGTTGATGCTAACAGATGATTGATCCAGAAGAGGATGGAGCGGACTATGGTGATGTGCCCACTGACGAGGAGGCCGAGTGTGACGGTGAGGTTAAGAAGACTGTCTAATTTCGCACGACGGTTTCTCTACCTCCAATATTGGGTCAATCGGTACAGATTACATGGTAAAAATAGGTACCGATTACATGGTAGAAATACATACTACGAAAAACCGTTTAGGAGCAAAATTCAATTTATTTCAAAAATTAAATTGATTTCCTACCGATAGAATCGGCAACAGTTGGAAAAAAATAAAAAATCGCAAGTTTTAAACCGTTTGTTTTTTTCAATATTGGTTCCTCTCACTTTCTACTCGACCTTCTCTCTCTTTCTACTCGGCCTCCTCTCTCTCTCTCACTCAAAATTACTTATTTACTTGCTAACAATCAATTTAGTTTGTTCGAATTGTTCTAAAACTGGTAAGAAACCGTCAATTATTGTATTGTTTTCTTTATATTGCTATTTCATTTATGTTTGTTTTAAAATTGTTTCACAGTCAATTCATGGAAATTCCATTTCTTTGCAGTCTCTCACTCACTTGAACGAAGCCCCTGTATATTGCTGCAACTGTGTATTGGTTATGGAATTATCGTTGCCTCATCTAAATTGTACCAGTTAGTGATTTATTTTTTCCTTCTTGTTCTAAACTTGCTTTCTATATATTTGTTCTTTTTTTGCTCTGAAATTGCTTTATATATGTGTTTATAAGTTTCTGTTACTGCTTACTATTTTCTATTTTTTTTGCTTTCTCCTGTTTAGACTATCAGTGAAATTGCTGTTTATTTTAGATTATATGTTAAAAATGAGCTTCAATTAGTTGATACATATATGCATGTATATACAAGATATATGAATGTGTTTCTTGAGCTTTACATTACTTTGAATATACAAGATGAGACTGTTAATATCCCTGCATCTAGCGCCCCTATAATTGTAAAAAACATGTTTCTGCTTGCTTTTGACATGTTTCGAACAATGCTTAAAACAAATGAGTAAGGTGAAATCATATGGATTTTTGAGATTATAAAATACGAAAATAGCATCAATATATAAATGTATATTCGATAAGAAAAAGAAGTGCAAATTATGCTTCATATTTTAGTGGAGTTAAAGTCGAAATAAAAAATGATATGAGCATATTTTATTTTCAGTTTGGTAGAAGTTTGGAATGTGTGAAAATAAATGGGATCCAAAAATTTGATATGAGCATATTTTATTTTCAAAGTTAGCACTTCTATCTATGTATATGTAGTTAGTACTAAATACTCAAACACCTGCACATATATTTCTTGAGCAATCACAAAGAGACTTCACCCATGTTCATTTTTTTGTAGCCTCGACATTAAAAAATCAATAAAAGTTCAAATGAATAACCTGAAAAATAGATTTTTACAAAACATAGATAGAAGTGCTAAAACTTAAAATTGTGATAAAATTATAATTCACTTTATGCACCATATCATAAATTGTACATGAAAATATTTTTAAAATAAAATTAGATATGACTGAAAAATAACCTGAAAAATAGTGATATTTAAACAACCTGTTATGTGAACAGTTCAATTAGAGTCTCAAACTATGGTAACCTAAAAAATAATGACTAGAAAAACAAGATAGTGATGTCCTATATAGGATTATAATAACCTGAAAAGTATTATAATTCACTTTATCATAATGTCAGATCTGTAATTGCCATTTGAATTCTCAAGATTTTTTATGCATGCGTGCTCGCTTGCTTGCATCATCCCTCACGTCAATATTCACAAAGAAAGAATGCACTGCGGATCGAGTTTTTTGTTTTGTTATATATTGGGTTTCGGTGATCATTATATTTTTTTGAGCTTAATTGATGATGTGTAAACTGAAATATATTACAGCATGCCATAATTTATTATCAATTTTCAATAAACTAAATACATTGCTTCTCTTTCTATATTACAGCCATTTCTGTAGTTTTTCAATTATAGTTGTCTAAAAAACTTGATCTGATAATTGGATAGAAGGCTTGGTAATGATATAGATCAAGCCTTATTGTTTACAATTGTGAGTCTACTATTATTTTAATTTTATTTTCTTCTCAAATTTAGATATAGATTTTTTTTAAAATATATATGGATATGTTTTTGGGGCTTCACATTACTTTGAATATACAAGATGAGACCATTAATACCTCTGTTCTATTAGATTATAAAATCTGATCTTTTGAGATTATAAAATAAGGAAACAACATCAAATATAAATGTAAATTCCATAAGAAAGAAAAACTTCAAATTATGCTTCATATTCTAGTGAAGTTAAAGTCAAAATTAAAGATGATACGAGCATATTTTATTTTCAGTTTGGTTGCAGTTTGGAATGTGTGAAAATAAATGGGATTCCAAAGCATACATTTTAAAGAGATGCTTGTGACATACACAGGAGTAATGAAAAGGGATGTGTAATCGCTTCCTTTTTGTAGTTAATGCCAGATAACACCAAATAAACTAATTAAGAGTACTCAAGTTCTGGAATTATCAACATATTCTCATCTCTGGAACAAAGATACTAATCCTCACAAACTAAGAAGGGAAGAAACAGAGATGCCAACACCAGTACAAGAAACAATAATATAGTAGTCAAAGCTCTTTGGCATCTGATACAATATTGGAGAAACACAATGTTGGTCCTGCACATTTTAAGCAATTGCTATTTGAGACTTCTGGTCATGGGTGTGTACCATGAATGTAGAAAATAACTTTTTGTTATATAGGTAGAAACACATCAGAATGCTACTGCAATGCAAAATACAACTGTGAATTAGGTTGCTAAGTACATAATAGCATAAAACATTCTAGATTTGTTGAAAAGTCTGCTCAAGACTTCCTTTGAGAAATACTAAACCCACATATTGGACTTGCTTTAAGATTCTAATTTGTTAGATATTTGAAACAGTAATTTATCATATATTGCAACCAAAAAAAAAAAAAATCAATTGTCATATTTCATTTTATTCATTACTTTTATATATATCGTTTGGCCATGGGTTTATTTATGGGTTTGTTTATCTATTTCTAGATGTATTTTCATATTGAAATGTATTAAAAAATTGAGACTTTTTTGCTATCTCAAGTTCTTATTTGTTTTTTTATTTTTTTAACTTTTGCCAGGACATATTTTGACTATCATCAAGGACGAAACCTTATCAAAGATTAGTTCTTGTGTTTATTCCTTGCTTTTCCTTTCGATCTGTTATGTTTTTTAATCTGGTCTAAATATCAATATATATATATATATATATGCATGCATATGTATTTTGTTTAGAATGGTCTTTTCTTGATCTGAAACATTACAATACAATTAGTAATGGTAAGAAAATAAACCAAGCAGCGCCCATGCAGTAGGTGCCTATGTGTATTGATATAAAGCTCAGAACCAAATAAATGAATTAATTCTACTCATTTTACCTTATTTAATGTTGGAGTATTTTGGATGTAACGATTTGATGCTTAATATATTTATGTAATGTAATACTCAATTTTCAACTAATTATTTAACAGAATAAATCATTTGACCTCAATAACTTCATAGTTTATGATGATCACTAAAGTTTATAATGGGTTGACAACCCTTCTACTCATTTTTACAGGAGCAATTACATTTTTGTTAAATATAATTTTTAAGTACACTTGAAACTTCCAACTGATCACTCGGCACCTTCTAAATGTATTTATCATTTGTTTCATGGTGATCATTCTCATGCATGCATATAATATCATTGTATTTATTATTCCCCATTTAATTAATTTGCTTATATTAAGTTAGATCATTGTTCTCGATATGATGCATTTATGTTAATTTTTTAACTTTGTGACCCGTTTTATTCTTCAGAAAAATTTAAAATGGAAAATACGTTATAAATGAAAACGTAGTTGGGCGACATTAACAAAAGGAAGGGAAATATGGAAAAAAGATAACATTTGTGGTACTTAAAAAACTTGCAGTTTAGTATGTATAAGTTTTGAAGCTTTCTGAAATTGATACATTTGTTATAGCACTTGAGCTTCAGAATCCAATGGAATAAGAATTTACATGTGATTTGCGATTTTCCACACATTTTCTTTGATACATTCGTGTACATGACTTAACAGCACTCAAGCATTGTACTATGACTTTATTATGTTATTCATTTTTTTGCTTAGTATAAATATAAAGCAAGCACACTGATTCTGCCTCAAACAAGACCTATTATGTGTTAAAAACATGCATTCTATAACTACAAATAAACCCTGATGGCAGCCCCACAAATAATAGTGTTCATTTCTAGTGTAAGTAGTCAATATTTCACAAGTGAAGAGCATTGAAAGGCTTTACTAAAGAATAGAAAATGAAATGCAACTACTGCACCATTATTCCCCGAAAACCATAAATATTTAAACAAGACCTAACCAAATGACTGACTTTTTTTAAACATGATTTTTATTCCCCGAGAATAAAATGCAACTACTGCATGCAGAGTTTTGGCATTAGATATTTGTAAAAACTACACCACCAGTTGCCATTATCGTCATACAAAAGCCCCAGATCAGTAGTCAAAACAGCAACACTGAGCTGTTGGCACGTTGAGGGTAGAAAAAAATTTGAAGCTTCCCAAAACCCAGCATATTATGTGCTACATACATTTATCCATATTAAGGCTTAAATCCCTTACCCTGCTCTAATATAGCCCAGTAGCACTCCAGTAATAAATCCCTTACCCTACCTACCTTTATACAACATGCTCTCAAAAAACATAAGAACACTAATAATCCGCATATATGTATCTATATTAGACGTAACTTGTATCAAAGTCAAAGCAAAACCATCCAATTTTTTGGGTAAGATAGCCAATCGGCCTCTGCTTCCCATCGTCGGGGATTATGTCTTCAAATTAACTATCGATTAATCTGCAATAGGTGCGAAGAGGTTAGACAGCGATGGAGAGGATAGCAAGAAATTCCCAAAATCGAAGTGATCACTAACCCTAATCGCAGTGTAGAACAATACAGTTAGGCTTTGTTACGCATAAGGTAGAAACACGAGGGATTGCGTCTTCGAAATGGACGAAGCACGAAGCTTTTGGGAAAAAACACAGTGAATCGAGACCAAATCCATATGTGGGAACGGAAAATCCCCAAAAAATGAAACTAGTTGAAATCCATCGGAAGAAAATATCGCAGATGTTGAAGGAGGAATGTACGGGGGTGAAAACCCAAAAAATTATTGCGGCGTGGATTTAATGTCGTTGCAATAAACTCACTTTAGCGAAGTAAATAACTGCTGCTTTAGGCATAATTTAATTGCAGAGACGTTTTCGACGTAGTAAGTGACAAAATCGTTGCCAAAAGGTATTGACACTGGTCAAATGCACTGATTGACTTTGTTCATTTAATAGGTCATCGGCAAGAAATTTATTGACGCCACAATCCCCCATTATCGTCAGATTTTATGGCAGCAGTGTTTAAAGTGCCGAAATAACCCTTATTTGTTGTAGTGGGTACTCACATAGTAATTCATGCGTGGTGCAAGATCGCATTGCCCTTTTCTATTTGAGATAGAGGATGAGGGATATAGGCCGATGGTTGCATTGAAACTTGCAACCGGAAAGATCAGAGCAAGATTCTTACACATGAATATTTTGATCGAGCTCTAAGAAATAAAATTAAATAAAGAAGAAAGTAGAGAAATAAGAAAGCAAGATGTGGACACATGAGGATCAACTTGTTTAATACTTAGTCGATATATTTATTACATAAAATGAAGCAGCACTTAGCGTCCTTAATCGATACAACAGCCACAGGCCTTACATAAATACGAGCCTCCCTCACATGAGGAGCCCCCCTCACATGGACCAAACACCCATTTTTCTTGTTCTTTTTTATTTCATAGCAAGCTAGCTAGCTACTTTAATTAATATATCCTGTGGCTGAAAATTTTCTTCCCCGTCGGCCTCATCATTTCACACTGCAAACACGAAAACAAACAGCCATAGAAACAAAACTAAACATCAATGAACTGCATCTTGTTGATCGGTACCTGCATGGTCTTTCAATTTCTGTACGTGGGATGTAATTAATTAGAGTAGCAGTTTAATTAAACAAAATGTTAGATTCACTACATTAATTAATTAATTTGCAAGGGAGGCCGGCGGGCTTACGTTTTGCAGTCAGTGGAGATGCTGATCTTGTAAGGGATGCTGACACCACATTTACCAGGGAGGCCAGCAGTAAGACCAGGGTCGATTCCGGGGATGGAACTAGCGGTCTTTTTCAGGCACTCACAGGCCTTTCGGCGGTCAGCTGTGGTAGCGGCAGCTTTGTTGAGGCTCCTGACGCCATTGCAGCAGCTTGGAGGGACTGCAGGAACCGTACCCCTGATATAGGTAATGCAACTCGCCACGCTGCTAGTCACCGTCCCACATGTTAAGGCCGCCTCTGCAGCGGGTGCAGCCACCACCATGCACAGCAGCACCATGCCTGAGAGCTTAAGGACCAAGGAGCTAGCCATCTCGTCGACGGTCAAGTCACTCGAAGGAGAGGAATTTAGAGAGAGGTGATGAAGCTTAATGGTAGAGATTTTGAATGCTTGAGAGTGAGTGACTTTTGGCTATACAGGTGTGTTGTTTATATAGAGGATCGAGTAATGCTAGCCGGTGCAAGTGTATGTAAAGGCCCCTAGTTGTATTTTTTTATATATATTTTTAAGAATTTTTAAATATATATACATATACATATACAGTTTCACTAAAATTATTTTCTTAACAAAATATATATATATATATATATATATATATAGATATATATTATATATATGCCAGCAGTTATAAAGAGAGATAAAACTAGGGGCAACTTGACATTTTTCATTATAAAAATAAATAAATATGGTAGAATTGGGAATGTGTATATACGTCCGCAGAATTGGTGGATCCTGTGAAGGAACGGCAAGGGTACGTGTGACGTAGATTGAGGGGATCGGACTGGACCATTCAGCTCCGTTTGGATTTAAAAATAAGCTCTCAATTCTCTTTTATTTTATTATTATATTTTTATAATTTTTAATATAAAATATAAATTCTTATATATCTTTTCTAAATTCTAATACATATTTTTCAAATTTTAATATACTTTTTCAAATATCAAAATAATAATAATATTAAAAAATAAACTAAACTTATCTCATCTCCGAATTCAAGTGAGACCTCAATCGTTTATTTGACCCTTTGTATGTTTCCCTCGTTAGACCATTTTTAATGGAATAATTAAAATTTTTGTTTAAAATTATAATTTTGATATAATTTTTTAAAAATTTTGATCATATTTAATAAAAAACTACTAAAAGAATTATAGAAAATGTCAAAGTACACTTTATTTTAAAAAATAAATAATTAAATTAAAATTTTCTCTACATTTGAAAAAATTTTTAACTTTATTATTCACTTTTAAAAATAAAGAATACTTTTAAACTTTTCTCTACAATTCTTTTAATAGCTTTTGATTAAATATAATTAAAAATTTTGAAAAATTATAAAAAAAGTATAATTTAAAAAGAAAAAAAAATACTACTCCATTGGAAATGATCTTAGAACGCTTTAAATTCCGGTTGAGCTCCTTAAATGCATTACATTTTTTTTTTTGTTTTTTGAAAGCCTTAAATGCATGATCACTTGCCAAATTATAAGAGCTCATCAAATCTAAATAGGAGTAAAGATATGTATTCTCAATTTTCTCTGTTACCAATCTTCGGAGTCCGTTCTGGGTCTATATATACACGTCTCTTTTAGCATCAGTTTGGATACAAGCGTCAGATAAAATCATCTTAATTTATTTTAATTAATTTTAATTCAATAATTTCATATTATTTGTTAGATTATAAAATTATTTTTATTATAATTTAATAAATTTAAAATATCATATAAAATTACATTAATTTATAAAATTATTTATATAATCTCTTTAGATTAAAATATTTCTTTATTTTATTTGGTGCCACCCAGCAATTGTGCATATAATGAAAGTATGCCTTTTCACTGTTTTTGCATTCAAACGACCTAACTTTTACATGGATCCCTGGATAATATTAGGGTCTTCTTTATTTTTAATGATGAGATGAAATATAATAAAATAAATTAAAATTAAAATTAAAATTAAAATTAAAATTAAAATAAAATATTATTAAATACATATTTTAATATTATTTTTATTTTTTAATAAAAGACCACGCAAAGCTTTTTATACAGGACACTTTGATGGCGGGATGATCAAAAGAAAAAGTAAGATTTTTTCTAATAATAATAATAATAATTTTATTATTAAAAAAGAAAAAAGAAAAAAGAAAATAAGAAGAGGGAAATTAGAATAGGGAGGGAAGTGGGAACGCACGAACTCATTTTCCTTTTCGGCCGAACCATTCTGGTCTTCCTGTTTTGTCGCCTGGTCATTGCGAGTGGTCGCCGTCTCCGGTCAAAGGGAACAGTTAAGCATGCTGATCATAAACTTATATTTGTTGGCCTTTTGCTTTTGTTGGCCTTTTGACTATAGAGACACAATAATCGTCGATCTGCTTGATTTTTCTAAACTCTTAAAAAGAAAAACATTGTTTTTGAAGGAATCAATATCCTTTTTCTGCTACTTTTACAAAGTAGATGCAGAAATTAGATATTTGAAATCCCAATATTTGAGCAATGAGCAGGAAAGTGAAGGTAGCTATGGAGTCCACGTAAATGAGGATCAAATATTCCTTTGGGTCTTTTTTTATTAACCACTGTACTTTATATATATATATTAGCGTAAGGGACCACGTGCCCGGCACGTAGATTTTAATTAATTAAAAAAAAATATTTTCTTCTTTTTATTACAGACAGTTGAATTATAAGTGATTTTTTTTTAAAATTTTTTTTATCTTTTATATTGATTAATGTAAATAATATTTTTTTAACTATTCAACTTGTTCGTTAATAAATTATATTATATATGACTACATTAATTAACATATTAAGTGATTTAATAAATAGGTAAACATATCTAAATTGTGAATAAAATATATTTTCTTATTTTATGGTAATTATATTATATATTAATAAAACAATTATATATATTTTTTAGTACATATAATGTTATTAATAACAACATTAACATTGCTATAACTCTTATAAAAAAAAATTGTTATTACTATCAAATTTGTTAGTAATATACAAACTAATATTTATTAATTGATCTCATATGTGAATTTTTTTTATTAATAAATTATGTTAAATAAAATTATGATAGCAAATATACTAAGTGATCTTTGATAAATAATTCATTTTATAATTATATTAATAAACCTATTAATATTTTTTAAACAAACTATGTGCTAAAATTTGCATCCATATTCTACTTACAGCCTAGCCCAACTACATATAATTTTGAATAATTCTTTAGAAACTTTTGGAAAATATAATATTAATATAACAACTAATTTATTTATAATTATAGTATAATTCTTCAGAGTAATATTTGATCAAGAGTATTTTTCAGAGTCTGTTTTTCTCTTTTTCGAGACCTTTCCCTTCGGCTGACTTGACTCCTTCTTCCTACTTGCTTTGGGATTCTTCTCGAAAGAGAATCCGGCCTCTTAACACTTCGGTTACTGGTTTTTCTAGTGGAAAAGAACAAGCGATATCGAGCTAGAAGCAATTCCATAAACTAATAAAAGAGAAAACAATCTATGAAACATGCAAAACATATATAGAAGGCAGAAGTCATGGGAGAATATAAAAGGGTAAAGAATATTACAACTATGTAGACCCAAAATATAAGGAAATATCATGTACCTAACAGAATAGATTTAATATTTATATGAAACAAAGTAACATAAGAATAAATTATTTACAGTCAGCAATCTAAATATAGACAGAACATGTAGCAAAACCTTGTAATTATTACGCAGGAATATATTTGTTAAATATCAGACATATAATTGCATAGAATATGACAAAAATAAATAGAACATTTATTCATATGAATGATAAGAGAACATATCTAAAGGTGAAGGAGAGATGAAAGAACAATGGAAAAGAAGCTAATCAGCAAGGGGCAGATTGGTAGAAGCAAGATAAGTAGAAGAGCAAGAACTCAGAAAGTAAAATCATATTGAAAAAAATAAGAACATAACCATCGTAATAAGATATTCTGTAAATAAAACTATGCTAATACGTTAGAAATAGTAAAACAGGTTTTTATTTTGGCAAATAAGCAGCGGTATTCCCATTATTTGTTGTCATTATAAACTCTTCTTTATTTATATAAAGAAAACTATAGTAATGCGTTAGAAGTAATGAAACAGGTTTGTCTTTTGGCAATTAAGCAGTTGTATTCCCATTATTTGTTGTCATTTAGAAGCTCTTCTTTTCTCTTTTAAAGCTCGTAGTGCTCCTCAAGATTACCCCATTTTAGCATAATTAACTCCATACGATTTAATTATTTATAGTAAATTTGATTTCAAAAAAGTTTGGTACTTTTATTCAATCTAGCCGGGCATTTTTTTCCTTCATTTTTGAAAGTTTTATTTATCTTAAAATAATAAAATAAATAATAGTATCTCTATTACTCAGATCTCACCACAGAAATAATTATTTATACGCAATACAAATACAAAATAGAAGCATCATATAAGGAAATCGGATAAACTGACGGTATTGTTATTGTTATTTTTTTACATGTAACTACTGCATCTAAGAGAAAAAGTAAAGACATAGTGACAAATATTGAGTTCAGAAGAAAAATCACCAAAAATCATACCGGATAATGTAGACAAATGAGAGAGGAAGGAAATTGGGCAAAGTCGAAAGAAGCTGAAAGATGTAGAAATCTGAGAATTGAACACCACAGAGCAAACCATAATGTTGCAATATAGCCATTTAGTTTAAAAGGTGGGTTCACTAACAGCAGCAGAACCGACGTGTCAAATGTACATGAAGGTAGGAAATTGGTTAAACATGTATTTAGATCATAATGTTGCCAAGTGGTTGTGATCGTTAGGTTTTGTAGGAAATGTATCAGCTCCACATGCAGAAACTGCTACTTGTACATATAAGTGTTATGTTTGTATGATGGTGAAAAAATGATTATGACACATGTTTTTATTATAACTTTGGCAAGTGTCAGATTTGATAAGAACAAAATAAAAAAAGTTGTAAAAAATCCTGTCATCGGGATAAAAGCAGGGGTAAAGGCATGATAAACACGGTAGAAATGTTGTTGTAAAACAGGGACAAAAATGGAAGGAAAGTTGTTCTACATTAGCGCTTATTATATATAAGATATACCCTACATTATTCTATAAAATATCAGGAAATAAATTGTCCAGATTTTTAAGTTTTAAGACATGTAGATGACAATGTCCACGTTGCCTTTTTGTTGCTAGCATCTTTTTGTTTGTAGATATACAGACTTTTTTTAGTATCTTATTAAATATTTTAATATGACATTAATAAATACGTTTTCAATTTTTTATGATCTATAATAATAATAAAAAATAATATAAAAAACGTACTTTTCTCCATCTGATCGATGAAGAATTGATTTGACTATAAGAGAAGGATAGCTCTAATAACGTTTGGTTTACAAGTGTCTCTCAATGGCTAGAGGCACTTTAATGTTGTAGGTGAGAACCCTTGAACCTCCCAGTACTATTTATAGACTTCTAACCATCAAAAAATCTAAGAGTTTGTGTCTGACTAAAATTAGAGATATAAAATTTTAATCTTATATCTTAGGAGTAATTCTTATTCCTTCATAACTCAAATATTAACTGATAATATTTTGAACTATTTTAAACTGATAAGATGGGTGTGTGGGATATAGAATTTAAATAAAACTCTTACATTTTCTCACTTGGCCCATACGTCCATAAAATAATACTTTTCGTTTATAGGTCTATCACAGGAAATTAACCATACTACGCAAATTTATTTCCCGAACTTTTTATAACTCAAAACACATTTCTTAAGTTTCATAATATCAATGTCAAACTAACTACTAATGCGAGTCATGACGGTCCTCTATTATATATTCAATAGATTTCCTTCCATGTAGCACAATACCAGTAACCAATTCAACACGCAATCTTTAATTGGGATAATTAAGGCTAATACTGTAATGCCTTTAGGTTCTGATTCATGTCTATTGTAGACATTAATTTGTCATTATGACTGAGGAAATTTATCTTAGAATTTAGAATTGTCGACTTATAGCCAAGCCGCTAAGAATGTATGTCCTTAGAGTATTTTTCTCTGAATGATAAGTATTTAATAAAATTTTAAATATATAAGTGTTAAGGAGAAAGTACAGAAACAAATATGTCCATAACAATTGTATGTTAATGATTACATTTTAAAAAGATATGTTGAACAAATGAGTTGTATGGTTATACCCATAATATGAATATGATGAAGTGATAATTGATACATTAAACATTTGTTATTGGACATTAAAAGATATATATTACAGTTGTTTCTGTTTTCTTGTCTTTCCACTTAATATGTACATTGAATATATTACAGTTGTTTCTGTTTTCTTGTCTTTCCACAAACTCAGAGCAACTAGTAAAATCAGAGTCTGAGTATCCAGTTACCTCCAAATTATTAATTCTTCTGAAGGTAAGCTAGTAATCTTTAGTTCTTTGCAGGTATTTTAATATCCTCTTTACTCATTTTCAGTAATGAACAACTTTTCATGCCAAATTTCTTAAGAACTCTTTCTATGTAACTTTTCTGAGACAATCCTTACAGTCCTTGTTTTCGATCCCGGAGGATTTATATTCTGATTACAAAGAATACCTCATACATATATTTCATTTCAAAGTTCTTAAAGAGAAAACCCTTGGTTTCATAAAGTAGACCAAGATCACTACTAGTCAACAAGATATCATCAACATACAGGATCAAAATTATGAACTTACTCCCACTGACCTTTAGATATATACACCGATCAACGATATTCTCTTTAAAACCAAAGGCAATAATGGTATTATTGAACTTTAAGTACCATTGTCGGGAAGTTTGTTTAAACCCGTATATCGATTTCTTAAGCCTACATGCTAAGTGATCTTTGCCCCTTTCTGAGAAGCCCTCTGGCTGCTCCATGTAGACCACTTTATCCAAATTTTCATTTAAATAATGTGTTTTGACATCCATCTGATGTAACTCTAAATCATAATGAGTCACTAATGTCATAATGATTCTAAAGGAGTCATTTTTAAATATTGGAGAAAATGTCTCTTTGTAATCAATGTCTTCTTTCTGAGTAAAACCCTTAGCAACAAGTCTAACTTTATATCATTCGATGTTGCATTTTGATTCACGTTTGGTCTTAAAGACCTATTTATACCCGACTCTTTTACTTCCTTCAGGCAACTCAACGAGATCCCAGACTTTATTTTGATTTATGGATTTCAACTATTCTTTTATGGCATCGATCTATTTATTAGAATCACTTCCCTCTATGACTTGTAAAAACGTTAGTGGATCTTTACTTATCCCAATGTCAAATTCAAATTCCTGGAGATACACCATATAATTTTTGAGATGGGTGATCATTTACTTGTTCCACGGTATTATCGTGATAATCGATTAGAGGAACTATTATTTTTTCTGAGGATGTAGGTATAGGAACATCTATTTGTATTTCCTCAATGATTACATCTCTGGATTCAATTCTCCTACTGATCTCGCCAAGTTCAATGAATTTAACATTTCCTATTTCCACCATTTTCGGATTGTGATTAGGATAGTAAAACATGTACCTCTTGGATCTCTTTGGGTAATCAATGAAGTACCCGCTTACTGTTCTAGAATCTAATTTCTTTTCATGAGGGTTATACAGTCTTGCTTCGGTTGGGCAGCCCCAAACATGCATATGTTTCAAACTTGGTTTCCTACAGTCCATAATGCAAAATGAGTTTTTGGAATTGCTTTACTAGGAATTTGGTTTAAGATATACATTGTCGTCTTAATAACTTCACCCCACAATGATTTGGGTAAGGTAGAATTACTCACCGTACTTCTGACCATATCCAATAAGGTCCGAGTATGCCTTTCAGCAACTCCATTCTATTGTGGCATTCTGGGCATCGTGTACTGTGCAACAATGCCACGTTGTTCAAGAAGTTTGGAAAATGGGCCTGAATTACGGACCGATTTATCATACTTGCCATAGTATTTTTCACATCTATCTGACCTGATGATTTTCACTTTTTCATCTAACTATCTTTCCACCTCCATAAGAAATACCTCAAGTATCGATACAGTTTGAGATTTCTCATGTAACAGATAGATATATCCAAAACGTGAAAAGTCATCTATAAAGGTGATGAAATACTTTTCTCCACTAAAACATTCTATGGAGAATGATCTACATATATCTATGTGAATTATTTCAAGAAACTCTTTATTTCTTGTGGTGCCTTTCTTAGTATATTTGGTTTGCTTTCCTTTTATGCAATCCACACACACTTCAAGATTAGTAAAATAAAGATATGGAAGAGTCCATTCTTTTACTAATCTATGTAACCTTTTTTTGGAGATGTACCCCAATCTTTTGTGCCACAAGTTATCAAAATTATTTTAGTTCCAAAAAATTTAGTGCCACAAGTTATCAAAAAAATTTCATGGTACTAGGAGTAAGTATTTTTAATAAAAATACTATTGAAACAGAGAAAAAACCCAGAACTAATAGAAAAAATTAGTTTAAAATGAACTTACACTACTATCATGGAACGAAAACGAATAACCACCAGTTCTAATCTGGATAGAGAAATCAAACCATGCCTCACTGAAAACACATTTATAAATGTCTAAGATTGATCGGTACTCAAAACTAAATGAAAATCTCTAATGGTTAAACTTCAACCTTATTTTTATTTTTTATAAAGATAAATGCTCATTGGAGTTTAGTGTTTCGCTTGTAAGGTATCTTTCATGGTTATGAAAACATGAATATTAACACCTGAATCTAGCCACCAAGAATTAGTGGAAATATTTACAAGATTTGATTCAAGGCATACAAAAGTAAGTGACTTACCTTTATTTTCAAATTAAACCTTACATTTATGACACTCAGCTTTCATGTGTCCAATAGTTTCCACAAATTTAACATTTGCTACTATTATACTGAAACCTGATTAAATTTCACAGGTTTCTTTCCTTTCGATGGTCCAGTTCGTTTCTTTTTACCATAATTGTGTATTTTCTTTTAAGCTTCTTTATTCACACAATTAACAAAGTAATGTTTTTGTTATTTCAACTTAGCCTTCTCTGAACTACATTAATTGCCAAATCAATCACATTCCATAAATATTTAATAGCATCGTAATACTTCTGGAATGGACCATACTAAGGTGGCAATGAGTTCAGAATTAATTGAACAATGAAAGACTTTTTTACTTTTATTTTCAGGGTTTGTAATATGGCAATAATATTTATCATATAATACTTTGAGTTAAATACTTATAAACTGTAATCAGAAAGTAAACAATTATAGATAATTATAGATGAACTAGTAGTGTCATCAAAACCTTACTTTGGGAGTAGATCTTAACACACTAAGTGTTTCATCCAGTATTAAATTCTGTGGATGAACTAGATATATCATCAGAATTCTCCTTTGGGAGTAAACTCTGACATACAAAGTGTTCCCTCATTTGAGAATAGATCTTGACACACAAGGTGTTCTTTTCAACTTTACTTTTGATGGATAAACTAATAGTGTCATCAAAATCCTCATTTGGGAGTAGGTCTTGATACACAAGGTGTTCCCTCCATCATATCTACCTTATTATGAGTTTAATGATTTGTCATCAAAATTAAGAAAATCTTGTACCTTTGGACAACCAATCTTTTCTTGATTTTGATGTAAATTATTTGTCCCATATTAGATATACATGGCATGACAATAAGAGTCAAAATAAACAATTCATACATGTTTAATAATAATCACATATATATAACTTTAATAAAATTTTTATACATGTAGATGACAATAATGACATGTATATAATTTAATGAAATCTTCATATATGTAGGTTACATTAATAACACAAATATAATTTAATAAAATTTCCATACATTTGAATAACAATAAAGCATGCATAAAAAATGAACTTTAATTAAAACCTTTTAATGCCTTGATGAATTATATTGCATATATGAATAGTACTGCTAAGTAAGTTCCTAAGAAAAATTAATCTTTTCTAAACAAAAGTTTAAGATTTCCAGGAAAGATTGGAGGGTCACAACGAACGCACTTAAAATTTCCAATCTTCTAGACAGAACTGCCTTAATTTGTACATCTCCATACTCCCACAGCAAAAGTCCATAAAATTTCTCATTTCAAACCAAATTTTGATTTGACAAGAAAATAACAATAATAACATATATAAAAATTTAATGAACTTTTCATACATGTAAGTAACAATAATAACATGTATATAACATTTAATAAACTTTTCATATATACATGTACATAATTTTAATAACATGTATATAATTTTAATAAAATTTTATACATGTTTTTAACAATAAAATATGCATGAAAAATAAACTTTAATACATGTTTAGACCAATAATAACATGTATAGAATATTAAATAAATATTTCATACATACATGTAGATAATCGTAATAACATGTATATAATTTAAATGCATGTATATAACATTAAAGTATGCATATAAGAGAGAATATTATTCTAACAAAAATATACTCTCTTTTTTTTTTTTTTTTGAAATAATATTAAATGATAAAATAATATTATTTAATCTGGTCTGGGTCGGGTCAAGAAATCGAGTCAAGGCCCGGATCATAAATGGTCATGCTTAGTTTACCCAGCTCGGGCCTTAAGTCTAGGCCCGATTACCTCTCCTTATTTTTTGGTTGATTTGTTATGGGCTGGGTTGCTACAGTGGCCCATTTAGCCCATTATCCTTTTCTTTTCTTTTTGAATTGGGCTAGATTTTGGCCCGACCCATCAGCCTAAGGCATGAAACCCTAGAGGTTTCATCTTCTACCTCCAGCAATGTTCAACCGCTGCACTGCTCATTTTTCAAAAGCTCAAATGATGCGATCCTCAGCCAAAGTTGCAGGTGTCGCTGGTGACGAGGGGCATCTTCCTCCATCTGCCGGCGACCCTTTCCTCTCTTATCTATTTTTTTTTTACCGTTTTTCGCATAAATAGCCATGGTTAGGGGCTGGAGAGCCCCTGTCGCCGTTACAAAGATGCTGGCGAGGAGGTCCTCAGCTTCCTCGCGGCGTTGACCTCCCCTTCAGCCGATGAGAACTTTAATCGAGTTAGGGCAGAGCCCATTTACAGCTTCACAGCCCCATTGAGCCGCCCTTCAGGGCCACTCCTTTACAACCACCAACCAAAAACCACCATCTTACACGACGGCCACACTATACAAGGCTATACTCACAGCGGCTTTCCAAACAATTGAAGGCTTAATATGCAGCGGCTCAAATGGTGTTTTTCTACTGACTCCATCAACTTTCCCTTTACAATATCACAATAATATATAAAAGAGGAGGCAAATATGAAATAACAAGTTGATATGTAGTACCATAAAGGGAGAAATAAACACGCTTCAAACCAAAGTAAATTAATGAATGCAGTATATCACTCTTTCACAAACACATAATCGATGTTTACGTCATGAATTTAATCGTCAGATTAAAGGACGTATTTTCAGTCTTTTGTGACATGATAAAACATAATATACATTATTGTAAATTTTATCGAGATCATAAAAAAATCTACAACTTAAGTTCTAATACCACATGTTAAATATTTTAACATGACATTAATAATGATCTGTAATAATAATAAACAACAATATGAGAAACGTATTTTTCTCCATCTAATTGATGAAGAATTGATCTGACTATGAGAGAATGATCGCCCTAACAACGTTTGCCTCACAAGTGTCTCCCGATGGTTAGAGACACTTTAATGTTATAGGTGAGAATCCTTGAACCTCTCAGTACTATTTATAGACTTTCGACCATGAAGAAATTTAAGAGTTTTTGTCTGACTATAATTAGAGATATAAAATTTTAATCTTATCTTTTAAGAGTAATTCTTATCCTTTTATAACTCAAATATTAACCGATAATATTTTGAACTATTTTAAACTGATAGGATGGGTATGTGAGACACAGAGTTTAAATAAAACTCTTACACACCATTCTTACCTGTCTCCCTTTGAGCATACTTGAATTATTACGCAACTTTTCTCTTCTCTTTTTTTTCCAAATGTATTATTTAGGATATGACGATAATGATGACGACATTCCAAGACTATAAGTAAAAAGGCAATCTCTTTGTCTGTATACTGGAAATAATATTAAAAACAATAAAAATGATATTACCAAAGATATAGACTATAGAAAATAATATTATCAAAGATGATATTACAAAAACCTGTTATAATTGTTATTAATCGTATGCTATTGCCTTTTATACTGCAGTGGTGCTGGTGGAAGAGGCTACGAAATCATCATTGCTCTTTTTGTTATGAAATCGGTGTTATTATCACTACTCTTATAGCTATGAAACTCTAGACCATAAGCACTATAGCAATAAACTACTTACAAAAATAACTATGATAACTAATAAGTCAGATAAGCCAAAAAAAAAAAAAACTAAACCAAAAGCAAAGTCAATTTTTTTGGATGCAATTGCTATGCATTATTTATAGGATTTGTAATACTTGAAAGTCATTTCTTTAGAATTAATGCTTTCTTGGTGTGAAAGTAAATCAAATTAACTTGGTAATGACTATCACATAAGGTACCTTTTATATCTTGGTGTTCTTTCCCCCTTCCTTCTGTGCTCTATTATTTTGTTTGCCGTGTATCTCCTGGTGTTCATCGCTTGGCAAGAAATAATAACCCTATTAGCAGAAGGCCTACCAAGGGAGACTATTTAAAAAAAAAAAAAAATCTGTTAGCCAAGTAATATGATCTCTCTGGCTTTTTTCTAATTGTTTAACAGGAAAAAAACTAAAATCAAAATTTGTTAGCCAATAGAATGCTATTGTGAAGCAGAGTAATTAACAAGTAATCAAAACCATAGAATGCTACTATGAAGCAAAGTAGTATGGAGGAACGACCTGCAATTCAGTGCAAGCAATTAAAAACAAAATCCCAATTGATCAGTTATATATATATATATATATATATATATATATATATACATTTCACTCATACATAGAATCTGTTGAAGTGATCATAAATCCCCTTAATATATATATTATATAATAGACATCACAACAATCACCCTAAAAAATGGAAATATGAGAAATTAGAGATGGATACGCTCTTGCTCTTGTTATTGCCATTTCGAATCTCAACTGTACATGCTGAAAAGAAAACAAATTTTCGAAAGTAAAACCAAAAAAAGATTTAAAAACAGCTAACTAACCTGATCTGTACATGCTACTTAGGGTTAAGGTTTCGAAGGGACTATGGTTTCATGTGTCAATCTCGAGTAGGAAGCTGGGGCATTTGTTGGTGATGAAGGGAGAGATTTGATCGGTTTCGTGGGTCGATTTCGACGAGGAAAGTAGAGCTTCGTGGTTTGATTTCGATGGAGAAATGGGGTGATGAAGGAGCTTCGATGGTGAAAAAGGGCGATGAAGGAGCTTTTGTCGGTGACGAAGGGAGAGATTCGATTGGTTTCATGGGTCGGTTTCAGCATGGAAGGTGAAGCTTTGTGGGTTGATGGTGAAAGGGGGCGATGAAGGGACTTTAAGGATTGAGGGAAGAAGATCGCACATTGAAATGAATATGAGAAGAAGAAGATTGAACAAAACGTTGTCCTTTTTTTAAACATGCCATGTAGGACGTGGGGATATGCCGGGGTTATTATCCAGAGAATCTAAATTAGTATTTTCCTTTTTGTAAAGAAAAATATACCACTTTATTATATTAATGGAATAAAGTCTTAAAATGAAACTATAGGATAATAGGATAATACTTAATAATTTTAAAAAATTATTTAAAGTATTGAATTGTTTTCTAAAATAAGAAAAACTTGCGCATTTTGCAGAAAATGTTTCCCTCTTAAATGAAGTTGTGGCGATCGAGTAAGTTGGTAATGCTAGATATAAACGAGGGAGGGCCCTCCAATAAGTGATAACAAGTAGAAACGTCGGTTCTAATTGTAAATTCCGTAGTATCGTTTAAAACAAGATGGGTACTGTTATTAATTCGTTTTCAATGTCGATGTAATATCGTACGTTCATGGTTCAAAATAAATTGAAACAATAAATTAATTAACTGGGGTTTGATTTAAATTCTATTAAACATTTATTGATACAGAATTTTTCAAAAAAAAATATTAGAACCACAAACAAATCTCAAAAAAATACGTATCACATTTTTATTTGTTCCCTACTTCTCTCTCTCTTCCCCCTTCCCTCTCCGACAGTTTTATTATTTTCTTCTTCCCCCTCTCAATCTATGGTCTTGTCCAGATACTTCTTCCCTCTCTCTCTCTCTCTCTCAAGTTTTCCAATTCCATATCTGGTTTGCTGTTTCGTCTAAGTGCCTCTCATTTTTCCACTTTCATATCCACAGAAACCTTTGAACAAGATAAAATGATATTTTGAATAATTAGTCAAATATCAACTTGAGAATTATAGTTTCTTCTCATTTCTTGAACTAATTTCGACAACCCAATGAAAAGAACAAATTAATAAAATGAATCGTCTTTTTCAAAAGATGGACTATGGCTTTTGGGAAGATTAAAGAAGATGGCCGTCTGTAAAATAGTCAGTCACATGTTCTCTATCTTGCACGATTTCCCTTTGAATGGTTTTGGAGCTTTTTCTTTGAGTTTTCTATTATGAAAAACTATATTTATAACTGCAATAATGACAAATTCGAGTTCTGATAAAAACATATGAGCATATAGCATTATTCTCAAATTATTCTTTCAATAGATACTCATTAATTCAATTATACCATATGCGTCTAGATTGCTTTAACCTAAATAAAGATTTTTGAAATTTTATAAAGTACATACTGCTAAATGTATTTAGATTAGATGCTTCAAGTATTGTATGTCATGATCTATTGATCTTTAAAAATATGCAGTGATCGCATCCATCAACTGCATATTTATTCCTTTTGTAATAACCAAACCGATTAAAAATATGAATGTGATTGCATTCATAATAAGGAAATATGTTTTCTCATAACTAATCTCGGGTTTCTACAGGAAATCTTGTGCGACAAATTGTACCGCACAATTTTATTTCTCATTACGCTTTCGTATAAATACTCATTTATATCTCATAGGCATTACACCATTTACTGTTTGGACAACAGGTTCAGATACTTCTCGCTTTGCTAGCGAGTTTAATTCAGTTTCAATAGTTGCTTTTCATTTTGGCCAATCATTTCTACGTCGACATTCTTCGACGATTCTTGGCTCACTTTCTTCATTACTTCTGGTAATGTCAAGTGCAGTCTTATATGAAAATATGTTGTCGACAACAGTTTTATTTTTATCCATAATTTTTTCAGTACTCATTAAATATATTAAAATCTCATTGTTCCTCTCCAGAGGAAAATATTTCATGAGACACATTTTCAGAAGGTTCCTCTTCAGGAGGTTTGTTCTCTTCAGGAGTTTCCTCTTCAGGAGTTATACTCTTCAAGAATTACCTCTTCAGGAGGTTTTCTTTTCAAGAGTTTCTTTTTCTGTACAGAAAGTTTGGATAAATCTTATTGCTTGTTTTGTGGGTACGGTCTCTTCGGGGCACCGATTTCTTTTCTTTTGTACCAATAAGGTTTTAACACTTCAGGTGTGTCTTAGACTTATTTATTGCTATTTTAACAACTTGTTTTTCAGGGATTTCAATTCTTGTTTAAGTATTAACAGCAATAATATATGATTTTACAACACCTTTAGTGTTAGTAAATACATCAAGTAATTGATTTGCAACATTTTGCAAATAGATAATCCTCTAAATTTCTGGTTCACATTCATTTGTAAGAAGATCAAATTTAGATAGGGTTTTATTATCTCAAGTAATTTCTTCTCATGCTTTAGGTACCGATATTTCATTATTTTAAAACATGATGAAATATTAATAAACTTATATATAAAAGCTTAGTATAAGTGAATCAAGTTTTAGCCGTATAACAGGTACGTGACCAATGTTCAATCATACCATATCTATGACAAACATCTTCATCTTTCTATGAAGAATTATTCTGAGGGTTTTATCATTTTTCGAGTTGGATCACTTTTGGTGATACGGTATATTATTATCATCTTTAGTGTTGTCGCTTTTGGGACTAACACTTCTATAGTTTTTCTATCACGTCTACGCCCTTAGTTCTTTTAAAATGATGCACCGTTCACTTCCGGGAATGGTGTAAGTTCAATATCATTAATAGGATGTAACTGGTAATTTATTAACAAAAACTCATTATTTAGCTCAATCACTAGAAGACAAAATAAAAGTTCAGAATATTTGTTGAACTTTTGCTCTCGATATTGCTACTGTAGGAGCACATTCGAAACATGAAAAATAATGTCTTCTTTGAAAAATATCATCATCAGTGACTTTCTCACTGCATAATTTTAATATTGAGATGATTTTAAAGAGTGTATAATTATATTTATTACCACTCATAAAATCTTACAATTTCAGGTGCAATAAGTTATAATGATCATTTGGAAGGATTACATCTTTTAGTGCTCATATTTCTCCCTTAAATCATTTCACACAATAAAAATATTTTTTATCATGAGATACACAACAAGGTCTTGTAGGGACACGTGATTTTCTTCTTTGATTATATCTCCCAAGTTCATCATATCTAAATAGATATCATCAAGGATCCTGGATAAATAATTTTTTTCAGAAATGTTAATAGGAATAAATCTCAATTTTATAAGATTTGACATTTTCTATATATATGAATCACAAAAATAAATATGTGGATTTAAGAAATATATTCACATAATCATCAGAATAAAAGTATAATTTTATCAAGTAATATTCAACAATATTACCTTTAATATTTATCACAAATAATATACTAAAAAAATTACTTGAAGTAGAAGACTATTAGCTTTAATATCGGTAGAATTTCGTACTGATAACGTGTTATAAAATTAAAAAGGAAACTACTACTATTGCAAGAAAAATATAAAAGAAACTTCTAAAAAATGAAACTTTATTCTTTCTATAAATTTTTCTTATGAATTTCAGAATGATTGAAACTCATGCTTATAAGAATTAAAATTACTATGTAAGTTACTATACAAGACTTAAAATAATAATGGTGATGTCATTTATAAAATTATTAAGGAGGTGGGACTGCCCCTAATAATTGATAACATTTTTAAAATTATGTGAATTAATTATAGCAATAAGTGTTGACCGAGAAATTTAAAAAAAATGAATCAAGTCCTCTCATACAGTATGAAAGGAATAATGAGGACTTGAAACACATGATAAATCTTACTAATTATCACGAAAAAGAACAAATGTTCCTGTGTAGATCTAATATAGTGCTTGAAATTAATTATACAATAAAACAAAGAAAAGTGGAACTAAAACAACGAAAGCTTGCATCACACCACCTAATTAATACGCAAGTTATCATTTTTCTTAATATATATATATATTTAAACATTAAAATAGAACGGAGAAAATATCAATCACATGTGATTAGATGAATGAGCATGAAGTAAAGTCTCCATCTAAATTTCTTTTATTTAGAAATATCTTTAACAACGAAGAAATTATATAAAAATAAATTTATAAATTAGTTGTATGTTAAATTATAAAATTATTTATATTCTAAAGTAGATATGATATATATAAAATTATAACAATTTGTGTATTTATTTTTATGAGATATTTTTGTGAGAATAATAGTTTTTTTACTTAATTAATCTTCTCCATAATTTATTATTTATTTATAAATAAATAAATAAACTTTTGTTTTTGTTGGGAGTCCTAGCCTGATTCCCCGGTCAGAACGGTACAAAAAAATGGGCTCATTACGTTGTTTCCCATGCTCTCATAAATCTTGGGCCCGAACACATTACCCCACTCTCCCAATAACAAAACAGTATTTAAAAAAAAAAAAATTATAGCTATGTTTATTATTTGCTTAACAAAACTAGACAGCCGTATAGCAGGTATATATATACATATGAAAATACTTTAATCATAAGAGATTATATAAAAGTATAATAGGATGTGTTTGTCATATCATAAAGTTATTTCTATTATAAAATAAATATAACAGACTATATCAAAAAAATCAATTAATAAAATTATTTTTATATAACTTATTTATGATTATAACATTTCTTTTATATATATACAGATATATATATATATATATATTTACAAATTAAAGTTTATTAGATAAAACTAATAGATTACAAGATACAAGTTTAAATTGGGTGTGAATTCTTTATAATCTTTCCAAAAAGCTAATATATAATGCACCACTAAAAATGAAGTAAAAAAAATGACTTTTAAAAAGAGGGACTTAAAGCCAAATAAATGGTTTCTGCCCAATTCCCAAGCAAGAGAAAAATCATTTAAAAATTGGTTTTAGGCTGCAGCAGAAAGTGATAACGATGAGGTGTGTGTTGCACTGTGTTAGTTTAGGCAGATTGTTGGGTACTCTCACGTTCGCTTGCGCTTGATCTTCGATTATGAAAAACGAAAAAATAGGATAAAAAACAGTCAAGTCTGATACTCTGGTGGAGATCCCGTGACGGCGATGTCGGCAGGTGAAGCCCACTCATTGCTTGGAATGAAAAAGCTCGGGCAGATCTTGAAGATCAGTAGCCTCTGAAGCCAAAGAAGCCGCGCATGACCTCAAAAACCTTCCCGAACCGCGGTTTCGCGTGGGCAACATGCACCGCATAATTCGTGCGTGTAGCCTACGCGCCGAGCAAATAGGTGGCCTCCTTCCACGATTGTGTCAATCAGCAGCTGGAGAAGTTGTTGGTGCCGCATATGGTGGTTGAAGGTGGCCGAAAGATAGCAGATTGGAGGTCACCGGTGCTAGAGAGAGGAAATACAACGAAATCAAAAAGTGGACAAAAAATAGACAAAAATGTATTAAGATATGAACAAAGCCACAGAAAAAGGGGGAGAGGAGGTGGTTGGAGCCATGGTTCCAACCCTCCTCCGCCATGGAAAGGGTGATTGGAAAAGGGAGGGGGTCGGCAATCGCTGAGACGCTAGAGAGAAACTATTGAGGAGAGAGAAGGACTTTTAAGTTCTATCTAAAATATATATATATACTGTTTTACCCCCGCCAATTAGTTGGAATTAGAAGGAAACCTCATATTACCGAAATGTACCACTGTAATAGATAATATAATTGAGACTATAGTATATAGGATAAAAACAACCTTACGGAGTATTGACATATCTAAGACTAAAGTGCGTGAAGGTTCAATGTTTATGTCATCAATGAAAACAAAAGTAAACGACAAGAGCTTCATGTAAAGCCAAAATGTTTTGGTACACTTGTTTTGGCCGGATAGCACTACTAGTGTGGGATCAGATTTGGCTCAAAGGCCCAACAGCGATGGAAGCCCACTAGGAAGGGAAAGCATATTAAGGGCCCAACTCTGTAGAATCCAAAATATATATCAAACCCGTCGCCACCTTTATCGGGATTTCAAGTAGATACGAAATATCAACAAACTCAGAAAGATATATCATGCAGATACGCAATCATGATGATTACGGAAGGCGTAACAAGGGACATGTATCGCCCCAGAAGCTTATAAATAGACCAGGTAAACCTCAATTATGTACATTAAGAATTTTTCCCGTAAATACTTGATCACTAACTTGAGCGTCGGAGTTATCTCGGGTGGAAAGCCACCATCTTCCCTTAATTCTTCTTGCAGGTAACGGGAGCAGGAGGCCGGCGAGACACATCCTCAACATTGGCGCCGTCTGTGGGAATCATTCAGGGGGAAGAGCCCTGGCTAGGAAGGCAATCAGAGAGGGCTATTACTGGCCCAATGCAATAAAGGATGCGCAGGAATTTTCAAGAAAATGCCTCAAGTGCCAAGAATATGTGCCTATACCTCACGCCCCGCCAGAGGAATTGACCTCCATCACGGCACCCTGGCCTTTTGCCCAGTGGGGCGTGGACATAGTGGGACCTTTCCCACCCGGCAAAGGCGGTGTCAAGTTCATGATAGTAGCCGTAGACTACTTCATCAAGTGGGCGGAAACCGAACCCCTGGCAACGATTACCAGCAAAGCGGTAACACGGTTTCTATGGAAGAACGTAATTTGCCGATTCGGAATTCCCCACAGTATAATAACAGACAACGGGCGGCAGTTCGACTTCGACCAATACAGAGAATGGTGTGTCGAGCTACGAATCAGACCCAAGTATTCCTCGCCAGGCCACCCCCAAGCTAATGGACAAGCCGAATCAACCAACAAGGCTCTACTCTCCATCCTAAAAAAGAAAGTCACAGAGAAAAAAGGGGATTGGGCAGACGAGCTTCCGGGAGTACTTTGGGCGTACAGGACGTCAGTTAAAACGCCGACCGGGGAATCCCCATTCACCCTAGCGTACGGAACAGAGGCCATACCGCCGATGGAGGTAGGGCTGCCAAGTCACAGAACAAGTCACTTCTCGGTTAACCAAAACAACAGCAAGCTTGAAGAAAATCTGGATTTAGTGGAGGAAGAAAGGGAGAAGCCAGAAGCCAGACTGTTGCAAAAAAAGGCCAAGACCGAGCGATATTTCAATAAAAGAGTCAAGCCCCAGACCTTCAAGGTCGGAGACCTGGTTCTAAGGAAATGCGGGGTGACCACCCAAAGTCCTGGAAAATTGGAACCTCAATGGAAAGGGCCTTATATAGTGGTAACAAACAGTATAGGAGGATCGTATCGGCTAAAGGACAGTCAAGGGAAAGAGCTGCCTCGACCATGGAACGCAGAACACCTGAAGAAGTTTTACCAGTAGAAATCTCATAGTCATTTCAGATTTGCTTTTTATTTAAGTTTTCGTAAATCTGCATTTACCAGTAGTCATTCCTGCCATATTTTTTCTGAATTTTCGCCCAATCGCATTTTATCAAAGATCACGCCACCTTCAGACAGAGTAAAGGGGCGCAGAGTCAAATGACCACGCCACCTTCAAACAAAGCAAAGGGGCGCAGAGTCAAGCGACCACGCCACCTTCAAACAAAGGAAAGGGACGCAGAGTCAAATGACCACGTCACCTTCAGACAAAGCAAAGGAGCGCAGAGTCAAATGACCACGCCACCTTCAGACAAAGCAAAGGGGCGCAGAGTCAAATGACCACGCCACCTTCAGACAAAGCAAAGGGGCGCAGAGTCAAATGACCACGCCACCTTCAGACAAAGCAAAGGGGCGCAGAGTCAAATGACCACGCCACCTTCAGACAAAGCAAAGGGGCGCAGAGTTAAATGACCACGCTACCTTCAGACAAAGCAAAGGGGTGCAGAGTCAAATGACCACGCCACCTTCAGACAAAGCAAAGGGGCGCAGAGTCAAGCGACCACGCCACCTTCAAACAAAGGAAAGGGGCGTAGAGTCAAGCGACCACGCCACTTTCAAACAAAGGAAAGGGACGCAGAGTCAAATGACCACGCCACCTTCAGACAAAGCAAAGGGGCGCAGAGTCAAATGACCACGCCACCTTCAGACAAAGCAAAGGGGCGCAGAGTCAAATGACCACGCCACCTTCAGACAAAGCAAAGGGGCGCAGAGTCAAATGACCACGCCACCTTCAGACAAAGCAAAGGGGCGCAGAGTCAAATGACCACGCCACCTTCAGACAAAGTAAAGGGGCGCAGAGTCAAATGACCACGCCACCTTCAAACAAATTAAAGGGACACGGAGCCAAATGACCACGCCACCTTAAAACAGACAGAAGACGCACACAGTAACAAGCACAAGCGCGCGACAGCAAAGGTTAGGAAAAGGAACGAATTCCCAAGTTTGCCTTCGCGGGAAATTAAAAAAAAAAAAAAAGGTTTTAAGTTTCCTACGCCTCAAGGCGAAGAAAATTTGCGGGGTAATTGTGGGATCAGATTTGGCCCAAAGGCCCAACAACGATAGAAGCCCACCAGGAAAGGAAAGCATACTAAGGGCCCAACTCTGTAGAATCCAAAATATATATCAAACCCGTCGCTACCTTTATCGGGATTTCAAGTAGATACGAAATATCAACAAACTCAGAAAGATATATCATGCAGATACGCAATCACGATGATTACGAAAGGCGTAACAAGGGACATGTATCGCCCCAGAGGCTTATAAATAGACCAGGTAAATCTCAACTATGTACATTAAGAATTTTTTTCGTAAATACGTGATCACTAACTTGAGCGTCGGAGTTATCTCAGGTGGAAAACCACCATCTTTCCTTAATTCTTTTTGCAGGTAACGGGAGCAGGAGGCCGGCGAGACACGTCCTCTACAACTAGCATGGTTGTTTACAGATCTTTGGGTTCCTCTTAAATGGTTTGGCATAAACTAGATCATGTTTTTTAATCTGAATAATGAATATGGATTTACTTTAAACTAATAGCATTAACTATTTAGAAATTTATTGGATTTTGAGTTTAAGTTGTGGTTCCAACTGACCTGAAGAAGTGTATGCTACTTTCGACTGCCTTGAATCCTGGTTAATTGATTCCCAATTAGCAGGATATTATGTATATAATTAAGTCCATAGAAAAAGAGTAAAAACGATAGACAAGTTACAATCTTTTATTCAATTATATTTTAAATGAGGAACATTTTTATAAAATAATTTATAAAAGTAACATCACTTTACATAAAAGTAATGCTACACTCTTCGAGGAAGACCATTGAAAATCTCTACTGATAGTGTAATCAATAGAAAAAATACACTTGGAGAGCGCAGTACATCGAAGAATTGTATGCTAAATTTAAGAAGGATGAATCACTCCCGAAAAAGAATCTACTGATTCTCTCCCAATTAGTTGTTTCTGGCCTCCCTCTACCTTATCATGACAAGTCTTTGTGAAATAACTCCGATGAGAAGAAAAAAGAAGGTATTAAGAGGATCCTCCTAGCTCAACCTTAGACATTCTAATATCCATTTTCAAATCAAACATACTCCTACTTTAAGTTAAGAGATAGATAAATAAACATATCTCATTGCACTGATCACGGTGTTAGTAATGACTGAGAGGGTCAAAGATCGAAATGAAAAAATGATTTCATATTCCCTACAAAAATGAAAAAATGATTGAGGGCATTAGTTGTTTATCAGCCAAGCTCCAATCTCTTAGTCCTAGCAGAAATGAAAGATGATTTCAACATCTTCCTTTTGAAAATGGAGGATTAGGAAAATCATATTGATTCCAGCTTTCTCCAGTCCTCCAAAAAAAAAAAAACATGAAAATAAAAGACTCAAACGATTTTATTAATACACAAATGTATAACTCTCCAAAAATTTTAATTGCGCTAATATTCATTACTATCGGAACTGGATTCAAGTTTTCCCGTGCAATTCATCCGATAAATTCTTCTCTTTATCCATCTCGGAAATGTTTAAATTTTTCAAAACTTTATAGACATGTAGAAGAGAAACCATGAATCAAAAATAAAAGAACTTGTCCCACTCATGAGTAACCGAATGGATTAATTTTTGAAATAGAACAAAAGGCCTGAAAAAAATAATCGTCTTTTTCAGATTTATTGGTTTCATTCAAATCTAAGTCATTGGTTTTTTTTTTTAACTTAAATAGTTAAAAAAAACAATCAATTACTTTTCTCGATACCATTATTGGTAGGAATAACAGTACTTATTTATATATAAAATACTCGTATAAATATAATTGTATAAAAAACTATAAAAAAAATTGTACATATATTATTACTTACAATTATCCCCATAACTTTTTTTGAGCCACATTTCATGCAATTGTAGGCTAATATTCCCTGTCAAATCGTCCAACTTTCTTTATCACAAAAAATATTCCTATTCAAATATTCTTATTCAAAAAAGGTCAACCGATCGGCCATCATTTGTAATGGCTTTCTCAAAAGATAAAGCATATTTTTGTAAATCTAAAACAGTTATTAAAATTACATAATCGCAAAGACACCATAGATAATTTGTACTTTAATAATTCTGTACAAGCGACTTTCTTGTTTTGTTATGTTTTTCTACTCGTGAAAGCTTAATTTAAAAAAAAACAGTTATCAAATTAATAAACGTCCTCGAATGTGGGACTGACCCTTCTCTTCATTCTCACTACTTATACCACTAATCATGTTGTTTGTTAGCAACAACTCTAATCCTGAGAAAAAAAACTCTGAGCTCTCTTGCGAAAAAAACTTCTTTATGCCCTTAAAGTTTCAAAGTCTCCTCGTTGTCGTGAGAAGAGGGGGAGGGGGGGAGCCATTATTCTGTTCCCGCCGGCTTCTCTTCTATTTCTTTTCTCCATTTCCCTTTCCCAGCCACCATGATGTGTAGTTGGATTTTGTTGGCTTGATTTGCAGGTAGACAAGAGGTGAAGCCTGAAGACCTTTTTTGTTGGCTTGATTTGCAGGTAAACAGGAGGTGAAGCCCTAAGACCCCCACGTGCTGTGCCGCCGTGTCCCTCGTCCGTCAATCGCGTGGTCGTTCGACGTGTTTTGTCGCATGGAACGGCATGTGCTCCTAATGCGTGGGCCCCGCTTTGAATGAGTATGTAACGCGCCTTGCATCTGGTAGATCATTCTCGTCGGTGGTCTCATCGGTTGAGGTTCATAGTGAATCTGGGGTTTAGATGTCTCTCTGACTTGCAGTGGTTTATGTCTTAGTGTAGCGCGTGGTGTCCACGCACCATCATTAGGGGTGTAATCGATCCGATTTAATCTGATTTTAGATAAAATTTATAATCGAACCGATACTACTGATTTTCTATTTTTTAAAATCAATTACGTACCAGTTACCTCCAAAAATTAGTAGTATCGGTTTTACCGATTTCGGTTTGGTTCAGTCCGATTTTTCGATTTTAAATTAGTCCATATTAATTTATTAGACTATTAATATATATTAGTATTATTTATAATGATTAAAATAATTATTTATGATAGTTTTTATAATAAATTTAATTTTTTATAATTATATTGTTGATAGTTATAACTAATAGTTATAAAAAAAATTGTTTTAGTATTACTATATCATTATTTAGTATAATAATTTATATATAGACTTAAAGTATATTACTAATAGTAATATAGTATTATACTATTAGTATTAAGTTATTTTATGTGAATTGTAACTAATTTATATTATATACGAATGTACAACATATTATATATAATTAAAAAATATTTTATATTACATATCATATTAAAAAAATAATTTTAAATATATATTATATTAAACCAGTTTGGTTCGACCCAAATCTAAAAAGTTTAGAATTGGAACTGAACCGGTACCTACCAGTTTTAATATTATGAAAACCGATTCTGAACCGGTACCTACCAAAAATCGGACCGATTCCACCGGTTTGGACCGGTCTGGTCCGGTTTACCCATTTCTCGATTCTTTCTTACACCCCTAGCCATCACAGATGGCCATTTCTTTTAGTAGTTGTTTAGTGTTGTTTGGTTTAGTTGTGTTTTATTGTAAATTTCGTTTGTATAGAGAAAATATATAAGGAAGAAATAGTGTCTCGGACTTATGTCCGTGAAATCTTAGTTCTCTCATATTTTGAAGAATGAGATAGTAGTTCATTGTCATTCTGATAGTAATTAGTCTTTCAGACTTTGGCGGAGACCCATCTGTACCTAGTTAATTTGTATATTGAGTTTTCTTAGTTATTTGTCACATTGTAAGCTTCATATTCGATGGTTTCAATGAAACAAACCTATTTCTTCAAAAAAAAAATCCCTCGATCTTCATTAGTGAAAATTAACCCCACAAGTTTCTTGTAAAACACAAATAAAAAGAAAAAAAAAAGAAAGAAAGAGAAAAAAATGTTTTAGGAGAAGACATGAAGTTATTAATTAGGACAATACTACATACAATCTAAAAAATTAGGCGCATTTGTAATCCAAGCAATAAACAAATAAAAAATCTTCATTTTATAATAAATTGATTAAAATATCTTTATTTACAAATAAAAAATTCTAAAAATTTGAAATAATCATTTTATTTATCTATAAAATGGGAGTATTTCAATAAATAGTGTAATGCAGTTCACTAAATATAAACTACAAGAAAAATTATTCTATTAATTATAGTTAGCAAAAATGTTGGTTATATGTAGCTTGGCAATTCGTTGATATAGCCATTATCACTTTTCTCAAGAAGCTAGCAAGTTTAAATTGAAGATTGGTATGGACATTATGACTTAAGATATTCGAGTAAATTTTGTATAAAAGTGCGGGTTTTATTGAAAAAGTGAATAGTAGTAAGTTTGGACATATAAAGTAGGGGTGGGTAGCGGGTATCCGCACCCGTTGCTCCGCCCCGCACTGCCGTGCGGGGACGAAGTCACCCGTCCGGCAGGTGGGGGGTGGGGTCCCCCCACCCAATTTCTACAAATAAGGCGGGGACAGGGGCGGTATAGAGGCCCTCCGCCCCGCTTTTACCTCGCCCCCACCCCTGCCTTTCCTTATTATATATATATATATGTAATTATATATATTAATAAATCACTAATGTTATGTAAAATGATTTTGTTAGTTTAGAATTTAGATTATTTGTAGTATTTGTGAATTGTAATATTAATAGTTAATAATACAATTTATAATTTTGTAAGATTAATTTGTATTATTGTAAATTTGTAATAACTTAGTCTTTATTTTAAGTTTTATTATTTTAATGATTTTTTTAAGTGACTTTAGACTTTAGTAATAGAATACCGAATATTTTGTAATACATATAATTGTGTGTTTAAATCAAGTTTGATGGTGTTTTAGGCTAAAAATGGCTTGAAAACTTGTTATGGGCAGAAAATGTCCAAAATTGTAAAATAGGTCAAGGCCCTATAGAGTCGGGGACGAGGGGCTGGCGGATGAACCCCTACCCCCGCTATGGGGTATGGTACCTCGTCTCCGTGTAGGTAGGGGTAGGATGCGGAATTGAATTCTTGCCCCTCGTCCAAGCGAGGGCGGGGAGCGAAAGTAGGGGTGCCCCGCCCCCGCTTGGGCAGGTGTCACCCCTAGTATAGAGTTTGTTGAATATGTTTAACTATTTATAAAAAGTTAATAAATGATGAAACAAGTGTGTTTAAGATTGAGGAATTCTAATTCATACGAAATTATCAGAGATGATATCATGTATTTTATGCACCTAATGACAATCTCAACCTTTCTTATTACAAGAAGTGGCGATCTTCGTGGATTAGTTATCTCAATCACCTTCGACCAATATTGATCACATTAATACCAATGTTGTTAATACCCTTTTATATCGATTGGCGTGGTTAAAATATATCATATCGATCAAGTGGCCAATACAAAGACTACTAGGACCCGTTTGTTTTGAGAGATAAAATCAAAATTCTCAAACTCATCTCATATTCATTATTATATTTTTTCAAATCTTCATATAAAATATAATAAAAAATTTAACTTTTTCAAATTTCAAAACTACTTTTTCAAATCCCTATGCAAAACTAATATTAAAAAAATATATTACAATAAGATTTTATTATTTTTTTAATTTTTATCTCATTTCATTTCAAAACTCTCAAACCCATCTCAAACTCGTATTGGCCGATGATCGATATTTTTAGATCTCGGTTGTTACAAGCCGATATTATGGATTTTGGCCAGTATCGGATTTGCGCCTACTACTTTTTTTTCTTCTTCATTTCTTGCTATTTTTAGACTCCCAATACAAATTAGGCTATTTATAAGTTATATATATATATTTATGTATATAATTTATTTATATATAGACTATTATTTTGAAATATAATTATATATGTAATTTATTCATATATAGATTATTTCAAAATAGTATCCGAAACGATATTAACATCAAAATATTTTATTTTAATACATTAACCGAAACGATCACTTAAACAATATTCAAAACATTAATTAATACATCGTGACTCATAATACAATTCTATTCTTATTAATGTTGATATATCAGTTGTCCCTTTTAAGTGTATAATTTGTCACAGCATAACCTTTTTGGTCTATTTTCTAACTTTGTTTCTCCCGTAACATCATGAAAATGGGTTTGAATACAAGTGTTGAGAGATTTCCAATCGCATCATTTTGATTTTAAATACTATAAAAGTTTACAAATTGATATCGCTCGATACTCACGACATGTTGACTCTATTTTTATAGTAGAAACAATTTTATAATTGATGAATAATAATAAGTGATGTAACCATTCTTTTATTTAATTGCATCTTACTTCTACAAACAAAAAGGAAAAGAAAAACAAAGACATGGACAGATATGAAAGCTGCGTGCTGTTTATTTTCTGGCCTATCAAAATTTATAGACAAAATCTATTTATCATCTATTTTTTATCGTCTTTTTATTATTTTATAATATTATATTAGATGATAGATATTTAATAAGTAAAATATAATAAATAATTTTAATTTAATTATAATTTAATATAACATCATATGATTAGATCAGGAGATGCAGAGAAATCTTAGGCATACTTTCATATTACTTTAAAATATTCATGCACAGACAAAAAGTTGCAGGCCCAAGGAAAGGCACCCCAGAAAGCTTGCGAAGTTGCCAAGAACTTACTCTTTTATATATAATTTGTAACAAAAAAATGAATATTTTGGCCCTTCGGTTTCAACATATTTCATCAGATCGGCTTCTCTTCAACGTGGAATATATACCGAAAAAGAAAAAAATGATTTCATGTAGAGCTTTTAATTATTTCGTCAAATTATCTAGAATTTATATAAAGACGTTAACTTTTTTGTGGAAGTCCTAATTTAAAAAAAAAAAAAAAAAGAACTATATTTGCACATCTACATTATTTGACAGAAAAATATAAGTAATATTAGATACTATTTTTGACTATAAAAGTCTCATGTATTCACATTAAAAAAGTAGAGCATATTGTTAAAAATGGATTTTTTTTTTAATCTCAAATTTATCTATTTTTTTTAAAAAATATTAAAACAATTTCCCTTCTAACTTATACATATCATTTTCCAAAACTTAAATTATTTTATTTCCTTAGGATAAATGATAAATCTATAATATATTTTATAATATTTTATACAATATATATTATAAAATAGAAATAATTTTGTAAAGTAATATTAATTTTATAAGATAATTTATAAAAATATTTTTACTTTATAATATATGTTATATAAATATTGTGAAATATATTATATATGAGTAGTGCTAGTGGTACTGCTGCAGCCTAGGCTTGCTTCAACGTACCGCTAGGCTTAATTCTTTTATTTATTTGTTTGTTTTCTTTTTTTTATTATTTTAAAATATTTTTTAGAAATATATAAAAAAAAATAACAATACACTAATAATCACTTATTTAATCATTATGTAAATAAAAAAATTTAAAAAAATTAAAATATACGAGAGATCAAAATAAAATATCAAAATAAGTAGACAAACTAATATTTTTCATTATATATATATAGAATAATTTTACTTTTCCAAATGAGAATCTCGACCGAATGTAAGACTATTTTTTTTTTCTTATATAATAATTAAAAATATGTATTTTATTAGTGTTGTGATTTTTTTTTATTTTTTAAAAACGTTTAGTAGTGAAAAAAATTTATAAAGTAAAAACTTAAAAAATTGAAAAAAATTTACAACTAGACGGGATCCGCCGTATGTGAACCTAATTACTCATATATATATAATATATATATATAATAATGTTATTATCATCTCATTTTTTATTATTTTATTATTATTTTTTTATGTGATAATAAATGATAAAAAATTATTTATTATATTATATTTATTAATCTATTATTTAATATTGTATTATAAAATGATAAAATGATAAAAAAGAGAATGATAGAATAAAGTTATTCTAAATCACTTCTCTTTCATTGGATGGACCCAGCTTCCTCTCTACGTACTACAGACGCTTGCATGAATGAATGCTGGGTCTCCTCTCTCTCTCTCTCTCTGTTCACAGGACTCTACCTGTCTACCATGAAACTTCTTCGCACTTTTTCCCACTTTCCTGCAGAGAAAGAGGCAAAATATTCTCAACGGTCGGCATCTTCATCATCTACCCATAATTGTTGACTTTTTTAAAATCCTACAATTTTTTGTACGCTCACCATCTCGATCGATCATTATATGAACATCAACATCTTTCATTGTTTTCCCAGTTCATACTTGCATTATATTGTGCAATCTGAACCAATTAAGTAGGCAATAAAAAAAATTATCTAAGATAATTTGAATTTATAAATAGTAATAAGTTAAAATATTTGAATAAGTTTTATATGGATCTTATTGCTATATGTTTTGATATATAAAATAGATTGATATATATATTTACGTCTTTCTTTTATGAAAAGTTGAGTAAATAGTAAGTTTTATCAATGATTAGTTTGTTATTGTAGTGATAGAATAATAATAATAATAATATCCTATCAATGAACAATATTGAGTTTAGATAAAAGAGAAATGTTATTTGTGTTAAATTTGTGTCTCGAATTGTAAAATATTATTTTTATTTAGTGATTAAATAAGTATCTTTAAATGATGATATAATTTTTTGATTTCATTTTTTAAAAATATGTAAGAATATATAAATAATGAATGATAGAAAAACTGAAAAAATGAAAAAAAAGAGCCTATTTGGAATATATGATCCGATATATGTCATTCAAACATGTAACACTACTCTTAGATAAAAGAAAGTAATATTATTATTATTATTATTATTATTATTATTATTTTTAAAGTAAGATTATTTTAGATGAAATAAGTTGTTTATATTTAGATGACGTGTATATCCATTCATACGACAATATTTCATATCATCTGAGATCGCTTTAATGTCCAAAGCCCTCATGAAGTTTTATTTATTGGAAAATGATAGCCTTCCTATTTTTTTACAACCTCTTATTAATTATTTTATTTTTTTTAATTTTATTTATTTAATAATTAAGAAAGTAATTATTAATAAAATTATATATTTTTAAATTTTTTTCTTAATAATTAAAAATATTAAAAAAATACTTAAAAGAAAAAAATAAAAAATAAAACAACTATAAATAGTGAACAAATAATAAAAAAATTATGAGTGTAGTATTACTCTTATTTATTTATAATCCTTTATTTTTCCAGTTGTTTTACCGTCTGCATGTGTGCTGCGATCGTACATCATTGTACATGAATTTTGGATGAAACTGCAGAGACATTAATGCATGATTATGTGCCACAAGTTTTTATTTAAAGCCCCGCTTGGATTCGGAGATGAGATGAGTTGAGATGAGTTTGGTTTATTTTTTAATATTATTATTATTTTGGAATTTGAAAAAGGTATGTTGGAATTTGAAAAAGGTGTATTGAGATTTGAAAAAGGTGTATTGGGATTTGAAAAAGGTGTATAGGAATTTGTGTTTTGTATAAAAAATTATAAAAATATAATGATGAAATGGAAGTGAGTTGAGATGAGCTCAACCCACTTCCGAATCCAAGCAGGGCCTAAATGATTTATTTATTTATAACGTGGCATCACTTTTGTAAAAGCATTTTCGTTGAATTGTTTAATTTTTTTTAAAAAAAATATAAGTTTATATATATATATATATAAATTTGACTATATTTAATAAAAAATGAAGAGGAAATAGTAGAAAAAAAATTTGACTATATTTTTAAAAGTGAATAATAATAACTCTTTAAATTTCAATAAAAATGCTCTAAATTTAGACTCGTTGGTTTATCAATGTAACACTATACATATATCAAGGGGCCTACATCTTTGTAAAAAATAAAATAAAATCCTATATATTTATAAAAATACTAAAAAAAATAAATAAATTTATAAACTGATATAATTATATATATAATGCATTAAATCTACCTTGTAATTTTTTTTTTATAATTTAATATAAACATCAACTTACATCAATTTAATTTATGAATATTTTTAAGAAATTCATTTATTCGAGGTGGTTTAGATTGAAATGAAGTTCATAATTGATGGTGAATAATTAGAATAGTAAGACTTTGGAATATAATTTGCATGGTTTTGAGATCACTAATATGTTAGCATTCATGAAAAACTAAAATTAAACACACACACACACACATATATATATATAGATAATATGAAAGGGTGGTTGGTGTTATATATTAAGAAAGTCATTAACATATAAAAACACGTGATGCACACACTTAATAGCTTCAACTACGTGTATGCATAACATTTACCAAAAATTTAGACGGATGAAGATACTGAGATGTGATTGGAGCCTTATGTCACGAAAATTTATATTTGCGATTTTAAGATGTGCAAAGTTTTGAATATTCAAATCAAAAATTTGGGTTCAAAACTCTCATAATATTTTATTTAAATCTTAATATTAAAAAAATAAAATTTAATAAAATTTTATTTAAATTTAAATTTTATTTAAAATTATCTTACCTTATTTCAAATAGAAAATTTGGGTTCAAAACTCTCATCTCCTTTATTAAAAAAATGGTTCCAAAATATAAAAAAATTAAAATTCTAAAATTAAAATTAAAATTAAAATATAAAAATGGTCCCAAAATATAAAAAAAATTAAAATTCTTTTATGTTTTTAATTTTTAATTTTTTTAATAAATTGACAATTACGAAACATTCGATTTTAGATAATTGAAAAGAACATTATTACATATGCGTGTAATTTTTATAAAATTAGTGAGGTGATAATAATATTAAGTTAGTTAAAATCTTAAAAATAATATAAAAATATGATTAGAGAATAATAATAATAATTAATTATAAGATTTGTAAAAATAATATTTATGCATGAAATATGCACAAAAGATATAGAAATTGTATGGCAATAATATTTTTGAATTGAACAATAATCCTAAAAAAATTTATAGAAATAAACAAAGGAGAATCTAAACTACGATTAATCAATAAATAAAGCTGATAGCTTTTCTGTTCTTCAAAAGTTATTGTGGAGAGAGAAAAAGAGAGAGCTCTTCTGTTCTGACTTCTGTTACGCAGCGGTGGTTACTTCCCGCAAAAGGTTCTGTATGTTTGTGTATTGAAAAGATAAAAAAGAAACAGCAGATAAAAATCAGTGAAGGAGAGGAAGAGGAAGGGAATCTCGTATTTTGCAGTAAATAAACAATTACCACAAAAAGAGAGAGCGTTCGTGAGAACTTTGAGTGGAGCAACCAAAAAAAAAAAAAAAAACCAAAAAATCTAATAGATCCTTATCTTTGCTTTCTTTGATTATCTTTTCGTATCTCAATCAAGTGTTTCTCCTTAAAACTTTGCTTGTAATTCGCATTTGATTCGATTGCTCGTTTCGCGTTCTTGTGTGGTTTTGTTTGTAGGGTGGTCATTTTAGGGAAGTGTGGGGGGCTTGGAGGAAAGGAAATTTGGCATTTTACGGTGAAAATTGGTGTTTCCGTAGGGATTTGGGTAAGTTTGTGCTATTTAATGATGGGTCGGTGATTTTTTTTGGGTGAACTGGTTGCCAGCAAGTGGTGGTTATTTTGAAGATTTTTGCAGTGCGTTGGTGTCGATTACTATATTGGGAACAATTTGCGATAAAGGTTGGGATTCCTTTTGTGGGAAAGTCTCCGGGGGATAACTTGTATCGGTCGGCTTCAATGCTGGGTTGATGACAGTTTTTCTATTCCATAAAGTCCTTGGTGGATTTGTTGGAAGTGGTGTTCTTTTACTGAATTTGGTTGTGGGTTTGAGTTAATCCGGCGTTTTATCGACGCTTAAGGTATAAACATTGGGATTTTTTCAATCGAGTGTGGATTATCTCTCAAAGGAATCGAATTGTATAGTTTTTGGGTGTTTCTGCTCTAACTGAGAGCTCGCTTCGACCATTTTTGCGGTTTGTGCTTAGGATAAAATGAGTTCATCTATAACTGATGGTTTGGTTCATGGAGGCAAGCTTCTGGTTCATATTGCTGAGAACGGGCACTCGTTTGAGCTCGATTGTGATGAAACCACACCAGTCGAGGCGGTCATGCGCTTCGTCGAGTCCGTGTCGATGATTAGTTTTAGTGAGCAGCTTGTTCTCTGTCTGGATATGAAACTCGAGCCGCAGCGGCCGCTTTCAGCGTATAAACTTCCTTTGGATGATCGGGAAGTCTTCATATTCAATAAGGGAAGATTGCAAACCAATTCGCCGCCGCCTCCGCCGGAGCAAGTTGATATTCTGGATATTGCGGATCCTCCGTCGCCGTCCTCTTCACATAATCCCCATCCTTTGGATGATGCTTCTGATCCTGCGTTGAAGGCTTTACCTTCGTATGAGCGGCAATTCAGGTTCCATTACCATCGTGGGCATGTTGTTTATAGTCGTAGCCAAGTGAAATATGAGAACTGTGAGAGACTTTTGAGAGAACAAATGGTTCAAGAGAGGGCATTGGAAGTTGCTAAGGGTAATTTGGATCAATATAATAAGATGATTAGCCAAAACTATATGGATTTCATGAAGCGTTATTCACAACAGAACCGGATACATTCGGATCTCCTGATGAATTTTGAGAGGGATATGGAGAAATTGAGACCCATCAAACTTCCTCCTGCTTTACAGACTGCCACTCGCAAGTGTTTGCTGGATTTTGTGAAGGAAGAGAACTTGCGGAAATCAGCTGATAATTGTAGCAGCTCCCACAAGCAGTTTGAGAACAAGGTTTCGCAGTTTAAGCAAATGTTTGGTGAAGTGAAACGCAAGGTCGAGGAATTGTTTGGTAGCAGGACTTCTTTTCCTACCAGAAATTTGGAGATGATGATTAAGGAGCACCAGCGATACCTCATTGAACAAAAGTGTATACTACAATCTTTGGGGTGGGTTATTTCTGTCCTTGTTAACATAGTTTCTGCTACATTTTGTGTTTTCCCTCTTTGCTTATTTGTTCCGTCTCAAAATGCCGATTTTTTCTCCTCACTCCAGGCATGATTCGAATGCTTGCTGCATGGGGGTAATTGATCATATCAAAAATTTCAAGCTAGATAATTGCTAAGATTTGGTTCTTGAGCTTTTCCCTATTGCTGCAATGTGAGATGCTGCATTTCTCATATGTGAACTTTTTTTGGTCTTGCTCAAAGATTCATGCTTACCAGTCATGTGCTATTTAGCTCTTCTGCATATGTGTGAATATCTTCATTAGATGCCCATTTGTGCCTCATTGCTTGTCGTAAGCATATTTTCCTCTTTGATGCATGCAAGATTGTCATTTGTATACTATTCTTTGGTCTTAGGATTAATTATCTCGGGCTATGTCGTATGGAGAGAACATTTTATGGATGTATTGTGACACCCCATATTGAGCAGTGAGTGTAGGTTTTGTATGGTATCCCACATTACTTGAAAGGGATAAGCTCCTAAAATCTACTCTTTATAATGATTCCAATGTGTTCCTAATTATACAATTGAATAGGCCTTTTAGAGTATAAGTCCAGATGTGGCTTGGGCCCTCCTATCTGGGCGTTACAAATGTTATTAGAGTCAATTTCAATTAGAAATGTGGGACTTAATTCATGCCACCTATGATGGAATAGGCCAACGAGAATGTGGGGACTTTAAGGGAGGAGATTGTGATACCCCATACTGAGTGGTGCTTATAGGTGTGTATGAGATCCTTCATTGCTTATGAAAACTGGAAAGCATCTTTGAGGTTTGGCCAGAAGGAGCAATTGACTGTTAAATGCATGCCCATAATTGTGGAACTCTAAATCTGGGGGTTCACTGAAAAAATGTTTTCGGATCATCTGGGCGTTTAGTGCAATTGCATGCGTGGCTTGAATGATCAATAGTGTTGAGGGTTTTGTCTTAAGAGTCATGCGATCATGTTCCCTGCAACTAGATGAATTTTGCCATTAATTTGTATGTGAAGGCGCTCTAAAAATAAGCATCTGGATTTTCTCTAAAACATATATGTGATGAAACTGCATTAATGTGTGATTAGGGTCTGCTTGGTTATGAAAAGTGTTGAAAAATATCTGAGAATTGTTTTGAGATGTATCGTTTATTGCGTTTTGGAAAGGAGAGAGAAATTTGAATTTTTTTTTTTGAAAATAAGTTTTGTATTGGGGTTTGTGCAAATGGATAGGTAGAGTTGAAAAGGTGGTTTGAATATAATCTTTTAACAGTGCTTTTCTTTTTGGTGTTTGTAATAGTCTTGATTTTTGTGTTTGGGTAATGAATGATTGGATGAAAAGTTGAAATAAATATTTTTGGAGATTTGAAGATGTTTGGTTTGAAAATTTCAAGTTCTTTAAAGATTTTTAAAAATTTTGAAAAAACTTTGTAACCAAATTTTCCTTAAGCCACTGTTGTAACTCTGTGCAGTTTGTACTCACAGGTTGTATTCTGTGGTTTTTATGTTGATGATGCATTGTTCTGCTGTAATCATATGATTTCTAAATAAGCTGTCAATTTGACCAATAAATACGTGTGTGCATATCCATGCAGAAAAGATGTCAATACAGTGAAGAAACTCGTGGACGACTGTCTGTCCTGCCAGTTATCTTCATCACTCCGTCCTCACGATGCAGTTTCAGCCTTGGGTCCTATGTATGATGTCCATGACAAGAATCACCTGCCTAGGATGCAGGCTTGTGATCGTGCGATTTCTAAGCTGCAAGATTTTTGTAGGGATAAGAAGAATGAAATGAATATCTTTGTGCATAATTACATGCAAAAGATAGCCTATGTCTCTTATGTCATCAAAGATGCTAAGTTACAATTTCCCGTTTTTAGAGAGGCAATGGTGCATCAGGATGATCTGTTTATGGACTTGAAGTTAGTCCGTGGAATTGGCCCAGCCTATAGAGCCTCCCTTGCAGAAGTTGTGAGACGAAAGGCTTCTATGAAGCTTTACATGGGCATGGCTGGGCAATTGGCCGAAAGGCTTGCCACAAAGAGAGAGGTTGAGGTGAGGAGACGTGAGGAGTTCTTGAAGGTTTATAGTTCTTACATACCTAGGGATGTATTAGCATCCATCGGCTTATATGATAGCCCCAGTCAGTGTGATGTCAATATAGCTCCTTTTGACACTGGTTTACTTGATATTGACATTTCAGACCTGGATAGATATGCTCCTGAATATTTGGCAGGACTTCCTTCGAAGATTGAGAAGCATGGAAAAGGTCCGTTTCCTTTGTCTAATGATAGTTCTCATTCCTCTGAAGCTGAAGAGTTTTCTTTGGGGACAGTTGAGAAATATGACTCCAAGGAGCTTCTTGAAAGCTGTGAGTTGGTTGAGATTGCTGGAACTAGCAAAATGGAAGTTGAGAATGCAAAACTGAAAGCCGAACTTGCTTCTGCAATTGCCTTGATTTGTTCCCACTGCCCTGATGTTGAATATGAATCACTTGATGACGATAAACTAGATAGTATATTGAAGAATGCTGCAGAGAAGACAGCTGAAGCCTTACATCTGAAAGATGAATATGGGAAACATCTTACATCCATGCTTAGGATGAAGCAGATGCAGTGCGAGTCTTATGAGAAACGCATTCAAGAATTGGAGCATAGATTATCTGATCAATATGCAAAAGGGCAGAAGCTCTCAAATCGGGAAGATACAGCTGACTTTTCCCTTTTGGCTGAGAAGGCTGATGATGGCAAGCCAGAAATTTTGGGCAGTGGAGGTCACATTCCTTGCATATCTACTTCTGAGCCCATGGATGAGGTTTCTTGTATCTCATATCCTTTGGATGAAAAACTGGAGCATTTTATGGGGCAATCAGGCAAAGCTCGAGAAGGGGTGGATGAGAATATGATGGATTCCTCTGGAGCACTAAACGCTCAGGTTGTTTCCTCAATGGTGGAGCCACACCGTGAAGAACTGCTACTTCATGATAAAGAAGGGAAAGATAAAACGGTGGGACAGTTGGGCATGTCCTTTACAAACAGTTATACTGCTGAGAGCATGCCTGAACCTCCGACAGTTGCTCCCTCTGCCACACCAACTGAGTCGGGTTTGGATTCCAAAGTCAGCAGTGATCTTTTGTTGGAATTACGAAGTTCACTTGCAGATAAGTCTGACCAATTGACTGAAACTGAAAATAAGCTTAATGCTACCATGGAGGAGGTTTCCTTGCTTAGGAGGGAGTTGGAAGCGAGTCGGAATCTCCTTGATGAATCCCAGGTCCTAGCGAGTCGATAAATTATTTTCGTCCATCTATTACTGTTTTGTTTTGTGGGAATTAAGTGATTAATGCTTCTAAGAATTGTTTATTAATTCTTTAGCAAAATAAAATCAATCTCTCTCTCTCTCACACACACACACACACACACACACACGCCCGTGCGCGCGCACACACACACACTCTTAACTAGATTTCAGATGGTTCCATTTCCCTCCTTTCTGCTCCACTGATTCAGCAGGCAGTCTCCACCACCTTTCAATTATCATTGCTCTTATCACTATTTTGTCAATGGTAATCTAAGAATTTTGCTACTTTTTTGCTTGCTCGGTGTCAGCACAAAATGCCATGTATAATTGTTATGACATTTAGATGTGCATAGGAAACTGTTACCGCTATATTTCATTGATTTTTTTCTTGTGAATTATAGGCCTTTGTCTGGATGCATTATGGGGTGTCTTCTATAACTCATTTACACACAACTTTAATTTGTTTGCCTTTCTGTCCTGCTGGTTTCTGTTTTTTAGTAGTTTTTCCGTTGCATGACAGATGAATTGCGCACACTTGGAGAATTGTTTGCATGAAGCAAGGGAGGAAGCCCAGACCCATCTTTGTGCGGCTGACCGGAGGGCCTCAGAGTATGGTGCATTGCGTGCATCTGCTTTGAAAATGCGTGGTGTTTTTGAACGACTTCGGAGCTGTGTTCATGCACCAGGTGGAGTGGCTGCCTTCGCAGAGTCCTTGCATACTTTGGCTCAATCTTTGGCCAAGTAAGTAACTTGCCTGAACAAAGCATAATGTATGTGTGATATGTCTTACATTGGCAGTCCTGCCCATCCCCTTGTTTCTATCCCTGCTGGATGTGATCGAGAAATTTTGCATAGGATTAAATGACAATTGAAGTATTTGCATATAATAAGGTTTCCTGAGACGGTAACTATGCTTTCAAAACAATCAATGCGTCAAATTTTCAGATTTCAACTTTCTAATGAAGTCAGAGGAGTTTAACATTGTTTTCATGTGAAGCTTGGTGCAAGATAGGTTCTATGAAATTCAACTAGAAAGTAGGTGCCCTTCTGCCTGTGTTCTTTTGTTTTTTTTTTTTTTTTTGCCCGGGGGGGGGGGGGGGGGGGCGCGATGATGGGCGGTTGCACTGCTCTAGATAGATATAGATATAGATATAGATATATATATATATATTGATGCATTGACACACTTCATGATCGTGTCTTTTTTCTCTGATATGAACTTTTTCAGTTCCACCAATGATAATGAAGATGAGGATACTGCCAATTTTAGAAAATGTGTCCGAGTCCTTGCAGAGAAAGTTAGTTTCTTGTTGAGGCACCGTCAAGAGCTACTCAGCAAGTACCTAAAGGTTGAAGCTGAGAATGAACAATTGAGGAAAGAATTGGAAGAGAAGAAAGAACTGGTTAAAACTTTATACACCAAACATCAACTTGAGAAGCAGGTAACTTGTTAATTGGCATGATAATCATGGATGGTTTGCTAACCAAACTAAATCTGGTGGATTGACTTTAAAAATGGCGTTCCATCCCTTAGTCCTTATTTGTTTTTGTAGAAGAGATGACATGAGTTAAAATTAAAATGAAAAGTTGAATAAAATAATGTTAGAATATATTTTTTTAATATTATTTTTGTTTTGAGATTTGAAAAAGTTGAATTGTTTATTTTATTTTATGTGAACATTTTGAAAAATTGTAATGATTGTATGAGATGAGTTGAGAGTAGTTGTGGAAACAAATTAGGCCTAATCACTTTTTAATCACTTTGGCATGGAATGTTTTGGTGCAAAATGAGTGCTTTATTTGTGATTGTGGTCTAGAAGACACTTTTATCTATTTAATAGTGTGCTGAAGGCTGTTCTGGTTGAGCCACCATATAAAGGGCAGCTTTGTTTTGCTTATGATTTTGCTACAGGCAAACAAAGAGAAAATATCTTTTGGCCGCTTAGAAGTTCATGAGATAGCTGCATTTGTTCTTAACCCGAATGGGCACTATGAAGCCATCAGTCGGAATTGCTCAAACTACTACTTGTCTGCTGAATCTGTGGCCTTGTTTGCCGACCATCTCCCAAACCGTTCGAACTACATTGTTGGGCAGATTGTTCATATCGAACGTCGAACTGTGAAGCCGACGCCGCCTACTCCAACACGGCATGAGCTTGGTAGAGCAGATCAAATGGATTACCTAACCTCTGATCTCGGAACTGATCGGTTGATCTTGAATTCAGGATCGACTTTGAATCCGTATGGTCTACCCATTGGCTGTGATTACTTTGTAGTGACAGTAGCCATGTTACCTGATACCACCATTCATTCACCATCTCCATCCTGATCTCTATCTAGGCAGATTGAAGTGATGGAAGAATCCAACTGTACATATTTCTGATGACATTCAAAGTTTGAACCCCACTTGGTAGAATTTGAACTTGATTTCCTTTTTGTACAGCTGATTATCCAATTAAGTTTAGTCTCTCCTTTGTATATATGGCTACTACTATTGTTAAAATTAGAAATTATTGTGAATACCATCCAGCTCTTGATCTTTGAGTTGGTCTCATCTATTAAAACTTGATCATTCCAAATTTTTCAGCACATATTTCTTATTACGTTCATCTGTTGTATTATGGTGGGAGGGGCCAACGATATTTATTTCTAGAAATTAAGGTCACAGTTTTCAGTTTTTGCATTTCTGATATTTGAGAATAAAAAAGACCTCGCAATTAAGTACTTTCGTCAATCTAATGATCATCTAGATTTATGAAAACGTGAAAATTCAGATGATAATTTGTATTTAACCCTTTTTAGAGCGTGGGTTCACAGGGAGAAAGCAAGGAGAGGGGAGGGGGCTTCTTAATTATATGTTACTGAGCTTGTTTAAGGTAATTCAGATACAAGATAAAAGTGAAAATGAAAACAATGGATTGATAGATTAGAATCATATTCATTGACTAAGTCTTGTTTGGGAACTAAATCCGTCTCAACTTTTCTCATTTTATTATTACAACTTCTACATAAGATGTTAAGTTGAAATGAACATTGAAAGTTGGATAAAATAATGTTAAAATATCATTTTTAATATTACTATTATATTAAAATTTGAAAAAAATTAAATTATTTATTATATTTTATATAAAAATTTTAAAAAATTACAATAATGAAATGAGATAAAACACTTATTGTATTTAAACCAGCCTAAGAAGAAATTGACAAGTTAGAATAGAAGGTTCGGTTACTCCATAGTGGAGGAAAGTTGGTCTTAATGAAACATATGTTATCAAGAATGTGCCTGAGAAAGCGCTTAAATCTGTTAATAGGGATGTTCTCATATTTCTAATTTCAATTGAAAATAGGGAAGGGAAAGTGAGAGAAATTAAATGGCTTTGAAGTAAGAGATTACACAATCTACAAACTGATATAACTTAATATAATTTGTTATATTGTAAAATTATTTTTATTGTAAATCAGATTTAACGGAATACATGAAGCCACGTCAATATATAGAATTACTTTTGTATAATTATTTTGAAGCTGTAGCACTACTCTTGAAGTAAACATGAAGAAGACACACGAGAGAGAGAGAGAGTTTTTGAAATTTAATTTCATTCATGAAATTTCTGGAATGTTAAATAAAAGCACTATCTAGATTTATTCTCACCATCATCTTCTGAAATGTTAAACAAGAACTTTGGGAGGGATGCAATTCTAGGGAGCTGAAGCAGCAGGTCCCCAAAGGAGTCTTTCCTTGACATACCTGGTACCTGCTTGCTGCCAGATACATCCCTTGTGTCCGCTTCATAAACCTTCAAATCAGCTCTATGTTTAGCATCATGCATTTGTTCAGGTTTGTGCTTAACTTCAACACCGGTTCCACCATCAAGTCCATCGGTGCAACTTTCTCCATTACCCTGAAGATTCTGGACTGAACCAGAGTCCTTCTGCAGAAGGCAACACAGGGAATTGACCCTTGACATAAGGGACTTCTCATCAGAAGTGCTCGCTAACTGATTGTCGTTAAGCAGGTACTGAGCAATGTCTGCCAGCATGTCATGATATTCCGAAGCTTCATCGGTAGTTGGTAGAGTTCCAGAAGTCATCTGTTCTGAGATACATTGTCCGATATGGCTCATTAAATCACTCATTGACATGGACGGATGGAGTCCCGTCAGTTTTATCTGGTCCCGGTTTCCTGGACCCGTGGAATCAACTGCGTCGGAACTTCCATTACCTTCAATTGCACGAGTGTCCATCAATAACATGAGGCAATCAATTAACTAATTGACGCACAAGATAGAATACATAACCAGTATTACTCAGCCCATAGCAATACTAAATATCCATTTGAAGATGAGAAATGTTTGCACCCAAGCCCTTGGGCTAGGCATATGTTAGGTATCCAGAAACATTAAAAGGATTAAAATTGAGAACCAAAGGCCTTTGTGGTGCAATTATTTCTCAAATTTGAAACATTCTAAAATGAACATGCAATCAACATGCGAGTTTAAGTAGCCTAGATAGCTCAAGTTTTGCAGTATCGCACTCTTTTACCCTATTGATAACAAAAAGTTCAATACCATATTTATAAATATTTTTTTATAAGTAATACCATATTATAAAAATTAGATGTACAAAACACAAACAAATAATTTAGAAGCAGTTGTTCAAATGGGCATCATGCAGAAAAGAAAATCACTAATATCAGATAAGATAAAGATATAAAATTGCCTCCGGAACATGCATGCAGTACTAATTGCCAAAGTTATGTCCAAGTACATATGGAAATTGACAGAATATGATCTGGCTTGCACAACATCATTCATGCTTGATGTGCCTACTACAACAACAACGAAGTAGTTACATCAAACTAAAAATACGTCAAACATTAAGCAGTCTTCAGAGCATATATAGGCTCTAAACTATTAATTGATAAGTGTAGGCAATCAGAGAAAAAAGAATATAGTGCACTTATGAAATCATGACAATAAATAGTACAACAGTATCAATCACCATGCTCAAAACAATGCTCAAGCTTGTCCATGTACCTGAACTGGGGGAAGGAATTTCTCGTAACCGACTTTCAAATGTCAAACCAGCAGAATCCAGTTTCTGTTCGATGTTCCATGAAGAAGATTGTGTAGTAGTGGGTGATGCTACATCCTGGAAACCAGACATGGATCCTTGACCACTATCCACTTTATCAAAACTATGACCTTTAGATTCTTCTGGGTCTTCAAAAACAGAGGGCCGTAGTTCAAAGTATGGTGAATCCAAAACCCTCTCAGGCTGTTGGCTTAAGAAGTTGAGGCGCACGTCACACTGGATAAGCTTTTCAAAATGCTTGTTTAACGAGCCTTGCGGGCATTGTAGATAATGTTGCCTATAAAATCATAACATCAAAGTTTTCCATTCATAAAGCCTCACAAAATAAATAGAATGTCTAGAGAGTTAGAAATCTACGTAACTTGCCCAAATGATGAAATGAAGCAGCACACATGTTTAAAAGAGGGTCTTTTCAAAGAGAGAGTAATGAGGAGCTCTAAAGGTACCATAATGAGAGATAGAGACAGAGACAGGTTATTTACATATATGCTTAGAGGTACACACAAAGTTATGAAATTCAAGAAAAGGGAAAAATGTCCTATTCAATGGGCAGAAAAAAAATGAGATGATTAATTTTCAAAAAAGAAAAGATTGAAAGGAAAAAGAACATACAAGATTAATTAAAGTTGAGAACAATAAAAGCAAAATATTAAACTCCACAGCATGGTTAGAGCAGCACCACAAACCAGTCAACCAACAAATAGATATGCTTTACAGTAGAAGGAATCCAGCTTTTGTTATCAGGAGAGCAAGTTCCCAACATCGCTCTAGTTGAAATTAGAGAAACTAAGTTCGTTTCGGTATGAGAAAATAAACAATCCTGATCTTTTCAGTGTTTTCGCTCAGGCGTGTACAGACTATGGCATCGTTAAGCGCTTTTCTTTTCAGTGTGAAATGTGTTGTTTCAAAGTAGCCAAGAGTCGGAGACCTGATCTTTGGTCAGTCTTATTGATGAAGTATGGGAAAAGAAACTGAAATGTCATCCAGCAAACTATAAGCCACCAAGAACAACACAAGCCCTCGTTTTGTTTCCTTTTTACAACACAAGTCCTCGTAAAATTAACTTGCCAAGCCTTAATTAGGCAAGAGTAGCAAAAACACACTTTTTGGCAGTCTTAATGTCCAATGTAAAGAGAAATAGAAAAGAAACCTGAACTACAATTACCTGTGCATGCTAGCCTGCCCATCTGTGAAATCAGCAGTAGCCTGCCATAAGGTGTGTTTTCTAGGCTGAGGGTTGGTCTCCCTGAAGAAAAGGGGCTGTCTAGCTAGCTGCACAGGAGATCAGCAGTGTCTTATTGAACCGTTTATACATGTGTGCTCATTGGCATCTTATTGAAATTCATACCACTTAAAATACAGGTACAGACATGCACGAACAGAGAGAGAAGATCAGAAGGCCATACATACCACAACATTTAATGTACCAGGCGCATTATCAGGACAATTGGCCTTCAGAGCCATAATATCTGACCATTGGATTTCTATTTTACTTTTCAGGCCACCTTCAAGAACTTCCCAAACAAGTTTATGCTTAGCAAAGTAACACTTTGCTACTAAATCGCCTTCATATCTTGATTTATACTGCAAATGTTAAGAGTTACATGCAAAATCAGTCAGATTCTCTAAACTCTCAGAATGTGCGCAGCACAAAATCTTAGAAGATTTTCTCCTTTGCTTATTTACTGTTTACGTAACAGAATAGGAAGTGAAGATACCTCCCAATTCCCAATCCTCAGAAGGGAAGCAGGAAAATTTGAAGCCTTTAGCTTGTCAGTACTACTTGATACAGCAGTTCCTTTACCTTCATTTTTAGTTATTGCATTGAAACTTTCACTCGGCACAGCTCCTGTACTAGAACCACTCCCTTGAGAAAGCTTCATCTGTATTAAATCTAAGAGTGATGGGCTTTTCCTCAGCTGCAAACCCAACGGGCTAGGCTCATCAAGCGGGTTGTATTGTGAAGGAGGGATAGGGAATGCATTACTTCCATAACCACATTGCTGATTAGTCAACAAGGAAATCGTGTAAAACAAACCAATAAAAGAATCCAAATTACCATGGAAAGCAACAGGAACTTAAGTTTTTAGGAAACAAAAAGCCCAATGCCGTATTGATCTAATCAACCAACACTAGTCCATAAACAAAAGCTCTTGAGCTCCTCACAAGTGTCATGATAAATTAGGTCGTGTAGAAACCACATAATTTAAGGAATTCTCGAAATTGCAAAAGAGACAAGTTTTGTCAAAGAAGCATTTAGGGAATCCAAATTACAACAGAAAGTATAGGAAATGGCTTTGAGTCTTTATTGCAACAAATCCATAAAAGTCATCACAAGCAACAAATCTTGGCTACAACCAAATTTGAAAGAACGCTATTTTTTCCTCGCTACAACACAAGAAGCCCAAATAAACACTAAAAGCAATATTTTCACTAAGATCAACTCATATACAAATGCCCAATTTGGCTGGATGCAAACGTAAATCCAATCAAACTTTAACCAATATCAACTCATGCATAAACACTCCAATCCATTAGGAATGAACCATAACATATTTAATGAATACAGACAGTTCTAATCGCTTTCCCACAATCTCCCAGGGATCAAACTTACGATGATATGATCTAAGAATCTACCTGACCATGTGCTCTCAGAAAGTTATGTTTGAGAAAGGTAAAAAACACAGGGAATTAGCGACCCTGCCAATAATCATATATAAAAGAAACACAAATGACTCGGAACGAACTTTTCTTATGGCAAGATAAAAAAACACCCAAATCACCAAACCCAAAGCCACCATTTGGTTTCCCAGGAAGCTGAGAATCAAAAAAGGAGAATTTTTTTATCTAGTTCCGAATTAAGATCTAAATTTGTCAGATGATCAAAACAACTAGAGATCATACTCATTTGAATATAATTCCCTGTTTTTCTCAGGTATATTATAATTATGTACATAAAATCTCACAATTCCCCACTGTTTCCCCGTGTTCTTTGGAACCAAACAAACGAAAATTCATTCTGTACCTCTTGAGAAGCCTGAGAACACTTCGAGCGCTTAGTGAGTGGCCCGTGCTCTTCTTCCAACGAGTCCTCGATCTCCAACTTCACCGGCGGCTTGTCACGACACGAGGTCGTCGTCGCCGGAGTCATTTCAGACTCTGGCCTGAGATTCACGGATTTCGTCGACTGCACCATCCAAATTCCCCGTAACGAACCGAAACAGAATCCAGAGGAAAAGGAGAATCAAATTCCCGAGAAACTAACAAAATTTAGTAATTTACAACAAAACACGAAATAAGCGCTTGGAGATTCTGTAAACCCTAAGACTTGGCGTATATTTTAACGGTGCCAGAGAGTGACGGCGAGCGCATGCTGTTTTGAACTGGGCGTAAGTCAATTACCGAAACAGCCTCGTAGTTTGAGGGAATATGCTCAATATCGCGAGAAAATGAAGGCTAGTTTCATCATTCGGGTTGAGGTGGTGCGGGCATGCCCTGGCAGACACGTATGAACTCAATGGATATTAACGTGGGGCCCAGTCTGTTCAAATGACGGCGGCTTTGTTGGAACGACACGTGGCGATCGATCTGATATTTTCTTGTCGCGAGCGGTACCTCTCGCCGGCACGTAGACTATTGAGTTGGAGGTGAGAGAAAATGAAGTATGGGCAGGTGTTCGTAATTACTTTGAGCTTTTGTTACTGCAAACTTTTATTTTTTATCTTTTTGATAAATCAGTCATATCGAGCGAAAAGTACGGTCCGATTTATGGAGATGACATTAAAAATTAAAAATATATATTATATTTATTATTATATTTTATATAAAAATTACAGTATCTTCCAGGGAGGAAGATACATCAATGGTAACTTCCAGTGGGGAAGTTACCTGTCTTTCAATTTCCTGAAGGGAAATTGAATGACAATTTTCACTGTCAATTTCCTGGAGGGAAATTGATTGTTTATCATCTTCCAGTGGGGAAGATGATTCAATAGTATCTTCCATCTCGGAAGATACTGGTCTATCAACTTTCCTGAGGAGAAGTTGATTCTCTTTTAACTTCCAGTGGGGAAGTTAAAAGGCTCGAGTCAATTTCCTGAGGAGAAACGGAAATTGACTGTCTGTCATCTTCCATCACAGAAGATGACTCAATAGTAACTTCCCGGAGGGAAGTTACCTCTTTGTCAACTTCCAGTGGGGAAGTTGACTGTCGTTCATCTTTCGGAAAGAAAGATGAAAGACTCTCACTGTCAATATCTTGGAAAGATATTGACTGTTTATCATCTTCTAGTGGGGAAGATGATTTAACAGTATCTTCCTGGAGGGAAGATACTTCTCTGTCAACTTCCAGTGGGGAAGTTGACTGTCGTTTAACTTCCTGGAAGGAAGTTAAATGACTATCACTGTTAATTTCCTAGGAGGAAATTAACTGTTTATCATCTTCCAGTGGGGAAGATGATTCTACAGTATCTTCCTGGAGGGAAGATACTTCTCTGTCAACTTCCAGTGGGGAAGTTGACTGTCGTTTAACTTCCTGGAAGGAAGTTAAATGACTATCACTGTTAATTTCCTGGGAGGAAATTAACTGTTTATCATCTTCCAGTGGGGAAGATGATTCTACAGTATCTTCCAGGGAGGAAGATACATCAATGGTAACTTCCAGTGGGGAAGTTACCTGTCTTTCAATTTCCTGAAGGGAAATTGAATGACAATTTTCACTGTCAATTTCCTGGAGGGAAATTGACTGTTTATCCACTGGAAGATGATTCAATAGTATCTTCCATCTCGGAAGATACTGGTCTATCAACTTTCCTGAGGAGAAGTTAATTCTCTTTTAACTTCCAGTGGGGAAGTTAAAAGGCTCAAGTCAATTTCCTGAGGAGAAACGGAAATTGACTGTCTGTCATCTTCCATCACAGAAGATGACTCAATAGTAACTTCTCGGAGGGAAGTTACCTCTTTGTCAACTTCCAGTGGGGAAGTTGACTGTCGTTCATCTTTCTGAAGGAAAGATGAAAGACTTTCACTGTTAATTTCCTGGGAGGAAATTAACTGTTTATCATCTTCCAGTGGGGAAGATGATTCTACAGTATCTTCCAGGGAGGAAGATACATCAATGGTAACTTCCAGTGGGGAAGTTACCTGTCTTTCAATTTCCTGAAGGGAAATTGAATGACAATTTTCACTGTCAATTTCCTGGAGGGAAATTGACTGTTTATCATCTTCCAGTGGGGAAGATGATTCAATAGTATCTTCCATCTCGGAAGATACTGGTCTATCAACTTTCCTGAGGAGAAGTTGATTCTCTTTTAACTTCCAGTGGGGAAGTTAAAAGGCTCAAGTCAATTTCCTGAGGAGAAACGGAAATTGACTGTCTGTCATCTTCCATCACAGAAGATGACTCAATAGTAACTTCCCGGAGGGAAGTTACCTCTTTGTCAGGAGAGTATTCATACTCATCCTCATCTTTGGGAATTCTTTCTTCATAAATTTTTCCATTGACTTCAAGCTCATAAGAAGAGTACTCATACTCATTCTCATAATTTCTATTGTAACTATTCTCATAGTTACGTTCATCATCATCAAACGTATCAGGTGGTTCACCTGATCCGATGCTCTCTGATGAATAGGATCTATACATCTGTTTATCTTAATAAAACTTAAGAAAACTCAAATATTTTCTAAACTCGAATTCTTGGCTTTATGCTATTTATATCACTTATGAACTGAATTAATATATCCTATAAACATGATAAAAATTAAAAAGACTCAATACCTCTTACTACTTAAATTCTTAACCTTACACTATTTGCACAGATATCATTGGTCCTTCCTAAAGTAAAACCGACTTATAACCCTTCCAGCAGTCTCACACCTGCCCATACAACGCCTAGCGCCAACCCGGCATAACGGCTACACAGGGGCTTACGGATCTTACTGCAGTCCTCGATATGCGATTTTACCCTAGTCCTCGACCCGACTGGGATGCAAATAATATAAAATTAAAAGACTTTAAGCATAAGAACACAGAGTTCCTTTAACAATTATCAGAATAGAGGAAATATCTAAACAGTTTAAAGGTGATATTAACAGAATAAAATAAAATTCAAAATTCAGGAATACAGAGTATTCTTAACAGTTATCAAAGTAAACAGTAATATAAAACTGATTCAACAGTAAGCAACAGAACCGGAAAATGGCTCTGATACCATTTGGGGAAGAAAAAGCGGAAGCAAAAGAGAAGATACAGAGGAATATGAAAATAAGAGCAGAAGAACAAAAGAAAGAAAAGAAGGAAGCAGCTTTCATCAAAGGAAATAAAAGAGAAGCAGAAAGAAGCACAAGGCCAAAGAAAGAGAAAGGAACAGGAGCGAGAGAAGAACAGAAATGACAAACAGAAAATAAACATGCAACAGTTAAGAGGCGGCAGTGCCGACCAATGCATGCATTACATGAGAAAATATAAGAAAATAACTTAGCAGGCGGCAAGGCCGACCATGTAAGGCACAGACAATGAACAAGCAATAAACATTATTCATTGTATTAACAAAATTACAAAATTTACAGAAATTTAAAATCTCACAAGATTTCTCTCACAAGATTCACTTAGAAGAGTTGTCATCTAAACAAGCTCTTCACTCAAGACTCACAAGATTCTCTCTTGGAGGAGATACGAGTTCTCTCTATAGAAGGAAGGGAGTAGAACTGGTTCTGCCTTCAAATGAAAACTAAACTCTCCTTATATAGACGGAGAGGCTTTACAAAAGACAAGTCCCGTAAATCACGGGAGACAAACAAAAAGCAAAAGCGGCCGAAAGTAGCCGAAAGCAAAAAGCAAACAGTAATTCACACTGCGTGAATTACTTTTACAAAAGTAAAAGCTGTCGGCGCCAAAAGCTGGGCTGACAGGCACTCATGATGTCTGCACCGAAAGTTCTTCTGTCTTCTAGTGCTGACTGGCTCAAAGGTGTCGGCAGTGGGGACGTCTTGTCTTCATCTGCTGACTAGATCTCTGAAGGTGTCGGTAGTGAGGACATCTTGTCTTCCTCTACTGACTGATCTTCTGTTGATCTTCTTCTCAATCCTTCCCGGGCGAAAAAGAATGAAGTGTTCAAATTTCTTCTGAGTGAATCTTGTGAGAGAAATCTTGTGAGATTTCAAATTTCTGTAAAATTTGTAAATTTTGTTAATACAATGAATAATGTTTATTTCATGTTCATTGTCTGTGCCTTACATGGTCGGCCTTGCCGCCTGCTAAGTTATTTTCTTATATTTTCTCATGTAATGCATGCATTGGTCGGCATTGCCGCCTCTTAACTGTTGCATGTTTATTTTCTGTTCATCATCTCTGTTTCTTTCTCGCTCCTGTTCCTTTCTCTCTCTTTGGCCTCCTGTTTCTTTTTATTTTTCCGCTGCTCTTATTTTCATATTTCTCTGTATCTTCTCTTTTGCTTCCGCTTTTTCTTCCCCAAATGGTATCAGAGCCATTTTCCGGTTCTTAACCTTACACTATTTGCACAGATATCATTGGTCCTTCCTAAAGTAAAACCGACTTATAACCCTTCCAGCAGTCTCACACCTGCCCATACAACGCCTAGCGCCAACCCGGCATAACGGCTACACAGGGGCTTACGGATCTTACTGCAGTCCTCGATATGCGATTTTACCCTAGTCCTCGACCCGACTGGGATGCAAATAATATAAAATTAAAAGACTCAAGCATAAGAGCACAGAGTTCTTCTAACAATTATCAGATTAAAGGAAATATCTAAACAGTTTAAGAATGATATTAACAGAATAAAATAAAATTCAAAATTCAGGAATTTGCTTCCGCTTTTTCTTCCCCAAATGGTATCAGAGCCATTTTCCGGTTCTGTTGCTTACTGTTGAATCAGTTTTATATTACTGTTTACTTTGATAACTGTTAAGAATACTCTGTATTCCTGAATTTTGAATTTTATTTTATTCTGTTAATATCACCTTGACTGTTTACTTGAGCCTTCTAACTTCCCCACTGGAAGTTAAAAGAGGATCAACTTCCCTTCAGGAAGTTGATAGATCAGTATCTTTCGAGATGGAAGATACTATTGAATCATCTTCCCCACTGGAAGATGATATACAGTCAATTTCTGAGATGGAAATTGACAGAGAAATTTGTCATTCAATTTCCCTTCAGGAAATTGAAAGACAAGTAACTTCCCCACTGGAAGTTACTATTGATGTATCTTCCTCCCAGGAAGATACTATAGATTCATCTTCCCTTCTGGAAGATGATATACAGTTAATTTCCTCCCAGGAAATTAACGGTGATAGTCTTTCATCTTTCTTTCCGAAAGATGAACGACAGTCAACTTCCCCACTGGAAGTTGACAGAGAGGTAACTTCCCTCCAGGAAGTTACTATTGAGTCATCTTCTGCGATGGAAGATGACAGACAGTCAATTTCCGTCTCTTCTCAGGAAATTGACTTGGGCCTTTCAACTTCCCCACTGGAAGTTGAAAGAAGATCAACTTCCTTCCAGGAAGTTGACAGATCAGTAACTTTCGAAATGAAAGTTACTATTGATGTATCTTCCCTCCAGGAAGATACAGTTCAATCATCTTCCCTCCTGGAAGATGACAAACAGTTAATTTCCGAAATGGAAATTAACAGTGAGAGTCATTTAACTTCCTTTCAGGAAGTTAAACGACAGTCAACTTCCCCACTGGAAGTTGACAGAAAAGTAACTTCCCTCCAAGAAGTTACTATTGAATCATCTTCCCCACTGGAAGATGATAAACAGTCAATTTCCGAGATGGAAATTGACAGTGAAAGTCATTCAATTTCCTTTCAGGAAATTGAAAGACAGTCAACTTCCCCACTGGAAGTTGACAAAGCAGTAACTTCCCTCCAAGAAGTTACTATTGATGTATCTTCCCTCCTGGAAGATACTATTCATTCATCTTCCTCTCTGGAAGATGAATTACAGTCAATTTCCTTCCAGGAAATTGACTATTTGAGTTTTCTAACTTCCTTTCAGGAAGTTCAAAGATACGTAACTTCCCTCCTGGGAGTTACAATCCACAAATCCGTAACTTTCCCACTGAAAGTTACTATTCCTTCATCTTCCTTACGGGAAGATGATCAGAGTCATTCTGGTCCAAGACTCATCCTTGGAACAGAAAAATTCCGAGTAATTTCCATTCTGGAAATTACTAATCCTATTCCTTTGTTAAGACATTTGGTCTTGACAAGTTCAAATTTTTCTTATTTGATTAATTTGTTGAAATATTTTATTTTAACAAATTCAAAATTATTCTCTGCATCCCATGCAGATTTGATCCAGAAAAACTATTTTCCTAAAATGGTTTTTCTTCCTTTTAATCGTACTGGAATCGGAACTGCCATATCCCGATTTCATAAATCTTTTCTGATATTGTCTCACGATGAGCCAATATCTCCTTCTTTAAAATTCTTGGTTCCTATTCAAACCAAGAATCTTTTTAATCTTTTCAGATTTTCATTCCAGGATGAAGATGAAGAAGATGAACACTTCATTCTTTTCGCCCGGGAAGGATTGAGAAGAAGATCAACAGAAGATCAGTCAGTAGAAGATGACAAGAAGTCTCTACTACCGACACCTTCGGAGATCCGGTCAGCAGATGAAGACAAGACGTCCCCACTGCCGACACCTTTGAGCCAGCCAGCACTAGAAGACAGAAGATCTTTCGGTGCAGACATCTTGAGTGCCTGTCAGCCCAACTTTCGGCGCCGACAGCTTTTACTTTTGTAAAAGTAATTCACGCGGTGTGAATTACTGTTTGCTTTTTACTTTCGGCTACTTTCGGCCGCTTTTGCTTTTTGTTTGTCTCCCGTGATTTACGGGACTTGTCTTTTGTAAAGCCTCTCCGTCTATATAAGGAGAGTTTAGTTTTCATTTGAAGGCAGAACCAGTTCTACTCCCTTCCTTCTATAGAGAGAACTTGTATCTCCTCCAAGAGAGAATCTTGTGAGTCTTGAGCGAAGAGCTTGTCTAGATGACAACTCTTCTGAGTGAATCTTGTGAGAGAAATCTTGTGAGATTTCAAATTTCTGTAAAATTTGTAAATTTTGTTAATACAATGAATAATGTTTATTTCATGTTCATTGTTTGTGCCTTACATGGTCGGCCTTGCCGCCTGCTAAGTTATTTTCTTATATTTTCTCATGTAATGCATGCATTGGTCGGCATTGCCGCCTCTTAACTGTTGCATGTTTATTTTCTGTTGATCATCTCTGTCTTTCTCTCGCTCCTGTTCCTTTCTCTTTCTTTGGCCTTGTGCTTCTTTCTATTTTTCTTTTATTTTCCATTGATGAAAGCTGCTTCCTTTCCTTTCTTTCTTTTGCTCCTCTGCTCTTATTTTCATATTTCTCTGTATCTGTTTTCTCTTTTGCTTCCGCTTCTTTCTCCCTTAACAGTTATCAAAGTAAACAGTAATATAAAACTGATTCAACAGTAAGCAACAGAACCGGAAAATGGCTCTGATACCATTTGGGGAAGAAAAAGCGGAAGCAAAAGAGAAGATACAGAGAAATATATCTTCCGAGATGGAAGATACTATTGAATCATCTTCCCCACTGGAAGATGATAAACAGTCAATTTCCCTCCAGGAAATTGACAGTGAAAATTGTCATTCAATTTCCCTTCAGGAAATTGAAAGACAGGTAACTTCCCCACTGGAAGTTACCATTGATGTATCTTCCTCCCTGGAAGATACTGTAGAATCATCTTCCCCACTGGAAGATGATAAACAGTTAATTTCCTCCCAGAAAATTAACAGTGAAAGTCTTTCATCTTTCCTTCAGAAAGATGAACGACAGTCAACTTCCCCACTGGAAGTTGACAGAGAGGTAACTTCCCTCCAGGAAGTTACTATTGAGTCATCTTCTGCGATGGAAGATGACAGACAGTCAATTTCCTCTCCTCTTCAGGAAATTGACTTGAACCTTTCAACTTCTCCACTGGAAGTTGAAAAAGGATCAACTTCCTTTCAGGAAGTTGACAGATCAGTATCTTCCCTCCAGGAAGATACTATTCAATCATCTTCCCTCCAGGAAGATGATAAACAGTTAATTTCCGAGATGGAAATTAACAGTGAAAGTCATTTAACTTCCTTCCAGGAAGTTAAACGACAGTCAACTTCCCCACTGGAAGTTGACAGAGAAGTATCTTCCCTCCAGGAAGATACTGTTAAATCATCTTCCCCACTGGAAGATGATAAACAGTCAATATCTTTCCAAGATATTTACAGTGAGAGTCTTTCATCTTTCTTTCCGAAAGATGAACGACAGTCAACTTCCCCACTGGAAGTTGACAAAGAGGTAACTTCCCTCCGGGAAGTTACTATTGAGTCATCTTCTGTGATGGAAGATGACAGATAGTCAATTTCCGTCTCTTCTCAGGAAATTGACTTGAGCCTTTCAACTTCCCCACTGGAAGTTGAAAGAGAATCAACTTCCTTCCAGGAAGTTGACAGATCAGTAACTTTCGAAATGAAAGTTACTATTGACGTATCTTCCTTCCTGGAAGATACTATTCATTCATCTTCCTCACTGGAAGATGAATTACAGTCAATTTCCTTCCAGGAAATTGACTATTTGAATTTCTAACTTCCTTTCAGGAAGTTCAAAGATACGTAACTTCCCTCCTGGGAGTTACAATTCACAAAGCCGTAACTTTCTCATTGAAAGTTACTATTCCCTCATCTTCCCTACTGGAAGATGATCAAAATTGTCCTGCTCCAAGAACAATCCTTGGAACAGAAAAATTCCGAGTAATTTCCATTCTAGAAATTACTAATCTTATTCCTTTGTTAAGACATTTGGTCTTAGCAAATTCAAATTTTTCTTATTTGATTAATTTGTTGAAATATTTTATTTTGACAAATTCAAATTTGTTCCCTGCATCCCCTGCAGACTTAATTCAGGAAAACTATTCTCCTAAAATAGTTTTTCTTCCTTTTAATCATACTGGAATCGGAACCTTCAAATCCCGATTTCATAAATTTATTCTGGTATTGACTCACGATGAGCCAATATCTCCTTCTTTAAAATTCTTGGTTCTTATTCAAACCAAGAATCTTTTCAAATTAATCTTTTCAGATTATCATTCCAGGTTGAAGATGAAGAAGATGAACACTTCATTCTTTTTCGCCCGGGAAGGATTGAGAAGAAGATCAACAGAAGATCAGTCAGTAGAGGAAGACAAGAAGATACAGAGGAATATGAAAATAAGAGCAGAAGAACAAAAGAAAGAAAAGAAGGAAGCAGCTTTCATCAAAGGAAATAAAAGAGAAGCAGAAAGAAGCACAAGGCCAAAGAAAGAGAAAGGAACAGGAGCGAGAGAAGAACAGAAATGGCAAACAGAAAATAAACATGCAACAGTTAAGAGGCGGCAGTGCCGACCAATGCATGCATTACATGAGAAAATATAAGAAAATAACTTAGCAGGCGGCAAGGCCGACCATGTAAGGCACAGACAATGAACAAGCAATAAACATTATTCATTGTATTAACAAAATTACAAAATTTACAGAAATTTAAAATCTCACAAGATTTCTCTCACAAGATTCACTCAGAAGAGTTGTCATCTAGACAAGCTCTTCGCTCAAGACTCACAAGATTCTCTCTTGGAGGAGATACGAGTTCTCTCTATAGAAGGAAGGGAGTAGAACTGGTTCTGCCTTCAAATGAAAACTAAACTCTCCTTATATAGACGGAGAGGCTTTACAAAAGACAAGTCCCGTAAATCACGGGAGACAAACAAAAAGCAAAAGCGGCCGAAAGTAGCCGAAAGCAAAAAGCAAACAGTAATTCACACCGCGTGAATTACTTTTACAAAAGTAAAAGCTGTCGGCGCCGAAAGCTGGGCTGACAGGCACTCATGATGTCTGCACCGAAAGTTCTTCTGTCTTCTAGTGCTGACTGTTGAGCGAGAGAAGCACAGTAAACTTGTGCTTCTTCCCCACTCAGAGGAAGTTGACTTCAAATGAGAAGAGACGGAAAGATGAAAGCCTCTCCGTCTCCCCCAAATACTAGTTCTCTCACAAGTTAATTTCCTGGGAGGAAATTAACTGTTTATCATCTTCCAGTGGGGAAGATGATTCTTCAGTATCTTCCAGGGAGGAAGATACATCAATGGTAACTTCCAGTGGGGAAGTTGACTGTCGTTCATCTTTCTGAAGGAAAGATGAAAGACTTTCACTGTTAATTCCAGTGGGGAAGATGATTCTACAGTATCTTCCAGGGAACAATCCTTGGAACAGAAAAATTCCGAGTAATTTCCATTCTAGAAATTACTAATCTTATTCCTTTGTTAAGACATTTGGTCTTAGCAAATTCAAATTTTTCTTATTTGATTAATTTGTTGAAATATTTTATTTTGACAAATTCAAATTTGTTCCCTGCATCCCCTGCAGACTTAATTCAGGAAAACTATTCTCCTAAAATAGTTTTTCTTCCTTTTAATCATACTGGAATCGGAACCTTCAAATCCCGATTTCATAAATTTATTCTGGTATTGACTCACGATGAGCCAATATCTCCTTCTTTAAAATTCTTGGTTCTTATTCAAACCAAGAATCTTTTCAAATTAATCTTTTCAGATTATCATTCCAGGTTGAAGATGAAGAAGATGAACACTTCATTCTTTTTCGCCCGGGAAGGATTGAGAAGAAGATCAACAGAAGATCAGTCAGTAGAGGAAGACAAGATGTCCTCACTACCGACACCTTCAGAGATCTAGTCAGCAGATGAAGACAAGACGTCCCCACTGCCGACACCTTTGAGCCAGTCAGCACTAGAAGACAGAAGAACTTTCGGTGCAGACATCATGAGTGCCTGTCAGCCCAGCTTTCGGCGCCGACAGCTTTTACTTTTGTAAAAGTAATTCACGCGGTGTGAATTACTGTTTGCTTTTTGCTTTCGGCTACTTTCGGCCGCTTTTGCTTTTTGTTTGTCTCCCGTGATTTACGGGACTTGTCTTTTGTAAAGCCTCTCCGTCTATATAAGGAGAGTTTAGTTTTCATTTGAAGGCAGAACCAGTTCTACTCCCTTCCTTCTATAGAGAGAACTAGTATCTCCTCCAAGAGTGAATCTTGTGAGCTTTGAGTCGAGAGCTTGTCTAGACGACAACTCTCTTGAGTGAATCTTGTGAGAAAAATCTTGTGAGATTTTCTTGTGAGATTTTAAATTTCTGTAAATTTTGTAATTTTGTTAATACAATGAATAATGTTTATTTCATATTCATTGTCTGTGCCTTACATGGTCGGCCTTGCCGCCTGCTAAGTTATTTTCTTATATTTTCTCATGTAATGCATGCATTGGTCGGCACTGCCGCCTCTTAACTGTTGCATGTTTATTTTCTGTTTGCCATTTCTGTTCTTCTCTCGCTCCTGTTCCTTTCTCTTTCTTTGGCCTTGTGCTTCTTTCTGCTTCTCTTTTATTTCCTTTGATGAAAGCTGCTTCCTTCTTTTCTTTCTTTTGTTCTTCTGCTCTTATTTTCATATTTCTCTGTATCTTCTCTTTTGCTTCCGCTCTTTCTCCCCAAATGGCTCTGATACCATTTGGGGAGAAAAAAGCGGAAGCTAGAGGAAACAGATTCGTCTATTTCCATCAAATTAGAAAATGATTTTAACAAATCCTTTTTTGTTAAAACTCTGGGTTTCTTAGGATTAGAGCAGTTTACTGCCTCATGTCCTTTTTCACCACAGTTAAAACACTTTCTTTTGGATTTTTTAGAATATCTTTTAAAAATTCTTTTTCCAGGAGAATTTTTAATTTCTTCACGGATTTTTGAGAAATTCTTTTCTCCGTGAATTTTCTTTTTCTTTAAGTGCTTCCTTTTGAGAGGAGCACAGAAAAATTTTACAGAATCTGTAGATCCATCCGAAGACTTATCTGCAGATACTGGAATAAAATCCTTTCCACTTTTATCCAAGATATCAGTAGAAGGTTTTAATTGAAAATCCTTTCTATTTTCATCGGAGATGATAATAGAAGGTTTTGGTTTAAAATCCTTTCTGTTTTCACAAACTGTGATTACAGAAGGTTTTTCTTTTTCTAGCCGTACATCAGCTAGCATTTGATCAATCTTTTCCAAGAAACTAACAGGTTTCAAAATCTGTTTGTTTTCTAGTAAAGGTTTTTTCAAAACAATTTTCTCAGCAACAGGTTTCGGAAAACTTGCTGAGTTCTTAGAAGACTGTGTTTTCGAAGAAAACTTGTCTTCGGCTTTAGAAGATAAAGTTTTTAATTCATTTAAAAATTTATCTTTAAAATCAAGATTCTTAAAATCAAAATGATTTTGAAGAAAATCAAAGAATAGAATCTGCCTTTGTTGGGCAGTCATCCATTCTGTCCATTTACGTCTAACCCTCTGTCTTTGAGGTAGACTAAAATATTTAGCATAAGCTAAATGCTTAGGCTTATTTTCTTTACTTTTAAAATCATTAAGTAAAGATTCAAAATTAATTTTAAAAGTTTTCTCAGAAGTCTTTACAGAAGGCTTCTGGGTTTTGAAAAGGTTTTCAGATGGTTTTGAAATCATCTGAGATTTAGAAATATTAATACTTTTAAAAGTATTAATCGAAATAGAAGGAGTAAAAGAAGAAGGAAGAACAGTATCAACACTGTGTTGATACAGTTGTTGGTATAAAGATACAGACTCAGAAAAGTCTGTTGACTCATACTCTACAGGAGAGTAAGACTCTGGCTCCACAGGAGAGTATTCATACTCATCCTCATCTTTGGGTATTCTTTCTTCATAAATTTTTCCATTGACTTCAAGCTCATAAGAAGAGTACTCGTACTCTTTCTCATTTTCTCTATTGTAACTATTTTCATAGTTACGTTCATCATACTCAAACGTATCAGGTGGTTCACCTGATCCGATGCTATCTGATGAATAGGATCTATACATCTGCTTATCTTAATAAAACTTAAGAAAACTCAAATACTTTCTAAATCTGAATTCTTGGCTTTATGCTATTTATATCACTAATGAACTGAATTAATATATCCTATAAACATGATAAAAATTAAAAAGACTCAATACCTCTTAATACCTAAACTCTTAACCTTACACTATTTGCACAGATATCATTGGTCCTTCCTAAAGTAAAACCGACTTATAACCCTTCCAGCAGTCTCACACCTGCCCATACAACGCCTAGCGCCAACCCGGCATAACGGCTACACAGGGGCTTACGGATCTTACTGCAGTCCTCGATATGCGATTTTACCCTAGTCCTCGACCCGACTGGGATGCAAATAATATAAAATTAAAAGACTTTAAGCATAAGAACACAGAGTTCCTTTAACAATTATCAGAATAGAGGAAATATCTAAACAGTTTAAAGGTGATATTAACAGAATAAAATAAAATTCAAAATTTAGAAATACAGAGTATCCTTAACAGTTATCAAAGTAAACAGTAATATAAATTTAATTCAACAGTAAGCAACAGAACCGAAAAATGGCTCTGATACCATTTGGGGGAGAAAGAGCGGAAGCAAAAGAGAAGATACAGAGAAATATGAAAATAAGAGCAGAAGAACAAAAGAAAGAAAAGAAGGAAGCAGCTTTCATCAAAAGAACAGAAAATAAACATGCAACAGTTAAGAGGCGGCAGTGCCGACCAATGCATGCATTACATGAGAAAATATAAGAAAATAACTTAGCAGGCGGCAAGGCCGACCATGTAAGGCACAGACAATGAACATGAAATAAACATTATTCATTGTATTAACAAAATTTACAAATTTTACAGAAATTTGAAATCTCACAAGATTTCTCTCACAAGATTCACTCAGAAGAGTTGTCATCTAGACAAGCTCTTCGCTCAAGACTCACAAGATTCTCTCTTGGAGGAGATACGAGTTCTCTCTATAGAAGGAAGGGAGTAGAACTGGTTCTGCCTTCAAATGAAAACTAAAGTCTCCTTATATAGACGGAGAGGCTTTACAAAAGACAAGTCCCGTAAATCACGGGAGACAAACAAAAAGCAAAAGCGGCCGAAAGTAGCCGAAAGTAAAAAGCAAACAGTAATTCACACCGCGTGAATTACTTTTACAAAAGTAAAAGCTGTCGGCGCCGAAAGTTGGGCTGACAGGCACTCAAGATGTCTGCACCGAAAGATCTTCTGTCTTCTAGTGCTGACTGGCTCAAAGGTGTCGGCAGTGGGGACGTCTTGTCTTCATCTGCTGACCGGATCTCCGAAGGTGTCGGTAGTAGAGACTTCTTGTCATCTTCTACTGACTGATCTTCTTCTCAATCCTTCCCGGGCGAAAAGAATGAAGTGTTCATCTTCTTCATCTTCATCCTGGAATGAAAATCTGAAAAGATTAAAAAGATTCTTGGTTTGAATAGGAACCAAGAATTTTAAAGAAGGAGATATTCGCTCATCGTGAGACAATATCAGAAAAGATTTATGAAATCGGGTTCTGAAGGTTCCGATTCCAGTTCGATTAAAAGGAAGAAAAACCATTTTAAGAAAATAGTTTTTCTGGATCAAGTCTGCAAGGGATGCAGAGAATAAATTTGAATTTGTCAAAATAAAATATTTCAACAAATTAATCAAATAAGAAAAATTTGAACTTGTCAAGACCAAATGTCTTAACAAAGGAATAGGATTAGTAATTTCCAGAATGGAAATTACTCGGAATTTTTCTGTTCCAAGGATGAGTCTTGGACCAGAATGACTCTGATCATCTTCCCGTAAGGAAGATGAAGGAATAGTAACTTTCAGTGGGAAAGTTACGGATTTGTGGATTGTAACTCCCAGGAGGGAAGTTACGTATCTTTGAACTTCCTGAAAGGAAGTTAGAAAACTCAAATAGTCAATTTCCTGGAAGGAAATTGACTGTAATTCATCTTCCAGAGAGGAAGATGAATGAATAGTATCTTCCAGGAGGGAAGATACATCAATAGTAACTTCTTGGAGGGAAGTTACTGCTTTGTCAACTTCCAGTGGGGAAGTTGACTGTCTTTCAATTTCCTGAAAGGAAATTGAATGACTTTCACTGTCAATTTCCATCTCGGAAATTGACTGTTTATCATCTTCCAGTGGGGAAGATGATTCAATAGTAACTTCTTGGAGGGAAGTTACTTCTCTGTCAACTTCCAGTGGGGAAGTTGACTGTCGTTTAACTTCCTGAAAGGAAGTTAAATGACTCTCACTGTTAATTTCCATTTCGGAAATTAACTGTTTGTCATCTTCCAGGAGGGAAGATGATTGAACTGTATCTTCCTGGAGGGAAGATACATCAATAGTAACTTTCATTTCGAAAGTTACTGATCTGTCAACTTCCATTTTCCGGTTCTGTTGTTTACTGTTGAATCAGTTTTATATTACTGTTTACTTTGATAACTGTTAAGAATACTCTGTATTCCTGAATTTTGAATTTTATTTTATTCTGTTAATATCACCTTTAAACTGTTTAGATATTTCCTCTATTCTGATAATTGTTAAAGGAACTCTGTGTTCTTATGCTTAAAGTCTTTTAATTTTATATTATTTGCATCCCAGTCGGGTCGAGGACTAGGGTAAAATCGCATATCGAGGACTGCAGTAAGATCCGTAAGCCCCTGTGTAGCCGTTATGCCGGGTTGGCGCTAGGCGTTGTATGGGCAGGTGTGAGACTGCTGGAAGGGTTATAAGTCGGTTTTACTTTAGGAAGGACCAATGATATCTGTGCAAATAGTGTAAGGTTAAGAATTTAAGTAGTAAGAGGTATTGAGTCTTTTTAATTTTTATCATGTTTATAGGATATATTAATTCAGTTCATAAGTGATATAAATAGCATAAAGCCAAGAATTCGAGTTTAGAAAATATTTGAGTTTTCTTAAGTTTTATTAAGATAAACAGATGTATAGATCCTATTCATCAGAGAGCATCGGATCAGGTGAACCACCTGATACGTTTGATGATGATGAACGTAACTATGAGAATAGTTACAATAGAAATTATGAGAATGAGTATGAGTACTCTTCTTATGAGCTTGAAGTCAATGGAAAAATTTATGAAGAAAGAATTCCCAAAGATGAGGATGAGTATGAATACTCTCCTGTTGAGCCAGAGTCTCACTCTCCTGTAGAGTATGAGTCAACAGACTTTTCCGAGTCTGTATCTTTATACCAACAACTGTATCAACACAGTGTTAATACAGTTCTCCCTTCTTCTTTTACCCCTTCTATTTCAATTAATACTTTTAAAAGTATTAATATTTCTAAATCTCAGATAATTTCAAAACCATCGGAAAACCTTTTTGAAACCCAGAAGCCTTCGGTAAAGACTTCTGAGAAAACTTTTAAAATTAACTTCGTATTTCTGTACGAAGATTTTGATAGTAAAGAAAACCGGCCTAAGCGAAAAGCTTATGTCCGAGATTTTAGTCTGCCTCAAAGACAGAGGGTTAGACGAAAATGGACAGAATGGATGACTGCCCAACAAAGGCAGATTCTATTCTTTGATTTTCTTCAAAATCATTTTGATTTTAAGAATATTGATTTTAAAGATAAATTTTTAAATGAATTAAAAACTTTATCTTCTAAAGCCGAAGACAAGTTTTCTTCGAAAACACAGTCTTCTAAAGCCTCAGCAAGTCTTTCTAAACTTGTTGCTGAGAAAATTGTTTTGAAAAAATCTTTACTAGAAAACAAACAGATTTCGAAACCTGTTAGTTTCCTGGAAAAGATTGATCAAATGCTAGCTGATGTACGGCTAGAAAAAGAAAAACCTTCTGTGGTCACAGTTTGTGAAAACAGAAAGGATTTTAAACCAAAACCTTCTATTATCATCTCCGATGAAAATAGAAAGGATTTTAAATTAAAACCTTCTATTATCATTTCCGATGATAGAAAGGATTTTAAATCAAAACCTTCTACTAATATCTTCGATAAAAGTAGAAAGGATTTTATTCCAGTATCTGCAGATAAGTCTTCGGATGAATCTACAGATTCTGTAAAACTTTTCAATGCTCCTCCCAAAAGGAAGCATTTGAAAAAGAAATTTAAAAGAAAATCAATTTCCCTTCAGGAAATTGATAAATCAGTATCTTCTGGAAAGAAAGATACTATTGAATCATCTTCCCCACTGGAAGATGATAAACAGTCAATTTCCTTCCAGGAAATTGACAGTGAAAATTGTCATTCAATTTCCCTTCAGGAAATTGAAAGACAGGTAACTTCCCCACTGGAAGTTACCATTGATGTATCTTCCTCCCTGGAAGATACTGTAGAATCATCTTCCCCACTGGAAGATGATAAACAGTTAATTTCCTCCCAGGAAATTAACAGTGATAGTCATTTAACTTCCTTCCAGGAAGTTAAACGACAGTCAACTTCCCCACTGGAAGTTGACAGAGAAGTATCTTCCCTCCAGGAAGATACTGTTAAATCATCTTCCCCACTGGAAGATGATAAACAGTCAATATCTTTCCAAGATATTGACAGTGAGAGTCTTTCATCTTTCTTTCCGAAAGATGAACGACAGTCAACTTCCCCACTGGAAGTTGACAAAGAGGTAACTTCCCTCCGGGAAGTTACTATTGAGTCATCTTCTGTGATGGAAGATGACAGATAGTCAATTTCCGTCTCTTCTTAGGAAATTGACTTGAGCCTTTCAACTTCCCCACTGGAAGTTGAAAGAGAATCAACTTCCTTCCAGGAAGTTGACAGATCAGTAACTTTCGAAATGAAAGTTACTATTGACGTATCTTCCTTCCTGGAAGATACTATTCATTCATCTTCCTCACTGGAAGATGAATTACAGTCAATTTCCTTCCAGGAAATTGACTATTTGAATTTCTAACTTCCTTTCAGGAAGTTCAAAGATACGTAACTTCCCTCCTGGGAGTTACAATTCACAAAGCCGTAACTTTCTCATTGAAAGTTACTATTCCCTCATCTTCCCTACTGGAAGATGATCAAAATTGTCCTGCTCCAAGAACAATCCTTGGAACAGAAAAATTCCGAGTAATTTCCATTCTAGAAATTACTAATCTTATTCCTTTGTTAAGACATTTGGTCTTAGCAAATTCAAATTTTTCTTATTTGATTAATTTGTTGAAATATTTTATTTTGACAAATTCAAATTTGTTCCCTGCATCCCCTGCAGACTTAATTCAGGAAAACTATTCTCCTAAAATAGTTTTTCTTCCTTTTAATCATACTGGAATCGGAACCTTCAAATCCCGATTTCATAAATTTATTCTGGTATTGACTCACGATGAGCCAATATCTCCTTCTTTAAAATTCTTGGTTCTTATTCAAACCAAGAATCTTTTCAAATTAATCTTTTCAGATTATCATTCCAGGTTGAAGATGAAGAAGATGAACACTTCATTCTTTTTCGCCCGGGAAGGATTGAGAAGAAGATCAACAGAAGATCAGTCAGTAGAGGAAGACAAGATGTCCTCACTACCGACACCTTCAGAGATCTAGTCAGCAGATGAAGACAAGACGTCCCCACTGCCGACACCTTTGAGCCAGTCAGCACTAGAAGACAGAAGAACTTTCGGTGCAGACATCATGAGTGCCTGTCAGCCCAGCTTTCGGCGCCGACAGCTTTTACTTTTGTAAAAGTAATTCACGGGTGTGAATTACTGTTTGCTTTTTACTTTCGGCTACTTTCGGCCGCTTTTACTTTTTGTTTGTCTCCCGTGATTTACGGGACTTGTCTTTTGTAAGGCCTCTCCGTCTATATAAGGAGAGTTCATTTTCATTTGTAATCAGAAGTTGTTTTAGACGGCAACTCTCATAGAGAACCAGTTCTACTCCCTTCCTTCTATAGAGAGAACTAGTATCTCCTCCAAGAGTGAATCTTGTGAGCTTTGAGTCGAGAGCTTGTCTAGACGACAACTCTCTTGAGTGAATCTTGTGAGAAAAATCTTGTGAGATTTTCTTGTGAGATTTTAAATTTCTGTAAATTTTGTAATTTTGTTAATACAATGAATAATGTTTATTTCATGTTCATTGTCTGTGCCTTACATGGTCGGCCTTGCCGCCTGCTAAGTTATTTTCTTATATTTTCTCATGTAATGCATGCATTGGTCGGCACTGCCGCCTCTTAACTGTTGCATGTTTATTTTCTGTTTGCCATTTCTGTTCTTCTCTCGCTCCTGTTCCTTTCTCTTTCTTTGGCCTTGTGCTTCTTTCTGCTTCTCTTTTATTTCCTTTGATGAAAGCTGCTTCCTTCTTTTCTTTCTTTTGTTCTTCTGCTCTTATTTTCATATTTCTCTGTATCTTCTCTTTTGCTTCCGCTCTTTCTCCCCCAAATGGTATCAGAGCCTAGGGTTTGGCCTTGTGCTTCTTTCTATTTTTCTCTGATACCATTTGGGGAAAACTTGTGCTTGGTATCACATGCATTACATGTGATACCAACAATAGGGCTCTTTGTCCTTGGCTATCGGACATCGAGGGGCATACAATACAGGTTGCTTATGCCTGACCAACCCTTTCCGGACAAGTCCCTGGACGGACCCGGACAAGGCCATACGGTCGCAAAGGACCACCCTAAGTATGAGGGACGGCTTTCCCCGTCATGGCCCATACCCGTACCTACCAGAGCATACGTGACCTAGCACCTGAGCGGGCACGCATCTGCCGCAGGAGAGCCTCTCCGACACCCAACTAGGAGAATGAGAGGATCGGCAGTCTATTAGTGGCTCTGATACCATTTGGGGAAGAAGAAGCGGAAGCAAGAGAAGACAGATACAGAGAAATATGAAAATAAGAGCAGAGGAGCAAAAGAAAGAAAAGGAAGCAGCTTTCATCAATGGAAAATAAAAGTAAAATAGAAAGAAGCACAAGGCCAAAGAAAGAGAAAGGAACAGGAGCGAGAGAAAGACAGAGATGATCAACAGAAAATAAACATGCAACAGTTAAGAGGCGGCAATGCCGACCAATGCATGCATTACATGAGAAAATATAAGAAAATAACTTAGCAGGCGGCAAGGCCGACCATGTAAGGCACAGACAATGAACATGAAATAAACATTATTCATTGTATTAACAAAATTTACAAATTTTACAGAAATTTGAAATCTCACAAGATTTCTCTCACAAGATTCACTCAGAAGAGTTGTCATCTAGACAAGCTCTTCGCTCAAGACTCACAAGATTCTCTCTTGGAGGAGATACGAGTTCTCTCTATAGAAGGAAGGGAGTAGAACTGGTTCTGCCTTCAAATGAAAACTAAACTCTCCTTATATAGACGGAGAGGCTTTACAAAAGACAAGTCCCGTAAATCACGGGAGACAAACAAAAAGCAAAAGCGGCCGAAAGTAGCCGAAAGTAAAAAGCAAACAGTAATTCACACCGCGTGAATTACTTTTACAAAAGTAAAAGCTGTCGGCGCCGAAAGTTGGGCTGACAGGCACTCAAGATGTCTGCACCGAAAGATCTTCTGTCTTCTAGTGCTGACTGGCTCAAAGGTGTCGGCAGTGGGGACGTCTTGTCTTCATCTGCTGACCGGATTCCGAAGGTGTCGGTAGTAGAGACTTCTTGTCATCTTCTACTGACTGATCTTCTGTTGATCTTCTTCTCAATCCTTCCCGGGCGAAAAGAATGAAGTGTTCATCTTCTTCATCTTCATCCTGGAATGAAAATCTGAAAAGATTAAAAAGATTCTTGGTTTGAATAGGAACCAAGAATTTTAAAGAAGGAGATATTGGCTCATCGTGAGACAATATTAGAAAAGATTTATGAAATCGGGTTCTGAAGGTTCCGATTCCAGTTCGATTAAAAGGAAGAAAAACCATTTTAGTCTGCAAGGGATGCAGAGAATAAATTTGAATTTGTCAAAATAAAATATTTCAACAAATTAATCAAATAAGAAAAATTTGAACTTGTCAAGACCAAATGTCTTAACAAAGGAATAGGATTAGTAATTTCCAGAATGGAAATTACTCGGAATTTTTCTGTTCCAAGGATGAGTCTTGGACCAGAATGACTCTGATCATCTTCCCGTAAGGAAGATGAAGGAATAGTAACTTTCAGTGGGAAAGTTACGGATTTGTGGATTGTAACTCCCAGGAGGGAAGTTACGTATCTTTGAACTTCCTGAAAGGAAGTTAGAAAACTCAAATAGTCAATTTCCTGGAAGGAAATTGACTGTAATTCATCTTCCAGTGAGGAAGATGAATGAATAGTATCTTCCAGGAAGGAAGATACGTCAATAGTAACTTTCATTTCGAAAGTTACTGATCTGTCAACTTCCTGGAAGGAAGTTGATTCTCTTTCAACTTCCAGTGGGGAAGTTGAAAGGCTCAAGTCAATTTCCTGAGAAGAGACAGAAATTGACTATCTGTCATCTTCCATCACAGAAGATGACTCAATAGTAACTTCCCGGAGGGAAGTTACCTCTTTGTCAACTTCCAGTGGGGAAGTTGACTGTCGTTCATCTTTCGGAAAGAAAGATGAAAGACTCTCACTGTCAATATCTTGGAAAGATATTGACTGTTTATCATCTTCCAGTGGGGAAGATGATTTAACAGTATCTTCCTGGAGGGAAGATACTTCTCTGTCAACTTCCAGTGGGGAAGTTGACTGTCGTTTAACTTCCTGGAAGGAAGTTAAATGACTTTCACTGTTAATTTCCATCTCGGAAATTAACTGTTTATCATCTTCCTGGAGGGAAGATGATTGAATAGTATCTTCCTGGAGGGAAGATACTGATCTGTCAACTTCCTGAAAGGAAGTTGATCCTTTTTCAACTTCCAGTGGAGAAGTTGAAAGGTTCAAGTCAATTTCCTGAAGAGGAGAGGAAATTGACTGTCTGTCATCTTCCATCGCAGAAGATGACTCAATAGTAACTTCCTGGAGGGAAGTTACCTCTCTGTCAACTTCCAGTGGGGAAGTTGACTGTCGTTCATCTTTCTGAAGGAAAGATAAAAGACTTTCACTGTTAATTTCCTGGGAGGAAATTAACTGTTTATCATCTTCCAGTGGGGAAGATGATTCTACAGTATCTTCCAGGGAGGAAGATACATCAATGGTAACTTCCAGTGGGGAAGTTACCTGTCTTTCAATTTCCTGAAGGGAAATTGAATGACAATTTTCACTGTCAATTTCCTGGAGGGAAATTGACTGTTTATCATCTTCCAGTGGGGAAGATGTATTAACAGTATCTTCCTGAGAGGAAGATACATCAATGGTAACTTCCAGTGGGGAAGTTACCCGTCTTTCAATTTCCTGTAAGGAAATTGAATGACAATTTTCACTGTCAATTTCCTGGAAGGAAATTGACTATATTTCATCTTCCAGTGGGGAAGATGAATCAATAGTAACTTCCTGGAGGGAAGTTACTTCTCTGTCAACTTCCAGTGGGGAAGTTGACTGTCGTTTAACTTCCTGAAAGGAAGTTAAATGACTATCTTTGTCAATTTCCATTTCAGAAATTGACTGTTTATCATCTTCCAGTGGGGAAGATGATTCAATAGTATCTTCCATTTCAGAAGATACTGATTTATGAATTTCCTGAAGGGAAATTGATTTTCTTTTAAATTTCTTTTTCAAATGCTTCCTTTTGGGAGGAGCACTGAAAAGTTTTTCAGGATCTGTGGATTTGTCCGAGGACTCATCTGCAGATTCTGGAATAAAATCCTTTCTACTTTTATCAATGATTTCAGTAGAAGGTTTTAATTTAAAATCCTTTCTATCTTCATCGGAGATGATAATAGAAGGTTTTGATTTAAAATCCTTTCTGTTTTCACAAACTGTGACCACAGAAGGTTTTTCTTTTTCTAGCTGTGTATCAGCTAGCATCTGATCAATCTTTTCCAGGAAACTTACAGGTTTTGAACTCTGTTTGTTTCTTGGTAAAAGTTTTTCTAAAATAATTTTCTCAGCAACAGGTTTCGGAAAGCTTGCTGAGTTCTTAGAAGACTGTGTTTTCGAAGAAAACTTGTCTTCGGCTTTAGAAGATAAAGTTTTTAATTCCTTTAAAAATTTATCTTTAAAATCAAGGTTTTTAAAATCAAAATAATTTTGAAGAAAATCAAAGAATAGAATCTGCCTTTGTTGGGCAGCCATCCATTCTGTCCATTTACGTCTGACCCTCTGTCTTTGGGGTAGACTAAAATATTTAGCATAAGCTAAATGCTTAGGCTTATTTTCTTTGCTTTTGAAATTGTTAAGTAAAGAAACGAAATCAATTTCAAAAGGTTTTTCAGAAGTCTTTACAGAAGGCTTCTGGGTTTCAAAAATGTTTTCATTAACTATCTGAAAATCATTTAAATCAGAAGAATTAATACTTTTAAAGGTAGTATTAATTGAAATTGAAGGGGTAAAAGAAGAAGGAAGAACTGTATTAACACTGTGTTGATACAGTTGTTGGTAAAGGGATACAGACTCGGAAAAGTCTGTTGACTCATACTCTACAGGAGAGTAGGACTCTAGCTCAACAGGAGAGTATTCATACTCTTCCTCTTTGGGAATTCTTTCTTCAAAAATTTTTTTATTGACTTCAAGCTCATAAGAAGAGTACTCGTACTCATTCTCATATTCTCTATTGTAACTATTCTCATAGTTACGTTCATCATTCTCAAACGTATCAGGTGGTTCACCTGATCCGATGCTATCTGATGAATAAGATTTATACATTTTTATCTTAACTAGAATTAAGAAGACTAGAATATTTCTTAAATCTGAATTTTAAACTTATGCTATCTATTACTTAATATACTGGACTTATATATCCTATAGATATAGATAAAAATTAAAAGACTCGTATAACCTCTATTTAAGTTTTCAATCTTATACTATTTGCACAGATATCGTTGGTCCTTCCTAAAGTAAAACCGACTTATAATCCTTCCAGCAGTCTCACACCTGCCCATAAAACGCCTAGCGCCAACCCCGGCATAACGGCTAACAGGGGCTTACGGATCTTACTGCAGTCCTCGATATGCGATTTTACCCTAGTCCTCGACCTGACTGGGATGCAAATAATACAAGACTAATACCTCAAATCTAGGTATTTAGAGTTTTTTAATAATTAACCATATTAATCGGAAATAACCATACAGTATTATAAGTAATAAGAACAGGATAAGCAAAAATATCATTTTAAGATTTAAACAGTATTCTTAATAATTTTCAAGATAAAAATAATAAATTTAATTCAACAGTAAGCAACAGAACCGGAAAATGGCTCTGATACCATTTGGGGAGAAAGAAGCGGAAGCTAGAGGAAACAGATACAGAGAAATATGAAAATAAGAGCAGAGGAGCAAAAGAAAGAAAAGGAAGCAGCTTTCATCAATGGAAAATAAAAGAAAAATAGAAAGAAGCACAAGGCCAAAGAAAAAGAAAGGAACAGGAGCGAGAGAAAGACAGAGATGGCAAACAGAAAATAAAATAAAATTCAAAATTCAGGAATACAGAGTATTCTTAACAGTTATCAAAGTAAACAGTAATATAAAACTGATTCAACAGTAAATAAACATGCAACAGTTAAGAGGCGGCAATGCCGACCAATGCATGCATTACATGAGAAAATATAAGAAAATAACTTAGCAGGCGGCAAGGCCGACCATGTAAGGCACAGACAATGAACATGAAATAAACATTATTCATTGTATTAACAAAATTTACAAATTTTACAGAAATTTGAAATCTCACAAGATTTCTCTCACAAGATTCACTCAGAAGAGTTGTCATCTAGACAAGCTCTTCGCTCAAGACTCACAAGATTCTCTCTTGGAGGAGATACGAGTTCTCTCTATAGAAGGAAGGGAGTAGAACTGGTTCTGATACCATTTGGGGAAGAAAGAAGCGGAAGCAAGAAAACAGATACAGAGAAATATGAAAATAAGAGCAGAAGAACAAAAGAAAAAGATACAGAGGAATATGAAAATAAGAGCAGAAGAACAAAAGAAAGAAAAGAAGGAAGCAGCTTTCATCAAAGGAAATAAAAGAGAAGCAGAAAGAAGCACAAGGCCAAAGAAAGAGAAAGGAACAGGAGCGAGAGAAGAACAGAAATGGCAAACAGAAAATAAACATGCAACAGTTAAGAGGCGGCAATGCCGACCAATGCATGCATTACATGAGAAAATATAAGAAAATAACTTAGCAGGCGGCAAGGCCGACCATGTAAGGCACAGACAATGAACATGAAATAAACATTATTCATTGTATTAACAAAATTACAAAATTTACAGAAATTTAAAATCTCACAAGAAAATCTCACAAGATTTTTCTCACAAGATTCACTCAAGAGAGTTGTCGTCTAGACAAGCTCTCGACTCAAAGCTCACAAGATTCACTCTTGGAGGAGATACTAGTTCTCTCTATAGAAGGAAGGGAGTAGAACTGGTTCTTTCCGAAAGATGAACACTTCATTCTTTTCGCCCGGGAAGGATTGAGAAGAAGATCAACAGAAGATCAGTCAGTAGAAGATGACAAGAAGTCTCTACTACCGACACCTTCGGAGATCCGGTCAGCAGATGAAGACAAGACGTCCCCACTGCCGACACCTTTGAGCCAGTCAGCACTAGAAGACAGAAGATCTTTCGGTGCAGACATCTTGAGTGCCTGTCAGCCCAACTTTCGGCGCCGACAGCTTTTACTTTTGTAAAAGTAATTCACGCGGTGTGAATTACTGTTTGCTTTTTACTTTCGGCTACTTTCGGCCGCTTTTGCTTTTTGTTTGTCTCCCGTGATTTACGGGACTTGTCTTTTGTAAAGCCTCTCCGTCTATATAAGGAGAGTTTAGTTTTCATTTGAAGGCAGAACCAGTTCTACTCCCTTCCTTCTACAGAGAGAACTCGTATCTCCTCCAAGAGAGAATCTTGTGAGTCTTGAGCGAAGAGCTTGTCTAGATGACAACTCTTCTGAGTGAATCTTGTGAGAGAAATCTTGTGAGATTTCAAATTTCTGTAAAATTTGTAAATTTTGTTAATACAATGAATAATGTTTATTTCATGTTCATTGTCTGTGCCTTACATGGTCGGCCTTGCCGCCTGCTAAGTTTTTTCTTTATATTTTCTCATGTAATGCATGCATTGGTCGGCATTGCCGCCTCTTAACTGTTGCATGTTTATTTTCTGTTCATCATCTCTGTTTCTTTCTCGCTCCTGTTCCTTTCTCTCTCTTTGGCCTCCTGTTTCTTTTTATTTTTCCGCTGCTCTTATTTTCATATTTCTCTGTATCTGTATCTTCTCTTTTGCTTCCGCTACTTTCTTCCCCAAATGGTATCAGAGCCATTTTCCGGTTCTGTTGCTTACTGTTGAATCAGTTTTATATTACTGTTTACTTTGATAACTGTTAAGAATACTCTGTATTCCTGAATTTCGAATTTTATTTTATTCTGTTAATATCATTCTTAAACTGTTTAGATATTTCCTTTAATCTGATAATTGTTAGAAGAACTCTGTGCTCTTATGCTTGAGTCTTTTAATTTTATATTATTTGCATCCTAGTCGGGTCGAGGACTAGGGTAAAATCGCATATCGAGGACTGCAGTAAGATCCGTAAGCCCCTGTTAACCGTTGAGCCGGGTTGGCGTTAGGCGTTTTATGGGCAGGTGTGAGACTGCTGGAAGGGTTATAAGCCGGTTTTACTTTAGGAAGGACCAATGATATCTGTGCAAATAGTGTAAGGTTAAGAGTTTAGGTATTAAGAGGTATTGAGTCTTTTTAATTTTTATCATGTTTATAGGATATATTAATTCAGTTCATTAGTGATATAAATAGCATAAAGCCAAGAATTCAGATTTAGAAAGTATTTGAGTTTTCTTAAGTTTTATTAAGATAAGCAGATGTATAAATCTTATTCATCAGATAGCATCGGATCAGGTGAACCACCTGATACGTTTGAGAATGATGAACGTAACTATGAGAATAGTTACAATAGAAATTATGAGAATGAGTATGAGTACTCTTCTTATGAGCTTGAAGTCAATGGAAAAATTTATGAAGAAAGAATCCCCAAAGATGAGGAAGAGTATGAATACTCTCCTGTTGAGCAAGAATCTTATTCTCCCTTAGAGTATGAGTCTACGGACTTTTCCGAGTCTGTTTCCTTATATCAACAACTGTATCAACACAGTGTTGATACTACTATTCCTTCTTATTATACTCCTTCTATTCCAATTAATACTTTTAAAAGTAATAATTTTTCTAAATCTCAGATGATTTCAAAACCATCTGAAAACCTTTTTGAAACCCAGAAGTCTTCTGTTAAGACTTCTGAGAAAGTTTTTAAAATTGATTTTGATTCTTTACTTAATAATTTTAAAAGTAAAGAAAATAAGCCTAAGCATGTAGCTTATGCTAAATATTTTAGTCTACCTCAAAGAGAGAGGGTCAGACGTAAATGGACAGAATGGATGACTGCCCAACAAAGGCAAATTCTATTCTTTGATTTTCTTCAAGATCATTTTGATTTTAAAAACCTTGATTTTAAAGATAAATTTTTAAAGGAATTAAAAACTTTATCTTCTAAAGCCGAAGACAAGTTTTCTTCGAAAACACAGTCTTCTAAGAACTCAGCAAGCTTTCCGAAACCTGTTGCTGAGAAAATTATTTTAGAAAAACTTTTACCAAGAAACAAACAGAGTTCAAAACCTGTAAGTTTCCTGGAAAAGATTGATCAGATGCTAGCTGATACACAGCTAGAAAAAGAAAAACCTTCTGTGGTCACAGTTTGTGAAAACAGAAAGGATTTTAAATCAAAACCTTCTATTATCATCTCCGATGAAGATAGAAAGGATTTTAAATTAAAACCTTCTACTGAAATCATTGATAAAAGTAGAAAGGATTTTATTCCAGAATCTGCAGATGAGTCCTCGGACAAATCCACAGATCCTGAAAAACTTTTCAGTGCTCCTCCCAAAAGGAAGCATTTGAAAAAGAAATTTAAAAGAAAATCAATTTCCCTTCAGGAAATTGATAAATCAGTATCTTCTGAAATGGAAGATACTATTGAATCATCTTCCCCACTGGAAGATGATAAACAGTCAATTTCCGAAATGGAAATTGACAAAGATAGTCATTTAACTTCCTTTCAGGAAGTTAAACGACAGTCAACTTCCCCACTGGAAGTTGACAGAGAAGTAACTTCCCTCCAGGAAGTTACTATTGATTCATCTTCCCCACTGGAAGATGAAATACAGTCAATTTCCTTCCAGGAAATTGACAGTGAAAATTGTCATTCAATTTCCCTTCAGGAAATTGAAAGACAGGTAACTTCCCCACTGGAAGTTACCATTGATGTATCTTCCTCCCTGGAAGATACTGTAGAATCATCTTCCCCACTGGAAGATGACAGACAGTCAATTTCCATTTCTCCTCAGGAAATTGACTTGAGCCTTTTAACTTCCCCACTGGAAGTTAAAAGAGAATCAACTTCTCCTTAGGAAGTTGATAGACCAGTATCTTCCGAGATGGAAGATACTATTGAATCATCTTCCCCACTGGAAGATGATAAACAGTCAATTTCCTTCCAGGAAATTGACAGTGAAAATTGTCATTCAATTTCCCTTCAGGAAATTGAAAGACAGGTAACTTCCCCACTGGAAGTTACCATTGATGTATCTTCCTCCCTGGAAGATACTGTAGAATCATCTTCCCCACTGGAAGATGATAAACAGTTAATTTCCTCCCAGGAAATTAACAGTGAAAGTCTTTCATCTTTCCTTCAGAAAGATGAACGACAGTCAACTTCCCCACTGGAAGTTGACAGAGAGGTAACTTCCCTTCAGGAAGTTACTATTGAGTCATCTTCTGCGATGGAAGATGACAGACAGTCAATTTCCTCTCCTCTTCAGGAAATTGACTTGAACCTTTCAACTTCTCCACTGGAAGTTGAAAAAAGATCAACTTCCTTTCAGGAAGTTGACAGATCAGTATCTTCCCTCCAGGAAGATACTATTCAATCATCTTCCCTCCAGGAAGATGATAAACAGTTAATTTTCGAGATGGAAATTAACAGTGAAAGTCATTTAACTTCCTTCCAGGAAGTTAAACGACAGTCAACTTCCCCACTGGAAGTTGACAGAGAAGTATCTTCCCTCCAGGAAGATACTGTTAAATCATCTTCCCCACTGGAAGATGATAAACAGTCAATATCTTTCCAAGATATTGACAGTGAGAGTCTTTCATCTTTCTTTCCGAAAGATGAACGACAGTCAACTTCCCCACTGGAAGTTGACAAAGAGGTAACTTCCCTCCGGGAAGTTACTATTGAGTCATCTTCTGTGATGGAAGATGACAGATAGTCAATTTCCGTCTCTTCTCAAGAAATTGACTTGAGCCTTTCAACTTCCCCACTGGAAGTTGAAAGAGAATCAACTTCCTTCCAGGAAGTTGACAGATCAGTAACTTTCGAAATGAAAGTTACTATTGACGTATCTTCCTTCTTGGAAGATACTATTCATTCATCTTCCTCACTGGAAGATGAATTACAGTCAATTTCCTTCCAGGAAATTGACTATTTGAGTTTTCTAACTTCCTTTCAGGAAGTTCAAAGATACGTAACTTCCCTCCTGGGAGTTACAATCCACAAATCCGTAACTTTCCCACTGAAAGTTACTATTCCTTCATCTTCCTTACGGGAAGATGATCAGAGTCATTCTGGTCCAAGACTCATCCTTGGAACAGAAAAATTCCGAGTAATTTCCATTCTGGAAATTACTAATCCTATTCCTTTGTTAAGACATTTGGTCTTGACAAGTTCAAATTTTTCTTATTTGATTAATTTGTTGAAATATTTTATTTTGACAAATTCAAATTTATTCTCTGCATCCCTTGCAGACTAAAATGGTTTTTCTTCCTTTTAATCGAACTGGAATCGGAACCTTCAGAACCCGATTTCATAAATCTTTTCTGATATTGTCTCACGATGAGCCAATATCTCCTTCTTTAAAATTCTTGGTTCCTATTCAAACCAAGAATCTTTTTAATCTTTTCAGATTTTCATTCCAGGATGAAGATAAAGAAGATGAACACTTCATTCTTTTCGCTCGGGAAGGATTGAGAAGAAGATCAACAGAAGATCAGTCAGTAGAAGATGACAAGAAGTCTCTACTACCGACACCTTCGGAGATCCGGTCAGCAGATGAAGACAAGACGTCCCCACTGCCGACACCTTTGAGCCAGTCAGCACTAGAAGACAGAAGATCTTTCGGTGCAGACATCTTGAGTGCCTGTCAGCCCAACTTTCGGCGCCGACAGCTTTTACTTTTGTAAAAGTAATTCACGCGGTGTGAATTACTGTTTGCTTTTTACTTTCGGCTACTTTCGGCCGCTTTTGCTTTTTGTTTGTCTCCCGTGATTTACGGGACTTGTCTTTTGTAAAGCCTCTCCGTCTATATAAGGAGAGTTTAGTTTTCATTTGAAGGCAGAACCAGTTCTACTCCCTTCCTTCTACAGAGAGAACTCGTATCTCCTCCAAGAGAGAATCTTGTGAGTCTTGAGCGAAGAGCTTGTCTAGATGACAACTCTTCTGAGTGAATCTTGTGAGAGAAATCTTGTGAGATTTCAAATTTCTGTAAAATTTGTAAATTTTGTTAATACAATGAATAATGTTTATTTCATGTTCATTGTCTGTGCCTTACATGGTCGGCCTTGCCGCCTGTTAAGTTATTTTCTTATATCTTCTCATGTAATGCATGCATTGGTCGGCACTGCCGCCTCTTAACTGTTGCATGTTTATTTTCTGTTTGCCATTTCTGTTCTTCTCTCGCTCCTGTTCCTTTCTCTTTATTTGGCCTTGTGCTTCTTTCTGTTTTTCTTTTATTTTCCTTTGATGAAAGCTGCTTCCTTCTTTTCTTTCTTTTGTTCTTCTGCTCTTATTTTCATATTTCTCTGTATCTTCTCTTTTGCTTCCGCTTCTTCTTCCCCAAATGGTATCAGAGCCATTTTCCGGTTCTGTTGCTTAATTTTTCTCACAAAATTAACTTGTGAGAGAACTGGTTCTGCCTTCCAGTTCGATTCACTCTTATTTGGGGGAGAAGAAGCGGAAGCAAAAGAGAAGATACAGAGAAATATGAAAATAAGAGCAGAAGAACAAAAGAAAGAAAAGAAGGAAGCAGCTTTCATCAAAAGAACAGAAAATAAACATGCAACAGTTAAGAGGCGGCAGTGCCGACCAATGCATGCATTACATGAGAAAATATAAGAAAATAACTTAGCAGGCGGCAAGGCCGACCATGTAAGGCACAGACAATGAACATGAAATAAACATTATTCATTGTATTAACAAAATTACAAAATTTACAGAAATTTAAAATCTCACAAGAAAATCTCACAAGATTTTTCTCACAAGATTCACTCAAGAGAGTTGTCGTCTAGACAAGCTCTCGACTCAAAGCTCACAAGATTCACTCTTGGAGGAGATACTAGTTCTCTCTATAGAAGGAAGGGAGTAGAACTGGTTCTGCCTTCAAATGAAAACTAAACTCTCCTTATATAGACGGAGAGGCTTTACAAAAGACAAGTCCCGTAAATCACGGGAGACAAACAAAAAGCAAAAGCGGCCGAAAGTAGCCGAAAGCAAAAAGCAAACAGTAATTCACACCGCGTGAATTACTTTTACAAAAGTAAAAGCTGTCGGCGCCGAAAGTTGGGCTGACAGGCACTCATGATGTCTGCACTGAAAGATCTTCTGTCTTCTAGTGCTGACTGGCTCAAAGGTGTCGGCAGTGGGGACGTCTTGTCTTCATCTGCTGACCAGATCTCTGAAGGTGTCGGTAGTAGAGACATCTTGTCTTCTTCTACTGACTGATCTTCTGTTGATCTTCTTCTCATTGATCTTCTTCTCAATCCTTCCCGGGCGAAAAAGAATGAAGTGTTCATCTTCTTCATCTTCAACCTGGAATGAAAATCTGAAAAGATTAATTTGAAAAGATTCCTGGTTTGAATAAGAACCAAGAATTTTAAAGAAGGAGATATTGGCTCATCGTGAGTCAATACCAGAATAAATTTATGAAATCGGGATTTGAAGGTTCCGATTCCAGTATGATTAAAAGGAAGAAAAACTATTTTAGGAGAATAGTTTTCCTGAATTAAGTCTGCAGGGGATGCAGGGAACAAATTTGAATTTGTCAAAATAAAATATTTCAACAAATTAATCAAATAAGAAAAATTTGAATTTGCTAAGACCAAATGTCTTAACAAAGGAATAAGATTAGTAATTTCTAGAATGGAAATTACTCGGAATTTTTCTGTTCCAAGGATTGTTCTTGGAGCAGGACAATTTTGATCATCTTCCAGTAGGGAAGATGAGGGAATAGTAACTTTCAATGAGAAAGTTACGGCTTTGTGAATTGTAACTCCCAGGAGGGAAGTTACGTATCTTTGAACTTCCTGAAAGGAAGTTAGAAATTCAAATAGTCAATTTCCTGGAAGGAAATTGACTGTAATTCATCTTCCAGTGAGGAAGATGAATGAATAGTATCTTCCAGGAAGGAAGATACGTCAATAGTAACTTTCATTTCGAAAGTTACTGATCTGTCAACTTCCTGGAAGGAAGTTGATTCTCTTTCAACTTCCAGTGGGGAAGTTGAAAGGCTCAAGTCAATTTCCTGAGAAGAGACGGAAATTGACTATCTGTCATCTTCCATCACAGAAGATGACTCAATAGTAACTTCCCGGAGGGAAGTTACCTCTTTGTCAACTTCCAGTGGGGAAGTTGACTGTCGTTCATCTTTCGGAAAGAAAGATGAAAGACTCTCACTGTCAATATCTTGGAAAGATATTGACTGTTTATCATCTTCCAGTGGGGAAGATGATTTAACAGTATCTTCCTGGAGGGAAGATACTTCTCTGTCAACTTCCAGTGGGGAAGTTGACTGTCGTTTAACTTCCTGGAAGGAAGTTAAATGACTTTCACTGTTAATTTCCATCTCGAAAATTAACTGTTTATCATCTTCCTGGAGGGAAGATGATTGAATAGTATCTTCCTGGAGGGAAGATACTGATCTGTCAACTTCCTGAAAGGAAGTTGATCCTTTTTCAACTTCCAGTGGAGAAGTTGAAAGGTTCAAGTCAATTTCCTGAAGAGGAGAGGAAATTGACTGTCTGTCATCTTCCATCGCAGAAGATGACTCAATAGTAACTTCCTGGAGGGAAGTTACCTCTCTGTCAACTTCCAGTGGGGAAGTTGACTGTCGTTCATCTTTCTGAAGGAAAGATGAAAGACTTTCACTGTTAATTTCCTGGGAGGAAATTAACTGTTTATCATCTTCCAGTGGGGAAGATGATTCTACAGTATCTTCCAGGGAGGAAGATACATCAATGGTAACTTCCAGTGGGGAAGTTACCTGTCTTTCAATTTCCTGAAGGGAAATTGAATGACAATTTTCACTGTCAATTTCCTGGAGGGAAATTGACTGTTTATCATCTTCCAGTGGGGAAGATGATTCAATAGTATCTTCCATCTCGGAAGATACTGGTCTATCAACTTTCCTGAGGAGAAGTTGATTCTCTTTTAACTTCCAGTGGGGAAGTTAAAAGGCTCAAGTCAATTTCCTGAGGAGAAACGGAAATTGACTGTCTGTCATCTTCCATCACAGAAGATGACTCAATAGTAACTTCCCGGAGGGAAGTTACCTCTTTGTCAACTTCCAGTGGGGAAGTTGACTGTCGTTCATCTTTCGGAAAGAAAGATGAAAGACTCTCACTGTCAATATCTTGGAAAGATATTGACTGTTTATCATCTTCCAGTGGGGAAGATGATTTAACAGTATCTTCCTGGAGGGAAGATACTTCTCTGTCAACTTCCTGTGGGGAAGTTGACTGTCGTTTAACTTCCTGAAAGGAAGTTAAATGACTATCACTGTTAATTTCCTGGGAGGAAATTAACTGTTTATCATCTTCCAGTGGGGAAGATGATTCTACAGTATCTTCCAGGAAGGAAGATACATCAATGGTAACTTCCAGTGGGGAAGTTACCTGTCTTTCAAAATTTAACTTTTTAACTTTTTAAAATATATTTTTGAAATACAAAAAAAATATTAATATTAAAAAAATATATTACAATAATATTTTATTCTTTTTTTAATTTTTATATCATTTTATTTCATTTCTAAAAATAATCAAATTTTAATCATATAATCTGATAAGTAATATATTAAGAAATATTTGAAAAATAAACTGTTTTTAGACTATTTTATTATTATTTATAAATTATTTCTCTACTATTTATACATTTGAGATATTCTTAATTAATAGAACACATTTTCTATTATTTAAATTGTAAAATTTTATTTGTAATATTTAAATTAAAAAATTTTTCTTTTAAATCAAATTATGACATTTAAACGCTTTTATGCATGTATTTCCCTTATAACTAAAAAAATTCTAATATTAAATACAATTTAAGGCTAAGTAAGGTTTTATCTATTTTTACAAATTTTTTTTTATCTCATCTCATCTTATCATTACTATTTTTTCAAATTTTATATAAAATAAAATAAATAATTCAACTTTTTAAAATTTTAAAGCAACATTTTCAAATTTTAAAACAAAATTAATATTAAAAAAATTTATTATAATAATATTTTATTTAATTTTTAATTTTTATTTCATATTACTTCATCTTATTTATAAAAATAAACTAGATCTAAATCCCTTAAAATTTTTTGAAAATGGCCGTTGGACGTACAATAAAAAGTATGTTTTTATCTGAGATTTACATTTTTTTTTAAGAGGAAACTTACCTGTCTTAACTTTACACAAATAATTTTTCTTTAGATTTAATGATAAAATATACCGACAAAGAATTCATTATTAGATTTTGCAAAAAAAGAAAAAACTTCCAAAAACACAACCCTAAAGAGACCGATGAATTTTTTTTCTTAATTATTTTGAAGTACAAAGTAGACTATAACATTTTCTAACAAATTGGAACACTTCCCACAAAATTGGGATTTTTAATATTCTAAAAAGAAAAAAAAAAGATTTTTCTATTTAGATTGAAAGATGAGATGAATTAATATGATTTCTGAAAGTTAAATAAAATATTATTAATTATTATTATTTTAAAATTTTGAAAAATGTAGTGATAAAATTTAGATGAATTTATTTCAACTCCCAATCCAAACTGGACCAAAGAAAAATTGATACTGATTATAGTATTACTCCTTACATAATATAAAATAAAGAGATATAAATGTATAAAGTAGGTCTTATAATATTTATTTTTCCACAAACTCATTTGGGTAGTCATAAATGTGGTATGACTTACCTTTTTATTTATTTTTGTATTTTTATTTTTCACTCTAATTGAAGAGATTTTATTTATTTTTAAATAAACTTGGTGCAAAGTAAAAAAGATTTTGGCAAGGAAAAAGTGAATCCAAATGGTATGGGCAGAGTTGGCAAGAGAGTAGAAGCCTGAAGCATGGCACATTGACCTAATATAATGCTTAGCTTGGTTCATTTACTGGAACAAAAAAAATAAATAATGCATGAAGTTGAAACATTTCATTTATAATCCAACTATTAAACTTATAAATATTTCATATATTATGTCTCTATATTATTATGTTTTTAGTTGTAAAAATTATATTTCCCTCATTTCAGTTTATTATTTCTTTTTAAATCTTTATTTGTAGTTGTCGTATTTTGCTAGTCAGAAACTGAAAAGTCCTCATTTTGGCGTTTCATTTCATTCGAATGTTGCATGCAACTCTCTAACATTTTTATGTCCAAATTAGCGATTCATTCTGAGCAAATAAAAAGGGAGTAAAAGGACTTGTCTTATATTTTGTTTACCAATATTCAAATTGCGTTTTGAATATTGAGATGATTTTTTTTTTTTTAATAAAGAGTCAGGACCACATATTTAATAATAATCCTTACCTCAAAATTATTAATAAAAGCCTCATGTATGGCAGATGAAGACCGTAATAACATTATTACACTTATATGTTACAAGATAAGAAATTAAATCTCGAGCCCAAATGCCAATAAGGACTAAAACATCAAAAAAAAAACAGAACCCAAACAATTAAACAAGCCTATAAAAGACACAGCCATGCCGAGAATGAAAAAACTACACAAGCCTAAAAACAAAAACAAAACCAAAACTTAATAAAAATGTAAAGACGGCAAACCCAAATAATTCAAGCGAGTCAGTCCTTTGAGAGCTCGAATTTGATAAAATGCTACAAAACCAACTCCTCTCTTGTCGCACATTTTTTATTAACCAGCCAATCTGCTACTTGATTGCATTTTCTATATATATATATATATATATATGTTGTATACAATAATTCATAGGATCTAAGAGATCCATAATCTCTTCCCAATAATCTTTCAAGTACCCCATACCACATCTCTGTCTGTACTACCATCATATTATTATCATAGAATCCAACTCAATAATTATATTAGTAATATTTAAGGTTTTACAAATCTAAATACTTTGAAGAAAAGCTAGTAATCTTGCTTTATTGTTGGACCCGAAACCAATAGGGGAAGAGAAAGCCTTAATTAAATGATCTCTATCATCTTGAATACGGATGCCAATGCTATTACCATCCATATTCAATTTATACCATTCGGGGGGCGACTGTTGCAATGTAACTATTTTACGTCAACATCTCTTGGGAGGCACAAGAGTAATTCTTGATCTCTCAAAAACCAAGCAATCGAAATGCGAGAGGCTATTAAAATTAGTAGTCGATTGGCAAATGGTGCCAATCCACTTATAAATTGAAAACATCATTTCTTGTAGAGTTTCTGATTTTCCCTCCATCCTAGCTAATCATCTTCTCCTTCAAAACCTCCAAGTAATAAGAGTAGGCAGAATACCAAAAATAATGCCTACTTGAGAATAACCTTTAGCACGACGAAATTACGTTAACATAGTATCTTTTCAGGTAAGGCCAAGAGGAATGCCGTACATATTACCAAAAGTAGCCCAAACCTCCTGCACAAAATTCCCCTAAAAAACATGATTCTGATCTTCATAAATTCCTGAATCATAGCAATTACAATTAGAGACGATATAATTATTTATGTGATGGAACTTATTATCCACACTCAGAGTCATTCCACACATTCCATATAGTAATAGACAATTTGAGCGAAATATTTTTATGTCACACTTAAGAATGCCACTCAAAAGAAGAATCCTGAATACGGATACAATTCTAAGCTGATTTAATAGTAGAGCAATCTGTCTAATTTTTTGTTCTAACTAACACATCTAGCCCCACCGTATTTCTAGATAAGATAGCCAAAATATCTTTAATGTTTTCATGGCCAACAAGACTCTCCAATAAATCAAGATCCCAACTATTAGAGAGTTTGCAATCCTTAATTTTAAGAAGAGGATTACCCACCAATTGCATATAATTTTTCAAAGGGCCATTGTCATTCCAGTTATTATACCAAAAAAAATATTACCCTCTTTAGTCCTCCATTTAAAATTATTCAGGAGCATTAGAATACACTGAGCATCCAAGATGAGTTGAATTAAGTTATAAATAGTAGTGTTTTGTGGGTCCTATTGAGATGAGTTTAACTTTTTAAATTGTGATGAGTTTAACTTTTTTTGGTTGAGATGTACAAAATAAATTGAGATGTGTTTAGCATTTTTATGAAAATTTGAAAAAATAATGAATCACACCAATAATTGGTTTGAGATGAATTTAAATGAAGTGAGTTGGACTCAACAATAAAAAAACACCAATAACATTGCAAAATTTGAATCCTCTTGGATTGTTTTTGGTTTAATCAGCCAATATCTTTCCAGAAATTTTCGTTATAACATAACATCCCTCTATCATAAGTGATGACTTTTTCTCGTTTACCAGACAGGGTTTTGATTGAAATGTGTTAATTTGGTGCAAACGCACTGCTTTAGGTGGGGGGGAGCTCATGCAGCTATATATGCAGCCAAAGACGACTTTTGACAGATGATAACTCAATTGCCGCACGGAAGTTACCCCAACGGAGGCCATCAATCATGACTCACGGAGCATATAACAATCTAATGTTATCGTTTATAAAAGAAAGAAATCATTGCATTTCATTAACTCAACTCACTTTCATATCTCTGTTTTCAAGTATAAATGATATAATGTTTATTGTTATTGTTAGAAGACTTTTTAGAACATCTTATTCTTGGCCTCAATGAATTTTTTATGTGAGCAGAATAACTTATATCTTTTGGGTTGTGTTATATCCTATAACTCAAATCTCATTTTATTCCAATTTATTGATATGATATTGTCCATCAACTGTCGATTCTTGGATTCTAAATAATGTAACTTTTTTTTAATATTATGATTCTTACCATCCATATCAGTGAATTATATTATAGGTCTAATTTAAAAGCTCTGATTTTAGGAATAATAAATTGAGTTCTTCAAATTTTGAGAGTTTTTGAATTATAAATAAGAGTATTTTAGTCAAATTTATTCTAAAATATGTCTTTCTATCTATCTATTGTTTGGGCTGTAAAAAAGTTCAATTTTATAGATTGTATATAATGCTGGCCCTTTTTTTTTATTAATGTTTTTTTCATATATTTATAAAATACTCTTACCAGTTTTTTTTTTTTTTTTAAATTCACAATATCAATAAAAAAAAAAATACTTACCCAATCACTAAGTAAACAAAAAAAAAAAAAAATGGAAAAAAAATCTCAGGACCCATTATCGAGATCTGAAGCATTTCTCTTTGTAATAATGTCACATTATGTAGTAAGATAGGTAAGAGTATATTGAAGGTGTAGTATATGTATATATATATTTCCTAATATTTCCAGGGAATTTAGAAAATTACTCCAAATTTAAGCTGAACATGCCTCACTTCTGTTCGGTGCATGACCCAATACCCTCTGGCCCAGACCCTTTTTGTTTCCTTTTTCAAATTCGTTTCTTTACACAACAATATCCTCCTCTATTCATATCCCTCCAACCTCCATTTTATTGTGTCATAAGTAGGGCTGTTCATCCAGTTGGCAGACCAAAAATGTGGATATGCCCAGCCCAGATCTTAGGGTCTAAATCCGGACTGGTGTCCAGCCCAACTATATCCGGATCAAGATCCGGTCAGGGAACCGGATTAATCCGAGTTTATTAGCACCAGAAATACGGAAACTGGATTGAAACTGCCTTTTCTTTTTAATAATATAACCAATATTATTTTTCATAATACAAACATAAATAAATCATAATTGATAATACAAATGCAAATAATTTTTTCACATTAGAAATATATAAAAAATAAAAAACAGAAACGAGTACCCTTTTTGTATTTTCTCATCAACCAAACATCTCCATAAAAAAGCCCTCGCCCCAAAATCATCCCGAGAAACCATTCTTACTCTCCATGCAACGGACCCTAATTTTACCCTTAAAGCCCGTATCGTCATCTTCACCTCTTCATCTTCTTCAACATTGTGGACTGCGTCTCTATATACGGGATCCCTCTCGTCTTCCTCTTTCACCTCGACCTCATTTACATTCAAATCCAACAACAACGACGACCAATGTGAGAAAAAAACCTAATTCCATCGCCTACTTCCAAGAGATATCCAGTTCTTCTAGATCTACCACATCAATCGAAGCCAAAAAAGACCCAGTTTACCAAATCACCAGATCTACTCAAATATAAAACTATTATTCATAGATCGGGAGAGAGCCTTATCTAAAGGTCTTCGATGAGAAACACTGAGGCTTTGCGCTTTGGAGACGGTGACGGCAATTCTACGAAGGAGATCGATAACAGCGATAGATTGAGTCCCCCGCGGTTGTTGAGCATGATCATTTGACAGCTGCTAGGGTCTCGTTTCACATGCGTGAGAGAAAGAGAGGGGGTAGAGACGGATGCGAGGAGAGAGAGAGTAGGATCGTAAGAGATTAGGCATTTATTAATATATAGACCGGGTTTCGGATTTAAAATCCGGTAACCGAATTATATAACCAGATTCGGATCACATTGATCCGGATCATTAAAATGCAAATTCCGGATTTGAATTAATCCGGGTTGGATTCCGGAACCAGATTCTGGATATCCGAATTCTAGACCGGACTGGGAAAATATCCGATCCAAATGAACAGCCTTAGTCATGAGACTATTTATTGCTCCTAATATGAGACCAAATAACTTTTTTACCAATTGATTAATATATCTATTTGCATTCAATTTCATTAAAAGCAAATCATCCACATAATGATACAGAGAATTAGTTCTAGAGGTTTTGATACATAGTCATACTTTCCCAATTGAGTAAAAAGTAACTTCACAAATAGCACTTCGGAGATGGCGAAAATAGGGAAGTTTTAGAGAGATAAGCTCTCCTCTCCCCCTCCATCTCCATTTCCGAGAGTACAACCTCCAGAGCTATAAAGTGATAAGAGGATCAATAAGTCATTTGGCCACAAGTACACATGCTTTTTGTTTAGAGATAATTTCCAACTAGCATTTGAATACGACTAAAAAAGAACCATCATTCTCAAACAAGAAACCATCCTTTAGAGCATTCCATCTAGCTATCTTCATCTTCCCAGCAGACTTAACAGCTTTATGATCAGACCACAAAGCAAAAGCATGTTGAACAGCTGCTGTAGGGTACACTCCAACATTCTCAAATAATTTCTGATTACTTCTATACCAAAAACCCCATGCAATGAGTAAGATCTTCTCCACTTCCACTATGGAGATGTGAATTGCAACAAGAAACATTGATTTGCACCTAGTTCTAACTTCTTGGAGATGTGAATACCAATTGCTCTGATCTCTTTGATGGAGGCATACAAACTCCTTATTTGGATTGTGAGTTGAGATGAGATAAGTGAGATAAAAAGTTAAATAAAATGTTACTTTTTTTTGATAAGTTTAAAAAAAAAAAAACTATAATGGTTATTATTATTATTTTTTGATAAGTAAATAAAATTTTTTGATTAAAAAAAACTATAATATTTTTTGATAAGTAAATAAAATATTACTTTTTAATGTTATTATTATTTTAAGATTTGAAAAAGTTGAGTTATTAATTATATTTTGTGTGAAGATTTAAGAAAACTATAATGGTTAGATGGGGTGAGATGAGATAAAACACTTCCACTATTCAAATGGGGCTAAATGTTCAACATCAACAAACTACCCTACAGATTTCATGCAGGCCAAGCTTGGGTCTGAGGATCTACGACTACATGCATGTAGTGTTAGATTTGGAATTTGATTTTGGCTCTCAATTAATGTAGTGATCATTATTCCCCAAACTTTTGTGCAATGGAATCCTTTTGGATGTGGGTGCATGACTCGAATACTTTAGTCCAAGGCTTTGAAGAACCAGGAAGTGCACGCCATGATACCACAAAACCAGATGCTTCAAGAGAACATTTTGTCGAACTAATTATCTTTCATCTATTGGTAAACTCTCCAAAGGATTACATTAAGGCTACGTTTGATGTTGAGGTGATCTCAAATGTCTGTGAATGGTTCGACAATATGGATGATCTTTCATTCATATTGTTGAACTATTACTTACAAACTATTCACTATTATTCACAAATAATTTGAAATCACCTTAGCATCCAAATGTAGCTAAGTCCCTCAATATGCATCCTATTCCTATCTCCTCATCAAATGTCCCAAGAATTTGCTTCTCTGTGGATAGTGTCCATATCAGTTAAACTGACAAGTTAACAGAGATCTTTTGTCATGGTTAAATGATGATTAGAAACAAGTACCCAAGGCAGAGATAGAATTTTTTTTTTTTGTGGGGGGAATTGAAACTCCACATTTAGTTCAGTGACGATTTGAAGGGATTTTATCGAGTTTTTAAAACCTGACCCCTTCAAAGCTCTTATATGTTCTGCCCCTAGTCACGACTCACACTTCTGGTAGAACTTTATTAATAGTTGATTGCCAGGATTCCAGAGCAAACTGCATTTCTTTGAACTAGGAAGCCTATCAAAGATTGACTTGGAGAAATTTGTTAAAACTGCAAGTCAAGGATGTGGATGATGAAAATGTTGTCAACCTCTCAAAAGAGAGACAACTACAGGTTTCAGAGGAGACAACAGACATTGTAAATGCTGAAGAACAAGAGAAGATACAAAAGTTAAGGACTCCGCTTCAACAGAACCCCTCGAGGCTCGAGATTGCAAAGAGTGTTGCTCAAGTTATCGTAATGGAAGGTGAAAAGGTAGAATTAAAGAGTGAAACTGTTACAGATCCTGAAGCAGAAGTCTGAAGTGTCTCCTCTAAGGATTCGAGAACGAACAAGTACTTTGAAAATTGGAAGTGATGGGAACAGTGGTGCTAGATTGTTGCCCCCACTACTTCCCCTGTTTCAGATCTGCTTAACTTGAAAACAAACTATTTTGGATGAAAAAGATGCTTCATTTCTGAAGAAAACGTGGCAGAGAGAGACCAAAAATGATTTTCCAGTTTCTTCGAGTAGTTAAGTAGAATCACCACCAGTTGTCAATATTGTTGACATTATACATTTTTGTTGAAAAGGCACCAATTGAGCAAACACTTGAGAAAGATCAAGCAGTAAAAGATGAGAACAATCATCCAGAAATTGATGAAAATACCACAGATATAGTCTTATAGACTCCAGGCTGATGACACTATTTTGGCAAGGAAAACTTGCATGTGGAGGAAAACTGACAGTGAGCCTGACACTGTTAAGGTCTACAACTTGAAAAAGGATCACGACTTTTGTATTGTTGCGAGACAACAGAGGTGATAAGATACAGAGAATCATGGAAGGCCAAGTCAATGGGAAGAGAAATACTTAAGTCACAAATGGATTACAAAAACAATTTCATAAATTAATGTAGCTTTATGCGATTCGTCAGATTGTAAAACTACTTCTATTGGATCACATTAAATCACGTCAACTTGTGGGATTGTTTTTGTGTTATCTCTTTGTGACTAGCAGTCCTATTTACACTCAGTACAGTCTGGATCCTCATTAATGAGAGAGAATAATAATTCATTTTGAATCAAGTTAGGCATGCAGAGGAAACACAGAGAGTCTAAACAAGTTTTAGATGCATTTCTGGGATGGCACAATTACAATGTCATGAACTGCTCACCCTTTCATGCAATTAAAACCATGTAAGTCCAACAACAAGAGCAACAATAGATAACCAGAGTGGAATAATCAATACACACAGATTGGCGATCCCCGACGAAAATCCAAAATAACCAGAGTGGCGGCGCTGTGTGCAAGGGCCCCAAGAACGACAAACACGTGGAAGATCTGGTGGCTGTGGCCTGCAATATCAAAGGCACCAGGCTTCCATCGCTCCGGTATTCGACTAACATAGAACCCTGCTCCTGCAGCATACAAAACAGCCATAACAAGCTCATACCCTAAGGCAACAAATATATGAGGATGGCCCCGATAGAGAGCAAAAGCATGAGCTGCTGGAATTACTCCCGAAAAGCCCATGCAAAGAAATAGGGAGGCCCTGTAGGAACGGAAACGAGAAGTAGAGAGAGCAGGTGTGAGCAGGGTAATAATTGCGAGGATTCCCAGTACAGATATGGATGTAAGATAGAAGAAACGAGAATAGGGGTTGCAGGAGAAGGCATAGTAAATGGGAGCAAAGAAGGAACAGACTATCATAAGGGAAATGCCAGCATAATCTAGGCGCCAGAAGAAAAGGTTGAAGCGTTTTGAGTGGCAAGCAAGAAGATGTGAAAGAGAGCTGGAAATCAAGCAGCCCATTGCTCCTGATAAGAAAACAAACCAAGGCCATTTCGGAATTGTGTTTGAAGAACCGTCCTCTTTATATGAATGCAGAACTGATGGCTCTGAAATGTGTCTCAAATGCGAGTCCTGCAAAAAGGTAAAAGCATAACACCTCTATCTACTCTTACAATAATCAATGAGTAAAATAGCTCATGAAGAAAAAAATTATAACATTTCTAAATCAAAACCTCTGCCAAACGAACTTGGGAAACAAATGGCTAATACCAAGTGTGATCTGTCTAAAAAAGTGATCTTTAAGTGGTTTATTCTCCCAAAACCTTCTAGTGACGAGTAACAAAAAATTGGATTAGTAGAATTATATGGCACTGAAGATCAAAATGTATTGATCTTTAAAAATTGTAATCATTAGATAGAAATGATATTTTGAAATGTGTATAAATCGCATAATTATTTAAAATAAAATAAAACACGGAATCTACAAAAAAAAAATTTAATAATATACTCCACTCCCTTCAAAACAATTACTCTAGAATGATATATAACATTACTGATCACCAAAAGAGTTATAAAATGGACAACTTGGTAGGTTTAACGCTGTAGATGTTGTACGATATTCCCTGAAAGAAGTCCCGTGAGGGACAAAGTCTGATACACCAAAAACCCCACAGCCACGTCAGAAGGCTGTACACTTCAGATGGCTCCACATTCTTTACCTTTTAATCGCCACCGTTCAGCTATGGCGTAGACCCCACATACTTCAGTATACCATCCACTGTTTTGCGTGAACGTGGGACCCACTTTCGATAAAACACTCAGACCCGATATGAATTTCATATTCTTCTCGATTTATCTTAGTTTATTTTTATTTTATTTTTATATTTTTTTAATTTTTCATACAAATTACAAATTTTTATATATTTTTTTAAATTTTAATATATTTTTTTAAATTTTAAAATAATACTAATATTAAAAAATAAATTAAACTTATTTTAACTATCATCAATGCAAACGGCTCTCAAATACCCCTGATAAATCTTAAATAAATAAATAAAGAGATAATATAAAACTCACCGGAATTAGAGTATCGGAGACGTTCATCAACGGCCCTGGAACTGGAGCCCTGATCCCCCACCCCATACACACACAACATGAACATGCAAGTTGATCGAATACCAAAAAGAAACAAAACAAACTTCTGAATGAAAAGGCATGTCTTCTATCTCTATCCTCTCTCTCACTCACTCTCTTACCTGGACCAACTCCCAAGCAGGCCGCCTCCGATATCCGGCTTCTCCATCAAGCTCATCACCGTCAATCCGGCAAATATTAGGAATCCCCCTACATGCCTGCACACCAAACATATATCAAACACACACATGGGTGTACGTAACAAACACGTATTTATCTACATATACGTATCTATGTATGTAGGTATGAGAATTGGATTCAATCTCACGTCCAGATGTTGAGCGATTCGTTGTGCCAAGCAAAGACGCTCAGCAGCGCGTGCTTCACAGGCCACTCGCACCGGTAATAGTCCAATATGTACTCGTTGTCCTTCAGATACTCCGGCAAATCCTGGTACTTCACCAATCGCCGATCAAATCGCTGCTGCGTCTTCATCTTCTTCTTCTCCACGATCTCTAACTTCTTGATGATCGTCTCGTTGTCCTCCGTGACTAGGTCAGAGCTCTTGTCTCTGCTCCGGCGATGGCTGCTCATATTCTCCGGTGGTTTAATTTCGAGTGCATCGCCGGAAATCCCCTCTGTAATACCTTCTCCTGCGATCCAGTTGATCGATCGTCTTCTTCGAGATTTCGAGACATCTTTCTATTTATACACAATTAGGACCGTGCGAACCAGATTTTACCTTCTGTGTGCATTACAGATGAGTCCGGATACGTGTTAATCAATTAATCGATACATAACAGAAAAGTCAAAAGATAAGGGAATTTCTAACTGTGACCAATGTAATTTCGCCACGTAGCTATTAACTGGCGGAGCCTAGCGTGTTGCAGTATTAGGCTCCACTTCGAATTTGTATGGTCTTAAATAATTGCTCAAATCCTGGGAAAGGTGGGAATTGAGATATGGTAAATTTGGTACATTTGCATGGCTTTCAAATCAGCGCCAAAGTGTGTGCTCATAATTCGGATGAGATGGGTAAGCCGGGCCAAGCCCTGCTTAATTATTTTGAAAAAGAGCAAATCTTATTATTTTTATATAAATTTTGTATTTATTTATTCTTTAAAAATATTTATGTAATTTATGATAGTAGATATAATTCTTTAAATTTTAAATAGATTATATATATAAATATATATTTTTATAATTATAACATTTCTCTGCGTAATAATATTAGATACAAAGACTTCAGAGTCTTTTTTTTTTTTTTTTTGTTAATAATCATTTTCTGTATTTAAAAAATTCGAGTAAAAATTAAAAAATAAGTCCAAATGATATTTTTGAGTCAACATATAACATTTGAGCAAGAAGTAAAATCATGTATATATATTTTAATTTTCCATAATCAGCTGACGTGGATTGAGATACATGGTTGAAATTTGATTATTAATTTTTGGCTTATAAAATCGTATTAAAAGTAATAAAATTTGATTATTTTTATTGAAGTCCAGTTTAACATTTTGCTCCAAATGTGTTATGTTGATTACAAGTAGTGCATTAGCAAATCACTTTGATGTTGGAAATATTAGAATTATAAAAAATGAAAATATCAATATGTCTTTAAATTAGATGTATGAAATACTTTAGCAGTGTGTTGAGTATAATATCAATAAATAGGCCTGTAAATACTTTCTTTCAATTTTGAAAAATAATTAAGTAGCAATGAGATATATATCAGGTAAAATTTATATTTTGAGACAAGTTTGGAATGAATGCATTTAATTATAACCAAATATAAGCAAGCAAGAAATGAACATGGTCCCCACTAGGACGGTTCATCCGGGCCGGGTTTTGCTTAGCCTGATTTTAAATTTTTCTTTATTTTTTAATAATTTTGATATTGTCATTTAAAAAATTCAAAAAAATTTTAGATCAAAAATTCGGATGAACAAACCTAGTCCCTACCCATAAAATCAATTATATATAGTCATTTTTGCATACTTCTTACATATTTCATTGATGTGATTGGTCAAAACAGTTATTTTATATTAAAAAATTACACAACCAATCATATTAGTAAAGAGTGCAAAAAATACCTAAAACTGATTGTAGATATAATATTTCATACAATATTCATGCAATAGTACTAATGTCATATTTTGCACAGGCTCTTTGAAAAAAAAGTAGACGCTATAAATAGTATACAAAATATCAATTATTTGTGGATCCATTATTTACAGAAGATGTGCACCTTGCATACCTAAAACTTACACCCAACCTTACTCTCTCACATGACACACAAACGGTATCATGAAATAGGGTCCCTATACTCCCAGCTGTAAAGAGCATGACAATAATGTTGAGTGATCAGAGTCTGAAAACCTTCTTGTACTTGCTATACCACATGCAAGATTTGTGTGTTCTAAACAAAAAAAGGTTGTGATCAGTTTAAAGACCCTGATCATGATCTTTTCTCTGAAAAAAGCTCAAGCTCATGGAAACTTAGTTAAGGGTTGTCATGAAAAAGAACATGTCTATTATATGTTAATAAATTGAATCATGCATGTTCATCCACACACACACACACACACACACACACACATATATATATATATATATATATATATTATATTAAAGCTGTTGTGTCCTCTCTTTATATTCCAGTCTCATGACAAAGAAATTTTACTTTTAAGTACGAAAATTTCATCTATAATATCTGGGTTGCTATTTGAGATCAAATTTAAATCTCAATCCAAATCATAGAAGCAGTTTTTATCCGTTTGAACTACAATTTTTGGGATGACATATAATGTCAAAAAGAGAAAATAGTTTGAATAGTAATATTACTATAAGAAAAATAGATATTTGTAACCAATTATTTGTAATGAAAATGATTATTTATGATGAAAATAGACTTTTTATTAACTATAAATAATTGACCGTAAATAAGTAATTTATTTTATAATAATTATATTTTACATTTGAATGAAGTAGCAATAAGGGCACAAGTAATATTTGTGGGGGAAAGTTTTATACAATTGTGGTAGGGGAGGGTTGCAGCTAGTTTGATCATAAATTTCTAGTTGGAATTGAATTTGAGACCGTTGGACAGAATGGTATTTTTCATTCACTCCAACGCCTGATCATCTTCTTTTATTTTTGTTTTTCTGGGACGTGGATTTTGTTCCTCATTAAAGAAATATGGGCGGATCACATATGAGAGTAATTAACTTGGGCTCTGGGACTACGTATGATATTGGTCTAGATTTTGAAGCCCAGAGCAGCTCGGCCTCACCAATATTAATTTATTTTATTTTATTTTAATTGGCTACAATCTGCTTTGAAAAATTCTTAAAAATTCTTCTTGATAAATTGGTGTGCAGTATAACATGCTTGTAATCCATATTATCACCATTTCAAAAAAATAAAAAAAAATAAAAAATTCACATGATCACGCGGTCATTAATGATACGCACATCAATATGCATGTCTTTAATTTTTAGACTATAATGTATTTCTGCATATTTACTATATATTAAGTATTATGAACTAAGAAGGCCGAGGAAAAAAATCTATATGATGTCATATGATCTAATTTATAAAAAGAAATAATTTTATAATCTAATGTATATGTAACTTATGCATGCATCGAGCCATGCATGATGTGATCATGATTTGTGAAATTTATTATCACGGGATGATCTGTTTGTGGCTAAAACCAATACGGCAAATGCAACTATATGTGATTTGTTAGGCCTTATCAACTATATGACAATTGATCATTTATATACGACGTACGTATACGTGGATTAAGAGCCATGATAAGTATACTGTATACAACACATAAAAATATGTGTAAATAAATAAATATTATACATGATATGAACTGAAGCTGCGGCCAGTAGAAGATTATAATTATTATACACATATAGTACTACTATTTCACGTGGTTCTAATTAATTACGTGACTAGCTAGCTTGCTACATGCAGCAAGATCATCGATCGATCGAGTTAATTAAAAATTAAGGAATATTGAGCCACTAGTCATGATCTAGTACGTTTGATGCATGACTTAGATATGGGACCTCGAAGAAGCTAGCCCGATTGATCAGATTCTGGGTATACCTAATAATTCATATATAGTTGAATTATTTCTTTCTACTAATGTACTACTTCTTTATAATTAGTCGTAAAGGTCGGCTACTTTCCCAAAACAAACTTAAATTAAGCACGTACGTACGTACACTCATATATATATATATATATATATATATATATATATTTATATTTATATTTCTCTAGCTAGCTAGCTAGGCTAGGATATCATGACGTGGAATTGCCTAGTTCGGTCTTGAACATGAAGATAGTATGGTGGCCGAGAATTTGGTTGATACCCGGCCAAGTGCAACTTCAACATTTTAATAAAGAAAAAGAAATTATATGTAACATGGAAAAAAGAAGAAAACAAAGAATATTGATCGAAATTAACTTCTTCATTTTCATATCTCTTGTTACAAGATCGCATGTGATTGATTATTTTATGATGAATTATGTTGAGATGTGGCTTGAATGAAGCGCATCATTTTGCACTTGGAGTTTTCAACCCGTAAGTTCGCTCGACCCTCGCTCGACGCTCGCTCGAACGAGACATCAAACGGAGAGTTTTGGATCCAGGCAGAGACTTCGCTCGACTCTCGCTCGACCTCTCGCTCGAGCGAGAATCAATCTAGGGTTGCATCGCTTCCAGAAACTAGGTTTAGCGCAGTCTGGAATAGTAACTCGCTCGAGCGAGAATATCTCGCTCGAGCGAGATACAGCCTATATAAGGATCGAGGGCCATTTGCGCAGGAGAGAGTGGAAGCAGAGAGCTGTGAGTGAAGGCGATTTCGCTCGAGCGAGAAGGGCTCGCTCGAGCGAGATTACGAACACAGGCGTTCCGTCTCCCATTTTTCTCCTTGTTTGAGTTTGTAGATCAGAGAGAGCCTACTTGAGAAGGGTTTGAGAGTCTTGAGAGAGAGAGCTTTGTAACCTCCCAGAAGTGTACTCCATCTTTGTTTATTATAGTGATTTAGACCGACCCAACAGTGGATGTAGGCTCAATTTGAGCTGAACCACTTCATATCTGGTGTCCATTTCTGTTCTCCGTCTTTAGTTTTATTTCTCTGTGTTTGAATCCGCTGCGTGGCTCCGAGTTTGCTGTTTGTTTCAACGGTTGTTATCCCGACAAACTGGTATCAGAGCGTTAAGGGATGGCCTCAGTAAATTTTGGAGTAGAGAAATTTGACGGTCAGAATAGTTTCAGTTTATGGCGCTTGAGGATGAAGGCTTTGTTGCGTCAGCAGGGTCTGTTCAAGGTTGTAGAAGGAATGACTGGTGAGTCTCCTGCATCGTCAAGGAATGAGGAAGAATTGGCTCACAGTACTATTCTACTATCACTATCAGATGAAGTTTTGAGGGAAGTTGCAGAGGAGGAGACCGCGGTTGGTCTGTGGAACAAGCTGGAGAGCTTGTACTTGAAGAAATCTCTCACTAACAGGTTGTTTTTGAAACAACGGTTATATACTCTCAAAATGGAGGAAGGTACTTCTATTTCTGCACATCTAGATGAATTTAATAAGATTATTATGGATCTGAGGAACATAGACATTAAGATTGATGAGGAAGATCAAGCCTTAATTGTTTTGTGTTCATTGCCTATTTCGTTTGATAATTTTGTAAACTCAATGTTGTATGGTAGAGATACAATCTCCTTAGTAGATGTCAAGTCTGCTTTGAATTCTAAGGAATTGAGAAAAAAATTTGGGGGTTTAGGCATGAACAATCAAGCCGACGGTTTGTTTGTGAAATGTTCCTCTGGTGATAGATCCGGGGAAGGATGTTCAGGGAAGAATAGAGGTAGTTCCAGTTCCAGTAGCTCTAGATCTAACAAGAGAAAAGTGAAGTGTTACCACTGCCATAAGTTGGGTCATTACAGAAGTGAGTGTCCTCAATTGAAAAATGTGGAGGAAGAGGAAAGTTCCTCTAGTAGTGATGACAGTGAAGAAGATGACAGTTAGTCTCTACTTCCTTGAGGGCAGTGTGGTGACAGGTGGAGTATCCTCACATGCTCCAGATTCAGATATTCATTCGCATGTGTCACGTGCGGATCCGCCAGACAGGATGGTCATTTATGAGTTAGCAGCTTTTGCTTGGTGTGATCAGAAGACAGTAATCTTGGTTTTTTTTTGTTTGCATTGTATTCTTGGGAAGCAGTGTAGAATCAGGGTTCCTGCAGTATTTCTGATCAGGATACATCTTGTGTAAAGTCTTGTTTTGTATTAAACTCATATTTGTTTTATGATCATTGGAAGTTTGGTTTTGTCTATCTGTTTCTTTGTGACGTGTTTGGTGTTCAAACACTTTTGAGAAGACAGTGATCTTCAGACAAGAAGGTAGAGCGTTACTCAGACCATACAGTTTTGTTTCACTCCACGGAGTAACTGAATGGAATGAGGTGGGCTTTGAGTGACAGAGTCTACAGTTTGCTTTTGGTTTGCCAGGCTTGTCTACAGATCGTCAGTGAAGCGGACAACGCATCTTGCTATTTGGTGAATTTTCTTTTCCTTTGTTTCCACAGAAAGGAGAGAGAGTTATAGCAAGAAGGTGGAGTTGCAGAGAGCTTCATTGTTTATTGGCATTGGTGCACAGTGAGAGCAGGTCTACAGCTGGTAGATAAAGGGGGCAGTTGGTCACCTTTTGTGTATGCTCATGCAGGCTTTTGTTGATTCTTACTTTGGCTGAAGAATATTTAGTTGTCTTCATTTGTATTCAGAAGCCGTTTGTTCAAGTAAGCAGTCTGTATTGTGGTGCATTGCCGTTTGGGTGAAGATAGTGAATCTTCAGATGTTGTCTATGTTGTTGAAGATTTTTGTGTGGAAAGTGAGTTCTTCAAAGATAGACTTCGTATTTCGTGTTGGGTATTCCTTCCGTGGTTGAAGGATTTGTGGGTCTTTTGTCCAGAATCATTTTGTGGGGCTTATTCAAGCCAAGGTGGAGATTTGTTGAGATGTGGCTTGAATGAAGCGCATCATTTTGCACTTGGAGTTTTCAACCCGTAAGTTCGCTCGACCCTCGCTCGACGCTCGTTCGAGCGAGACATCAAACGGAGAGTTTTGGATCCAGGCAGAGACTTCGCTCGACTCTCGCTCGACCTCTCGCTCGAGCGAGAATCAATCTAGAGTTGCATCGCTTCCAGAAACTAGGTTTAGCGCAGTCTGGAATAGTAACTCGCTCGAGCGAGAATATCTCGCTCGAGCGAGATACAGCCTATATAAGGATCGAGGGCCATTTGCGCAGGAGAGAGCGGAAGCAGAGAGCTGTGAGTGAAGGCGATTTCGCTCGAGCGAGAAGGGCTCGCTCGAGCGAGATTACGAACACAGGCGTTCCGTCTCCCATTTTTCTCCTTGTTTGAGTTTATAGATCAGAGAGAGCCTACTTGAGAAGGGTTTGAGAGTCTTGAGAGAGAGAGCTTTGTAACCTCCCAGAAGTGTACTCCATCTTTGTTTATTATAGTGATTTAGACCGACCCAACAGTGGATGTAGGCTCAATTTGAGCTGAACCACTTCATATCTGGTGTCCATTTCTGTTCTCCGTCTTTAGTTTTATTTCTCTGTGTTTGAATCCGCTGCGTGGCTCCGAGTTTGCTGTTTGTTTCAACGGTTGTTATCCCAACAAATTATATGTGACCAATTATTTGCAATGAAATAGATTGTTTGCAACAAAAAAAAAATTATTATTTTAACTGAAAATAGTCATTTTATTAGAAATAATTTGTTACAAATAAGCAATTTTCACAATAAAAATTGGCTCATTTTGTCAAAAAATTGTTATGATTTTCATTACAAATAACAGGCTATATTTATGTTTGTATGCATGTATGTATATGTTGATCATATATATAGTATCCAACGATGGAATTACCATATAGGAGAAAAGGGATTAATTAATTAGCCTTTAAAATTAAATTATTAATATATATGGCATAAAAGGGTATAAGATGGATGATGAATTAAGAAAGCAATATTTTGATTGATAGAAACAGCACATAGCACAAAATTAGGAGAGAACAAGAAGAAAATGGCCGTATATTAAGCCGGTTAAAGACGGTCACAAACTGATCTCTTCTGCCGGCTATTATATCTAATATGCCAACCCATACTACTCCTATATCCTTTAATTCCCCTCTCCTAGTTCCCTTTATATAAAAGACCATTCTTGTTGCAGGACTTCATTCATATATCGATATTTTCAACTCGCATTCATTCCCCTTTAAGCAAGCTAGCTAGCTTGTTCCGTGCTGTATTTTCATGGCTAAATTGTCAGCACAAAACCAGAAAAACAATGGAGAAAACAGCAGCAGTAATATTACTAATCTCAATAACAGTAGTACTACTGTGAAAAAGGTGAAACGGACAAGGCGAAGTGTTCCAAGAGACGCTCCTCCTCAACGTAGCTCAATTTATCGAGGGGTTACTAGGTCAACAAATACTCAAAACTTTTTGTTTCAGCATGATCGAGTGCTTCAACATATTAGATAGTTTTTTTATTTTCATTTCTTTTCTTTTCTGAAGTGTTCTGGGTGCCTCTTGATCATCTCAGACATCGATGGACAGGACGATATGAAGCTCATTTATGGGATAAGAATTGTTGGAATGAATCACAAAGCAAGAAAGGACGGCAAGGTACTTTATTATAGGATATATAATATATTATATATATAATATATATAATATATAAAATATTATAATATATTATATAAATAATATATTATATATATAAAATATTACAATATATTATATATACCGCAAGAGAACTGTGTTCAGTCCCAAAAACTTATTAGCGAGTTTTGCTATATAGCTAACAAAAACATTATGTGCAATTATTTTTGCATATTTTTTGGGTATTTTATTAATGTGATTGATTGTATCATTTTTTTAATATAAAATAATTGTTTTAACCAATCACATAAGTGAAGTGTTGATGAAATATGCAAAAATAATTATATATAGCAGAACTCGCTAATAAGTTTTTGGGACTGAACACAGTCTTCTTGCGGTATATATATATATATATATATAGATATATATATATATATATATATATATATATATATATATATATATTACTGGTAGTAATTTCTGATGGGGTTTGTCTTTCCGTTTTGGGTTGTGGCGTGTTATGAATGTTTCGCGATCGGTGCGATACTTACTGGGAATGCAGTTTACCTTGGTATGTATGAATGTATGAATTTATGACTTCTGCTACATGCATGCATGCATGAATATTATCATGGAAAATAAAAACACCAGAACTGCATATATTAGGAACTATGATAGATCTTTAATTAATTAATTAATTATATGCTTTGTGGTTTTTCTGATTCTTTTCCGATGTTGGCTGATTAATTTTCAGGCGCTTATGTCGATGAAGACGCAGCAGCACATGCATATGACCTAGCTGCTCTGAAGTATTGGGGTCAAGAAACCATTCTCAACTTTCCGGTAATCACGCTTCATTTTCTTTGATCAATAATATATCACTCGAATATTATAATTTTATCTAGGAAGATATATACTAATCCATATGAATATTATTGCAGTTATCTACATATGAGAAACAACTGAAAGAAATGGATGGCCTGTCAAGAGAAGAATATATTGGATCATTGAGAAGGTCATTATTTAAGAGTAATGCTATATACAAGCAATTTTGCACACTGATCTGCGCATCAATATATGCCTATTAGCTGCTTTTAATTTGTAGACCAATTTAACCAATCATCTTGAATGGATGCGAGTAATTCTTGTAACAAGATTTTTTCATTATTTAATTAGTATCATTCAACATCTATATATAATATATCGTTCAATATATAATATATATGTAAAAAATTATCTTGCAAATTAAACTTTGAGATTTTAATTTAATATTGTAGCGTATGTATCGATTTCTCAGGAAAAGCAGTGGGTTTTCTCGAGGAGTTTCGAAATATAGAGGTGTTGCAAGGTAATTATTCAAATTTCATGAAAAATGAAAAATGCATGCATAAGAAGCACGCACAATATTAATATTTATTATATTATATATCGCAATTTTTGTTACCACATATATTTTATCTCAAATGTCATTTTCTTATATATATGTACTCAATGATGATGATCGCAGACATCATCACAATGGAAGATGGGAAGCTCGGATTGGCAGAGTCTTTGGAAACAAATATCTCTATCTAGGGACATATGGTATATATATTCCTCCTCAATATTCCCCCTATTTTTATTAACTTAATCAACTAATTTAAAAAATAAATATAAAGCAAACATGAGACTCCGTAGTACTCATCGATATTTTCGTAAAAGCAGAAGGTTATCCTAATACACACATATATAAGTCATGTGCACCAAGCTTAATGAGAAAATAATAATTAAATTAATAACTGGATTTTGATCAGTAATTGTATAATTTCTAGGCCTTAATTTGCAAATTATGACATAATATTAATATTGAATTATTGTCATTCACCTAGCTAGAAAAAGACATCCCCAGCTTAAAAATTATATACTAATTTGACACGAACACGCATTAATAATGGACAAGCGGGCTACTAATTACCAGAGAAAAAGACAACTTTCAGAGTCTCATTATATTAAATAATATTTGCTTCTTGTCGAGCTGGTAACATTCATTTTCAGTTTGGACGTGTGGAAATCATCATGATCTGTTTATCTAAAGTACTGTGTCCATTTAGGACAAACGAATAATACAATATTAATTAACAATTGGTGATCACTTGGGTAATTTGGGAACTTAATTCCAATTTCTGGGTATTTCATGATATTAGTTAATATCATCACCATGATTTTCCCCGAATTTACATGTCAAATGGATTATATTTTATGTTTAATTTGCTATATTATATGTTTATATATTTCATGAAATATTAATTAATCTCATTAATATCATCTTGAATTTTTGCAGCCACCCAAGAAGAAGCGGCCACTGCATATGATATGGCGGCCATAGAATACCGTGGACTCAATGCAGTCACCAACTTTGATCTCGGTCGTTATATCAAATGGCTGAAACCAAACATTCAAAATGGTAATATTAACAATGACGTAAACTATATTCCCGATGTGGATAATCCTAACCCCGATACTACTAATTTATCCCCAAACTCTAACGAAGAACTTGGATCAATAAGTTTGTTGAACAACGTCCCAACGTCATATAATAATATCAGTACTATACCAGAAGAAAGTAATAATTTGCAGCCACAGCCATCCAGTAATACTAGTGCCACGTCAGCCCTAGGGCTTCTTCTTCAATCATCAAAGTTTAGAGAAATGATGGAGATGACATCAACGGCTGATGTGTACACTCCTTCAATGGCATCAGAGTTTGAGCTGCCGCAGAGCACATTTCCTGATGAAATCCAAACATATTTCGATTGTCTGCAGGATTCTAGTACTCATGTTTATGCTGAAGGAGAAGACACTATTTTCGAAGAGCTAAATTCAATGGTGCCTTCGATATTTAATTATGATCTTGACGCTTAGAGGAAGAGATCATCACATTAATGAAGCTGGCCATGCAGGGAGCTAGCGATCAAAATATTAATGGAGCTACTAATTAATTCTTGAATGCGATATATTGTTTTGAATTTTTCTGGTTATGAATTTCAGATCTTGTTGATGGCTGATACTAAATGGGGTAATTTTCCAGAAGTAGGCCACTATCTAATTTATTATTTGGTTCATTCCTTGTACGTAGATGTTAATTCGAAGAATAGTGAAGCTTTTGCATGGTTTTTTATTTTATTTTTCATCAGCCTTGAGTATTAGAAAAACATTATATGAATTAATTATGGTTTTTTTTAATAGAATTATCTTTCTCAATTAATTGATTCACATGCGTATATGTATTTATTCATGGGTGGCTCAATACAAATGGAGATCTAAGATGAAATTTAATTGAATAAATTATAATTATAATATAATAAAATATAAATTATTATATCGAATATTTTTTAAAAATGTACGTACTCTTGTATTAATATTCCTAGCTTGAATATGCATGCAAGAACAGCTGTTTTCAATTCATTAAAAAAAACGCTTCTTACAATATCTTAAAATACGTGGCAAATTTATAGATAAACCTAAATTAGATAAAAGCTTTAATTGTTCCTTATTATTTTCTCTATATTTTCTTTTTGTTTACTCAGAAGCTAGCGCCCCTAACCGGCCATTTGAATATTGGAGAAAGTTAGCTCTGCATATAAAAAAAAGTCTCATACTGATTTGGTGTTTTTGTATTGTTATTGGGTGTCCGGAATAAAGTTCTGATTAATCTTGAGAGTGCACAAACACTCAACAAGGAAACCTTTCCGGTCATTCTGGCGTCGCAAGAGTATAATATAATAATTAATTAATTAATTGAATTTTGATCGAACTAAGAATAATAAAAATTAAACAAATTACATGCTGATTCAAATCATATATGTATATGATTTTTTTTTTTGTTATTGAAGTTTCAACTCCGAAACCTTTCCTTTTCAAATCATATCCTTATCTAAAGTTTTGATTTTTTAATTCCCAGATTTTTCGGCCCCACAAAAAAGCCGAAAAAAGGATATTTGCCACGATTTTAAGATTTTTTGCGGCGAAATACTGTTGCCGCAAAAAGCGTTATTCCTTGTAGTATACTATCCCAAATAACTACACTTTCAGTGACACCCTTGACCCCCACGTGTGATTAGGTAGAAGTCATGATATCGAGATGATGATTGCACAGATCACATACCACATCGTTATGTGCTAGTGTGTGCAAGGATGCAATATGTTATGTACAACATAAATAACACAGCCAAGTACCAAAATCTAGAGACCATACAACTCACAATAAAAATCCTTCAAGAGGTTAATACAGTCATCCAACTGAAATATAAATAAAAAGAATAACCAAGTCCCATATATACGACAATACGGAAAAGTGCACGCAACCCCTAGCCAATCACTCATCAGGTGTAGTCAGTCCCTCGGGCTCAAATTCCTAATCCTTTGTAAGTAATCAACATATACGATAACCAAGACATTATAACGTAAATTGATACAAACAAAATACGACACTCATAAAGGCAAAAGATCACAATATTCATTTTCCACCCTTTCTCAAAATAACACATTTAATCAGGACCACACATGTCAAAAGCTCATTTTTTCCCAGAACGCAACTATTTATTATCGTGTACAATATGCCCTCTTCTTAGGATCATATGCCCTCTGGCTCTTTTCTTTACATCATGGGTAATGATCGTACATGTGACTTCATGATGACCGATACCCAGCATCGCGCCTGGTGCGTATCGTAACTAGGCATCCTTTAGCCCCCGCTTGCAGAGGGGCCACCGCTCGTGTCAATAGCGTTATTGTCTTGATCGATTCAAATTTTATCCGATGATAGTCCAAGAGAAGTCACTCAATTTATTACTCTTGAGTGACCATAGCAGCTCTACCAAAATAATGCCCCATTACGACTTAGGGTCATGATATGCACACCCCAACATAATATCACTAGTATATGAAAACTCAATTTTCAGTTCACATAATATGGCATAACACATCACAGTTGAATAATCCAAACAAGCAGTAATAACGGTAAATATGTAGATGCATGAAAAACAATATATAGGATGACATGGCATAACGTCACACGTCAGACATTATAGAACATCACAACACTTATAATATTCACATTTTCACAAACTCCAACTACACTTATAATCCCATCCTCTATCCGGCCAACAACATAAATTCCAACAACTACTACAATTATCAATCCCAATACTTCGCTAGCCCCAAGGCCCTAATTCTCAACACAACTAGATTACAACGGAGTTAGTGATAAATGCACATTTTAATCTTAGGGTCCCGTTGGATAGTTACTTACAATGCAGACAGGTAAATCTGGATGATCAAGTGTGTTGGTCTACGGGGTCTTACAATTGGATGAGTGCGCGTGCCACTACATGGAGGAACATAAAACCATTAGATTATCGCAAAAAAAGTAAATTGGTAATCTAAGGTAACGCAAGGGCAGATTGGCTCACCAAGGTGGCGCTACAAGTGGCGAAGCGACGGTGCAACAACAGTGGAGTAAGGTGGCAGTGGTGGATCTCATGGAACAGAGAGCTTCTAGTGGGTTTCTATAGAAGGGAGTATTAGATTTGCGAAGCTAGCAAGTGGAGGATAGGGTTGCTCTGGTAGGGCATGACAAAGCTCGGTGGGGCGAAGGCTGAGAAGGGCTAAAACTCTCGGGTTGGGTGGATATGAGGGAAATGGATGACAGAAAAGGATTATGGGTGCTTGAGGGTGTTGCGCGGTCACCAAGAGGTAGCTAAGGGCGATGGTGCACAACGAAAAATGCTCTTAAAGGTTTCAGGATCTAGATCTAAGGGCGGGGAAACATTGGATCTAGGCTTAGATATGGAGAAGAGAGGTTTTGTGGTGGTTTGAGGGGTGGAGAACTCGACCTATTTATAGGTTGAGTGGGGGTTCTTGACAATCGCAACCATCACTGTGATTGAAGGTGGTGGATTGCGTGGGGTCTACGAGAGACCCATGCGTGGGCATGTGACCAGTGGCCACCAGTGGAGGTGGGCTATTTTCATGGCTAAATCCGTCAAGAGTTACAGGGAGGATGGGGAATAAGAGAGGAAGAAAAAAAGAAAAGAGAGGAGAAAAAGGGATGCGGTGCTAGGGGAAAAGCAGAAGGAAAATTAGGGGTTTTTAACCCCCTTAAGCCAAAATGACACCTTTTTGGGAAGGGAAAAAATTTCACTTACAAGCTGGCCAAAGCGATGCCATTTCTGGTGGAGGGGCTGGCTCCCACTTGGACATATGCTGGGCCCGTTTTACACTCCCCATTCGGCCGAACAGTTCACAATGCTCCAAACAAAACCCTTTTCTTAAGCCATTGCACAATATGTTCAATTCATTTAAGGAAGAAAATAATAAAATAAAATACAACAAAATATATAAAATAAAACAAGCAATAGTAAAAGAAATAAATAATTAAAATACACTAATTTTTGGGGTGTCACACTTTTTGTATATATTACGAGAGAATTTTTGGATATATTGTTTTAATTTATTTAGAACTATTGAGAAATATTAAAGATTAATATAATATGTGTGTTGATCATTACGAGAGCGACTCTTGTTTTTTGGTATCTCTTCTTATGCAAATTTTATTCTTTTATAGAGGATAAATGGTTGGTATAAAAATAAAAAAAAGCATCACAAGGATGCAAGACCGATGTGGTGATCATATTGGGTCTGAGCAAAGATTAACCACGGCTACAAGTGGTTGTGGGTTTGTAGAGAGACCCATGGCCACGCTATGGTTCTCTTAGCAAACCCATGGCCACCACGCTATGGCTTGTATTTGCTCAGGGTAGAAAACCATGGGCACAAGTGATTGTGAGTCTCTTCGCATATCCACAGCAATTCATGGCCTTAGACCTTATATGGTCACGCCATAGCCCGTGGGTGTCTCACAACCTTGAAGAAGAAAAAGTGGAGGAGAAGGAGGAAAATAGAAGAGGATGAAGAAGAGGAAGAAGAGGAGGAGGAGATCAAGACATGTCATGTATGTAGCGTGATTGGGGAGGTGATAGAGGAGGATATATATCATGAAGAAGAGAGAAGAGATTGAGAGATTCGATGGAGTGTCAAAGTTGAACAATGGAGGGAGAGAGAGAAGAGAGGAGACAACATACTTGAAGCTTGGGGAGTGGCCTTAAGCAGGTTCTTCAATCGCCTTGCCCTTAAGCTAGCCATCGATCCCTTGAATTCTATAATTGATTTTATGCCTAGGGACCTAGGGCTCGAGTTACTTTTTAGGTTGAATTAGACTAGGACTGATTTAATCACGGCTGAATTAAAGTCGAGCTAAGTGAATATTATTCAATATCAGCACTATGAATCTTGAACTAATCAGAAAACATGAAAAGGATAATGCTCTAAAGCAAATTAAGATGTTGAAGTGAGGAGGAAAGACTAGTTTACTTTTCTAATGTTTCACGAGTTGCTTTATAATCATAATTAGGGCTGCAAACGAACAGAGCTGTTCGTGAACAATTTGAGCTCGACTCGTATAAACTCGATTCGAACTCGATTCATTTAATAAATGAGTTGTTCGTGAACACTAATATTGGTTCGAATATTAAATGAGCTAAACTCGTATAATCTCTACTCGACTCGTATAAACTCGGTTTGTGTTCGTGAAAGATTCGTATAAACTCGATTCGACTCATTTTGAGCTCGTAACAATACTCGTAATATTTCTATATACATATATATAATCTTGCATATATTCTTACATATATTCTTTTATTATATATTTTCTGTGTTATATATATTATTTTTGATATTTTGTATAAGTAATATATTTTGTTACTTTATGTAGAAGTAGTATGTTATTTCTTTACAATAATAATGTATTAAGTTCACAAAAAAATTATTGCGTCAAATAATTATAAAGAGTAAGAAACTCGAGTAATTATTCGACTAAATTCGGCTCGTTCGTTAGAGAGTAAAAATAAAGATCGATAAATAACTCGATTTGACTCGAACTCGTCTTTGATTGGCTCGAATTCGACTCTACTCGACAAACTCTCAGTTTGACTCGAACTCGAACTCGAGTTATTTGAGTCCAGCTCGACTCGACTCGACTCGAACTCGTCTTTGATCAGATCATTTGCAGCCTTAATCATAATAGTTCATTCCGAGTGGATCATAAGACGAGTACAGTGAAACGGCATGTTTTTTACACCCTGTTAATTATTCTTTTTACTGGAATTAATATTACTAGGGACTGCATCATCATGCGCTGCCCGGCCCATGCATGGATTGACAATAACATCGGATATTTTTAATTATTTTTTTAGTATTTAAAAAAATACTAAAAAAACATGAAAAAGAAACTTGAGTTGACATTGAATATTAGTCACCTGATTTATTAGTAATTACAGGTGTAATTATAACAAATTAATTTGAAATGTCCATTTGGCTGCAAATCTCATAAATGAAAATACTGCTACATTCATAATAATATTATATAAAATAATCTTACAAATGGACTTGAATTCACTACAAATTTTATTTTACTATTCACTCTACACTGTTTTATTATTCACTTTACAATTATTATTTTATAAATATAGTGGATGCTAATTACAAAATATATAACAAATAATATTTCTAATTAAGAAAAAAATTAATAATAATAAAATAAAGGAAAACCCTTCGGAATGGTCAGGGTTGTAATAGGGGAAGAGCAGTCCTCCCTTTAGACATCGACATGTAGGAAAAAATTAACACAATAAGCTATTAGGCTTCGCCACACATAATTACCAACCTGTAGCAGCCCTCTTTTCGTCTTCACAATTACCAACCCGTCATTCAACATAGGCGTCGACCTCCCCCCACCACGTTGCGCAAGTGTCCCCTCCCCCACCATCTCTCGGACCCCTTACCCACGAACCACCCATCACAAAACTAGAGAATAAAAAACCAGAGTACCAAAAAATCCATTGTCACAGATCATCCAATTCAGATCACAAAATTAGAGCATCAAAAAATTCCATTAACACAGATTCACAAATTCAAATCATGAGAAGTAACATCACTAAATGAAACCTCTCCGTGAAATGATAGATGCCATATCCTTCTCGGTTCTTCTTAGATCCTTGTTGTGTAGAACAACATAATCTTCTCAGACAATTTACGCCTCCACTACGCGATCAGAGGTGCATTCATTTCCTAGAAGCAATTGGATTATGGTTTGGAGGATGAAAATGATGTAATTGTTTTGAAGCAAAACTGGGAAACGGAGAACCGAATCATAAAAACTGGGAAAACTGGGGAAGAAAGACAGGGGGGTTCGCTTGAGGGGGGTTGCCTCAGGGGGATGTCCGACGCCGGTACGAGGTGGTTGTGAAAAGGGGGAGAAGGATTTCACCTTCGCCTCGAGGGGGAAAAATTTTGATCGGCTGAGGTGCAGTCCCATAAAAATTAAGTTTGGAAAGTCTAGGCGGCAATCAACCATTAGAGGGCTGCTATTTGTGTGTTACTAGCCCAACCGATTATAAGGTATTCTCTAAAATAAAAGATGCATAATCCGATATGAGAGTTTTTCTTAAATAGCAAAATCAATCTCCAAAAAAATGTGACTTTGCATATATAGCTTTTACAATATAGGTTTTTAAATCTTATATAGATCTTCGCATTTTTGTAGCGCATGCATAAAAGATCATGATAATTAGGTTACGTGTCGTCCTCATGATCTTCTAAAACAAAATTGTAAACATATCGGTTAGTTATGACTAAATGGTTTGGGACATCGTTGAGGAGCAAAAATCACATTATAATAAATAATATAAATAGAAAGTAAAAGAAAATAAATTAGAAAAAGATATAATTAACGCTGTACAATATCGAATCCACTACCTTCATAATTAAGTTAATATATATATAGGTTCCGCAAAAACAGTTATATATATAGGGACGTGTGAATCTAATAATACTATAAATAAAAGGAGATTAAAGGATGTAACTTTTTACAAGATCAGATCAATATTATTGGTCATGTTTCAGCCAATATATAGCCCATGATCTGAAGAGTGGGGCACTATATCTCTTGAAGTTGCTACGGATTGTTATTGTATATATCCATCCTGCCAAATTGATTTTGCATGTGGGAGTACTCTATAACATAACTTCTCTTGGGGCCACTCAGTTTCCTTTTCAATAACAATATGGTCCATCAATCATGACGATGTCGATCTACTCTTTTCTGATAAAGTATAGACACTTTTTAATTATTTGTGAACATTTTTTTCATAAGAATAAATTTATAACACATAAGGTTTTTTGCGGCGTTTGATAAGTCGCTGCAAAAAACTTCAAAATCGTCACAAAAAGCCTCAAAATCGCTACAAAAGACTCAAAATCGCGGCAAAAAATTATTTTCCGCGTTTTGATGATCGCGGGTTAACCACGGCTATTTGGGCGTGACAATAAGCCTAATTTCTCGCGGCAAATGCCTAATTTCTCGCGGCAATACTACTATTTGCGACTAGAAAATGCAGCAAATACTACTATTTGCGACAGAATTTAACTCTCAGCTAAATAAAACGCAGTAAAAAGTCTTATTTGTTGTAGTGTTACTAACTTTTACAATTTCTCCTCAAGATGTGTAGATGGAATATAAGATTTGGATGTATATATATAGAAGATAGATTACATATGCATGCAGCTGATTCTTATATACATTATAAAAAAACAGGGTATTTGTTACCAATTATTTATAATAAAAATGATTATTTATGATGAAAATACTAATTTTGACTAGAAATAATTATTTTGCTAGAAATAATTGATTGCAAATTATAAGTAATTTTCTTATAGTGGTTTATATATATATATATATATATATATATATATGCATGCGGCTACTCACCCTGTTCCATGGATGGCTGATGTCCTTGATCCAAGCAGTAAATTTATTCGCTGCATGAGAGAGTGATTAGTACTAGCTAGTATATATCCTTCATTAATTACTTACCGAGTAAATTAACGAAAAGTTGTAAAAGTATAAGATTTGAGATCCCAATTCCTCTCTTGAATAATTAGCTAGCTAGCTCCATGATCAACTATATTTTGGTAGATCATGTCTTAAGGAGTGACTTTCCCATATATTAAATAATTGTGGGCTATCCTTGACTATTTCTTTTCCTAATTTCTAATGTACGTTATTTCTCTAGATGAAGTATATTCTAATTAGCTAGCTAGCTAGCTAATATTGTTCAATGCATTCACGAACTATCTATTGACTATAAGAAAATCTGATTTTTTATGACCAAACATTTGAGATGAAAATACTATTTTGCGACTCATTTTGACTGAAAATAATCATTTTGCTAGAAATAACTAATCGTAAATAAATAATTTTCTTCTAGTAATTAAAATCCCTGTAAATTCTAGGACTTGTTCAGAAACTAATGTTTTAAATTCCATTCTTGTGATCAATATTCCAGTTTAAATGCTGGAATTGGAATATTACAATACCAAAATATTTCGGTATACCATTTTCGGATGAATTATATATTATATATAAATATATATATATATATATATATACACAACACTTATATAAACTAACAACGTCTAGTAGAATATATATATATAAACAAGTGTGCATAATGTATATATATGTGTGTATATATTTGCAATATTAATTAAAAAAATTATAAAATAAATATATGTTGAAAATTCACAAACTTGAGCTGAGACACAAAAATAAAGAAAAAAAAAAGAACAGAAAAATTATTAAAAATAATGATATTTAGAAAAAGATAGAACGAGGGAGCATATTTAAAATTACATAAAAATTAAAATTATGCAAATATATTTTATATTCTATAATTAATTAAATACCATTTGGGTTTAAAATTTACAAAAATACCATGCAAGCACAAGAAAATTACAAAATAGTTCGAAATAGAATAGGGATTGAAATGTCAATTTTGGCCAAAATTTGACTGGAATGACCAAACCAAACAAACGAGTTAGAATTTGGAGCAAAACAAAATAAGGAGGTATAGTATATCAGATACTACAACCAAATGGAAAATTCTTGCTGAAAGGAGACATAATTTAAAAGAACATAATTTAAAACTATTACAAAAAAATATGTCATTTGGTAACCTAACATGTGTATTTATCTTGGGCCATGAAGATTGTTTTTTAATCCTCCGTCATTGTTGGGTTGTCTTACAACTTGGTTGCTTGTTACGTTTAATGATCAAACTAGTTACTTGTTGATATACTACTTTTCGAGTTCAGCATAGGATGGTGTAATTTGCAACGGAAGGAAGGAGGGGACAAGGAGGACGTGTTACTGTAGTATCAAACAATGTTTTAAATATCATGTCGTACTTGTCATTATCTTGAAAATATGCCATATTGGCCAAGTAGTCAGTACAAAAAATGCCTCGTTTTGTACCGGTGCATTTTTTAGCCATTTCGGCCAATACCAACCAATATATCAGATTTTAGTTGGTACTAGATTTTAGATATCGGCAAAAATTCCTTTTTTTTTTTTGTTTTTGTTTAAGTAGGTTTGCTCTTTTCTCCCTTTTTGTATGAACTACAAAACGAATAACAATTTTATCTTTTTGTAGTTTATGTGTTTGTATATATAATTTATTCATGTATAAATTATTTCGAAACGGTATCGATGCTGAAATATTTTATTTTAGTGTCTTGACCGAAATGACCATTGGTACTGTATTCAAAACTTTGGTATCAAGCTCTATTGGTAAAGGTCCATAAGCACAGATGATTCAACTCAAGCATTACCACATGTGGGCGTGGAGGAGTTAGAGGGGTGAAGAATATGACAACAAGGGGCTTATTATTACAAGTATTGTACCTGGTTAGTAAGTTATAGTACAATTATATGATGGTATGAATTGGCCAATCTAAATTCCTTCCATTTGACGTCTTTGTTGTTATTGATTCATGATCTTGTTTTTGTATATATAGTTCCACCCACCCGTAGATTTTTACGACAAAAATCTGGCTATGCAAGGTTTGGGGCACGCAGTCATTCTTGAGCCATTTCCTTCGATGCAAAAAAAATTTGTATGTCTAGTCAAGTAAAATGAAAAGAACAAGGCTCATGCTGCAGAAAAAGTCATTGCTCATTTAGATGCACTATTAGGTGACATGGCAGTAACAAGGAATTTGGCTTTTTTTTTTTATTATGACCAACAAATGAACATGCGAATGTCAGAGTTGGAGTCCTACATAGAGTCTCAACGAGAGACTCACGCTTAGGATGCCTTGTTTTGGTGCAATTTGAAATTTTGAGAATTTTTTTTCTTATGAAATAATACTGCTTGATGGAGTGCTTTAAAATCCACTAATACTTTTACTACAGTGTGCACTACAACAAAATGTGGTTTATGGGGCCATTTATTTTTCCCGTGACTTGAAATACGGCCACAAATGTCATAATTCTGGATAACAGACACCAATGAAGCGGCATCTCTACATTTCGCAAGTAAAAATCATTTTTACTTGTGAAATTAATTGTTACTGGAAAAATCATAGAAAACTAAAACCTTTAGATATGGGTAGGTGAGTAAATATCTTGAAAGATGCAATCCTAACCTTTTATTTTACTTTATGAAAGAAAGATGTCCTTATTAAAAAAATGCCATCTTCCATTAACTTGTATTAGTTGGCCAGAGTAACAAGAGATTTATTTATTATTTCAAACTATTTTCACTATCTCTCCCTCTTTCCCAGTCGACGTCAAGAAGGATCAAGGTAATCCCTAGCTTTCTTCCACTTCCATAGCCGGCCTTCTCTTCTTCTCTTCTCATTTCTCTTCAAGAAATCAAGGTTTTTTTCTCTATTTCTCCCAAGCTATGCAAAAATCATAAGAAAGGAGCCCATTCATCCCCCAAGTGCAGGTTCAACCCCTGGGAAAATGATGGATGATTTTTATTGGAGTTTTAATTTGGGCCAAATTAAAATTTTGGCGTGTGTTGTTATTTTATTTATTTTGAGGAAGATGATTTTAAGATTCATGCATGCGGTGTTCTGTTCATGTGTGACGTTGTTGTTGTGCATGAGTATATTTTATGTCTTATGGTTTATTTGGGTTATACTTACCTGCAATGCCATGTTTGGCGTCGTAGTTTTTGGATACATAGTTTTGTGGAGGCTGAGCCTGAGGAGGCGACTCCGCTGTTGAAGTATTCCTGTTATAAATTATTATTTTGGAAAATTGTTTTCCCCTTTTTAAAAATATGCATTTGTGAGATTTATCTTTCAGATGACTGTATTAAATCCCCTGTTGGAGAATTTATGTTAAATTAGTTTGTAAAATATTCCTAAAAAAATTCTGGTACTTAGTTATTGACTTATTTATTCGCTGCTTTTATTTATGTATGTCACGTGTTCATACACTTAGCACTTGACGTTGCGGGTGCGTGCACCTTGTTGTCAGCATCCCGACGCCTCGATTCCCGTGTTTATTTTAAGGAAAATTGGGGGGCGTCACAGGTGGTATCAGAGCAGTTCGACTATAGGTAAATTCACAAGTTACCTAGAGACAGTACCAGAAAAGTTTGTTGTTTTAAAATTTGTTTATTTTGTTGTTTGGTTATTTTACTCTATTTTATTATTTTATTTGTTCTCTAAGTTTTGCTACTAGGTTATATGGTAAGATTTTCAATATTTATTTCGTTGTGTTGTACTTTTTATTTTTAATGTGCATTTTGTTTATTATTTTCAGAGTTATCTTAGTTATGTTTGGGTGATTTGCCTTACTTTATTTCATTTTAATATTTGTTCTATATTATAATTGGGTAGTAGTTCAGATTTTAGTTAGTTAATTTTATTTGCTTAAGTCGTTGAACATTTAATTAATTAATTATTTTTATATATATGTCGTTGTTTTGTTTAAATTGGAATTTGGATATTTCGGATTAGATTATTATTTTAAATTATTTTTTTTATTGAATCCTATATTTAAAATAATTATATTATGGAATTTCTTGTTTTAAAGTTATTAGTTTGTCGTGGGTTATTTTGTTTTATTAAGCTTTTATGCATTTATCATATTGATCTGATTTTATTTAATTTCAAGTCATAAGTTTCTGGAAGATAGTTTTGGATTTTGTTTATTATCTTTCTATTTTAATTATGGCTTTTGTCTTTTATATATTTCTAGAAGTTCGAGATTTATTTAGACAAAAATTTAAAGGAAATTGTTATTTTGTATTTCTTTTAGAAATATGCCTTGAAGTAAGTTTTTAAATTTATTGTTTTTTCACCTTGCTGCTTGAATTATTTTAAAAGTTTACCTATTTATTTTGACGAGTGGATTTGTTTGGGCAACTTGTTAGTGTTATTTATTAATTTATTTATCTTACTATGGTTAATTTCTTTTAAAGGTTTTAAATCCTAGAGATTTCTACAATAAATCTTTTTAGAGTTGGATTTTGAGGAGAATTTCAAAAAAATTTAATTGTCATTTTTTTTTTCCCATTCTTCTTTTAATTCAATTTCGTTGTTCTATTTAATAAAAGTTTTTGATGATTTTGTGTTTATCAGAGGAGGTGGTCTTGTTTTCTTAAACGGCTAGCTTTTACTTATTTGTTTATTAGATATTTTTCCCCGTTGTGTTTTTATATAATATTTATGTGAATTACTTGAGTTTTATTTAGTGATTGCGTATATTACTATATCTTTGCAAGATGGATTTGTTTTGATAAATCGTTGGTATTTGCATGATTGTATTTCTTTATTGATATTTTATATACTAATTATGTATATTACTTGGGTCTCACTGAGTGCTTGAGTCTCTAAATTCTAATTTTATTTCTGGGAGATTGTTGAAATTGTATTCTAGGTGGACTCTTGTTGTGAGTGCGAAATCCTTGCCATTGATATATTGTTATGGAATCTATTTTAAGAATGCTTATGATGGTAGATGATCAATTGTTTCTTTGGTGAAGTTTTGGTTTTGTTTGTGGATGCTTAGAGATTAATGTATAATAGTTGTGAGTGTATAAATTTTGGAGAGTACTTGTCTTTGATTTGTGCTTGACTTGATGAAAGTTGTTTTGTTAAGTGATGGAGGTTGATTTGATGCGATAGTATTAAATTCAAGAGATCAAAACTATAGGCTTTAGGGCAAATTAATTTAGGCGAGTTGTTGGGGCGGATAACTTAAGTATGATATTTGACGTGTTTAATAGTTGCCTTTGTCAAGGTATCGTAGGGAATTAGTGTGACTTGAAGTCACCTGAGAATTTGAATATTGGAGACTATTCTTTCTCTTGAGTGCTGTAGGTCCAAATGAGTGAGAGAATTATATGTATCATGGTTACCCTGATAATTAATTTGAGTAGAGTTGATATGATTTGTATGTGATGCACGTTGGAGTTTAGGTATCAACCATGGTGGTATAATCGGAATTATGAGATATTAAGACTTTAGGATTTGGAAGTGTGGTATAAAATTTTTTATTATAGGTGTTGAGCAAGTTTCTACTCAATGGTGATAATTTATGAGGATTTAATTTTATACATTTGGTGAGTTTTTAGAGTGCGCGCGGAAGCGTGATGTCTTGCACTGTAATTGGAGGTTCAAGTCTTGTGTTGATTTTGAGAAAGTAGTGGTGACTTGAAATTCGGGGTGATACTTGTAAGTGAAAATTTATCTTTTTGGTTTGGTAAATTATGTTTATTGATGGTTAAGTTGGGAAGATAAATTTGGGAGTTACTTTAGGGTGACACATATTGTTGTTTGGAGTTAGTAAACATTAAAATTTTGAGAGGTTATGCTAGGATTCTGGTACATATGGAGTTCAGATTAATTGGCTACCTCAGAAGTCTTAGAGACGAAATATTATTTGGAAACTATACGGTTATGATGGAATAACATCCATTTGTATTTGAGGAAAATAGATGATTGTGCTAATACTTGGAGTAAGTATTGAGTGATGTGGTAGGTGAGCTATTGGAGTTTCTATTAGTTGCAGTTGAGCGAATTTCTGTGATGAAATTCTTTTTAAAGGGGAGAGAATGTAAGATATCAAATTTACGTTATTTTACGTATTATCTTTATTCTTATTGTTGATTATTTTAATTTATTATAATAATATTATCGGTGGTGTTTTATTTGTTTAAAATAATTGTTTGAGCTATTAATTTGTTAATATTAGTTTTAGGTTGTTTTATATTTATATGTTGAGTTACGTTATTTTCTTTATTAATTTAAATGTCAGAAAGTTATTTTAATGAGTGGAATTTAATTTCCTTTATTTTATTATGTAAGTTTATTTGATGTGCTTTCGTTATATTAATTATAGTTTTATAATTAAATTGAGCTTGAGTTTAATTTATTCTATTGTTGGGCTTTAAACATTTTATTTATTGATATTGAATTGTTGTATTTTCAGTCGGCTTTTATTTAATTTGTTGTATTCTTTTTCTAGTTAGATTTTATTTCTTTTATTTCTTTTTCTTCTTTTTCCTTTTTCTTCTTCTTTTCTTTTCTTTTCTTTCCTTTTTCTTTAATTTCCCTGCTTCCCTACCCCAGCCCCGCGCGGCCAATGCCCTCCCCCCCCTTTGTTTTGCCGTTCAGCCTTAAGCCTAGCCCGTCTCCACCGTCAACTTCCATGCCTCATTGCCGGTACTGCCTTAACCCCCTGTCGTCGGTGAGCACAATCTCACCGGAGTTGCACCTCACGGCAACCCCTAGCCGGCGCGTGAGTCTTAAACCCGAAATGGGTAGTTTAGCTTCTCTTAAATTTTTAGGCCACCGCCGACCACCCCTTGGCACCGACGACCTACCAGTAGCCTCCCCTTACTCCGGTGAGCATAACCCATCGCCCAAAGCCACCTAACTCGGCCACTTCCTCTTTCATCCGAAATGGGTCCTTAAATGGATCCATCTTTGCCGCGCCGCCGTCCGGCCACCGTAGGTCTCACCTCTGCCATCAAAAGACTCCCCTTACTCAGCCGACCAACCCCTTAGCTTAGCTTCCCCATCCGTGGCCCCACCTTCCCTATACGACCCCAAACCCAAAAATGGGTTTCCACCCTTTTGGAGCCTGATCCGCCACCTTCCGGTGGTTGTACCGCCACACCACTACCTCCATGAGATTCCCCACCTTCCAAAGAGTATCTCCCTAAATTTTGGTGTCAAACCGAGCACTTAAGCCTAACGTACAAGTGACTGCTACGAGCGATGCGGATTGACGTTTGCTCAAAGATTTACGCTTTTACCCGCTGTAAGTATTTTCCAAATAAACTTTAAGATTTAAATATATTTTTGGCATCAACAAGTATTGTATTTGGTTATTGTTGGAATTTATTAATTGTTGGCTATTTGGTGCATGGTCGTCTGCATTGTGTATTTACATGCATATTATGTGTTGGAAATGAAAACTATATTTTCATTGTGTTTATGGTTTTCGAGCGCGTGTGTATTACGACCCCAAGTCGAGATGAGACATTATCTCGGTGGAGCTCTTCTGGTCACTCGGGAGTGGAATATACTGAGTGACGTCCCCTGGGTCATCGTCGGGCGACGATGGGATCGGATGGGATGGTAACGCTCTCGTGCCGACTCCGTGGCTCCTATGCTGGCGGGGGCTAGGGAATGCCTGGTCATGGTACGTGCGGGCGCGGTTAGTTAGAAATCGCCCGTTCTGAAGTCACATGCGTGGTCGTTACCTTCGATGTGATGATAAAAGCCAGGGTGTGCGGATGGTCTCTAGGGGAGATCATGGTGCATACGGTTAATAAAATAGATGTTTAGGCCATTTTCTAGGAAAGTGGCGGATTTTATTTATTAGTTTTACGTGGACCATTTTCTGAAAAAATGGTTGTGGTTTTAATAGATTTATGGACATCATTTTTCTGGAAAAATGATGTATGAGTTTTATTGGAGTTTTAATTTGGGCCAAATTGAGATTTTGGCGTATGTGGTTATTTTATTTATTTTGAGGAAGATGATTTTAAGATTCATACATGCGGTGTCCTGTTCATGTGTGAGGTTGTTGTGCATGAGTATATTTTATATCTTGTGGTTTGTTTGGGTTATACTTACCTGCAATGCCATGTTTGGCATTGTAGTTTTTGGATGCAAAGTTTTGTGGAGGTTGAGACAGAGGAGGTGACTCCGTTATTGAAGTATTTCTGTTATAAATTATTATCTTGGGAAATTGTTTTTCCTTTTTTACAAATATTTATTTGTTTGATTTATCTTTCGGATGACTGTATTAAATCTTTTATTGGAGAATTTATGTTAAATTAGTTTGTAAAATATTTCTAAAATAATTTTTGTACTTAGTTATCGACTTGTTTATCCGTTGCTTTTGTTTATGTATGTCACGTGTTCACACCCTTAGTACTTGATATTGGGGGTGCGTGAACCGTGTTGTCAGCATCCCGACATCTCGATTCCCGTGTTTATTTTAAGAAGAGTTTGGGGGCGTCACAGTTTTTGATTGTAATGAGAATATCTTCAAAGGAAATAAAAACAACTAAATAGCAATTTAATTTCAAAATATTAATCAAAAGAAAAAGCATTGGTCGAAGTCAACGTCTACCATCGAAATTTTATAACTGATCATTGATGCAATATAAATCAATTAATATTTTGAATATTCATCGTTAGAACTATTTTCTTATCTCTCCTTAGTTGTAATTAATTAGAAAACAAGTGATCTAATTAATCCTAACTACTAAATAATCTAAGACAAGAGCTAATGATTTAATCTAGTAACAGCTTTAAGAATTAGAGAAATCAATGAAACTAAACAATACAAACACAAGCGGTTGCATTTAATTTAGTTGAGTGTTCTTCTTAAGTTCTAATAATTTATGACGCAGTAAATCATTAAATCTTAATTGCTTCACAGATTAGAGAGATCAAACAATTACGTATTTGATATTTAATCTAGCAATAGATTATAACGAATAATAAACTAGCAGACCTTCTAGTAATTAAACGAAATAATCATGAAAATAAGTACAAAAGAATATTTGATACTCAAAGCATAAATTGAATGATAAGAACAACTTAGATCTCACAGCTATATAAATCCCGAGGCTTTCGTTTCCTTTTACCAATTACGAAAGTTTAGCCACTCAAATCATAACAAAAATATCAATCAAAAGAAAAAGAAGAGAAATGAGGTATTTGATTTTTCTTTCAAGATAACACAATAACTCAACTAAACATCAAAATGAGGTGTTTTAGAACACACACCCCTCCCTTCTATTTATAAGCATCTTTCATGCAAGTTGTCATGACAAAAAAATCACAATTTCAAGTTGTTTTGCCATATATCATTTTTGAATGTAAGTGGTTTGTAAGTTGGCATTTGATCATTTGTTTTTCCACCATCCTTAGCTGAAAGTTGCTTGTAGCTTAAGTGTTCAATTTTGTTTCTTCTTCTTTAGTTGCCTTGTATGACTTTGTATCTTGTATTCAAACAATTTGTCTTTTAGAAACTTGAGTACACCTAATCTTGCACGTAAGTTGATCATTGAATTTGCAAGTTGGTGCAGGAGTGCTTGCTGGAAAATATTGTGATAACATGTGGATTTGATGCAATTGGTTGGAATTGTGGCTGAAGAATATTCAGGAACGTCAAGTGCAGGTGCGTCTACTTCATGGTCAATTTTGTCTTGGATTGAGCTAATATTTCTCAAAACATAAAACATAAAAGTTATAGATATTTCTTTTGGAGTTCTATATCATCTTGAATTAGCTCAATCAGAGATTGGATGAAAGAGTTATGCCCATATTATGAAGAGACGTCAAAACTGTCTAAAATTTCGCAATTATCTTCATTTGCTCCTAATGCCTATATTTGTATCCTAAATCAAAATATAATAATAATGAGTATATTTAGGCATCAAATAAGAATAAAATGTTAAACATTAAAAGAGAAAAATATGGTATTTTATATTCTCATCAAATTCATCAAGTAACTACCCTCTTATTTTACAAAATACCACAGCCGCAGCCTCCATGGAAGCTCCTAGGCGGAAACTCGATCCGCCAGTCCTACCTCTAGGCCAAGCACTACAAACAGCCCCTTGGCCACCACCTTTGCACCACTGCATGGGTGCACCTCCACATAGCCGCAGCCCAGCCACCATCATCGTTGCACTACCTCTTCAACCACCATGCGAGTCTAACTTCCCTTCTGCTCAACACTGCACCACCGTTAGTTCCCTCCACGAGAAACCATCATGGGTTGCACCACTTAGAACCCCCAAAACCACTGTGCATCACCATTGCGTAGACCACCTAAACAGTCCCTTGTTTTAGCCCCTGGAAACAGAGTATTGCCATGAGAAGCAAGTTTATGTATATGTCCTTGGACAACCATTTGTTCTCAGCGAAAAAACCCTAGAGCAACCCAGAAACTGTTGGTGGCACACTCCCTGGTCTGTCGCTCATCCTCATCACGGTAAGCCATGCCAAACCTTCTCACCGCCCCTCACATTATTTTCTTGATCGTTGTGTTCTTACATCTCTCTCACCCTTTCATCATATGTTCTCCCTCTCAAAGCACTGCACCCCATTGAAAAACCACAGTAAGCCACCTTTCAAGCCTCTGTTTTTCACATCTAGAAATAGAGACACTTTCCCACGATGCCTCCTAGTCAGTGTGACTTCGAAGCCATGATAGAACAGGCGGGAATCACATTGGATGGCCCAGAAAACACCGCTCACCTCTCTGTTCTGCACATCGTCTCTTTTTTCTCGGTGAGTCTCCATTACTCGGTCTGGTTCCCTCTCGTTAGTGTGAACTTTATCTTCGTTACGTAGAGCTTTATATTTACTAGCAGTGTCAAAACTTTGTTATATAACCTTACCGTTTTGCCCTTGTTTTTAAAACAAGCATAGAGTTTTAAAGATTTATTTAGCGAGTTTATTTCTTATTGTTTATTTTAAATATGTTTTGATAAGCTATTTTGAGATTAAATGTTTTGAGTTGGTTTCACGTTCCTTTTTATTTTAGATTTTGGGTTTGAAATTAGTTCGAGTTTACCTTTAAATTATTTTGGATTGGATCTTGGGTGTTACATTATCTTTAGTAGGTTGAATTTTGATTTTGGTTTAGAAAGAGACTTAGATTTGAGTTGGAAATTGAGTTAAAGTGTTTATTAAGTAAAAATCGAGGTTTTAAAGAATTTATAATATTTTAAGGTTTTGGAAGAATTTAGTAAATTCAAAACATTTTGGAGAGAGTTGATACTCAGGGTTTTAAGGATTTTGTTTAAATGTTAAGAGAAGTATTGGATTTTATACCTCAGGTTATATTTTCTAGAGTTGTGATCATTTGAAAATTTACGGAATTACTTGATTATTTTATAGGTGTCGATCATTATTTGTTCAACGTAGTTTGGAGAAATTCTGAAAAGTTAAGAAGTCCAGGTAAGCGGGGTTCATATGTTTGGTTTTATATCAAATGTAGATTGAGGTTGACTTTCTAAAAAATTATGCATGTTTTTTTATGAAATAAGAACTTGAGAAAAACTAACCTCAGTCAGTTATTTGCATTACTCATGAAGTTTATATGAAAGAAAAAAAAAATGTTTCTGTTATGCATTGTGCGGATATGAGTTTAGTTTTTATCATGTTGTTTTTGGAAATCTGAAAAAATGAGCGATATTGAAAATTAAAAATTTGTGCATTGAGTTTATAAGGATGCTCTAACTCTGTTTTATTTATGTAAGGATGATTCTGAAAATATTTTGGAACTATGTGTTATTTTGATGACTCTGAAAATCTTTGGTATGGTATACTGGTTTGTATCTAACTCTGTCTCTGCTCTACTCTGTCTCTGCTCTATTTGGGTTGGTATCAACTTTTCTGTCTCTGAGTGCACCCACTTTGGAAACAAGGTGATTTATTGTGGATTTTTCTGTGTACACACTCGGAGCTCTGAGAACAAATAAGGGAAAGTTTTCACCTCTGTTTCTGCCTGGTTTGGCCATCGAGATTAGTACAACCCTACCACGAGGGTTAACATGGTCTCTGCTCTGTAAGATGCTCTGTTTTGATATGATGATGATGCTTAATTTTGTTATGTCAAAGTACTTTGTGTTTTATATGATTTAAAAACTATCGCTTTGTTACGTTGGAAACGTGCTTTGTGCTGCATATTAAAACTAAAGAATGTTTTGCTCTGCATATTGTACTTTGGGAAATGCTCATGTTTGTACTCTGGTATATGTCTTCCGCTTACTTAGTTGTAGTTAAACTCACCCCTTATCTCTAAATATTTTTCAGATAAATTTGGATATTTCAGTGGAGGATTAGATTATGAAATTTTGGGTGAGAAGACTTAAGAATGATAGATTGAACATAGAGAGTTTATATGATTATTGACAAGATTTAGTAAGAAAATATTATTGTATTATTGTGACATAGAATTTCTGGAATTTATGATATTGAGAAAAGTGATTTTGGAACCAAATTGTACATTATATTGAAGAATTTTGAGTATTTAATTATTCTATTGAAATGTGGGTTCTGTAATAGGAAGTAACTCTCCGACCCCTACGATACCAGGGTGTTACACAAATGATTAAGCACCATAATTCTTCTCCTGTTGTGATGCATTACTTAAAAGTTCTTGGCGCCCAAGTCAACAAAGTGGAAAAGGTGGTCAAATTCAGTCGGACAATTCAATCTATTAAGCTTTAGCCTTCATGACATGAAGCAATACTTGAAGTACTACAGCAAAATCATTAAGTTTTTTGACATGGAAATGGATTTCAAGAAGAACATGAGTAAGAGCCGGTTGGAATTATCCAATGATTTGAAAGAACTAATTATGGAAGAGTTGAAAGAGGTGGATAATGTGAGAAATTTGAAGCCAATCAAGCAAAGAGGTAACTGGGCACTTGAAAGATATGAATGCCCTAGCCATGATTTCAAATGGAGTGTTATGAGAGATTTCGATAAGAGTATTACCATATGGCATCTTGCAACAGACATTTGCTATCATTCAGATGATAATGTTGCATGCATGAGTAGTAATGTGAAGAAGCATATGGAAATGAGCAAAACACTCTCAAACTACATGATGTATCTTCTAGCAGTGCACCCTTAAATGTTGTGTGTCGCCACAACAACAGACATCATATTCGAGCATGCTCTTACAAAACTCAAAACATTGTTATCGGTAACGAATTCAAATGAAGAAGGCGAGTTGTCTTGGATTTGGTTGAATGAAGAACTTCTCATGGAGGAGGAGGACTCCACGAGTAAAAGCATGGAAACTATGGTAACATCCAAATGGCAAGTTTTGCACGATGCACAAAGACTAATCAGGAGTTTGATGAAAATGGAGAACAAATGGCAGATCATGAGTAGCGTGTGGGTGGAGATGTTCACTACAAGAAAAGAGGTTTTTCCCGGTGCACAAGTTCACCGGTAATACCTATAAAAATCGCTAGAAAAGAAATTTTCCAGCGATTTTTTTGGCGCCGGACGTTTGGCTGTATTAAAATGCTAATTATAATTTATTGCAACGATTTCAATTAATCACTGCAATAAATAATAATTGCATTGATTAAGACCGCTGCTAAATATATACAACCCGCCGTAATTGTGTCTATAAAATTGTGACAAAATCACCGGGAGTTATTGTGGCATTCTTAGTCGTTGCAATTATACGAAGTTTCGCTCAGATTGCGCACTTAAGGAGTCATGGAAGCTTTATTGCAGCTAATATAAGTCGCCGGTATTAGATATTGCAGCGATTTCTGAATCGCTGTTAATGATAAATGTTAATCAGCGAGTTATTTCGTCGCAAAAGTCAGTAAATTAACGGCAGAGATAGAATTAACGGCAATTATATATCGCCAGAAATGGCTTAAAAACATGTCTCTTCTGTACCAGCGATGTTAAAATCGCTAGAAAAACTTTTTTTTTCTCCATTACAGTTAAAACCTGCTTCATCCAACATCTCCTCTACTAGTAGATCATTTAAAAGCAGGTTTCACAACACTACAATATCCAAAGATATAATATCAAACACAACCAAAAATACATAGCCACTTTAAACACTAGAATTTCACCACAGATAAAATATCAAACTTTAATCTGAAAGTCACAGATTAATCATCCCAATTGTACTACAAGTTTTTACATCCAAATATTTAATCTATATAATCGCATGAGTGCATAAATGGAGGCAATTATGGTGCTACATAAGGGAGCAACTAATTGTTTTTCTAGAAAACCAATTTAAATATTTAAGCTATACATGCCAATTGCTTCTTGTTCATTCATTGAGCTTATTCGCAGCACGTGATCAGCTTTGTGTTTGCTATTGCGATGCTCTGTATCTCCTTCATGAACAAATTCCTCAGACTTTTTGCAACACATCCGCAGTTATCAGTGAAATGATACCACAATTAATCAATATAGGAATGAATTACTTTCAGACTATATGGACCTTAAAAAAATATTCAAACTTTCACCAAGAATCTACAATGGGTACTACCTATAGTGATACCACAATTAATCAATATACAGTATTATTATTCATTTTTTTTGTAGTGAGTACTACCTCAAAATATATTTTCTAGTGCTCATTAGTTAGATCATTTGCAATGGCTAATAGCCTAATACCCCATAAAATTAATATTCATGCATTACGACTGATATATATATATATATATATATATATATATAGCATCAAGATAATTAATTAAATACTCACATTAATGGAATCCTGTTCAGGTATTTGATTTTAGGTAAAATATATTAAATTGGGAATAAAGTGCATGCACGAACTAGCCTAGCTAGCACTGCACATTTTAGTTCTAAAGTGAATTTATATTCTCATGATCTGAAAATGACATCTACTAAACAACATAATATATATTGGACTCTTAAGTTCAAACATTAACCAACCACACATGAACTGATCATACCCGTGCACTTAAATAGTAATCTTGGAATTAATATATATACACACAAACACACACACATATATATATATATAGAGGTAATCCTCATCATCAATCCACTTTGATCGATGGATCATCACCTTCATGCAGTATGTGTATTTATACATGTAACATACATGTATAAATGTATAGTGAAAATTATGGCCATTTTGATCGTGGGACCGACTAGGGCCAGGTCCTTCAACATACATTATTAATTTTACTTCATTGTTTGTAAAAAAAATTATTTAATTAAATATATAATCATTTTATCATCTCATGCCCAATCCCTTCACTTTCAGTGTTGCAACAACACTAGAGATTTCAAAGAGAAGATGGAGCAGACCTTCATCATGATCAAGCCTGATGGTGTCTAGAGGGGCCTGGTATGTGGGCTTGGGCTTTATCTATTTCTTTTTTGATGGGTAAATCCTAAACGGTATGTATGGATTTGCTGCATGGTAGGTGGGATTGTGTATGAAAGAAAAGGAGAAGATTTCGGTGTTTCTATTTTTTCCCAGCTTTCTTCGGACATGTTTCGATTAAGGGATTTCGTTTGTTTTGAGATGTGTTGTTTCTATTCATAGATCTACTGCTTGGTTGATGAGAATATGGCGCACAGAACAACAAGTTTATCAGTTTAAATGGCATAAAAACAAATATTAATTATATGAGAAAAATAGTAACAATTTATGTCTGATTTTGAGAGCATTTTCAACATTGAAATGAGAAGGGAAAATGACAGTTTTTTTTTGCACACCTGTAATATCCAACTCACGTGGGGGATCTCTTTGTCTAATACAATTGCATCTAACTTTTTTTAACTGATTAAAATTCTTGGTCATGACTAACAAAGCATAAGATTCTAAGCACAGTTTATGATAATGATTGTAAACAGTAGAGAGGGGATTAAGCTACAACCTCACGCACAGATAAAACAGGGCATGCATGCAGGGGTGTGAATATACAAGAATTCAGCTTCCTTTCAAGAAAAGCAAGTAAATATATGAACGATTAGGTATATCATGACGATTGAAAACGATATGTCAAAAGTGGAAGAATACAAGCATAATATTGTATATAAATACCAAAATGATAGATCAAAAGTGGGTATGTACCGGTATAATACTATATATAAATATATATATATATATATATATATAGTTTCATATTATCACTCGAATTTTCATTTGAAATAATTCATTCTAGTATTACAAATATCATTTTCCTTAATTGCAATAACTCATCTAAAATATATATCAGTTGATTCTTGACCTAATTCAAAAAAGAATAAATTTCAATCCACTTTTCTCTGCATAATAGATGCAAAAGAGAATAACTTTCAATACACTTTTCTCTACATAATATAGTTTCATATTTGTATTCAACTTTTAACTTTCATATAAAATTATTTCATCTTATGAATTTAGATCTCACTATCCAAACAATATGGGATGCATAGTATTTTAATAGCAGTAGTACTTTTCCACCAAGATATACATGGACCAATGAATGGGATGCATAGTATTTTAATAGATTCAGTACATAGATTCAGTACATTGCATGACCTTAAATATAGGCCAAAAAAAATATTCAAGCATAGTTAATCCATTATTCAAACATGACCTTAGATATATCAATCGAGTTACTCTATTTTTTTTTCGGTCTCTTCTCAAACTTAAACAATCAACATGGGAGCTTCCTTCTACATAACTTCCGAACCATAATAAATCATTGCGGCACCCAATTCCCACGAACTTATATGCATACTCTTATGTGATGAAAATGATATGCATACCCAAAACATATAGGCATTCAACCTGGATGCTCATGATTTATTTATGGAATAAAACAAGCAAAATTAAAATATTAGTACAAACCTCAACACAACAACCAAACATCTAATTATTTGAAGAAAATGAGAGAGGAGACTGCATTTCTCAAAAAAAAAAAAAAAAAAAAAACCCACCTACAATGGTGACTCCCAAAACTAGGGGTGGCAATATGTCACACGACCCGTTAACCCAACACGAACACCACACGATAATAACGGATTAGGGTTTAGTCTTAAAGGGTTTCGGGTCAAAACAGGTTGACCCGTTATGAAACGATTGCTTAATGGGTTAATAGCGTGTCAACCTATTTTGACTCGCTATGACACATTATGACACGTTAAGAAAGTTAAAATTACAAGTATACCCTTACATTTAAAGGTAAAATTATTAGAATCTTAATTTCAATATTTCTATTATTTATATTATAATTCATACTTGTAGTTAGTTTTATAATTTTTATAGATATTGTGATTTTAACATTTCTATAAAATTATGCTAAATTTAATTAAGCCAAACAGATTAATTTTGGACATATTCAACATATTTACATAAACAGATTGAAACGTATCATATTTTGTCGTGTTAATTTATTTCATAATATTCCCTAATGGATCATAACGGGTTGACACGACACGACACGACACTTTATGTTAACGAGTCGTGTTAGGATTTGAGATTTTGACACGATAAGCTTAACGGGTCGGGTTAGGGTTGACCTATATAGTATAATATACATGTCTTGACACGACCCGTTAACACGATTTGACACCCCTACCCAAAACCAACAACAGACCACATTTCTCAAAAAACCAAACAAAATCAGCAAACCACGCTTAACACAATAATCCCATTTCAAAAAATTAAATCCTTTATTCAGCCAGCCACAAATGACAAACTGGGTTACAAGGGTACTACTCAAGATGCACATATGTTGAGAATAAATTGAACACTTACCGGAATAAGTCACTTAATCGGTTTGAAGGCGCACAGTGGAGGGAAGTTCAAGGCATCCAAGTGGCCTACAAGAAACGAAAAATACTCTTGAGCCTGTAGCAAGAGAGATGATTAGACAAACGGAAATGCTAAGAATCAAACCAGAGATGAAATTAATTGTATAAAAACAGAGGAAACCGAAAAAATACCTAGACCATTTCAAGAAATGCCGAATCTCACAGCGTTGGAATTCCCCGCAGGTGACGGCTGGAGCTCCTAACTAAGGTCGGTGGCGCAGGTGGTGAGTGGCTGAGTGGCTGAGGTTGGCGGAGCAGGTGCTTCGTGGGTGAGGTGGTTCGCGGGTGTGGGCTGAGGGTTTTTGGAGTTTAGTGAAGGATATAGTGTTTGGGGGGAAAGTAAAATAAAGGGGAACTTTGTTACGCCTGTATACTAAATCGGTCATCCGGGGAACTTAATTCGCCGCAACAAATCATGCCAAATTCATTTTAAACCGCAAGACATTAAAAGTACATGTTACGACGAAATATTTCGCTGTAACATGTATTTTTACCTTTTGCAGCGATTTATTTCGCCGCTAATATTAAATAAATCGCTAAATAATGTAAGACAACAATTTAATTGCAAAATTATGTGGCAAAAATTAAATCGCCAGAAATAGTGAATTTTCACAGCGAATATTTTTCCAACGAAGTTAAAATTGCTGGAAAAAGCCTCTTTTCTTGTAGTGGTTGTGCTATGCGGCAAGCAACTGCCCAGTGGAGTATCACACAGAGCAGTTCAGACAAGGGGGAGGGTTGATCACTCATATCTGGCTTCTCCTTGCCCACAAGATAGATAAGTTTAATATTGATGACTAATTACCATTACAAGAAAAATAGATATTTGTGATCAATTATTTGTAATGAAAATAGACTAGTCGTGTGAGATCGTAGATTTACGTGTATTTTTACACGTTATTTTATTCTCGGTATTAATTAATTTAATTTATTTTAATAATATTATTGGTTGTGTTTTATTTGTTTAAAATATTTATTTGAGCTATTCGTTAGTAAGTGTTAGTTATATATTGTTTTTATAATTAAATGTTGAGTTACGTTGTTTCTTTATTAATTTAAATGTGAGGTAATTATTTTAAATGAGTGGAATTTAATTTCCTTTATTTTATTATGTGAATTTATTTGATGTATTTTCTTAATATTAATTAGTGTTTTATATTTAAATTGTTCTTTAAATTAAATTAGTTTATTGTTGGACTTTAAATATCTTATTTTATTGATATTAAATTGTAGTATTTTCGACTGGCTTTTATTTAACTTATTGTGTTTTTCTTCTAGTTGGATTCTATTTCTTTTCCCTTCTCTTTTCCTTTGTCCTTTTTTCTTTTTTCTTTTTCTTTTCTTTTCTTTTTCTTCTTCTCTTCCTCTGCTTCCCAGACCCGCGACCCGCGAGTCCCCTGTTTGCTCCTCTCTCTCGCCGGTTCTCTCATCTCCACCCAGGGCCGCCGTCGGCCACCCACCGGCAACACCGCCCAGCCCACAGCCTTCCCCATACGCCGGCGAGTCCACGGGCACTGGTGGTGTCATCTCCGGCCATCCCACCGCCCCTACACAGTCCCCTACCCGAAATGAGTGTTTTAGCTTCTCTTGCATTTTCCGGCCACCGCCGGTCACCCCTTGGCACCGGCGACCTACCAGCAGCCTCCCCACCCTCTGGCGAGCATAATCCACCACCCAAAGCCACCCATCTCCGTTGGTTACCTCTCAACCCGAAATAGGTCCTTAAATGGACCCATCTTTGCTGCGCCGCCATCCGGCCACCGTAGGTCTCATTACCGCCACCAAAAGACTCCCCTTACCCAGCCGGCCATCCCCCTAATTCAGTTTTCCCATACACAGCCCCACCTTCCCGGTACAATCCTAAACCCGAAAATGGGTTTTCACCCATTTTGGAGCCCGATCCGCCACCTTCCGGTGGTTGTGCCGCCACACCACCACCTCCATGAGATTTCCCACCTTCCAAAGAGTATCTCCCTAAATTTTGGTGTCAAACCGAACACTTTAGCCTAACGTACAAGTGACCGCTACAAATACAGGGGATTGACGTTCGCTCAAAGGATTTGCGTTTTACCCGCTGTAAGTATTTTCCAAATAAATTTTAAGATTTAAATATATTTTTGGTATCAACAAATATTGCAGTTGGTTATTGTTGGAATTTATTAGTTGTTGGTTATTTGGTGCATAGTCATCTGCATTATGTATTTACACACATATTCATGTGTTGGAAATGGAAACTGGGTTTTCATTGTATTTATGGTTTCGGGTGCATGTGTATCACGACCCCAAGCCGGGATGGAGCATTATCCCAGTGGAGCTCCTCTAGTCACTCGGGAGCGGAATATACTGAGTGACGTCCCCTGGGTCGTCGCCGGGCGACGACGGGATCGGACGTGATGGTAACGCTCTCGTGCCGACTCTGTGGCTCCTCTGCTGGCGGGAGCTAGGGGATGCCTGGTTATGGTACGTACTGGGCGTGGTTAGCTAGGCATCGCCCGTTCCGAAGTCACATGCGTGGTCGTTACATTCGATGTGATGATGAAAGCCAGGGTGTGCGGATGGTCCCTAGGGGAGATCATGGTGCATACGATTAATAAAACGGATGTTTAGGCCATTTTCTGGGAAAGTGACGGGTTTTAATTATTAGTTTTACGTGGACCATTTTCTGGGAAAATGGTTGTGGTTTTAATAGATTTATGGTCATCATTTTTTGGGAAAATGATGTGGGATTTTACTGGAGTTTTATTTTGGGCCAAAATGAGATTTTGGCGTGTGTGATTATTTTATTAATTTTGAGAATGATGATTTTAAGTTTCATGCATACGGTGTCCTGTTCATGCGTAGTGTTGTTGCATGAATGTATTTCTGTCTTTTGGTTTATTTGGGTTATACTTACCTGCGATGCCATTTTTGGCGTCGTAGTTTTTGGATGCAGATTTTGAAGAGGCTGAGCCTGAGGAGACAGCTCCGCCGTTGATATGTTATTATTATAAATTGTTATCTCGAAAAATTATTTTTCCCTTTTTAAAATATGTATTCGTTAATTTGTATTTTGGAAAACCGTATTAAATCTCCTGTGGGAGAATTTATGTTAAACTGGTTTGTAAAATATTTCTAAAATTCTGGTACTTAGTTATTGACTTTATTATCCGCTACGACTTATATTTATGTATGTCACGTGTGCACACACATTTGACACTTATCGTTGGAATGTATGACCCATGTTGTCATCATCTTGATGCCTCGATTTTCGTATTATTTTTAAAGAGAATTTGGGGGCGTCACAAGTCGTTTTAACGAAAAATAGTCATTTCACTATAAATAATTGGATACAGATAAATAATTTTCTTGTGGTGTACTGATCGTCTCTATGCTCTCAAGTGTTGCAGCAAAATAAATGGCCATGAAAGTTTTAGCTAAAAACTTTCAAATTGATGTATTAAATATGTGTCCATGTTTGTGTTTATTTTTAAGAGATGAAGTTTTAGTTAAATAACATGCAATTATGTTTATTCAAGAGAGAAATGAATGATGTGACTCAACAAGAATAAATATTCCTCTTTGAAAATCATATTGGTATAGATTTGATCCTCAACATATGTAGAAAAGGTTTAAGTACACAAGCTATGACATGTTTATGCTAACTATGTTAGGTGAAGATAGAGAAAGAAAACTAGATAAAAATAGAGCAGAACAGAAAATTGAGAATCCCCAACTCCGAGTTGATCTTCAAAAAGGAGGCAAAACCATCATCCCTTAAGAAACTTCCTGCATATTCTTTCCCAGTACTTTCTATCCGGTTCAGCTGTTTGTAATATAAACCTTACTTTGTCAGCAAAACCTCTCTGCAATTATTAAAATTTTCTCAAACATAAGTGTGAATATATGTTAGCGAAAAAAGAAGCTAGACAGTGGATAAAATGGACCTAAAAAGAATAAAGCTTCGACAAACATAAAGAGATTACATAAAAGTAAACTGACAAATTGACGTAGTTTTATGTGATGCATTAGATCTATTTTATATTATAAATAATTTTACAATTTAACATATTGTATCAAGTCAAGTCAGTTTGTAGATTTATTTGATGTATTTCTCTAAAAAGTTGAAAGATCATAAAATAGAAGAACTTGCTACCTCGAAGGCATCCATATTGAGAAGGCGATCAATGAGATTATGAAGAATGTCTTGGGTGTACTCAGGATGGCCTTGAATGCCTAAAATATGGTCTCCAATAGTGAACATTTCCACACCTGTTTTGTCTGAGAATGCAATCACTTCACCTCTTGGAGGAACCTCAAAAACCTCATCTTGATGGCACTCAATAATGGAAAGTGAGGTTGGGATTTCACCCAAGTCATCAAGGATGCAGCATGGTGCCAAGTCCTTCACTATGTTTACTTTCCTCAGCCCCACATCCCACCCTGTATAGGCTTTGCCCACCTTTCCACCCAATGCTCTGCACAAGACCTAGAAATAGAAAAAAAAAGGTTTTAAATTTTTTTGTTAATTGTAAAATTACCATTTATCTTAAATGCTTAAACTAATAGAAAAAGATAGATTGTATTATTTATTTTATATCTTAACACTCTTCCTTATTTGTAGGCCAAATTTTCCCTCAATGAATAAGGTCAACAAGTGAATTATTTAAGTAAACAAAGTAGAGTTGTCGAGTCAGAATTTAAATTCAAAACCTCTAATTTTAATATCATATGAAATACGACTTGCCTAAAAACTTTTAACAAACAAAAAAAGATAATTTTTTTATTTATTTATTTTATATCTTAATACTGCATCTTATAAAATCACCAAACGATTTAAGTTAAAGAGGATTATAAGTAACCTGATGACCGAAGCAAATCCCAAGGACTTTTTTCTGCATGGCATCCAAAGTTTGGAGAAGCAAGCAAAGCTTGACGATCCAGAGATCATTCCCATAAGCATCACTAGGGCTGCCACTTACGACAAACCCATTATAGTTTCGAAGTTCATTCATGTCAGGGAACTCCCCCTCTATGACCCTGTACAAGTCCCAACTCTCTCCTTCTTCCCCAAAAGCTGCAACAAACACGTTGAAGTACCCACCATACACTTTCTTGACATAGTCGGAGTCCTTTGCAGCTAAAAGAAGAGCATATCTCCTCTGATCTCCACTGTCGATCTTCATCTCCTACAAACTTAATTAGAATTTTCTTTAATTTGTTCAGGAAATTCAGGATTCGGGTTACCGTTAGAGTTTGCAAAAGGACTGGCCCCCTTTTATAGCAGCAAAACCCATGAATTACACGCAATGGAAAATTGAATTATGTAAGCACTATAAGAAAAATGAGTTAATATAATTAATCTGATACATTCAAAAGGGACAAAGATAATCAAATTGGATGCATTTGTGCCTTTTAAATGCATCAAATTGATTATATTAATTTATTTTTCAGGGCATCTACGATGGCCATTGGAGCACATTCTTTATAAGAGGCGTCTGGGACCTCGTAATAATGCTAATCAAAAGCGAGACCGTATACAGTATTCACTACTTTTTTTTGGGCAAGTGATCCACGCGGTACGTCCCCTATCTGATTTGAAGGATTCCCCGATCGTTTCACGTGGGATAATGATTCTTAAGGCTTATTAGTTTGGAGACAGATAATATGAGAATTTTATAGATAGTAATAAGATAATTTATATATAGTAGTAGTTTGAGTTGAGTAATTCTTGAGTTTTGAAAAGGAGACAGAAAAAATTGAATAAAAAATATTATAAAATTAAAATATTGTAAGAATATATTTTTATTATATTATTTTTGTTTGAGATTTGAAAAGGTTGGAATTTCTTTTTATTTTTTATTTAAAAGTTTGAAAAAATTATAATTATTAGTTTGAAGAAGTTTTAATGATTAGTTTAAAAATTTTATATTTAAATTATATTTAAGAATAAGATGAGTTGAGATCAAAATGAGATGTCATGAAAATTTCGTGTCCCATTGATTCCCAAACCTGCCTAATTAACATCCCATCATGAGACGTATGTCTTGAGAGATTTTACTTCATTAATTCTTTAAATATTTGGGACAGCAATATAATTTCCGCTGCCAGTGCAGAATCTTCACCGAACATAAGGCTTTTATGATGCAGAGTACTTGAAATGTAATGTACTTATGGTAACTCTCACTAGAGATTACGATTCTAACACAGTAGTTATGGGTACGTAATCAATGACCTCTTGGAAAATCCAGAATAAATTCGGATCATTTCGGCCCCATTAATATAACTGGAAACAAATTTCTCCATTCAACCTTCGATGCTTAATTTGTGGTTAGAATATGCAGATCATGATAGTCCCAACACAGTAGTACTGTTTGTGGAGCAAGAAAATTCTTGGGTCTGATCGAGAAAGTTTGAAGTATTAGGTTCTGTTTCCTTGTTGATGAATTTGGATTCCAGTTTGTAGTGGGGGAAAAGTAGATGATCTTAGGATTTGCCACTGGAATATGCTACTAATAATTCTTTAAGCAATTTGTTCCACTGATCCTAATCTTAATTGCATGTGATGATGATATAGTAAGGATTTTCTTTTTTATTCTTGTTTATATTCGTTTCTTATGATCAATTTGTCGATCGTAACTACATGAACTTTCCCTAGGAAGTGGGGAAAATTCAGATTACAAAATGAATCAGAATATATTAAATAGTTTCAAACTAAATACATAAGAATATTCTTATCTTTTTCACATGATCTTCCTGATCTTCCATGCATGTCAGGACCATTTTATACTTTATGATCATCAAAATCTTACAAATATCTCACTAAGATCATAAGGTACTGGCATTGCATGCCTATCATGATCAGTATTTATTTATTTATTAATAAGAGATTGATCCAAGTTTATACATTTTTACGATCTATTAATGTCCGACTGAAATCAATTACCTTAATACCTGCAGCCTCCTAGCGGCCGCCCGCGGCTGCATGCCTGATCTTTGCCTTGCTTTTCGACGAAGATGGATCATAATATGAAACATTACTTGTATGGCTTGTACTGGATGCATGGAATTCACACAATATTATAATTGTTTGCATTTTTAATATCCACATAATTTTCAAAAAAAAAAAAATCATGCTAATAATTATCTCTTTCAAAATTCGAATTGATACAGTACTCCAGCTGAAATAAAAAATATTAAATTAAGAGGGTCAATTGTTGAAAAGAAACATAATTTTTTTTTTTTATTGTGGTACGTATGTCGTGGTATATTGGTTTTTTCTTTTAAAGTATGGTATGCAAAAATTAATTTTTATGTATTTGTAGCTAATCTTTGATACACGTCACCAGGGGCGGACCCACGCCTTCGGTTGTAGCCCCCCAAAATTTTTCCAAATTTGATTTATAATAGAAATATATATATAATTATATATATAATTAAAATTCTCTCTTAGATTTTAAAAATAAAAATAAAAATTGCCCCCCCAAATTTTTTTTTACGAAAATTATTCTTTTAAATCTCAATATACATCTATTTATATTTTAATTTTTAACTTTACGTAAAACCAAATTTTAACTTACATAATCTTACAATTACTCTAATAGTCTAATTCTAGCAAAAAAAATTAATTATAAATTTATATAATTATAAAATTTATTAATTATACTCACTTATTTAGTTTCACTCTAACTTGTATGATTGTGAGATATAGTTTGTTAAAAATCTAATAGCGTTACATCATTACTTAATAGAAAGTTTTCAAATTTATTCTTGATTTATAAATTTTTCTTAAATCATAAAAAAATATGAGCAAGTACTTAAAAATAATTAATTTTTTTAAAAAAAAAAGAAATAAATGAAGTACAATTCGAAAAGTAATATACGTTTAGAGAGCTCGATACCAACAGAATATGATAGTTCTATTACTGATGATCATCATTCTAAAATTTATATGCACCGCACACTTTATCGATCGCCCTCCCAAACATAAAATCCTGGTTCCGCCCCTGCACGTCACATTTCCAGATTTTCGTATTATATAAAATATCATGCAAGGGGAAATTATTCTCCCAGCTGTGAAGTGCATGCTGGAATCCTTAGGTTCAGAGAGCATAAAAAATGGGGGAGACAATTATTAGTCATGGGCAATCTGATGGAGGAGACAATTATTAGTCATGGGCAATCTGATGTTGGACAAGCGTTTCATTAAAGTAACATATATATTATCTGATAAGCAAGTCTAGCTAAAGAGCTTTTAATTAGATTTCTAAAAATGTAGCGTTATCTACAGGAAACAAAAGTTTTAATTAGATTTTGTGGACATTCAGATTTTTTTTGCACCATAATGCATTATTAATGGATCTTATTAAAGATCAGTTTTAATTTGTGTAGTACTGTGCGTGTGTGTGGCATGCAGTACTGGTGGGTTCCATAGCGCCCAAGGATGATTGATGATCATGACTAATTTCCTGCTTCTGCATGCTTGAGTACTAAAAATATATTATATATGTACGTGAAATATTATATATATATATATATATATATATTTGATAATTCTTTTGTGTCCTACCTATTGAGTTTAACTCGTCCGAACGAGTAAGTGACACACTGCAAGAGAATAAGCACATATATGTATTTCCCAAAAATTCTTTTGTGTCCAACCTAATGAGTTTTCCTCAACATGAATCCATTGTGAGGCGGTCTTCTGAAAGATTGCAGCGGCCTTACCAGCAATGGAAACATTTGTTTCAGCAAAGCAAGAAGACATGCAGGTTGATGTCAATCTCAGATTCTCAAGTCTAGCAATGGTCGGAGGTTTTTCCAAAAACCTCAATCCTTAAAATAGTAGCACATGCTTTCTTGCTCATTGAATTTGTTGATTTGTTTTTTCAAAATTACTAGTTCTACATTTATGGTAGCAAGAATATTATGGCAAAGTTCTATATAATTACAAGTGATATTAAAATAGAAGGTTTCCAGCTTGGCCTCTTATGTTAAGTGACATTAATGAAGAAGCTGGTGCATGATTTATGAAGACAACTTGCTGTTAGCTAGACAACAATGGTTAAAAGAAATATACATGTAAATTTATATTCTATTGTGATATGTTGGATGGTATCGTGTAAAACTTAAGACTAACCAGTGGTGAATTTCAAATGAATAAGTTGAGGTTATTTGAATGATGTAATAAACAAATATCATAGAAAAAACAACCAAGTAGTACCACAAAATGCGAACAATTAGATTTGGTTTATGATGTAGGGAGATCCGAGACAGATGATGCTGACACGTCAGATTGCACGTTGATGGCGCTGAGATACCATGAGTTGGCGGATCAGCACAAGGGCAGGAAGTAATTGCGATATCTTTCTAATTGTGGCAGTTTTGGATGCGTTTCAGTCTTTTGGTCATAACTTGGGCTACAGGTGTCAAAATAGCGCATAAGACCCCAATTCGGAAAGCTCTTTTCAACGCACACACTGTCCACATCGAGCATGGCTCCATGTGCCTTTTTTTTTCGACCTCAAATTCTGCTGTTTTCCCTTCCGAATATTTATTTTTAATTATTTTTTGCTATTTTTTGTAATATTTCGTTTGTCAGTTAGGAAGTGATTTTAAACCCGATTTGGGCCAGGTTTTTTGCAAATTGCTCATTTTATTTTGAATTTCAATTTGACGTGATTTCGAGATTTTGTCAGTTTTGGTAAAACTCGGATACAGACAATTTTTGGCTATATAGTTCGATTTGTGGACTAATTTTCGATATTATTTAATTTCATAATATTCAGTTGAACCTCAGAAACGTATTCTCTGTGTTTTGGGCGATTTTCTTGTGTTCTTCCCTGTTAATCATCTGTTGAAAGTAGCCTGCAGAATAATCACTATTCTATCTGGCGTCAGTTGGCATCAGAACTTCAACATCTTCCTAGATGAAATTTCATTAGTTTCAATGGCTGGTAGTCGTGGTCGTCGTGGGCAGGTTCTGAATGAGAAAGCCCAACACCGTGATCGTAGCGTTCAGGATGCGATGATTGAGGATTTGCAGAGGCAAGTCGCAGAGTTAACCCAGCGTTTGGCGGAACGCGATTTCGAGGATCGCGAGGCCTCTGATCATGATTCCGATTCCACGTTCAAAAACCCATATCACAATTGTGCTCTATTTCGGGAGCACCGTGGTCGGGAGGAGCGTCATGAAGACCTCGATTTTCGGGTCGATCTACCCAATTTTTCTAGTACATTACAGGCATACGGATTCATTGATTAGATAAATGAAGTTGAGCATATTTTTTATTACAAGGAAGTCCTCGATCGTGTGAAAGTAAAACTGGTCACCATCAAACTCAAGGACAGAGCATCTGCATGGTGGGAGCAGTTGAAACGCTCACGAGACAAGCAGAGCAAGACCAAGATCACTGATTGGGAGAAGATGAAGAAGAAGATGAAGGGTCACTTCCTTCCCTTCGGCTACACTCAAACCTTGTTTCAGCGACTTCATGCGTTGAGGTAGGGCGCAAGCTCAATCGATGATTACACAGAAGAGTTTTACCAGTTGGTCGCCTGGAACGATTTATCTAAGACGGAGGAGCAGTTGGTGGCGCGATATTCGGGGGTTTGCGCTAGCCCTTGCAAGATATCCTCAGCCTTCACTCATTATGGACTGTTTCGGAGGCATACTACCGTGCACTTGCTGTTGAAAAACAGCAGAACAAAAGGCCAGTGATCAGGAGCGATCAAAACAGTTGGCCAATTTGCACTCAAGATTCTCATCCTGTCCAGCAGCCACCACAGAGCAATTTTAACCCTACTACTAGATATTTTCGTTGTGGGGAACAGGTGCATAAAGCGACTAATTGCAGGAAGCCTACTAATCAAAAGGGCAAAAATTTATTGATTGAGGAAGACGTAATAGACGTGATTTGAAGAGATTGGCAAGCCCGTGTATGACGATGATGAAGTTGACAATGTGTTGTATGGAGATGGCCATGAGACTCTGGTCGTTCGCAAGAGTCTAGTGACTCCCAAGGGCAATTCAGGGGACGATTGGTTGAAAACCAATATTTTTCACACAACCTGCACAGTTGCTGATAAAATCTGCAAAATGATCATTGACAGCAACAATTGCGAGAATGTAGTGTCTGAGGAAGCTATCCAAAAGTTGCAGTTGAAGACAGACCGTCATCTTAAGCCATACAAGTTGTCATGGCTGAATAAAGGCAGTGAGGTAACAGTAAATAGGCGATGCCTTATGTCTTTTTCAATTGGCAGAAAATATTTCGATGATGTTTGGTGTGATGTTGTGTCTATGGATGCGTGTCATGTATTGTTAGGTTGACCTTGGCAGTATGATCGCAGTGTCATTCATGATGGACGAAAAAATAAGTATTCCCTTAACATCAAGGGAAAAAAGATTGTGTTGGCGCCCTGGCTGGAAGGACCCACTCCTACCCTAGTAGCCAATAATACTAACATGCTTTCTATGTCTAGGTTTTTAGATGAGATTGAACATGGAGACGTAGTCTATGCTCTACTGCCTTGTGGGAACAGTGCAATAGCCATGGACTCTGATCAACTAGTAAAGGTGCAGCAACTGCTAACAGAGTTTGCTGAACTGATGCCCGAGGATCTCCCTCCTGGGCTACCACCTATGAGAGATATTCAGTATCAAATTGACCTTGTTCCAAGGTCGAGTTTGCCTAACCGACCAGCGTACCGCCTCATTTCCAAGGAGGCTGAAGAGTTGCAGCAACAGGTGGTGGAGTTATTGGAGATGGGATATATTCGTGAGAGTATGAGCCCATGTGCAGTTCCTGCCCTGCTCGTGCCAAAGAAAGATGGTTCCTGACGTATGTGTGTTGACAGTCGAGCAATCAACAAAATTACTGTGAAGTACAGGTTTCCAATCCTCCACTTGGATGATATGTTGGATCAGCTATCTGGTTCTAAGGTCTTCTCAAAAATTGATCTTAAAAGCAGATACCACTAGATCAGAATAAGGCCTGGAGATGAGTGGAAGACAGCGTTTAAGACGCAACACGGGTTATATGAGTGGATGGTCATGCCTTTTGAGCTATCCAACGCACCCAGCACATTCATGAGATTTATGCATCAGATCTTGCGGCCGTTTATGGGGAGATTCGTTGTGGTGTACTTCGACTATATTCTCATTTATAGTCCAACGTGGGCCTCCCACTTTGATCACCTCCGTGCTATTTTTGAGATACTGAAAACGGAGTGTCTATTTGTCAATCAGAAGAAGTGTTCTTTTTTCACTAATTTTGTAACTTTTCATGGTTTTGTTGTGTCTACTAATGGTGTTCATATAGATCAGTCAAAGATAGACGCAATCTTGGAGTGGCCCAAACCAAAGACCTTGCACGATGTCAGAAGTTTCCATGGATTGGCATCCTTTTACTGACGGTTCATCAAAAATTTTAGCACTTTGATTGCCCCTATCACTGAGTGCCTCAAAGGACGTGATTTCAAGTGGTCTAAGGAGGCAGAGACTAGTTTTCAACTGGTCAAGCAAAAGATGACCGAGGCACTAGTCTTGGCACTCCCGAATTTTGACAATGTGTCCGAGGTAAATTGTGATGCATCTGGCGTTGGCATTAGTGGTGTTCTAAGTCAGTCAGGGCATTCGGTTGCTTTTTTCATTGAAAATCTATCGGGATCAAAGAGAAATTATTCCACCTATGACCTTTAGTTCTATGCCATAGTTCAGTCCTTGAAGCATTGGCGTCACTACCTAGTATAAAGGGAGTTTATTTTATTTACTGATCATGAGGCCCCGAAGTATATCAATGGCCAACACAAGCTGAGCAGACGACATGCCAAGTGGGTGGCGTATTTGCAAGAGTTCACCTTCACTTTGAGGCACCAAGTAGGGAGCTTGGACCGCGTCATAGATGCCCTAAGTCGTCGTGCTTTACTTCTCACCACCATGAGTATCATAGTTGCAGGTTTTGAGACTTTCACAGATATTATATGCAGCTGATCCTTCCTTTGGATAGATATTTCAGGAGGTAACTGATGGTTACTGTCATAATTTTATTTTGCATAATGGTTATCTGTTTCGTGGATTACAGTTGTGCATTCTAGATTGTTCATTGAGACAACAAATTATAAGTGAACTTCATAATAAGGGACACTTTGGCCGAGATAAGACATTGGCCCTTATCTCTTCTGACTTTTATTGGCCTAAGCTGACTAGTGATGTGGCTCATTATGTGGACCGTTGTTATGTATGCCAGCGGTCTAAGGGAGTTCTCACCAATGCAGGCCTGTACACTCCCTTACCTGTTCCTGAAGCGCATTGGTTAGATGTCAACATGGACTTTGTATTGGGCTTTCCTCGTGTTACCCAGATGACTAACACAAGAGGGGGGGTGAATTGGGTTATATTATAAAAATTAACACTTATTAATCAAATACACAATATAAAATATAAACAGAATGTATAGCTGTAAGAAATGTAAAGAGTAGGGTAAAAGAAAGCAAACTCAGTATTTTTACGAGGTTCAGCCCTACTGCCTACATTCTCACCTCAAGTTACCCCTTGAGGATCCCGAATTCATTAGTCAATCTCCTTTAGGTGGAGATAGAAACCTATTACACTTTTGAGCAACACCGCTCCAAAGAATCCGTGTAGAACACCCTCTACACTTCCAATCACCTCACACTTGGTGATTTAACTATTCTCCGTGTAGAACACCTTCTACACACACAAGGGTTATATACACCCTCTTACAAAATACAAGATTTGATAGTGGGTAGACTATCAAAGTACACTCCTCAACGAGTGAGATAGAAACAATACAGCGCAAACTATATCTCTCTCAACAAGAACAAGAATTAAGCCTCAAAACTTTAGAAAAGAGAAAATGAGAGCTTTGAAGGAATGATGCAAAACTTAGCAATAGATGTGTAAGCTCTTGTTGTGATTTTTGCAAAACTCAAGTGCGCTATTTATAGGCAAATGAGTCTTCAATTTCAAATTTGAAAAGATTCTCATATCAAAGACATCATCATTCACTTTTCAAAAATTTCAAACCTAATTTTTTTACTTTTTGCATGTGACAAAAGGAGCACATTTTACTTTTTAAAAATTTCAAACCTAATCTTTTACTTTTTGCATATGACAAAAGGAGCACACTTTACTTTTCAAAATTTTCAAACAAAGATATCTACCTTTTGCATAAGTCAAGAAAAGCATCCATCACTTTTGAAAATATTCAAATAAAACATGCACATGTGAAAGATGACAATCAATCATCTTAATATTTTCGAAGTTCAAACCTTTAATCATGTCATGCACATGTGAAAGATGACAATCAATCATCTTTCAAAATTTTCAAATTTAATTTTCAAAATATTCATGCACATGTGGAAAATGTATTTTAATGCTTTATGATAAAATATTAATTTTGAGCCTTAATCATAATTTCGAATTTTTAAAAGATTTACAACATTACTCTATGATTTTAATGTGAATTTGTTCCCTTCTTGCTCATGCTTGGTTCCTTGATGTGCTTGATTCTATTGTGTGGACAACTTGAGCTTGAGACTCCTTTATTCTTTGAATTCATTTGTTATCGTCAAAATCCATGTGTAGATTTATAATTACACGAAACTTAAAATCTTGGGTTCAACACCCCGCACCCAACGGGCCTCGGATTCTATCCTTGTTGTAGTTGACAGATTTTCCAAGATATTTTGTAGCTTGCAGGAAGACTATGGATGCTACTCAGATTGCCCATCTTTACTTCAAGGAGATAGTGCACTTACATGGTGTTCCTCAAATCATCACTTCCGATCGTGATTCTAAGTTCATCAGTCATTTTTGGAAGAGCCTATGGGGAAAATTGAGGACACAGTTGAATTTTAGCAGCGCCTACCACCCTCAGACAGATGGCCAGACTGAGGTGGTGAACTGGAGTTTGGGCAACCTTTTGAGGTGTTTGGCAGGAACTAAGCCGAAGCAGTGGGATTTGGCTTTACCTCAGGTAGAATTTGCCTATAATAGATCAAAAAACAAAATCATAGGCTTAAGCCCATTTGAGATCGTCTATGGTCAGAACCCATCCGAGGTACTGGACTTATCCCCTATTCCACGTATAGGACGTTTCAGTCCTAAAGCAGATGAGATGGCAGAGCATCTTCGGGACATCCATGAGCAGGTGAAACAGGCTATTCATGAGAGCAATACCAAGTACAAGACTCGGGTTGACAATCATCGTCACTAGGTACTTTTTGATGTTGGTGATTTTGTTTGGACTGTTTTAACTCGTGATCGTTTTCCTATTGGCAAGTATAGTAAGCTTAAGGACCAGAAGATTGGACCTTGTGAGGTCCTGCAGAAGATCAATGATAATGCTTATAGGTTGCGAATTCCTAGTCATTTGAAGACTTCTGATGTCTTTAATGTGAAGTACATAAGTCCTTGTTTTGTAGATTCTAATAACACTACTCTGAACTCGAGGACGAGTTCTTTCCAACTCGGGGCCACTGATACAGGGGGATTCGAGACAGATGATGTTGACATGTCAGATTGCACATTAATGGTGCTGAGATATCATGAGGTGGCGGATCAGTGCAAGGGCAGGAAGTAATTGCAATATCTTTCTAATTGGGGCAGTTTTGGGTGTGTTTCAGTCTTTTGGCTATAACTTGGGCTACGAGTGTCAAAATCGCGCATAAGATCCTAATTTGGAAAGCTCTTTTCGACGCGCACGCTATCCACATCGAGAATGGCTCCATGTGCCTTTTTTTTCGACCTCAAATTCTACTATTTTTCATTCCGAATCATTATTTTTAGTTATTTTTTGCTATTTTTTATAATATTTCGTTTGTCAGTTAGGAAGTGATTTTAAACCCGATTTGGGCCGAATTTCTTGCAGATTGCTTATTTTATTTTGAATTTAAATTTGATGTGATTTTCGAGATTTTGCCATTTTTGTTAAAACTCGGATACAAACGATTTTTGGCTATACAATCCGGCTTGTAGACTGATTTTCGACATTACTTAATTTCATAATATTCAGTTGAACCTTAGAGACGTATTCTCTGTGTTTTGGACAATTTTCTTGTGTTATTCCCTACGAATCATCTGTTGAAACTAGCTTGCAGAATAATTACTATTCTGTCTGGCGTCAGTTTATAAAACACATTTCTGGTGAAAACAAAGCGCCATAAAAAAGTTGTGGCAACTTCAAAGACCGCCAAATAGTACTTCCAGCAAGAAAAAAACTTGCCACAAAATCACTATTTCGGCGATCGACCTCATAATTGGTGCAAAAGGTGTAAGTTACATTAGCTGCAACATTTATTAACAACTAATGTAAGGGAACTATTCAGGATGATTTATTTTTGGTGAAATTTAATTGTCAAAATTAATATATTTTAGCAACTACAGACTAACTATAAAATTTTGCTTTTTTTTTTTTTTTTTGCAGTCAACATTTTCTTATTTTGGACTAGTATTGTTGCGAAAATAAGAAGTATTTCTATCAATTTATTAATTCTGCAAAATAGTTTACTTGGCTTTGTAGAAGTGACATCTTGTTGGCGGCATTATTTCGTCGGAATTAAATAATTTTTGTGGGTTTTTAGGGAATTCGTGGCGACTTTTGTCGCCAAAAATATGGTGTTTTCTTATAGTGATATATACGTATTTATGCAAGTGTGTTGAATGATTTTGAAACTCTCTCAATCTCTAAAGTTAGCTCAAGATGTGACACTTTCATTTACACTTATAAATTGACTACTAGCCCATTCTACAATCGATATGGGATAATCCTAACATTATTCTCCTCACACATCATGTCCTGGGTCGGAGCAGGAACAACCCATTTCTCCTGCGAAATGTTGGGCCTGAGATTGTTGATAAACCTGGCTCTGATATCAATGTTGGGTGATTGTGTCTTTTCCAACCTCAAAAGCTAGTTTAAAAAGTGAGCATTTTCCTCACACTTATGAATTGACCACCAACTCCTTCCACATTAATCAATGTAGAATAACCCTAACAAAAGTCATGTATGTCAAAATTATGTTTATTGTGAACATGGAAAATCAGCCAAATTCATGTTTGGAATCTCCAAAGAAGTTGCAATTAAGCTTTAATTATTCATGCTCTATCATTAATGTTTCTAGCCCTCGATCTAGATCATGTGCAATATAAACATGAAAGCAACAAAAGTCCTAAGTTTTCAACCAAGTAATTGCATGCAAGTGTGCATGCATGGGTACAAGAACTTTTACTAAGGACAGGTCAACAGGAAACATTAGAAAGCGATTTCTTATGATCCTATTAAGTACTAGATTGAATAGTTGCAATTAAAAGCAAAAATTGATATACTTCGGTCCCATTTGGATGTCCAACTCAATCGAGTGCATCTCACTTTTATACCGAGTAACGAGTTGAACATCCAAATGCACGACAACAACTATTTTCAGTAAAGTTCAAATGTGAACTCAGTGTGGGCCCACACATGAGCTGCTTTTAAGGCTAATCATCTGGGTACCGGACCGAAAATTCGGGCATACCCGACCTAAAACCTAGGTGCCAAATCCGGGCCAGTTCTAGCCTAAATATACTCGGGTTAAGATCCGAATCAGAACTCGGATTAATTTAGGTAAACTAAAATCCGAAATTAGGATTGTACCCTTTTTTTATATTAATGAAAACCTATATTATTCAATTTCTTTCAAGAAGCATTTTCTTTTCTAAAAGCCTATATTCTGCTATAATTTATTTTATGGGATTCCCGACACTCTACTGTTTGTCAACTTTAATTACTTTTTCCGTTAATTATTTAGTTTAATTTTCATTTGCATTTAAAATCACTTTTTATTCTCTCGTTAATCATTTAATTTTTTTTTTTTAGTTTCTTTGTTCTCTCTACTATTCTTTTAATTTGTCTCCTTATGGAATCGACACCCCAAAGCTGAACTACAATTATCGCATTATTTTTTGAGCGTTATCAAATTTTAAATGTTGCAAAGCATATTTGTTTTTATATATAAAACTAATTACCTTTTTAACTAAACATAAATTACAATATATGAAATTAACACAAGCTTTGCTCTCTTCATCTTGCGGAAAAACACAAGCTTTGCTCTCTTCATCTTGCGGAAAAAGTGCAAGTCTTGGTAACAACGAGACGCACTTAATTAACATTATTTGGCATTTATACATTATATTACAAAACATAAATTACAATATATAAAATTACATATCAAAAGTGGATTACATAGAGCCACCAACACATATTGTTTGCTTCATGTAAACAATCTATTCCTCTACAATTGAATTTAGTTTCAGATGAATTTATTGTCTTAGAACAACCGTTGCTAGTCCAAGCTTATTTGCAAGATGTATTCAACAGAAATTTTTGTAATTATTTGCATGATGTACATGTTGAAACAAAATCAAAATATCATCTGAATTATTAACTGGTTTGCAAATATTTGAAGTAAAAATATGAAACCTAATCTTATGACTTAAAGCTACATTAAACAACCAAAAATTAAAAGGTGAAAACAGCAACTCTATGGCATTAATTGAATATGGGACTACATGATCATTCCTGCTTTAAAGAAACAACGAGGAAACAAAAGAAAAAGGTAGAAATTAATATCTTACCATAACTGCTAGGGGTGAGGCATACATGATATTGGAGAATATGGTAGTACCAAAGCCACATAAGAGCTTCCTGTTCGTGTCATGCATGGCCAAGAGAAACCAACCCAGAGTTGTGCTTAATCGATGAACATGCTCATAATTAATATTCATCTAAAAGATGGTCATCTTTTCTATCATGTGTGATGATAATGTAGATGACTAGCTATGACAATCACTAGTGTGATAAGTACCACATGATACATGCAATATCAGGAAGAATTTTAAATCCCTACAATTGAATAAACGCAGCTACCTACAATTGAATCATCCATGATGCTCTGGTCAAGCAAGAATTATATACATATATACTTATTTATATATATGTATAGGCATGCATTTCAATGCCATCGTAAATAGCACTAGTGGGGAACCATAATATAATCCCACTTGACTTTATAGTTTCATGGCTTCTTTTTTCTATTTGTTGTGTACACAGGCGATTACAAAAAGGGGTAAGCGTGACCCACTTCACTTAATAGTTTCATGATTACTTTTTGTGAGCTCAGATCGCGAGTGAGATCGATGTTACTTTCAAAAAATTGTTTGGAGTTTAATAACAAGTTAACAATAACCCAAGTCATAATACACGCCGAAATAAAAGACAACCTACAAATCTATGCATCAAGAGGGAACACGTCTGAGTAGCCCAGATCCTCAAAAGCAACAAAACAACCTAAATAGATCTGGACATTCAAAATACTACTCACTCACTACCACACATCAAGGCAACAAAAGCAAGGAGAAAGACCATATCTACTTCCCTGAGGGATAACATATGGAAAATTCCATTGGACAAGTTCACCAAAAAATCCCATTGACAAGTTCAATGAATCACAAGATCTAGCGGATCTATCCAAGCACAAAGAAGACCCAGTTCACTAAATCACTAGATCCATCCAAACTTACATTCATTGTTCACAGATCGGTAGAGAAACTTACCAAAAGATCGGCGGAGAGATAGACACGACAACCAGAAATAGGCTCCTCTCTTTCCTCGACTCTTTGCGTGAGAGAAAGGTCTGAGCATATCCTAAGAAAGAAATTTTCATAGAAAGTTTAAAACACGAATCAGAGAGAGAGAGAGAGAGAGAGAGGACAGCAGAAACCCTATCAGAAAGAGAGAAAGTATAACGAGGGTGGGGATACTGGGCAAGTGTGTTTTTGCCTTTTAATATATATATTGGTTCCGAATTTAAATCCGTTCCCTACTTTATATACCCGAAACCAAATCGCATAAATTTGGTTTTTTATAACCCGGGTTTCAAATGAACAACCCTAGCTGCTTTCTTTCATTTCATATTGATGCACTACTACACTTATGGATAGGTATTTATCGATTCTTAAATTTTCAAAACGAATATATATCGGTTCGGTTCAAAATTTTCTTCAAAATCAGATTGAATAGGAACGATTACACCCTTAATCAAAATGATAGTTTTAAAAGATTTCTTGTTGATTTTGTATCGTATTGTTATCATCTTTTGCCAATACAAATACACAACAGTTTTTTTTGCTTTTAGAACACTCTCAATGGTTAATCTACTTTATCTTTTAAAATACATCACAAAAACTCACTTTTTCTATCTTATATGTTGAATTTTACAATTTGTCATACATTATCTAATCTATTTTTCTCTATATCATTTAAATATTCTTGTTTTATTCATTTAAATATTCATTTAAAATTGTTACCACTGCAGCTTCATCTTCGTCTTCCCCGTTCTCTCTCGCCAAAGTTCCAAACCCTAACTTAAAATTTCATAGATTAGCTTTGTTTTCCTCGTTCTACATCACCAAATCCTAGCTCCAACAGCGACTAAAACGGAAATGAAAGCTCCCGCAAACGACAGACATATTAGACTTGCACAAAAAGCTCCTGCAAACGAAAGCTCCAACCGAGACCAAACAGCGATGAAAGCTCTCGCAAACTTGCATAGAAAGCTCCCGCAAACCCTAATGGAGTCAACGTTGTCTTGTGAGGTCCATTTCATTATTGATTGTGAGGATCAGAGAGCTATGTGACGGCAAAGCTCAGTTATTCTACTTGCATGGGAACGATGAGCACAGTATGGAGAAAAGAGAAACGAATAGAATAATTTTACAAAGATAAATAGCATTTCGCTATATGTAGCAGGAGCACTGTAGCAAAATATAATTTTTTTGTAATATGAATGATTTAATGGAGTATGTTTTTGAGAATATGGCTTTGTATTTTAAAGGAAAAAATAAAATAAAGAGTCATTGAGAGTGCTTTTAAATGGTGATCCACACACTCTGATGGGTGGACCCAAACTTTTTCGCCCCGTTCAAGTAAATTGTAGAGACCCATAATGTAAGGGGGCTACTCGGGGATCCGTTGGGTTTCTCGTTTTGTGCTTTGTTAGTGTGTATTAGTTTCTTTTGTTTTTTTTATACCATTTTTTAATACTTTTAAATATTTTTTAAAAAATATATAATATTATTAAATAATAATTTTTTAATCATTAAATAAATAAAAAAACAAAATAAAAAATAAAAGAAAGTAGAAGCACAGAAACGGGACTCTCTAGTGGGTCCCTTATCAATTTCCTAAATGTAAATACAATCTCATCACCGGAGTCAGAGTTTAGAAATAAGAGGCTACTAGAGCCATCGCTAGTTAAGACTTGTTCTGGATCTATATATATATATTTTATTTTTTTAATATTTTTTAATATTTTTATTAAAAAAAATTGTAATATTATAAATAATATTTCTTTAATCAACTAATCAAAAATAAAAAATTGAGAACGAGATTCAAAGAAAAACTCAAAGAGTAGTAATAGGGGTATACTTTTTTTACTATTTATTTACAACTTTTAGCCTATTCATTTTCTTTTCTATTTTCTCATCATTTTTTTAGAGTAATTTTTTAACATTCTTAATCATTAAAAAAAGAAATATATATAACTTTATTAATATTTACATTATTAATCATTAAATTAAATTAAAAATTAAATACAAAATTAAATACAAAAAAATTGTAAAATAATTATAAATCTATCGTTTCTCAAACTGAAATAATAGTTTCTTTATGATTTTCTTCAGAAATAGGACATGTCTCTCTTTGTACTTTGGAGCGAGTTTTTGTGTGTACATGAATACGTGAAATCCGGGGTACTTTTACCCATTCAGGACCGAACACACAAAATTACCCATCTCCTTATATGGGACCCATCTCCTCAAATGGGGGACCCCACAAACTGTGGGGTTTGATATTTGACTAGAGTGTCGTTGAACACGAGAGGCTGTTTGTTTATTGGTTACATTGCTTGGTTGCTCACCTTCCCACAATCCACAAACGAATGTTAGGCTTCGGTTGTTTGTAGGGTTTGGTGGTGATGGCGGTCTCGATGAATTTTAGCCTCGGTCCTTGTGCCTGTTTGGTCAGTTAAGTGTCAGGCTCGCCTCAAAATTCAAAAAACAGCCATTAAAGCAATGCTTCTTTTGTTTGTTTATATCAAGTGACGAAATCAGTCTAAACTTTGACAACATAGAAAAAGATAATATTTTTATGATTACATAGTAATTTAATCGTAAAATGCATGAGTTTTTTGAGTTAATCAAGGGTTAGGCAAAGAAACCAGAAGTGGACGGTGTTTGCTTGCGCAAATCTAGCTAATCTGGGGCAAGCAAGTTGAAAAAGAGGGTTTGAGGCAGACAAAGCACTGCCCCACATTCAAACCGTACCACACACAACCCCAATTAATTCCCTCATCTATTGCCTACTTTTAGGATCGTTTGATTGTTAAATTGTAACGAAATTAATTTAATTCATTCTAATTTTAAATTAAAGTTGAATTTAATATTTAAATATTTAATTATCAAATTATTAATTTTATTTTAATTTAAAATCTATTTATATGTAAAGTTTATAATCTTTTTAATTCAATATTTCGTTACATGCAAGATATATAACAGACTTTTTTTAAATTTTTATAAATATATATAAATTCATTTTAATATTAAAAAAGTAAACTTATCTTACGTGAATTCACCAAACTTATTTTCTTATTTCAGCTTAACTCAACATCTAAATCTAATATTAATTGGCATGATTATTATATTTGTTTAGACAGACACGCACGCAAAGGCACAAAAAACAAACGCCTAGAAATAAAAATGTTCTCAGCAGCTTACAACACACTACTTAAACATGTTTATTCTTTGCTTTGCTTTTCTTATGATGGGACAAAGGAAGGAACACCGACGTCAAGGGTTGCTTCTCAAGGGAAACAAAAGAAAGTAGGAGGTAAAACGTACGACACAAATCTTCCCCATGTTGGGTTTTCACTCTTCTTTTCAATTTAATTCATCTTCGTATTTTTCTGACCAATTAATGCACCGACCTACCTTGTTCTTTTGTAGGGATGGTTGAAGAAGAAGGAAGAAAAACCCCATCTTTTACCTCATTATTTATCTGCTATCTTGTAATGCTAGAGTTGTGGAGTGAGTTGCAGCAGGAGCAAAGTATGGAGAGGCTTCAAACTTGGAAGAATGAACCATATTTTTATATCTTTCTCATCACAAAGTTTGTGAAGAAATGGGTTTCTCCCATTTCCCAAGTTCAATCTTCTCAGCTAGATCTGTTCTTCTTGATCCTGATCTTCTGTTTCTTTCCATATTGATTATGGTTTTGGTGGTGGTGATATTGGCGGGACGGCTCAATCTCTTAATTTCTTTTTACAGTTTTTTAGTACTGTCCCTTTTCACTTACTCTTTTATCGATGTTGTTCATATCGGAATTTAATGAAGAAGAAGTTCGTTCTGATTGTAGTAACTTGCTCTTTTGGTTTTGCATTTCGTGTGCCTTACTACTTCTTGAAGAAAATCCCATTCCGATCCCATTCCTTCAGATATTGAAGAAACAAATGAAGGAGATACATTTTATGCAGTAGAAAAAAAGCTTTGAATGTTTCAGAGTTTCAGACACTGTTTCATTATCAATTCCAAATTTTCTGTCCGCCAATAGTTTGGTAAATCGATGTATTTTAGGTGGTTTGTCAGATTTAAAAGGTGTTATTATAACGTGTAAATCTAATAAAATATGTGAAGATTCATCAGTATATAAAATTATTTAGTTGTAACATTGCAACGTTATCTTAGATCTGTGTGATTGTGCTTGGGATGTTGAAATGACAATGCAAAAAAAACCATGAGGGTCCCAGTGAGGAAACATAGATGGCATGCAGCAGGCAGAGATGGAAGCAGAATACACTGAGCAGAAGGAAACAGAAGCAAAGACAAAAGAAAGTTTGGGTTTGAGTGACGAAAGGAAAGGCCCCTCATAGTTCATGGAAGTGTCCTATCTATTTTGTGCACTGCAATTTGGGTTCTGATCTTGGCTTTTTGGTTTTTTTGGGTGCATGTGAAAACATTAACTTTGTTTATTGACTTCTTCAGACTATGGTGGAAGTTCTAATATCTTTGGTGGGATCTATAAATAATGGCAATTTCGAGGAAAGAGGGAAGATCGGGTGAGAATTGAGAAAGATGATTTTAGTTTTTATCCCATTTCTTTTTAGAAGTATTCTAACTAGAGAAATGATAGATGCAGTCATGAAATTATAAGCGACATACAGTCGGTTTGAAAAAAAGTGAATATATATGGGACTCATGTGAAAAAGTTAACTTTTTTTCTAAATCGACTGCACGCTGTTTGCAACTCCACGACTGTATGTAGCATTACCCTTCTAATTATAAAGTAATTATATAAAAATAATATTATAAATTGATATGATTGGTTAGATTATAAAATTATTTTTATTATAAAATAGATTTGATAGATTATATGAAATTATGTCAACTTCTGAGATTACTTTTAGGTATGATTTGGATAGTAAGTCGAGATAAATTTTAAAAGTTGAATAAAATATTAGTAAAATAACTTTTTAATATTATTATTGTTTTAGAATTGAAAATGTTGCATTGTTTATTATCTTTTATGTGAGAATTTAATAAAATTGTAATAATGAGATGAGATAAGATTAGATAAATTCCAAATCAAAATAGGGCTATACAATTTTTTGATAGCTGTAGCACTCCTATTTTCTTTTTTGATATATAAATGTTTGGATTTCATTTAGTTTTTACAAAAATAAAAAATTAATAAGTTGATATAATTTAATGTGATATGTTATTTTTTAAAATAAAAATAAAATATGATATATTTGGTGGGACCTACAAATAATTGCAATTTCGAGGAAAGGGAGAAGCTCGGGTGAGAAAGATGATTTGGCCTTATTTGTTTTAGAGAAAAAATAAGATGAGATGGAAATACAAAAATAAATAAAATATTATTACAAGATTTTTTTTTTTAATATTAGTTTTGTATGGGGATTTGAAAAAGTAGTATGAGAATTTTTAAAAATTGAATTTTTTATTATATGTTGTAAGGAGATTTAAAAAAGTGTAATTATAAGTTTGAGATGTGTTTTGAGTCTTTGATCTTATCCCTCAAAACAAACAAGACTAGTTTTACCCTTTTTCTTTTTAGAAGTATTCTAATTACAAAATAATTTTATAAAATTAATTTTATAAATTAATTTGACTTGATATGATTTATTAGATTAGAAAGTTATTTTTATTGTAAAGTAAATTTGATGGATTACATAATATCATATCAGCTTTTGAGATTATTTTTAGGTAAGCTTTGAATAGTGTGAATAGTGAGTTAAGATGAATTTTGAAATTTGAATAAAATATTATTAAGATAATACTTTTTAATATTATTATTATTTTAGAAATTAAAAAAGATGAATTGTTTATTATATTTTATATGAAAATTTGAAAAAATTATAATGATAACATGAGATAAAATAAAATGATATTAAATTAGATGAGTTTCGAATCCAAATAGAGCTATTCGATTTCTTGAAGGCTATAGCACTCATATTTTCTCTCTCGATGTAGAAATGTTTTAATTTCATATAATTTTTACAAGAAAATATATATATAATAAACTGATGTAATTGACATGATATATTATATTTTAAAAGAAAAATAAAATACAAGATCAAATCATGTTAATTTATGAATTATTTTTATAAAAACTTTTATAACGCTAGGTAGTGCTTAATTCTGTGTCCAAATCCTATATTTGGGTTCCAAACATTTCATGTGTACAAATCTATACGCAAGCCACTTAATTAGGTAGCCAAATATATGATAAGACACTAAAAATGTTCTTTAATTTTGAATTTCATAAAATAGCCAAATATCAAACTATAAATAATTATGAGTCACAAATTAACGTCTTGGGTATTGGCCAATATTTACTCAAATAAGTACACAGTCAATCATCCCAGTTGTACAACAATTTTCTATATCCAAATATTTAATCTTTATAATGGCATGGGTGCATAAATAGAGGCAATTACATACTCCATAAGGGAGCAAGCAACTACATAAGGCAATTACATACTACAACAGTTTTTCTAGAAAATCAACTAAAATATTTTAGACCAAGTAGGCCAAGGGGGCATTCTTTTGAGCTGATGTTCAATATTTGACCTTCTTCCAAGTCACTTTTGCCATGTTCTGTATCTCCTTGATGTGAGAAAGGCACATATTGTTTGCAACACATCTCAGTACTCTGCACAATGATACCACAATTAGCCAGTTCCATCAATAAAAACATGGAATGGAGAATAATATGTCTAACTAATTTTTCCAAACACTTGTTGAAGTTTAATCTAAATTAGCATAATAACATTTTCTATTTTATGACCTTAAAAATTAGTACCTCCTAGTAAAATGGAAATTTCTAACATTCAAGTACATTTGGTCAACTAATTCGAGTACATTGTGCTTATAAACACAATGAAACCTTGCTAATTACTCAGGTCCATCATGAGTAGCACTGTATCTCCTTAATTAGTATTCACGAGCTTGGGAAAAAAATAACTCAGTCTAGGAGTTTTTTCTCATGTAATTAAATAGAGTTTAATTATCATCCTCCAAACTAGCTTAGCTAGTTTGGAGTACTTCTTTTTTTCCACCATAAACAAGCAATAACCTGATATTTTTTCTTTGCACCATATATATAGGAAGAAAAGGGTCTATCTGCACCATATATATAGGTTCTTTCATCTTGGCACCCTTAAAAAAGATGGAAAGAATCATATAGCTGATTTTGGTTGTATATTTGGTTTAAAACATTCATAATAAAATTAGACTAAACAAGCAAAAACTTATCAAATCAAATTAGACTAAACAAGCAAAACCCCTGTTCTCAAGTAGGAAAATTATAACAAAAAAAAACCCGTGGATTGAGAGTACCAATAAGACTAAAACATTACCAATTATCAACACCTTTTTTCAAGAAGAAGGCACCACACTCTTACAAAGAAGGCAACATACCCTGTTTATATCCAGTACCCTTATATTTTCGTGGTCAATCATATTTAGAACTGCACATTAACATTATCTAGGTTTAATGTTATTCATTTTTTGGACTATCATTTCAGAAAGTACATATGTTAATGCATATTAAATATTTTCTGAAACAAACCTGGTCAGGCTGGTTCAAATCATTTCTTGTGATTTGGTCAAATCTCCATATCAAGATCTAAACACCGCCTAAAGTTGCTGGCCTATTCAAAAGAGAATATGATGGCATATGAAATTAATAAGAGAATTACATATTATAGCATAAATAAGTTCAATCAACCAAAACTCGTCAAGCTAATAGCTCAACAAATAGCATAAACAAGTTTAGAAGTCTGACCTATCCTTAACATAAGAAATAAATGCTAAAAAGTTATCTATATCTACTATGCAAAAAAGGAGAAATAAGCAAATTAATAATGGATGCAGGCGATCAAAGCTCATTATTAGTCTTATAATAATAAGCATTATTTTAACATTCCAAAACCTGCATTCCATGCACTCAGCTTTGTTTTTTCCAAATTTAGTTTAATCAACATACCTAGGTAAAAATGCCATAGAGTACAAATGCATACCAGATTTCTAAATAATTAAATTACTAATTTTGATCACTCTAACCAATGGACAATCACAATGGAAAAATAACCTGATATGTAATTTAGGTGTCATTATTTACTTCAAAACGAATTAATTGGAATAAATGGAGATATTAAATAGAGAGAATAAAAAAACGCATATGTACTCCTAAATAAACTTGTCTTTTAAAGAATATGTGTGGACTGCTTTATTCAAATACTACCTTTTATTACATAAGGACGACGTAAAGAAAACTTGTCATTAAAACAAATTATGAAGTAAACAAGCTCATGAACGCAACATAAGCATCTATCACTTCCATCATTTGGAGAACACATAACAAGTTCATATAGCCTGATCTAAATAGATTCGAAAATACTACAACAAATCATAGATGGTTCATAAATTGCATATACAAACAAAAAATCCTCCTTGAAAGCAAGAAAGAATAAAAGCAACACAAGGGACAAGATATAAATAGTGTACGAATGGGGCACTCAAAATCCCAAATGCTTAACCAAAAAGATGTAAAATTTCATTATTGAATAATTAAACTCTTTGAAACCATTTGGTCCTGTCCAGCATCACTAATAGCATCAACTCCAGCAACTCGATGTTCATCTGAACTCACCCCTTCAGCAAAGAAAGCCACCCAACTAAGAAATAAAAAGTATAGTTATTCTAACATATTATATATTATGAATAAATAATGCAATATACTTCATTTTTCTTCTAAAAGATGAGAAGGAAAAAAGTCTGCCATGTTTAAGCTTCTTTATACTCAAGTTGTAGAACTAATCTAATGGTCAAGGAAACATTATTGTCCAAAAAAACATAACAATAAATTTCAGAAAAAAAAAAAAAAAAAAGTGTCCTTTTCATAAGAACAACCGGTGCATGTAAACATTCATAATTCACAAGCCACAAATTTGAAAACCCAATGCTTACCATGTCAACATTCATGCTTTGTTTAAACATTTACAAAATAGGAAAAAGAGGACCCACTCACCATGGAGGAATGTCGAAACGGGATGCACCACTCACAGAAACCCTTTGCCAGAGAGAAAAGTGAGCAAACTGAGACAAAATAAAATCAAGGTTAGGCAAGGCAAATTAAGAAAACTAGCATTAAATTTGTAAGAAACCAAGCCGGAAAAGACGTCGCACAATTAACAGAGGCATCAAGGGCTCATCCATGTCGCACGATGAAACGAGAATGCAAGCCACAATGGCTAAAACTGGGCTGTAAGAGACAAATAGATAATAAAAAATAAAAAAATAAAAAAATAAAAAATAAAAAACCTAAAAACCCAAAATATGGCCTCCATGGATCCTCAAAACCGAGTTGAGCAAACCCTTTAAAAATAATACATTGGCAACAGAACCGTGGATAACAGGGCGCGTACTAGCTAGACAAGTGGAGATCAACTAAATTGCCGAGGGAGTGGAGGACCAGCGCCGATAAATGGGGGGCGGGGGGGAGGAAATCGTGGGTTCAGAGATTGGGGAAAGATAGGAAGATGGAAGCTAATGGTTGGCCTGTTATGGTGGGTTGGGTTGGGGGGGGGGGGGGGGGGGGGGGGGGAATCGAAAAGCGGGGCGATAATATCAAAGGGATCAGCGCATTTATGAAATTTATTTGCGGCGATATCATTCGCTGCTATAATCTATTAATTCGCTGCCAAAAGTATCTGTACGAGTCTCGACATTCTGTGATTTTATTACTGCGAAAGTAATCGCCGTTATAAAGCCCATTGCTTTTTACAGCGATTTAAAATCGTTGTAATAAATTTTTAGGGTACATTTGGCGGCATTCTAGTTTTGATATAAACATTTAGTTTTACTGGCGAATATATTCACTACAATAGCCTAGAAAATCACCACAATTAAGAGAATTACGTTGATTGTTGAAATCTGACGATCAAGAAATCGTTGGAAATAATGACCCATTGACCAATACCGGCGAGTTTTTTTCGCGGCCATAAAAAATTCGTCGAGAAATGACCATTTTCTTGAAGTGACATTTTTAGAAAACTATATTACAATTATAGCAAAATTGCAATGTGCTTCATCGATCATCCCTTCATTTTGCCACTTCTCTTTTGTTTTTTTGCTGTTCTTTTTATCCTCTATTCATGTCAGTTTAATTCGGATGGGGACGCCAACTCTCACTTGAGAACTTAATGGCACGTTGTCAGCATCCTCTTTTATTGTTCATGTGGTCAGCAATTTTAGATCACCCATGTGGTAACAAATGCCATATGAATTTAGAAATTGCCTAGCTATCTTCGGCTGCTATCACAATGTCAGCTATTATAAAAAGAAATATTTTAGCTAAAAAAAATTATGAGATTAAACGGATCTCATATAATTTTTAAATTTTATCGTAAAAATATATCATATTTTAAAATTATTTTTACTATAAAATAAATCTAATTCATCATATAAAATCAAATTTATAATTTTTTTTATGAGAAGTGCTATATATGTACAAAATGATTGTATTGTAGTTCTAGTATATAAGGTTATGATCGCCTTTTATGCCTATTGATCCTTTTGCACTGATGCCTTCTTGCTCCTCAGTAGATCAGAGGGGAGGATGAGGGCGAGTGCGATTTCTTCAACTGTGATTTCATCTGGCCAGAAGACCAGGTCCCTTTCATTTCATTTAGACTTGAATTACAGTTGAAGAAAATAAATTAGAGATAATATTAAAAAAAGAAATAATAGAGGTGTAAGAAAATAATATTGAGAAATTTAAAAATAAATTAGGTAAAAGAATATTAAAAAAAAAGTGGGAAGGGAAAGATATAAAATCAAAAGAAAATAAATCTCGTATAAATAGAGGTGTAAGAAAATACCAATGAACCGATAAACTAGATCAGACCGGACTGGACCAGACCGAACTGGTGGAATCAGTCAGATTTTGGGTAAGTACCGATTCGAAATCGGTTTTCATAATGTTAAAACCGGTATATACCGGTTCGGTTCAATATAATATATATTTTAAATTATTTTTTATAATTATATATAATATATTATACATTAGTATATAATAAAAATCAGTTACAATTTATATTTTATGGCCTAATATTAATAGTATAATACTATATTACTATTAGTAATATACTTTAAGTCTATATATAAATTAGTACATTAAATAATTACATATGAAATAATGATATAATAATACTAATACAATTTTTTTTGAGCTAATACTAACAATATTAGTTATAACTATTAATGATATAATTATAAAAAACTAAAATTGTTATAACAAATACTAATATATAATTATTTTAATCATTATAAATAATACTAATATAGATTAATTTAAAATCGAAAAACCGGACCAAAATCAGTAAAACTGATGCTACCGATTTTGAATAATAACTGGTACGTAATCAGTTTTAAAAAATAAAAAACCGGTGGTACCGGTTCGATTCTAGATTTTATTCAAAATTAGATCGAATCAAACCGGTTATACCCCAATATATAAAGCAAATTACAAATTAATGTAAACTTTCTTAAATTAATATCATTTAAACTTGTTTTTAAGCCTGTAAAGCTATCGACATAAATAATGGAAAACAGCCAACTCCTGTTTATGGCAAGTATTATATGAAGTTATGAACTATTAGTAGTAACATTATTAATGAAAAGGATTACCAAGGGTTCTCTCTCTCTCTCTCTCTCTCTCTCTAGCGATTTCTTTCTCCTAGGGTTTCAAAAAAGTGACCGGCGAAGGGGAGCAGAGCTCTGGCTCCGTCTCCCCATTCTTTCCTTTCGTTTCCTTTTTCTTTCTTTCTTTTCTTTTCCTTGGTTTTTTCCAGCCACCATGTTTGGTTTTGATTTTGATGGTGGTTTACGGCGTTTAAAGGCTAGGTAAGCTAGTTCGTGGGCTTCGGGGTTCCTAAGGCCAACATGCGCGGTGGTGTCGCTCTACTAGTCCGCTAATCTGGTCGTCACCGGAAACTTTTGCAGAGCGGTATGGTGGGTGCTATTCACGCGCAGGGACAGGAGGAGAGTTCGTTCTCTTTATGTTCTCGATTTGGTGGATCAGCTGGCTGTCAGTAGTGCAGATTTGATCCGGGACATCGGAGCTCCAAAACGAACCTTGGTAGCGAATCGTTCCTAGAGTGGCATGTAGGTTTCACACGCCACCATAGACAGCCTTGGGTTGTTGTTTTCGTTTTCTGTTTATGTATTTTGTAGTTTTTGTTGGTTATTTTGTGTATATTGTATATATAAAAAAAATTTATATTGAAGAAATAATGTCTCGAACTGAGATCTATGGAATGTAAGTGCTCTCCTATTTTGGAGGATGAGATATTAGTGTATTGCCTATGACAATAATTTAGTCTCATAGACTTTTGTTTGTTGAGAATTAGAAGCTGTACTTCAGTATGCATTTAGTTGACTTGTAAACTGAGTTGTCTTAGTTCAATAGGTTATATTGTAAGCTTCGTTTATTAGATGAATGAAGGAATCCTATTTCTTAAAAAAAAAAAAAAAAGATAGTAACATTAGGAAATAAAAAAACCAATAAGGCAACACGCGCAAACAACAATAAATGCCTTCGTCTTGATGGTATTCTTTTTTTAAGATTTAAGATTCGAATCTCTTTGGAAGTAAATAATTTTTAAAGATTATCCGACTGTAATTTTTTTTTTAATTATTTAAGGTGTATTTGTGAAAAATTCATTATCGATAATATGTGCATTCACAAGATTAGGCGGAACGTTAGTCTCAAACACCTGATGCAAATAAAAAGAAAACACAGACGTAAATCTAAAGCGGATAACCTTATGTGCTAGATAAAGTAAAACCAATTTCATGGTGAAGTGGATCAAAGACGTGTTGTAATTCTATGTTTTTTTCTCTCCCACTGAATGGTGGAGCAGCAGCAAATTTCTTCGGAAGAACTATAAAGCCTCCAGAATCATTGATACTGTTGGCCCATCTTATGAAACCCCGGACGAGACCATCAATCATAAAATTTTTCCATTTCCCAACTCCGAGGACGAGCTTCCATAACTTATTAACCAACCTTGTACAGATCAACCCTTCAAGTCTTTATGATCCATAAAACTACCTTGACCAATTATCTCTTATATTTGTCATCACTTTCATAAGTTCGGATTAGAATTATTTTACCTACAAAGAGATCTCATAAAAATAAATTTATAAATTAATATTTTAGAAGGAAAGAAATTAATGACGAGAATAGTAATAATTGACTTATCTTCTCCCAAATAAAAGTAGTTTTTACAGGTTTGCAATTATGAATTATCCAATGAATCAATGAGGAAATATTCTTAAGTGCGACCTGTGTTTAGAAAATAATAATAATAATAATAAGTGCCTAGGACCTGTAGCTGGTGCAAAAGCCTGTAAGTCATGTTCACGATAAATATATCATACTTACATACTTCACAACACATTTGTACACTCTTTAAGTGCACGTAACATTACTTGATAAAAAATAGATTGGACACAATTCACCATATATATTATGATTCAAAAAGAAAATCTTGCCGAAAAAACGTCCAGCACTGCTAAAGCAGTTATATTTAAAGTATTTATAATTTATATGAGGATGCTGGATGAATGTTCTAAATGTACTGTTCTTAATATTTTTGTAAAACAACTGACTTAATTCTTGACATTCTCCAAGAACCATTTATAGGTATCAGCAAGCCCATCCTTGAGTGAAATCTCGGGTCTCCATCCCAACTCGGCGAGCTTCGAGCAATCCATCAGCTTTCTCGGAGTTCCGTCGGGCTTCGACGTGTCCCAAACGAGCTCCCCCTCGAACCCCACCGCCTCCTTCACCAGCTCCGCCAACTCCTTGATGCTCACCTCCTTCCCACTCCCCACATTCAGCTGCCCCAATCCACTGTAACTCTCCATCAAGAAGATCACCGCGTCAGCCAAATCGTCGACGTGCAGAAACTCCCTCAGGGGACTTCCCGTCCCCCAAACCACCACCTCCTTCGCTTTCTTCACCTTCGCCTCGTGGAACCTCCGCATCAACGCCGGCAAGACGTGCGAATTCTCGGGATGGAAATTGTCGTTCGGGCCGTACAAATTTGTCGGCATCGCCGAAATCGCGTCCCAACCGTACTGAATTCGGTAGGCCTGGCACATTTTGATCCCGGCGATCTTGGCGACGGCGTACCATTCATTGGTGGGCTCCAACGGGCTGGTGAGTAACGCGTCCTCGGGAATCGGCTGCGGTGCGAACTTCGGGTAGATGCAAGAGGAGCCGAGAAATAGAAGCTTCTGGACGCCATGGCGGTAGGAGGAGTCGATGACGTTGGTCTGGATCTGGAGGTTGATGGCGATGAAATCGGCGGGATATGTGCTGTTGGCGTGGATGCCGCCGACCTTGGCCGCGGCAAGGATGACGAAGCGGGGCTTTTCGGCTGCGAAAAAGGATTCGACGTCGTTTTGGCGCGTGAGATCGAGCTCGGAGTGGGTTCGGAGCAGAAGGTTAGTGAAACCGAGGTGCTGGAGCTTGCGGACGATGGCGGATCCGACGAGGCCTCGGTGGCCAAGCACGCAGATTTTCGCGGTCTTGTCGGTGAGGAAGGAAGACAAGGAGGTCTTGCCTGTTGAAAGAATGACAGGGGAAACTGGGTTAAGTTCTTAGGAATCTGGGGGACAATGATTGTTTGGATGCTAAGAAATTATGACGGGAAAAAACAAACTGAAACAGTTACAGAGTTTTAAAAAGAACCAAACTGAAGTTCAGGCTCTTGCAAATTTTCTCAGTTACCAAACACAAATTCGTTCAGAGAGAGAGAGATTACCATTGGTGGTGTCTTCTCCCATTTTCGGGGGCGAATGAGCTTTTTTCTGCCGATACCAGTGACTGTGATTCCAACCGCCGACACTTAGCTTGAAAGTTTGGAATGAAACTGATCGCTGAGGAGTTTAAGAGCATTCACATTGTATCCTCATCTTTTTTTTAATTATTAAAAATTGATAAAAAAAAAAATATTTTTATATATATATCAAAAAACATTTATCATATTTAATAAAATATATATATATATATAAAATAGTATAAAAATATTTTTTGTTTAATTTTTAAATAGTAAATAAAGATTAATGTGAATAAAGATTAATGTGAGTTTTATTTTTTGATATATTTGTAAAAATATATTTTTTATCAACTTTTGATGATAAAAAAATGGGAGACGCTGGGGACCAGTCCGACTGTCCCCAGCGCCTAAAGCAGCCCAACATTAGTTGGGTTGCTTGATGATGAAAAATACATTAAAATAAAATAAAAAATATGATTAAATAAAAAAATGAAGATTAAAAATATACTAAAAAAATAAAATGAACAAAATATAATAAAAAACACAATAAAAAAATAAAAACATAATAAAAAACACAATAAAAAAATAAAATGAAGATGATTTTAAGGGGATTCGGCCATGGAGCGAACGGAGCCGCCGCCGGTGGCGGTGGGGGCCACCGCCCACGCCATCGGGACCGGCGGATTCAGGCGACCTCACCCCTACGACGGCGAGTTTCGGTGTGCTCCCAGCAGCCTTAAACCCGTTTCAGACCCATACTATAGGGGGCAGCCTGTCTGCCCCCCAGGATTTCTCTAAAAAAATATAAAACTAATATAGACGCTCTAACCATTTTTTGTTGGATTAGGTTGATGTGTTTGGGCTTCTTCAGCCTAAAGCATCAGGAATGGAATCATCAAATTTAATGATTTATTATTTATAAATTAAGTTAAAATTATTTTTATATTATTTTTCACATTTTTTTCGTTATATTTAATTAAATATGATGAAATTTTTTTAATATATATATAAAATATATTTTTTATCAAATTTTAATAATAAAAAAAAATAAGACCAATATGAATGCCCTAACCGTTTTGTATTGGATTGGGTTGATGTGTTTGGGCTTCTTCAGCCTAAAGCGTCGGGAATGGAATTTAAGCCTACTTCAATTTTTGCAAATACTCTCAAGTCTCCTTTCATGTTATTATTATTATTTTTCTAATTTTTTTATATAAAATTAAATAAATAATTTAATTTTTTAAAATCTTAAAATAATTTTTTTAATATAAAAAAAATTAATATTAAAAAATATATTTTAATAATATTTTATTTTATTTTTAATTTTTATCACATTTTATCTATAAAAATAAACCAGACCTTGGCTTACAAATTTCAACAATAAAATTATATTATTAGATCCATTAAAGTTTTTTGATTTTCCGAAATTGAAAATCATTGACTTTTCTTTAAGTATGAAGGAATTTTGTAAAAAAAATATATTTATAAATTGATGTGAATGATATGTTAAATTGTAACTTTTTTTTATTAGAAAATAAATCAAATATATAATACGAAATCATTTTTATGAAATTTTTGTTGTATGCAGCATTTTTCTTTTCAATGATAAGGTAAAGAGTATTTGAATAAAAATAAAAATAATAATGTAAGTACTTGGGATGTCAAACCAAAATTATAGGGACAGAGATCAAGACAAGGAATAATGAGGGAAGGATGCTGAAGGCATATTCCTTGCAGTACGGATGATGATGACTAGAAACGAAGTAAGAACTTTCCTCGTATTTACGTTGGACTCTTTGCCGCATGTTGCATGATAACTGATCATACGTGTTCTTGTTTGTGTTCTCATGTCCAAAGAAACTTCGTTTGTCAATCCAACACTAACGACAAACAAATTAATGATAAAACACTAATGACAAACCATTCAAGTATTTGGAATAGCTTCAAGTTGGGACTCGACTCTATTATATGTTTTTAATTAAAAAATTATGTTTGGGATATGAAATATGTAATGTTAGATATAATTTCAAAATGTGTAAATTTTGCGAAAAAAATAGAATGCTTTTAAATGGAGTGGGAGGGATTGTACACTATAATTATAAAAATTATTTTTCATATGAAATCACTACAAAAAAAATAGAAATAACCGATTTGTTGCATTCCAAATGATTGTTTTTGTTAGAAATAATTTTTTATGACGTTCTTTTATCTTTTTGTGACGAAATTTAGCATCACAAAAGACCTACTTTCTTATAGTGAATTTTGTATACACATAAAGAATTTTTGGACAAGTAATTATGTCTTTATCATTGACAACTTTACTATAGTAAATCTAAAATATTATAGTTTCTTGTCCCTAAATCCATGATTAAATGATATCTAATTAACATATGTTAAACTTCCTAAGAAATCATCCGCTTTTTTTTTAGTGAAACTGAAAAATAAAATAGAATAGTCTCATGCTTAATTTGAACTCTTGAAAAGGGTGGCCCAAGGAAGAATAGATAAAATAGAATAGCAAAGTAGAAGATGTTAATTTATTAACTGAGGGTAACCCAAGAGGATTACTAAAGAGAATCGAATACAACCTGTTTGACACAATGTCTCACAAAACATGAAAGCTTGGCATGAGCCTTTCGTATATTTATAGAGATGTTGCAAACTTGCAATTACAGGAAGTTACAAAAGAGACTAAGTAACGGTAACTAAACCAATTAAGGAGGTGTATCTAATTGTTGTGTTGTTTCCAAATGTGTATTTTTAGCCATTGATTTGCATAAAGCTGTTGCTTGGTTAATTTCCATATGCGTGGATGAGCTTGATTTGTTTCCATGTGTGTCGCCTGAAAGAGGGCTGATTTCGTCTGTGCTGTTAATAATTACTACACAAATGAGATTTTAAATCTTAGATTTTTTTGTTTATTATTATTATTATTATTTTTTACGTAGAGTTAAGATTCTATGTCCTTTAAATCTTGGGAAATGATAAATGTCCCCTTGGAGGGTCCCATTTTGGGGCCGTTAAACATTTTTTTCTATTTTATTTATTTATTTAATCATTAAGTTAATATTATTTAGGAATATTGTGAATTTTTTTAAAAAATGTTTAACAATGTTTAAAAAATGATGTAAAAATAAATTAAAAAAATACAAGAAAAAAAAACACTAAATAAGCACAAAAGATAAACTCTCCATTAGCTCCTTAACATCTCCCTTAAGGCTCCGTTTAGATTAGAAGATGAGATGAGTTGAGATGAATTTAGTTTATTTTTTAATATTATTATTTTTTTAAAATTTGAAAAAATTAAATTGAGATTTGAAAAATATGTATTGAAATTTATATTTTGTATAAAAATTTAAAAAATTATAATAATATAATGAAAATGAACTCAACTCACCCTCCAATTCACGTGAACCCAAGTCTTAGATTTTACATTATATTATCAAAACTCAAAAAGGATACAAAGGTAAACTAGAAGGGAGAAAGATCTGCTTCCATTGAGTGGGCCCTAGAAGGATCTATTTCATCTTGGGCCAGCAGTCTTCTGAAATATAGTTTTGCTATTGCAGATCAATAAAAGCCTGCTATCTTAATGAGTTGAAGATGTCGACATAGTGAATAGGTGATCAATCTCTCCCTTTGCTTGATTACCAATTGCCACCTTGATGGCCGGCGCATCAAATGCAACTGTATAGAGAATCAATGCTGAGATATTGACATTGTTGAGGGCCAACTAGTTTTCTTCTTAATTAATTTTGTTCTGGTTCCCGTCATTAAAAAACCTTAATCTCGTTTAACATAATTTTCGGCAGAATAGTTATTATCCATCGTTTTATCAAGTAAGTTTGGACCAACTTCTTTTCTAGACTTATCTTGAATCGTATTTATTCTTTTCTTAGTAGGCGTAGTGGGTAAAAGCATCTAGAAGAAAATTGAAAATGCATGAACCAAATTGTTGTTAGGTTTAAAGTTTTCTAGCTTTATAAGAGACATATATTCCCACCTTATTTGGCCACTTGGGGTACATGCAAATTGGGACTCAGCCAAATTGCCAATTCATCTTGATCTTATATATGCACCCCAATCATTGGATAAGAATATCATGAGGTAGAGGGATTGATGTTCACTATAAAAAAAAATAGATATTTATGATTAATTATTTGAAATAAAAAAGACTATTTGTGATGAAAATTATAAACTCATTTTAGTAAAAAATAATCATTTTATTAAAAATAATTAGTCGTAAATAAACAGTTTTTTTTTTTAATAGTGAGTAGACATTAACTTAAAACACCAAGTAGATACATAAATCTGGTTTGGACACACTTGGTTGTAGTGGAATCAACAGAGAAAATGGGAAAAAGATTTGTTTCATAATGATTTGGACATGATTGTGGGGATCTTGAATGCAGACAAATTTTTTATGCTTTTCCAAATTCACCAAGAAGTGAATTGGAGTAAAGATTGAATTCAATATCATTAGGGTTTTCTGGGACCCATTTCATGTTTACAAAATCTTTGTGCTTTCCTACTAAATTTACATGGAAGTGGATGTGCAATAAGTATTGTTGTACCAAGTGTTCAAGCTTTTAATTATTAGCTGTCGGAATTTGTGACAGTCACAGATCTTAAAAGTTTAGAACATGATTTGGTCTCTATCCACATTTCACTTATCTGTGTATTTCATTAGACAAGGACAAGGGTAACTTTGAATAGTGAAATATTTTCAGATGATTTATAAATAGTAGTACAAAAATAATATTAAATACTAATAAATAAATAAATAAATAGATGTAAAGAAATTATAAAATATTAAACAGTAGTAGTAGAGTGGACTCACCCAAACACAGCCGAACAAAAACCTCATTTAAGACCATACTTAATTATGTGTCTCTTTCTTAAACATAATGCTTTTAAAGGTATGTGATATCTATATGGTTTTTCTGATAAAATTAACACCATATTTACAAACACAGTACTTGAGTAAGAAGCAATAGTATCTTATTGAAGTGAAGATTCTACCAAGCACAAAGTGATAATCTTCATCTTCTTCACATGTCAATTCCACCTTCATCATTTTACCATTTATCATTATAATTGCATGGTATGATGCAGTCTATCATAAGTTAACTAGTCCTGTTTGGATTGAAAAATAATCTCAACTCATTTTATTTTATTTTATCATTATACTTTTATCAGTTTCTCACACAAAATATAATAAAAAATGTAACTTTTTTCAAATCTCAAAATAATAATGATATTAAAAAATATATATTCTAATAATATTTTATTCAATTTTTAACTTTCATTTAAAACCATCCAATCTCATTATCTAAACGAGACTTTTTATATAATAAAAAATACTTCATAGTAGGATATATCACATTATATATGTCATATTAATTTATAATACTACAAGAAAAATAAGTAATAGTGACCAAATATTTGCGATGAAAATAATTATTAGTGATTAAAATAGACTACTAACGATTAAAATGGATTATTTGCGACTAATAAATGATAACTAATAAACTAATTAATTTTTTTGTAGTGTAAATTATTATGTAATAAAAATACTTTGTAATCAGATGTATCATATCATGACATATCAACTTATAAATTTATTTTTATGAGATAGGTAAGCAATCTCTCTTTGAAGCACATAGTTTTTAAAATATCATAGAAAAAACTAAAACTCGAAGCTACCCCATTCGTCAATGTTGATTCAACTTGTATGCACGCAAGTAAGTCAACCAGGAAACCAGGAGAAAGGAAGCTTAGAAAAATGAAAAGAAAGAAAGGAAAAAGGGAATATCAATAATAAACACTTAAAGAAAGAAAAAGCAAAAGAATAATTGTTGACATTCGAGACAGTGATCATTCTCAATTTCTTCTCGTTGTCACTGACATTGCTCATGAGAGTAACAATATTAGGACTATATTAATTGGTAATAATAATTATATTCTGCTAGATATATTTACTAATTAAAGACTTATACCTCATATTTAAACAAATTATATTTTACTATTTAACTGATAGAATAACTCTTATTATTATTACTTTATTATCTCTATGTCATAATACATAATTTTGTATATATTAGCTTTTAATGATTTTATTAGTATTCATCCACGCCAATATTGTCCATTTTCTCTTTCATTATTTTGGATTGAGAAATGCTGGGTCTACACAGATATTTTACATAAAAAAAAATTTATATATTAATATAATTTAATGTTATTCATCAAATTATATAATTATTTTTATTGTAATATATATATATATATATATACACATGCACATGACGTATAATATTAAACCATATTAATTTACGAAATTAAAAAAAAAAAGAAAGAGAATTATTGCGTAAAAGGACCCCATGCATGCAGCTGCCGATTGATCAAGAGCAAATATCAGACTTATGCATCAATCATCGATTATTTATTTATTTTTTATTTTTTATACTAAATACTCATTATGCTGTTTTCACTGGAATATTTATTACAAATGGAGCGAAATTTTCAAGGTCATAATCTGATCATCCAAAAACAAAAGTGAGTCAGAGATCAAGAAGGCCGTACCAAGACAGTCATTTTCTTTAATGATATTTAAACACATATTATGGGTCGCAAAAGCAGAGAAAGGCTTCTAATTGCATGGCTTTTGCCACTTCTTTTTCTGTTTAGTCCTAATTAAAATACCAAGGAGTAAGAAATTATGTGCAAAAGTTAAAAGGAAAGCCAATGTGGAAGAGTACTCATTAATTATTCCAAAGACCTCGAAATATATACATAGAATATTTATGCCCAAAACTGATCTTATATATGGGGGATTATTGAAGAAATTAGAACAACTAAGTGAAAAATTCGCAATATGCATCATGCAATTAATTAATTTTATTAACTGACATGATTTACGTGATTTTTATATTTGTTATATTAATGATACATGTTAATTTTTTATCCTCAAAAAGAAAAAGACACTGGATTTTCTCATAATGAAGAACAAGAAAGCTAGACTTAATACTGATTATTTAATTAGCAGAAGTATAAAGCAAAAGAATCAAATGACGCTTTCAATGCTTAGTGGAAAATTGGACAAGGAATGATCATGATCATGAGCAGAAAACCCTAAATGGGAAGTAATACACAACTAACACAAAGTAACACCAAAACTTGAATTGTTTCAAGTGGGGAAATTGCTATATATATATATATATATATATATATATATTCCTTTTAAGAAGAGAACCCAAGTTTTATTGATAGCCTTCACTTATGACAGAAAATTGTAATTACAACCAGACACTTGAAAGTTACAAAAAAATATATATATTTCGTTGCCGAGCTACATATTTACTTATGCATGCCATCCATTTTTTAGGAACCTATTTGCGTTACTTTTGCTTCTTGTTTCTTATTAGTTTGTACATGCATGTGTAAGATAGAGATGTCCTCGATAGGGATTTTTAACAATCTCTTGTAAAATTTATGTTCATGTTCATTATTGTATATATACAATGTCCCTTTTAGATGAAAAAAAACAAAATCTCTTGGAACGTTTATATGAAACTCATGAGGATCTTAAATGAGAATAAGATAGACATATAAAATAAGATCTACGTACAATCTGTAGTACTATATATCTGTATGAATTTCTCCTATCTTTTTGTTAGAGTAGGAGAATTCCTTTATTGATGCTCTGAGATCCTTTCTTACCTTTATTCCTTACCATGCATGCAACAGTGAGAATATTTATACAATTGGACCAGAAGACATGGACTGATCATTGCACTTATTATGGAACATGTAGGAAGACTTGTAATTTGCAAAAGTTATATTGTTTTTTTTTTTAATTTTTTTTTATGTCTAGTGATGATTAGGTAATAATTAGAGATGAAAGTAGTTTAATATTTGAAATAGAGAGTATTTTGTGTTTTGAGTGATGAATGATAATGAAGTTACAACAAAATTTTAGAAGTTTTGAGAATGTTTGGTGTTATCTTTATACAAAATAATCTTAAAAAAATGATTCTTATCCCAAGGAAATTATCACACATCCCAAGAACGAATCTTATACTAGAATTTTTATAGCAAAGTGTTTTATTGACTCAAATTGAGTGGTATAAGTGTATTGAGCGAAGCGGAAGCCTTGCAATACAGTACAATGATATTTTTAAAATTTCTTTAGTACTTCTGTATGGTAAAGGTTAGTATAAACACATGTGAGTTAGTATAAACACATGTGATGTAACCCTACTTTTCATAATAAATTAATAGCCGATCACTTATATGGATATTAGTATATTGTTGAACCACATAAATTTTTATATTTTTTTCATATTTTTCTCTCTTTTTACGATTCTATACTATTCATCGTGGTTGCTGCACGTAGCACAATAGGTTTTATTCTAATTACAGCATTTCTTGATGTTTTTAGATAGAAACGCTTCAGAATCCGAGCATATCTCAATATTTTAGTATAGTATCTCCTGTTAAAAGAAGAAAAAGGAGTTTCTTTGGTTCTTCAGTAATTGCTTTCTAACTTATGTTCTGTTATGATTTTGGCATCGGAAATGCACATATATAGTTGGTCATTTGCAAGGGAATAAGTTCCCTTTTGGGTCTCATGGCCTAAGATCTAGAGTGCTACGACTACTCTCTTAACAATTGGATGGGTATAAACTTTTTTCTTGACATTCCCTTATCACCATATCTCAATTTCTCAAGCACTTGTTGGGGGGTGATGGAAAGTTTGTACATTTAGTTTTTCCTTTGTGAACAAGAAAATTTATAATAAAAAAATAGTTTTGATATATAAATGATAAGAAATGATATTATTTTAAGATGCAAAAGTCTTGTGCACTCTTTTAAAAAAAATAGATAAATATAAGACTTATATAAAAAAAAAAAAAAAAAATTATTTGTTTAATGGTGAACTTTACTTTACTTTACTTTTTTCTAAAGAGTAACTTGCGCACTTTAAGTTGTATTTGAGTAATTTTCAGTTGTATTTGACATTACTCAGAAATGATATAATTTCCATCATATTATAATCATGCTATAATTTTGAAAAATATTTTTAGTATGTATGTGCTGAACTATTCCTTTTATCAAATGTGATTAAATTTAAAAAGAAAAGGGGAATCACATCACAAACTTATTTTTCAAAAATTTTAATTTTAAAAAAGTCACTGCTCAAACATGTCCTCAAACCTCCAAACTATAGCAGACTGGCGGCGAATCAAAAATCAGAAACAGAGAGTAAAACGCTTAAGAAATTCACATCAATATAAACCCAACGGGCACCATCGATGGGTTTTGCAAATGGGGATGAAACTCTCCATGTTGAAGCTGTAACAGAGTAGGATTCAGAGAGAGAGAGAGAGAGAGAGAGAGAGAGAGAGTAGCACGCGCAGTGAGTCCAGTCAGACTGAGACCGAGTACAGTGTCAGTATCCCACTCCACCTACGTCTCTCTCAATTTCTGGGTACACACTCATATATACAAACACTCGCCCTTCGCCTGACAACTGATCGTATCACCCACCTGATTCGCTTCTCTCTCTAAATCATACAAAAAGCACTCACACCTCTGTCTGTCTCTCTCTCTGCATATCGAATCGTATAGATATATTGTATGCAATGTAGCTTCTTTTCCGTCTTCTTTTTGTAAAGCAAAGCTTGGTGACTGAAAAAGGGACGCTGCGGAGAGAGAGAGAGAGAGAGAGAGAGAGAGTTTAAACTTTAGACACTTTCGGGGTTTTGTGTGGACCATGTTGTTCATCGCCTCCATTCATGAACATGGCTCCAAGTCTCTTTCTCCTCCTCCTCCCTCTCCTACATCTTCTATCTTCAGCTACGCTCTGTATATCCTACGAACCACGCAATCATGAAGGTAGAGAAGAAACCCTCTTGAATTAACAGCCAACCCTCTTCTTTGTCTTGTTTGAATATGATTATTCATTTTTCTTATACATAAAATTTTTAAAATTTCTCTCTGGGTCTTGTTTTGTCCTTTTTAATGGCGTAGTCGAAGCTTTGGTCAACATAAAAACATGTCTGCATGATCCCCATGGAGTTTTGAACAACTGGGATGGAGATTCTGTCGACCCTTGTAGTTGGGCGATGATTACCTGCTCTCCCGAAAACCTTGTCACTGGCCTGTGAGTGAGTTGTTCGTTGTTTTTGTTTTTTCACTAAAACATAGATTTGTTTCCTCATAATTCAGAAAAAAAAAAAAAAAAAATCCATCTTCGTTTCTGAGTTTTACAGGGGAGCTCCTAGTCAATCTCTCTCTGGCACTTTATCTGGAGCCGTCGGAAATCTCACAAATCTTCGACAAGTGTGAGAAAACTGAGCTTAGTATTTGCATTTCACAACCCATTTTCTCCATTTTCTGTTGCTTTGCTTTTTGAAAAGAGTGAAAGAAACGAAATAGAGCATAACAGTGTTGTCAGCTCACTATGGATTCTGATTTTATATGTTTTATGTTGTCTGGGTGTATTTGAAGATTGCTGCAAAACAACAATATATCTGGCAAAATCCCACCGGAGCTGGGCACGCTTCCAAAACTTCAGACATTGGATCTCTCTAACAACCGATTTTCGGGTTTCGTTCCAGTGTCTCTGGGCCAGTTGAATACTCTTCAATACCTGTGAGTATGCTGTTTCAGCGGGTTTGTTCTTATTATCCCAATATTTGGTTGTCCAGAAAATGAAGGAAACGACCTTGAAGAATAATATAAACAAAAACTTAAGACACACACCCATACTGAATAAATTTGGAATATGTACACGCATAAATAAGTTTTACAACCTTAAACTTAAGAAGGATTTTACACTTTGTATTCTAAACTATCAAAAGTACATATTACCTATTATTAAAAATTGATATACGTATCCTATTTTCTGTCTATTTTAATGGTTAGAATTGAATAAATTACTACAAATTTCCAGTTTTGTATGATTGGAACCTGTGATTTATAAACTTTTTGTGTTTTATATTTCTTTGTTTGGGGACAATGGATTTATTTATATGATGTTGATACTGTGTACTTTTGTCATGTAATGAGAGTAGGAGGCTGAACAACAATAGCTTGTCTGGGCCTTTTCCTGCTTCTTTAACCAAAATATCTCGGCTTACTTTCTTGTGAGTATAGATTTTCTCTTTTCTTTGTTTCTCTCACTCTTCCTCAATTTGCTTATTTGTTATCATAATCTCTTGAAAATCAAAACAAGTGTTCAACATGTGTGTTTCTAGTTGGTAAAAGTTTTTATTCAAAATCTGATCTATGGATTCTGTTGATAATAAATAATCATTTCACTCAGGGACTTGTCTTTTAACAATCTAAGTGGACAAGTGCCAAGATTTCCCGCCAGGACCTTCAAGTATGTTTACTCTCTCTCTCTCTCTCTCTCTCTCTCATATTTTTCCCTGATTTTTTGGCTTTGTGTTTCAAAATTGTATCATCCAGTATTGTGGGAAACCCCTTGATTTGTGGAAGCAGCTCCACTGAAAGTTGCATTGGATCAACCACTCTCATCCCTCCTTCCTTTCCTCTAGAATCATCACCTGGTGATTCTCTTAACCCCATTCATCTGTCATAAGTATATCTTTTTCTATTATTTCTATTTTTTTTCTCATAAAAAATTGTTACTTCGTAGGAAAACACCAGTCCAAGAAACTAGCAATTGGACTTGGAGTCACTTTCAGTTCTATCTTTCTCATATGTGTAGCACTTGGCATCTGGTGCAGAAAAAGACAGAAAACCCAAACCATCCTACATGTTAATGGTCAGCAACTTCAGATTTCAATGTAAAAATATCCTCTAGTGAACAACAATGGGCTGATAATAACCTCAAACTGGTCTTTGATATTTGTTGCAGACAACCAAGAAGAACTCATGCGTTTGGGCAATGTAAGAAAGTTCACTTTCAAGGAGCTCCATTCAGCAACTGACACATTTAGCTCTAAGAACATCCTTGGTGCTGGAGGTTTTGGGATTGTATACAAGGGAAAGTTAGGAGATGGAACCATGGTGGCGGTGAAGCGGCTGAAAGACTTGACTGGAACCACAGGGGAATCACAGTTTCGAACAGAACTGGAAATGATCAGCTTGGCAGTTCACCGGAACTTGCTCCGCCTTGTTGGATATTGTGTGACCCCTACTGAAAGGCTTCTGGTGTATCCTTACATGGCTAATGGCAGTGTGGCCTCCAGGCTTAGAGGTTTTTCCTGTCTTACTTTGCTGCAATCTCTGTCACTAAAACTTGTGGGGGAATCATTATTTTCTATTGTGCTCTTGTTTTTCCAAATGTATTTTGAGTTCTGTATCTGCTAGGGATACAGTTCATCTGCTTATAATTACGGATTAATCAAAATTAAGTGGGAAGATGGGCAGAAGGTTGTAACATGCTTACACCCAATCTATAATTTATCCACTTGTAATAAATATTTAGTAACCACACTGATCATAATACAATTCTGATAAATAATACTTGTTGATGGACATGGAGTGTAATTGCAGAACACTTTTCCTTCGGACAATAATTTGTAATTTTGTAGAGCTTCACCCTCCACAATGTGTTCTCCAGGCCCCAATATTGATTCAGGAGAGAAGAACAAATTACATTAACGAAGTATAGTACTTGATGATAAGGTTCAGCTCACAACTGTTTCACCAATACAACAACAGAATCACTGTAATTGAGTTTGGTGTCATATATTGATAAAGAACTTGACATCTCACCAAGAAAGGGAAAGGAGAGATATCCCTACTCTTAACAAGCGTTTGATTTCAAGTTTCTGTTCTCAGTCATCCATTAATGTTTACAGAGATTGTTTGCAACAAAATTGACCACAAATTCCAAAATGGATAAAATTTCAAAAAACATTCTTAAAATCCTAAATTTTTTAGATAAATGATAGCTCATGATGTTTAGATGATTATGATTTTATCTGGGAAGTGCTAACAACCGTTCCTAACCCCAATCCACCATATATTTTGGTGAATTGCTGATATCCTGTTTCTTACAGCAGGAAAACCAGTACTTGATTGGAATGCAAGAAAGAGGATTGCAATTGGAGCAGCAAGGGGCCTACTTTATTTACATGAGCAATGTGATCCAAAGATAATCCACAGAGATGTAAAGGCTGCTAATGTTCTTCTGGATGATTACTGTGAGGCAGTTGTTGGTGATTTTGGGCTTGCAAAGCTCCTTGACCGAGAAGACTCCCATGTTACCACTGCAGTCCGTGGCACTGTTGGACATATTGCACCAGAATACCTCTCTACTGGCCAGTCATCTGAGAAAACAGATGTGTTCGGATTTGGCATTCTATTGTTAGAGCTGATAACAGGAATGCGAGCTCTTGAGTTTGGCAAAACGGCAAATCAGAAAGGAGCTATGCTTGAGTGGGTAAGTTTTCTCTGAAACGAATGCAAGCTAATTCTGTGTCTATAATTCTACAATCAACTGAAAGTATACTCAAAGTATAAGTAGAGATTTTTATTTTAATAATGTGAAGAGGTAGATTTTATTATTTATCTCATATCTTAATCGTACAAGTAGAGGTTTTCATGTTAATGTTATAAAGAAATTGTTGAGCATTCGTGGCTGTAAGTCAGCACATAAATCAGGTGAAGATTTCACATCACTTTTTTCTTCTTTTACGTTAATTGCTCCTTGGGAGCTCTACCTTTTCTCCCAAAAACTGATGTAAGATCTAATTCAAAGGCCTAGCATTTCATGTACAAAATTAAAGAAGATGAGTTTATAATGTTTGTGACAGGTGAAAAAAATTCAGCAGGAGAAGAAAGTGGAAGTATTGGTGGACAAAGAGCTGGGGAGAAACTATGACCAGATAGAGGTGGGAGAGATGCTGCAAGTAGCTTTGTTATGCACTCAATACTTGCCAGCCCACCGCCCCAAGATGTCGGAAGTGGTCCGGATGCTCGAAGGGGACGGCTTAGCCGAGAAGTGGGCAGCTTCACACAATAATACCATTACAACCAGTATGAACCACTCTCACACTAACACTAACCAAAGTAGGTCCCGCACAGCCACTCCCTCAGAACATTATGACAATAATCATGATCGTTCGTGCTTGTTTGGCATGACTATGGATGGGGATGATGATGGACATTCTTTGGATTCCTTTGGCATGGAACTCTCTGGTCCAAGATAAAATTAAAAAACAAAAAAAGTAGCAGAAGATAACATGAAAGAATTATTTGTCTGAGTTCCTTACAAGTCAAGAAAGATATCTTTGATTTGGTTTACTTTTCCATAAACTTGGTTTTGTAATTTCTGGCCTCTTTGGGGTTGTAATGTAAATATTATTACTTTTTAAGTTTTCTTCCCTAACACCCCACCCCGCCCCCCCCCCCCCCCCCCAAAACCAAAATTCCATCATTAAGATGTTCTGCTCCCAAGTCATTCTCTGTTTTTCCTTGGTTGTTTTTGTTTGACAGGGAGGGTCCTTTTCTTCTGATGCTTTTGCAGGGCTCCGTCACCTCTTTTATTTCAGTTTCCATTTCTTTATGAAACTCTTTTCCCTTCAATCTTATCCCTGGACTGACTTTATAATTCATATATGAGTTATCCACTCGGACCGTTCTCTTTTATTTTATCAAACAGCATGCAAAAGTGTCTCCAAGGCATTGTGCTGTCATATCCCGCGATCAGGTTTTCTTCTTAGGTTCTGTTTGGTTGGTACTCGAGAAAATTTACTCTACTTTTTCTCAGTTTCTGTCATTCACACTCTATTCTCATGGCCTTCCGATTCAACTTCCTCAGTGAAAACTGGCTTCCTAAGATCACTGCAATGTAGCAAAAACGGAACACACCACACACGAATCAATATTACGTTTTCAGAATAAACAAGGGTGGGTTTTAAAAATCCAAAAAGCTGATACCATTTGGCAGAAAATGGAAAAAACAAACAAGTCAACAATCCAAACGTGAGGGCATTGGGCATGTATACATACGTAGTCATTCTGGTCTACTAGTTCACAACAGAATCCGGTAAAAAGAAACTCAAAAAACCAGGAGTTCTTAACGTAATAACAGTTCTTAATCGGGATAAATACACAAAGGCTAACATCAAAACCAATTTTCTCCTTCCCTTCTTCAAATTTTCCCATTTCTTGTCTTGTTTCTGATCTTATAGCTTTCTTTTGTTCAGTCTCAATTTTTTTTTTTTTTTTAATCAATCTGCAGTCATTGGTTGGACAATACAACACCTAAAACGGGCCTTGCGAACAGTAGTCATGATCTCAATCTCCGCATTTTCAAGCATTGTGACAACTTCTGTGAAGGGCGGCCTGACGTTGGGGTTACCATCCCAGCATCTAGTCATTATCTCACTTAGAATCGGTAAGCAGTCGTTGGGAATAACAGGACGGACACCTTTGTTGACAACCGCAAATGCTGCCTGCACCGCTGTCATGTTCTGGAACGGAAGTAGCCCCGTAATGAGTTCCCAGAGAACAATCCCAAAGCTATACACATCTACTTTCTGTGTGTAAGGCCTATGCTGGATCATCTCCCTGCACAATCATAGAAATAAGGCATTCAGACCAAACTGCAAATTTGAATATCTCAAAGAAAAGGAATAACAGATAGCAGATCTTACATGGATTTCCCAAATTGAAAAATGTAAAACCATTGTAAACTCATAGCCAAACCAGATTGTAACCAAGACACAAGATGTTCACAGGATGCCAATGGTTTAATCATCAGCTATATACACTATCTTAAATCTCTGCTAAGAGGGGATAGCTGCAAGACTCCTTCAACCCATGTTTTAATCCCCCACTATATTTCACTTGTACGGCTTAAACAAACAACTTCTACTCGTCAATATGTTTAACTATCTTGAATCAGCAAACCACAATTTGGCAGCTGATACATAAAACGAACTGCTGATGTCAACAAGAAAGTTGTTTTCTTTGAATTAAACAATTAATTAATCTTGTCAAGTGATTCCAGTTGTAACAGTTTGTGAACTTTCGCAATAAAAGGCTTAAAAAATTAACTAGATTAAAAAAGTAAATATAAGCTGTCTCTCTGTGACATGTGATCGTTCAAATATTTAATCTACTCATCTGAAATATGGAGATAAAACATACAACAAAAACCATGCGATTAGAACTTCTTAGTTCCTTTTGGGTTTGGTTTTTCAAGTCATTCATGTCATAGAAGTAAAATGTTTCCACTCATTTTCTTATTTCGCATAATAGGATACAGAATTGATAACTGCCGAAGTCCACCACATAACTCCAGAACAAGTCTGACTATAATATATGGAAGTCCTAAGTAAGACAAAGAAACGATAAAGTTACTAAGCATAACCCTCCAAAAGCTTTGGTTTAAATCGTCCATAAACTGCAGTCTTCCATTAGAAATTTACATACACCCAGTGGGTCTTGAACTTTGCTCATATGGGAAAGGATAAGCCATTCTTCATTGGCTAGAATGGCATTCCAGCTAAAGCTCATTGGCTCAACTAGAATTCAATCCTGTTTAACCTCCAAGATGTGGAACTTAGGAAGTAAAAGCAAAGATATCAGAAAACTTTATCAGAATGTCCAAGTATCACATCATACAAGTGCACTACATTACTGTCAGAGCCTTGCCATAGTCAAAACTCTCATACCTTTCCTCACTGAGTGACATCCTAAAAATGATCTCATTTTAAGTTCTCTTTTGGGTTTAAAGCCTTGTCTTCCAAAGACCAAACAGACCTAGGGGATAGGAGGGTTATCTTAGGACAGTCAGATTATACCTCAAATCACAAGTTCTATGACTATTATTTTACATCTATTAACCCACACGTGGGGCCAAAGCAGTCACAAACATAACCCTCACATGCCTCAATCTTCTGCTACAAAGTGCAAAATGGTCCTAAATTTGCTAAAGATTATAATGGAGCAAATAAAATCAAATCATTTACATTTCCCAACTTACAAATAATGCAGCCACGCTCCAAAATCCAAGGAGCGGATGCCTTGTGCTGAGCTCTCTAATGGCTAAATGACAGAAGGTTGAGACTCTAAATAAGTTTGCACACTCCTACATAGTAATTATTATCAAGAATTTCATGTGGTACATAATGACCACTGAAGCTAGAAGTTGCAAATGAAATTAACATACAGAGCATGAAAAACGCATCTATAAACCACCCAAATCTATAGACTGAAATAAAGCTGGAAAACAGAGAAGTAAACTTTAGTACATCAGCTTATATGGTACAAATATTGAATTGTGCCAGCTCAGAATACAACTTAAGCAAGCATCCACCTGAGCCCCAACCAGTCAACCAGATCAAATGACAAATTTGGTATTCAAGGCTCACCAAACAACAATTAGGTTCTAAGAAGTGTATATTCTTCTAAGGGGTACAAAGATATGACAAGGTCCTAGCTCAAATTTATTGGTTAAAAAAAATCATATCATGTTCAAAGGAATATGCTCTAGATTTTCATAATGGTACATGATTTCAAGCATAATCACGTTGAGAATTGTGTCACTGACATTTAAAAACCAAATACCAAGTAGTTTTCCACGGTTCATACAAGAACGAACTTCTGTTAGAGCAAATTTCAGGCATTAATTGTTTAGCCAAAACCAAGAACCTTAAGAAGCAGTGACACCACCTCTGCACAATCTTCCATGGATATCGATTGACCATAAACCTAGATATTCCTCTGTGCGTGAAATATAAATTTTGAAGTCACAACAATGTGTCCTGAACTTTCTAGCTGTTGAAAATACATCAGAGAGAGAACTTAAATTCAAAACTACAGGTGAAATAATCAGAAATACAAGATGCACAGCATTCTAATTCCTGAAAATATGTACAACTTTAAAGGCAAAGAGAAGCTGAAATATTAAATTGTAAGACTTGTACATACTATATCAGAATTGAAAGTAAAAAATAGAAGAAAAGAGAAACATATTCAGCTGGATTCCAATCAATACTACCTTAAAAGATTATAAATACTATATCCACAGCATGTTGCACAAATGTGGATTTAAGCACGTAAACACTTTAAAAGATTGCTAGAAATGACAATGAGAGAGAGAGAGAGAGAGCGAAAACTTTGAAAGCAAAAGGGTCAGAAGTCTTACGGAGCCATCCAGCGGTATGTCCCCGTCTCGGGGGTCATTCCTTCAGTCTGTACCTCAATGCGTGCAACTCCAAAATCTGCAATCTTTATGGACTTGTCTGCATTAATCAGCAGATTGTCAGATTTCAAGTCCCGGTGAATCAATCCAAGCCCATGCACGTATGCCATCCCCCTTGCAACATCCAAGGCCTGTTTGACTGCCAATTTCAATGGAACAGCTCGGTTGTGTCGCTTCATCAAAAACTGACGAACAGAACCCCCTTTTGCATACTCTGTCACAATGCACCATACCATTGGTTTGCGACAGCCACCAATAAACCGGACGATATTTACATGCTTCAATGTGGCCAGCATCATAACTTCCTGCTGAAATTGTTGCTCCATCAGCTGTGCCTTTTCTGGATCATTTTCTGGCCTCTCCAAGATCTTGATCGCAACATCCTCACCATTATAAGTACCTCTGTACAGTTTCCCAAAAGCCCCTTGAGCAAAAGCTGATCCCATATTGAGCTTCCTTAAATCAATTGTCCATTCATCAAAATTCTCAAGCCCCAAAGTAGGGGAATTGCTATCCATTAATGCTTGGGCAAGAGCATCATTGCTCAAGGCATGCGTGACTCTTCCTCTATTATTAATACTGACTGCAACAGAGTGGTTGTCAGTGGCACGCCGCCGTAACCCTTGGTGGTTTAAAATGTGAGTGTGGGAGTCATTGGAACCTACACTGCTGTTGCCGATAGACATTGCAACAGAGCCTCCACCATTGCTTGTTTGCAGGCTTCCAAAACTGTCAATGGACATGTTGGAACCCTCAAGTTTATGGTAAAATCCTTGTGATAGATCATCGTAGTTGTTGTCATTCTTGTTCAGGCCTATCATTCCAGTGAATCTTGCACCACCTTCCAACATTTTCCTGCCTGGGCAGTAAAATCTTCAAGTCTCTTAATTCTTCAACATTGGAAATCCCAAACTCAAAACCGCCTCAGCAGCACCCTAAAACTACATCACCCCAAAAGATTTCAGCATCAAGCCTTGATTGAAATAAACAAAAACCTAATTTGCAAGTAACTTCTGGTTTAAAGGCCTTCTCAATTATTACTTTCAGAGGCGAATTTGAAATTTTTTACAAAAAGGAAAACACTCACTTTGATTGCTGGGACAGAAACAATAAGGACAGGAAAGAAAAAGAAAATACATATGTTGAATTAGGCACCTCCATCCAAAATTCCAACTGCACTCTCATTAAATCTGGTTGGCACAGATCAGCTGGTTGTTCCATAAGTTGATAAAGGAAACAACATGAAAAATAAGATTCAAACATTCATATTTCCTTCCTTCATTGGTTTCCTTGGCAGTTTATGAGATATTCAAACTTTCAAAATACCGAGTAAAAAAAAGAAAAAAAAATTCTTTGAAAACAAATTCGTTGGCAACAAATGGAACAATTAGCTCAAAACAAAAAACCTCATACTAAACTTTTCCTTGGGCCCAACAGAATTTCCACACTAGATTCTCATAATCCGAAATGAAAAAGAAACTAATTAGATAAATATAAATGAATAACTAAATAAATCCAAAAGAGCTGACATCTGAAATCCCCAAAACGGAGACGAATGATCATCAAACCCAAACGAAATCACACTGTCCTATAGAACCGCTTGCAATATTAACATTTCTTGTAACCAAAACTTCAATTCAAAGATTAAGATGAAAAATACACAGCTAAAAAAAATTCTATATCCCCAAAATAATGCGAAAGTTTTAGTCAACGAAAGCAATCGAGGAACGGCAAAGAACAAACTTTGAGAAAGTTTCTTTCTTTTTCTTTTTTACGAAAATAACCAAAGACCGGAACTTAACTAACCTCTAAAACCAAGATTCTATTTTTCCTAATCTCTTCTTTTTTTTGTTCTTACCATAAAATTTAGCGTTTCAACCAATGGATACTCGCGAAACTTACCTTGATCAAGAGCTCTCCGCCGTGAGACTCCGATTGCAACCGAATCGGAAAGATAACCCAAATATATGCGGTCAAGATCGAGCTGAAGCCCTCTCCCTTTCTCCCTCTCTATCTATCTGCGACTGAAAACGTAGAAGACGAAGACCGAGACGACCAACTGGATACAAAGAAAATGGTAGGGGATTTTTATTTTATCAGTTAAATTAAATTAAATTTATTTATTTATTAGTTTTTTAATACTCTCTTCTTCTACTATCTAACGTGTGTTTTGTTCTGTCCCTTTGTAACCAATACTATAATTATCTCATTTAAAAATCAAATTGTAATTAATAAATAGTATTCAAAATTTTAGGAGATGCAAATCCTCTTAACGGATTGTGTCAAATTATATATATTATATAAAAAAAATTATATATCATATTATTATTTTATTTTTATTATATTAAGTATGATATAATATGTTTATTCTTATTAAATAATCATTTATTACATATTTTTTATCATCCAATAGTAATAAATGAGACATATCTAACTTAATAGAATTAAAATAAGATGAGAGTGTGATGTATAATATTAATCAATATATAATATAGGTTAACCCGAATACGGTCCTTAATGGGTCAAATTTCCAAATACTAAAACGATCCATTAAAATAATAGGTTAACATGACGCAATTTATTGTGATCTGTTATGAATTAATTAAAAATATCTCAACACGGTATGACTCGTTTCTACTCATTTTATGTAAATGAGTTGAATTGATTCAAATAATCCATTTAACCTGATCAATAAATTTTACATAAAATTTAACATCAAAATATCTCCAAAAAATATAAAACTAACTACATAAATTTAAAATTAATCCAAGTGTTAAAAACATCAAAATTACAATTCATAATAAGTGTGGAAGGTAGTCGTGACTCGTGAGAACTTACTCAACTGTGAACTAAGGGAGAGACTCACTATATCTGAAAATAAATGTGAGATTATGAAGGAGTCTAAGTTAGAGTGCAGCGGTAGTAGAGTTTTTTAATTTTTAGATATAAGAGTAAAAATGTAAATTTAACTTTCTTAACTGGTTATTATGGCCTATGAATTGACTCGTTAATAACCTGTTAAATAATCGTGTTTTAACAGGTTAACTTGTCTTGACTCAAATTTGTTAAAGCTAAACCTAGATCCAATTTTATCATGTCGTGTTCCAATTTTGAACCACTTTGTCAACAATATTTTCCAATCCAAATGGCATATGACATCCATATTTATAATGTTCAAATAAAAATGTAGAAAAAGAGAGCTCGAGCTCTAGGTATGAGCTCTGTATCTCAGCTTGAGAGTTTAAGTAAGAAGCGTGTGTTAGAGATAAAATGTAGTGTTAATCTATCACAAGTCGGGGAATAAGAAGAGCAGAGTTATGGTGTAATATCTTGTGGCAGTTGGTTGTGATAATGAGGAGGAAACTAGGATGGAGGGTCAAGTTCTTTTGGAATCGTTAGAGGATGTTTACCAGACCTGCTGAAATCCATGATTCTGCTAACCTAGACTTCTCATGGACTTGGCAGCCCATATGGGTTTGTGCCCTTTGTGACTTAGTCAAAAAGGATTTTTTCCATGTCTTATTTCTACAAGTGACTAGATTGCATGAAAAGTAATGGAGAGAATGAAGTTTAGAATGAGTTTTGATAATTGTTTGGTTGTGAGTAGTGAAGGAAGAAGTAGGGGCATTGCCCTTCTTTGGTAGGTGGATATTTTGAATTACTCTAAGTTTCTTGTATATGCCTCTGTTAAAGAGGAAAATGTGGATTTTGAACCTTGGTTTCTTACTAGCTTACATGGTCAACATGATGCAAATAGGTGCCATGAGTCTTGGAGTCTCACTAGATCTCTAAGGGTGTCAAGTGATTAAGGTTGGTTATTGATGAGAGATTTCAATGACGTTTTGAGCAATAATGAAAAAAATGGAGGCAAAGACAAGAAAAAAAGGTTTTATGTACTTAAAATTTGACATGAGTAAAATATATGATAAAACTAAGTGGGGTTTTCTTGAAACGGTAATGACCAAGATCGGGTTTGGAGTGAATTGGATAAGGTTGGTGCTGTAGTATGTTAAATCAGTGTCATTTTCCATCTTGGTGAGTTGTGAGCCAAAGTGACCTATTTATCCTTCTTGAGGGTTTAGGCAATGGGATCCTATATCACTTTATCTCTTCTTTCTATAAATCGAGGGTCTTATTTTGCTACTCAACCAAGCTGAATGATAGAATCAAATTAAGAGGATTCGTGTGTGTAGGGGAGCTCCAAAGGTAAACCATTTATTATTTGCATATGATAGTATTTTGTTTTATAGGACTAATTTTCAAACAAATCTAAATATCCTCACAAACTAGATATCTATGAAAAAGCTTCTGATAAAAGTTCAATTGAGATAAAACTTCCATGGTGTTCAGCAAAATATCCCTACTAGTCAGGAAGAAGAAATTATGGATTTCTGGGTTTCTGGGGAGCCCAACTCAGTCAAAATTATGATAAATATCTGGGACTTCCACCCATAGTGGGTAGAGGGAAATACAAAGTTTTTTTTTTTTTGATCTTAAGAACAAAGTGTGGAATAAACTCTAAGGGTGAAAGGAGAAGATATTATCTCAAATGGGTAAGGAAGTTCTTATCAAAGTTGTGGCACTTTCAATTCCAACTTATATTACGAGTTGCTTTAATTTTCTACCTATTATGTACTCAATTGGAGAGTTTGATGACTAAATTTTGATGGGGTCAAAAGAAGGAGAAAAATAAGATAAGGTGTGTGAGTTGAAAAAATATGTGTTTTGAAGTCTCATGGAGGGATGGTTTTCAAAAATTTGCAAACTTTTAACTTGGACCTTTGAGCTAGCAAGGTTGGAGGATTCTTAAAGAGGACACTACATTGCTGCATAAAATATTTAAAACTAAATACTTTCCAAACTCTAACTTCAGTGATGCTAAGCTAGGTGTTGCACCCTCTTATGTTTAGAGAGGTATTTGGGAGGCAAAGAGCTATCCGTTACAAGGGTGTCGATGGAGACTGAGTGATGGAAAGTCTATAAATATTTGGACTAATTTTTGGTTTTCTAATTATAGATTGATTCCATATCCAAATTCTATCTCTCCAACTCAGATGAATGCCAAAGTGGCTACTATGATTGATATTGATACAAGATGATGGGATATTGAGAAAGTTAGGAGTATCCTACAACCTAGAGAGACAACTAAGGTCCCTAACATCATGCTGGCCTCAGAGAGTAAACCAAATAGTATTGTGTAGGAGCATGAGAAGAATGATGCTTTCAGTGTGAAGAGTGCTTATCGCCTGTTTCTTTTCCTTGAACATGTGAGGCAACTTGGTGAGGTGTGACATGTTGAGGAGTAGAAGAAGATGTGGAAGAGTAGATAGAGAATGAATGTGCCAAGCTAAGTGAAGGCCTTTGCTTGGAAGGTGTACAAAAATGGCCTACCAACTATTTAGATTTTTAAGATCAAAAAGGTATTGGAAGAGGCAATGTAAGTGGAGCAATGAGGAAAAGGAAGATACTAGCCATGCTCTAATCTATTGTCCTAGTATCAAAGAGTTATGTTACAATCACTTTGGTTTTCTAAAGAATACTGAGATCGAGATGGATTTTTCTCAGGTTGTGTTATCTGTATTGAATAGAAGAATCTTGGGTGAGGTAGAGAAACTGTTTCTATTTGCTTGGGGTATGTGGTATAGGAGAAACTAGTTGCTCTATGAGAATAAAAGTTTTTCACCAGAGCAGATCGTGAATCAAGCTTTTTCAATATATCATGAGCATCAAGTTATTGCATATGAGCAGCGAAGAGGGATGAAGCCTCTCTGCTGTTGGCTACCACCACCTATAGGAGCTCTTAAGTTAAACATAGATGAGGTTTTTCATGATCAGTGCAAATTAGATGTGGGGATATAATACAAAGGGATGAACTTGGGAGGGTCATTTTCTCTACTAGCAAAACAAAACATGAAGTGAAGGACCCTATGAAAATTGAATTTCTAATTGTCTTTAGGGGCTTAAAGGTTTACTTTCCTTTGGATATCAATGAACTGCAAGTGGAGACTGACTCCCTTCTTATAGTGCAAAAGTTGATTAGAGAAGAAGTTTCAATGTCCATATGGGGCAACCTGATCTATGAGATTAAAAATATGCTGCACATGTTTTCAAAGTATAGTATCCAACATAGAGGTCGAATCGCTAATGTTGTAGCCCATAGTTTGGCAAGATATGCATCAAATGCATGGCATATAGAGGATCTGATAATTTGGTAGGATTATTTCCCTGAGAGTGTTTTCCAAGTGTTTGGACCGATGCTATGATGTATTTTCCTTTATTGATGAATAAAACAATTTATTTGTTATAAAAAAGAATGTAAAATCTTCTCTCCATAATGATCTTTTTTATTAATTTATATATGTCAAAGCTAACTTTTTCATATTAAATTTTAAGAATATAGTAGTATTATCTAAACTATACAATTTCATAATTTTGAGAAATAAATACATAATGGGAATCACAAAAATTCACTTGTATAATTATAGATATTATTATATGTTATATAATATACATATATATATATATGTTATAGATTTTCTTTTAAAATCGTGGGAGCCTCCACGGCTTTTCTCCCAACGCCTTCTAAAAGTCCTAAGTCTTTCAACACCAATGGCGTTGCTTTTGGGGGGGGGGGGGGGGGCTACACCTCTATCTCCCCCCTTCCTCTCCCCATTTCCTTCCCTTCCATTCTCCTTTCATTTCTCTCTGGTTTTATTTCCACCTTTCCTCCCCCCTTGGTTTTTCTTCTTCTTCATTTTCTTCCAGCCTTTCTCGTGTCCCCCCCTCGTCTCCTTCTCCTCCATTTCTTCTTCTTTTTCCTTTTCTGGTTTGTGTTTTTAGTTTGTTTTGTAGGAGCCACGATTGTTGGGAGGTGTTTGGTGCATTTTTGATGTCGACAGGTGCGATAGCTTTCGGCGTGCTGGCCTTCACACGCGCCCCACCGTTGTCCTCTTAGGGCGCTGATTGAAGTGGCACGTGCTTCACATGTGCCTCTCACAGTGATAGGTTGCTCTTCGTGCGCCACCATCGAAGGGGTCCATCGTAGCCACGCGCAGAGACCATAAGGGTCCAGGGCACCAGTGTCTAGCGTCTGTCTCTTCCACAACCCTCCAGAGGCGGCATATGGAGAC